>CM057452.1:883927500-885177500 GCA_016271365.2 Neoceratodus forsteri | reverse complement strand
ATGTGTAGTTATGTGCTATGTTGTAATGGTTTTCTAACTGATCAACAATAAATCTTATTACTTACTTAAAAAAAAGGTAGATATTTACTTTAAGAATGAACAAATTACCAATCAAGTTATTTTGTAGTTATTTTATTATTAAAAAGTTTTTATATTAGATTTAAATTGAGAATCAGACATTGAGGTACAGGTACATAGACAGTATAACAGAAGTTAATGGTATTCAGGTAAAAGTTGATAACCGCAACCCACAGTATTGAATGCATAGGCAAGGAAGTTGTGTGAAGGCTTGCTAAGACTTCATTTATTAGATATGGAACCCATGTTCAGTGGCTCCATAATAGGGAAAGTTGACAATTCTTCAAAAACACAAAATCCCATAATCAAGGATACAGTTCCACTACCAAGCTATTTATTAACTCAGGATAGAGTCAGGCGGATGGGTGAGCAATATAATGAATGATTATCAGTCACAGTGCTTTCACTTATATGGAACACTTATTTACAGAATAAATTAAAAACATTGTCTTGGAGTATAGATGATTTACCATCCAGACTTGCTGCTGATGATTGTATGTCTTTTGTTTTAACCACATGATCTCATTATGCTTCATGAGACCTGGTGGTCAGGAGATCCTCCCAGACTACCAGGATATGATTATTTTTTTTTTTGATTAGAGCGAACTGGTCATCTAAACAAAGCAGGAATAAAATGGGTCTGATTACAGCTGTAAAACTTCAGAAAGACATTAGTTCTGAAGTCTAGCCCACAAAACTTAATAATTTGTTAGGTAATAGTGATGGGCGAAGTGGCCCCAATTCGCTCTGCGAAGTGATTCACGGAGTGAAGGCGAATTCGCGGAGTGCTCCGCAATGTGTCGGAGTACCGGCTTATATTGGGTAACGCCAAGTCCATTGAAAACAATGACTTCGCGTTACTCCGCCTTTCACTTTGCCTCACTTTGCCTTGTTTTTAAGCTCCAAAGACAAATTTTGCAGTGATTCATAGGATTTCAGGTCACATGGGCTCTAGATTGTTTTGCACAGCCTCAGTTTGGGGTAGTGTATGTAGAAAGCTGTAGGAGACAATCTGCTCTGAGAGCTCTCTACGATTCAAACCTTCAAAAAGCTGTTAAAAAAGCCTTTTTGAGTCATTTTTTTTGCTGAAACTTTAGTTCATCGATTATAGGAAACCCTCCTGTGCTCATATTATTGAGCGGTTACTGTTTGTGTATAGATTTTGAATGTTAATGTACAACATTCAGTCTGTGTACTGAGAGACAGTGGTAGTGTGCTTTGGGGAGGGGTGTATCTGTGGTGTAGGTAGAATAACTTGAAGAAAAAGACAGTGCTTTCTGTTTTGGTGATATTTTTCTTGTTTAACTGTGTTAATGTACACACAGTAATATTTTCAATATTTCTTGCCATTTTTTTGCTGATTGTTGCGGTGCAGCAGTGCATAATTTTAGTTTGTTTAAAAGATGTGGTTATATTACTGAAGTTTTCAATTTGCTATGCATTACTTAGTGTATGTGTGAGGATGTGTGTGATGTGTGTCATCAAATCAGACACCTTTTATTCTGCCACATAATAATTTCAGCAATGTGAAGCTGCTATTCACTGCAGCTGTGTGATTTTTGTACTTCTTTGTGGTATCTTTACTGGTACTTGTACTAGTGACTGTTACTGCAGAAGTACAGTACACTGTCCCCCCCCGTGCGGCCCTCCCCAACCGGCAAAGTTATTCTTTTCCAGATTTGAATTTCTGATGGTGAGCACTGGTTAGGTGTTGTGCCTTTGTGTCTGCATCTCTTCAGTGCACAGCGCAATCTTAATCTGTCTGTGCATTTGCATCTCTTTAGGGCCCAATCTCCATCTGTAACTTAAGTCACAGTTGTTTCTTTGGCTTCCCTTCAGAGTACTGGACAGGTGTGGTGCTTAATTCTGCATGAACATTGTACTCATTAATATGCGTTTTTAGTCAGGACCATCATCATGAGTCACTCGTGATGCAAATCACGTTCTCCATCATCACGGTCACAAATGCAGTCACAAATCACGATTTATGATCATTCACGTTACGAATCACAACATTCATTTTTTTTCTAATTACTAGGATGTATTGTAAGCCTGTTTTGTAGTATCTCTCCGGGCTTCACCACCCCACCATTGTACTCACTGATAAGTTTTTTTAAGTCTGGGAGTTTTAAGCTACAGCTCATCAGGGAAGTACAGGCGTAGGCAGTAGGCATTCACGTTTCTTCATCATCACAGTCAGAAATGTAGTCACAAATCACAATTTACGATCACGTCATGAATCACAACATTAATTTTTTTAATAGTTACATGGATGTATTGTAAGCCTGCTGGTCACGGTGCTGAACAGGGATGGGATCCACACCTGGGCCTGGGGGAACAGGCACATCCTGCTCCAGAGGACCTGGTGCTGAAACTTCGCATTCACTTCACCGGCGGAATTTAAATTCGTTGCATCTCTATCAGGCAATAGGGAAAATGCAAAAATACATTTTATCAATCTGTGTGTATGTGCCCCCAAAAAACTCATTATCAAATTTTACAGAAACCTGGACTAACATAATGCCTCATTTTGAATGAATTAATAGTAAAAACATATTGATTACATCTTCTTAGCTGGTGACTTAAATGCCAGGATATCACCATACCAATATAATTCAAATAATGATTCAGTGGTAAAAGACCACCTGGAAAGAATGACATTTTTAAACAAAAATGTAAAACCTATTATCAGCTCTAAAGACAAGAAAGCTAACAAAACCATTATGTAAGAGACTGATTTGACACTCATTAATGGCAGAAGCACTAGTGAAGAGGATAATAATTTCACTTAACATTCTGACAATGGAGCTTCCAAGATTGATTTGCTTTTTCCCCAATACTACAGCACTTGACAAAGTTATAGATTTTGAAATAATACAGAGAATGGAATCCCCCCATCTTCCACCTGAAAGGGATGTTGAAAGCCTCAAACACTAATCATAACTATACTGAGATTGTCAGCTTTAAAATAATAAAATGGACTCAAACAGAATTTATACGCATTAAACATTTTAAATTCTCCTCAAGCTTTAAAATATAAGCAAGATATTCTAGAAGAACTGAAAATGGCAAACAGGATCTATGTACCGGAAGAGCTTTTAAAATTTATAACCCCCTTATTATACAACTATTCGGATAATGAAAGAAAGTCCAATTCATGGTTTAATAGTAACTTAAATTAGTAAGAGAAATGTGTGCTAATAAATCTAATTTAAATTCATTGAACAAGGAAAGAAAGCAATATAATAAACTATTCATTGTGGAAAAGCAAAAATATCATGAATAACTCTGGGAAAAATCAGAACAGGCAGTATTACAGAAAAACATGAAACACGTTTGGACGCTGGTAGAAAAGGGTTGCAGTACATATTCTCTTTCCTTAGATACTTATATCTAGCTGATTCAGTGGGAAACATTTCTAAAAAGTATACTATGGCCCAGAAGAAGAAAAATGTGACAGTATATCATATTCATAGAAACATAGAACATGTCGGCAGAAAAGGACTGCCAGGCCCACCCAGTCTGCTCTGTGTGCCTAGCAAGATGCTAGGACTACCATACCCCCTTGTTTTTAATTGCTCCCTGAGCTGGAAGATGTCCCCTACCGGTACCCTGTTAATATCCTTGATATATTTGAAGGTCTCAATCATGTCCCCCCTTTCTCTTCTTTGTTCCGGGGAGTACATAACGAGGTCTCTTAGCCGTTCCTCCTATGACAGGTGACAGAGTTCCCTCACCATTTTTGTCACCTGCCTCTGGACGAGCTCCACCCTATCCACATCCTTCCTGAGGAATGGCCTTCAGAACTGGACCCCGTACTTCAAGTGCAGTCTGACAAGCTGCCTGTACAAGGGAATGATGACCTCCCTCTTTCTGCTAGTTATTCCCCTACTGATACACCCAAGCATCCTACTAGCTCTTGCCACCACCTTCTCACATTGCTTTTCCACCTTTAGGTCCTGTGAAATGAATATGCCCAGGTCCCTTTCCAGCTCAGTAACCTTTAGGGCATGCCCCCCCATCCCGTATTTCGCTCCCTGGTTATTTCTGCCTAAGTGCATGATCTTGCATTTTTTTGTGTTGAAGGACAGTTGCCATTCCTTAGACCATTCCTCCAGTTTCTCCAAATCTCTACACATGCTCTCTACCCCCTCTGGCATATTCACTCTATTACAGACCTTTGTGTTGTCTTTGAAGATACACTCTTCCCTCCAGCCCCTCTGCTATGTCCCTTATGAATATATTGAAAAGCAGTGGCCCCATCACCGACCCCTGAGGCAACCCCACTGGTGACCCTACCCTCTTCTGAATGTACTCCATTCACAAGTACACTCTGCCTTCTACCCTCCAGCCAGTTTTGCACCCACCTAACCATGAGTGGCCCCAGCCCAAGACATCACATTTTGTGCAGAAGTCCCCTGTGTGGCACAGATTTGAACGCCTTCTTGAAGTAGAGATATGCAACATCTACAGACACCCCTGATCTAGCACCCTTGTTACCCAGTCAAAGAACTCTATTAATTTGTTTGACATGACTTTCCTTCAGTGAACCCATGTTGCTGCTGGTCCTGTAGGCCATTGGCTTCCAGGTAGCTAGAGATCCTCTCTTTTAGCAGCTTCTCCATGAGTTTGCACACCACTAATGTTAAGCTCACTGGCTTATAATATTCATTACAACATAGAAAAATAGAATTTGATGGCAGATAAGGACCGACTGGCCCACCCAGTCTGCCCATTTTCCTACCTAACAGATAAGCTGCAGATCCTAGTTAACCAACAGCTTACTTCCTCCTACCCCCCACTAGGACTGCCTTATGTCTGTCCCATGCATTCTTGAATTCCTCCACTGTTCTTGACTCCATGACCTCCTCAGGGAGGCTGTTCCATGCATCCACAACCCTCTCTGTGAAAAAATACTTTATTTTTATATTTTATATTTCTAGTCATTTATGGCCCATTCTGTTATACTTTCAAGGTCTGAAGTCATGGAGGCAGTCCTCTTGACTAAGAATGGTAGAGCACCTGAGCCAGATAAGATTTTCAGATATATTTAATTTTTTTTGGACTGGTGAATAGCTTTGTTACTGTACATCAAATTATACAATCATATAATATAAATACACACATTTCCCAACTCTTGGCTGGCAACATAATATATCCTGTCCACAGAAAAAGGTTTTTTAAATGATCCCCAAATGTACAGACAGATTAGTCTAATTGACACAGTCAAAAAATGTTCTGTTGTATTGTTCTGTCTAAGCTTGAACAATGGGTAGGAATGAATACTATCTTAGAGGAAGCACAAAATGGATTCCAAAAAAATAGATCAACCATTCAGTATTGTATGATTCTTTCTTATGTCATAAAGAAACACATTATAATAAAGAATGGGAAGCTGTTTAGTTGTTTTGTTGACTTAAAAATGGCTTTGATAGCATAAGTAGGAAGTCATTATGGATTACATTATATAGGTTAAGGACTGATGTATATGTACTCGATATATTGGTTAGACTCCATGAGAGCATGTAGTCTCAAATACTATATGACACAATAACTTAGGACAACTTACAATTAAGATAAATACTAACATTCATTGTGTTTTGATCAAATGTCTGATTACTTGCAAAAATATGAGGTATTGATATCAGTGCAACATGGGTTTAAACTGGGACATAGCACCACGACTGCCTTGGTGGGGTTTACAAACATGGTCCATATGGCCTTAAATAAGGGCCATTCTGCTGCCGCGGTGTTTGTGGACCTCATCAAGCCTTTTGATTTGGTTGATCACAGATTACATTTGCTTTCACCTTCAAAACTTGGTATGTCTGAGGGGGTAATTGGCTGGTGCCAGAATTATCTAGGTCAGCGTACCCAGGTCACAAGAATTAATGGCATTTGCTCTTCTCCATCTTTTGTATCAGTAGGTGTTCCACAGGGGTTGATCCTGGGTGCTTTACAATTTAGTCTCTCTCTGAATTCTTTACCTTCATTTGTACTACTTTCCAAATATTTCTTTATGCAGATGATGCGGTGGTCCTCACGAGCGGAGATTGTTTCAACACAGTCCAAAGTAACTTAGTCTCCGATTTCAAATTCCATCCAGCACTGGTTTATTAGAAGTAAACTAGTTTTGAATGAAAAAAAAAGACTAAATCTATGCTTTTTTGTAGTCATAAAAGAAAAATTGGGGACGTCCTGTTCTACCCTCCACACAATTAGTAGTGGGGTAATTGAGCAAGTTGATATCTTTAAATACTTGGGACTAGTTGTAGATGATTGCAGGTCTTATGAAGCACATATTACACAGATGACTAAAGTGATTCATCAGAGGTTAGGATCCCTCTACAGATTAAACTCCCTTCTGTTATCAGATACAAGATTGCTTCTTCCTCAGAGTTTCTTAATTCCAGTAATAGACTATGGGATTTTATTTTATCACTCTGCATGTGAAGGTCTGCTGAGTAGGGCCCAAACACTGCTGAATCAAATTGCTTGCTTTGCCACACAGATGTCTTTCAGGACACATCATTATGTCATTAAATTAAATTAGGATGGTTTTCCCTGGATTTAAGATTTCAGTATCAAATAGGGATATTGGCAGAAAAAGTGATTCAAAAAAGGTACCAGAATCCTTCTATTCTATTTTTAGAGGCAATACTGGTAATGTTGGGACACATTTTTTCAGAATGGCAATGTTTTTGTATACCTAGAATGAAAACATCTATGGGGCAGAATGGGGCAGAAAACTTTGTTCTATAATCTACCAGTGTTTTTTTTTATTCTATATCAAAAGCTTTTGACTGTGTCAATGTTTCTATATATATCAGTTCAGAACTATTTTGAAAAAGTACCTCTTTTCTAGGAATCAATATACATGTTTTAATTAGTTTGTGTTTGTGACTGTAATACTTTTATGTTTGATAGCTGTATTTATTTCTGTATGAATGTGACTCTGGTCAACCATGAAACAGGCCATTGGCTCATGGACCTACCAGATTTTAAATAAACAAAGCAAACTTGGAGGTTCATCAGGGCTATATATTGGCTCCTTTATAATTTAACCTCAATATAAAAACAATCATTTATCAACTATATGATCAAGATTTTCATTTGCCCAAAGTAACGTGCAATACAGTTTCATATTCGGCATATGCAGATGATGTGGTACTAATATCTACTTACTTTTAGGTTTACAGTGATGACAGAGAAAGATAAGTTTGATGTGCAATGTCTTCAAAAACATCTGGCAATAAAAGAAACCAATTCACAGTTGTTAGTGTTTGGTAGCACCAGATGAGACCACTACTCTGTTTATTTAGCTCATACTATATTCAATTACAAACAGTTGATACATATGACTGTTTAAGTATTTGTTATAGTAGGGACCTAAAATGTAATTCTCATGTTATTTATTTAAAACAAAAATTACAACCTTCCATAGAGTATTAAGATTCATGAAAAATTATGGAGGTTCCTCAGTGGTGGTTTGTCTTACAATCATAAATGCTGTTGTATTTGATGTACCTCTGTCAATCTGTATTGCTGTACTTACTACTCTCCACAAATAGGTCTTCATTTATATACTTGATACTTATATTTGCTTGCTTACTCTTGAATGCTATACCCTGTATATTGGTCACATACAACAACATTGAAGGTATTCTTCACTCAACCTACACCTGCCTACAATAGACACTCCTGTGCTGCAAGTTTGTCAATAGACTGTCGTTTGTAAATCTGTATCTATCTGCCAAAGTGTGTCTGCTTTTGTGCCATGCCTCCACTCTGCTACAGAGCGCAACATACTATGAACTGGTCCCCCTGAAGTTCCCAATACCAGCTCGGTGAACCGACTGCCAGTGAGAGAGGTGGTAACCAGGGAGTGTGCATCAACAGAGAAGGAGGGGCAGTCAGCTTCAAAAGGCTGCACTGTAAAGAGCCATACAGGTATTCTTCACTCAACCTACACCTGCCTGCAATAGACATTCCTGTGCTGCAAGTTTGTTAATAGACTGCCATTTGTAAATCTGTATCTATCTGCCAAAGTGTGTCTGCTTTTGTGCCATGGCTCCACTCTTCTACAGAGCGTTGCATACTATGAACTGGTCCCCCTGAAGTTCCCAATACCAGCTGAGTGAACCGACCACCAGTGAGAGAGGTGGTAACCGGGGAGTGTGCATCAGCAGAGAAGGAGAGGCAGTCAGCTTCAAAAGGCTCACACTGCTACCGCGCGAGTGTGAGTGGTGCAAGCTCCACTCGGTAGAGAAAATTGAAAGGAAACAACACATATTTGAAAGGGCTTGTGTCCTGAGTTTAGGTTTTTCCTGGTGAGTGGACAAAAATATTTTCATTTAGATAGCAGTTGCTTGCTATTCTCACCTTGGAAAAATCTGCCATAAGGATTTGGTGTCTTTATAATCTTAGATGCTTGTACAAGCGGGGGGTTATCCATTTGACATCCTTAAAATGAGGGTTATAAATATATGATTTTGTTTTGGGGCCTTATGTATAGTCTTGTGCTTAGGTATCAAAGTAAATGGTGTAGGAAATGACACTGAACAGTCAACACAAACAGTTCTTTTTCAGCATTTAGAAAAAATACAGGGGTCTCGAGCATCAGGTCCTGGACCTAAAAGACAAAACTCTTTTTTTTTAGTTTCTATCTTTGGTACAAAGTGGTATAATCCACTTATGCATTTTAGATGCATGGACTTATGGACAAATATCTGTTTGGGCCTTATTATGAGTGGACATGTGGAATTAAATCCAATTAAATCTTTCTCATCCTCTTAAATTGGCATATGACAATGCAAGAACTCTAAAAAAATAAGATAGACTTGTTAAGAGTATGGGAGGCCTCAGAAAACCCTGATATCTTAACTCTTACTGAGACTTGGTTGATATCTACGGTTAGTGAAGGAGAACTTCAGCTACAGGGATTCTCACAATATAGAAGAGATAGGGTTGGGAAGAGAGGAGGAGGACTATTAATATATTTAAAAAGAGAACTTGGACAAACAACTGCGTTATATACAGACGTAGTAGGGATGATTGAATGTATGTTGATATATATATAAAAGAATTGAATTTGGTTTTAGGTTTAATCTATTCCCCCCCCGAAGGTTAAAACAGCAGAGTTTGATATTTTGGCATCTGTTCTACAACAATATACATTAGGGCATGATTTATTATTGGTGGGTGATTTTAATGCTGTGTGGAACAAATTGAGAGAAAATGCCCTTAGGACTAGTTTGGATCCACTAAATTTGAGTCAAAATGTAGCAACTTCTACAAGAAAAACATGTATCTTAAGTGATGGAAATATTTTGGACCTTATTTTTACTTCTGAAGCAATCAAAATATCTATCATGGCAGTAAGGCAACCTATATTTGGGGATCACAGCTCTATAATTTGTGAATATGAGGTTAGTATAAACAAGGGGCCATTAGTAATTAAGAATGTAAATGAAGGAAAACACCGTTGTTACAGTAGATACAGTAAAGAGGCATTCCTACGTAGATTAAAAAGTGTTGAATGGGAAAGGCTATTTCTAATCCCTGAGCTTGATTGGGCAATTGAAATATTTACAGATTTTTTTCTCACAAGTATGTGATGAAATAGTTCCCCTTAAGAACAATAATAGTAAAATTAGTAATACTCCTTGGATTACAGAGAAAATAAAGTGCAATATTAGATATAATGATAATTTATGGAAAAGGGCAAATAAAACATTGAAGGGACTGGGAGAAGTATAAAAAAGAGAGAAATAGATTAAAATCTAAAATCCATACTTTAAAAATGCAATATTACGAAAATATGGTTGCCCAAACTACGGATCCACATAAATACTGGACATTATTAAAATCATTTGAAAAACCTGTGACAGATAAATTGCCCATTCAGATCAAGGTTAATGACATACTATTGACCACACAAAAATCTGCAGCATTATTAAATCAATATTTTGCTTCTCTCCCCAATTTAACTGTTCCTCCAGATGGTTGTGTTAAGGAAGTATGGTGTGAACAAAGGTCCTCAATTAAGAAATTTAGATTTAAAGCCATCACTTGCCATAATATCAAGGATAAATTAAGAAAACTTCAAACTAAGAAAGCCCCAGGTTTGGATCAAATTGAAAATAGGCTATTGAAAGACTGTTTGGATGTAATGGCTCCAAAATTAACTAAACTTTTTAATTGGAGTTTGATTGCAAAGAAGTTCCCAACACTCTGAAAAATGGCAAAAATTGTGCCAATTCATAAAGGAGGTTCTCCTTTGGAGCCAACAAATTATAGGCCACTTTCTCTATTGTCCAATGTGTTGAAGGTCTTGGAGAGACTGGTGCAGAATCAATTGAAAGAATATTTGGAGGAGGGTTCTCTCTTGTTCTGTTACCAGTCAGGCTTCTGAAAGGGCTATTCCACGGACACTGCCCTCACTGACCTAATTGATAACATTGCTACCCATGTAAATGAGGGTAGGTCAGTGGGGGCGGTGTTCGTGGATCTCTCCAAGGCCTTCGACACCATAGACTATGAGATTTTAAAAGGATGCAAAGTTTGGGTATAGATGGTGAAGCCCTTTCTTGGTTTAAATTCTATTTAGAAAATAGAGTTCAGCAGGTCCAGGTTTGGGACGTCCTTTCAAACCCAGAAAATGTAAAAAGGGGGTCCCACAAGGTTCAATTTTGGGCCCCCTCTTGTTTGTAATATATGTAAATGAGTTACCGAAGATTGTAAAGTACTCTGCTTTAAGAATGTATGCAGATGATACTGTTTTATTAACATATGGATGTTCAATTCAAGAAGTAGAAAGTCGTCTCCAAAAGGATTTTAGTAAAATGGAGCTATGACTGTGCCATGCAAAGCTTGTCTCAAATAGTAAAAAAACAAACGTAATGGTATTTCAGAGTAAAAGTAAGGCAGATATGGATCATCCTAAGATTTGTATTAAAACTTTAAATAAAGAAACATTAAGTCAAGTTGATTTTTATTGATATTTGGGGGTCCTAGTGGATCAAGATTTAAATTTTTATACCCACATAAAGTAGTTAGTTAAAAAAACAAATAATAAATTAGGAGACTTCCAGAGGACAAAATACTGTTTAAATTCAAAAATGTGAGAGGATATTGTAAAACAATTGATTTTACCCAATATTGCGTATGGAATTCATATATATAGTATGACTAGTAAAATTAAGTTTAGACCTATCCAAGTATTATACGATAACCTGGCTAGATTTGTCTTGAACTGTGAGTATACCGCTCACCACTGTGAAATGTTTACTTCATTACAATGGTTTCAATCAGACCAAATTATAGACCGAAAGTGGATAAAGCAGATCCATGGGGTGGTCCACAATCAAAGTCCCAGATATCTTATGGATAAGATGTCACAATCCATATATCAATATAATTATAATTTGAGAGTGAAGGGGGAACAAAATATATGAGACCAAGAGTAAAAAATAAATTTGGAAATATGACCTTTGCAGCAAAGGTCACTAAATTATAGGACCAAATTGATGAAGGGGACAAACACATCAAACAAATAAAAGATCTTTTTAAAATTATTGATTGTGAAACTTCCATGAAATATAAGTGTAACAGTTGATATGTTAAAAAAGTGGATGGGTTGGTAACTTGTATATGGAAATAATGTAGACTGGTCATTATATTCGGATGTAAGTTAGTAATGATTTTTTATACCAATGTATGTGATCTTTTTTTTAATTTTTTTAAATTGTTTATGTATAACTTGATGTTATGAGTGAAACAGGTCCATCTTGAAAAATGGGACACATTCCCAAAGATGTAATAACATCATTACCTGTATAAAAATAACATTTTACTACTACTACTTACTACTGCATTTGATCTCTCTCTCTGTTCCTACATTGTAATATGTTATGTTATGTATTGCAATTGTTGTACTCTCCTAGGTCATACCTGAAAACATACAGTTTATGTGTACTATACCTACCCGGTTAACAAAAACTAAAATAAATAAATCTCTGTAGGGATTTTATCATTACCCAGGGGCTTGTTAACTTCAGGGTTTTATTTAACTATAAAAATTGATTAGCGTTTTGCTCATAAAAGTGCTAAAACATTGTGAAAATGCATAGCACTTGCCTCACTGTGTTTAACAAACATAACATATCTAGAAAACCTATATAAATACTTTCTGTACAGTTAGCATTGTCCCAAGAAAAAACTGCTTATCAATTATTTAAAACCCTGAACTTTAGTAGATATTATTGCTGAGATGATTTTATCTTTTAATAGGAATATCTTATTTTCTATGTTCAATGAAAGACTGTATAGAGACAATTCCCTTACATCATAAAAGGCTTTCGGTTGTAATATTCTATCTTCTGATTAGAGGTAATACACGATTTGGAACCAGTCATCAACTTTACACTACCAGTGACTAAATTTAAGCATTGCCATTATCATAAAGCGCTCTATTCAGGAGATCTCATTTACTGATATAATACCTTTATTTTTGTTGGTTGTACATTTCCTTAGAAGTTGTCTTAATCTATGTAATATAAAGAAGTTGGGCTGGATTTTCAAAGGGTGTTGCAGAGCTTGCAGGAAGCCCTGCACCACAGCACTTTGAAATCAGTGGTGTGTTAAACTCTTTTGCTACAATTGCAGCCAATTTTAGTAGGTCAGATTCAGTTGTGACACTTTACCTGATTTACGACAACTTGCCCCAAATCTTTGATGAAACACCTTAAAAAGGGTCTCCGGAATCGATGCAAGTTAGACCACAAAAAGTTGGTCTAACTTGTGGCAACTGCCCCATGGGATCAAAAATCCTGTTAGATTGCTGAAAGCTGGGTGCACCATATCTTTGGTGCACGTGGGGCTTGTGACAATCTATTGCCTTTGAATATCTGACCCATTGTCTTTATTCATATTCTGCTTTGTATACCCAATTTGTTTCTTTATTTATTGTTTAGCCTTCTTGCAGGTGATAATAAACCAAGATTCAGTTTTCAATTTCCCATTGTAAAGCTTACAAACAAATGTAAGTAAATTCTGATACTGGATGGGCATATTTTCATACATTTTGTTTACATTGTTTGCATCCTGAATCTTTCTTTCAGTATTTTCTATTTTAGAAAATTTAAACAGTTAGATTGCTAATTATACCTCTGTAATACTTTTCTGATTATGGACATGCCATCAATCATTCTTTTCATTATTCTGCATGAAATTCTGAGTATTAAACAATGGTTGAATTCTCCTAATTAACAATGGGAAGTAATTACTTCATGAGCTGGCTCTAACAGATGGAGCCGCATGGTTGATAATATCATACACATTACTCCGTACAAAATTAATTACTGTAGGTGTTCCATGAGTCAAGAAAGCAGGGCAACCTTCTTCATCTCAATGAAATCTATCATTCAGTTGTAAGTTGAAGCTCTTCACTAAATTTATTAATTTCTCTCCATCGGTGTTTATTTTCTGTGGACTTTCTAAGATGTGTTCCCTGATTATCCACTGCAAGAATACTTCTGTAGCTCCACTGGCTATTGAAAAGACCTGTTTTGGCACTGAAGTCACCAACTAGCAGAATCTCATGTCCAGGATTTTCTACTGTACTATATGCTGGTATGTCTTGTTTTGGAGGTTAACCCAAATCTCAGAGTAATATTATGCATTTGGTAAATTAATGTATACATTTATCAACATGAGGTTTGAAAGTCCCATATTAATAAGAATTAGAAGAAAGCAATCAGAATCATAGAATAATTCTATTTTCACAATCCCATGTGAAATGTTAGCTCATGTCAATAATCTTCCAATTACCCTCCCAGATTTTGGAAGTTTCCTTGCTGGGGATTCAGATTATGTGATAACCATTAACAGATGAAGTCAGGCTCAAGTTGGCTTATATTTCCTGGAGGCATATGGCATCATACACATTCAAAAAAATCCATATTTCTTTGTCACCCATTCTACCTACAGTGGATCCAGTCATGATGCACTGCAGTAACTTTCAGTAAATAACATGTCACAAAATATTGCATGACAAAAGGGCTTAACTGCCATTGAATTACACTGCCCCTTGCAGTAAGCTGCAGCATTTTGCATTATGCTGCAGCATTCTTGTGCTGCACCCTGGCTGGTGCCACTGTACTGAACTGTCTACTTTACAACCGAGAATTGTCAAACTGGTAAAATCAGACATAATCTCACAATTAATGCATTGTGGAGTGGTTCTCTCCATCTCTTTTGTTTAAGTCAATCTACAAAACTACAGTTGAAAGGATCAAAATGGTTGCTAGTTGTTATTTCTATGTACAGTATTACAGGGTTGGCTAGTCTCTATACATTGACCTTCCCTTAATCTACTGGTTGGGTTCTCATATATCTTGGTCATTACAGGATAAAACTGTACCCTTTCTATATATTTGATTGGGATCCACTCTCTCCGCTTCCCCATTGAGGGCAGCCGAGTGGTTCTTAGGGCCAGGTTGAAAACCTTGGGAGATCTTGTATTTGAGGCAGCAGGCCCGGCTCTCTGGAACTCACTCCCAAGACT
This sequence comes from Neoceratodus forsteri, assembly GCA_016271365.2. Taxonomy (NCBI): domain Eukaryota; kingdom Metazoa; phylum Chordata; order Ceratodontiformes; family Ceratodontidae; genus Neoceratodus; species Neoceratodus forsteri. The sequence continues at coordinate 885,162,856 of CM057452.1, read as the reverse complement.
TTTGAGGGAGGCCCCATCAGTGGAGGCCTTTAAGCGGGGTCTAAAGGTACACCTTTTTAGAGAGGCATTTGAAATACAGCTATAATTGTTTTTTACTAATTATTATTTATTCTGTTTGTTTGCCGACTTCTGAACTGCATTAATTGTCTGACCCATGCTTTAATTGTGTATGGCTATATTGTTGCATTGTTATATTTTTATACCTCTTCTTTTGTGAAGCTCCCAGAGCCTTTAGGATTGGGCGCTCAAGAAATAAAATATTACTTACTTACAGTATATGGATCCATAGATGACCTATTTTTTTCAGCCTCTATCAAAATTCTACTGGCTAAGGAGACATCTCTAATGACATGATTTACTTAAGACAGTGAAAGATTCATATTCTTTTCCCTAATCACCACAAATTATTGTTCTACCTAAAGAAATCCATGTTCTGTTCTTGAGAAAATTAAATATCTGATTTAATATAGACTCCTCTGTCTCTCTTTGTGATTTTGGCAAACTGAAAAAGTCCAAATTGAGGTGGCCATTTCTTAAGTTCCTTTTGGGGGTAGGAGTCAATGCAACTTGGATAATCAGCTAGCCTTTTTAACCTATTGTGTATGGAACTCTGTTGCCGTCTTGTTTTTGTTATATTTTCTCCATATGTCGAAGCAGTCTCCACTTCAAGATTTAATGTGTTTGGTTTTCCAATTTTTGCAGCAATTTGCACAAAAATATTTTGAATCTACTGTAATTCAATCAAAACTACAGTACTGATATGTGGCTGATTAAATCTTTCCACTTTTATAACCCTTCAGGAGGTAACTGGTATTTCTAAGGCCCTGTCCACACTGTGCCTCTGTAACGTTACAGAGGGCTCAAACCATTACCACAACAGTTTGCGTTTACATCTGTAATGTTACAGAAGGCATTTTCATAACCGTTGTTGAAACCACCTATGAGGTGGTTTGAACAACGGTTATGAAAACAGTTGTGCCCCTGTAACGTTACCAGCCATAGTGTGGACCCGTGAGCGTGTAGCTCCAGTTTTCCCCCAGTGCAGCACGAACTGCATTGTGGGATAGGGTGCAGCTGTAACGTTACAGGGCACCCACAAATGTGGTCGGGCTGTAACGATTCCAAACTGTTTCGAGACTATTTGCATGCAGTGTGGACATACTGTAACGGTTCCGGTCTGTAACGGTTTGGAACCGTTACAGACTGGAAGTGGGGTAATGTGGACAGGGCCTAATTCTACGACTATTAAGTACTTTATCAATTCAAGTAATGGTTCTTGAGAATTGTAGTTTTCCTTGTACATATTCTTCAATTTTACTATGTAGAAACCTCTTGTAGGATAATCTATTTCCCTTAGAGGTCCATGTGAGAGATGTTCTGGCTTGATTGGTCATTCTTCTTTGTGAAATTCAGATTCCCATTAGCCACCGAATCTAAATTAGAATGCAACTCTCATTAAATTAACCTCATCCACATTGTCATTAGTTGTTGATACTTGATTTTGTTTTGAAATAGGTTCTTCATCTTGTACAATTTTTTCTACTGCCTTATCTGTAATATTATTTTCTTTTTTGCCCTGTAGTGTATCCTCCTTCTGCTTCTTTAATAACAGTTTGTGGTCTGATGTCATTCCATCCATTTCTTCTGAGAATGAGGATATAAAATACTCAGACATTCTGTCATTTTCCATTTTGTGTTATTATGACAATGTTTTTCTGATCCATTAATGAACTGAGAGTTCTTTATACTGTCCTCTTCTTTACTTCTCTGATGCTTTTATTATTGGATTTTACCTCAAGGCTTTCTCTTCAACAACCCTGTTTTACCCATTTGATTCTATGTTTGAACTTCCTGAGTTTGTCTGTACAGCTCTGTCTGGTTTCACTAGTTTTTCCCAATGTACCCTTTCTGTACACCTCTTTCTTCTCCCTAATGGCTTCTAATACTGAATTGCCATCCATATTTGGGTCTGTGGCTCAGTAGGTAGCAAGTTCATCTCTGTGACCTAAAGATCAGAAGGTCTTGGTTTTTAGCCCCACATGAGGTACTAGGGCTAATACCATAAGTGACAATGCAGTGCAGTATGAGAGGGGTACTGCACTGTTAAGGTGCCATCCTTTTCATAAGACATTAAACTAAGGTCCCTTCTACCCATCTCTGGTAGCTGTTAAGTCAGAAGTTAAAGATCCCATGGTATTTATAAATAAAGGGTGGGGGAGTTACCAGGTACTATGACCAACATTCCCCCATAAAAAATAGGTTCATGTAACCCCCTCCCTCAGGATGCCCCTGAAAACAAGATATCACAGCTTAGTGTGATTTCTTTGTCAAAAATTATCAATCAAACAAATGACTAAATATATAAACATCAATCAAGGTCTCTTAGGCCAACATATTCAAAGGAGATGCATGACCAGAAATGGAGATGCAAGGCACATCTCAGAAAATGTCAGAAGTACGATATTCAAAAGGGTGAGATACACTGTGCATTTCTGAATGCAAGATTGCACAGAAATAATGTATGCAGCACAAAAAAAGGTAGCAGGTACATGAATATGCAGTGCATCTGTATATTCAGCCAAAATGTGCGGTGCATCTGCCGTGCATTCCAGAAATGTGCCTTGCAAAGTTAGGCAGACAAGAGGATGGCATAAATCAGCCAGCCACACACAGGAAGGTCACAGAACTGCAGACAGGCCATCCTGAGATAACCCTTGGAGGTGCACCAGGACGTGCTCCAGGCAACCATACACAGCAGTCATACCAGGACGGAAGTACCCAAAGCCACAGGTGCCGGCACACTAGGGCACCACCCAGAGAGCCATCTCCCACACTGCACCCCGGCCGTAGACACCCAGCTGCCACATACCAGTGCTGTTGGATGCCCCCCCTCGCACACCAGCAGAGCAGATGGCCAAATTGCATCACATGTACCGGGGGTCATGGCCTGCACCCATGTGGCAAGCAGGGCAGCATCCGGTAATGGCATGCATCCAGGGTGACATCTGGGGCAATGGTGTCCAGGTAGCCTGGTGGTATGAGTGGCAGCCTGACATGATCCAGGGACTAACCTGTGGCACCCACCCATGGTGGTACACCATAGGTGCACACAGGTGGGACCCACCCACTCGGGTACCTGGTCACCCTCTGCACACTGCCATTCCTTGCAGTCATCACCATGTGCCTCTTATACAGGTGTGTGTGGGGCACTGCAGGTGACTGTGTGCTGTATACAGAACTGGTGTATCAAATGCATGTGGTATACTGATCAGACTCATCCTGTGCTCTCCCCTGTTGCTGGCCCAGGTGGGCCCCTGTGGCCACTTATCCAGGTGGCCCCCCATACCCCAGTCTGACCCTATACATGGCTATTGGCAATAGCACTGTTTCCTGGCCACTGCAGTCCACCCACCCATCTTCAAACATTCCATCACACCTGCCTGCTGAGCTGCAGTTCCCTTTGTTCACCTTTGTGGGTGGTGGGGCAGCCCTGCAGAGCTGTAACTGTGCATGCCTGGGGTATGCAAATGGCCTGAATACATTCCAGTAATGAGCTGTGCATGTGGGGAATGGGCTCAGAATGTGCAATGAGGCCATTTGCATATCCTGCTTAATACTGCAATTTTGTGCACCACACATATGACTGCCTATCGCGCATTTCCCTATGCTCTTCATAGGGCTCTAGTCACCTGCCACTGCATGATCATGTATGTTCAGGATATTCAACTGGACATGTGTGATCACATCTCGTGGTGCATCTTCTGAATATACCATAATTTTGTGTCCACGCATCTTAGCTGCGTGGTGCAGGCACTTGTGCAATGCAGCCAGGGACTTTTGAATATGAGGCTCTTACTGTTTTACTATCATTTTTGTGGGATAAATTCTTGATTTTTAGCAGTTCAGGTGTTAGGACTTTTAATTTGCCTGCAAAGTTATTGCAAAGTGTCCATCTTTACAATTTGTGAATATTCACAAAGCTTTAGTGGACTCTGTTCAACTTTGAAAAAAAAAACGTAGAGAATTTCATGAAGCAGGTTTGTCAGTGAATTGCATGCAAACTTTATGTAAATTAACAGGCAAGTGCCAATGATTTGTCATGCAATGGCAGAGGTATTCATTGACAAAGTGCTGGAAGGGAAGCAAGCTGAAGCAGATGCTGCAGCTGAGGTGGTGTCAGCCAAGGAGGAGGCAAGTGAGGATGAGGAGGTGGCAGCAGAGTGTGATTGGGTGCCACTGTAACATTTGAGGACTGGAGGCAGCATCTGAGGATAAATGACTTCCAAGGAGGCAGTAGCTGAGGATGAGATTGGCAGCCAACGTGACAGCAGGTTATAAAGGACATGGGTGATACAAAGCGCTGGGGAGCTTCATGTAACCTGTGATGTCTGATAGTTTGTGCTACAGTAAATTGCTTTTTTCAGTAAATCAGTCAATTGATGACATAACATAGAACATAGAAACATAGACTTTGATGGCAGATAAGGACTGCTTGGCCCACCTAGTCTGCCCATTTCCCTACCTACAGGATAAGCTGCAGATCCTAGTTAACCAACAGCCTATTTCTTCTTACCCCCCCACAAGAATTGCCTTATGTCTGTCCCATGTATTCTTGAATTCTCCCACAGTTTTAGACCCCACAACCTCCTCAGGAAGGCTGTTCCATGCATCCTCCACCCTCTCTGTGAAAAAATACTTCCTCACATTGCCCCTGAACTGCCCCCCCATCTTCAAATCGTGTCCCCTTGTTCTTGCACATCTCTTTTTTTGAAAGACGCTACCCTCTTGGACTTTATTGATTCCACTGAGGTACTTAAAAGTTTCTATCATGTCCCCTCTCTCCCTTCTTTCCTCAAGGGTATACATATTAAGCTCCTTTAGTCTCTCCTCGTATGGCTTCTTTTGCAGACCCTGCACCATTATAGTTGCCCTCTTCTGGACTGCCTCTATCTTGTCTATGTCTTTGCGGAGATAGGGTCTCCAGAACTGGATGCAGTACTCCAGATGGGGTCTCACCAGCTGTCTGTACAGAGGGATAAAAACTTCCTGTTTTCTGCTGGTGATGCCTCTCCCTATACATCCCAGTATCCCCCCAGCCCTCCCTACTTCCTTCTCACATTGCTTGCTAACCTTAAGGTCATCTGATATGATTACCCCAGGTCCCTTTCCATTTTTGTTGTTGTTACTACCCCCCACTGTGTAATCTTCCCCTTGGGTTTTTGTTTCCCAGGTGCATTATTTTGCACTTCTTTGCATTGAATCCAATCTGCCATACTTCTGACCATTCCTCCAACCTTGCCAAGTCCCTTCTTATCCTTTCCATGCCTCCTTGTGTATCAACCCTGTTGCAGATCTTTTTGTCATCTGCCAAGAAGCATACTTTTCCTTTCAGTCCCTCTGCAATGTCACTTATAAAGACATTAAAAAGGACTGGACCCAGTACTGAACCCTGCAGTACCCCACTAGTAACCCCTCTTTCTTTAGAGTGGACTCCATTTACAATTACCTTCTGTGTCCTGTTGTCCAGCCAATGTTTTACCCAGGCTACCACCCTGGGACCCACTCCCAGGCTGGTTAATTTGACTATTAATCTTTTTTGTGGGACTGTGTCAAATGCCTTGCTAAAGTCTAGGTAGGCCATGCCCACAGCCTCTCCCTTGTCTACTACCTTGGTCACCCAGTCAAAGAAATCAATTAGATTCATCTGACATGACCTTCCCGCTGTGAACCCATGCTGCCTTTGGTCCTGTGCCCCACTGGCCTCTAGGTACTCAACAATTCTTTTCTTCAGAAGTGATTCCATCACTTTCCCTACCACAGAGGTCAAACTGACAGGTCTGTAGTTTCTTGCCTCCGTCTTGGTCCCACTTTTGTGAAGTGGAATCACATCTGCCTTCCTCCAGTCCTCAGGTACCACACCATCCTCCCATGATTCATTAAAAAGGCTAGTCAGTGGTTTCTCTATTTCTCCCCTTAATTCTTTTGTTCTGTGAAAGGACTGGGATTGACTTCTCTATCAGGAGTGCTTCTGTTAATTGGATCAGGCACCTCCCCCTCCTCCTCTTTTGTGAATACTGAGCAGAAATATTTGTTCAGTATCTCTGCTTTTTCACTGTCCCTCTCTACCCACCCACTGTCCACTCTGTTCAGCCTCACTATCCCTCCCTTTGTCTTTCTACACTCCCTGATGTACCTTTAAAAGGTTTTATCCCCCTTCTTAACCGAGTTGGCTATCTTTTCCTCAGTTTGGGCCTTTGCTATTATGACTTCCCTACCTGCTTCCTTCTGCTTTAACTGGTACAGTTCTCTGTCCTGCTCCTTCTGTGTTTCCTTATACTTCCTGAATGCTATCTTTTTTTCCCTGACTTTTCCCACCACCTCTTTTGAGAATCATAGTGGCTTTTTCTTTCATTTTGATTTATTTGTTTGCTTGACACAATGGCTTGTTGCCTCTGTGATGGCAGTTTTGATGTTTCCCCATTGTTGCTCCACCCCTCCTTCTAGCCTGTTTGCTAGTGCTTTTCTAAGGCACTCTCCCATCTTGCCAAAGTCAGCCCTCCTGAAGTCCAGTACCTTCACTTTTGTATGACTTTGTATGACTTGATTCTGTAGCTGAGTTTATCATGAACCACACTGTTTGATGGTCACTTGTTCGGAGATGGCAACCCACTTCTAGATCTGAGTTCCTCTCACTGTCCCCATTTGAGAGTATGAGGTCTAAGATTGCTACCTCATGAGTGGGTTCCGAAACTAGCTGTCTGAGACATGCCACCTGTAGGGCATCGAGAATGTCCCTGCTCTTGAATGTGCTCCAGTTAACATCTGGCATATTCAGGTCTCCCATCAACAGTATCTCCCCTTTTTCTGCCATCCTAAGAATGCCTTCTATCATATCTTTGTCCATTCCCTCCCCCTGACATGGGGGTCTGTATGCAACCCCTGTACAGATTGTGGTGCCATTTCCAGTCTCTAAGGTGACCCACAGTGCCTCCTCTCCTCCCTGTTTACTCTTTTGTTCAGTTGCTTTTATCCCTTTCTTTACATAGAGAGTTACTCCTCCCCCTCTTCTCCCCTCCCTGTCTCTCCTGTAGGTTATGCACCCTGGTAAGTTAACATCCCAGTCTTGGTTCTCTGTGTACCATGTTTCTGTGACTGCTACAATATCAAGGAATCCCTCTTCCATCAAGGCCACCAGTTCAGGGAGCTTGTTGCCCAGACTATGGGCATTGGTACTCATTACCCTCCATTTCCTGATGGCCTCACTCCTTTTTGCCCCATCCCTGTCCTTATTGCCTTTGTCACTTTCTCCATTTACCCCTGCCCTTTTCCCTATCGACATCTCTGTCTTGGTGTTTACATCACTTACTACCCTGACTTTTTTTGGGGGGTGGCTTGGATTTTCCTGTTCCTTTCCAGTGCCTACCCCCTTGCTAGTTTAAATGCTTGCCAATGAAGCATTTAAACCTATCACCTAGGATCCTGATTCCCCTCCTGGACAGATGCAGCCCATCATGCCAGTATAGGCCAGCATCACTCCAGGTGGACCCCCAGTCCCCAATGAAGCCATATCCCTGAGCTCTGCACCAGTTTTTCAACCACTGATTGAATCCCATGGTGTGGTGCACCCTAGCCTCACCTACACCATAGACAGGCAGCACCATCACTGGGTCTTCATGTTTACTGAAAGGGCCAGCCTTTACATTGGAACCTGCTTTTAATAGTCTACTCTGTGCATACCTCTTGTGACCTGCTGTAAACTGGGTTCACATCCGGAATAGCCAAAAATCAGTTTTATAGAAACTTCAGCACCAGCTGCAAGGGTTTTTACCCTCCACACTCACAATCTAACCCTCCCAGCTCACTGATCTACTGCAATGTTTATTAAACAAACTCACTACAACACTCAGCATCCACAAGTAAGCATCATAGTTCCGTAACTTTATTTTAAAGTTAAGGTATGGTTGAACTTGAAGCACTGCACTATCCTGCCCACCACCCACCTGCTTTCTCACTCGCCCATATCTCAGCTCACCACTGTACTCACTTGTGAGACATTATCTGGTGCTATGGATGAGGGAGAATATGTTGAGTGGAAGTTTGGACTGAAGTGAGGAGACATTGCAGCATTTTGGTTTGTGTCCTGGTCCTGGACAATTGAATGGCACTCACTCACCAACCAATGTGACCACATCATGCCAAAAGATGCTAACTATGTATTTAATTTTTGTACAGTACACTGATAGCAACATCACATACTTAAGATTGAGAGACTTCTTCACAGAGACATTGCTGGTTGCTGGCAATTGTAAGAGAGAAAAAAAAGCCAGATTAAAACACAATAATTTGTGCGAGTCACTCAGAACATGAAGTTGACTGATAAAACAATTCACCTCACTCAAGTCATTCACTTTACACCTGTGAAGAGACTGCATGGTTATATCGTTTGCTGCGACAGACTAAACAGAGTAGAATATGTTAGCTTAGATAATGATAGCCTGTTGTGCAAGTTAATGCCCGTGCCTATAGCTACTGAGATGGAATAAGTTAAAGAGTCACCGACACCTCAAGAAAAAACATAATTTTTGGATACAAAGCAGCTTTATATTTCTAATTGACTTTGTATTTCTTAACATTATTTATTACTGAGGTCATATGCATTAAAGTAGGAGTTTTGCTCCCTGAGGGTTCATCAGCTTCTATTGCTTCTTCCCAACCTGAGGTCATAATACTCTGTGTGTGACATCATAGTTATTCCCATGGCAACAGACTGATGCTACAACAGAGCATTATAATTTCAAGTAGGGAATAAACTATAGAGGCAGATGAACTGTACGGGAAACAGGTGTTTATGTGGCAACATCTTTGGTAATAAATAATGGAGAGGAGAACTCTATAGAAATCTATAGCAGATGCATGAAATGATAGCTGAACTATGTGTAAATATTATGTTTTTAAAAATTTTCCCAAAGGCATCAGCTGCTCTTTAAAATGTACATGAAATGTTACTGCACATTTCTTTTACTGAGTCATCAGAAAAATATAATTTTCTTTACAGACAAGAGTGCCTCTATGCAATTTATTTATTTATTTATTTAAATTGTTTCACCAGGAAAAGCACACTAAGCAAGAACTGCTCGTCTCCCGGTGCAACCTGTGGGAGGGGTACAGTGGGGTTACAATACAGTTGAAAACATTTGACAGAAATAATTGGGCGTAGATGACAATTTACCCTTACTTATATTATAGTAGCAATTACATGGGGAAGTCATGCTTTATACCATGAAAACATATAATTAGATAATACAGCTGCATAATTTGACAGGAATAGGTGAGTGTGGATTAATACATATACCCTAATAGTCGAGAGTAACAGTTACAATGAGGAAATCCTGCTAAGGTATTTGGTTGTGGTATATAATGAGATAGGGGTAAGTGCAAGCTAGCTAGCTCAAACATTGGGATCAAGTGCAGTAGTGGGTGTGGTTAGTGAAGTAGCACCATTGGGCCTACTGGGAGAAGAAATATAGGAGTGTCGGAGGTCGAATAGATTGGAGAGTTAGCTGCAGGAGCAGTTTACTGAGCAGTGGTTGGCAAGGGCATAGGATAGTGAGCGGATAGAGGAAAAGTGGCGAATTTCAGAGGGGAGAGAGTTCCAGAGTTGAGGGAAGTGGTGAGAGAAGGCGGTCTGGCTGGCTTGGGTCTGACATCTGGGGACTAACAGAAGCCAGGAGTCTAGGGACCTCAAAGCATAGGTGGGTGCCAGAGGGGGTGACAGTACAGAGGTCAGATACACTAGGAGGGTACTAAACCAGTTCTTTGAGATAAACTTGGCACAGTGTATTAGGCGGCGGTTCTTAAGGGAGGGGAGAGCAAGGGAGTGCTATAGCTCACAGTGGTGGGTGCGAGGAGGAGCGTCAAGAGCTAACTGGCAGAAAGCGTTTAAAAGGGTATCCAGTTTGGATAAAACTGACCTGTGGGTGGCACTGTAAACAATATCGCAATAATCGAAGGAGGGAAGTATCTTCTGGATAAGCTCATGACGTGCCTGATAGAGGAGGCTAGAAGGGTTCCGATATAAGGCTCTGAGCTTGGGGTGGAGTTTTGTTAGTTTAGAGTCAGCATGGACTGCGAAGGTGAGGTGGCGGTCAAGCCAAACTCCAAGATACCGGAAGGAGGTGACGTCCTCTAGTTCTGACCCATCAAGGGTGTGGAAAAGTGGGAGGGATGGGAGCCTGGCTAGTCAATGAGATGTACCAAAAGTCATAGTTACAGTTTTTTTAGCATTTAGAGAGAGCTGGTGAGAGTTGAACCACAGCTGGACTTTGTTAAAATCCGCCTGGAGGGTAGAGGCAACTGAGACTGGGGAGGAGCCAGAAGAAAATAGGACAGTATCATCAGCATACTTGTGGATCGAGGAGGCAGAACAAGTTTGGGGCAGGTTGTTTAGAAAAATAGAGAATAGGAAAGGCCCAAGCACAGATCCTTGGGGGACAATGGTGGACATGGGGAGGGGAGGGGATATGGCATCCGCAATCCTGACAGATTGAGCGCAGTCTGTAAGATAGGTGCTGAACCAGGCAGTAGAAGATGTGGAGAGGCCAGAGGCAGAGAGGCTAGATAGTAACAGAGTGTGGGAGACTGTATCGAAGGCCTTGGCCAGATCGATGAAAATGGCAGAGGTGATGAGACCTCTATCCATTCCAGATTGGATAGTGTCAGTGAGCCTTAGTAAAGAGCAGGCAGTGGAGTGATCGTTCCTGAATCTGGACTGGTAGTGTGTGAAGAAATTTGAGTCAGTGAGATAGGAGGTTAGCTGGCTAAGCACTAAGTGTTCTTGCAACTTTGCCAGAGCAGGTAGGAGGGAGATTGGCCGATAGTTTGAGGTGGCGCCCCTTTTGTGGAGTGGGATGACAATGGCATGCTTCCAGGACAGAGGGACAGATGCAGTAGTGAAAGATAGATTTAGGAGGTAGGCAATAGGGGTGGCTATAGCAGAGGCCTAAAGGAACAGAAGTTTGGGGTCTAGTCTATCTGGGGAATTCCCATTTGAGGGGCTTAATGTTAGCAGGGCTTCTAGAGCTTCATCTGGAGTGACTTCCCCGAAGGAGAAAATACCTGTATTTTGAGGTAGTTTTTGCCCTGTAGGTGGTGGAGATGGTGACATGGGGGGTAAGGAGGAAAGGAACAAGGAAGCACAGGTGGAGAAAAATAAGTTAAACTCAGCAGTGACTGAGATAGGATCAAAGAGTGTGGAGTTGTTTACAGTAAGAAGAGGTGAGAGCTTGGCCGCTGGGGGTGAGAAGAGGGAGTGTATGACCTTCCAGAATTTGGAGGGGCTATTAAGGTTAGATTGGAGGGAGGATCTAAAGTATTCTGCTTTAGCTAGCTGAGTTGCTCTAGTGCACATGTTGCGCAGATACTGGTAGTGGGAGAGGTCCTGAGGTAGGGCAGAGACTTTGAAGGCTCGCCATGCTGAGTCACGGGCGTTCATACAAGCTGTGAGCTCTTGGAGATCCATCAGGGTGGTATCATGCATCTAGTACATCATAGCGGGGCGTGGGAATCCCATATCTTAAGGAAGTGTTTTTGAAGTAAAGTAGGGTGTCATCTATCAGGTTGGGGGGGGAAGGAGCCAGTTAGCTAGGATATGGTCATTTAGGAGGGAAGTGAGGTTTAGGGATTTGAACGACTGTTGGACTAAGAACTTAGGGGGGGACTCGAGATGGTGGATTTTGCGAACAAGGTAGATGACATGGTGATCACTCATAGAGTCAGGGAGTAGGCCTGTTTGGATGACTCTGTGAGGATGGGAGGTCAGAGCCCAGTTGATAAGGGAGTGGTTACCTGATTTAAGGTTTAGGCAAGTGGGCTCAGTGATGAGTTGGGTTAAATTGAGAGCAGCGACATCTGTCCAGGTTTTGTTGAGGGCCGGGGCTAACCAGTTTAGGTTAAGGTCACCCATAACATATAATTCCCCGGTGGGTGCTTGTGAACTGATTTGTGTAAGAAGGTCAGTAATAGCTGTGGCAGGGGTGCCTGGTCGGCAGTAGATTCTGGCAATGAATATGGGCAGCGAGAAAGGTAGTGTGAGCTGGAGCAGCAAGAGTTCGGACTCTTTAGGTTCAGTTTTAGATAAGATTATTTCATAACGTATGTCCGAACTTATGAAGATAGCTACGCCACCACCTCTCATGTCCCTGTCCTGGTGGGCCATCATGTACCAGGGATTGCGACTGAGGAGTTGGGAATGTTTTTGTTAAGCCAAGTTTCAGAGAGGATGAGGACATCAGGGGCATGTAGGGCAGCGAGAACTTGTAGCTGGTCAATTTTAAGTGGTAGGCTACGAATATTTAGGTGAAGCAGATGGAGGTCTTTGTGTAGGGGGGTAACCTGGCAGTTGGGATGGGATGGGATGTGGGGTGGGGGTGCCGGCTGAGGTTGGTGAGGATGTGGTGGTCAAGGGTCCTGGATTTGGGTGTATGCTTCCCGCTGTGAGAAGGAGGAGGGTGAAGAATAGGTGTTGAGCTAGTATATGGAGGTAGCTTGGAATGGAAGATCCCCGCCGCGAGTGGGGGCAAGGATGGACATTTGTGTGGGTAACAGGGGTGGGGCGAGAAGCAAGTAGGTGCAGGAGAGTCCAGGAGGAGGAGGGCCTGATTAGGAAAGGGGAGGGACGTATAGTGGAGTGTGCCCAGAAAGGAGTGGGCAATGAAGAGAGGGAGAGCATAATTTTTGTGTGTTGGGCCTGTGGATGGCAGGGCATTGCAATATAGGGAGTGACTGGCTGGTGTTATTGATGACGACTGACTTATGTACATGTAGTAACAGACACTGCTGCTTGACTGGGACAATAACAGCAGAGGTGATTGCAAACAACATTTTATTTTTATTGAGGCATCATAGAAATAGACAGTGGGTCTCATGAACAGATGTGCCTTTATACAGTGTAGAGAGTGAGAGGGTCTGTACTGTACCATTTCCAACAGGCACAGGTGAGACCAGCAATGTTCACTAAATAGAATGAGAAACACAGAGGAATGAGAGAGACTACGAAGTGAAAACAAAAGTCTGGAACAACATATTTCAGGCTGCAAAGCAGCGCAGTCAAATTTTAACACCATATAGTGCACAGTCACAGCAACAGTCCCGACTGAGGTCCATGCTACAGGTCATATTACTCCCATATTGAGAGACAAAGCATGAGAAACAGAGATGAATGGCACAAAAACAACAACAATTATGAACTATCTTGTCACAAGTGGGCTTCAGCTCAGTGAAGCAGTGCACAATGTGGTGTCATCATAACATTTAGAAAGTCTCATCAGTTTTTGTTGCGAGAGAGAGAGAGAGAGAGAGAGACTGAGACCAAGAAAACATACAGTGTTGTGACTTCTGTTAATGAATAAAACAAGATATAAATAAACTGATAAAACATTGAAATTCACAGAACTCGCCGTACAAAAATATTTAAAAAATTGTGCAGCAGTGTCAGTATTAGTGTGCCAGTGAAATAGTGTGCATTTTTCACTGAGGCCTCATCCTCATCCAGGATAAATGAAGCCACCCTCCCCACCTACAGCAAAGAATTTTCTCCATGTGGAAATTCTGTCTCCCTGACTATTTCATCCCTCTTTAATGCCACTGTCAATGACATACCCTCAGAATCATCCCTTTCACTTAGTTTGAATACTGCTGCTGTTCCTTTTGGGAAATGTGGTGTGAATTCATTTTAATTAATGTTAGCATTACCAACATTCCTGGGAGAGTGTGTGGTACTGACTGTCAGCGATGACTCGCTCCACACAGACACTGGATGGGGGGCAGCTCAGGTACTTCATAACTACCGATGCCAGTGCTGGCCAATCATTATCTCTGGAGCTCCAGTACAGCAAGGGCTCATAATTTCTAATGCTGTACTTGGCATCCACCAATCATGCATCCAACATACTTTCAGCTGCAGGCAATCCAATGTCTTCCTTCTCCTCCTCAACCTTCTCATATTCCTTTACAGCAACCAGAGACAATACTGTCCACAGAGGGTTGGTTAAAAGTTTCTGTTTCTGAAAGATGATGTTGACTCCCACTTCATCCCTTGGTGCCCTGTCAGCAGCTGGTTTCTGCACAGCAACTTTTGTGCCCCATGTACCTGGCAATGTCAAGGTTGAAAGCCCACATTTATAGCTGTAATCAAGTAGAATGACAATCCCAAATTCTACTGACTGCAGTATGCTGGAAAGGTGTGGTGGGTGTTGCAATCCAACACTTGCAGCATGTGTTGCATGAAGGCACAACTAGCAGAATCTCCACTGGCTTCTGGCTGCTCCTGCACATTCCAAAGCACCCAGAGGAGTGATAAGACCTGATTAATGCAGACAAAGATCCCACTCACTGCCTACATCACATGCTCAAGCAGCCTGTGGTTCATTAACAGGCCATCTATGAGTCATGGCCAAGGCCACTGATTTACGATGATTAAAATAATGAAATTCTGTCTTTAAGACTTGAAATTCTGGGAACTGCATCTGTGACTATTAGTCTAGTTTCCATATTTTACCAGGATTCTACTGCCATTCTTTTAGTGTGTTTATAAATAATCAGAATAAAAGGAGGCTTAATATACAGAGCATTACATTAAGCAATTTGAAAATAGCACAAGAAGCAATTACAAGAAAAATATAAGTTTTGTAGATTTACTAATCGGGTATAAAATGCTAAATTCCATAAAATTCTGTGTTTTTACCAGCATGCAGGCAGTTCAAATTCCAGAATTTTTCCAGGTTTTCAGGTAAAATACAAAAACCAGTGACCTTGGTCATCACAGTTGTATTGTTGGAGACACGGACACTGCACCACTGTCCAAAACTGTGTGTGTGAACATGTATTATGACACTGCCTTATACTGTTTATCCAAATGTTCAGTCATGTGCAGGATGAGGTTCCATCTGGTGATGACTTCAAACGTCATCTGGTGTTGAGGCAGTTAAGTCTGAAATTGCAGCCATCACAGTTAATACCAGTCCTTAGCTGATCAGAAAAGTGTGTACAAATTCTCCAGACCACAGTACACAATGACCCACATATTCAAATGAGTTGCATGGCATAAAATGAAGATGCGTGGTGCATCCTGGAAAATGCATGACGGTGTGATATTCAATAGCAGGAACTGTGGTGCACAAGTCTGAATGTGCGATTGTGCAGACAAAATGTATGCCGCACAGAAAAAGGGGACAAGCACCTGAATATGCTGAGCATGTGTATATTCAGCCAAAATGAGTGGCGCATGTGCCGCACAACCGAAAATTGGGCCGTGCAAAATTAGGAATAAAAGGGGCAGCCCTAAGTTGGCCAGCCACACAGAGGTAGGCCGCAACACTGCAGGAACAATGTCTGGGCTTTAGTTCCACATGACAGCAGTAATGGCTGATGTGAAGAGACTGAGGGAACAACAAGTTGGTCGTGGAAGGGCCTGTAGGCAGTATGCCCCACAGAAGTGCCCTGCGTCACATTCTAACAGCTCAGTGACATGGACATTGTGTGCTGGTACTGGCTCAACAGGGCAATGCTGAGACAGCTCTGTGAGCTGCTCCATGAAGTGCTCCAAGCACCCACACACGAAAGTCATGTTATGATGGTGGAGACCAAGGTCACAGCAGTGCTGTGCCTGCTCACCACGGGCACCTTCCAGATACCAGTGGGTGACACCACTGGCATCACCCAGTTGGCCACATCTCATCTCCTGACACAGTTCCTCACCACTCTGCTGCCCATGCTAGTGAGTTCCTCTGGTTTCCTAGCACATCAGTGGAGCAGACAGCAACAATGCAGCACTTTTACAAGGTTGCATGCCTACCAGGCATGCTAGGGGCCAATGACTGCACCCATGTGGCCATCACAGCACCACCTGGTGGAGACAAGGATGTCTATGTTAACAGGAAATGATAACACTCTATAAACTGCCAGGTGTTGTGCGACACCACAGGGAACATAACACATGTCTGTGCCCACTACCCTGGGAATGCACACGTTGTATACATCTGGCATCGGTCATCCTTGTGCCGTCAGTTCGAGTCTGGGCAGATACCCAGTGACCATCTTGCGGGTGAGTGGAAAACAGCCACAAACAAGGTGCTCACATGTTATCACGGTACAGTGATGGCATCTGTACAGGTGCTGGCACAGTAGGAAGGGGTGCTGCAATGGCAGACAGCCATGTGACACACTAGATGGGGGAGGGTGGCAGAGATGGGACCAGAATAGGACAGACACCGAACATATGTGGAATGCTGCCATGGGAGGGAGGACATGTGACAGTGTGCAATAGGCACAGGTCATGGGGTGGTGCCAGCCAGCGGGGGCCTGTGACAATGTGGGAGGGGTAGCTCAATGTGATACATTGGAAGGAGACAGTGCTGTGTGACTCATCCAGGCTGGGGTTGTGCCATGCACCACAGACCAAATGGCATGCAGGCTGCAGTGGTGGTGATAGTGGAAACATGACAGCAGGGAAAGGGCCAGACAGGGGAGGGCAGGAATATGTAACCGTGACACTGAGGGTGGGGAAATGTGCAGATGAGGCTAACTAGATTGAGCAGGTCTGTGTGGGGGGCAGAATGCCATGGATGTGTAATGTACACTAACATATCACATTCCCCACACAGGAGACAGCGCATACCCCCTCTGGCTGTGTATGCTTACCCCAATATTGCGGCCCATGTCTGATGCAGAAGAGAGATACAATGAGGCACACACGGCTACACATTTATTTAGCTTTTGTTTTATTTAGCTTTTGTTGACCGGGTAAGTGCACTAGACAATTCTGCCTATTTTCAGGCACGACCTGGGGGAGGGGGAATACAGATGAATGTCAACTGACCTTGAACCAGATTAAGCTGTTGGTGGTATTTTTTAGTGAATGAAGGAAATTTGGCCAGGGCACCTGGGAAATTCCCCTACTCCTTTCGATAAGTGCCATGGGATCTTTAACATCCACCTGAACTACCACCAATCCAGGTAGATGGGACTTCGGTTTAACGTCTCATCCAAAAGACGGCACCTCAGAAGTGCAGCACCCCTCTCATGCTGCACTACAGTGTCAGTACTGGGATATTAACCCAAGTGCCAGATGTGGGAACTGAACCCACAGCCCTCTGATCTCCCAGCCTCAGAGGCAAGTGTGCTACCTACTGAGCCACTGATACTGATATGATACTAACATCATAGAGTGTGTGTTTGGCATGCTGAAGATTCAGATGCTGGACAGGTGCTGCGGTGCCCTACACTACAGCCTGGACAAGGCCTGTGGCATATTCCTAGCCTGTTGTATGCTACACAGCATGGCCATAGATCATGGAATAGATGTCCAGGTCCTGGAGGGTGACAGTGCAGAGGACATGGAGCTGCTAGATGAGAGTGAGCATCTACAGCAAGACCAGAGGAACCCAAAATTGGCCCTGAGGGGACGGCAGCACAGCGACACTATTGTGCAGGAACATTTTGGACCCCGAAAGTGAGTAATGCTTGACACTATAACATTGCGGTCATGCACACAGGCACTGTTTATGTGGTTGCATGGTGTGTCCCACAGTGATGCTGAGTATGAACTGGTCACCCTATTGTGATGTGCAGACAAGTGTGAGGCACTTGCATGCACACATGTCCACAGGTGGGGCAACATTGTCAAAGATGCACTGATGTACTGGTATTGGATTGGCATGGGTCAGAGGTAGACCACTGGCACATACCCACAGTGGTAAGTCATAAGGTGCACTCATCACGCCCATCCCAGTCCCACGACACCATGGCCCATATCCATATCCTGGATACCATCCATACAGTGTGACAATGCCACAGAGGTGGGTAGGTGGGTCAGTGTGGTCACAGGGTGTGGACATCGCACTACAGGGAAGATGTAGCCCTACCTGCAGCCTGGAGGCATCACAGGCAGTCTGTAAGGGCCCCAGACACCTCAGGGTGTGCGAGTGCGATTGCCATGGACATGTACACAGCCTTACCCCAGAGGCACAGGCAACTCCAATGGGGAACCCTGGGCCACATGGGGTGAGCCTTCTGCCTCTGAGGAGGTAGACACATGTGATCATGAACTGCAATGCATCGGGGTGGGTGTTGAGAACTGAACACCATAGTCGGGGTAGGTGGGGGGCTGAGGACACAGGACAGGGAGTTAGGGGAAATGTGGATGCTGCATGGTGTTTGGGGGTTGCTGGGGTTTCTGTGAGCTGTGCAGCTTGTGGTACAGCATCCACATGCAGCCAGTGTTGCAGTGCCCTCCTGTATAGCTGAGGCTACACTGGAGAAGCCTGCATAACAGGCGAATAGCCCCTATGAGCTCTGCATGGTGGACAGTAGCCCGCTCCTCATGGAGGTGAATCTCTGACCACAACCCCTGCAGAGTGTCATGGAGTGCCTCCTGGCTCTCTGCAGAGGCCCACAGTAGCCTTGTGTGTTCCTACAGCTCTTTGTCTGGGGCAATGTGTTGTTGTGCGGGGGGGGTCTGCTGATTCGGGGGGGTGGCCTGGTGTTCAACTGCTACAGTGTGTGGCTGCTCCATGGGTGGCCGCTGGGGATGTGGGGATGAAGCACATGCATCAACATTGCATGCCAGGTCTGCCTGAATGTGCAACAGTTCAGGCTGTGGCTGATCACTAGTTCCCCGTTGCTGGGCAACAGTGCCCATTGGCTGCACCTCTGCAGGTTGCAACTCAATGCCATCTACCTGTGCTGTGTCCAACTGCAAGTGCAGGGCCACCTGCTGTGTGGGGGCTGGCCCTAGATGGTTGCTGGTGGCATGTGCAGCATGTGGGGAATCAGTCTGGGCCACATGGGTGGTGGTGTCAGGGATGACACTGTCAAAATGGGTCATCGTCATCAGTGCCTGAGGCGAGCACATCCAGAGTAGTGAGGAGTGCCTCGGCTGACAGGGAGATGGTCTAATTATCATCACCGTCTGATCCCCCCTGTGTGTGTGGGTCTACAGCAGTGGGCACCACAGTGTCTGTCATTGTGGCCACAGGTATGGTGCCACGCTGTGCATGCAGCTGTACCCGTGGGCCGCCACCTGTCTCAAGATGTGACAGTGCTGTGGAAACAAAAAGGGAGAGCATGGTTAGGGATGCATGCCCATGGCAACAGTACCATAACATACACAGGTACTGTGGGTGCACATGCATGTACCAGGAGTGCTGATGGAACCACACACAGGTGTGACATTGTGAGCAGGGCACATGCCAGCCATGGTAGAATGCACACAGATGCAGTGATATGCACACTCATACAGTAGACACTGCTTTGTGGCCACACAGTGCTACACCTAATGAATAACTTGAGACCCACAGACATAGGACACCACATGCAGGACCAGACATGACATGCAACGTGCATACTCACAGTACAGTGACAGCCGGTCAGTTGTTTCAAATCCCCCATTGGGAACACCTTCCACAGCCACCTGGCTGAAGGCAGTGGCCATAATTGCCTCCTGTGGTGTAATAACAGGTGCTGTGGAGAGTCCATCACCAGTTGCCTGAAGGGAAGCATGGGCCTGGGCAACTAGGCCCCTTCATTGCACCCAGAGGCCATGGATCCACTTTATGCATTCCTGGGGAGTGCGGTTGTAGTCCCCATAGGCATTCATGACCTCCACCATCTCTGTCCAGCCCTGTTCCTGCTCCTGCTCCTGTGGTGTCCCACATCTCTGACTGAGGAGATCCTCTCTGAGCACATAGGTCTCAGTGAGGGCCTTTAGCTCGTCCTTCGTAAAGTTTAGACATCTCTGTCTCTCTGATGCTAAATTGGTGTTTGTGGAACAAACAGACAGAGACAGGCCCAGTTATAATGACTTTGAAATGTACAAAAAGCACCCTGCACAGAACAAGTACAGACACACAGAACCATGACAGAAAACCTACCTTCAAGGCTGCAGTACCTCTTGGTCACCTCTGCAGAGTGGTGGCACATGCCTGCTTTTGTGGCAGTGTGCATGCAAAAGAGCTGCATACATTTCAGTAATGAGATGCAAATATGTGGACTGGGCACAGACTGTGCAATGAGGCAATTTGCATATCCTGGCTGAATATTGCAAATATGCACCCTGTGCAGTTGGTTTGTTATTGTGCATATCAATGCGCTCTGCTGAACATCACGGCGCATATACACAGGCATCTGTGCGATATATGCCATACGTCACTGCACTGCAAGGGATGCACATGGTGCAGTTCAGTGGCTACAGCAGTGGTATCACACAGATGCAAACACATGTTGGTCATGTACAACAGGCGTCTGCCATGCATGGGTCTTTCAGTGTACGGTGTGGATGGCTGAGGTTGTGGCAGCGAGTGCCCTTCACAAGATGGCATCGCGTGGCTGCTGCACATGTGTGGTAGCATGAGGCGTGACCTTAGTTTGCCGTGTGGTAAAACACTACTGCACATGCCCAGTATTGTGCCTGTGAAACCCTATCGTGCACTGTCATGACGCAAACACCAGCAGTGAGTGGCTAATCATGTATTCCCTATTGCACTACATACCTGGGCAAGAGGCATGCCGGAATGTGGCCAGAGCTACAGCCCAGCAGCTGCAGTACAAAAATGGCACATGCTACACAGAGATTGGCATGCAGCCAGTGCACCCAGAGATGGGAGGAGGTAGAGCTGGCAAACCTTGGGGACCTGGTGGTCCACAGGGAAGGCCAGCTGTTTGGCCAAGAGGAGCTGGACAGGGTCAGGTCTGCAGTTTGGGCCGACATTGCCAGTCACCTCAGCAGACATATTGGCATCCTGTGCACACTGGAGCAGTACCACCACCAGTTTGGGGACTTCAGCAGGAAGGACAGGGCATGCCTCGACTGCCTCTGTGTCATGGTGGAGCAGGGCACGGTGCCACATCCCGGTATGTACACCATGTGAATGTGTGACATGATGGTTGTAGTTATATGTCAGGGGTGTGGCTGTGCCCAACACTGACCAGTGTGGACAGTGGCATGCCATCTGTATCGGACAACAGATGTGGAATACTATGCCGCATAATGGTCTGTTGTGGATGGCACAGACATGGCTCACTCACTATATGGTGCATGAGTACAGTGGCACATGCCCTTGTCTGTTCCACTGAGGGCATCACCTGCCAACAGAAGCTGACAGGATGCCAAGTGGTACCTGAAGACAGTCCTCTGGGCAGGGCATGGTGCCCTCAGAATCAGGGTGTACAATGGGCTACAGTGTACAGGCTGAAGGACCTGTGCAGTGCACCTGTGTCACCTATGAACATGGCACAATGTGTGGTCATGGCAACATACGTCATGGCCAATGTGCAGTGTGATATCACATACCATTCCAATGTCACCGATTTCCGTATTTGTCCATGCATGTGTCTGCCCATGTGTCACAGGCCACATGACAGGACATGGAATATGGGTATGGCATGTCCTGGCATGCCCATGTACCACAGTCCTCCTGTGGAACACCACACATCCCTGTGAAGCACAGTCCACCATATGGCAGTGCATGCCATGGTATGTTGGCATGTAGCATGGTACAGTATAGTGTGCCAAGGTGGGTGCCCATTTTGCATCCCCATGATGCCATGTGTCATTTGCCATGTCTCAGCAACAGGATATGCAGGTTCCTGGATGATGTATGTATCAAACTAGTGTCCATGGTGTGGCCTGCAGCCATTTCTAGGACTGTCATTGTGGTGGTGACAATGCATCCATGTACCCATGTCTTAGTATGTGCTGCAGGCCAGGGGTCACAGTGGTGACAGGCAAAGGCCCGCTGTGCTGTGTCCCACCCTTACATGACACGGTGGATGTGCATAGCTATACACATGTAGGTGCATGTCATGGACATGGTGGCCATCGGGTGACATGAGGCATCTGGGCAACCCTCCTTCCACAGCTATGCAGGCCTGTGTCTGTCCATGACATTCCAGTGGTTGGCTATATACTGTCTCTGTGGGAACATGGCCATGACAGTGCCCCCAGATGGTGCTGTCCAGCTGTCATGCCCTACCATTGGTGGCACATGGTCAGGTACATATGTGCCACACAGTCCAGTGTGGGACACGCTTGTGAAAGTCACTGTGCAGACATGGGTATCCTTTGCAGGCCACATGGGAATGCCCACTAGGACCGGTGTTCATCCTGTGCATTGGTTGCCTATGCCGCACAATAGTGGTACTCCGTGGGCTGGTTGACAGCTATGTCAACAATCCTCATGGGCCATGGGTCACGGAACACCGGCTATGTATAACACATGCCTGGAATGCAGTCTGGGCACTGGTGTAGGGTGACACATGCATTACATGGTACACCCACTTTCAACATGTGCCATCACCATTCACTGTACTGTATGTATTCTGGTGGTATGGGGGAGCCATGTATGGCCCTATACTGTGCCTCTGCAGCAGTACACTGTATGCCGTCCACAGCTGGGGTTTCATACATTCACTCATGGGCATCCAGTAGATGTCCACAGTGCCGCATTGTATATGGATGTTCTGTGGGGGACATGTGTGGTACTGCATGGCTCTGACTGTGGCTTTGTCATTGTGTTCTCTGTGGCAGTTCTGCCCCTATAAATTATGGGTTTGTCTTTGCTTGTCTTTTTTGTCCAGTATCTCGAGGCATTGCCCCTTTTCTATGCCCTATACTCTTTATTAAATCTGCTGCAGCAGTCTTCCTTTTCTATTATACTTCCCCTTTTCCCACTATAATAGGGTGGCCTCCTATTATAGCTCCTTACTGTTCTTTCCCCGCTGTTTTTCTTTTCCTGCCTCAGGGTATAGTTTCCTCAGAAATGGGGGGGGGGATGTCGTTTAGCTTCATCTGAAAATGCCCCATTAAAAGAAAGTAATAAGTTCCTTTCAAAATCCCCCTTTAGCAAATAACCAGTCTTATGCTGAAATATGTAGTATTAGTAGGCTAAATATAGCTTTTGCAGATGAAAGTGCTAGGTTGCACTGTAAAGGGAAAAATGAAAGCGCTAATCTGCACTTTACAGTGAAACTGCCTTTTCTCTGATACATAAAACAAGAGGACCCACTTCTTCTCTTGCCCCCTCTTTGTTGTTTAATTGTTAAATGAAGTCAAACTCACTTCGGTAATGGCAGTGGCAGCAGTCAGCTAGCCAGTTTGCTGTACAGTTTCAGCCATTCTCCCTGCATCTTCTCTCTAGGTTTAAATGGCGAGTCGGCTGTACAGCAAGCAAAACTCTGCATTTCACAATTTCTGTGGAGAAAACATGTTTTATATTTAAATTTATTTGTGCCACATTAATCAGGGTAGTTAAAGCAAATGATTAGGTCTTTTAAGAAGTAAGAATAAGTGATATATGTAACAAAATCATTTTGCTGCTTACCTAAAGCTTGGTCCTGTGCCTTAAAGGGATAGGTTCCTACTAGGGGAACAGCATCCCAACATGAGGCTTATTTATAGGACAGAATACTAAACTAACTCCTCCTTCTAGGCAGAACCTTTTGTTCTAATGAGCCATTAGATATGCAACCTCGTTTTTTGTCTTTTCTATTAACATATTCTGGAAATTGGAATACTTTATGATGCAATCATATCTTTATGCAAAGTATACTTAGGATTTGATATTCCTATAATTTGTATAAAGGAAGAAATTGTTAATAATAAAAATAGGGGAGGATCTACACAATCATGTGACCTCTTGTTCTCTGCTCCATAGAGGTATATAAGGAGCTTGAGTACACAGTTGGAGCAGATTGGTGGGAGAGAGCACATATCCTCTCTTCCAGGGAAATAACACAGATGTAGTGGGACCTTTTAGCAACTTCCACTTTATGGTGTAAGTTTTATTCTGATGTAGCTGAAATGCTCTTGGTGAGCCAGGCTTTGATTTGTAATTTTTTCATCCAAAACAGTGTTATTTTTCCTTTTACTTATTTTGTTTTGATTCTTCAATAAACAACACACATGAAGTAAATGTGTGTTTAACCTGAAGTACTGTCCCCAGTCTCTGCTTCTTGAGTTGTTTATACCCACACGCTCATAAAGTGGTACCAGAAGTGGGGTGTTTATTGGTTGTCTGTGGCAAAAAGGGAGAAACCAGTGGGGGACCTGACCAGGTACCCAACAACTCTATGCAGAGATGGCATCCAGTGTGGATGAGAAGAAGGCTGGTATGGTAACCAGGACTCAGACAGCCATCACTGGGGGACCTCTGTATCCAGGACCGGACCAGGCTGTTTGGAGAAAGGAAGCCAAAGTTAAGGAAGATGCAGCAAGTGAGGATGAAATGGAGGAGGAGAAGCGACAGAAACTGCCCAGAGAAGAACCACCAGAGGACTTATTGAGTCTTGTACATTGGCTGGCCATCTGCCAGATGGAAATAGAAAAACAATGTGACCAAGAAGCCCAGGAAAGACAGAGGGAGATGAGGCAACAAGAGATAAGGTGGGCTGAAACTGTTAAACTTTTACAGCAAATGGGGGACTAATGCAGGGGCTAGTGGAGATGCTACTACCTCCAACCCTAGAGACATCAAACTAACTAAAATGACCAATGCTGATGACATAGAGGCTTACTTAACAACTTTTGAAAGAGTAGCCAGAGCATGTAATTGGCCCCAGAGTCAATGGGTGGTAGGATTAGCCCCTTATCTGACAGGGAGAGTGCAATTATCATACAGTCATATGGACACACGAAATGCAGAGAATTATGATGCAGTAAAAACTGAAATTTTGAAATGATATGATGTAAGTTCAGAGACCTATAGACAAAGGTTTCGTGCTCTGAAATATCAACCCCAAGACAACCCACGAGAGACTTTTACTCATTTAAAGGAACTATGCTGGAAATGGATACAACCAGAGGGAAAGACAACTACACTTATTATGGAGACCTTTATTGTAGAACAATTTTTACAAATCCTTCCCCATGACGTACAGATCTGGGTAAAGGAACACAAACCAGAAACTGCAGAGAAGGCCATATCATTGGCAGAAGATTTTCTAACCGACCACCAGCCTCATCGAAGAATGAATCCTCATCCTCAAGATGAAAATATGGGGCAAATGATACCTGGGGTAAGGCCTGGTGTGACCAGTACTATTGACTTTAAAAAGGACAATAGAAATTACTCTAAAAAATTAACTTTTCCAGCAGATATAATCTGTCGCAACTGTCAGAAAATGGGTCATATAGCTAGATATTGCCCTAACAAATGGTCAGACAGTACACATGTAGCCTTGTTAAATGCTGGGTATTTTATGACCACGGTGGAGTTAGAAAATCAAAAGGTCATGGGTCTAATTGATTCTGGAAGCAAACATACCTTGATAAGACCAGATGTGTTAGCTACCAGAACAAAAGTACGAACAGGATCTGATATGCATGTAATATGTGTCCATGGTGATAATCATCACTATCCTACTGTCAAGATAGGGTAACTGTTGAAGGAAAAGTGCTTCAGGTGACTGCCAGTATAGTACCAAACTACCAGTACCCATATTAATTGGACATGACTATCCAGAATTTACTCAATTGTTAAACAATAGAGAGTCTATAACTACGTCACCACAAGAGCACAAAGTAGACAGTCACCACAACTTGGTGAAGTGTTCCCTTTTCAAGAAGAGTTATATGATCCCCCTGGTAAAACCAAACAAACCCCTAGTGCCAAGAAGAAAATGCAAAGGGAATGGGGAAAGGACAAAGATAGAATAGCAAAATCTGTAAGCTCTATTTTTATAGATTGTGACATTCCCAACGAACAAAGGAAAGATACAACATTGCTACCTCTATTTCAACAGGTGGGAAAGGAACCAGATCCAGGTACCCCTGGATTTGTAATCCAAAATAAAATTTTATATCGGGTTTGTACCAAGGGAGACACAGGGGAACAGGTGGAACAACTAGTGGTACCAATTTCTTATAGAAATAATTTAATACATCTGGGACATGATATACCCCTAGCAGGACATGCAGGGCGGGATCGAACCTTGTGGAGATTATTACAAAGATTCTATTGGCCAGGCATTCATGATGATATAGCCAAATACTGTCAAAGCTGTAAAGAATGTCAACAAGTTAGTCCAGTAGGATGTAAAGAAATAGTACCCATGGTACACCTCCCCTTGATGGACACACCCTTTGAAAGGATTGGGATAGATATTGTAGGCCCCTTGCTTAAGAGTGCTAGTGGAAACCGATTCAACCTGGTCATATGCGATTATGGAACTAGATACCCAGAAGCAATTCCCCTACGCACAGTAACCACTAAGAAGGTGGCAGAAGAATTGATAAAGCTTTTTAGTAGAGTAGGGATCCCCAAAGAAATACTCTCTGATAGAGGGAGTAATTTTAACTCAGCATTGTTAAAAGAGTTGTATCGGCTATTGGGTATTGCAGCAGTACGAACTTCTCCTTACCACCCACAAACGGATGGCCTTGTTGAACGCTTCAACCAGACCCTAAAGCGTATGTTAAGGAAATTTGTGCAGGAGGAAGGGGAATAACTGGGATAAACTGTTACCATTTCTGTTTGCCTACAGAGAGGTACCTCAAGCATCGACAGGGTATTCTCCATTTGCCTTACTGTATGGTAGGAACCCAAGGGGACCATTAGATGTAGTGAAAGAGTTATGGGAAGGAGGGAAGGAGATGAGAACCACCAGCATTGCAGAGTACATGAATTCTTTACGACAAAGGCTGGTTTCCTATGTTAAAAAGGTTCAAGAGAATAAGGAATATGCACAACATATACAGAAACAGGCATACGACCAGCAAATAAGAGGGGATAAACATTTCCAAAGTGGGGAACAAGTGTTGTTGTTGTTACCTTCTTCCCATAACAAACTACTAATGAAATGGCAGGGTCCATACCGTGTACTCAGACAGACCGGGCCCGGTAAATTATGAGATTGCCACCCCTGACATCCGTCCTGGCAAAAAGATTTATCATGTTAATTTATTAAAGAAGTGGTATGAGAGAGTACCACAGGAGACTAGTCTAATGGTGATTCCTGATACTGAGGAAATGGACGTAGAAGTTGCATATGGACGACTTGAAGGTTCAAAGGGTCCTCAGGATGTCTTCTGTAACCCCTCTCTGGATCTGAAACAACACACAGATCTACAACGCCTTCTATAATCATTTTCTATTACATTTACTAGTACCCCGGGTAAAGCCAAAAACATAGAACATCATATTCGAACACACGCAGGTCCCATTAGAAAGAGGCCGTACAGACTTCCTGAGAGAGTTAGGGAGGAAGTACAGAAAGAAGTGGATAAGTTACTTGCTCTTCACATAATTGAGCCTTCTAACAGTGCATGGGGATCCCCGGTGGTAGTAGTACCAAAGAAGGAAGGGGGAATCCGCTTATGTCTAGATTTTAGAGG
The DNA here is from genome assembly GCA_016271365.2 of Neoceratodus forsteri. NCBI lineage: Eukaryota > Metazoa > Chordata > Ceratodontiformes > Ceratodontidae > Neoceratodus > Neoceratodus forsteri. The sequence goes on along the minus strand of CM057452.1, from coordinate 885,135,474 downwards.
GCTAAACCGTTGCACAGTTCGATGCCTACCCAATGCCCCGGTGGGTGACATTCTGGATAAAATAGGAATGCTAAATATATTTCAACTTTGGATTTGACAAAGGATATTGGCAAATTCCTTTGGCAGAATCTGACAAAGAAAACTGCTTTCGTGACTCCAAAAGGGCTGTACCAATTTTGCACCACGCCCTTTGGACTCCATGGGGCCCCAGCCACATTTCAGAGATACATGGATAAAATATTAAATCCTTACACATCATTTTGTGCTGCTTATCTAGATGATGTGGTGGTCTTTAGTCAAGATTGGAAATCACATCTATCACATCTGTGCGCTGTCATAAATGCCATCAAAACAGCTGGGATGACAATAAACCCCACAAAGTGTGCCCTAGCAATGAAGGAAACCAAATATTTAGGTTTTCTATTGGGCAATGGACTTAGACCCCAGATAGACAAATTTGAAGCTGTAGCTATTAGTCCAAGGCCCCACACAAAGAAACAAGATAGATCTTTCCTAGGATTAGTGGGATATTACAGACATTTTATCCCTAATTTCTCAACTATTGCCACTCCCCTCACAGATCTGACCAAAAAGAAATGTGGCAATACAGTAAACTGGTCTGAGGAATGTGAACAAGACTTTTTGTCCATCAAAGCGGCATTGTGCTCCTCCCCTGTCCTAAGAAGTCCTAACTTTGAATACCCCTTCGAAGTACACACAGACACCTCAGGCATAGGTCTGGGGGTGGTACGCAGTCAGACCATTAATGGGGAAGAACATCCAATATTATACATATCCAGAAAATTACATGATAGAGAGCGTAAATACAGTACTATAGAGCTGGAGTGTTTAGCTGCCAAATGGGCAATTGAGTCTTTAAGATTTTACTTGTGGGGGGCTCCCTTTACACTAGTTACAGATCATAATCCTCTTTGTTTTCTGTCTCAGATGAAAGACAAAAATAATAGGATTATGCGTTGGTACCTTGCATTACAGCCATTCAAATTTTCTGTACATCACAGAGCAGATAGTGCTCATGCCAATGCAGACTATTTGTCTGGATTCCAGGTATGACATTGATTTAGACACCCCATGGTAATAAGTCTAGAAAAATAGAATATTTATGTAGTTATTCTTATTGTTTAATTTGTATAGGGACCCTGGAGTGGAGCTCCATGGTGAGGGAAGGCTGGAGCTCCATCCTACCCCGAGGATGTGAGGTAGGTTGTCTTAGAAACCTGTAAAGGTTTCTACTTAACCATGGGGGTTTGTAGCAGTTCTGCCCCTATAAATTATGGGTTTGTCTTTGTTTTTTTTTTCTCCTAGTATCTCGAGGCATTCCCCCTTTTCTATGCCCTATACTCTTTATTAAATCTGCTGCAGCAGTCTTCCTTTTCTATTATACTTCCCCTTTTCCCACTATAATAGGGTAGCCTCCTATTATAGCTCCTTACTGTTCTTTCCCCGCTGTTTTTCTTTTCCTGCCTCGGGATATAGTTTTCAGAAATGGGGGGGGGGGTCATTTAGCTTCATCTGAAAATGCCCCATTAAACGAAAGTAATAAGTTCCTTTCAAAACCCCCTTTAGCAAATAAGCAGTCTTATGCTGAAATATGTAGTATTAGTAGGCTAAATATAGCTTTTGCAGATGATAGTGCTAGGTTGCACTGTAAAGGGAAAAATGAGAGCGCTAATCTGCACTTTACAATTAAACTGCCTTTTCCCTGATACATAAAACAAGAGGACCCGCATTTTCTCTTGCCCCTTCTTTGTTGTTTAATTGTTAAATGAAGTCAAACTCACTTTGGTAATGGCAGTGGCAGCAGTCAGCTAGCCAGTCTGCTGTACGGTTTCAGCCATTCTCCCTGCATCTTCTCTCTAGGTTTAAATGGGAGTCGGCTGTAGATCAAGCAAAACTCTGCATTTCACAATTTCTCTGGAGAAAACATGTTTTATATTTAAATTTATTAGTGCCACATTAATCAGGGTAGTTAAAGCAAATGATTTGGTCTTTTAAGAAGTAAGAATAAGTGATGTATGTAACAAAATCATTTTGCTGCTTACTTAAAGCTTGGTCCTGTGCCTTAAAGGAATAGGTTCCTACTAGGGGAACAACATCCCAACATGAGGCTTATTTATAGGACAGAATACTAAACTAACTCCTCCTTCTAGGCAGAACCTTTTGTTCTAATGAGCCATTAGATATGCAACCTTGTTTTTTGTCTTCTATTAACATATTCTGGAAATTGGAATACTTTATGATGCAATCATATCTTTATGCAAAGTATACTTAGGATTTGATATTCCTATAATTTGTATAAAGGAAGAAATTGTTAATAATAAAAATAGGGGAGGATCTACACAATCATGTGACCTCTTGTTCTCTGCTCCATAGAGGTATATAAGGAGCTTGAGTACACAGTTGGAGCAGATTGGTGGGAGAGAGCACATATCCTCTCTTCCAGGGAAATACCATAGATGTAGTGGGACCTTTTAGCAACTTCCACTCTATGGTGTAAGTTTTATTCTGATGTAGCTGAAATGCTCTTGGTGAGCCAGGCTTTGATTTGTAATTTTTTCATCCAAAACAGTGTTATTTTTCCTTTTACTTATTTTGTTTTGATTCTTCAATAAACAACACACATGAAGTAAATGTGTGTTTAACCTGAAGTACTGTCTCCAGTCTCTGCTTCTTGAGTTGTTTATACCCGCACGCTCACATTCTCCTTGCAGAAGAGAGGCCAGGCAATGGACCCAGAGGGACATCTGCAGTCATGACTCGGTGGGGACATGAGGCGACAGCCAGCATGGTGCAGCCAGGGTGTCGCTGCAAGGCCCCTTACATGAGTATGCATGTGTGTTTGACTGTGCCATGCCCATTGTGTTGTGCAAAGATACCATCTGTCACCCACTGTTGCCATTAATACACCACAGGTGTTTGCACCCTGTTCTCACACATGGGGATGCATCCACCCTGTACATCTTCATGGTCTTCTGCTCCCTGGTCCACCACAGTGGACCATGTGTACTATCATGGTTCCAGTGCTGTTCTCTAGTTTTTCTGACCTGTGCTACATGGCACATCCATTGTGGCTGTATAGCCATATCTGTGTTGGACAGACATCCCCTGCAGGGCTCCACTGCACAGGGTGCATGCAGGCACATTACGAAGACCATGGGCCACACTATGTGTCCCAGTCCTGCTACATGTGGTCGGCACTGGGTCCATGCGCACACCTGCCCTTGGATGTGTATGAGTTGTGGTCATGGGGGCCCTGCACAGGCCACTGTGGTCTGTGGCATGTGGCTTGGACATGTCCAGGTGACAGTCACATCTAACCCTTGTGGTAGCAGTGGTATGTTGCCCAGTTCTCTGCTGCTGACAGCCTCAGGGGTCTTTGCATTGTCCAGTGTACCAGGAAACATACACAGACCACCATTTGCACAGTGCACATCACACACCCATGCACATGTTGCACCCAGTGCAGTGTGTCCCCAGGTGTGTGGTCTCCATAATGTGTGTGCCTGTGACAGGGTTGAATAGGACCCTGTCCCAATTGTTATGGAACATTTGAATACAAGGATCTGTTCTATTCTCTCCTTTTCTGTCTCTTGCCTGTCTAGTTGCACAACCAAAATTTCTTGTGAGACCTAGGATTTGATCACCCAACAGTCTCACAATTCTTTACCTCTCACTGTCTCTCAGTTTTCCCTTGCTGTTTCTGTCTTTTTCCTCCCTTGCATATCTGCTGGTAATAAAAATATATGCAAATCATTATGTGGAAATGTAACTGATATTGGGATCCCTTTGTTTAGAAATTATATAGTGTTACTGCTGAAATGTGTATAATTATAGTTTGAGGTAATTGCAAAAAGCTATTGGGAACTCAAGCGGTTAACTTGAGAGAAGTTTTTAAGCCCTTTTTCAGAAGCTGTGGAAAAGGGGCCTCAGTTCTGGGAAATTGTGTTCTTGCTGTTCCTGCCTGAAACATACAAGAACATTTTAGAAAAAAAACAGGATGCTTGTTAAGGAGAAGGGGGGTTGCAAACACTTATAAGAGAGAGCTACAATGTTTTGAGAGACACACAGAGATTGAAAGAAAACTCAGATGGATCTTCTCTATTCATTCTGCCTTTGTAAATAGTTATACTGAACAAGTTTATTTTTTTATGTTACTGCTAGTACTAATAAACAATTTTTGTGAATTCTACAACTGCTCCTGGTTTTTCCTATGCTTCCTGACCTGTGCCTCAATGACAGATGGTGTCAGCCTAAGTAGAATTTATGCAGTCCATACTCTAAGCCAGCAGTTGTGTGTGGGTACTGGACCTTGTACCAGGGAAGCAGAGAAAGGTATGGATTCTGCAGCAGCAAGCCCAGGAGTGGTTACCAGGAGAATGGCAGCCAAACTAGCAGAGACAGAAGTCTAAGCTGAGATTGTACAGCCAGCACAAGTTATGGAAAAAGAACAGACAGTGACAGAACCTGAAAGCCTTAAGGGCTTTTCAAATGGTGGACTATAGAACAAAAACAGATGGAGACGCAGAGAGAAAGAGAGATTCAATGTTTAGAAGCACAGAAGAGACAAGAGATGCAGTGACAGGAGCAGCAGAGGAGAGAAGAGAACCAGCAGATGAGAGAAGAGATGCAGCAACAGGAGCAGCAATGGCTGGATGCATTGCAAGCTATCAAAGGCAGAGGATCTGGCACAGATCCAGATGAGAAACAAAACACAAGCAACTTAAATGCCATTAAACTTACAAAATCATGTCCCTTGGATGTTATCGAGACATACCTGACAACTTTTGAAAGAGTTGCCACAGCCTGCCAATGGCCAAAGCAGCAATGGACAATCAGACCGGTACCCTACCTGACAGGGAAAGTCCAACTTGCCTACAACAATATGGACACTGCACAGTCAGAAAACTATGACCTGGTGAAAAGTGAAATCCTGAAAAGGTATGACATCTCAGGATAGACCTACAGGCAAAGATTTCAATCTCTGAAGCACAACTCAGTCGACAATCCTCGAGAAGCCTTCACCTGACTCAGAGAACTCCTGATAAAATGGCTCCATCCAGAGGGTAAAACAGTCCCACAGATCATTGACACATTTGCAATGGAGCAATTCATCACCATCCTGCCTACAGATGTGCAGCTTTGGATGAAAGTACATTGACCAGAAAGTGGAGAAAAGGCTGTTTCTTTGGCCGAAGACTACCAAATGGCCAGACAGATGCCACAGCAGCGAGGTAACAGCCAAGCACCGGTAAGACACTCTTCTTCCCATTTAAACTCAAAGTCTCTTAAGAACTCTGGTGGGGTAACAAATCTGTGCCCAAAGACATTTATTTGCTATAACTGTAATGAGCCAGGTCATATTGCAAGAAATTGTCATAAGAAGAGTGACACTGGAGCAGATTTGCCCTTGGCAAATTGGGGCAAGTATTTAAAAGAAGTGAAGGTGGGGGATAAGACTATAAAGGGACTCACTGATTCAGGAAGCAGACAGACCCTGGTGCATGTTGAAGTGCTGGGAAAACACTGTGCAAAAGGACCAGGTACTGGTGTCATCTGCATCCACAGGGACACTCGATACTATCCCACCACCGAAGTGACTCCGACCTTTAAGGGTGTGTCACACCAAATAAAAGTGGGGGTAGTACCTATGTTACCTGTACCTGTGATTATTGGAAAGGATTGTCCAGGATTTTCTGAGTTAATCTCAGAGGAACTGAACCCTGCAGTTTCAGCAGCAGTGGTAAGAAGAGCTCAGGCAAAGAAAATCTCAGATAGTGGGAACTCTTCCTTTCACTAATTGAATTTGGACTTGTTTGAGCACTGCTCCAAGATCTGGAAATCCAGGAAAGAAAGACGATGCCTGAAGAAACTGTGGCAACAAATGATTGTTGGACATAAGGGGTTAAGATACAAAAATGATGAAACTAAACTGATCACTTATTGTGATTTTCTTTCAGAACAAGCTAACGTTTCTCTTCAGGGTGATTTTAAGCAGCTGGGGGTGAAACCAAAATAAGGTGAACCAATGTTTGAAAAATGTAATGGGTTACTGTACAGAGTTTGGGTTAAACCTCAGACACAGGAACAGACAGAACAATTGGTTATACCACAAAAGTATAGAACAGAGTTGTTACAGATAGCACATGATAGTCCTATGGCTGGTCACTTAGGTAGGGATCGCACCCTTACCAGATTGCTGTACAGATTTTACTGGCCTGGAATGCATGAAGATGTTGCTACCTATTGTAATTTGTATGCCGAGTGTCAAAAAGTAGCCCCAATCACAAGAAAAGACAAGGCGCCCCGATACCCCTACCCTTGATAGATGTGCCTTTTGAGAAAATTGCAATGGATGTGGTTGTCCTTTTAGACAAAAGTAAAAAGGGTAATAGATTTATAATGGTAGTATGAGAATATGCGACTCGATACCCAGCAGCAGTTCCAGTGCATACTGTCACAGCTTTAAAAGTGGCAGCAGAGCTTGCAAAAAGTTTCAGCAGAGTGGGCATACCTAAAGAAATCATTACTGATCAGGGTAGCAATTTTGGTGTTTCATTACTTAAGGAACTGTACTGACTACTAGATATCACTGTCATAAGAACCTCCCCTTATCACCCTTAGACAGACGGTCTTGTTGAGCATTTTAATCAAACCCTAAAGCGCATGTTAAAAAGGTTTGTAAAAGAGGAAGGGAAAGACTGGGACCAATACTTACCTTACCTGCTTTTTGCTTACAGAGAAGTGCCACAGGCATCAACAGGTTTTTCACCATTTGAAATGCTGTATGGTAGACAACCTAGAAGGCTGCTAGATGTGATAAAAGAAATGTAGGAAGATAACCCCACTCAGAAACAATCTATAACATCTTATATGTGTGCCCTTAAAAAGATGGCAAAATATGTTGAAATCACCCATAGTAATCAGGAAGAGGCCCCAAACCAGCAGAAGGTATATTATGACCATAGGGTGAAAGAAAAAGGTTTTGAGCCAGATGAAAATGTTTTGCTACTGTTACCCACAACAGAAAATAAACTGTTAATGAAGTGGCAAGGGCCTTACAGAGTGCTTAGATGTTCTTTTATTTATTTATCTATTTCATTCTTGGATTAGAAGATACCTTTGAGTGCAGAGCAGTTCATTTACAAAGGTTCCACATCAGTTTGGGGGGGTTACAATACAAATAAAGCAGAAAAAAACAACTTAATGTACAGTGTACAGTAGTAAAGTTATAATACATAGTTACATCATTATTAGCATTCTGAGTATAGTAATGGAAACATAGGAGAGACATATAAGTAAGACAACAAGGGGAGGGAGAGGATCAAAGTTGAAATTAGCAGTAGGTCAGTAGAAGGGGAAAATGGATTGCAACCAGGAGGCATGGTCAACATGTAAGGGGAGGTAGGAAGTGGTAGAAAGGTAAAGGGGGAAATGGGAGGCAGACACCAGGTGGTGGATAGGGTGTCTGACAGGTAGGTAGGGTGTATTGGTGGCGGTAGGTAATGAGTAGGAAGGAGGGGAGGATGAGTGGCATGGAAAACAAGGCAGAACAGAGGCACAAAAAGTAAGAATAAAGGACAGACTGAGAGGACTGAGGGCATGAAGGATGGGTGAGTGGGCGGGGAGGGGTAGTAAATGGGGAGGAAGGAGGCAGCCAGGGGTCTTGTCATAGATGTACGTAATGACTGAGAGGCAGTTAGGGGGCAAGTAGCATGATTATTTGAGGCAGTCACACACGCTTTCATTCATGATGTGCTGCCGCAGGTGATGCTTATACTGGGTTAGATGAGGTAGGTTAATCAGTTCGTGGCTCAAACCATTTATCCAGTTTGGGCTCTGTAGGGGAAGGATTGTTGGCACTGGCTGGTCCAAGCCCTTGGCACTAGAAAAAAGTTCAGCATCAGAGGATCGTGTGTGGTGAGACTTGAGAGATTTCAATAGTAGAATGGAGGAGCCTGTTGGTAGGATCCAAGCAGTGCTTTCTTGGCAAGTATGCACGATTGGTACTTGATCCTGTCACGTAGTTTGAGCCGCCCGGTTTGGGTGTATAGATCACATGTGTGGGTGTGGGGATCAGCACCAGTGATAAGTCTACAGGCTTTGTTTAGGGCAGTATTTAGTCTTTTGAGAGATGCTGGTGAGGCAGCACCATATATTTCCAGGCCATACTCAATAGTGATAGCACCGAGCTGTGGATGGCAAGTTTAAGTGCTTCATGGATCAGGCTCTTTCTGTGTCTGAAAAGCAGACCAAGTTTTGCATCAATGGTCTTGGCAACATAGGTGAGGTGACTGTCCAGAGTGACTCCAAGGTATTTGAAATGTTGAATTTGTTCAAGAGGGGCTTCTTGGTTATTTTTGACTTTCAGGGCATGTGACCTGTGTTTGTGGCAGGGGGATGAGAACAGCATAAGTTAATTTTTTTTTTTTAGTTTACGATGAGTTTGTACGATTGGAACCATTTTTCAATTTCCAGGAATCCATGCTGTAGGTTGTCTTCAAGCACGGTAGGATCCGAGTGGCTTGCAAAGATGATAGTGTCATCTGCATATAGGAGGGTCCTTAGTTGACAGGCATTTGTCAAGTTGTTAAGGAAGATACTAAACATTAAGGGGCCTAAAATGGACCCTTGGAATACACCTGATCTGATAGAGTGCAGCTCTTAGATGGTGTTTGTTATTTTAACCCTCTGTGACCTGTCAGTGAGGTAGCTTCCGAACCACTTCAGAGCGTTTGGTGAGAGACCAGTTGTTTCGAGTTGACCCAGGAAGAATTTGTGATTCATGGCATCAAAGGCCTTTGTGAGGTCGATGAACACTGCTCCTACCAGATTGCTATTATCTAGTGACTGTTGGATGAAGAAGGTAAATTCTAGCAGAGCTGTGGTCATGCTATGTTTTTTTTCTGAAGCCATGCTGTTGAGGGCATTGAAGGGAGTAGTTATCAAGATATTTCACAAGCTGGTCGGTGACTATGCATTCCAGTACCTTTGTTAGTGGGGGCAGGATGGATATTGGCCTGTAGTTTCTATGTTGAGTGCGGTCACCTGACTTATGCACAGGCATGACCAGCGCAATTTTCCAGACTTCAGGGAACTGGGATAGAAGGAGGGATAGGTTGAGTATTTTTGTTATTGGCAGGAGAACTTCTTCAAGGGTAAGTGCAATGAGTTTGAGGTCAAGAGAGTCACCACTATGCCTGGTTTCCCCCAATACATTAAATAGAACTTTTCTGAGCTGTGGAAACCCGTTTGAAGTAGAACGGTGAGTGATCCAGCGTATTGTCATCCAAGCTCCAGGCAGTCGATGAGGGAACATCAAAGACATTTTGGGGAAGAACACCTGATAGATTCGTGAAGGCAGTATTAAAGGTATTTGTGATTGAGAGTGGGACGGTGATGTGGTTGCTGTCTAGGTTTAGCATCCGAGAGACATTCTGTTCTTTGCCAGTAATGTCTTATGTTTGCCCAGAATTTCCTACTGTCACCCCATGTGTTAGGCAGGAGCTCTCTATTGTGGTTTTGTTTAGCCTGCCAAATCACTCTTCTACAGGCATTTCTGTCCACTTTGTAAGCCTGAAAATCTTGCTGCCTTCCTGTTGATTTGGCAATTTGCCATAGATGGTCCCGTTGTTTAGTATTGCTAATGAGTTCTGGTGTGATCCAGGAGTTAATTGTTCCACAAACCTTCATTTTTCTAAATGGGGCATGGATATCACAGGCTGGTTGAAAGCCTTGATGAAGTGGTCAAGAGCAGCATTGACATCTTTGACAGAGTCCAGAAAGGACCGGAGTTAGTGTTTTAGGAGATCCAGGTGCCCATGCTTTAGCATTCGGTTATAGATGGTTAGGGGTGGGTGTGTGTGAAATTTGTTTGACCAGCTACATGTGACAGGGAGTGGTCACTGATGGAGTCAGGGTGAACTCTAACATTAGAAATGTGATCAGAGTGGTTTGATATGATCCAGTCAATGGTAGTGCTAGTACCCATTTTATAGTTTATCCTAGTTGGTGAGCTGACGAGTTGAGTGATGTGTAAGGAAGCAAAGAAATCCTTTATAGCCCCATTGGCTGATGACAGCCAGTAAATATTGAAACCTCCCTATAGTATTGTTTCAGCAAGGTGCTTGTGCTCCTGAAGATAGTCCAGAATACTTTGGAGGCGGGGGGTCGGGTCCTTGGGAGGTAAGTTGACAGAGTATGGTGAGGGATTTGTTGTTGTCCCCCAGTAGCACTTTGACAGCTAGCACCTGAGCAGGGCATCCAAGGTCCAACTGAGGCAGTGCCAGCCCTCTAATGGAGTTTTTTAGGTACATGGCACAGCCACCTCCACGCTTGGATGATCGTATATCCTGGCAGGGCAACAGCTGCATCTGGAATCTTCGGTGACAGCTAAGTTTCAATGATTGAGAGTATGTCTGGGTTGTGCATTTGACACCCAGACTTTGAGGAAATCCATTTTGTTGAGTAGACTACAGACACTGATAGTAGCCAGCATAATGGAACCCTGTTTGGGGGACTGTTTTGGGTTGCACCCTTGGGTCCATGATTGGGGTGTATATTTCCTAACAGCATCAGTAGCAAGAGGGCTATCCTACTGAGGTGCGTTTGCAGTAGCTTGGTGGAGTGCCTGGTGTGCCTTCTGAGGCAGAGGCATTTTTTATTTTTTTTCCCCTCAACATGATGAGGAGGTAGAGATACAGGCAAATATTGAGGAGTACAGGCTTGTTGTCATTATGCCAACCACCGAGTCGAGGTTGTGTAAAAAAGAGGGACCATGGACCATAGTTAAGAGTGAAAAAATTGACTGCTGTACAGCCAATTGTGTAGCATGGGTTACTGACCAGATCATTGTAGCTATATTGAGCACTATTTGTTGGTAGGAAACTTGCATAGCTTAAGAAAAGAGAGAGTAAAAGAAAGTATGGAAAAGCAACTTGCACACAAGATCGCGTGAGGGACAACAGCCACAGTAGCATAGTGATTGTGGGAGGATTAATGCAGGGAAGAAAACATGAGCTGTTTCCAAGTGGGAAGCAAAGTGTACAGCTGGTATGGGAGGAGGGCTGGACAGCCAACGGGAGAGGGCTGGGCAGGGCATAGGTGTATTTAATAGTGGATGGGGTTATTTTAAGCTGAATGAGACAGAGCAGTCGAAAAGCCTGCCTAAGAAAATCAGGTGCTTCTGTTTCAGAGGCAGCCAATAGCTGCAGGCTGCTTAAAAGTCAGTGACCAATTGCCATTCAGGTGCAGGAGGGAATCCAGTCAGAATACTCCTGGAAGGAACCTGGCAGCCAATGGAGAATGTACCTTTGGGTCCCCCATGGCGGAAGTGCTCTGGGCGTCCAGGAAAAATGCAGCCACCTGCTGAGTGGAGCATGGCCCCAGCTGCAGCAGTACAGCCCTGGTCAAGGGCACAAACCTTTGGGTCCCCTTTGGCCGAAGCACTCTGGGTGGCCAGAAAGAATGTGGCCACCTGCCGAGTGGAGCATGGCCCCAGCTGCAGCAGTACAGCCCTGGTCAAGGGCACAGACCTTCGGGTCCCCCATGTCAGAAGTGCTCTGGGTGGCCAGGAAAAATGCAGCCACCTGCTGAGTGGAGCATGGCCCCAGCTGCAGCAGTACAGCCCTGGTCAAGGGCACAAACCTTTGGGTCCCCTGTGGCGGAAGCACTCTGGGTGGCCAGAAAGAATGCAGCCACCTGCCGAGTGGAGCATGGCCCCTGCCACAGCAATACAGCCCTGACCAAGGGCACAGACCTTTGGATCCCCTGCACTGGAAGCGCTCTGGTCAAGGGCACAGACCTTCGGGTCCCCTGTGGCGGAAGTGCTCTGGGTGGCCAGGAAGAACGCGGCCACCTGCCAAGTGGAGTATGGCCCCAGTTGCAGCAGTACAGCCCTAGTCAAGGGCACAGATCTTTGGGTCCCCCATGGTGGAAGCACTCTGGGTGGCCAAGAAGAATGCAGCCACCTGCTGAGTGGAGCGTGGCTCTGGCTGCAGCAGTACAACCCTGGTCAAGGGCACAGACCAGGCACCTGGCACTGTTCTGGCACCGTTAACTACAAGACTGAGGCACCTGACAAGAAAAATCTTACTAAGATATACCATGCTAACCTCCTCAAGAAATGGGGTGAAAAAAATGCTAAAAGCTGCTTTGCTAGTCTTACCAGAAACTGATAAAGAAGATATTAATGTAGCTTATGATAGACTGGAACAAACTGTAAGTGTGGATGCTTTAAAGGTGAATGTTTCCTTAGCCTCAGAACAAACTGCAGAAATTTGTAATGTGCTAAAGACATGTAACAGTACTTTTACCACAATGCCAGGCTGAGCAAAAGGGGTTGAGCATGCAATAGTGACAAGGAATGCTCGCCCTATAAGGCAAAGGACATACAGGTTACCAGAGCAGTTAAGAGCTAACGTGGTTAAGGAAATACAAAAAATGAAAGAATTGGGTATCATAGAAGAGTCGAGGAGTACTTGGTCATCTCCAATGGTAACTGCAAACAAAAAAGAAGGGGGTGTTAGAATCTGCCTTGATTTTAGGAAACTTAATCAAGTGTCAGAATTTGACAGTTATGCTATGCCCAGAATAGATGATTTGGTGGACAGACTGAGAGTGCAAAGTATATCAGTACCCTCAATCTCACCAAGGGTTACTGGCAAATCCCATTAGCTAAAGAATCCAGAGACAAAACTGCATTTGTCACTCCTGTTGGATTATATCAGTTCACCACCATGCCATTTGGTTTACATGGCATGCCAGCTACATTCCAGCAGTACATGGATGTAATTTTATCACCTCACACTGGTTATTGTGTCGTGTACCTGGATGATGTCATGGTGTACAGTCCAGACTGGAACACCTACACACAGTTATCCAATCAGTCAAAAAGGCTTGTCTGACAATTAATCCTACCACGGTCCATTGGATAAGCAGGAAACCAGATATTTGGGCTATGTTTTGGGAAATGGAGAAGTCAAGCCTGAGGTTTCTAAAATAGAAGCTGTAGCTAACAGCTCTGTCCCTAAAACAAAGAAACATATCAGGTCATTTTTAGGGCTGGCTGGTTATTATCAGAGATTTGTTCCCAACTTTGCTGAGTTAGCTACTCCCCTCACTGAACTCATGAAAAAACAGTACCCAAATAATGTGAAATGGACCCCAAAGTGTGATGAAACTTTTCAAGCCATTAAGGCTGCAGTATGTTCAGCCCCTGTTTTAAGAAGCTCAGACTTTAAGAAACCATTTTTATTACAAACAGATGCATCAGAGGTAGGCCTAGGTGCAGTCCTCAGTCAAAATAAAGATGGACGGAACATCCTATTCTGTACATAAGTAAGAAGTTGCATGACAGAGAGAAAAGGTGTTCCACCATTGAAAAGGAATGTTTAGCAACAAAGTGGACCATGGAGTCCCTTAAGTTTTATTTGCTAGGAACTGACTTTGTACTTATAACAGATCACAATCCTCTCTGTTGGCTTAACCAAATGAAAGAAAAGCACTCTGGAATCACAAGGTGGTACCTGGCACTACAGCCATTTCAATTCAAGGTGATACACAAAATCTGGTCAAGAGAATATCAATGCTGATTTTCTGTCAAGATATGGATCAGGAATTGAGGGTTCTGAAGGCTGAAAAACAAATGTATGAGTTTAAACTTCACTGTTTGCTGTACTGTTATTGAAAAAATAATACTGCACATGTGCTTAATTTCTGAAAGTTAGAAGCTAATTAAGGAATTAATAGAAAGTTTTGGAAACCTGTTTGATAAAAAGGTTCCCTCTTAAGGAGGAGGGTGTATGTAACAGGGTTAAATAGGACCCTGTCCCAGTTGTTATGGAGAGTTTGAATCCAAGAATCTGTTCTATTCTCTCCTTTTCTGTCTCTTGTCTGCCTGGTTGAGCAACCACATTTTTTTGTGAGACCTAGGATTTGATCACCCTGACAGTCTCACATTTCTTTGCCTCTCAGTCTTCCCTTGCTGTTTCTTTTTCCTCCCTTGCATATTGCTGGTATAAAAATATATGCAAGTCATTATGTGGAAATGGAATTGATATCGGGATCCCTTTCTTTAGAAATTATAAAGTGTTACTGTTGAAATGTATATAATTATAGACTGAGGTGATTGCAAACAGCTATTGGGAGCTCAAGGGGTTAACCTGAGAGCAGTTTTTAAGCTCCTTTTCAGAAACTGTGGAAAAGGGGTCTCAGTTCTGGAACATTGTGTTCTTGCTGCACCTGCCTGAAACAAACAAGAAAATTTTAGAAAAAAAACAGGATGCTTGTTGGGGGGGGGGTTATAAAGACTTAGAGAGAGCTACAACATTTTGAGAGACACACAGAGACTGAAGGAAAACTCAGATGGCTCTTCTCTAATCATTCTGCCTTTGTAAATAGTTATACTGAACAAGTTTATTTTTTTTTATGTTACTAGTAGTACTAATAAACATGTTTTGCGAATTCTACAACTGCTCCTTGTTTTTCCTATGCTTCCTGACCTGTGCCTCGATGACAGTGCCCCTGCCTAGCTCTCCATGCCCCTGTGCTGTCCACCATATGCTCACAGTATGCTACTGTCATCCAATGGACATTCCCCCCCATATCATCCTCACAAAATACATGGCTCATATTGCCCCAGTGCTGTGCCCTCATACTATGCCAATGTGTTGGAGTCTTGGTATGGTACTGTGTTGTGCCCAAATGTGCCACTATGGGATATTGGTATGGCCATGGCTGCCCCCTGTGTGCAGAGCAGGGCATATCCCTGGCCAGTGCAGACTGTGCCACACACATAGCAGTGGGGGAGGCAGCCATGGCAGTCTCGTATCAAACACTGCGTGTGGTGTTGCCACAACACTCACCAATAGCCATGTTATGTGTGCTTGTGGCTGTGGCTGTGTGTTGGTGTTGTCCAGTGTTTGCCAGTGGTTGTTGCCTGGGGGTCCGTCCTATTGGCTTATGTCACCGTGTCACTGTGCGACCCGAGTGGGCGCACATCAGAGGGTGTTTCCACCTCCTGTTCCTTTAATACACCACCACACATGCACCCATCTGTGTATGTGTCACCATCCATCGTAGAGGTTGTAGTTGTGCCATGCAGTTGTCGCCACTGACACTGTGTTTAGCCTTTGCATTGTCCACCACCATACACAGTGTGTGATGATCTGTTGTGTCACCCTGTGTGCCAGCTGTACCCAGTGATGGGTGTCAACCTCACGGTGCCCTTTCTGTGGCAGGGACATGGGCATGCACCTTGTTCATGTATGGGATCCTCTGCACCATGTGGTCTGGGCATAGGTGTAGCCCTGTGGTGCTACACATGGTTCCATTAGGGGTGGGTTGTCATTGTGGCATGCTTTCAATGCACAACAAGGCTGGTGATTGGGATCATGCACATGCCCATGCCGTATTGACATGGCCCTGCCACTGTGCCTAATGGGTCGTGTCCCTGTTCACTGCTTGTCCAATGGGTCAGTTTGGGGCTGTT
Organism: Neoceratodus forsteri; assembly: GCA_016271365.2. Classification (NCBI taxonomy): domain Eukaryota; kingdom Metazoa; phylum Chordata; order Ceratodontiformes; family Ceratodontidae; genus Neoceratodus; species Neoceratodus forsteri. Next base: position 885,119,966 of record CM057452.1, on the reverse strand, counting down.
CACCCCATTGCTGTGCACCATCAACCATTATTCGGCTGGCATGCTGGTACCAGTGTACGCACCTGTATGTTCATCTGTACAGCTGTCCCCAGACCCGCCCAACCATGGTTGTCATGGGTTGTGGGGGTGGAGTTGTGGCCACACCTGGGTACATTTTGCATGCCGTCCATCCTTGCTTGCACTGGAGGGCTACTGTGGACAGTCAGGGACATTTGTGGGGTTGCTTCTGGCACACCTGTGACAAGGGTCACCCACCTGTGGCCATCATGCACACAAGCTTCTGTGACTGGACAATGTGCCATAGCGGAGGCAACTGTGCATCTGTCACACAGCCATGTGCTTCTCTATAACATTAACCTGTGTCATGTTGGTCACATGTCCTGCACTGCCATTGTCTGCTGCCACACCCACAACACATGTATTGTGCTCTGTGGCACATTTGTCCACGGCACATCAGTGATCACTGTGGCAGGGCCTGTGCATGGCACACCAGGCATGCAGAGCTGCACATCTCCACCATTGTTGGTGGGGGTGGTCAGGACTATCTCTGCATACATGATGGACCATTGGCACTGCTGCTGGACTGTGTTTCTCTTTCTTCTCATAGGACATGTCCAGCCAGGAAGACAAGGAGGCCAGGGTTGGAGCTAGCAGATGGGGCCACCACAGAGAAGGGGAGTATCAAGGACTCAGCAGCTGCTTAATACCATCTGTCTGCAGCAGGGGGCAATGCTACAGATCATCAGGGAAATTTCCCGGGACATGACAGCCATACAGGCACATTTGGGTGCTCCAAGTCACAGAAGGACACCACGCCATGCCCCTGTTGGGCCTTAGCATCCCAAGCATCATGTGTTTGGTGCCATGCCCCACCCATCCCACACTCCCACCCATGCCCCCTTCCATTGTACATAGTTGTGCCCCTACCACTCTTGTCCACCATTTCACCCCATGCCCTCTGTAAATAGTTTTTTATTGTATTGTTTATATTGTTGTTGCTGGTGTTGTTCTTTATTTGCCATTGTTTCTGTCTTGCCTTTCTTGTTTTCCTGCGGTTTGTTTGTTGTTGTATTTTCTGATGTTTTTAACTATATGTATTTAAACTTTTACATGGCTGTGTGCAGTGTGTTCTTCCATAAGTATATTTGCCAGGTATTTGGCACATGTGCCTCTCATCCACATGTTTGCAGGAGCACATGTGGGTGCAGGCCTTCACATCACCCACCACTCCCTGTCCACGCGGGGGGGGGGGACACACACTGTGTGTCACTGTGTTCACCTACACAAGTTGCATGGTGTGCCTGTTACATGTACATCCTTATCATCCATCCTGTTTATTGGTTCACTGTGATGGCATGGCGGTGCACTGTGAGGGTGACATTGGCCGTAGTTTGGCCCCTCTGTGCAACCATGTGCTTTGACCACTGTCATCGACTATGTCATGGTGTTGGTGTGGGCTCCTTGTGTGACTTCTAGCTACATGCCATTGTGGTAATGTGCTGGTGACACACTGGGTCATCCATCACACTGGCATGTCTGCTGTGGCATTGCTCAGCATTGGCCTTCAGCACTGTCCATTGGTCACAGACATTGATGTGGTCCCCTATCCATGGCTGTTTGTGTGTGTGTGTGTGTCTGCCCTGGGCAGTGTGCATTACTTTCCACATGCCTGGCCATGTCTGTATGGTGGACAGTGCTGACCACTCGCTGGCTTTGCATCAGGCCCTTGTGGTTACTGTGGTGTGCCACTGTGCCTCCCCTGTCCCCTGGGCTGCTGCACTGTTGCTCCACTGCCGTTCTCCTATGCATCCATGTAGTGTGCCACTACTACTGTTTGTGCATCAGTTCCCTGCCATTTGTATGCAATTCCCCAATATTCAAATGTGGCCTGCTGCACTGCACATCTTCGGCTGCATGATCATGCATACTTGGGATATTCAGTCGGACATGCACAGTTGCTTTTGCTGGTTCATCTTCTGAATATCCCAATGTTTTGTGCTGGCGCATTTAGATGTATGGCACATTCACTTGCATGATGCAGCCTGACACTTCTGAATACGGGGCCCAGTGTCTACAAGTCTGCTTGACACGGGAATTCTTGAACAACTAGATTAAGACAGCCATCATTAATATACTTGACCATACTTGCTGCATTATCACTGGCTATGAATCCTACTTTGAGATAATGTAATTGCAGCTAGTGTAGTTGCAGCTAGTGGTTAATTTAATCCCTAAGTGTTGATAATATTTTCCCCCAGTATGTGACACATACAGTACAAGGGTTTCATAACTAGTGTACGATGCTCCTGAATGCTGAAAGACATGCTACTGGTACAGTTGTATTGATAAGACTTGCCTCCTCAGTCACACATTACTCCAGGTACTTGGCAGTGTGCTGTGACAGAAATATAAGCAGTCCCTACAGTTTACCTACTTGTCCACAATCTGCACTTAAATGGATAAATAGGAAGCTGAATGCTGCAAGGCATGGCTTACTGCATGTGAAATGGTGTCAGAGTTCAGGAACTGCATGATTAGACTAGTAGGTCCAACTGGGAACCTACCATTTTGGGTAGGCCCTGGACATTGGTTTATGGAAACCTTCATTTGCTTTCTTTTTATTTTCTTACTTTCTGCTCTTGTCCCCTCTATCAACCAGACTGCCTACATCTGCCTGTCCCCCTCACCCAGCCCTTTCACCAGCCATCTCCCTGTACTTACTGTACCTGCGACCTCTCAGTTCCTCCCTAGCTTGTCCCTCAAGGTGGGGCTAGGAGGTGGGATAAGTTCCTCCCAGTGGAGTTTAGCTCAGTTCTACATGTGGGAGCCAAAGTCAGTAATGCAGGTCCTGAGGAGTGGTGGCAGCATCATATCACCTCATCCATGTTTTTTTTGCATGAGTCCCACCTGCAATTCCAATCAGGAGCATACAGACACACAGGGATTGTGGGGTCCTTTCTGAGCTGTGTTGTAGCACTCCTCATGCCTGGTCTGAGTTTGATCCAGTTGGAGTGAAGGTGGTGACTATGATCATGAGGCTGCGACCAATGCAGTGTGATCTTGATCCAGGTCCAACCCACCTTTTGGTGGAGTGTTTGGACCAGATTGGACCTGTGGTGGCCGTGATTGTCCGGAGTTCCTTGAGGAGTGGGGTCTTTCCATTGGCCTTGAAAGAGACGTTGGTTAGGCCCCTATTGAAAAAACCCACATTGGACCCAGAGTATCTTGGCAACTACAGGCTGGTCTCTAACCTCCCATTTTTAGGGAAGGTTATTGAAAAAGTGTTGGCCATTCAGCTTGAGGAGCATCTTGCTTCCTCTTCCACTTATGAGGTATTCCAGTCTGGGTTTTGAGCTGGGCACAGTACAGAGACAGCACTGGTGAAGGTGCTTAATGATCTCCTGATGACAAGGGACAGGAGGGAGCGTACCATCTTAGTCCTCCTGGACCTGTCGGCAGTGTTTGACACCATGGACCACGAGGTGTTACTTGACCGCCTGTGGTACTGGTGTGGCTAGTCAGGAAATGTCATCAAATGGTTCAGGTTATACTTGACAGGTAGAGTGCAAAGGATGGTGAGGAGGCTTATCACATCAAACCCAAAGCCTCTGTCCTGTGGTGTCCTGAAGGGTTTGGTCTTGTCACCCTTGTTGTTCACGGTGTACATGCTGCCATTAGGAGACATTATCAGGTGGTATGGGCTGGGTTTTCATTGCTATGCAGATGATATCCAGCAATACCTGTCCAGTGCACTGGGTAACCAGATAGCACCCTCTGTATTTAACAGCTGCCTAGAGGAAATCCAGACTTGGATGACTCATAACTGGCTTAGACTTAATTCAGACAAGACTGAGGTGCTAGTGGTGGATCCAGGTCACTGTGGTGGAGGGGGTGATCAGGGAAACCTCCCTGGCCTCATGCTAGGGGGGACCACTCTTACCCCATCTACACAGGTGAAGGATCTGGGCCTGATCCTAGAAGACAGCCTAACACTAGATGCTCAGGTGTCAGCCATTGGCAAAAGTGGATATAATCATCTGAGGAACACTGCCTGTATCCGGGCCCTAATTCCAGCTGAAGACCTGCTTTCACTGGTACACGCTTTTGTTACATCCAGATTGGACTACTGCAATGCCCTTTACCTAGGGTTATCTGGAGGCAACCTCCACTGGTTGCAGCTGTGCAGAATGTGGCGGCTAGATTGTTGTTGGGAGTAAAAAGAAATGAGTATATTACTCCTGTCCTCCGTGAACTGCACTGGCTGCTGGTAAGGTGGATGATTGTCTTCAAGTTAGAGCTCCTTAGCTACAAGGCCCTGCATGATAGGGGACCAGTTTATCTGCAAGATCTCCTGGAACCGCACTGCCCAACCCAGGCTCTCTGTTCTGCTGAGATTGCCTCCTTGGAGTTCCCAGGGCTAGGTTGCGGCATTCTGGGGACCATGCATTCTTGGTTGCTGCGCCTACCCTGTGGAACTCATTACCTAAATATTTAAGGGAGGCACCCTCGTTAGTAACCTTTAAAAGAGTTTTAAAGACATTTCTATTTCAGCAGGCATTTGAACTAGAAACATAGACGTTGACGGCAGAAGGAGACTGCTAGGTCCATCTAGTCTGCCCATTTGTTTTAGACCTATTTTGCAACTAGTTGCTCTTTGCAGTCAGGGCTCCCTTGTATCTATCCCATGCATTCTTGAATCCCCCCACAGTGTTGACCCCCACAACCTCTTTGGGAAGGCTGTTCCAGGTGTCCACTACTTTTTCTGTGAAGAAAAACTTCCTGGTGTTGGTAGAGAACCTTCCTCTTTGCAGCTTGAAGTCATGTCCCCTGGTCCTGGAGCCCTCCTTGAAGTGAAAACGTTCCTTTGCCTGTACCTTGCTAATGCCTTTTATGTACTTGAATGTTTCAATCATGTCTCCTCTCTCTCTCTCTTCTCTACTCCAGGGAGTACATATTCAGTTCCCTACGTCTTGTACTGCAGACCCTAGATCATTTTTGTTGCCTTTCTCTGTACTGTTCCCACCCAGTCAATGTCCTTCCTAAGGTGAGGCCTCCAGAATTGGACTCTGTATTCCAGGTGAGGCCTGACCAGCGATCTATACAGTGGTAGTACCACCTCTCTACTCCTGCTCATGAGTCCCCTCCCAATGCAATGCAGCATTCTGTTGGCCTTTAATGTTGTCTTCTCACATTGCTTACTAACCTTCAAGTCATCTAAGATTATGATTCCCAGATCTCGTTCCTGGTTTGAGGCCACCAGTCTTTTACCTCCTAGGTAATACTCCTTTCTTGGATTTTTCTTTCCTATGTGCATGACCTTGCACTTATTGACGATAAATCTCAGCTGCCACACTCCAGATCATTCTTCTAGTTTCTTGATGTCAGCTTCCATCTTGCACACTCTTGAGGTGTCCACCCTGTTACATATCTTGGTGTCATCTGCAAACAGACACACTTTCCCTTCCAATCCATCAGCAATGTCTGCTATAAAAACATTAAAGAGCAGAGGTCCCGGCACTGAGCCCTGGGGCACCCTGTTGGTCACCCTGCCTCTCATTAATTATGCTCCATTAGACCTGTACCCTCTGGGTTCTGCCTTGTAACCAGTTTTGTACCCATTTGACTACATCTGGACCAACCTCTGTGTGGTCAAGCTTCTTTACTAGCCTTCTGTGTGGAACCAAGTCGAAGGCCTTACTAAAGTCTAAGTAGACCACATCTACTGCCCCACCCTTGTCCACTATTTTTGTAGCATAGTCAAAAAACGCGAGCAGATTTGTCTGACTTGACCTGCCTGCTGTGAAACCATGCTGTCTAGGATCTTGTTGGCTGCTAGTTTCAAGGAATGCTATGATCCTCTGTTTGAGTACTGTCTCGATTAGTTTCCCTACTCTAGATGTGAGGCTCACTAGTCTGTAATTACTAGCCTCTTAGCAACATCCTGATTTGTGAAGTGGAACCATTATTGCCTTTTTCCAGTCTTCGGGAACCACACTGCTTGTTAAGGATTTTTTGAATAGAAGTGCCAGAGGGGCTGCTAATTCTGCCTCCAGTTCCTTAAGGATACTGGAGTGCATCTTGTCTGGTCCCATGGCTTTGTCTGCTTTTAGTTTGTTTAGTGCCTCTCGTACTTCAGCTTCTGTAAAAGGACTCATGTCTACCCCTGATCCTGGGGTGTTGTGTTTTTTCAGGGCTGGGCCATCCCCTGGGTTCTCTTTGGTAAACACCGAGCAGAAGTATTTGTTGAGGATTTTGTCTTTCTCTGGGTCATGTTTGGTGCATTTTCCTTCTACAGTAACAATCTTTACTATCCCCCCTTTTGCCTATGTTCCCTAATGTATCTAAAAAATGATTTGACTCCCCTCTTTGCCCCTTCTGCTATACTTTCCTCTGTCTGGGCTTTTGCCTTTCTAATTTGTTTGTTAGACTCTTAATTTTTTCCTTGTATGACTCCCAGTCTTTCTTAGTTTTGGTTTCCTGGTATATGCTGTATGCCTTCTTTTTTTAATTTGACTGTGGTAGCTACTTTCTTGGAAAACCATAGAGGATTTATTTTTCTTTTTGCTTTGCTGACCCATCTAACACATTGATCTGTGGAAGTCTTTATTGCTGTCTTGAGTTTCACCCACATGACCTCCACCTCCTCAACCTCTATTTCCATTAATTGGCTACTTTTGTTGTTCCTCTTTTTTGGAAGTCAGCCTTTCTGAAATCTAGCACCTTTATCTTTGAGTGGCTGATGTCCTGTGCCCATATGGCATCCCACTTTGATGTCCTTGATCCTTTCCAAGTTTGTGAGGACAAGATCGAGAATGGCATTTCCCCTTGTTGGGGTTTTAACAAGTTGGCACAGTCTCGCGCCTTGTAGTGACAATAAGAAGTCCCAACTTCTTGTTGTTGCTACCGTTAGTGTGCTTCAGTTAATATCTGGTAGGTTGAAGTCCCCCACCAGTATTACTTCACCTTTATCAGACATTTTGTGGATTTCCTTTATTAGGTAATTGTCTCCTTTATCGCCTTGATTTGGGAGCCTGTACATGATGCCGATTCTGAAGGGTTTTCCCTTGCCTGTGTCTACTGTTAGCCACAGTGACTCGAAATCCCTAGGTTGCCCTTTTACTTCTGTGGCTTTTACTTCCTCCCAAATGTAAATGGCTATGCCCCCCCCACTTTTTTTTTCCCTGCCTAGCTTTCCTGAACAGATTGTAACTGGGAATGGCCATATCCCATCCGTAGTTTTCCGTGAACCATGCTTCTGTTACAGCCACCCAGTCCAACCTTTCTGTTTCCAAGATAGCTATGAGTTCAGGAAGTTTGCTGGTTAGGCTCCTAGTATTTGCAACCATTGCCTTCCAGGAAAGTATATCCTCTTTGGCACAAGGTTGTACCCTCTTACTGGACTGCTCCAGTTTGCTCTTTCCAGCCAAGAGATTATGGAGGTTGCTGGTTCAGGTGGATGTTGGCTCCGATTTGTTTTCTGAGGATGTATGCGTGCATTTGGCATTTTGGGGAGTGATGACCAGCCCACCGATGGCAGGGGTGTGAGCTGCATCATACTCCCCCTTATTTAGTTTGAACTACTTGTACAGACATCACATTTCTGTCCGAGTGTTCACACACCTTCTCTGTTTAGGTGCAATCTGTCATTTAAAAAAAGATCTTTCCCAAAAGCTGTGCCAGTTCCCTATGTAGTGGTATCCCTGATATTGGCACCAATCACACAGCCATGAGTTGAATTCACTTATTTCAATCTCTCTGACTCACTTGGTGCTTTTTCTTTTTTCCCCACACTGGCAGCACTTCTGTGAAAGGCTAATTTGGATGAAAGGGAAGAAAGTTTGTTGGTCAGGTCCTCGAAGTGTTTCTTGGCCACCTGAACTTTGTGATCTTCCAAGTCACTGGTACCAAGGTGCATTGTTATATGTGTAACATCCCCTGATTCTTGCACAATTGTCTTTATGCGGTTAGTGTCCCTACTTGCAGAGGCTCCTGGTAGACACTTTACCACAATGTCACTTTTATTAACATTTTGTGTTAGGTGGTGTTCCACTTCTTGGATCATGGAATCCCCAATTATGAAAATTTTGCTTTTGTTTATATTTGTGTCATTTTTATTTGAGTATTAGCATTTTAGTTATTGCATTTGGTTTCGGTATTGTTGTTGGTTATATTTTGAGTATTAGTATTTTTGTTTTTATCATATTTTGTATTGGTTTTAATTGGCGTGTTAGCCTTTTTTGGTGGGTTGATTTCTTTACCTTGTATTGCTTTGTCTGTGGTTGGTAGCAGTAGAGCGAACCTGTTTTTTGTTTGGATGGCTGGGAAATGCTCCTGGTTTTTGGCTTCCTTCATGGGCCTCCTATGATGTCTCTTTTTCCTTACCACTTGCCAGTCTTTGGGCCCTGCCTCAAGTCCTGGCCCCTGGCTGACATGCTGGTACTGGTGGTGGGGGGTTGAGGAGGTGTGCCATAGAGTTTCCTGTATTGGAGGTCATATATTATAGTCCAAGTATCCTGTAGTTGGGCTACAAGATCTGCTATGGTGCAGCATGCATGGCAGAGTCCTGGTTGCTGTTTGTAGATCCTATTGTACAGTGCACCACAGTTTTCACAACTGTCAAGGTCCATTTTTTTTTTTTGTTTGTTTTAGTTGAGAGTTCTGATTCCTGTTTCTTTGCAGGAAATGTGAACTAAAGAGAAAAACAGAACAGTGAGGTTTTTCTTTTGTACTTTACTACCTCCTATCAGGTGTTCTGGGCAGCGCTACATGCCTATAAAGCAAGAACACTCAGGCGAGGGTGGGATTAGGTGAGGGTGGGTGGACGTATCCAACTGTTCCCTGTATGCTGTAGAAAACAATCAGGTAGCTGTTGAACAGATGAGATCTAGCTTGTACTCCTGCAAGGTAAGAAGGAATCTGGTTACTAGCTCAGTTGTTCTGCCCTTTGGCTCAGAACAGCTCCATGGAGTCCCCGCTGCTTGCAGTAAAAACTCCTGCCTGTGGTCCATGCATCCCAGCTCCCTGCTGCTGCTGTGAGGGAGAGGGGACTGATCCACTGGCTGCAGGACAATACCCACCCTTCTCAAATGCTGGAGTGCCCAGGGAACTGCTGCATCAGAAGCCGCCGATGAGAGTGGAAGCTGCCGATGAGATGGAACCTGGATGTTTCTCCTTCCTGCTGAAAAAACAATCAGTTTGTTAAGGTCTGCCACTTAGTAGCACAACTAGAGACTGGAGGAGAAGAGATCTCTCTCCCAGTCGGTGAAGATCAGTGAAGCTCAGCAGACAGTAAGACTCAGGGCTGGACTGCACTTGGCATATGCTTCCTAGGGTTGCCCTTTGTGTCTGAGCTGTTGCTTCTGGTTGTTTCTTGCTGACAGATTTCTATTAGCCAACCTCTATTTCAGTAGTGGGTACAGCAGACAGTAAGGCTAAGGGCTGGACCGCTCTTGGCGTATGCCTCCCAAGGGTGCTCTATGTGTCTGAGCTGTTGCTTCCAGCTGAGAGCTTTCTATTAGTCAACCATTATTTCAGTAGTGGTACACCAGTACAAATGCTGATTTACATACAGCAACCAGGAATTCTGGGTAAGTGTTCCAACTGCTCCTTATGCTGAGAGAGCAGTTGCTGGCTGGGTCTGAACAGAGCAATCGAAGACAGAAGTCACCTCAGCAGAGAGAGAGGAGTCCGGACTGTGCACTCCAAGGGGCATTCAGCCAGATAGAACTGCTGTCAAGGAATCCCTGCTTCTGCATCTGTCGGAGTCTCTCTCCCAGATGGTGAAGATCAGTGAAGCTCAGCAGACAGTAAGGCTAGGGACTGGATCACACTTGGCATATGCCTCCTAGGGTTGCCCTGTGTGTCTGAGCTGTTCTATGTAAGTAAATATAGTTATCATGTTTTATTTTAGAGATAGATGGGTTTTAAGTATGCCTGGTCTCTTGCTGTTTCTGCTGACCTTTATGGTTCCATGACTGGAATTGAGCAGTTGTCTGCTCAGTATGCCTTCCTGAGAAAACTTTAAATAAATAAATTAAGCAATACTATTATTGTATTATATGTTATTGATTTGTTTTAATGTACAGCGCTCTGAATCCCCGGAAAGGGGTGCTTTATAAATAAAGCATCTATCTATCTATCTATCTATCTATCTATCTATCTATCTATCTATCTATCATCTACAGTGAAGGCATGTCAGCACACAACCTGGCTCATCAGCATCCTCCTTCCCTTTGGTTACCAGGCTCCAGCATGCACCACCACCTGTAGTCACCCAGGTCCCTTCCTTCCAGAAGAGAAGAGCATACTCTGGGATGCTCAGTCCTCTCCCATCTGGCCCTCCGGTGGCTTTGGCTAGTTCCCAAACCCAGGTCCTTGGCAGTGCAAGTGATAGTACTACTGCTGAGCTGGTTGTCTGTCCCCAAACCTTGATATTCATCAAACGAGCATGGCAGCATATCTGTGACCAGCAACTTTGGGCCACTGCAGCTTTCTCTTCCCAGACCACAGCATGGTTTTGGAGCTATGTGGTGTGGTGCACCAAGATTTTTTGATTATTGGATGTCCGATGGGGTCAGGGCCTGTCATGTAGTAGAAGGGGGAAACTAATTCATGTGTGGCTGTGGCTGTACACTGCCTACATGGGGCTTTAAGCACTGAACTCAATGGGCTGCTTACCCTGAGAAACTGACATCCACACAATAAAGGAGGTAAACATGCTTAGACAGCATCCAGCCCAGCATTGCCACCACTTCTGAACAGGTCAAGAGTTTGGTAAGCAGGCCAGCTTGATGACTCTTGCTCCCCTCTGAGTTGCAGGTTTGTGCTGCAGTGCCCCATGTAAGAAGCAAGCAAACTGACAGGGCAATACATCAAATGCCAACAGCTGAACTGCCATGAAAGCAAGAGATACACGTCCCATCTTGCTGCTCTCCCTGAGCAAAATGGCAGCTCCGTATGTGGATGGGCTGGGACTCTTTTTTTACAGTACCAGCATTTTACCATGTAAATGTGCTGACAGACAGAATGCTCTCCTTTTGTCACTGAAAGCATTCTTTTTTCCTTTAAACATAGTTTATTAATTGTTTAAAGCAAATTACATAATATAAGAGAGGCTACATTTTGTATAGTTTTGAGCCCAAATAGCTCATCTCCAGATGCATCCTAGGGAAGAGGGGAAGGGAAAAGAGTAAAAATTACACATCAAGCTGCAGAAAACATATATAAGTACAGTACTACATATATACACTAATCACAATCATAACAGTAATACAAAAAAATAAACTCAGATGAGCTGTGCATCAAATACTGTGCAACTGCAGACAGGTAGAGTTGTAGAGAGGTGCTGTACATACTGTAGGTGAGAAAAAGGGGTCAGTTGCAGTTGCAAGAGTGGTGTGGTGTAGTTAAACAGAAGGGAGGATAGAGAGTGAGAAGAGGAGGCAGACTGGATATGTAAAGGGAGCGAGTTCCAGAGTTTCAGAAAGTGGTGAGAGGAAGCAGCCCGGTCGACTGAGGAGGTCCTGGGTAAGACAGCAAGGGAGCAACTGGTGGAGCTGAGGAGGGTGTAGGAGGCAGAAGAGGACAGGGAGAGGGTAGAGGAGAGATAGAAAGGGAGAGAGCCAAACCAGTACTTGGCTATGAAGGAAGAGCAATGGGTGAGGCACCTAGCTTCAAGTAAGGGGAAGGAGAGCGAGGTGTAGAGTGTAGTGGTGAGTGCAGGGTGAACAGTTTACAGCAAAGAGATGGAAGGCGTGGAAGAGGGAATCCAGTCTAGAAAGGGTGGATTTAGGAGCAGCACTGTAAACTATGTCACCATAGTTGAATATAGGAAGGATAGTTTTCTGAATAACAGCTATGCGGGCCTCCAGAGGGATGCAGGCATGGTTACGGTACAGTGCTCCTAGTTTGGGATGTAGTTTTTTGTGAATGGCATCCACATATTCAGAAAAGTCGAGGTGACTGTCAAGCCAAACCTGAGATATTTGAAGGAAGGGACGTCATCGATGGAGGACCTGTCCAGGGTGTGGAAGAAGGGGAGACTAGCAATCCTAGTGAGTTTTTGTCTCATGCCAAAGGTCACAGAGACTGTCTTCTTGGCATTAAGAGCCAGCTGATTTAAATGGAACCAGAGCTGGATGTTGTCAAAGTCAGTTGGAGTCTGGTCATCAAATCAATGGGAGAGGTGCCAGAGGCAAAAAGGACTGTGTCATCAGCATACATGTGAATGGATGCTGAGGAACAGGCAGCAGGGAGGTCATTTGGGAAAATTGAGAAGAGTATACTGGGCTGGGGACAGAGCCTTGCGGGACACCAGTGCAGATCAGGAGAGGTGGGGATAGGGGGTTACCAATTCTAACTGATTGGCTCCTACCCTCATGGTAGGAGTGGAATCATTTTGTTGCATGGGTAGAGAGACCAACTACAGCAAGCCTGGAGAGTAGGAGATGGTGGGCTATGGTGTCAAAGGCTTTGGACAAGTTGACAAAGATGGCTGATGTAATATGGCCCTGAGAGAATGGAGTCAGTAAGATGGAGAAGGGAGGAGGAGGTGGTATGGGGATTTGCAAAATGCAGACTGGTAAGGGGTGAAATAAGAGGTGGAGTCAAGGAAGGGAGAGAGTTGGGATAAAACAATATGTTCCTGGAGTTTGGCCAGACTGTGAAGGAGGAAGATTGGGCAATAGTTGCCTGGGTTTGAGATGTCACCACCTTTAGGAAGGGGAATAACAGTGGCATGCTTTCAGGCTACCGGAACAGAAGAGACAGAGAAGGAGAGGTTGAGAAGTGAGGAGATAGGGACAGCAATAGAGGGGGCAGAGAGATGGAGGGGATTAGGGTCAAGACCATCAGGGCTATTACTTTTGTGTGGGTTGAGGGCAAGAAGGGACTTAATGGCATCAGCAGGAGAGATAGGAGTGAAGGAGAAAGGAGGGGCTTGAGAGGGAGGGAATGGGACGGAAGACATGGATGGGGGGGAGACTATGGGGCTCCGGAGGGAGGAAGGAGAGAAGAGAGGAGGCACAAGAGGTGAAGAAGGTGTTAAACTCTTTGGCCACTGGGGGGGGGAGTCAGATATGGTGACATCATTTGCCTTGAGGACTGGACTGGTGGATTGAGCCTTGGGTGAGAATAAAGTGTGGACTACCTTCCAGAACTTAGAAGGATGGTTTATATTGTTTTGGAAGGTAGCGACAAAGTACTCAACTTTAGCCAGCCTGGTGAGTGGTACAAGCATTACACAGTGTGCAGTAATTTATCAGGTCCTGGGAAGAGACGGAGGATTTGTATGCTTTCCAAGCTAGATCCCATACATGCAGACAGGCTAGGAGTTCTGCTTAGATCCAGGGGAGGTGGGAGCCTCTGACCCTAGTTTTGCTTAGAGGGGCATGCCTATCCCAAATGGACAGGAATTTGGAGTGAAAGAATTCAAGGGCAGAGTCAATGGAGTTGAAGGTTGAGATAGGTGACCAGTATGCAGTGGACAAGTCCACATGTAGGGCAGACAGATCCAAGGACCTAAAGGACCGGAGCAGGAGAATTTTAGGGGGGCCTTGAGGCAGTTGATTTTCGAACATAGTAGGCCATCTAGTGGTCACTAAACACATCCAGAAGGGTGTCTGCAGCAATAATATGATGCGTGTGTGTGGTGAGAGGCCAGTCCAGTGGTGTGTGATTGAGTATCTTGTGATTCAACTGGGTGGAGTCAGTGATCAGCTGAGTGAGATTTACAGCTGTGGTATCATGTTGAAATTTGGCACAGGGCAGAGAGACAGTTCAAATTAAAGTCCCTTAGGACAATAAGTTCATTTGAGGTGGTATGAGTGGAGATGGTGGTGAGGAGGTCAGTGATAGAGAAGGGGGAGAGGCCAGGGTGACAGTAAACACCAGCTAAAAAGATAGGGAGGGAGAACGAGAGGGAAAGTTTTAAGAAATCATCTCATATGCAGAGGAGAGAGAGAGAGAGATGTTGAGAGAATATTAGTGTATTGGATGGATGCAGAGATGTAGATGGCAATACCCCCACCCCTACTGGAGTGATCCTCCCTTACTAGGCAGTAGCCAGGGATGGAAATGGTATTGTTCAGGGTTTTAGGTGAGTGCCATGATTCTGAAATAATTAGGACATCTGGGTGGAGGTTGACCATAACTGGTTGTAAGAGGTCCAACTTGGGGAGGAGACTCCTGATGTTCAGGTGCACAATTTTCAATCCTTTTGGGAGGGGGGAGGGAGGGGGGAAAGACCAGAATTAGATTCTATATCACCAGCCCTCAGCAGAAGCAACAAGACTATGAGCTGAGTAGCAGCTGAGAGCCACCTGCGAGATGGAGCAGATTGGGATTTCAAGGTGTGGGGAGGAGAGGAAGGTCGAGGGCACTGGAACCTAAGAGAGGCCAGATGAAGGGAGGGCGATGTGAGGAGTGAAGGGCCAGGTAGCCAGGGGGAGTGGGATAAGGTGGAGAAACTGGAGGAAGGGAAGGTGGGGGAGGTAGATGGGACTAGTAGTAAGGAATGGGGGGAGGTTAGTAGGTGGAAAGGAAGGAAGTAAGGGTGAAGAGGAAAGGAAGGAGGGAAAGGGTGACAAGAAGCATGACTGAGATGGGGGGAGATAGGAATAATCAGGAGGAGATGTAGAGTACAGTACAGTCGGAATAATCAGGAAGAGAAGTAGACTAGAGTACAGTACAGTACAGTGAGTAACCAACACAGATTGGAATAGGGCATAGGTTCAGAGGTTCATAGGACTGCAGCTTAAACAGTGATAACAAAAGCATACAGAATAGTAAATCTTGTAAGTAGGCAGGTAACTTAATTAGCTGTGGAGGGTGTACAAGTTACTGCAGAAGACCTTAGAACAAGAGCAGCACGAGAGTGATTGGGATTAAGCTAACATGCATTAGCTAAACTTTTGCAGGACAAGAAAACAACACATAAATTAATAAGCAGACAACAGACTGAGCACTTTTACTTCTTATTCAGATTAAAACAATGATAACTTGCGCCACTTGGAAGTGAGCTGGCCCATACCATAAGCATAGTGAGACAAACCATGCAAATACCTACTGGATAAAATTTACTAGGACTTACTCCTTGACCAATAGTAGTACTGACAACTGTGACTGACACTTGAAGCAGCCTATTTCAACAGTCTTCTGGTGTAATTTGGATGCTCAAAGTCTCCTGCCATTTTACTCTGTTATGTTTAGCTGTGTTAGGGACTGAACTGATTACATTCTGATAAAGTTTTGTTACTAAACCTTTAGGGTGGCATTTTCAGACATTTGCGACAATTTAAACCGACATGACCATGGCACATCTACCATCACTGGTAGACCACCTAAAATGTGGTCTACAATTTGGGTGCAAGTCATGTCAAATGCATTCAAGAAACTGACACATGTCTAAATTTGATGCTTGCATCTTTTTTTGATGCAAAAAGGGGTAAGTGTCACAAATGTGTCGGGGATGTTTGAAAATATGACGCATGCATCCCGACGCATTAGTCTGGATGTGGCACACATCTAAAATATGGATGCCAGTGCTGCATACATCTCTTTAAAAATCCCCACCTTAGTATCCTCAGCATTATCTACTGTGTAGGCCACTCCAGATGGTTCATGTAATTGACAAGTGTTCCCTAGTCTAATGCTTCAGTTACATACTGTTATACTTAAAGAGGTGTATATCTGGGATACCATAGGTTTGCTGAGTTGTTTCTAATGACATGATTTTGCCATTGAGACATAAATGACCCAGAAAAGTTATGCTTTGGTTTACCTACAATTTTAAATCTGGAAGCAGTATTTTTCAAACAATTTGCCCAAGATACATCTGCTTTTTTCAAAGCAGAAATACAGTGAAACCTGTTAGACCGTTCATTGGATATCCTAAGAGCATCTAAAGTTTGCATCCAAAAATGGACACAACTGCATCCAAAATTACCGCAGTTGTCAGTTGCACCCAATTTGGACAATTGCATCTTTTTTCTATCACAAATTATGACTTGTTATTGTAAACAGATGCACCTTCTGAAAATAGTAGCAGGGTTGCCTGGACTCAAGTGGATGGCCACGGATGCACGTGCAGCATGCATTTGTGTCTGTGTCTAACCCTTTTGAAAATCCCCTCTCTTGCCTGGCTCTCTAAAACAGGATATAAAGAGTGATTTTCCCAAAAAGTGTGAGGACTCTGTCCTATGCTTCCACCCCTTTATATCTGCAAACTTTATAACATATCTTCAACAGGTGTACTATCATGGGGTTCATTTTGGCACATAAGGTATTACTAACAGAAGAATTATACAATAGATCTGTTAGTCTAAGTTGTTAGTCCACTCCTTTTCCATTAGGATACCAGTATTTTTGCACTCTAGATTATACCATTCTCTCAAACCAGCCAGTTGTGCTGCCCAATAGTAATTTTTAAAATGAGGTGTCCTTCTGCTTCCCCTGGCAGGGGGTCTGCATAACCTGATCATATTTGATCCTTGAGGCAGGATCTTCAAAATGATCTGCCCAAAATGTGCCTGGCCCTATTTTCAAAGCAGAAATGCATTGCAACCTGCTAGATCATCCATTAGATGGTGTAACAGCATCCAAAGCATGCATCCAAAAATGGATGCAGTTGTGTCTAATTTGGACACAGTTGCATCTGTTTTCTGCTGCAAATTATAACTTTATGTCATAAATGGATGCAACTTCTGAAAATAGCAGCAGAGCTGATTGGATACAAGTAGATGGATGCAGACACAGGTGCAACATGCATATGCATCTTTGTTCAACCCTTCTGAAAATCTCACCACTGGAGTCTTGTTATTCCAGATCCAGGCTGTAGCGAAGGCTCTGAGCTGCTTAAAGAATTTAACTGGTGTTGGTGTGTGTGTGTGTGTGTGTGTGTGTGTATGTGTATGTTAATACTTGAAATGAATAAAGAAATGTAGACAAAATTGTCATCTTAAGTAAGTTTGAGTGTCCTAATAGGGACAAGGGAAGACGGTGCCACTTACTACACAGCATTTTCTTTACAGTACCGAGGGGTTATGTAATCTGTAGTATGTACTTCATTGCACCCCTACATATTTAAAACTTTCTTTTATCCCCTGAAATGGTAGTTCTTGTTTGAACTCCTAGTGATCACATTGACACAGAGGCAATACAATAGTTTTAGTACATACGAACATATGATGCTGCCTGCAGATACAGGCCTTATGGTCTGTCAAGTCTGCTTGAGTGTGCAGCTCTCAGTGGTGTGTACTGATGCTGCCACCCCAACCCCCTCTTCATCTTCCTCACTGAGAATTGACTGATTTACCCCATCCTCCCCTCTTCCCCATCCTGATCCTGCCCCTAACCCTGTCCCACCCGTTCTTAAATCCCCCAACTGATGTTTGTGAAACCAGTTCCTCAGGCAAAGCATTCCATGCCGCTGCCATCCTTTCTGTGAGAAAGTGCCTCCTCATTGTTCTTCTGAACCTCCCCCCCTCCAATTTCAGACTATGCCCTCTTATGATCCCTTTTTTCTATGTTTAAACAGGCCCTCATGACTAACTCTATTTATACCCTTGAAGTATTTGAAGGTCTCAATCATATCATAGTAAGATTAACTTTGTACCTTGAAGTTGCCTTAAATGTCTGAAGGAGCTCTACCAGTCTAGGCATTGATTGTTCAAGGTATGTGGCACATACTAGTAGGTCATCAGCATAAAGCGAAAGTTTCATGGTGACCCTATCAAGATACACCCCTTAATATCTTTGTGATTCCCTAATACTCCGAGTGAGAGGTTCAAATTCTACTGTAGGTCAAATAGCAACAGTGCTGGAGAAATCCCTGTTGGGTCCCCATGCTTAGTAAAAATTGACCTAAGATCCGGGCATTCATTTGCATTGTTGCTGCAGGTTGGTGGTAGATAGCTTGTACCCACCCCAAAAACTTTGGACCGAAGTCAATGTGACTCATTGTGCACCAGATGTGGTCCCACTCAATGCGATTAAATGCTTTCTCAGCATCAAGTGAGACCACCTCTGAGCAGTCATGTGAGTTGTGCTCTCCCTTCACCAGCACCTGCATCAGTGTTTTGAAAACTCTAGGGAGTCTCTCTACCTTTGATGAATCCGGTTTGGTCTTCATATACAAGTTTAGTTAAAAATGTTTCTAATCTGCTGACCAGAATTTTTGTATACATATTAAAATCAGCATTTCATAAAAAGATAGGTCTATAAGAGGCAACTGAATCTCAGTGTTTGTTGGGTTCAGGTAAAAATGAAATTCTGGACTGTGTGAATGACACCAGTAGTGTACCCATTTTATGTCATTGAAAGGCTATCTAACAGGGGACCCATTATAGCTGGGGCAATCTCTTTATATACGTCTAGCATCAGTTCATCTGGACCGGAGACATTTCCAGATATTAATTGCCCCATGGCCCTTAGGACTTCTTGTTTTGTCAGTGGAGCCTCCATATTCTGGGAGTCAGTCTCATCTAGGAAGAACAGGCTATTATAAAACCTTTGTGTGGGTCATAACCCTCCTTAGCTTTGAGAGTCATAAAACCCAATGAATACACTGTGAAAAATAGGAAACAAACTTTATAGTAATAGCCTTTTGAGACCTTTTCAACTGCCCCGTCCATCTTTTATGCAGTCTTTATGCCTTTGGATATGCAGGAACACCGCACATATTCAAGTAAAAGATAACAAAAGTCATTTAGTGCAACTGCATAACTCTTGGTTATTCCACATAGCAGTGGCAGCAGCAAGAGCCCCAGTGCTTCGGGTTGAATGAGATGCAGTAGCCACTGCTATGTGCGATGAAGAAGAATCATGCAGGGAGGTAGCTATATGGCTCCCACCTGCATTCTCAGGAGAGGTTACCTATATTACTACTGATGGAGATAGGAGGTATGCCTTAGCTGAGATTAAGCTTCATTCAGGAGAATCCTTTGCAGTAGGTTCTATCCGTGGCACAAATGTAGAATATCAGGCCCCCTTGACTATGTTGCTTGCTAGTGGCTCTTCAACCTTTTCCAGCAGGTCTTGGAGACTGGACCCCGCCCTCTTCAAAAGCAGGGACTATCAAGACATCATGTCACTAGCTATCCAGAAATATCTACATCTCAACAGTAGCCCAGCCTGTCAGTGCAGTGGTTGGATTTCCGCTTATGATGCTGGTGACCTGGGTTTGGGAATGGACCCAGGTCATCAGAGGGCCAGCTGAGGGTAGGGGGAGGATGGAGCATCCTAGGGACTGCTCTCCATCTCTGCAGAGAGGGTTGAGTGCATGTCCGGCGCTTGATGGACCCCTGATGGAGGCCAGGGGTACCGCAGCAGCTGGTGTCTGAGAGTGTGTTAGGAGGTGGGGCAGACGCTGGACGTCATTGCACGTCCCTTCCTCCAGGAAAAAAACAGAAAAAACACTCCCATCACTCTACATGATGCAGGCCCAGCTCCTGGCCTCAATGGCTCTCTGCCACACCACCTGTCGACTCAGTCATGACTCCTTGGACACTGCTACAGACCCTGAACCCTGCCCTGGGGGGTAAGCCAGGGAGGCAATGTCGGGTCTCCCGATACCTTTCCCTTCAGAGATGGGCAGGTAAGTGGTGCCGGGGCCTCACCCTGGGGGGCAAGCCAGGGAGTATTGGTTGGGTGGTGGCAGTCATTGGAGAGTGAGGCAGGAGCATGGTGTAGGGCTGAGATACTGAGTGATAAGGGCGTACAAAAAGCATACTAAAATAAAAAAAAAGAACAACATAGAGGGAACATGTCACAATCCATGAGGTGGGCCCAGCTGGATCATTTTTTTTTTTTTTAGAACAATCAATCAATTTTTTTTAAATTTATTTTTATTGATTAGTTTTTCCACATACATACATATTGGAAATTTCATTTTTTCAATGGGTAATATAAGATATAATCGCTTTTACATTAGCTTCAGTGTCAACATTTCTGTTATAAAATTATTGACTATAATTTTTGAGAGACAGTACATTGTGTTTTAATCACTAGAAAATCCATTCTCACCTTATGTTTGATATGCTTTGATAGAATTGATCAAATGTTAGGGACCACCAGCGTTATATTATTCTCAGGTATAGCCAGCCGTTTAGTAGTGTTTATACTTTACTTTAGTACTTTATGGAGAAAAGTCTGGTTCTACTGTAGATATATAATGGATCCAGATCCTCCACTTCAGCATGTATGAAGTGGCTCCACCCCGCTGCTCAGCATTGAAGCTCTCTGTTTTATAGATTTCTGACATTATTTTCCTCCAATCCTGAACAGCTGGGATCTGAGCCCTCATCCAACGTCTGGTTATAGCTTTCTTGGCTGCAATGTAACATATAGGCAGTATAGTTCATTCCCAGAGGGGATCCTGGTTCGTGTAAACTCCCATCAGAAATTGTTCAGCTGTGAGTTCTATAGGTTCTATAAACAAAGTAGTTAATTAATTTTGGAATGTTAGCCAAAAAGGCAACAGGCATGGACAGGACCAAAATACATGACCCAATGTGGAGACAAGGCATCCAGATTTCCTCCAACATTTCCCATACTCGTCCTGAAGATGTTTCATTAGTGTCAATGGGGCCCTAAAATATCTAGAGTGGCATTTCCATGCAAATTCCCTCCAGTAGGGGGAGGAGATGGATTTTATTTCTATCAGAGAGGATCTAAACCATACTTCTGTGGGTGTTTCAATTTTGAGATCTTTATTACACGAGCCTAATATGAAAGCTGTGGTTGTAGGAAGCCCATTCCGAAGCTCTCGGTATATAAGGCCTATTATGTGGGATCCCAGTTTTCCCTTATTTGCTTCTATGAAAAGTTTTAATAATTCTGGCATTGGAGCGGGCAAGGCAGGGGGTATTGTGATGTTTCGGGGGATGTGGTTTCGGATCTGAAAATATTGAAACCTTTCTGTATTCTTTAGGGGGAATAAGGATTGGAGTCTATCAAACGGGATGATTCCCTCCGAAAAGAGAAACTGGTAGATAAGGGATATACTGATATCTCGCCAAAATGTGACGGTATGATCCATATAGATAGGGACAAACTTGTCATCTTGGGATACTAACTTACAGTATTCATATATTTGTAGGCTAGGCCCTGATTTTCTAATGTATTTCCAAATCTTATATGTCTGAGATGTTATTCCTGTTAGTACCGAAGGACTAAGGGATCTATCATCAGAAGAAAAAAGGATCTTCTTAATATCGTATAGATCATTGATCTGAAATTCAATGGTTTTCCATGGAGAGTTATAGGAGTCGGTCAGCCATAGGATTAAAGTTCTAAGGAACGCTGATTGGGCGTATAGATAGAAATCTGAAAGATTAAATCCTCCCTGGGATAGAGAAAGTTTTAGGATGGATAGTTTAATTCTGGGATGGTTCTTTCCCCATATAAAGTTCAGTAAAATTCTATTCCAGGATATGAAGTAGAATTTTGAGGGGAAGTAGGGGATGGTCTGGAGTAGGTATAATATCTGAGGGAGGATGTTGATGCAGATTATTGAGATTCTCTGGTGTAGTGGAGTATATACTGAGGACCACCTATCAAAGTCCGCCTGAATCTGTACTGTTAGGGGTTCATAATTAATCACTTCTAGAACTCCCGGATTGATGGGAAGGTGGAGGCCTAAGTATTTTATTTTAGAGGCTCGACATCTGAATGGGTAGGTATTTTTTAGCTGTGAAGATGGGGAGTAATTGAAAGCTAAGATTTAAGTTTTGTTTATATTTAGTTTAAAATCAGATAATTTTTCAAACTGGGATAATATCTTCCAAGTTGAGGGGATGGATTGTGAGGGGGACAGCAGGGTTAACATTACATCATCTGCAAACATTCCAATTTTGTATTCTTGTTGACCTATCGTGGTCCCTTGTACTGAGGGGTTATTATGAAGAAGGGCCACAATGGGTTCTATAAACAGGGCAAAAGGTAAGGGGACAATGGGCAACCCTGCTTTGTTCCCGTCCCTAAAGGAAAGGGCTTGGATAGTGAGCCATTAATGTGGACATAGGCCTTAGGGGACCTATATATTTTTGTTAAGCATGTTATAAATTTTGGGGGGAAATGAAACATTTTAAGGGTTTCCCAATCAATTCGTTTTTATTTATATACCGGAAGGTATGTGAGCAAAAATGCCCATTTTCACAAATGTCCAGTGTCGGAACAAACATGAAAAAGGTAATGTACAAATATGGATAGAAAGTACGTCCACGGTAGGAAATGATAATTATGCTAAAAACAATGCAGAAATAAATACAATTGGGATTACCATAGTAAAAGCACAAATCCAAAAGGTACAGTACATCCTGTTGACCATAATATATGCAAGTGTATATACAGTGGTGCAAAGAGAACAGCTCAAAACAAATGGGTACATTAAGTTCTAAATAATATGCACTTGGGTATGTAACGTAAAAGAGGAGACATAAGGGCAGGAGGAGAGCAGAGGAGTAAACAGGAGCGGTGGTTGGAATCTATGAGGGGCTGCCCCACTGAGTCAGAAATGATGGCAAAAGGTGAAGGGTAATACAATTTATGGCAGAGAAGAATCCCAGGGGACAGTAGGGGACCTGGGAGGTGAGGGGTATAGGACAGGGGGTGGGCCTAGAATGGAGCCTGGGGTTACGATGCCGAGAGCTGGGGAAAAAGTGCATGTGTGATGGCAAAAAACAACAGGATTAAAGAGAGGGTGGAGGAGTTGGTCTATCCGGGCAGCGGCAAGTTGATGAAAAGAGGAGGTGCTCTTTGAGGGAGGTGTTAAAACAGTGGGAGGAACCACAGGTCTGGATTTCTGGGCCAGTTTGTTGTAAAGCTTAGTGCCCTCGTAGGAGATAGAGTTTTGGGCCTGCTTAGTTCTGTAAAAAGGGGTGTTGAAAACCAGACTGGAGGAACCTCTGGTTGACCGACCAGGAGCTGCATGAGGGAAAAGGGAGGTAATACTAGGGGAAAGGAAAGTGAGATAAGTCTTGTGGAGGAAACAGAGCATTTTTAGATGAAATCTCCCCTCTAAAGATGGCCAGCTGAGGATGGAGTAGAGGGTGCAGTGGTGTGGTCTCCAAGGGAGACTAGTGACAAGATGAGCAATGCTGTTTTATGTGGTCAAGAGGAGAGACGAGGAAGGTGGAGAGAAGATAACGGATCCCTAGTCAATGAGTGGCAGGAGGAGAGAGAGAGATAGCCAGAGAGAGTCTGGAGGCTGGAATGAGGAACTTTATAGTCCTATAGAGTCCTATAGAGAAGACCAAGCCTGGTGTGGACCTTTTTGATGAGGTTACGAATGTAGAGATTGAAGAAGAGATGAGGGTCGAGGTAGTGACCCAGGTATTTGAAATCTGAGACTTGTTCGATGAGTATTCCAGAATTTGAGGTTGGAGACAGGGGCTTTCCTTGGGCCAGAGAAGACCATTAACTTGGTCTTCTCAGAATTGGGGACCAGGCTGTTCCCGGAGAACCAGGAATACATTTTCCTGAAATCAGCCTGCAGATTACGGAACATAATGGTGGGCAGAAGGCATGTGTTACCCCCATAACTCCTGAGCTCAATGGAAAACTTAATCTCCACTTCACTAATGCAAAGGTATTGAAGGTCATCAAAGATCTCATGGGAGGCAAAGAACCAAGGTCTGATGTTCTGCTGATTGATTTATGTTTTTATTAATCCGTTTATCCACTGCTCTGACCAGCCCCCATTTTCTGGTCTCCCCAGCCCTATCACTCTGGCATTCTCTAGGACTTATCTTGTCTGCCGTGTTTCCCCAGGGCTTATCACCCAGGCAGGGTCAGCTGGGCCTCCCTAACCCCACCAAAGACTGGATCTGATTGGCACAGTCATGCCTGAGTAGCCAGGTGCAAGGCCAGCGGGAGACCAGTGTCATGCTGCCGGTCAGTGCTGTTTTCCGTTTCTTCCCCTTGGGAGGTATGGACGTGCAGTGCCATCATGGCGCATGCTGCATGCTCCCTCACAACATGCTTCAATGGCTGCAGCACATAGAAACATAGATTTTGATGGCAGATAAGGACCGCTTGGCCCACCCAGTCTGCCCATTTCCCGACCTAATGGATAAGCTACAGATCCTAGTTAACCAGCAGCCTACTTCTTCCTACCCCCACCCCCTAGAATTGCCTTATGACTGTCCCATGCATGCTTGAATTCCACCACTGTTTTTGACTCCACAACCTCCAGAAGGCCGTCGGCGCATCCACAACCCTCTGTAAAAATACTCCTTAAATTACTCTGAGCCACTTCTTCTATCTTCAAAATTGTGCCCCTTGTTCTTGCACACCTCTTTTTGAAAGATGCTACCTCTTGGACTTTGTTGATTCCCTTGAGGTACTTGAAAGTTTTATCATGTCTCCCCTCTCCCTCATTTCCTTGAGGCTATACATGGTCATTTCTTAAGTCTCTTCATATGTCTTCCGCTGCAGATCCTGCACCATTTTAGTTGCCCTCCTCTGGACAGCTTCCATCCTGTCTATGTCTTTGCGGAGATTGGGTCTCCAGAACTGCATGCAGTACTCCAGATGGGGTCTCACCAACTGTCTGTACAAAGGGATAATAACTTCCTGTTTTCTACTGGTGATGCCTCTCCTATGCATCCCAGTATCCCTCAGCCCTCCTTGCTGCCCTCTCACATTGCTTGTCCACCTTTAGGTCATCTGATATGACTACCCCAGGTCCCTTTCCATTTTGTTGTTGTTAGTATCCTCACCCCCATTGTGTACTCTTCCCTGGGTTTTGTTTCCAGGTGCATTACCTAGCACTTCTTAGCATTGAATCTAAGCTGCCATACATTTGACCATTCCTCTAACCTTGCCAAGTCCTTCTCATCCTTTCCACCCCACCTTGTGCATCAGCTCTGTTGCAGATCTTTGTGTCATCTGCAAAGAGACATACTTTTCCTTCCAGTCCCTCTGCAATGTCGCTTATAAAGACATTGAAGAGGACTGGTCTAATACTGAACCCTATGGTACCCCACTAGTAACCCCCTTTCTTCAGAGTGGACTCAGTTTACTATTACCTCTGTGTCCTATTTTCCAGCCAATTCTTTACCGAGGCTGTCATCTTGGGACCCACTCCCAGGCTGGCTAACTTGTATATTAATCTTTTGTGTGGGACTGTGTCAAATGCCTTGCTAAAGTCTAGGTAGGCCATGTCCACAGCCCCTCCCTGATCTACTACTTTGGTCACCCAGTCAAAGAAATCTATCAGATTTGTCTGGCATGACCTTCCCGCTGTGAATCCATGCTGCCTTGGGTCCTGTGCCCCTCTGGCCTCTAGATACTCAACAATTCTTTCCTTCAGAAGTGATTCCATCATTTTCTCTACCACTGAGGTTAAACTAACAGGTCTGTAGTTTCCTGCTTCTGCCTTGCTCCCACTTTTGTGAAGGGGAATCACATCTGCCCTCTTCCAGTCCTCGGGTACCACCCCATCCTCCCATGATTTGTTAAAGAGGGTAGTCAGTGGTGTCACTAGTTCTACCCTTAGTTCTTTTAGAATTCTGTGATGAATCCCATCAGGCCCCATTGCTTTGTCCACCTTCAGTTTTAAGAGTTCTTTCAGAACCCTTTCTTCTGTAAATGGGCTGGTATCAACTTCTGTATCCAGAGTGTTTCTACTGTTTGTTTTAGGTACCTCCCCCACTTCCTTTGTAAATACTGAGCAAAAATATTTGTTTAGTATCTCTGCCTTTTCACAGTCACCTCTGCCCTCCTCTCTCCCTTTATTAAGCCTCACTAACCCTCCCTTGGTCTTCCTTCGCTCCTGATGTACCTATTAAAGGTTTTATCCCCCTTCTTAACTGAGTTGGCTATCTTTTCCTTGGTTTGGGCCTTTGCTGTTCTGACTGCCTTCCCAGCTTCCTTTTGCTTTAACTGATACAGTTCTCTGCCTTGCTCCTTCTGTGATTCCTTGTACTTCCTGAATGCTTTCTTTTTCTCTTGAACCTTCACTGCCACTTCCTTTGAGAACCATAGTGGTTTCTTACATCGTTTTGTTTTGTTTATTTGCTTCACACAAAGGCTTGTCACCTCTGTGATGGCAGTTTTTATTATTCCTCATTGTTCTTCCACCCCTCCTTCCTGCCCATTTGCTAGTGCATTCCTTAGGCACTCACCCATTTTGGCAAAGTCAGCCCTCCTAAAGTCCAGTACTTTTGCCTTTGTATGGCTTGACTCTATTGCTGTGTTTATTGTGAATCATACTGTTCGATGGTCACTAGTTCCCAGATGGCTACCCACTTCTACATCTGTGATCCTCTCTTCATCTCCATTTGAGAGAACCAGGTCTAAGATTGCTCCCTCTCGAGTGGTCTCCAATACTAGTTGTCTAAGGCATGCCCCCTGTAGGGCATCTAGAATAACCCCACTCTTTGAAGTGGTTGCTGCAACTGCTCTCCAGTTAACATCTGGCATATTCAGATCACCCATCAGCAATATCTCCCCTTTTGCTGCCATTCTAAGTATTCTTTCTATCATTTCCTTGTCCATTTCCTCCCCCTGAGAAGGGGGTCTGTATACAACCCCTGTGCGGATTGTGGTGCCATTGCTGGTCTCCAAATTTACCCACAGTGCTTCTTCTCCTCCCTGTTTTCCCTTTTGTTCTGTTGCTTTGATTCCTTCCCTTATGTAAAGAGCTACTCTGCTCCTCTTTTACCCTCTCTGTCCCTCCTGTAGATAGTGTATCCTGGTATGTTTACGTCCCAGTCATGGTTTGTGTGTACCATGTTTCTGTGACTGCCACAATATCCAGATGTTCCTCCTCCATCAAGGCCACTAATTCAGGAAGCTTGTTACTCAGACTACGGGCATTGGTACTCATTGCTCTCCATTTTTGATGGCTTTACCTTCTTTTGCAGCATCCCCCACAGATCTTTCTACCTCGGTCTTTTTCTCATTTAGTACCCTGTTTTGTTGGGAGAGGCTGGGATTTTTCTGCTGCTTATCAGTGCCTCCCCCCTTGACTAGTTTAAAAGCTTGCCAATGAAGCATTTAAACCGATTGCTCAAAAGACTTGTTCCCTTCCTGGACAGATGCAGACCATCCTGCCAGTATAGGCTGGTGTCCCTCCAGGTGGAACCCCAGTCCCCAATGAAGCCAAACCTCTGTGCTCCACACCATTTTTTCAACCATTCATTAAACTGCATAGTGCAAAGTACCCTTGCCTCACTCATGCCATTGACAGGCAACACCTCAGAGAAGGATATTGTGTGTGCTACTTGTCTTAGGCCCCTTCCCAATTCTACAGACTCCTTCTGCACTGCTCTAATCTCATGATGAGCCAAGTCATTTGTCCCTAGGTGGACAATGACATCCAGCTCAGACTCCCGTGCAGCTGTTCTAGTGATCCTGAGGATGCGCTTCCTGTCTCTCCAAGCCATGGCACCAGGCAGGCACCTTACTTCAGTTTTCCCTGCTCCCCCCAGTTCTATCCCCCTAAGAATTGAGTCCCCCACCAGAAGCTGCTTCCTTTCCTTGTGGTGTCCTCTGCCTCCTTCCTGTGGGCCTCCCTTGTGACAGTTGTCCTCAGCCTCCTTAGTCTCCTCTGCAGGTGCATCCATAGGGGAGCTATGCTCCCCCAGAATGGTGTATGGATTGTGGTGTGGAACAACTGACAGGGTGCGCCTCTGTTCCGCCATCCTCACCCTCCCTGAGCCCACTGTGATCCAACTGCTGTGCTTTCTTCGCAACCTCTGAGGTAGGGGTGGTGGCTCTGGTGCTCCCTGGATGGGGGAGGTTCTCTTCCTACCATCAAGTGTGGCCTGGGGGAAGGTTCCCTTACTACTGTCCAGTGTGGCCTGAAGACGGGCAACTTCCTCCCTCAGGGCAGAGAGTTGTCTGCAAATAGGGCAACATCTCAACCTCTAGAAAGACTCCCAGAAGACTGCTGCCCCACAGCCATTACATTGCACTACTCCCCACATTTTTTTTGTGTGTGTGTGTGTGTGTGTGTGAGATTGGTTTGTTATACAGAAATATATATATTATACAATGTGTATGCTTATATTGTCAGTGCAGTGTGTAGAGAGGATATGACAGTGATATGCACCTTGCACTCTTGAGGAAATGATGTCAGAACCCCAGGTATAAAGGAACTATTTCCAGGGGTTGGTGGGGTGAGGGGTGGGAAGGGGTTGGGCCTAAACTGTGCCCTCACAAAACAATCAGCTAAAAACTCTGACCTACCTCTGCAATGAGTGCCTTCCTGTCAGCAAGATGACCTACACAGCAATTTGACAGAGAAAATACCCTGCTAATCAAACAGAGAAAAATTCACATATCCAAGTCAGACACAGGTAAACCTCCCCAGCCCCAAAACAGGCCTGGTGGTTTGTGCTATGAAAGCAGTCTGCCCCAAAATAAGTCAGCTGTGCTTTAAACTCTTCCTGCACTGAAAATCTTAAAAATTGTAACAAACAAATGTAAACCTAGATCCACCACCCTCTATTGCTTGAAAGACTGTCTTTTCCTGTTTCACACTGCAGGTTTTGCTATGACAACTTCTTAACCACAGTAATTTAATTAAAAATAGTTTAACTATCACAAACTCCTACGCACCAGTAAATTATTTAAAAATAGTTTCTGTCCCAAAATCCTAGTAGTCAATCCAGCTACCCCCAAGGGACAATCAAAATGCAGTATTCAAACACTTGTGAAGTTACTTCCAAGATAAGCAGAGTTTGCAAGCTCCTTTTTCAACTCCTCAGCACCTCCTGCGCATCTTGACAGCCTGGCAGGCCTGACTCCTGGTCTCCACCTGGTATTAGACAAGTGCCTGGATCAGTGTACTTCCACCTCTCGGAGGAGATCAGTCCCTCGGATGGTCAATCCTCCTCTCCCGGCCAGCCCTCCAACTCATGAGTTCACTTCCAAACCTGGGTCATCGGCGTCACAAGCGGTAGCGCTCCCACTGTGCCAGTGGGCCAGCCAGTTGATTTTTTTTTTTTTAATCCTTTGCCGAATTGGTGTTAGAACCACTCTATGACATGCTTACTGAAAGCTTTGATAGAGTTCAGTTGCTCCACTTTATGCAATCCGCTATTATCACTGTACTTCTGAAGCCAGGCATGAGCCCCACCCAATGCTCCTCCTATTGTACAATCTCCCTGCTTATCTCAGACTGCAAAGTAGCAACCAAGATCATTGGCAACAGACTCAACACAACCCTTCCATCATGCATTCATCCAAATCAGGCTGGCTTAGTAAAAGGCAGACATGGGAAGCACAACATATGTAGAACCCTGAACATTATTCATAGATGGGCAAAACAAGCAGGGAGTCCTGAAGCTGCGGTCCTTGCCTTGGATGTGGAGAAGGCATTTGGCTGTGTGGTGTGGGGTATATGTTTGAAACCCAGAGATGTTATGGAATGGGTGAACAGTTGATTAACTGGATTGGAGCCCTATGGTCATCTCTCAAGGCACAAATAATGATTAATGGTGGCCTAACCCTGCTCTTCTATCTGACTAGAGGTAGCCTACTACCCAGCAGGGCTGTCCCCCCATACTGTATGTGCTCACACTGTAGCCTCTGGCTGATGCAATTAGGAACCAAGATGGGATTATTTTATTTATTTTATTTTTGTTAACCAGGTAAGGCCCACTAGGCACAGGTGCCTGTTTTCAGGGGTGGCCCAAGAGCACTGGGGAGGTTAAGTGACTTGGTAAGAGTCATACAGTTTGCAAGTGGAGGTTGTGGGACTCAAACCCAGGTCTGTCTGCTGGATGTACCAAGCTCAATCACAGCTCATTAACCTCTCTAGGCTATACTGCCAGTCCCAAATTATGGGCTATGAGGGTGAGAGAGCATAAAATCACTCTCTTTGCAGATTACCTACTCTTAATCTGCAAGATCCGTCCACCAATCTCTCAGAAGTCCAGATGCTGTTAACTGAATATGGCTCCTTCTCTGCCCATAGGGAAATTGAAAATGGGGTTTGTGGTGCACTACCCCATAGGACTACAAACCATACACACTAATATATATCTGGGGTAGTATATTCCTTCTAAGGAGACTCAACTATTTCATAAAAATTATACTCCTCTACTGGTTAAAATAAAAAAAGACTGCAATAGATGTAGAGCTCTTCCTCCCACAACACTGGGTAAAATCAGTGCCATCAGAATGTCTATTCTCCCACGGTGCCTGTATTTATTCCAGGCTCTGCCTGTCCATGTGCCAGGATCCTTTTTCAAACAACTGAACTATAGTATACATACATTTTTATGGAATGGTAAAAATGCAAGAATTTGCATGAGTATATTGCAAATGTCAGTTAAAATGGGGGAGGGGGTGCTGGTACACTTCAAGTATTATTATTTGGCCTCTCAATTTTCCTATGTTCCTACAGGGCAGCATCCCTATATATTGGCCTGGGCTGCTCTGGAAGAAGATGAAATGGACAAAGACCTAAGGAGGAGATGTCTGTTCCCAATGCTAAAAAGCCGCACTTTGCTTGTACTATCCAACCCTTTTACTAAACAAGCTACCCATATCCTGCTGCTTGCTCACAAGGGGGTGCATGTATATCCTAGAGCTTTACCACATGCAGCAATTATGGACTCTCTTAAGATGAAACCATGTACTCAGTTTTTCTTCAACAGGAGCTATAAGGTGGCAGGAGAAGGGGTTATCACACATGCATGAAGGGGGCCTGTTGCATGCATTTAAAACTCTTCCAAAGTGACTGGAACCAGGAACTGGTGATCTGCTTGTATACCTCCAACTGAAGCAACTCACTACTAGAATGTCCAATGATGACCAAAGGGCAGCAGAGCCATCACCACTGAAGGAGGAGTATTACACCCCACAATCCTCAGTCAAACCCTTATTCATCTACTATAATATAATTCATGGTGGAGAAGACCCTCCTACATAGGATACAGTCAGCAAATGGGAGGCTGACCTGGGCATGCTGATCACTCCCCAGATTTGGGCACCTGCAGCGCAGCATTTGTCTGACTGTTCTAGAAGCAAAAAATTCCATCAGGTCCCACTAAACTGTATGTACTAAGCTTACCATTCCCCAGCTAAATTACCGCCTATGTCATGATAGATCACCCCTTTCCCTGAGTATAGGGTGGAGGAAGGCTATTTTCTCCACATGTCACTTACGTGTCATAAAGTAGCCTCCTTCTGGCATGGAATGCAAGGCATTGTGGAACATGTTCTGGGGGGCAAACTACTTGGACTACCTGTGCATTATTCCCTCTGTTGCCTGTAGTTTAATTACCATGGTACCATTACTGGATATTGTACCTATTACTTTTAAGTAATTGTTGCTGTAACGTTATATCTACTGTGTACCATATGCCTTTCACTTATCTTATGTTTTCCTGTACCTTGCACTTGTATGTCTCACTCCCCTTCCCCTAGGACATTTCTGGAAACAAGCCTTGCTGCTCAGTATGCTTTTCTGGTGAAACATTTGAATCAATCATTCAATCAATCAATCCCTTCTGGAATTTCTTTTTGGGGCAGACCCAGACAAGCACAAGGTGGAGGAGGGACTGCAGCTGTGGTCTGTTGCTCTAATAAATACAATAAAAACTATAGTCCAGCAGCGGTTGGCCACTGAACAACCCACCATACAACAATGGGCTAACAATGTAATACTTTGTCATAAGCGGGAAAGAATGCAACTAAAAGATAATGGGATGGAGTGAAAATTCCTACATCTGGAACCCCCTTTCACACGCTGTAGAAAACAACATGTTCCCCCTTTAAATGAAACAACTTACTGTATCCAGTTATTAAAATACTCTGTCAATTCTATCAACGTCCAGATTCTGTAAAATAAATGTATTTTATGCTGTATTATTTATATGTCTACATCAGATAGGAGCACCTGTTATATCGACTTGTAATGTGATTGAACAATAGTATCTGTACTGTACTTATTTCTAGTCTGTTATGAATTTCAATAACATTTATTTACAAGAAGAGAAGGGGGACAGAAAAACATTTTTTGGGGTAGCTGTAGAAACATAGACTTTGACGAGAGACAAGGACCGTTTGGCCCACCCAGTCTGCCCATTTCCCTACCTATTGGATAAGCTGCAGATCCTAGTTAACCAACAGCCTACCTCTTCCTACTCGCCACCAGAACTGCCTTATGTCTGTCCCATGCATTCTTGGATTCCCCCATTGTTTTGGACCATACAACCTCCTCAGGAAGGCCATTCCATGCGTCCACCATCTTCTCTATGAAAAAATACTTCCTCATGTTGCCCCTGAGCTGTCCCCCCTCTATCTTCAAATTGTGGCCCCTTGATCTTGCACATCTTTTTCTGAAAGATGCTACCCTCTTGGACTTTGTGGATTCCCTTGAGGTACTTGAAAGTTTCTATCATGGCCCCCATCTCCGTCTTTTCTCGAGGGTGTACATATTAAGTTCCTTTATTCTCTCTTCATATAGCTTCTGGTGCAGACCCTGCACCATTTTAGTTGCCCTACTCTGGACTGCCTCCATCCTGTCTATGTCCTTGCGGAGATGGGGTCTCCAGAACTGCATACAGTACTCCAGATGGGGTCTTACTAACTGTCTGTACACAGGTATAACAACTTCTTGTTTTCTACTGGTGATGCCTCTCCCATACTTCCCAGTATCCCCCAGTCCTCCTTATTGCCTTCTCACATTGCTTGCTTACCTTTAGGTCATTTGATATAGCTACCCCAGGTCCCTTTCCATTTTGTTGTTGTTAGTACCCCATTGTGTACTCTTCCCTGGGTTTGTTTCCCAGGTGCATTACTTTACACTTCTTTGCATTGAATCTAATCTGCCATGCTTTTCCCATTCCTCTAACCTTGCCAGGTCCTTCTCATCCTTTCCACCCCCCCGTTTATCAGCTCTGTTGCAGATCTTTGTGTCATCTGCAAAGAGGCATACTTTTCCTTCTAGTCCTTTCACATTGTCACTTATAAAGATATTAAAAAGGACCGGTCCCAGTACTAAACCCTGTGGTCCCTTGCTAGTAACACCCCTTTCTTTGGCGTGGACTCCGTTTATTATTACTCAATGATGGGTGCTGCTTAGTAATGAAGTTCTACTACCTCTGGTAACAGTGTGCATACTACTAGGTAGCATATTATCCTCCTCCTCGACAACTTTCTCAGCCTCATCAGTACTGACCTCTTCCTCCCCCTTTTCCTCATCCAGCACTTTGGAATGCTGTTTTGGAACTGCCACTGCAAATTTTTGATAAGTCCCTACTGGCTACCACTAACTTTTGGTATGAAACACACCTTGTTAGGTGCCTTGCCTTTAGGTGTGTATGCTGGCCATCTGAGCCAATAGGACTCCCCTTTTCACCATGGCTGACCTTTGCCTGGTAAAGTTAGCATATGGCCACCACCTAAGCCTCTGCATCTAAAACATAAAATGCTCAAGCTAGAGATTTTGATGTCCTAGGCTTTACATGATGTAATGGGACAGCCACTGGAGCAGTGGTTGGTGTTTAAGACAGTTTTGGAATTTTCTCATGTGCACTTTTAGTAGATACACCAAGTTAAGCAAGTTTACCAGATGAAGAGAACTTTACTAATACATTTTTTCTCCCAGATGTTTTCACGTGTACCACCAGCCACCCCAAGCACTCCCCTCCATTTCTTCCTCTCAGGCACCTACAAGGATCCTCATAACACATAGAAAATTGTCAGAAAACAGCCACTAGGCCCATCCAGTCTGCCCAAGGGTTCCCTGTCTATTGTACCATAATCAGTCTCCAGGGACCCTCCCTAAATTTCCCTTTTGATGGTTGAACCCTAACTGATATCATCACTGGTGTCATCATTGGTGTATCAAGCTACAAGGACAAGTGTCCACAAAGCTTGCCAAATATCTAATAATTTTGGTACTTAATCCTGTCCCCAATTGCTACATCTAGATTGTTTTTAAATATTTCCATACTAGGACTGTCAATAACTACTTCTGGCAACTGGTTCCATATAGTGACAACCTTAAGACTGAACCAGTGCTTCCTATGTAGAGATTTCCATTTTGGGACATATAGTTATTTTGCACGCTCTCTGATATTACATTTCTTGTCACTTTTAACAATTCCTAATTCATTGGCAGGAGTAGTATCTTTAAGTGCTCTATATAATAGGCACATGTCCCCCCTTAGTCTTCTGTATTGTAGTGTATGCAGATTTAATGCCCTTAATCTGTATTCATAAGTCATACTTGACATGCCCATGAGGACTTTTGTCAACCTATGTTGGACTGTCTCCATTTTTATTATATCTTCATTGTAGTATGGAGACCATACCTGTGCGCAGTAATCCAACTGGGGTCTCACAAGTGCTATATACAAGGGAAACAGTACCTCAGTCATTCTGCTAGACACATGCCTAAGTATACAATTTAGTATTTGATTTGCTTTACCTATTTGGGTTTTACAGTGAGTCCTAAATTTTAAGTCTGGGTTTACAATTATCCCTAGGTCTCTTTCCTGCTCAGATTCCAGTAGAACTATGTTTCCTAATTTGTATTTGTAACATTTATTATGTATACCTAGGTGCATGACTTTGCACTTAGTGGGGTTTAACATAAGTTTATTAGTGCTTGCCCAAATCTGTATATTGTCTAAAGTTGCTTGAAGTGCTACACTACTGTCTGGCTAATTTAAAACTGCCCTGACTCGACAGTTGTCAGCAAATTTTAGCATCCATATATTGGGTTCTGTAATAGTTAAAGTAGATACATAGATGTTGAAAAGGCAGGGTCCCAGTACTGACCTCTGAGGTACTCCACTGGTGACTGGTTCCCAGTCTGAAAACTCCCCATTCACAGTAACTCGTTGCTTACGTCCTGTCAACCAGTTTTTAATCCAGTTTATTATATGGGTGTTTAAATTATATTTTCTCAGGGTGCTAATAAGTTCAAAGTGTGGCAGTTTGTCAAACGCCCTGGCAAAATCTAAAAAAAACAAATCCACAGATTTACCCAAATCCGCCTCTTTGGTCACCAGCTCGTAAAAAAACAATAAGTTTGTATGGCAGGACCTAGTCTTGGTAAACCCATGCTGTGCTGGGTCGATGAGCCCAGCTTTATCAAGGTGCTCCTCTATAATATATTTAATAATACTTTCAAGTATTTTTCCCATGAGGGAAGTTAGGCTAATGGGCCTATAGTTTTTAGTCCTTTTTTATAAATAGGCACTACTGTAGCCACCCTCCAGTCTTGAGGGATCTCTCCTGTTTTAAGGGAATGTTGCAATATACAAGTAAGTGGAAGGTATATATCCTCAGCTAGTTCCTTTAAAACCCTAGGGTGGATTTCATCTGGGCCTGGTGATTTATTGATGTCCAATTTTCATAACCTATCAAGAACTGCTTTAGGTGGTATAATGGGTTCATCGGTGCAGGATAGATCTACGATACTTTCCAGCCTTTCATCTCTTGGGTTGAATACAGTACAGAAGTAGTGATTATAAATATTTGCAGCTTCAGAGTTTGAAGCTGGTTTCCCATCATTGGTCATTAATGGTCCAATGGAATTTGTCTTCCCCTTTGTTCTGTTAACATGGGCAAAAAAAATTTTCTTGTTGTCTCTTACTTTATGTGCCAAATTTAGTTCATATTTAGATTTTGCGGTTTTAATCATTCTTTTTATACTTTTTACTACTTGCCTATACTTAGGGATAAGATGACAGTATCCTTTTCTTATCTTTCTGAAAAGTCTTTTTTTTTATTTATCGCATGTTTAATTGGTGCATTAAACCATATGAGGTAATTTTGTGTCTATTATATTTTTTAGTTATAGGTATGTAAGTTTTGATGAGATTTTTAAGTTTGTGAATCAGTAACCTCCATTTTCCATCAACTGTCCGTGTGATGAATTCTCTGGACCAATCCCATTGTTTAAGCTTAGTTTTTATACTCTCAAAGTCAGCTTTATAAAAATTTAACTTTTGGGTAGGTTCGGTTGTATTTTGTTTTGACTTCCCAACGATTTTGAAGAGCACTGTATTGTGGTCGCTATTACTCAGCGGGTTCCCTACTCTAATATTGGTAATACAATGTTCAGTGTTAGATAAAATAATATCCAGTATTTTGTCATTTCTTGTGGAGGCTAGTACTTTTTGTTCTAACCCCAATTCATTAAAAAGATCTAGATATTTGGCTTCAGTTTTAGTGGTTGTGGAAGATGTTTGCCAGTTAATATTAGGTAGGTTGAAGTCACCAAAAATCACGAGGTTACTAGATGGATCCAGGTTTTCTAGATGATTTAGAAGTGATGCATTAACAAAGATTTTTGCAAACTAATTTCCTTACTTTTTCAGAGTGTATAATCATATCCTTTTTTTTTCCTGTGGGAGTGCACAGCCCTCTGAGCCCTGTGCTTCCAGTTATAGGACAACAGTGACCAAATTGTCAGCATAGTCATCTTATTACCCCACCTCATGTAGCCAGTGCAAAAAATTTATGAATCCCCGTCAAAATGTAACTGCGCAACCACAACCCCATTCAGTACCACAGGTACAAAAACACATTTTGGCAAGGATTTTGAAAAGTGACAGCTGTGACATACATGGGGTCGGATAATAAGAAGGCTATGTTGAAAATGTGGGGGTCACACAGCACCACTACTGCCCTTATTGAATTCTTCGATTTCCTTCACACTGCTCTTGACAAAGGTCATGTTGCTGGCTCTGTCTTCATTGACTTGTCGAAAGCTTTCAACACTGTCCTCCACTTCCTTCTCCTCTCTTCTCTCCAACCCCTCGGCCTCTTGCAGGGTGTGTTGAACTGGTTCTCCAGCAATCTTTCTTCCTGCACCTAGTGTGTCAAAATCAGGTCTACTGTCTGCTGCCGCCGACAGGTTCATTCCGGTGTTCCCCAGGGCTCCATCCTAGGGCCCTTGATTTTCAGCCTCTATCTGAATTCTCTCCCCTCCGCGTGTAATGGAAACCTTCTACTTTATGCGGATGATGCTGTCCTGTTTGACTCACATGCTGACCCTCTCCTCCTACAAAACTCCCTGCAGGACTCCTTCACCCAAGATGAACACTGGTTCTCTGATCACAGGCTGGTTTTGAACTTAAAGAAAACTAAAACCATGCTTTTTGCGCATAACCAGAGTAAACCTAAAGATTATCCACTCCGGGTTTTATCTAGTACCCTCTTCACCCTTGAACAAACCTCCTCCTTCAAATATCTCAACATTCTCTTTGATCTGTCCCTATCCTTTCACGACCACATGTGCTCCTTTTGCTCCACAATCAACTCTAGGATAGACCTACTGTATCACCATCATGACTGTCTCCCCACTGAAGCACTAAGGCTGGCCATCTCATCCTTGGTACTGTCTCTTATGGACTATGGTCTGCTTATTCATGGTGCCACTGACAACACTGCTCTGCACAAAATTAAGCTCTCTATCAATAAGGCCTGCCGGCTGCTTACAGATTCCCCATGTCTTACCCATACTTGCACACTGTATTCCCTCTCTAACTTCCTTAATCTAGAGGAAAGGCTTATCTATCAATCTTGCCTCTTGACCAAAACAGTCACTGCAGGTTTGACTCCCCCTGCTCTGTCTTCTATCATAAGCCTATCTCCCCCTCCCTCTGTACCCGCAGTGCTGTCTGCTCCTCTTTGCAGGTCCCCAGAGTTAGGACCTCCCTTGCACAGAGATCATTCCATTACTATGCCCCGTCCTAGTACAATTCCCTGCCTGCAGCTATCACCTCCCTACCAAGATTGGGGCCTTTTAAAATTGCTTTCAAGAACCACCTTCTCTCCTCCCGCCACTGTGACTTCCCTGGCTGAGTTTTCCCTGCCTTTACTCCTCTCAGTCTGCTTATTTTTGACTCTGCCCTTCATTTGACTCATTATAGCCCACATTATTGTTTATGTCTGTTTGTTATTGCTAATTTACCCTGATGTGGGGCCTTTGTAACCAGCTCTTAATTTTGACTGTTTGCTTTTATTTGAGCTCATTTACCATGTTTTCTGTTGCTTGCTATTAATGTATCTGTCTTCCTGATGAGAAGCCTTTGTAAATGAGTCCCCGACTCAAAGGGTTGCAATTCTGATTACTTCTTAAAATAAATAAATAAAATTCCCAAAGTTACGAATGTGTGTAGCAAAATTGCAACAAATGGTCATAACTCTGCCATTTTTAATAATTTTGACCCCAAATTTTCAACATAGCCTTCTTATGACCCCACCTCAAACAATATAACTGCCATTACACAAGTCCTGCTGGAAAGGTGATTTTACCAACTGACTGTGAAATCACTTTTCTGGCAGGGGCTGCATAATGACAGTCACTTTCTTCAAGTGGTGGGGTCCCCAAAAGGCTATGTTGAACATTTGGGGTTGAAATGTCAAAAAATGGCATCCTTATACATTAAAGTTGAAACCACCATTGAAATACATTGAACTGCATTTACCTTAGTATCTCATATTGCAGTAGTTGGTTCCAGCAGCAAGATGTGTCTTTGATCGGAGAGTGGGAATTGAACTGGAGACCTGTTCAGGTGAGTGAGGGTGTGTGGGGGTGTAGTGAGGGTTGTGGGGTGGTGGCTGCTAAGTGGGAGTTGTGGGTGGTGAGGGGGTCAGATCGGCAAGGGACCTTTTTGTTTTTTGTGCAGGTAAAAAGAAAACATTGAGGGACGTTTTCTTTTTTGCAAGTATCACAGATTTGGGAGGGGGGGACCACTAGACACCAGGGAAACAAAGAATGACACTTGGGAATGATTTTTGAAGAACAGGGAAGGAGAGGGATTCTGGACTACTGGGGAATTTTTACATTTGGGGAGGCAATCTGCGAATGGGGAAGGGGGAGGGACAACTGGACCACCAGGGAATATAATTTAACAGTTGTGGATGGCAATTGGAGAACAGGGAAGAGGGGAGGGACCACTTGACTACCAGGAGATACTGTATAAGGGCAGCAGCAGGCTAAAAAAATTATTTTGGTGCAAACAGCAGAAAAATAACCCTCTTTCATGATAGAAGAGAATCCTGCTTCACAATCTGCGGCACAGGAACCTTATTTTACAAAAAAGACTGCCTGCAATTTACGGCAAAAGAATTGCTAAGATGAAATAAAGATATTTCTGAAGATTTCTGTGAAAAAGTGACCCCAGAATCAGATTCCTCAGGCCCCTATTGGGTAAACACAACTGCTGGTGTTTACCAACTGCCAGTCATTTTTAAAATATTTAACTTTGTTTGCCTCACTAACTGAAAACAAGATGGTGACAGCACAAAAGACCATTCCCCATTCATAAAATAGAATGACACTTTCACGATCAAGAAATCCTCTTTTGCATGAGACATCTAACTTTTCCCATAGGAAATAATGGAAAACTTTGATATTTAATAACTTTTGAATGAATTAATATTTTTTCACCAAACCTTCAAAAGACATATCTGTGACCCAAGCCCTATATACCCTAAAAATTTCAGACCAAACACCGAAGCTGTTTCTGAGAAATGGTGTGACAAAGGATTTGCACAAAAATGGTAATTTTCACATTTTTTGACAATCTGCATCTCTGCACCCACAAATCTGACTGGACTGAATCTTGCCACATGAGGAGATTGTGGGTCTGTGGGGGTGCATGTAAAATTTCATGCAGATCGCTTGTATGGCTGCTAAATTATTAAAGTACAAAATTTGGGGTTTAACATAGTGACCATCGAGCCCTAACTATAGGATTGAATATTTGAGTGTTTTAGCACCAGTTGGAGTTATAGCCAGCCTCTGGAGAGAGGCAGTGTTGGACAGCAATTAAATAATCTATTTGCAGTTTGCACTGTGAAGGGAGGAGGCACAAGGTAGGTGACCCTAACCTTTCCCTGGACATCATATTGATTCCTGGGGCTTTCTGGGACTCTGGTGGACTGTCCCAGTCCTTGTATTGATCACATCCTTATTATAAGGGTTCCAGCACCTGGGGAGCGAACATCAGTTGTTTGCTGCACTGGGAGGCAAATCCACTGCATGATGTGGTATTTTACTTGTTTTTTATTACTGTTTGTAAGGTATTCACTGGACTAAATCAAGAACACCAAACTAGAAGCAGGATGTGAGATACTGCCAGTTACGGCACTATATCTGGTACCCCATAGTGAGTGGTGCGAGCATGTGTAGGGCCATGTGCAGGATGACTGGGACACTGGGTTACAGACTATGCAAAATACCAGATACAGCATCACTTGTAACTCTGGGTAAGGGAGCACTCTTGAGTAGCTACCATGGCTATAAATGATAGAATAGTAATGCTGAGTACAGATGAGGTTGCTATGACCTGTATAATATGTAGCAGCTTCAGTCTGGAGACAAACACTGGATTGGAGGGATTGAAATGCAACCAGTGCAGGGAAATAGAAGTATTAAAGTGAGAATTAAGAGTTAAAAAGAAATCACAGAGCTAAAAAACAGAAAAGGACATATAGTAGCTAGCAAAGAACGTAGCCAGAATTCAAATCATGTAAAAACATTTATTAATAAACCAAGCAAGGAATCTTTAAAAAGATTAAGAGAAGAGGACAGAGGGGAGGAGTCAGAATGGAGCCCAGTAATCACAAAAAATAAATACAAAAAGGGTAGAACAGCAATGGAGTTTGGGATGTCAACTCACAATAGATTTGATCTTCTAGCTAACCTACAACCTGAGACTAGTATTGAGTTAGATGCATCAAACCAGAAAACATACATCCTCAAGTAGCCAAAAGTCAGCAGAGGTTAATTAGGCTAAAAAGGTTCCCACAAAAAGGACCAGACAAGGAAGTAACACACCACACAAAAACTGATGAACAGGTGCAGGCAGGAGAGGTACCCAGGGGAAGGACAACATTCATACAACTATTGCCCAGGTACATGCCAGTGAAATACCTCAGGAAATAAATAATGTCCAGGAATCCATTAACATGATTGATATCTCAGACCCAGCGCAGGATAGCCAAGAAGAAGGCAGAGTTGAGGTATTATAGGCACCAAATGCTACAGAAGAATCACCCACTGAAACCAAGACAGTACCAAAAATTGATCAGCTATTTATTTTAGGGGATTGAATAACTAAATGCATGAACAGATATTCAACACAGGGAAATAAACATAATATTACCAGTTGCAGTTATAGTGGGGCCTTGATTAGTGACATCAAATAGATGCTCCTAGGAATGCTAACTAGGGTAGATAGCCCAAAAACAGTTTTGTTACATGCAGGAACGAATGACTTGGGGAGATTTACAGTAGAAGAAACAATAAAAGAAACTGAACAAAATTTATGCAGTACTAGCTCAGCATAACACAAGGGTCATATTTTCAGACGAACTACTGGTGCCGAGGGCAAGTTGGGCAAGAACAAAAAGGATCAAGAGCTATAACAATTGGCTGAGA
Source organism: Neoceratodus forsteri (assembly GCA_016271365.2). Lineage (NCBI taxonomy): Eukaryota > Metazoa > Chordata > Ceratodontiformes > Ceratodontidae > Neoceratodus > Neoceratodus forsteri. Next base: position 885,078,601 of record CM057452.1, on the reverse strand, counting down.
TGATGGTGTCAGAGTAGGGGAATACAGTATATGTAATTAGAACATGGGAAAAGTTTGAAAACAGACAGGATTTGTACAGCAGCAATGGGTTGCACTTGAACAAAAAGGGTTCCAGAATACTTGGGAACATGTTTTTCAATGAATTAAACCATAATAATATCAATCCAAAAAAACTAAAAGCTAAGGGGTGTAGGGTCAATAAAGGGGGTAACAAGCTCATAAACTTAAAATGCAAAGGACTAAACCTAGGTAGAAACAGGAAATGTTTATGCTCCTCACTAATGCAAGGAGCCTAAATACAGTAAAAAAAAACAGACCTGGAACTCATTATGTTGGAAAACAAAATTGATTTAGCTGCAATAACTGAAACATGGTGGTCGGAGAATTCCACCTGGAGTAAGAACATACCTGGGTACAGATTGTTTCATAAGGATAGAGAGGGCAAAAGAAGGGAAGGAGTTGCACTATATGTGAGGGAAGACATACGGTGTAAACCAATATACAGCTATGGCAATATGTCAAAATATGATTCACTATGGATAGAACTTAGTGATAACAAGCACCTCATAGTGGGGGTATGCTATAGGCCACCAGACATAGAAGCAGCAGAACACAAAAAACTACTCGAGAACATCGATGAAATAATAAAAAACAAAGAGGCCTTAGTTATGGGAGACTTCAATGTACCAAGAATAGAATGGAAAAATGGAACAACATCTAATAACCATGAACAACTCCTCATGGATGTATGTGCTGACAATGGACTGATTCAAATACTGTAGTAGATAAACCTACTAGGAATAATGTTATATTAGATCTTGTATTAACTGACAGTGCAGAAGGAATTAGAAATCTAGCAATCAGGGAACTCCTTATAAACTCCGATCATAACATTGTGCTGTTTAATTTCAATTCCAAACCTAAAACTATCAAAGGTCATACTGTTATAAAAAATTATGAAAGAGCTAATTTTGACATAATCAGACAGAAGTTAAAATAATGGGATTGGGATGAAGATAATCTAACAGTAGAAGAATTATGGCAAAAAATAAAGTATAAGTTACTACACTTGGACACCTATGTACCCAACAGGGCTATATCTATCTCTCTATCTCTATATAATATAAAAGGGGTAAGGTACCAATATGGTACGTGGATAATGTTGGACACCGGCTAAGGAAAAAAAAGGCAGGCATACAGGGCCATGGAGAGGGATAATAATACTTATAAAAAAATATAAATAGCATCTAAAGATTAGCAAGAAGATGATTGGAGCAGAAAAAGGTAAACTAGAATTCAGGTTGGCCCATACCAGAGACAATGGTAAGTCCTTTTATGCTTATGTCAATATTAAAGCAGTTGATAGAATGGTAGGCTTCATCAAACTAGAAGACATGGAATGTTCCAATCCAGAAACACAGCCTACAGTTTTTAACAATTACTGTATTTCTGCTCTGTTTATGAAAAAGCACAAAATGGGGGAGTAGATACTGCTGACTGGGGCAACATGCCACTGCTATTAAATGTAGGTAACCCTAGGGAGATTACAAAATCTGAAATTATAGCAATACTAAAGAAAACTGACCCTTCAAAATTGACAGGGCCTGATAACTTACGTGCCAGGCTCTTAAAGGAGGTTTGTGCCTGGTTGGTGATCCCCCTATTTAAAAACTTTTTAACCTATCTTTGGCAACCGAGCAAGTCCCTCAAGACTGGAGGACAGCAATTGTTGTCCATATCTTAAAAAAGGGTGACAAGGCAGAATTGGGTAACTATAGACCCATTAGTCTGACAGTTATAGTTAGTAAAATGCTGGAGACATTACTAAAGAAAAGGCTGGAAAGGGAATTAGATAGTATGAGTCTCAGAGACACATCACAGCTCAGGTTTAGGAAGCAGAGATCATGCTTAACTAACACCATTGTCTTCTATGAAAAGGTCAGCAATTCTCTAGACAGCAAAAAAGCAGTGAATGTGATTTATTTAGACTATAAAAAGGCATTCAACAAAGTATCACATGGAACCCTTGTACAAAAGTTGCACAAATTAGGCATTATTAAAATCATGCTCAGGTAGGTAAACTGTTGGCTAACAGACAGAACTCAGAAAGTTAGAATTAGGGGACATATTTTTCCAAGAATGGTGGGCTCACGAGTGAGGTACCCCAGGGGTCTGTACTGGGGCCAGCCCTGTTCTCAATGTTTATAACAGAGATGAACAAGGAAACCAAAAACTTCTGTATTAAATATACAGACTATTCCAAACTCGGGGCTGAGGTAGGAGAAAATGAGCAGGTGACATCTCTGCAACAGGACTTAGATAAGTTAGAGTAATGGGCATCTCTAAATTGCATGCAGTTTAATATTGAGAAATGTGTGGTGATGCACCTAGGTAAAAACAGCAGACATAATACCTACACCCTGAATAGTACCCAGTTAAGAGAGACAGACAGTGAGAAAGACCTAGGAATACTAGTTAGCAATGATTTGTCCTTCGCTTCACACTGCAGCAAAGTCAGAGCATTTGTTAGACCACACCTACAGTAGATTACTGTACACCCTTATGGAGCCCACATCTAAGGAGGGATATAAACAGCTTAGAAAGGGTACAAAGGAGAATGACTAAGATGGTGGATGGTATTAGTAAGGAACCTTATGAGTCAAGATTGCAGAAGCTTAATCTGTACCCCCTGGAATGGAGACGCATTGGAGGAGACCTGTTACTAATGTACAGAATACCTAGAGATACTGTACCAATCTGGTGGAAAGTTTGGGACTAATGCCTACAAATAGGATTGATAGTTTGAGAAGTAAACCACCAGCTAAAGCAGACCTTTCCCCAGGACAAATCTGAGGAGATATTTCTTTACCTAAAGGATTATACCGTTGTAGAATAGCCTCCTTAAAGAGGTGGTGTGGAGGCTAATACCTTCCTGACCTTCAAAGGAAAGCTAGACAAACATCTCTTAGATTCAAACTGGGCACATATACCCCGCTAGTGTGGGAGACAGGCATTATGGGCTTGAAGCCTTCTCCCCGTCTTACAAGCCTAGTATAGATCCTAGTATGTATATGTATATGTATATGTACAGGATATATATGACTATATATATGTTTTTTTTCCCCTAAAAAACATTCAACATATACCTATTTTCTAAGTGCAATAATACCCTCCAGGGTGGGCAGTATTGTACTATGCATACTTGCAAGGGGCTATAAGGCCCTCTGCCTGTGGCGTGGGGCCTCATTATGCTCCAGGGCATTCTGGTATAGCCCTATACTGCCCACACTGTTGAGTATTTTTGCTTATGTAGTTCCTAAACTAAATTACTCAACATGCCCCTGGTACTATAAAAAGCTCTTCCCACCTTATAGCCATCCTTCTTCTTTGCTTCAGGTGCAACAGGCACAGCACCAACAGGAGGACTCAACTTCATGCTGGAATTGGTTTTCCTAGGAGCAGCTCATGAAACTGTAAGAAAAGAAACACACAGAGGGTGAGGAGTGCTGTAATCTATTGCCTCCTTGTCTTTAATTAAAACTATAGCTTTCTGTTAAGCTATGCTCTGGGAAAATCACAATTTTATGGTGAGATAAGAAGGCTCTGCTTACAGGCTAGTTCAAAGCCAACTGCAGAATTCTAGTAGCTAGGAATACATCCACTGATCTGTGATAAAACTGGCAGAAGACAGAATCACCTGACCAATAAGCTGTCCGAATAATATCTTCCAGACTAACTTACATGTAGAAGGCTTGACAGGCCATGGCTCCTCTAGAAGAGTATGCCTTGAACTTAGCCAAGTCTACCTCCACTTATGCTATAGTTCAGTAGACCCTCCAGCTGATGGTGGCTGCGACTACCGGCTGACGTGGTCTGGAACGGCTGATGAGCAGCTCATTAGAATTCTGGACTCTCAGATTCTGCGTCGTAGAGAGGTACAAGTGAGGACAGCAAACCACACAAAGGTGTGGGTCGGCGGCAAACCTAGGGTAAGAGTCTCCCAGAGAAGTCTTTGTCCTCTTTATAAAAGGAAAAATGGACCCCATCAGGGGTGGAGGACATGCAAGAGACATCCAAGACCTTAATGTCCAATACCCTTTTAATGGAAATCAACTAAGTAACAAAGCTAGGTTGATGGAGAATTGCTTCAGTGAAAGAGTGTCATTGTCATCCCAGGTCTTCAGGAAGTGAAATACACAATTGGCATCCAAAGTGGTTTGGTAGCACACCTGGGGAGGTCTGGACCATTTAAAGGCTTTGAGGAATTTGCAGACCAAAGGATGCTGTCCAACATAGTTACCTTCGACAGGTCAATGTCCAGGTGAAATGGCCGGTCTGAGGACATTGATAAACCTGTAAGATTTTTCCCTAGAAAAACTGGTCTTTCAAAAATGTCACCACCCGAGTCATATGGGTAAAAAAGGTATCCAGGTGTCGCGGATCACACTAGTGTACCCAAGCAGACCAGGCTGACTTGTAAGCCTTCCTAGTTTCTGGTACCCAGGCTTCCTTGTTGAGTGAAGAAGATCCTGCCAAAAGGCCTGGGGCAGCCCAAGAGCCCCAAAACTGTCCACACTGCTAGGGATAGGGTCCCATCCAGTGCCTTTTGATGGTAGAACTTCTCTGGGTCTGCCACACTGTCTGGAGCTTGGGGAATCAGGAGAGGGAGTTCTATAGATAGTTTGAGGAGAGATGGGTACCAGGCCTGGGAGGGCCACACTGGTTCCACTAATACTACCGTCAACTGGTACTTCCTGATCTGGGATAGGGAGTGACATATCATGGAGAAAGGGGGTAAACACACACCCCAGAGACTGGCTCCAGTCCTGAGAGAATGTGTCCATTGCCAGGGCCAACGGATCTGGCCTCCAGCTGGAGAAGGGGATTGGTTGATAAGATAGCTGGGAGGCAGTGATCCACTTGTAGAGGACTCCTTAGAGCCTCAATTCTCTGAAAGACATTCCTGCAGAGAAGGAAATCACTGGAATTTGTCAGTTATCGAGAGTTCCAATCCGTTACTGAGTTGGAGGGTGCTGGTACAGTATGTGTTGGGCTTGCACCCTCAGGTTGTTCCTGAGGAGAAAAGGCCAGAAACTGAGAGCCGACTTGGTCAGAGATGCAGATCATGTGCCCCCTAGGTGATATGTAGTGTACAGCCACCACATTGTCCATTTTCAGGAGGATGAACAGGATGTGGATGGCTCTTGGTGAAACTCCAGACTGAGAACTCATCAGCCAAGAGTTCCAAGCAATTGATGTGCAGTGATTGTTCCTAGACTGACCATTTGCCCCCGGCAGATGCAGCTTCACACCAAGCCCCTGAGACTGAGCGGCTGGTATCTGACTCTATGACTAACTCTGGGAGGGCTCCAAAGATGGCCATCCCATTCCAGGAGTCTGCCTGGCAAAGCCACCAAATAAGCTCTGACTTGACCTCCCCTGACAAGGGAACCAACAAGTTGGATGAGCCAGACTGGTGAAGGGCTTGGATTTTTAAGTGTTGTAGGAATCTGTAATAGAGAAACATAGAAACATAGAAACATAGAATTTGACGGCAGATAAGGACCGCTTGGCCCACCCAGTCTGCCCAATTCCCTACCTAATGGATAAGCTGCAGATCCTAGTTAACCAGCAGCCTACTTCTTTCTACCCCACCCCCTAGAATTGCCTTATGACTGTCCCATGGATGCTTGAATTCAACCACTGTTTGACTCCATAACCTCCTCCGGAAGGCCGTTCCATGCATCCACAACCCTATCTGTGAAAAAATACTTCCTTACATTACCTCTGAGCCACCCCCCCATCTTCAAATTGTGCCCCCTTGTTCTTGCACACCTCTTTTTTTGAAAGATGCTACCCTCTTAGAGAGGGACTAGAAAAATGGCCTGGATGGAAGATGACATCTGACCGATCAGCCTGGCCAGATTCCGAACAGGAACTAACTGCTGCTTGAGCAGTCTTCTGATGGACTTTTTCAAATCCTTCATCTTGAGTTGGAGGAGCTTAAGAGACTCCCCACTCACAGGATGTTGAACCCTAAAAAGGTGATCAACTGAAATCGGAAGTAAAGAGGACTTCTGCTGGTTGATCACAAAGTCCAGTAGTTCCGGAGAGTGGACAGTGACCTCCTGCTCCTGTTGCATGATCAGGATATCATCCAGATGAATGATAAGCCTGATGCTTGCCACCCAAAGCAGGCCACTGCAGGTTTGAGAACCATTGTGAAATACCAAGGGGCTGGAAAAAAGTTGAAGGGGAGACAGGTGAACTGTGAACTGGTATGTCAGTCACTCCCATTTGAAGGTTAGCCAGCGCTGGTCTGTGGGGTGGACTGGGATGGCAAAATACAGGTCTTTCAGGTCCACTTGAACCAGGAAGTCTACCCATAGGAGGATGCCCTGAAGAAGGTGGATAACCTCTATCTTGAAGTGGTGGTAGGAGATGTGAACATTTAATGGCCACAAGTTTATGACTGGCAGCATGCATCCATCCTTTTTGGGAACAAAAATTAGGGAGCTTTGAAAAATGGCCGAAAAACAGAAGGATGGGACTATAGCACCCTTTGTTTACATAGAACAGACCACTTCTGATAACAAACCATGGTCTTCAGGAGAGAAAGGATGGGTAGGGGTGTAACTTGGGAATGGGGAGAGGAATTAAACTATGTGGTATCCTTTCACTGTGTCTAACACCCATGAGTCTTGAGAGATTGCTTTCCAGTTCTAAATGAAAGCTGTGAGCCTGCCAGCCAATTGCAGGCACCCAGGAATGTGGCTTAAACTGTTACCAGCCTGGATAAAGCCATACATATCTGCTGGAGTAGCCCCAGTGGTCGGTTGAGTCCTTCTGGATCTGTAGGACCAGGCTCTGAAGCCTCTGCCTCTGTAATATTCAAAGAAGCCTTGCTGGAAGCGAGAGTTCCAACCAGTGGAGCAGATCCTGCTTCTTCCAGCTTAACCAAAAACCCTCTTGTTGAGGGAGTTAAATGAAGACTGAGGGCTCCATTTTCAAAGGTTGATGCAGGTCTTGGGTCATGCCATGCACCAGTCCTGTTCTTTGGTACAGCTGAGCCAAACTGCTTTGATGAAGCTGTACCCAATTTTAGTACATCGGGTGCAGTTGTGACAGTTTTCACACTGTACAGCAGCTTGCACCAAATATTTGTCTCAAGACCCATAGAAATGGTCCCCCAAATGCTGCAAGTTAGACCAGGGAAAACCTGGTCTAACTTGTGGCATTTGTCCCTTAAAATTAAAAATCCTGATGGGTGGCCAGGAGAATACCGCAAGCCCTGTGCACCAAACAATTGGCACACCAGGGGCTTGTGGCATTCTTGGGGCTCTCAAACTGAGCCCTGGGTCTCTGGCATTTTGTAATACTTTATGCCTAGCTCCCATAAATCTGTAAGGAGAGCCAACCCAAAGAGGAGGCCCTCTGCCTCACTCTCCCAATCCTGGGTAGCTAGATCCATTGCCTGGGAGTAGAACTTCAGGCACTATGGCATTCTGCTGCTAAGGCAGCATTAGTGTTGCCTGGCAGGTAGGTTGCACATTTGAAACAGATCCTTTACACAAGAGGTCTAGAAAAAACTGCAGGGTGTCCTCCATGGCATCTCTGAGGTGGGCAAGTGGGCCAACCAAATCTAACAATCTTTCCTGGCAGGCCCTCAGACTATGGTCCAGGCCACATTTGGGGTCCTTCCCTGTTTCCCAGATGTTAAATTGGGCAGAAACTAATTTCCATCTCCTCTGACACTGTTCTCCATTGAACACTAATGGAGAGTTCCACTTCCTGGGGATGACAGTTCCAACTTCTACAAATATAGACTTTAGAGTTCCACTGCCTAAACATTTTCAATTTAACCAAATCAGTTTTCCCCAAATATGTAGAAAAAAGTTTATCAAATTCCAGAACCAATGGCAATTTGTGGCCTAGACAGGGCATAGGACATTCCTGCAAAATCCTGCATCTAAAGCACTTATCCAGCACCTTGCATAGCCAGAACTCTAGGTATGATTTTGTATCTGGCATGGGAGCCCATTCAGAGTAGGTTTCCTTCTCAGAATATGGGTCAAAATGAGATGAGGTGTCAGGCACTCCCGGCACTTCTTGTCAGAGCTTTTTCTCAAATCTGTCCTAATGCCAGAACTGGGGTTCTGACTCAGAATCCCAGTCAGAGTCAAAAGCCTCTGCATTTGGTTTAGCACTGAGCCTGAGTTCGTATCAGATTGGGGGTGGGAGGGTCTTTTGGATGGAGCCGAGTAAGCCTCTACTGCAGGCTATGCATGTTTAAATTTAGACTGAGTGATGAGGTACAGAGTCAAGGACAAATCCCTTGCCCTAATTGTTTTGTGGTGCAGATCCAGATCTTGCCCCACCGCTGGATGTTTGTGTTCCAGAAGGCTACTTCCCATTGGAAGTAGGATTGAGAATGCTGACTGAAACCTCGATGGTGGCATTGAAACGTGGTCGCCAGACAAAGCAGCTTGCATCGAGACATTTAAGAGCTACAGGGCTCCACCCTCCAACTCTAAAATGGCAATGGAATTAGCTGAGGAAGGTGCACCTACCTCCTGATGGCTGTAATTGTGAGCTGCCATTACCTCCTCAGCCTCCACTAGTACTTCACCATCTCTTCTTCTAACCAGGCAGTCCTTCCTAAACAGACAGTTGAAAACTTGATCAATGATTGCATTTAAACTGTCTAGAGACACACCTGATATGTCCATTGACTGGAGGTACGCACCGTGTCAACCTATGGGTCGTTCGGCTGCTTGCTACTAAGCAGCAAAAAAGAAGGATGACAGTTAGGCAGGAGGAGTCTATTATAGTGCTAGGGCATGCTGGCAGTGAGTGGGGCATCATGGGTAATGTAGTTCAGGTACTACCATGTATTAGATAGGGGCCTCTGGCCCGAATATTTTCTTTGGTTCCTTTGAGTGCAATATTTGTGCTGTTTGCTGCTATTATAGTATAGAAGGATGCTTACAGTCTGTATGCAGGACCTTTTTGTCTCACTGTAAAATACAGTTTTTCATATCACTTTTTATTCCGGTACAGTTAAATATGAATAATTTAGGGGAATCAGTATCATTTCTGAAAATAAGAACTTTATAAACAGCTATCAGTTAGAAATGATTTTCTGTCCTTTTTAATAGTTACATGGAGGAGGGGAGACAGTAAGGCAGGGGCAAGGCAGGGGGAGGTAAGGTCAATAACCACAACTATACATTAGGTCCCAGGGTAGGATAGGGTAAACAGGGCAGGCTGGAGAAGGTTAAGAGAATGCCTGACCGGTGGTAGATTTAAAACAGAGTTAAAAACATATTATTTGATTTAGCCTTCCCTAAATATGGATGATTTGTTTCTATTGTTCCTGTTTTTAATGTTATTTATATTTGATGTAATTGGTTTTATGTATAGCACCTCGGTTCTGAAAGGTGCTATAAAATAAAGATGATTTGATTTGGATGGACCAATGGTCTTTTTCTGCCAACATTTTCTATATTTCTTTGTTTCTATGGACTACACAGGGATCTACAGTACATGGGGCCTCTCTTGCATCAGTTTCAGTGTGTATTGTTGTGGTTATGCTATTTATTTAGGTTTTATTGACCAGCAAAGGAGGGCTAGAAAATACAGTGCTCACTCTTATCCGCCAGCCTTGACACATTATACATTTTGGCAGATAAAAGAGGGTAGCAGATAACAGAGGTTGGCAGTTTCCTAGTCAGTAACAGTGCATATAGAGATCAAAGCCAGAAGTGTATTTTTTCTACCCATTTGAAATCTCTGTTAATGTAATGATAGTAAAATGTGATTTCATTAATCTGTTTGTCTCTGGTCTTTATTTACAATAATAGAAGAAAAACAGTGATGTGCCTTGCTGGGTGAACGCTACATTCTCTGACCTCTTCACATAACACACCAACAGATTTAAAACTTTACAAGACTGTACTGAATTCAGACTCTCAAGTATGTAATAGCATCGATTCCAGCCCCACCCCCATTACACACGCACACTCACAATACCACTGCCACCAACATTTGTCATGACAAAAACTGTGAGGTATTTCTGTTACAGTAATTTAAAAAGCAAGCAAGGCATTTACATTTGCACCCTCCCCCAGCTTCTAACCTCCACACTAACCATAAAACAATTGAAGAAAACTGGGAGGTATTTCCTGTTCCTCACTGGGTGAACACTACAATCTCTGCCCTCTTTATACAACAAACTAACAGATTTGCCACAATGAAAACTGGGATGTACTTCTATTAATTTAAAAATCAGACAGTCATTAACACAATGCATTAGTACCGCTGTCAGTACCGCCATTGTACACTGTAGCAGCCTCCTAGCTGTTTCACAAAGCATTAACATTCACAGCCTCCCCAGCCTGAAACCTTGGTGCTAACTATCAAACCATTGGAGAAAACTGGGATATATTTCCTGTGCACTGCTGGGTGAATATTTTACACACGAGCTGACTTTAATGCACAGCTGATCATGGAGAGCACAAGTGTGACGGATAAACGGGGTAGATTAACTACTGTCTCTGTGGATGCAGTACACACTTAATCCCTGGCGGACGGCAGACAGCAAGGGTGGTGTTTGTTTTGTTTTTTTAATTTACTATGCTTTATTAAAGTTTCATCATATACAAACAGTTAAACAAACAAACATCAAAAGGAAAACAAACCCCTGGCCCCTCATCCCACCCACTCCATGGAATGAGCACATGAGCAGTAGACATCCATATCTTGCTGCATACATAAAACTACATACGACTTCAAAGAGACCATAAATTTTAGGTAACGCTTTAGGAACCCACTCAAGGGGAAGAGGACAGTGATAGTAAAGTATATAGTTTACCCCATTTTTTATGGTACGCTGCTATTCAGTTCCGGATACTAGCTATCATCTTTTCAGTTTTTAAGTTATAAAGCAGTTTGTTAAACCATTCAGAATAGGGGATCTCAGTCTGACCCTTCCAATGGTGCATTATCATCCTCTTCACTGAAAGAGAAATTAATTTATTTATTGAGAATATCGGAAAACACACCTTTGAGTCATTGACTCTTTTACAAAGGTTCCATGTCAGAAATAGAGACATAAAATACGGTAATAACAGCTAGAAAAATACAGTTACAATAAGGTGCATATACAGTGAACAATATCGCATCAGTAGTTACAGGTAACAGGGAATAACGGAGATATACAAAGCAGAGTGATTGCATCATCAGGTACAGAAATATTGGTAACAGTTAGACACAGGCACAGCAGGTTGGTGGTACCCGCCAGGTGTAGGCAGTTACTTGAGTACATATAATGATTAGGCCGGACTGGGGGTGTCCATTGTCTACATTAGTGAGCAACAAGGTGGCAAGACCAGGGCATAGTCCATTATCAACACAGGGAGGTGTGCAGTGGTTGAGATTAGTGACAGTCACAGAGTGAGTCTTGGGTGATTACGTTACACAGGTGGGTATTGAACTGGCCCAGTTTAGGTTCAGTGAAGAGGGAGTTTGGGAGGGAGTTAAGCCAGACGGGGGCGTGGTGCCGGAAGGTTCTTTGACCCAAGGAGGTCTTGCATTGTGGAACCTGGAAGAGAGTTGACACAGACTGCCGAGTGAGCCGGGTGGACAAGGGTGACTGGAGTAGGGGGCTGAGAGCAGGTGGAAGTAGTCCAGCAGTGATTTTTTTCACAAAGAGGCAAGTCTGATATTTGAGCCTCCCATCAAAGTTTAGCCAGTTGGTGGTAGCGTAAAGGGTGCAGGTATGTGTGAATTTGTCACAGCCAGTGGCAATTCTACAGGCCTTAAGGGCCATCCTGATTTTGTTAATTGGTGCATTATCAGCTGCCCCATAGATGATACCATAGTCTATAAGTGATAGGATAGATGAAGAGATAGCTAGGTGAAGAGCTTCCGGTAGAAGGCAGCACTTGTAGCGATGAAGTAAACCAATACGCTCATTGACAGCAGTGCTCAGTTTCTGGATGTAGTCATAGTAGGTGAGTCCAGAGTCTAGGGTGATAACCAGGCATTTGAATGAGGTAACCTGCTTAAGGGGGTCATTCAGAGACTTTAGTATGAGCAGAGGTAGCCCATTGGCCCATGGGCAGACTAGGTGGGCCAAGCGGTCCTTATCTGCCGTCAAAGTCTATGTTTCTATGTACTATTGTTCTTATTTTGGGCATGAGCGAATACCATGGATTTTTTTTTTATAGTTTAGGACTAGCCGATGCTGTATGAACCAGGATTCAGTTTTAGCAAATGACTTTTGGAAGGCATACCGGACAGAGGCAGGATCAGTATGGGTGCTGAAGAGGATGGAATCATTTGCATACAGGAGTAAATTCCCAGAGCAAGCCTTAGGCAGAGAGTTGAGAAACAGGAAAAACAGTAGAGGGCCAAGAATCCAAGAATTGAGCACTGTGGGACCCCTGAGCTGACTTGGAGGGGGGAGGACTGTGTGTGGGCAAGCCTAACTCTGAGTTCTTTTGGACAAATAGCTGGCAAACCAGCCAGTGGACTCAGGAGACAACCCTATATGTGTAAGGGCATCCAGGAGAAGTGTGTGGTGTACAGTATCAAATGCCTTGGCTAGGTCTATAAAACGGCACCGGCAGTGAAGCCCATATCAGGAGACATGTGCAGACCATTGGTGAACTCTAGGAGGGCTGTTGTGGTGCAGTGGTTGTTGCAGAGAAGCCATGCTGCTCGGGACACAAGAGGCTATATTTGGAGAGGTAGTCAGTAAGCTGAGTGGCCACAATTTTCTCCAGGGCTTTGGAGAGAGGAGGCAGTATTGAAATGGGGAGATAGTTCCCCAGTTGGGTGCGGTCACCACTCTCAAGAATGGGCATGATGAGGGCAGATTTCCATTTAGCAGAAAATTGGCCCAGTGATAGGGATTGGTTCAGTAGCATGGTGAGGGGGTAGAGAACCTCACTGAAGGTTAGTTTAAGTAGCTTAAGATCCAATGAGTCATTGCTAAATGTTGATTTGCTGAGGGCCTTGCAAAGCAGATGGGTGGTTTCACACTGCGGTATTATTTTAAATCGGAAAGGGGGGCAGAGGGAGTGACAGGGGGTGTAGGGGTGGGGGAGAAAACATTTTGGGGGAGAACACTGCTAAGGATGGGGAAGGAGGCGTTAAACGTATCTGCAATCAGGGCAGGGTCTGTTGTAATAGACCCACTAGCCCAGAGCTGGGTGGGAGGGGCAGTGGAGGCTTTGCTGCCGAGCTCTTTCAGAGAGTCCCAAAACTTGCGCCGCCCCGAGCCTCAGGTGGTAGTGAGTGAGGCTCGATAATATTCTGCTTTGGCCTTACAAATGGTCCGTGTACATTTATTACGCTCCTCTTGGTAGCACTGTCTATCAGAAGGTTTACTGGTTTCCAGGGCAATGTGCCATAGATTGTCACGATCATACATGTGGTCTAACAGGGCTTGTGACATCCAGGGAGTATCAACCCCTTTGACGACCTGTTTGCTTGGGGCTCATAGTGGTCACAGGCAGAACTGAAGGAGTTTATAAAATATTCTAGTGCAGAGTCAGTGTCCATTGTGGCTGCGATGGGTGACCAGTCACAGGTTGAGAGACATTGTTTAAGGGACCGTAGTTTGCCAGGTTTGAGATGGCATTGGAGGATAGTTTTGGGAGGGGGCCTTTTTGCAATGAATGACCAGTGACAGAGCACTGGGGAATACCCTAACCTGGGTAGCTTTGTGTGGCGATTTGGTGAGTACGAGATCAAGGAGGGTGGCAGTGCCAGTCCTCTGGAAGAATCTAAACAGACACAAGCAAGTGCGCTTAAGGTGCTTAAGCTTGAAAATTTAAAACAAAATAAAAACACAAGAAGCAAGCACATAGACCAAAGAAAACACGTCACAATTGAACACAGTTTGGAAGCATGGAACTGCAGCACAACTACTCCAGCAATTTGTGTCCTCTCCGGGACACTTCGTCAGGAGGTGGGGTTCTGATGCACAAGGTTGCTCATTTATTTTGACTTTTTAAAGTTGTACTAATGTTAAATAATACATACACTAAGCATTGGGAGGCCAATAATTATGCAAAAGGTCAGGACATTCTGGTCAGAACATGTCACAAAGAAAACAAAAATATTACTAAATCCAAAAACTGGGTCCCTCTGAAATCAAGGAAAGGTTAAAATGAATGCCTTACATTTTTCTCTTTCTCTTTTTCCAATACCAAAAATTAGGTATGAGAACACAGCACTTTGTGGAGTATCCTTTCATTATTCACAGATAGAACCCTGCAAAAAGATCCAGTGAAAAATAAAAAAATAAAAGGCAAAATAAAAAAAAATAATTGGTGTTATATTAAGACCAATACCATATTACAAAAATGGCAAAATATCCAGACATTCATTAAGACCCAAAGGAGACATGGATTTCAGAGTATAGATCTATTTGGATTCCTTCTGAAGCAGTTTATTCAGTCTGTCCCCACCACTTGTGGTGGGGTGTATATGTTCAAGACCCAAAAAAGAAAAACTATCCAGTTTTCCATTATGGCAAGCAGCAAAATGAGCACCAATAGGTGTATCAGGTTCTGGTTTTAAAATTGCATGAGCATGTTCCTGCATTCTTTCCTTAAGAGATCTTTTTGTACATCCCACATACAGCAAGGCAGGACCATTGAACAACATAAACCACATAGCAAGTTGTGCATGAGATGAATTCTCGAATCTGTAAGGTTCTGCTTGAAACTGGATGGACAAACAAGCTTTCCTGAATATAATAACACCACATATTGCATCTACCACAACGAAAACTCCCCACAGGAGGGGGTGATAGCCATTTCAAACGATTAGTCTGTAAAGTTTTCATATACAGACTGTAAGTATGTCACCGAATTTTTTTCCTTTCTTGTAAGTAACCCTGGGGCTCTTTCCCAATATTTTAGACATAAAGGGGTTACTTTGGAGCACGGGCCAAAAATCTCTAATAATCCTAGCCATTTTGGGAGCTAAATGATTAAATTCAGTAGCAAAGGTCACTGGCTGTTCAATATCTGATTTTTTAATCTTCCACTTTGACAGTGTACTTCGTTCTAAATATCTAGCTTTATTCAGAGGAGCAGATAAAATGTTCTCCTTGTATCCTCCTAAGGAAATGCTCTTTTAAATTCAGGGCTTGTTGTTCCATATCCTCAGCTGATGAACAATTACGCTTCAGCCAAATAAACGGATTGTAAGGAATTGAATTTTTAATATGGCCCAGATGTGCACTCTTAGCATGTACACGTAAATTCCTTGATGTGGTTTTCTAAAGGTTTTGGTCCTTATTTGTTGTCCTTTAACTCCTAAAAATTTCAAATCCAAAAAATGTGATTAATAGTTGTTCAATGCTCGAGATAAACTGTAAGCCCAAATCATTGCTGTTAAGCAAATCAACAAAAGAACCAGTCTCTCCAACACTTCCCCCCCAAATTATTATGATGTCATCCAAATAACGTTCCCATAAAAAGATGTTCGAAAGAAAGGTGTTTCTGCTTGGGTTAAACGCCATGGTCCCCTCCCACCAAGCCAAAAAAAAAGGCTAGCATAGGAGGGGGCCATGGCAGTACCCCTGGGCCCGTATATTCAGAAGGGTTGCATGTGGTGCAACAGTGTTGCGCCATGCGCTACCCACTGATGCACCCCGGTGTGATATTCAAACGTGGATTGTGCCTGCCACAAATCCCGATGCGCCCGTAGCGCAACAGTAATGAATGCAGTGCAGTGCGGGGCGTGCCCATGCATACCCGTGACATCCCGATATTCAGCCCGGGATGTGCTGAGCCCATGCGTACGCGCATAACCCTATTTGGCGCTTGCACACAGGTGAGCCAAACAAAAAGGAACAACGGCTGGCCACCCACAGGTGAGCTGCTGTATTGCAGGGTGCAACACGGCAGCTGCCATCTGTGGGTGGCCACCTGAGCTTCGGCTGCACCTTTGTGGCAGCGCCCCCCCATGCCCGATCACGGGCATCCATAGTATAAATAAATGTCCAATATCCCTGCTGGTCCAGTGGACCGCTGCATGCCCGATCACGGGCTTAAGCATAGACATAAACGTCCAATTTCCCTGGTGGTCCAGTGGACTGCTTGCAGCCCGATCGTGGGCATAAGTATGAATAAATAACGTCCAATATCCCTGGTGGTCCAGTGGACCGCTTGCAGCCCGATCGCGGGTATATGATCAATTAAAATGTCCAATATCCCTGGTGGTCCAGTGGACCGCTCGCAGCCCGATCATGGGCATATGATCAATTAAAACGTCCAATTTCCCTGGTGGTCCAGTGGACTGCTTGCAGCCATATTGCAGGCTTAAGTATGTATAAATAACGTCCAATATCCCCGGTGGTCAAGTGGACCGCTCGCCGCACGATCGCGGGCATAAGTTGAATAAATGCAACGTCCAAATCCCTGGTGGTCCAGCGATACCCCTCCCCACCCGCCCACTGGGCCCACGCCCACTTTCCCCCTGGTCAGTGGCGGAGCAGCACCCCACCGCCTGCCACCTGCCGCCCGCCCGACTGACGGTGTGCGGTGAGGGCTGTGCGCCATTGGTCCACAGGTGAGCCAATGGGCGTGCGCTATGCCGTCTACACAGTCCAGATCTGTGAATGGATTTCACAGATCTGGACTGTGTCTGACTATGGGCTGCATGCCCGTGGCTCATGCTGGACCAATGAGCTACAGCTCTACTATCAGTCGGTGGGCGGCGTGGCGGCAGGCGGGTGGTGTGTGCTGCCCACCGCTGACCAGGGGAAGCGGGCGGTGGGGCTCAGTGGGCGGGTGGGGAGGGGGTACCGCTGGACCACCAGGGATTTGGACGTCACATTTATTCAACTTATCCCGCTGACAGGGCGATGGTCCACTGACCACCAGGGATATTGGATGTTTTTTACATCAAAATATGCCCGCGATTGGGCAGTGGGGCACATTACTGCGCTGTGCAGGGGGCGTTGATCCCTGACAGCTGCTGCCTGGCAGGGCGCCAGGTGCAAGTTGCCGGGGATCAGTGCACCTGCATGCAAATGGAGACATAATGACATGCAAATGGCCCCATTTGCGCCTTGCATGCATTATGGCCCCATTTGTACATGCACTTTTGAATATCGCGGTTGTTGCGCACAGCACAACGGAACTTGCGCTAGTGCATCCCCCTGCTCCACTCTGGTCACTTGCGCTGGCCAGTGCCACTGTGCCATGCGCACTGCGGGTGGCCAGGGTGCGATATTCAATGATGTTGTGCCATGGTGCAGCTCCGTTGAATATCACATTGTCAACACCCCTGCACAGCCAAGTTGCGCTGCGCCCAGACTTGTGCCATAGCCTGTCGCAGTCTGAATATCCGGGCCCTTGTCTGTAAATAACATTTTTGGTCAAATGTAAAATAATTACATGTCAAAAATTAAATCTATGGTATCCATCAAAAAATCTTTTGGAAAATTTAAAGCTTTAAAATTACTATGCAGATGGTAATCAGTTGCAGCAAGGCCCAGGTCATGTCTGATTCTGGTGTATAAACTAACAACATCTATTGTGAGCCAAAGAAATTCATGGGACTAGACCAATCCCTCTAGTTTGGACAAAATGTCCATAGAGTCCCTGATATAGGACGGCTGATCTACCACTAACTGTTTAAGAAAGTGATCGACAAAAATTGATAATTTTTCAGTAATAGAACCATTACTAGAAATAATAGGCCTACCAGGGAGATTGGTCTGGTCCTTATGAACCTTTGACAACTCTCTGGTTGAATCTAGTGGCAGTGGTCACGAGTTGGGATAGGTTGTGTGAGGCTACAGCGTCCCTTAAGGGTGCAGATGTGTCAGCCAGACAGTTATTATTAAAATCCCCAAGGGTAAGGATTTCTGCATTGTCTGGGCGTGCCTGGAGGTGAGCAAGGACAGATTTGAAGGCACCCTTTTGATTCTGGGGGGGAATGTATACTGAGGAGAGGAACAGGGGAGCTCCATTTGGGGCAATTGTGATTTTCAGGGTAAGGGCCTGGGCACTGTGTTCGAGGGTTGGAGGAGGGAGGGCAATACCTTGCAGCGAGTCCCGGATGTATAGTGCACAGCCCCCACCTTTTTTGGAGGTCCTGTCAGCGCAGTATACTGTAAACCCAGGAAGAGAGACTGCAGAGTCAGGGGTTCGGTCATTAAGCCATGTTTCAACTACTGAAATGACATCAGGGTGGTGCTGGGTAACCCAGCCCTGAAATATGTAATTTATTGAGGAGGCTACATATGTTTATGGAGGCTATTATGAGATCATTAGGGGCAGAAAGCTTGGGCCAGGGGGGATGGGCAGGACCTGGGTTAGGGTGAACATCACTTGAGAGAAGGAGCAGGAGGATATGCAAAGAAGCTAATTTTAGCTGTTTCTGAACGTTGCATAGTGGTGGGGGTGGGCAGCTGCCTTAGGGAGGGAAAGGCAAGGCAAAGTAGCGAGCATCGAGATACCATGGCAATGCCAATGGGAGTTGATGTGGGGGGGGGAGGATATGGTCAGCAATATAGTTGAATCAAGTGTTACCATGGTGGAGGCGGTGGGGCTGGGATGAGATGCCCAGTGGTGAAAGGGCATGGCTCACCAAAGTGATGTGCAAGTGGTGCTTGACCTAGCAGAACAAGGGTGGCTGGGATTAGTGGTACAAGCCAGGAGGCAAGAGTGACACCAGTGGAAGGGATCATAGGGGATTACTGGGTATGGGGGGGGTGTTAAGGAGTTTAAGATTATTAACAAGCAGGGTGTAATTAGCCTGACCCCTTGGCTCAGTGGTAGTGCTGGTGACTTTTGTGCAGAGGGTCCAGGATTTGAGATCAGCAGGGGGACAGCAGAGAAAATATAGAAAATATTAGGGCTAGAAGTGGCGTATGAGTGTGGGAGGAGCAGAGTGGCAGGAGGTAGGAAAACAGGGAGTAGGAAGGGCACTGCAGTGACTCCTAGTGGTCACAGAGTGTAAGCTGCAAATGGAAAAGTGGGCAATTAGAAACAAGGCAAGGCAAAATTTATTTAAAAGACACCCAATCCTGGAGGCTCTGGGGCCGTACAAATAAATAAACATATATTCAAAGAATCAATAAAAAGACAAAAAAATAACTTTTTTATAGACATATAAACACTAACACTTCATATAAAAACATTATCCATAAAAAGTAAACTAAACAATACATTTTCAGCAGCTGTAATCAGATCAAATCTATAAATGAATAACTCAATCCAGAAAAGCCTGAGTGAATAGGAGGGCCTTAAGGCGGGCCTTGAATACCTCCAAAGTAGGGGCCCCCTTAACTCCAGAGGGGAGCGAGTTCCACAGGATGGGAGCAGCGACACTAAGAGCCCTGTTGCCAGCTGATTTCAACCTCATCCTGGGAATTGCTAGGGGGCCTCCACAGGAGAAATGGAGGGGGCGAACTGAGAGAACAGGTACGAGAAGGTCTAACAGAGAGGTAGGTCATGTGACCTGTTAGCAGCAATAAAGGAAGAGCAGAGCTTGGGTGGGCTAAAACCCCCAATAAACAAGCTGGAGGAAGAGAGGCAGGCTTTACCTCTTAAAGCCCCATGGAGTATCCTTGTTCCCCAGGGAGTGTGCAGCGAGGACATTTAGAGTTTCTAATATTAAATAGTATCTCCTTTCCTTAACCTGGACACCAGAAAGGTCCCCTACTAGGCATATTTCGGGAGTAAAACATTCTGTTAAACCAAGTAAAGGGTCCATCCAGGTTTTAATCTTATACCATAGTGACGACACCTTTGGGCATTCCCATAATACATGCAATAGGGAGCCTTCCGCCTGTCTGCGCCTAAAGCACAGGGAGGATGTCAGCTTCCCCATCTTTGCTAAATGGACAAGAGTGAAATATATATTATGTAGAATATAAAACTGAGTAAGTCTCAACTTATTAGTTAGGTAGTGGTACATATTTGTCCAGATGCTGTCCCAATTAAAAGTGGCATCCGAGAATACAGAGGGCCAGTACCTGTATTGACCTGATGCTTCTGGGAAGAGTTTGGTAAATAATAGGGAAGCCAGAGAGGAAACCGAATGTGGTTGCCATGCAGTAGTTTGGAGAAGACAAAAGAAGTCATCTTGAGTATTATTCCAGGTTGCCACTCCAAAGCAACAGATGTCTAAGTTGGTAGAGTTTAAATATCTGCTTGTCTGGTAATTTAAAACATGTCATCAGTTCTGGGCTACTAAGAATACGATCCTCAGACGGACACAGTCTTATCCTTTATCCAAGGCCACCCAACTGGGATCAATACTTGTCCTCCCAGTTTAAAATTAGGGTTGTTACATAGTGGTTGGGAGATATCTGTGAGATTATTATAGCACATGGCTTTGCATAAAAGAGCATGAATCTTCAAGGAGGTAAAAATAACAAATTCTTAAGTTGCAGAGGGAGGCACTTTGGTGGAGGAAAAAAAATGGGCTTTCTGGCGAGATTCCTGCTTCTGCCATCCAGTGCCTATCTATCTGAAGCCACAGTGGTGTATACAAGGGCAGACCCAGTGGCAACTGAGGTTGAGGCCACCTAACATATTTAGCAATATGACCGGCCAAATAGTATATAAAGAAGTTAGGTAGTCTAATCCTACCAAGACTTCTTGGTGCCCCTAGGCGGGAGTAGGCTTGACATGGGGTTTTGCCTTTCCATAGAAAATGAGAAATAACACCATGACATTTTTTAAACCATCTAATGGGGAGCGAGAAGTTTAACATATTTAAAGGATAAAACAAGCGGTGGAAGGACATTGATCTTTTGGAGGGATAAAGGAACAGATGCTCATCTATGTAGACCCTGACGAAGGGTAGTTATCAAATCATCTAGGTTGTACTTCTTCATCAAAGTAAATGTCTGGGAGAGGATAATGCCTAGGTATTTAACTTTGTTAAGACCCAGATGGGCAAACTTCAAAGGTGTGAGTGTTGGAGTCAGGGGCATTATTACCATCTTATCTATGTTAAGTTTATAGTTGGAAAACTTGCCAAACTCATAGATAATATCCACCACAGCAGGCATAGAGGCTGCGGGATCTAATAAATGCAGCAAAATATAATCCGCATATGCGGAGAGCCTGAGGTCAAATGGGCTGACTGGGATCCCCCAAATAAGGGGTGAAGTCCGAAGGAGATGTAGTAAAGACTCTAGGTGGAGATTGGGGACAACCTTGATGAGTACCTGACTGAAGAACAAAACCAGATGACAGCACCCTGTTACAATAAATACGAGCACTGGGCTGTGAGTATAATACTCGGATCCACTTAATAAATGAGGAAGGGAAGCCAAATTTATCTAGAACCAGAAACAAAAGCCCAGTAGACAATGTCAAATGTTTTTTCCACATCCAGGGAGACCAAAGCCATAGGCTGATTGGTCCCCCAGAACACGGAGAAGATATGAGATAACTTTCGCAAATGATCCACTGATGAATGACCTTTCATAAAACCTACCTGCTCTGGACCAATCAGTCCCTCCCATATCTGCATTATTCTGTTGGCCAAAACTTACTTCACATCATAATTCATAAGGCAAATAGGATGATAACTGGATACCCTATCTGGGGATTTATCAGGTTTGGGTAAAACTACTGTTAAGGCTTCTAGTAGAGAAAAGTCTGAGAGGCCTTTACGGCAGAAGTGGGTATAAAGTCATTGCAGGATTGGGGCCAACTCCACGACAAAGGCCATGTAGAAATTAGGGGAAAGCCATTTGGTCCTGGGGCTTTGTCCAGGAGGAGAGACTGAATGGCAGATACAATTTCCTGAAGGGAGATGGGACACTCCAATAGAGACTGCTGGGCTACTGTTAGCTTAGGGAGTGAAATAGAAGAGAGACATTTGGATGTCAGGAATAGTAGACGGATTTACTGGAATACTATAAAGGTGGCGATAATACAATTCAAACTCCTAAACAATATATTTAGGGGCTGTTTTAAGGGAATTATCAGTCTAGGAAGTAATAGAGACAAGCAAACGAGAAGTTTCTTGTTTCTGTAACTGCAAAGCAAGTAGGTGGCTTGCCTTATCTCCTTGGTTGACATAAGTCGAAAGAGTTTTCAAAAGGGGGTATTCAGCTTGTTCTGCCAGGCTCTCCACATAGTGGTCCCTCAGAATTGCCAAAGAGATCTGTTCTTCTTCAGATGTTACCAATGAGTGGGTACTCTCTTTGGCTCAAATCTGTTCTATGAGGAGACAAAGAGCAGCCTCCCTCTTCTTTTGTACGGATGTCAATCTGATAAATTCCCCTCATAAATACACATCTGAGGAACACCAAATCTTATCCATATCAGGTATGGAGCCTTCATTATGCTCCCTAAACTGGACTACAAGCTCCTTAGTTTTGGAAAGAACCATGTCCTCCTTAAGGAGCTGTGTATTAAGTTTCCAGATCATGTCCCTATAAAGATTAGGGGAGAGAGTACATTCCAACCAGGTAGGCGAGTGCTCAGAAAGGACTCTAGGAGAAGACTCCTCCCTCGACTACCCCTGTCAGAATAGCTGTACTAACCAGGAAATAATCCAGTCAAGAAAAGGACTTGTGGACTGGTGAGTAGAATGTATATGCTCGAGCCGAGTGGTGTAATACCCTCCAAGGGTCATACAGTCCACTTGTGTCCATCAAATCATGTATTGAACATTGGGCAGGGGATAGATCCACTGTTTGGCTACTAGACCTAAGATATCAAGATGGTGTCCATGCTGGGCCAGCTTTTATAATAGCTCCTGTGTCGCAGAGTTTTAAGATTTGTTTTGTGCTGTTTTTAGTTGCATTTAATTTTATTTTCTGTGGAGTGTTACATGAAACTACTGCAAGAAGTCATGGAGCAAGGAGACGTGTAGCTGTATAGTTTTCGTAGAGAACTGAATACCAACAGTTTGTGACTATCGTGGTTCGGATCATTCATAATATGTGGAAGGCGACTGAGGAGCCGACCTGCCTTAATGCATTTGAGCGTCTCTAACTGGCAGTTTGTTACTGTTGGTTCTACTGCTTGGATTACCCTTTGTATTTTGAAAGGGGCTTCTTGGTTTGGTGTTTGATGCCAACGCCGTAAACGACATTGTGGAACGTCTGTGAATTGATTAATATACAGGAAGATTTGTCGTAGGACAGCAGTTTTGAGAATGAGTGCTGCGTCTTCCAGTGTGGGCTGTGTTGGGTGGAGAAGCTCCCTGAATTTCCAATTTCTCCAGGGTTATTTCTGATCCTAGGAACCGAGCAGGAGCTGGTTAGATTTTTGCTCCAGGGAGCTGGAGCCATTATTGGTGACCGTTCCTAAGAGGCCTCAATACTGGTCCTGACGGCCTAGTTTGAGGCTTCTGCAGCTGCTGGTCTTGGGAGTGATTGGGGCCTGTTTGTGGTGGGGGGGGAGCTCCCCCCTCTTTCATTCTGCACCTGGCCTGGATTTAAGCTTGTTTCTTGGGTGTGAGTTGGATTTCGATTTGGAGTCTATGGACTTCTGCTCAAGGAAAGATTGCTTGGATGTGACCTAGTGGAGTGAGGGAGCCATGAGGAAATCTTGGTTTATTGAAGGTGTCTGTTTGGATACATTTTACTCTTCCCTGTACTGGATCATGCATTGACTGCACTTCTACTGTATGGATGACGATACTGAGAACGGACTACATCCCTTCTGTGGTTAACTATTTTATGGATCCCTGGTGGTGAGAGGACCGGGTGTCCACATTTTTCTGTGATTTATTTTGACTCTTTTTCTTTTAGATACTGTACTTTGTTTTTCTTTTGTGGATCTGATCTCTAATTTAGGCAGTCAGAGTGCCTAAAATTCCTGCCCTCCTGGTCGTGAGAGAACCTGGGGGGGGGGGTAAAACTAAGACAAGATCGGAATATTTCCAGAACTTGTTCTGTGGACTGGGACCCTACCAGGCAGTGAGAGTGCCAAAGTTTCTTTTATTTTCCTTTACTTCATTATTTAGAATATTGTTTTATTAGTTATAAGAGGGGGGCTGAAATAATTGTTGAACTCTTTCTGTGGATTAGATCTCTGGGGCAATAAGAGTGCCTAATTTCCCCTGTCTCCTGGGCTGTGAGAAGACTTGGGGGGAGAAATTGTTACAAATGGCATCCTGTGAGGGAGGTCTGTAGTGTTCGTATAAAAATTAAGTGCAGCAGTGACTGCTTCAGTATATCTGGGGTAGGGCAATATATATTTTAAGTGGAGTTTTTAATGTGTTAAGGTGGGGTTTTGGGGTTATTTTGGGTTTGTTTTTAGTTTATTAATCTGTTATTCTGATTTATAGTTTAAACTTTGGGATAATTGTTTTATTTTGGGTAGGATTGGTTGGGGTTTTTAGTTTTTGTTTATTTGTGCTGCAGAATGTGTTGGATGCCAGCCCCCACAGTTGTGAGCTATTCATCTTTCACTCTCCATGCCCTTCACCCTTTTTCCACTCCTTCTCTCCAGTTTATGACCTACCAGCGCTGTAGAACACTGGGTGTTATGCATAGGAGAAAGAGGAGGGCGGGGGGTTGTGAATAGTGGAGGATGAACGAGGGGGATCGCTGAGTTGGGGTGGTAAGATCCAGAAGACACCCTGGGGCAAAAAGGAATCCGGATCGTGGTCCGCCATGTCTGGTGCCCATACCCAAGAGCACTACTGATTGTGGTAGGCAGATGGCCCGGGTGGCCTGGGAAATTCGTCCAACTCGGGTGGTGTTGTGCAATGCCAGATCCATTAAGAACAAGGCTGCTATAATTGCAGACCTTGTTGAAATGGTGGACCTGGCATGCATTACCGAAACCTGGCTGGATGAAAATTCTGGCCCCATTTTGGAGGCTATGACTCCAGCTGGGTACTCGGTAATACACCACCTGAGATTGGAGCGTGGGGGGGGGGTTGCGGTCTGTTTCAAGACCTAACTTAACCTCACGAGGGTACTAGATGAGGAAGTTGAGTCTTTTGAGTGTGCCATTGTAGCAGGTGTAGGCTATTGAATCGCTCTCATCTACCATCCACCCGGTGATATGAAGTGATTCCTTCAGGAAGTGACGGACTTCGTCATCGACATGGCATTTAAGTCACCCAGACTGATGGTTCTTGGCGATTTCAATGCCTGGATCAACGAACTCTCGCAGTTTAGTCAACACTTCCTCCAGTTAATGACATCTCTGGGCCTTACACTGCTACTCATAAACACCGACACTCTCTTGACTTAATCTTTCTCCTGGGGAATTGAAATATCTGACTTGGGGGTGGAACCAGTTGGGTGATCTGATCATTACACCGTGGGGTTTAGTTTTAGCTCCCCCCCTTGTAGGCTTACCCCTGTGGAGATGGTTAGGTACCGCCCTTTACGGGATATAAGTTCCCATGGCCTAGTGGCTGTACTTGACCTCTCATCCCTCTCGTTGGCAAACAGTGATCCAGAGACCCTCGTATCGGCTTATAATTTAGCTGTTTCAATGGCTCTGGATTTCATTGCTCCAGTCCATGTTCACCCTTTCTCCCTTCACCCCAGGTCCCCTTGTTTTGATGGGACTTTGAGGGAGATGCGAAGACTAGGGCAAAGGTTAGAGCGTTGCTGGTGAAAGTCCACCCTTGATGCCGACCACCTTAAATTGATGGACCAATATCAAGTCTATCAATATGCAGTCACCCGTAAGAAGGCAGAATTCCTGTCCGGGGAGATTGCAGCTGCTCAGAATCGATCAGCTCAGCTATTTCGAACTGTGGACAGACTGAGCCACCCGGTCTGTCTACATGTTCGGAAAGCTTTTTCGCAATTAGAGTGCAATGAGCTTGCTTGATTCTTTACAAATAAGGTGGCTGACATCAGGACAGTACTTCAGCCAGCACACCCTATGGGGGTTGTTTGTGATCAGCACGAGGTCACCGTACCTCAGTTTTCCTGGAGTACCTTCAGTCGACCAGAGTTCATGGATGTCATGAGGATTATCCAGAGTGTGCGCCCTATGTGCTGTAATTTGGACCCTGGACCGATGTCCCTAATTCTGGGTTGTATTGATATCATCAATCCGGTCCTTGTGCAGACAGTCTGGTGCTCCTTGGAATCTGGAGAGAGTTTCCCAGCTCCCTGAAAGAGGCAGTGGTGACACCACTCGAAGAAAGCTATCTTGGACCTCGACTGCCACGCAAACTACAGACCTATCTCTAACCTTCCCTTTGTAGGGAAGGTGATTGAGAAAGTAGTGGCAGCACAACTGGAGGACCATTTGACCATCCGTGACATCTATGAGCCTCTTCAGTCCAGTTTTTGTAAAAGACATAGTACAGAGACAACGCTGGTTCGGGTGCTCAATGATCTCCTGATGGCGAGAGATCGGAAGAACCATACCATCTTGGTTCTTCTTGATCTCTCTTCAGCTTTTGACACCGAGGACCACATGGTGTTGATATGGTACCTGAGGCATAACTGCGGACTGTCAGGGACAGTCCTCAGATGGTTTACATCTTTTCTCATGGGTAGAACACAAAGATTTGTGTCTGGGGTTTATTCCTCAGGCCCAATTTCTTTGTCTTGTGGGGTGCCTCAGGGTTCAGTGCTGTCACCCATGTTGTTTGCAGTGTATGTGCTACCCCTCAGAAACATTGTAAGAAGGTATAGGCTGAGGTTTCACTGTTATGCAGATGATACCTAGCTCTACTTTTTTTTTGCACCCAACCAGGATGGAGCTCTCTCGGTCTTTAATAACTGTCTGAAAGAAATCCAGCAGTGGATGGATTCCAGTTGGCTGAAGTTGAACTCAGAAAAGACTGAGGTAGTGGTTGTGGACCCGGGTTATCAGATAGGGAGGCCGGGTGTTGGTGCGCCTTCTGGAATTTTTCTTGGCTGCGTCTCACTCCTGACCTCTGAATGGGTGCGTAACCTGGGGGTAGTTTTTGATGATGGACAGACCCTACATTCTCAGGTGTAGGCTGTCGTCAAAACTTCCTTGTATCATCTTAGGAATATCACCAGGATTAGGCATCTGGTTCCGTCTGAAGACCTTCCTACCTTGGTCCACGCCTTTGTGTCCTCGCACTTAGATTACTACAACTCCCTTTATTTAGGGCTTTCTGGGGTAGAAATCCGTCACTTGCAGCTAGTGCAGAACATGGCAGCCTGGCTTTAGATGGGATCTACCCAATCCTGCCATATTAATCCGGTGCTGCGCGAACTGCACTGGCTGCCAGTACAGTGGCGGATCCCCTTTAAAGTCGGTTTACTGACTTTCAAAGCCCTACATGGACCAGGCCCTGACTATCTGAAAGAGCTTCTGGCCCCTTACTGCCATGGTTGATCACTCTGCTCAGCTGATGAGGGGTTGCTAAAGATTCCAAGGGTGACTCTGAAGTCATCTGGTGCAAGAGCTTTTGCTTATGCAGACCCCACCCTTTGGAATTCTCTACCCCGCTGGTTACAGGAGTGTGCAACTGTGAAGGAATTTAAACAGGGCTTAAAAACCTATTTGTGGCAGCAAGCCTCCTTAGCCAACTGATAGTTTGTAATTGATTTATTGTTATGTGATTTTAACTGAATTGAACTGTTTGATGTTGTATGATTTTGTTCTTTTTATATTGTTAGGTGCCTTGGCAATGGCAAGGCGCCATATAAATACATTTATTATTATTAATTATTATTAAGTCTGATGTAAGGGTTAAATTCCAGTCACCGGCCAGAATTATGGGGATATGCAGATAAGGAGCCAATAGAGTAAGCAAGTCAGTGAAAAAACCGGTAGAATCAATGTTGGGTCCATATGCAACCGAGAAGAATCTTGGAGTGATCCAACACTCCTTTCATAAACAAGGGTGCTGGTTAAAGGAGGGAAATAACATTGCAGGAAACTGGGATAGCAGCTTACACTGGTAGTAAACGATGGTAGTAAGTGACGGTGGCAGTGTTCACCGGCTCCCGCCCGCCAAGAACTAATTGAAGATACGCTAGCCTCTCTAACAACAGCGGCTTACAGGCTACTAATTTCACTGGCTCCGCTTGTGCTTGGAGCTGGCCGGTGATTGGACGTTCCCTCACAGCCCAGCCTGCCACTGGCCGGGCCTGTCCCGGTGGATGTTTTGGACTGCCTGGTGCTTTGGCGCTTTTTCTCCAGTGCCTGTACTTGCTCTGGGCACTACTGTATTTGTATAGTTATATTTTGTTCTTGTTTTCTTTTGGTCAGTCTGCCTAAAGTCTGCTTAGGAGATAGTGAGCTTTTGTATTACCAGGCCTCTTGTGTAAAGTTTAACTTGCCTAAAATCTATGTAGGAAGTAGAGAGTTTAACATTACCAGACCACATGTTTAATTGTTAATTTGCCCAAATTCTGATTAGGTGGATGAGAGCTTAGTATTATAGTTGACTCTCCCTAGTCTGACAATTTTTATTATCTCCCGCTAGCTTGTTAATGCTTGTTTTGTGCTGCTGCTGTAGGGACTTGTGGCTTAAGTTAAAAATTCCCTGGCTGTTACCTGTCTGCTGCCCGTGACTCAGTACTCTGCTTTTCCCTCTTTTCTGCTCATCTCCCTCCCCTTCCACGCCCAACTCCCAGTTCTGCCATTCATTAGATACCTTTCATCTGTGTGTCTTTCTCTCTCTCTCTCTCTCTCTGTCTCTGTCTCTGTGTCTCTCGCCTTCAGTGCCATCTGCCTGCCCCCTGCTGTTACTACTTTCCACAGGAAGCTTACTCAGCAGATCCCCTCCTAAAACCCAAAATCTCCCTCCATTTGTCCAGACCTGATCCTTTGGTATTCTGACTCAACAACCCCCGTTGTTTTGCTAGCTGCCACACTTCTCGTCATCCACCTCCCCCCCATTCTTATTAAACTGCTCTCTAATGCCTCTCCCTCCCCCTGCCTTTTGTCCTCAACCCTAAGTCCTCCCACAGATTTAAGTGGAGGCACTAGCGCTAGCCATTAAATTAACCTCTTGCTTTTCCTCTCCTCTCTCTTACAGACTGCTGCCCAGCGAGCAGCGCTGTTGTCTCGGACCTTCGGTGGTCACCCCAAGGTTTCAGCGCTCCAGCCCTCACCCTCCAAGCCTGCAGCCAAGCAGGCAGAGCCACCTAACATTCCTCCAGTGGCAGTTTTCACTGGCTCCTGCCCGCCAATAACTAATTAAAGGTACGCTCACCTCTCTGACAACAGCGGCTGTAGGCTGCTAATTTCACTGGCTCCACTTGTACTTGGAGCTGGCCGGTGATTGGACATTCCCTCATAGCCCAGCCTGCCATTGGCTGGGCCTGTCTGCTATTTTGGACTGCCTGGTACTTTGGCATCTTTTCTCCGGCTGCCAGTACTCGCACCGGGTACTACTGTAGTTGTATAATTATATTTTATCCCACCTCATCCACCCCGATCTCGGCCTCTATTAAATACCCTTTCTCCTCCACTCCCCACACTTAAGACAGCCCCTGGCTCCTCCCCTAAGGGACTATTACCAGCCACCTTAAAGGAACACTGGTGGATTCCTACCTTTCTCTCTTAGATTTATATATACATTTACTCATAACAAAATAAAATGCTGTCAGTTGCTAAAATCGGATTCCTAACTTTCTTCCTCACCTTTCTCATAAGGGAAGCTGGCTGGACAACCACTGCATATACCACTCACACTGATACTAGCCCATGCCTCTCCCTTCCTACCAATCTCAAACCCAGAGGCACTCGCACCGATGGATGCCTTACGCATGTCTTCAGAATCCCACCCTCTACCTGCACACCCCCAGTTCTGCTCAAAATTTGCATCGCTGCCATCTTATGCTTCCAAACCTTTGTGGCGACTTTAAACTCCCATGAAACACACTGGGTAAAGGAGACACATAGGCTGCACTGGGCACACATCCTAAGAAAGTTGTTATTACTGCTACTGCTAATCTCTGGAAATGTCCACCCAAACCCAGGCCCACCCGGTACCAGGCCAAAACAGGCTCAGGGATGCCTATCGATAGTCTCACTAAATATGCACAGTCTCATTACTAAACTACCACAGTTCCAAGCTTGGGTGGAGCTACTACAACCTGATATAATTGCTCTTACAGAAACCTGTCTCTCACCGAACGTTAGTAATGCCTCCATAGCACTGGATGGCTACACAATGTTCCAGCAGGACAGACTGACAAAGTGAGGGGGTGGATGCGTGGTACCTGAAGAATTACCTTAGAGCCCAACCTCTGCCTAGCAGTTTCCTAAACAAGGAAGTGCAAACTCTTCCTCTCAAACTCACCCTGGGTAAGCAACTCAAAACCCTACGACTATCCACTGTATACATACCCCCTGGAACCTCCAAAACGGACATCCAACAAGTGCTAAGCAACTTTGAGCAGTACAACAAAAACTGGGAACATATAGTAGTTGGAGACTTTAACACTAACTTGCTGTCCAATGACACTCTAGCTGGCCATGACCAGGTGTCCAGACTCTACCTTACTCAACTAGTCCATCAAGAAACCAGGTTTAACTACAAAACAGGCACAAGTACTCTAATCGATTGGCTACTAGTGAGCAGCCTGGAGCATATCTCCGAGGTCACTGTTCTACCCGACACCCTCAGCGATCATTCCCTGGTGATAGGCACCTGGTTGAATAAAGCCAGTACATGTGCCCCCCAGGTATCATGAAACTGAACTCTGAGACCTGGACAACTAGACTCCCTCAGGAATTATCCGAGTTTGGTTGACTGGTCACCGCTGGATAGTGCCATGGACGGGAACCAAGCCCTCAGCTTCTTTATCACCATTTTTACCAAGGTCTGTGACATCTTTGCCTCCTACAGAACCCCCCCAAAAAACAAAAAAAAAAAAATCAAGGAACTACCAATCCCTGGCTCACAGGCTCCATACTACAGTGCATGTGGGAAAGGGACAACTTGTGGCATGGGGCCAAAGCTACTGGTAAAGAGGTTTACTACATCAAATACAGATCTGAAAGAAACAATTGTACCAGGGTCATCCGACAAGCAAAGGCAAGCTACTACCATGACCTACTGAAAAAGAGCTTGGGTAGAGGTAAGGAATTCTGGGACTTGATAAAAACCCTCACTGGTAAAGCTTCCAAAGCACAACCAGGGGTAATAGTCACTGCTGAGGGAACAGTACAAGAGCCTATAGACACCGCTAATGCTTTCAACCAAGCCTTCTCTGGCACAAGTTCTGTTCTTTCAAAGGACTACCTGTCACACTCCACTCTCAACCCACCCCACTCTAATGCCCCTCCACCCATACCCAAGTTCAATGCCCCCCCCACTACAAACAGTTGAACTGGCAGAATACTTTTAAATATGTTAAAGCCATTCTAAATAAGACTAGACAAAGGAGTGACCTAGTAGACATGAAGTTGGTGGCACTCACCATCAATGAGCTGGCAGATCCCCTTACCAAAGTCTTCAATGCCTCACTAAGGTCAGGAGTGTTCCCGGATAAGTGGAAGAAGGTGGTTGTCACCCCTGTCCTCAAATCAGGTGCTGCCACTTACCTAACCAACTACAGGCCCATCTCAATTCTCCCCCCCATCCAAGGCACTGGAATGAGTGGTCTCTGACCAGCTTACTGAGTACTTAACGCAGTGCAACCTACTCTGTAGGCAACTACATGGGTTCCAGAAACATCACTCCACCTTAACTGCCTTGATTTGACTATACCTCACAGATATATGAGGCATTTGATGATGGTTTAGTAGTGGTGGTCTATCTTCATAGACCTCACAAAGGCATTCAACACAGTCAATCAACTCCTCCTGCAAAACCTTCATTCAATGGGCTTGTCCTCAGACACAGTCACATGGTTCAAGCGCTACCTATCCGGCAGGATACAGCAAGTCAAAGTTAGTGGCATACTATCAGAACCCACGGATGTGACTCTTGGAGTCCCACAAGGTTCTTTTCTGGGACTGCTTCTGTTCAGCTTAATGCAGATGATGCAGTCATCTCTGTAAGTGGGTCAAACCTACCTGCCATCTCCCTTGAACTCGATGCGAACTTTCTCAGACTTGAGGAATGGTTCAGTGATAAACTGTTGCTCAACTACAAGAAAACCAAGAGTATGCTCTTCTCCCTGCCACAGAGGAAGATGAACCCTTGAAATCTACAGATCCTGAGCTCCAAAGGGGACTTACTGGAGCAGGTTGATGCCTTCAAATATCTTGTTATACACTTGGACAGCTCCCTTTCTTTCGACACATGTTGACCAGTTATCAAGTCGGCCAACACTAAATTAGGTGTTCTGTATAAACACCGCCAATGCATGTCACCTGAGGTGCTAAAGCTTGTCACATACAGTTCTGTGGTATCCTCCCTCGACTACGGCCTTGCAATATACAGTGTGGACACGGACACCATCCTGAATAGGGTAAGAACCCTCCTCAACAAAGTGTGTACGCTGGTCCTGGGTGCAGATAAGCATGACCCATACCTGTGACTTCTATGAAGCAACTGGTTGGCTACCCCTCCACCTCAGAGCCCAATACCAAAGCTGCCTCGTGGAAAAGAAAGCCATCCTTGGGTTTGCTCCTGATTCCACCTTGTGTCTATTTAAAAAAGACCAACCATCTATCAGCACAAGGAGGACGTCTGGGATGTACTCCTAGTACCCTTCAAGCGTACCTCAATAGCTCAAAGGTCCCTGTCTTATAGAGGTCCCAAGTGGTTAAACGACCTACCCCCTGATCTCCGCTCTTGCCATAAGATCTGAAATTTCAAAGCTGGTCTCCATGCCCATCTAACCCCAAGTACTTGTGAGTGCCCCTGCGCACCCTGACCCTTCTCAGCACTCTTCAGTTCCTGAAACTTCTAACCTTGTATCTCTGTCACCTCTCTCACCTGCCCCACCCCTTATCGACTGGCTCTGGCCCTTCCTTGCCCTGTACTCACCCCCTTGTATTTACATTGCCTTCTTCCCTCCCTGTTCTCCCTCTCTCCCATACTCCCCCCAACTACCCACATACTACCCTACCCCTCCCTTATCACTCCCTCCATCCCACACCACCTTCCACCCTGTCTCCCTCCCCCACAGCCCATCTCCCTCGCTTTCTACCCCCTTAGTTTCTTTCCTTTCCTTCCCACCTAATCTCCTCCCCCTCCCCATGCCTTTCCTGACAAGATATACTGTCACTGAATCAAAACCCCGATGGCGAAAACCACCACAGCAACAGGATTCGGCCAAAATCTGCCTGTCGTTGTGATGGTCTCCCACGGCCAGGGGATTGCCTCGCAGGGTATTTCGCCCCCTCCCCGGGCCAACTCTAACTCGGAGTTGGAATCCTAGAGACCAAGGTGTGTGGGGGGATTTGGGGAGCAGCCCCCCCATGGAAACAGGAGGCATCCCCGACACTGCGTTGACGACACTTGGCAATGTGGTTGTCGTTGTCGGGGATGTCTCCATAGCCACTGTGGCATGGTAATACCCCCTGACAATGCCTACCCAGGCTGCTATTCTCACTCTAATCCCTAGTCCCACTCTGGCTGCCCCTCTCTCATTGTTACTCGGGCCTTTTAATCTCCCTCTGCCCGGTTGCTCAACACTGTTGCTGCCTACTCCAGCCAGCGGGCATTTCCTTCCTCCATTCTTGATGTAATGACACTGAAATCTCCTTGAAGAATTTCTAAGATGTCCTGGGAACCTAAAATAATTATCTTCCTCATAGTATTTTTACCTATGAAGTAATTAGTGCTACTCTACCTGCTATGAATTCATTGTTGTAGTATTTACTTGATTCTGTATTGCCACTGTATTATTCCGGTTGTCTGTCCCACCTGCATTGTACAATGTCTGACCTGGAACCTTTGTAAATGAGCCTATGGCTCAAAGGTATTTACTCCCAAACTGAAATAAATAAAAATAAAAGAGGGGCAGATAAATGAGGGAGCATCATACTTGTTTTGATAGACCTCCGGTTGGGGGGAGGGGATACAAACACAAACTAACTGATATTTAGCAAGGCTAATCTGTTGGTTGATTAGTGAATGGGGGGAAATTTGGCTAGGACATGGGGAAATTCCACTACTCCTTTTAAGTGTGATGGGATCTTTACCATTTACCTGAACAATTACCAGAACAGACAGATGGGACCTCAGTCAATGGTCTCATTCAAGACACAGCACCTCAGATAGTACAGTGTCTCTTAAACACCATGATGTGATATCTGTATGGTTATTTTAACCTTTATGAGACTGCCTTTTGCACTACTACTACTACCACCTGCAGTACCTGTTGTTCACTGGATATCTGCCATTGTACCATTGACCAGGGCAGCCCTGCATAGCTTCTGAGATCTGCCAGGGTCAGGCTCTAAAGTGGTAAGTATTGTTCCTTTGGCAAATCACTGCATTATTTCACAACTCCATAACAAAATTAGTGACATACTTTATTATGTATTTATCAGAACTTTGAATATGTAACCTATTGCTGAGGTAGAATATGTGTGAACGTATATAGATTCTGGACGTATATATACGTCCAGTCTTCTAAGGGTTAATGATTACTTCTGAAACAGTTTAGTTTTTCAAACAAGACTGGATCCTGTTTCCTGGGGCCAGATACTCCGTTTTCTCTCTTTAGTCCCTGTATCCTCCTCTACAGCACTCCTACAGCATGCCACATTACCAATCTCACCTGGGAATAGCAATGTTTTTGACCTTCTGAGATGCTTCCAAGTCCTGGCCATAACTCAGGCACATAGGTTGCTATACAGCAACTCATTCTAGCACTTCCTCTCTGGAATACAAGCACATTGCCACCTGTACCACCAATTTTCTTTGCAGTATTCTGTAGACGGGGCTGGGATAGACAGGATAACAAACCAAGCAGACCAATAATTTCAGTGCATAAAAAGCACTGGCCAGGCACTTATTTTATTTTCTTAGAAAAAGTTGAAATCAGTTTTCTCAGAAATCATGAAAATAAGGTTAGTTCATTCACTTTCAAAAGTATCAAAAGCAAACAAAAATAAATAAACAGGTGCAATATGCTTAGGAAGGGCCACTGCTCTGTCCAGCAGTTCCACCAGGCTATCTCCTCACCTGTTTCACACAGACATGTGCACTCCAGAGCCCCAACACCTCTAGCAGTCAGCTCCAACTGACTCCCTATCTCTGACTACAGCTTGCTAAGGTAGGCTTTTTATACCCGCCTACCGAAATCATGTGACCACAGCATCATCAGCTTATAAAACTTTTGTTTAGGCCCTCATATTAAATTATATAATGCCAGAGGGTCTTCTAAACATAATAATTAAACTATAGAAACTTTCAGACAACAAGAAATTCTGCAAGAAAAGAATATAAAAGTAAGAGGAAGTGGAAAACTTTCAGCTGAGCTGTGATTGACAGCATCATTAGTATAAAAAGAGGACACTAGGGGTCACTGTCACCCTATAGTGCATCTCATTTGGCATACCATTCTTGGAGCGGGCAGATCTACAGGCCTAGTTTCTTTTTTTTTCTTTTCAGTGACTATTCGTACTAAATTGCTCTTAAACCTCTCCAGCCTTGCCTGGAAGACACGAGGACTATCTGTTTTATCTGTTTTAAAAGAAACCACAGACAGAGTCACACAGTTTTCCTCCAGATAGATTTTTTCAACCCCCTTCACTTGTGTACACTCATGCAGCAGGGCAGTGCTTAGAGAAACTGTGGGGGATTTTACAGAGACCTGAGGTGTCTTTTTATACATGTTAGCTTTTTTTTATTTCATTTGTGCATTTTCATTCTTTAGACTTGCAGCCCACTCTTATTCTGAAGGCTGCCACCATTGTACACTGTGTGGTTTCACAGGGATATTCCTGTCCCTTTAAATTCTTAGCTCCTCCAGGTTTGCAGCAAAGCAGCAGTCTCTCTAAAAAGAAATTTAACTTGCTGCTCTGCTGTGGAGAACTGCAAACACTGGTAAGCTCATTTTATATTCATGTATTTCAGTAAAGACCTGGGGTTCTTTATCAACTCCTCCTTTTCTAGAGAATCATTTGTCTTGAAAGTTTTTACCAATTTATGTAGCATAAGTAATTAAACTTGTGTTAATTCTTATTTATTTTATAACTAACATCCAGTACAAAATGTTACATAGCAAGCACTGCTGCATTTTACTTTCTTTCAAGCAAAAAAACACTTTATTATTTAAAGGCACAAATGCACCTCAGTTTAAATCCAGTGAACATTTGTAAATGCCTCTCATGCACTGTATTTAAATGTTCAAAGTACTTTATATAAACCATAAGTACCTTATTTTTCTTATAGGCACTTATTACATTTTATATGCATTAATATACACTATTTAAGCAACCAGCACCTTAATTACTTCTGCCAGCTGGCATGCTAGACCTACATACAGTATCTGGTGCTTCATTTTGGGGGGATTAAGGGACCCTCATCTTTCCACCAGGGCACCCATCCTTGACAGGGGTCACTCTGTCATACATCTCAATAAGTAAGCAGCGAAGGCACAGATACTCAAATATATGCACAAGTGCAGTGCAAATGTTTGTGCTGCATTTGCACCTGTACCCGCCCTGGCTGCTATTGTATTCAGTTGGATAGTGAGTGGCATTATCTGACTGAATATCCAGCTGTGTCGGCACAGCACCAAGTGGAACTGCACAGTGCCAACACAGATCAAGGCTGTATATAGCCCAGAGAATAGTGCTGCCCAAAATGGAATAGCGCTAAGACCCCTGTGGGGTGTATTTAGCCTGAACATGCAAATGAGTCTATTGGACATACAAGATGATAAGGGGTCATTTGCTTGCCCATTATCAGCTCATTTGCATGGGGCACAACAGCATCTAAGCACGATTGCCACAGAGTAAAGTGTAACCCTGGTGGTCCAGTGTGTCCCCTCACCCCCCAATTGCTCCTTACAGCATTGTTGTGAATGTCCTGGTGGTCTAGTGTGTCCCCTCAGCCCCGATCTTTCCTCAGAGCATTGTTATGGATGCCTTGGTGGTCTAGTGTTTCCCCCACTAACTGACTGCTCCTCCTAGCACTGTTATAAATGCCCTGGTGGTTTAGTGTGTCTCCCCCCACACCTCAATTGCTCCACTGAGTGATGTTATGAATGCCATAGAGTTCATAACAATGTTTAGAGGAACTATCGGGGGGTGAGGGTACTCACTGGACCACCAGGGACTGTGTAGTACATCTCAAAGGGGAGAATGGGGGGGCGGACAGCTGCACTTGCCTTAGAGGTCATAAGCAGAGCCCTTTAAGACATGGCTGTTGGTGATGGTAAATAGCACCATTTGGAGGGCTGTTTACTGCCTCTGCAAACCTTTGAATATACAGTACTGTTGCACCAGTATGCATGAGAGGACCCCCCCCCATTTGCATCGGCACAGTGATATTTTAGTGCTTTGGCACTGCCAGGTTTTCAGGGTGCTCCTAGAGCTTCTGAATATTGGCCGACCAGGAACGCCTGCACTAACCTTTGAGTATTGGGGCATAACCCTTTGGTCTGCTGAGGGAAACCTGCTAGTGATTCCAAAATTTAGACTAAAGCAGTCAGGGGATAGGTCATTCTCTGTTGCATCACCGCTGATCTGGAATGCCCTTTCTACTAGATTGGGGATGGGTCATTTTCTGTTGCATCACCTCTGATCTGGAATGCCCTTTCTACAAGATTTTGGGATGTTTCCTCAGTGAAAGCATTTAAAAAGGGGCTTAATTCCATCTATCTGAATGGACATTTGATAATATGTAGAACTGATAGGCTTCAGGGTCAGCTTTTATTGTAAGTAGGTTTTATGATCTTAATGCACAGTACCATCCCCTCTGTGTTTATATTATAATGAATTTATTTATGTTGGTTAGTATCCAGTTCTGTTTTGTATTCATCTTGCACAGCACCCTGAGCCCTTGGGATAAGTTGCTGTAAAAAACAACTTGCACTGCCTAATGATAACTCCCTAACGTCAGTCTCCCACTTGTCATTGAGCTGCAGGATCAAGCAGTTGGACCATATTTAATTACAATAAATTCAGATATTCTCTATGTAGCTCTGCATGCAGAAAGTAAAACCTATGTACAGCACAACCCTTTCAAAATATATGCAGATTAATTGTGGCCATACGGTCTGGGGCTGGGGGCACATATCCAAATTCCCATACAAATATTTCCTTTTCAGTTGAGGAAGAATATAAAAGTATACTTCAGTGTTCCAATATCTTTTTTAATTTTGTGCCCCAGCCCATACATTTTGTTGGAATGACATCCCTAATATATGTGTGCTTCATAAAAAAGGGATCCAGGGATTGGTTTTATATTTTTAGCTAGCAGCAATGTTTGACAGTGCCTTAGAAGTCTATTTGAGCATAGTGCAATGTGGGATCAAGGGTAGCAAAATCTTACTTGGAAATTGAATTAACTCTACTAAAGCTTTAGTTGCCAGTAGCCTCTTGATACCTGGCTGTATGGAAAACCCTGCTGGGATTCCACATCTAAGCAGTTACATGACTTAATAAGTAAAACATTATTTATTAATTTTATTAAAAATACTAACCGACTCATATTTATGCTGTGGGGCTTAATCAGGAAGACTCACATAAGATACTAAAAATCTTTTTTTGGGAATGTTTCATGAGGATAGAGAGGCAGCAGTGGTTTATACCCACAGTTGTATTTGTTCCTTTATCCAGTACCATGTTAGGTTAGAAATAATAGCTACAAGTAATTGTACAGTAGCCCGTGCATTCAATTGTAATTTGCTTCCACAACAGATGCTTGCAGGGCTGGATTAAGACTGAAAAGACCCCTAAGAGTTTTCAAGCCGAAGGCACCCCCCCAAATTGAAAGTACAAGATTCCTTCCTTTTACAGAAAGTGGGTTATAGAAATAAAACAAAGGAGCAAGCAGGTTTAAGAAAATGAGAAATTATATGAAGACGAACAGGGTTGTTGCAGCACATTTTGATAACAAGCAGAGAGACAGTATACTTAACTCCCCTGCATAAGTCTTCATGTGTGACAAGTCAAGTCAGTGTGACAAAATAAGGAGACCAGGACTCACTTGTCAGTTGGCTGTGCTGTGACAGGGTTGAGGGTCAGACTTTCAGGTAAGTTGGAAGGGAAGAGTGAATCAATCCTGATGAGCGCATGGCCTCCATGCACTGCTGCTGACTGCCCTGGTAGTTGTATTCAAATAATGTGATTTTTCCTAACAACGTAGGTTGGGGGGGGGGGGGCTTTGAATGACTTTCGAGTACTGTCTAGCATGACCTAGATCTGTCTTCCTAGTCAAGTTGGTTCCTGGTCCCATTGCATGCAGCGTCACCAGGAACACTGAGAATCTATAGTAGGTTGTGATGCTGAATCCTGGTGGTATGTATCCTTAATAGCTGCCTTGACATTCTACTACAGCGCAGAGGAGTCTGTTATACTCTCCTTATTTTCATAATCATTAATTAGAAAACGGGAAAGAAAAATAACAGTCTCTGATCAGCTGAGCACCCTATCTGGGGTGCATTTATGTATCAAGAGACTGGGTAAAAATGAGTCCCATGCCAGCTTGCCTGTGTGCCAGCTAAAATCACTGCTCCCTCTGGCTACAAAAAATGCCACTTTCTCTCACTTCCTCCTCCTAACCTGTCGCCACACCAAAATTGATATATGCTGTAGCCCTAGCACAGAACATGATTACCAGTCAACACTACTCATGTCCCCAACCTCCAGCCACCCACCTACTTTCAGTATTGCCACAAACCAGCAGGGCCACTCCATATAAAGGAGCCCCAACCACAAAAGTACCACTCGTCTCATAGGTGTGGTACTTCACTCGCAGTACTTCATTCCTTCACTACAGACAGGAGGCTAGTAAAAGAAATAAGCTGCACCAAGAAAAAACTGCAGTGGAGGGGGTTGGAGGTTAATGAGAACAGGCCATTAAAATCTGATGCACAGCACAAAACACAACTGCACCCTCTACTGCCAAAGCTAGCAGCAGAGGTACTACTTTACAGGAATAATTTTTAAAATTTAAATTTGTAGTAATTTTTTAATTTTTAAAATGTTCATGTAAAATGCAGCCAAATCCCCATTCTTAAGTGCAATAATATCCACCAGGGAAGGTAGTATGGGCTATACCGGAACAACCAGGGGCTATAAAGCCCTCTGTCTATGGTGTTGGAACTCATTATGCCCTTGGGCAGTCCAGTATAACCCAATACCACCCACCCTGTTGGGTATTATTGCTAGCATACATCTATTAGGTTTTTCCTCATATGGATAACATAACATTCCATACATGTGCAATTATAAACACTTTTCACTCACATACATTTTCATTAGCCACTAGCTAGTGCTCAGATAACATCAGTAAACACACTGCGAGGAATATGATATTTATTTATGCCTATTAGTCAGACTTCAGTTATGGCAGGCTGGCCTGACAGATCAGATTTGTTGAGTCCGCACAGGCACCTGCAAGCATTGGCACGTCACTACTCTTTACTCCCGCTGTCAGTCTCAGAGCTCCACACTGCTCTGCCTGTGCTGCACTAAGGCACCGCCACATAGCCAGTGGCCATGAGTGACACACTGCCCAGCCTGGAGTCCTGGAAGGAAGGCAGGCAGTCTCTCTCTCTCTCTCTCTCTCTGTCACACAGCTGAGCTACCACTTGCTCCACACACTTCTTTCTCCACTTCACACAGACACCATCAATACTGGTCTCTTTAGCTGGTCTTGACTATGAGATGGGGACTTCACTCTGGTGGGTCTCCTATATCAATAGTTAGTGTCCACTGACATCCATGACAGTCAGTCTGACTCGATGATTCAATTCCCTTTCCGCCAGTGCTGCTGTGACTCTGGAAGACTCCTTCAAGGGCATAAACTGAGCTCTCACCTCTCCCACACATATTTGGCACCAATAATGGCAGCCCCCACTGCACCCATGCACAGTCACATCTGGGTCTCCACCATCACTTGGCAACAGATGGTCATGGATGGGAGCTAAGAAAAAAGAATATATGTTTTTTTAATGCTTTTGGTGGTGCGTGCGTGTGTGCAGGGTGAGGGCAATCCTGCCAACAAGCCAAGGTGCCGGCTGTCCTGGGCACAATGGAAAAAAAAAAAAAAGAATGCTTAAGGGAGGAAGGGAGGGAGGGTGCTCCCCTTCCCAAGCTCAGGGCCCCAAGATAGTGACCCAAATGCCTTTCTGTTAATTCAGCCCTGGATGCTCGAACTGAGGTAATGTAGCAATGTTCATTAGGAACAGAGGGAGATTACAATTAGGCAAGGCACGGATTTATGACAAGGCTGGCATGAACTGGTTTAATGAATCAATTTCATATTTTCTTAGGGAAAATGAAGAAGAAACTCAGATACAGAATTAATTAATAATTCTACTCTGTTTATTTAGATTTATTTACAATATGGATTTACAGTTGCACAGCCACACCGGTTTAACAGGAGTCAGATGATTGTCTAGACTGAGGTACATAAGTTCTACTTAGTCTCAACATAAACATAGTTGTATTTGTTTCATGACGGGCTCTTGGGAATTGTACTCTAACATTAGCTAAGCCCATCCCTCTGCCTCACCAGATGCTAAACTGAAGCCACCATGGTATTGTATAATTCCTGTTTGTTCTGTATGAATGTTAGGCTTAAAGCCAGAATGTAATCCATTCAAATTAGACCCCTGAGAATCTGTTTGTTAGCCAGCCACCTGAGTTTATAGACAAACATTCACTAAAAATATCACCAACTGCTTAACCTAGTTTAATGTCATTTTGCATCTGTATACCATCAGACATGGCTGGAAATAAGCAGCATTTTCTGTCCCTCCTTTCCCGGTCATCAAAAACTACTGTAGCTAAGCTAAAATGTACTTGGCCAATTTTTTTATGACAATAAATTGGCTTATTGCCAGTTGATGATGCTTTCCCCCGAGACAAGGAGCCAGCTTTATAAAATCATGTGCCAGGGCATATTATCACAGGAGGCCATGGCCAACCCAACAATCCTAGATGCAGTTTTCAGTGGGTAGCTGCAGGGTGCCCAAGAACATGTCTGCGCATCCACCTGTGGATCCAAGAAGCCCGTGACTAAGTTGGCTAGACCATCTTTAGTGGCTTAGCCTGATGTAATTCTTGATGGCCGATGCATCAACATTGGACTTATTCTACTATAAAACACATAAGACACTAGCAATCCAGTACAGTTTTGAAAAAAGTACCTTCTGCATACAGACAGGTGACTGACAGCACATGCCTCCAGATGCAGTTGCCTCCATCTGGTCTTTTGAAAATCTAGGGATACTTTTCAAAGGTCCTGACATGACCCAGGTACTAAATCCCTGTATATAACTCCTTAGTGTGGGAAAAATCTCCTCTCTTGCAAAAATGCTATTTTCAGCATTTCACGTGCACGGACAGCATTTTCCTTTTTTTCCTGCAGTTGTAGAAAAAATGCTATGTCTGGTAATAACAAATGTAGCATTTTTCCACAGCTGTACGAAATATATGTGCAAACTGCCATTATTTGTGGGAAAGGTTGCAAAAAGGAAACCTTTTTGAAAACTGATCACACGAGGAAATGATTGCTGTAGCACAAGGAAACCCATCGTTGTGTACATTTTCTCTACACATGCATAATTGTTCCACGTTTGAAATCCCAAGTGTCCATGTCAGGTTCCACACCAGTTTTTTTCCATTGAAACTCAGTCCTCATTGTAAAACTGATGCAATGTTTTTTAGCCTTTTGTTTTATAAAATATTATAATTGAGGTAGGAGGTATGTGGGGAACCGACATTGCATTTTCTTTTCTTTTTGTTGTCCTAGGCTAGAGAGCAAACAGTTCTTTGAACTCACCAGAGAATAAAGGACATTTAGCTTAAAATGGCCTTTGTTTTTGAAAGGCTTAAGCCTTTAATTCAAGGGGCCGAAGCAACAGCCATGCCCCCCAGCCTGACCTATTTAAACCCTTCCTTCCTGCTTCATTCAGAAGCAATTTTTCTTTGCCCCACCATTCTCTCCTCCTCATCCAGTGGCTAGTCTGTCTCCTCTGGGCTTCTTCCTAAGCTACATTTAGCCTAAGGGAATCCTCCCTCTGCATCTCTAGGGGTGGAACCCTTCTCCAGGGTTCCTTGCACTCGGCTTCCCTACAGGGTGGTATTCCTGAGGCATAGAGAGACCAGTGGCCACGACAAAGTTTATTCACCAAGTTGCACAAGAACAGCACCACACCAAGTTGCATAAGCACATTGAAATATATCAACAAATGGCCACGGCAGACTAGACACCCCTGCAGAGCAGCAGGCCATATGAACAAAAGAGAAGGGTCCTAATTCACATAATCAGTTCAAACCAGTTCTGTATTGGAGGTGGTTTCACAGAATCAAAAGAATCTCTGAGGTGTGATGTAAGAGAGGCAGTGCAGATGATGCATGTAAAGGGGCCTGCCAGGCACGGATATTTTGGGAACTGCATTTTCCATATGAAAGTCAGCCATGACTTGGGAACTGAAGCCACAACATCACTATCAGTTAGCTATGACTCAAGAGATCTCAGGGAAAGCATAAATGATCTATTTAGGATCTAGGTAGGCTTTATTCATTTATCTTATTGATTGAAGTCTTGGAATTACAACCCTTTGAGTCAAAGACTCTTTTGCAAAGGCTCCACGTCAGATTTATAAACAGACAGGTTACAAAAAAAAAATACAGGAAGTTAATACAGTACACAGTACATAGGATACGAGTATAGAAATGTAACCCCCAGGTGGTGCTATCCCAAGGGCTACTACCCTTGCCTGCTTGACTACTGACAGGTTGAGGGGCCTAGGTTCTATGGCGGGTGCCTCCACCCAGAGGTCAGGGTTTGTAGTGGTTAGACTAGCTTGGTCACAGCCCTCTGGGACACTGAGGCCCCCCTTTTATTCCCTCTAGTGGCTCACACAGTACACAGGAGTTACAGCCCCAATACCCCACGTATACACACTGTTCACTCATAAAGTACCACTTACCCTCAAGACTGATTCTGCAGCACGTCTCTGAGGACCCCCTGTAAAATAAGGTTAAACAACATACACAGCAAAATACAATACTGTTTCCATAAGTACAAACACCGCAGACAGTATATAGTATAACAACAACAAATCTGATTTATTTAGGGGACAGTAACATGGGAGGGGGAAATCAGGTTAATTGGTGGCATTAAATCACAGTACTGTGCACACATACAGGGTGTGAAAAGTCACACTCTGGGTACCCAGGTTGGGGGGGGGACTAGCCAGGTCCGTTGGCCGGCAGGTGCAGATGGATGGGGCCCTGTAGAAGAAAATATATGCACAACACCCAATTGTAATCCGGGAGTCGGATGGCTCAGTCCATGAAGCAGTGAAACAACAAGAATTAGATGACACACTTGTGATTGA
Organism: Neoceratodus forsteri; assembly: GCA_016271365.2. Taxonomy (NCBI): domain Eukaryota; kingdom Metazoa; phylum Chordata; order Ceratodontiformes; family Ceratodontidae; genus Neoceratodus; species Neoceratodus forsteri. The sequence goes on along the minus strand of CM057452.1, from coordinate 885,034,251 downwards.
AAACAGGCTGCAGGGGAATAACCTGATTTGTACTCACAATACCCAAGCTGAGAACTGGATGGTGGATGTTCTTCTGGATTGTCAGCAACCACAGGGCATGGAGACAAGGTCCTTGTAACAGGACCCCACTGCAGTTGATAGCAAACGGATTTAGTCCAAGACAAGCTGGGGTTTGCTTCCAGCTTCAACACACAGCACACAGTACAGGGGATTGGAAATAGCGATTCCCCACATCCTTGCTGTCCCATTCTTTTTTCTCACTACCACAATAGGGGAAGCATATGGGCTTCTGGATTCTTGTATTACACCAGCAGCTAGCATCTCTTGCAGATGCCATCTCACATCATCTATGTCAGCAGGGGCCAGGCGTCGAGACCTCTCATGAAATGGCCTTTCATCATGCAGCCGGATGTGGTGCTCAGCTCCTTGCACACATCCTATGTCCCATTCCTTTAAAGAAAACACGTGGTCTCTCTGGGCAAGCTTTCTACTGATTCTCATCTTCCATTCATCTGGCAACGGGGAGTCCCCAAAATCAAACAAGTCGGGCGTCACTCTGTCATTTTCCCCCGAACACTTGTTACTGGGTAGCACTGCAGTATCTGCACAATGTTCATTAGCCAGGGTGTAACCTCTATTTACTCGAATCTCTCTATCAGACACATTATGAACTTGGACCATTACCCTTCTGGCATAAGCATGGGCTCTAGCAGGCAAAATACTTGGCTTGACCAGCAGTCCTTCCGACAATTTCCCATCGCCTGGTGCATCCAGCATGAGGATTTTATTCTTGACATCCTTTCTGATACAGACTTCCCCCTGTAGGGTACACTGGGCATTTAGCACCAGGATCAGAGACTCAGGATCCTTCTTCCAGACAATTCCAACCAGTTCCTCCGGTTCCACTTTTTCAGCATCTCTCTCTACCTCATAGGCCTTCTTGATCAAGGCCGGAATTCTTAAAGCTCTACTAGTCCTTGACCCCTGTTTTTCATAACACAACTGTGCCAGCCATCCAAACATATGTGCATTAGTCCCAATTAGTAAAGGAACCCCATTATACAGTCCAGTAGGGGGACACACTAAGGCCAGGGTCCCTACTTGCTCTGCCACTCCAGCCACGGAGGTGGGAAAAGACAGCCAAATTCGGATATATCCAGAGTAGGGGTAGGCCTTCTCACTTAACCCCCAGACATGCAGCCCCTCCAATGGTTGTAAGGGTACATCAGACAAATGCTTCTGATACCAGTCTTGGAACATAATTGTCACTTGGGAGCCACTGTCTAATACAGCTCTTGTAGATACTCCATTCACCTTTACAGTGGTCTCTATGGAGGGATCCACTATTCTGGACCAGTCTGGAGAGGTGGTAGCGGGGGCCTGGGTAACTGACCTTGCCACAAAGGGACGTGAGTTAGCATTTTTTGGATCCTCACTGCGATCATTTTATGTACCTCTCAACCACTGATTTGTCCTCCGAAGATCTCCTTGTGGCCTGTATACAACTTTGTCTGTGTCTTTTGGGGACCTGCATTCTCTCTTCATGTGCCTATCCTTCCCACAATTATAGCAAAATATACCTTCCGGAGACTGAGCTGGCCGAGGCATCACACTGGGAGCCAGGGCCGGGGTACTTCCAACAGAAAACCTTGGTGCCATCTCTGTCTGCGGCATGATAAGCATTTGGAGACATCTCATCAATTTCCCCACTTCCATGGTCAAGACATCGAGTTTTGAGCTGTTGTCAGCAGGAGATGCATGGGTGGGTACCCCCAACCCCATAGTAGATGCAGTCGGATGAGAGTCGGGGCCTGTACTTGCAGGAGTGGCCTTCATAAAGAGACTGTTTTTTATTTCCCTGAACTCTCTCAGCAGTTCACCCCATGGTGGCACACCCTTTTCCTTCTCAGAGCACTCATTACCTGCCAGCCTCTGCCCCTGAACTTCACTTGATGGGTCACCCTCAGTCACTCGGGTCGTAGCAGCAGCTATTGGTGCTAGTCCCTCCCGGGGCCGCCTTTTCTCAACCCCTCAAATTTCTCTCATTAGCTCATCATAGGAGGGTGGGGATTCCAGTCTATTGGCCAGGCATAACTGAAGCAACAGCAATTCTGAGAAGGGGGCAGATTTAAGGATCCTGTCCAGCCTGGTTCGGTCCAATTCAGTTTTCTGGCAAACTACCCTTTCTGAGGCATTATTGCAACAATTTTTCCAGCCGAGATACATACACAGACAACAACTCCCCTTGGTACTGTTGTGCATTTCTTACTCTCCACCACAGGTACTCATCGGAATCTGGGCTCCCATACACATTCTCCAAGGCCTCAAGATAGTCCTCTGCAGTCGCTTCAGGGTTACTGGCCCATTTGGCACAGATGGTAGCCAGGGCAGGACCTCGGAGGCTCTCACTTAACCTCTTTCACTTTTCTGCTTCCGAGCATTGCCATTCTAGCACTTGAGGGGCAACATAGTCTATCCAGGTCTGCCAGTCATCCTCCCCTTGGGGGGTGAGGAGGGTGCCCGAGAAGATTCTCAACCTGCGGTAAGAGTCATGGCTAATAGCAGGTACAGACATAGGGGCTAGCATGGGCATGGGCATAGAGGGAGGAGCAATAACGGGTACTGGAGCGGGCATGGATGTTGGGGGAGGACCACCCCCAGGTGGCAAGAATAGTTTCTTCAAGTCCTCCACAGTTTTCCCTTCCTCCAGCAACAATTTAGCAAATTTCTCCTCAAAAGTTTCAGATAGTGGGGTGGGCTCATTCTCCCCCGGGTCTCTACTGTCCTTAGTTATCGCTCTCCAGGCAGTGAGGGCTCCCTCTGGGGTAATAGTCTGTGGCATCTTGGAACTGTCGATGGGGTCCTTATACTCTACTAGGGCCATGAAAGTGTGGGTGAGCAGATTAGCATGCCGACCCACCACCACAGGGTTTTGTAAACCCTTCACCTTGGAAAGTACTCCCTCTATAGTGTCCGTATTGGTACCCAGGGGAATGTCCAGGACAAGCACAGCATTTTGGGGGTCAATCTTCTGCCCAGTACACCACCCCACCAACTGGTGTACAGCCACTTCTGTCGGAGTATACATTTATTTTTAACAGTGATTCATAAATGTGGCCACTAGGGGACGTAAAATCCCCGTGGTGAGCCTCCAAGATGTAACCTCCAGGTGGCGCTATCCCAAGGGCTACTACCCCTGCATGCTTGACTACTGACAGGTTGAGGGGCCTAGGTTCTATGGCGGGTGCCTCCACCCAGAGGTCAGGGTTTGTAGTGGTTAGATTAGCTTGGTCACAGCCCTCTGGGACACTGAGGCCCCCTTTTATATCCTCTAGTGGCTCACACAGTACACAGGAGTTACAGCCCCAGTACCCCACGTATACGCACTGTTCACTCATGAAGTACCACTTACCCTCGAGACTGATTCTGCAGCACGTCTCTGAGGACCCCCAGTAAAATAAGGTTAAACAACATACACAGCAAAATACAATACTGTTTCCATAAGTACCAACGCCACAGACAGTATATAGTATAAAAACAACAAATCTGATTTATTTAGGGGACAGTAACATGGGAGGGGGAAATCAGGTTAATTGGTGGCATTAAATCACAGTACTGTGCACACATACAGGGTGTGAAAAGTCACACTCTGGGTACCCAGGTTGGGGGGGGCTAGCCAGGTCCATTGCCCGGCGTTGGCCGGCAGGTGCAGATGGATGGGGCCCTGTAGAATAAAATATATGCACAACACCCAATTGTAATCCGGAGCCGGATGGCTCAGTCCATGAAGCAGTGAAACAACAAGAATTGGATGACACACTTGTGATTGAAAACAGGCTGCAGGGGAATACCCTGATTTGTACTCACAATACCCAAGCTGAGAACTGGATGGTGGATGTTCTTCTGGATTGTCAGCAACCACAGGGCATGGAGACAAGGTCCTTGTGACAGGACCCACTGCAGTTGATAGCAAGCGGATTTAGTCGAGACAAGCTGGGGTTTGCTTCCAGCTTCAACACACAGCACACAGTACAGGGGATTGGAAATAGCGATTCCCCACAAGCATTACGCAACATTCATATGTAAAAGGAAAGTACTATACCAGGCAGGCTGCTCCTCGATCCCGATTGCACTTACTGCAAAATACCCGGGAGCACACACAGCAGCTTCAGTTCCTGACAGACCGAGCGCGATTCAACAATTTCTCCAGTCTTCTACAGGGTGAGCCTGGTTTCCACACTTCTGTTGCTTCTTTCTCCTCACTACTCAGATTCAGTCCAAACTGGCACTCACAATGGCTGCAGGCCGAACCTCAGGGCCTCACACGCGCTTCCTGTGCTAAACTACACACTGCAGAAGCACATAGCTCCTTCCTTCTTCACTGTCACAACTCATCTGACTTTCCAGTAACAGAGCAGGTCATTTCCTTTGATTTCCTCCCAGTTCGGTTGGCTGATCCTCCTTGTCAGTCACTACAGGCTCCCTCTGTTGGTGGAAAAAGGCGCCAAGGTCAAAACTGCATTTTCAGAGTCACTGCCCATACAATCCCCTTGTGGCTGGCTCAAAATTAAGAGTCCAAGTTCTGATTCGTCCACAGGCTCCATTTTAGGGCTCCCTTAACCCAATTGGCCCGGCAAAGCACTTTAGACAAAATGACAAAAATGACAAAAATGAAAGAGCTACACTGAAACAGTTCATGCTATAATATAGATAGGTTAGACAAACTGCATTTTCTCAGTCACTCTAAATGATTTCTGGCAAACAGTTATATCCTTCAACAAGACTCCCTCTGCACATGTAGCGATAGCAGAGACGGAGCGAATTGGCACCAGCTTGGGCGGGATTCGAGCATTAAATACACTGTCCCCCCATACAAACTAATTAAGTCTGCAAGCAGACAGCTCTTAAAGAGACAGTACATGGAGGCTCAAATAGCTCTCACTTGGAACCACATTTAAACAGCTCAGATACTGAACACCGCCCAGACTTGGAGCATTCAGGCAAGCTCCTGGAAGACTTTTGGGAACCCCCATTTGCAGGGGTTACACCCTTCCTGGCCTGGAAAAACTTGGCATCCACATCAAGTAAATACCCCCATAAATTTCAATACAACCATATACATTTACATCAATATCACATTAGGCTTGTACATGTAATCATCAGTCTACATATCACCTTACCAGAAACACATTTCTGAAACTTTTCAGTACATCACTTTTTTTCACAGTATTATACACACATTGTACCGTAACTCAGGTTATTACCTCCTGTACATGAAACCTGAAGAGAGAAGGCCCTTTCCTATCAGCTACCTTGGGGCTGGATGGGGCAGGGGCACCATATCTAGAGGGTGAAACAAGTAATCTGAAGTTAGCACTTATGCTTAGTTTGGGCAATGAGCTCGGGGACACATATACTCCTTTGTGGACCACATTGAGAGACAAATCCACAGGCCTCTCAGGAGAATCGTAACTGAGGCATACTACAGGCTTTACAGCTCTACCAGTCTTTCTAGGGGGAACTGTTACAGTCTCTGCAGTTTGGCCCTCACTTTCAGCGTGATCTTTACTTGCCAGGGGGGTTTCTTTCGGGGTTGAGAGGCTAGATCTTGGGGCACTTTCAGCTCCATGATTTGCAATCTCAGAGTCCACAACACTTGGCTCACATGGGGAGTTTTCTGACACTGACAGTGAACTATCAGGGCACTCAACACACTCTTCTTGTTCTGGTATATCACCAGTTTGTCCCAGTCCATCATTTTCCTCCTCTGAAATCTCAAACATTTCAACCATACACAATGATTTCATGTCATCTGACTTGATGCTTTGCACTTCACTTTCTGGGAGCATTGGCTGCAGGGACAAAGCTGGGGGCTTAGACAGTCCAGAAGGCCCAGCTTCATCTCCAGAATTGACTAGGGGATTGCCTTGAAACAATTGACTCAGTTCGTAAGAAGGGTAGTATTCAGAGCCACACTCACTTTCCTCTGACATGGACTGACAGTCATGTTCAACTGGGACTTGTGGAGGGGAACACTTTAACTCAGCTTCTGTAGGCACAGGCTTTCTTGATTTTTGCTTAGCAGCGGCTCTAGTCACTGGTCCAGAGGGGGAATTTTCTGGGGACTCAGACTCAATCAAGATTTGTCCAATGGGCAGTAAATGATTTCTATGCCTTGTTTTCACATCATTTGAATTATTCTCAGGCCTTACTTTGTACACAGGCAGATCATCTAGTTTGCCCACTACAATGTGAGGGAGATGGTGCCATCTGTCAGCAATCTTATGTTTGCCATGCAGTCCCAGATTTCTTAGCAATACCCGATCTCCCTCCTGGAGTTCCTGTGCTTTAACCTTTTTATCATACCTTTCTTTGTTGGCCAGCTTTCTTTTGGCAGCCATGGTTTGAGCCAGTTGGTATGCATGATTTAGCTGGGCCTTTAACTTTTCACATACTGTAAATAGTTGTCTGCTTGATCCCCATCAGGAGAAACTCCAAAACATACATCTACCGGTAGTCGAGCTTCTCTTCCAAACATCAGGCGGTAGGGGGAGAACCCAGTGGCATCACTTTTGGTACAGTTGTAGGCATGTACCAAGGTGCTGATTTGCTGGATCCATCTAGGCTTGTCCTTTGGGTAGAGGGTGTCCAGCATGTCCAGCATAGTGCGATTGAAACGTTCAGGCTGTGGGTCCCCCTGGGGGTGGTAAGGGGTGGTTCTGGACTTTCGCACTCCCCACAGAGAAAGCATCTTTTTGATCAGATGATTCTCAAAGTCCCTCCCTTGATCAGAATGGATTCTTTGCGGAGCCCCATAGTGGACAAAAAAGTTTTCTATAAGTACCTTTGCCACAGTGGATGCTTTCTGGTCCTTGATGGGTAAAGCTTGGGCATATCTTGTAAAATTGTCAGTGACCACCAGCACATTACTGATATTTCTTTGATCTGGCTCCAAACTCAGAAAGTCAATACAGACCAGCTCCATGGGGGCGCTGGTGGTGATGTTAACTAGAGGGGCAGCCCTCTGGGGCAAAGCTTTCCTCTGTAAGCAGCGACTACAAGTTTGAATGTGTTGTTCAACATCAGCCCCCATCTTAGGCCACTAGAATCTGAATCTCACCAAGTCAAGTGTTCTGTTTATGCCAAGGTGCCCCATGTGGTTGTGTAGGGACCTCAGCACCAAGTCTCGAAAGGCAGTGCGCAAAACTAGCTGTTGTTTATCTATTTGTCCCCCTCTGTCTACTGTTTCTCTGTATAACAGTCTATTAATCAGTTTCAACTTAGGACCTTCCTTGTATAACAATGCAGTTCTCAAATCAGTGGAGCATAACTTGGATACATCTTTCCCTGCGTAGAGGGCTTCTAGAGCTGATTTGATCATGGGATCTCTGGATTGAGCCCGGCTGAATACTGTCATTGTCCAGCTGAGGCAGTGCACCAATGTCTATTGCAGAAAAGTGGCAATAAGCAGCAGGTATGCAATTCTCAGAGGGCCCCAAACAGTCCACCAAACAGTTCACTGGGTCTGGGACCACTTGCTCCTCTCGGTCAAACTTCTGGCAGAGTGCTTGAATATCAGGTTCTAGCAGTCTGATCTAGTCATTTTGAGAAACAGGCCTCCGGGAGAGAGCATCAGTATCTATGTGGTTCAGGCCTGCTCTGTATTCAACAGCACAGTCGTATGTAGATAATGCAGAGATCCACCTATGGCCAGCAGTGTCCAACTTAGCTGAAGTCTGCACATAGGTCAGGGGTTATTGTCAGTTTTTACTAGTATCTTAGCCCCATACAAGTACTCGTGGAATTGGTCCACAATGGCCCACTTCAAAGCTTGGAACTCTAACTTATGTACAGGATAGTTCTTTTCGGAAGGGGTCAGGCTTCTTCTGGGAAAGGCCACTGGTCTCAGGCCATTCTCGTGCTCCTGGTACAACACAGCCCCCAAACCTTGCAAGTTAGGATCTGTGTGTAGGACATAGGGTTTTGCTGGATCTGCATAGGCCAGGACAGGAACGTGGGTAAGTTGATATATAATCTCATGAAAAGCAGTTTCACAATCAGGTGTCCATCATGCCCCAAAAAATTCATTAGGACAGAAATACACTCTCTCAGTCTCAGGGGGAGTTGATCTCTTATATTTTTGTGGGTAGAAGGGTAACCTTGAGTAAGATTAAGTAAAGGATGGATCACTCTTGAATAGTCCTTGATGAAACGGCGATAGTAGCCACAGAATCCCAGGAATCTTTGCAGTTCTTTTAGATTGTGGGGCTGTGGCCAGGTGGTCAAGGCCTCAACTTTACTTGGGTCGGTTTCTATTCCCTCGGTGGAGACTATATGTCCCACATACTTTACAGATGTTTGGAAGAATTGACATTTATTGATGGACAGTTTCAGGCCAAAGTCTTCCAGTCGGCCCAACACCTTGAATAATCTGCTGTCATGTTCCTCCAGTGAGCTGCCAAACACAATAACATCATCTAGGTATACCAGACACTCTAATAAGTTTGTGCCCCCCACTGCACACTCCATCAGTTATTGAAAAGTGGTTGGGGCACCAGAAATCCCTTGAGGCATCCTCAAGAATTCACAGAAGCCAAGCGGACAGATATAGACTGTCTTCTCACGGTCTTCTGGGGCCATCGGGATCTGGTAGTACCCCGCTGCGAAGATCCAGCACAGAGAACCACTTGCTATCGTTCAGGCAGTCCAAAGCATCCTGAATGTGGGGCACTGTATACTGATCAGGGATAATCCACCGGTTTAAAGTGCGATGCTCCACACACATCCTTACTGTCCCATTCTTTTTTCTCACTACCACAATAGGGGAAGCATATGGGCTTCTGGATTCTTGTATTACACCAGCAGCAAGCATCTCTTGTAGATGCCATCTCACATCATCTATGTCAGCAGGGGCCAGGCGTCGAGACCTCTCATGAAATGGCCTTTCATCATGCAGCCGGATGTGGTGCTCAGCTCCTTGCACACATCCTATGTCCCATTCCTTTAAAGAAAACACGTGGTCTCTCTGGGCAAGCTTTCTACTGATTCTCATCTTCCATTCATCTGGCAACGGGGAGTCCCCAAAATCAAACAAGTCGGGCGTCACTCTGTCATTTTCCCCCCGAACACTTGTTACTGGGTAGCACTGCAGTATCTGCACAATGTTCATTAGCCAGGGTGCAACCTCTATTTACTCGAATCTCTCTATCAGACACATTATGAACTTGGACCATTACCCTTCTGGCATAAGCATGGGCTCTAGCAGGCAAAATAATTGGCTTGACCAGCAGTCCTTCCGACAATTTCCCATCGCCTGGTGCATCCAGCATGAGGATTTTATTCTTGACATCCTTTCTGATACAGACTTCCCCCTGTAGGGTACACTGGGCATTTAGCACCAGGATCAGAGACTCAGGATCCTTCTTCCAGACAATTCCAACCAGTTCCTCGGTTCCACTTTTTCAGCATCTCTCTCTACCTCATAGGGCCTTCTTGATCAAGGCGAATTCTATAAGCTCTACTAGTCCTTGACCCTGTTTTTCATAACACAACTGTGCCAGCCATCCAAACATATGTGCATTAGTCCCAATTAGTAAAGGAACCCCATTATATAGTCCAGTAGGGAGACACACTAAAGCCAGGGTCTCTACTTGCTCTGCCACTCCAGCCACGGAGGTGGGAAAAGACAGCCAAATTCGGATATATCCAGAGTAGGGGTAGGCCTTCTCACTTAACCCCCAGACATGCAGCCCCTCCAATGGTTGTAGGGGTACATCAGACAAATGCTTCTGATACCAGTCTTGGAACATAATTGTCACTTGGGAGCCACTGTCTAATACAGCTCTTGTAGATACTCCATTCACCTTTACCGTGGTCTCCGTGGAGGGATCCACTATTCTGGACCAGTCTGGAGAGGTGGTAGAGGGGGCCTGGGTAACTGACCTTGCCACAAAGGGACGTGAGTTAGCATTTTTTGGATCCACACTGCGATCATTTTGTGTACCTCTCAACCACTGATTTGTCCTTCGAAGATCTCCTTGTAGCCTGTATACGCTTTGTCTGTGTCTTTTGGGGACCTGCATTCTCTCTTCATGTGCCTATCCTTCCCACAATTATAGCAAAACATACCTTCCGGAGATTGAGCTGGCCGAGGCATCACACTGGGAGCCAGGCCGGGGGTACTTCCAACAGAAAACCTTGGTGCCATCTCTGTCTGCGGCGTGATAAGCATTTGGAGACATCTCATCAATTTCCCCACTTCCATGGTCAAGACATCGAGTTTTGAGCTGTTGTCAGCAGGAGATGCATGGGTGGGTACCCCCACCCCCATAGTAGATGCAGTCGGATGAGGGTCGGGGCCTGTACTTGCAGGAGTGGCCTTCATAAAGAGACTGTTTTTTATTTCCCTGAACTCTCTCAGCAGTTCACCCCATGGTGGCACACCCTTTTCCTTCTCAGAGCACTCATTAACTGCCAGCCTCTGCCCCTGAACTTCACTTGATGGGTCACCCTCAGTCACTCAGGTCGTAGCAGCAGCTATTGGTGCTATTCCCTCCCGGGGCCGCCTTTTCTCAACCCCTCAAATTTCTCTCATTAGCTCATCATAGGAGGGTGGGGATTCCAGTCTTTTGTCCAGGCATAACTGAAGCAACAGCAGTTCTGAGAAGGGGGCAGATTTAAGGATCCTGTCCAGCCTGGTTCGGTCCAATTTAATTTCTGGCAAACTACCCTTTCTGAGGCATTATTGCAACAATTTTTCCAGCCGAGATACATACACAGACAACAACTCCACTTTGTACTGTTGTGCATTTCTTACTCTCCACCACAGGTCCTCATCGGAATCTGGGCTCCCATACACATTCTCCAAGGCCTCAAGATAGTCCTCTGCAGTCGCTTCAGGGTTACTGGCCCGTTTGGCACAGATGGTAGCCAGGGCAGGACCTCGGAGGCTCTCACTTAACCTCTTTCACTTTTCTGCTTCCGAGCATTGCCATTCTAGCACTTGAGGGGCAACATAGTCTATCCAGGTCTGCCAGTCATCCTCCTCCTTAGGAGGTGAGGGAGGTGCCGAAAAGATTCTCAACCTGCGGTAAGAGTCATGGCTAATGGCAGGTACAGACATAGGGGCTAGCATGGGCATGGGCATAAGGAGGAGCAATAACTGGTACTGGAGCGGGCATGGATGTTGAGGAGGACCACCCCAGGTGGCAAGAATAGTTTCTTCAAGTCCTCCACAGTTTTCCCTTCCTCCAGCAACAATTTGCAAATTTCTCCTCAAAAGTTTCAGATAGTGGGGTGGGCTCATTCTCCCTAGGTCTCTACTGTCCTTAGTTATTGCTCTCCAGGCAGTGAGGGGCTCCTTCTGGGAGTAATAGTCTGTGGCACCTTGGAACTGTCGATGGGGCCATATACTCTACTAGGGCCATGAAAGTGTGGGTGAGAGAAAGATTGGCATGTCGACCCACACCACCACGGGGAGTTTTGTAAACCCTTCTCCTTGGAAAATACTCCCTCTATGGTGTCCTATTGGTACCCAGGGGAATGTCCAGGACAAGCACAGCATTTTGGGGGTCAATCTTCTGCCCAGTACACCACCCCACCATCTGGTGTACAGCCACTTCTGTCGGAGTATACATTTATTTTTCACAGTGATTCGTTAATGTGGCCACTAGGGGACGCAAAATCCCCGTGGTGAGCCTCCAAGATGTACCCTCCAGGTGGCGCTATTCCAAGGGCTACTACCCCTGCCTGCTTGACTACTGACAGGTTGAGGGGCCTAGGTTCTATGGCGGGTGCCTCCACCCAGAGGTCAGGGTTTGTAGTAGTTAGATTAGCTTGGTCACAGCCCTCTGGGACACTGGGAAGCCCCAACATTATTTCCTCTAGTGGCTCACACAGTACACAGGAGTTACAGCCCCAGTACCTACGTGTCACGCCTGTTCCTCATGAAGTACCACCCTCGAGACTGATTCTGCAGCACGCCTCTCTGAGGACCCCCAGTAAAATAAGGTTAAACAATATACACAGCAAAATACAATACTGTTTCCATAAGTACCAACGCCACAGACAGTATATAGTATAAAAACAACAAATCTGATTTATTTAGGGGACAGTAACATGGGAGGGGGAAATCAGGTTAATTGGTCGCATTAAATCACAGTACTGTGCACACATACAGGGTGTGAAAAGTCACACTCTGGGTACCCAGGTTGGGGGGGGGGCTAGCCAGGTCCATTGCCCGGCGTTGGCCGTCAGAGTGCAGATGATGGGGCCCTGTAGAAGAAAAATATGCACAACACCCAATTGTAATCCGGGCGGATGGCTCAGTCCATAAAGCAGTGAAACAACAAAATTGGATGACACTCTTGTGATTGAAAACAGGCTGCAGGGAATACCCTGATTTGTACTCTAATACCCAAGCTGAGAACTGGATGGTGGATGTTCTTCTGGATTGTCAGCAACCACAGGGCATGGAGACAAGGTCCTTGGCGACCGGGACCCACTGCAGTTGATAGCAAGCGGTTTAGTCGAGACAAGCAGGGGTTTGCTTCCAGCTTCAACACACAACACACAGTACGAGTTGGAAGCCATGATTCCCCCACAAAGCATTACGCAACATTCATATGTAAAGGAAAGTACTATACCAGGCAGGCTGCTCACCGCCGATCCCGGTGCACCTGCAAAATACCCGGAGCACACACAGCTTCAGTTCCAGACAGCGATTCAACGTTTCCAAGTCTTCTACAGGGTGAGCCTGGTTTCCACACTTCTGTTGCTTCTTTCTCCTCACTACTCAGATTCAATCCAAACTGACCACTGGCTGCAGGCCGAACCTCAGGAGCCTCCACCGCAGCTTCCTGTGCTAAACTACACACTGAAACACATAGCTCCTTCCTCTTCACTGTCACTCATCTGACTTTCCAATAACACCAAACAGTATTTCCTTTGATTTCCTCCCAGTTCAGTTGGCTGATCCTCCTTGTCAGTCACAAGGCCCCTCTGTTAGTGGAAAAAAGCGCCAAGAGTCAAACTGCATTGCAAGTCTGCCCATACAATCCTTGTGGCTGGCTCAAAATTAGAGTCAAGTTCTGATTCGTCCACAGGCCATTTGGGCTCCCTTACCCAATTGGCCCAAAACCACTAGACAAAATAACAAAAATGACAAATAAGAGCTACATGAAACAGTTCATGCTATAATATGATAAATTCAGACAAACTGCATTTCTCAGTCACTCTAAATGATTTCTGACAAACAGTTATATCCTTCAACAAAGGCTCCCTCTGCACATGTGACAACTTACAGAGGCAGACGTGAACTCAACAAGCAGGATGGAAGCAATAACTGTCCCCTGCAAACTAATTAAGTCTGGCAGACAGCTCTTAAAAGACAGTACATAGGCTCAAATAGCTCTCTTGGAACCACATTTAAACAGCTCAGATACTGAACACCGCCCAGACTTGGAGCATTCGGCAAGCTCTGGAAGACTTTGGAACCCCATTTGCATGGGGGTTACACCCTCCTGGCCTGAAAAACTTGGCATCCACATCAATAAATACCCCCATAAATTCAATACAACCATATACATTTACATCAATATCATTAGGAAAGTACATGTATCATCAGTCACATATCACTTGCAAACACATTTCTGAAACTTTCAGTACATACTTTTTTTAACAGTATTATACACACATTGTACCGTAACTCAGGTTATACCTCCTGAAACCTGAAGAAGGCCTTCCTATCAGCTACCTTGAGGCTGGACAGGGGCGAGGCACCATATCTGAGAATGAAACAAGTAATCTGAAGTTAGCACTTGTGCTTAGTTTGGGCAATGATAGGGGACACATATACTCATTTGTGGACCACATTGAGACAAATCACACCTCTCAGGAGAACGTAACTAGAGGCATACTACAGGCTTCAGCTCTACCAGTTCTCGGGGGAACTAACACAGTCTCTGCGGTTGGCCTCACTTTCAGCGTGATCTTTACCCGCCAGGGTTTCTTTGCAGGGAGAGGCTGATCTTGGGGCACTTTCAGCTCAAGATTTGCAATCTCAGAGTCACAACACTCAGCTCACATGAGGAGTTTTCTGACCTGACAGTGAACTATCAGGGCCTCAACACACTCTTCTTGTTCTGGTACATCACAGTTTGTCCCAATCCATCATTTTCCTCCTGAAATCTCAAACATTTCAACCATACACAATGATTTCATGTCATCGACGATGCTTTGCACTTCCTTTCTGAACATTGGCTGCAGGGACAAAGCTGGGGCCCAGACAGTCCAGAAGGCCCAGCTTCATCTCCATTGACTAGGGATTGCCCAAACAATTGGCTCAGTTAGTAGAGGAGGTAGTATTCAGGCCACACTCACTTTCCTCCCACATGGACTGACAGTCATCTGTGGGACATGGAGGAACACTTTAACTCAACTACGCACAGGCTTTCTTGATTTTGCTTAACGGTGACTCTAGTCACTGGTCAGGGGAATTTTCTGGGACTCAGACTCAATCAGATTTGTCAATGGGCAGTAATGATTTCTATCTTGTTTTCACATCTTTTGAATTATTCTCAGGCCTTACTTTGTACAGGCAGATCATCTAGTTGCCCACTACAATGTGAGGAGATGGTGCCATCTGTCAACAATCTTATGTTGCCATGCAGTCAGAATTCTTGCAATACGATCTCCCTCACGGAGTTCCTGTGCTTTAACCTTTTATCATAACTTTCTTTGTTGGCCAGCTTTCTTTTGGCAGCCATGGTTTGAGCCAGTTGGTATGCAGATTTAGCGGCCTTTAACTGCACATACTAAATAATTGTCTACACAGTCCCCATCAAAACTCCAAACATACATCTACGGTGTCGAGCTTCTCTTCCAAACATCAATGATGGGGAGGCAGTGGCATCACTTTTGGTGCAGTTGTGGCGCCAAGGTGCTGATTGCTGGATCCATCTAGGCTTGTCCTTTGGGTGAGGTGTCCATGTCAGCATAGTCACGTTGAGCGTTCGGGCTGGCGTCCCCCTGGGGGTAGTAAGGGAAATTCTGGACTTACTCCCCACAGAGAAAGCATCTCTTTGATGGATGATTCTCAAGTCCCTCCAACAATCGATAGTTCTTTAGGGCCCATAGTGGACAAAACGTTTTCTATAAGTACCTTTGCCACAGTGGATGCTTTCTGGTCCTTGATGGGTAAAAGCTTGGGCATATCCGGCAAAAGGTCAGTGACCCAGCACATTACAAATATTTCTTGATCGGCTCCAAACTCGAAGTCAATAAACAGCTCCATCAGGGCGCTACAGTGATATTAACTAGAGGGCAGCCCTCTGAAAAGCTTTCCTCTGTAAGCAGGTACAAGTTGAATGTGTTGTTCAACATCAGCCCCATCTTAGGCCACTAAATCTGAATCTCACCAAGTCAAGTGTTCTGTTTATGCCAAGGTGCCCCATGTGGTTGTGTAGGGACCTCAACACCAAGTCTCGAGGCAGTGGGCAAACTAGCTGTTGTTTATCTACATCTCACCTCTGTCTCCTGTTTCTCTGCATAACCAGTCATTAATCAGTTCAACTTAGGATAACTTCTTAACAATGCAGTTCTCAAATCAGGGAACATAACTTGGATACATCTTTCCCTGCGTGGGGCTTCTGACTGATTTGATCAGGGGATCCTAGTTGAGCCCCTAGACACTGTCATTGTCCAGCTGAGGCAGGCCCAATGTCTATTGCGAAAAGTGGCAATAAGCAGCAGGTATAAATTCTCAGAAGGCCCAAACAGTCAAACGTTCACTGGGTCTGGGACCACTTGCTCCTCTCGGTCAAACTGGAGTGCCCAACATCAGGTTCTAGCAGTCTGATCTAGTCATTTGAGAAACAGGCCTCCGGGAGCAGAGAAAATATCTATATGGTTCAGGCCTGCTCTGTATTCAACAACACAGTTGTATGTAGTAATACGAGATCCACCTATGGCCAGCAGTGTCAACAGTTGAAGTCTGCACATAGGTCAAGTTATTGTCAGTTTTACTAGTATCTGCCCCATACAAGTACCATGGAATTGGTCACAATAGCACTTCAAACAGAACTCTAACTTATGTAGGATAGTTCTTTTCGGAAGGGTCAGGCTTCTTCTGGAAAAGGCCACTGGTCTCAGACCATTCTCGTGCTCTAATACAACCAGCCCCAAACCTTGAGTTAGGATCTGTGTGTAGGACATAGGGTTTACTGGATCTGCATAGGCCAGGACAGGCGCGTGGGTAAGTTGATATATAATCTCATGAAAAGCAGTTCACAATCAGGTGTCCATATGCCCCAAAAATTCATTAGGACAAAAACACACTCTCAGTCTCAGGGGAACATCTTAAATGTTTTGTGGGTAGAAGGTAACATGGTAAGATTAAGTAAGGATGGATCACTCTTGAATAGTCCTTGATGAAGCGATAGTAACACAGTCCCAGGAATCTTTGCAGTTCTTTTTAGATTGTGGGGCTGTGGCCAGATGGTCAAGCCTCAACTTTACTTGGGTCGTTTCTATTCCTCGTGGAACTATATATCTCACATACTTTACAGATGTTTGGAAGAATGACATTGTTGATGGACAGTTTCAGAAAAGTCTTCCAGTCACCAACACCTTGAATAATCTGCTGTCATGTTCCTCAGTGAGCTGCAAACACAATAACATCATCTGGTACACCAGACCTCTAACAAGTTTGTGCCCCCACTGCCATCAGTCATTGAAAAGTGGTTGGGGCACAGAAATCCCTTGAGGCATCCTCAAAATTCATAAAGCCAAGCGGACAGATAAAGACTGTCTTCTCACGGTCTTCTGGGCCATCGGGATCTGGTAGTACCGCTGCGAAGATCCAGCACAGAACCACTTGCTCGTTCAGGCAGTCAAAGCATCCTGAATACGGGGCACTGTATACTGATCGGGGATAATCCACGGTTTAAAGTGATGCTCCACACACATCCTTACTGTCATTCTTTTTCTCACACCACAATAGGGAAGCATAGGCTTCTAGTTCTTATTACACCAGCAGCAAGCATCTCTTGTAGATGCCATCTCCATCATCTATGTCAGCAGGGCCAGGCGCCGAGCCTCTCATGAAATGGCCTTTCATCATGCACCGGATGTGGTGCTCAACTCTTGCACATCTGTCCCATTCCTTTAAAGAAAACACGTGACCTCTCTGGGACTTTCTACTGATTTTATCTTCCATTCATCTGGCAGCGAGGTCCCCAAAATCAAACAAGTGGGCGTCACTCTGTCATTTTCCCCGACACTTGTTACTAGGCAGCACTGCAGTATCTGCACAATGTTCATAGCCAGTGCAACCTCTATTATCACTCTATAGACAATTGAACTTGGACCATTACCCTTCTAGCATAGCATGAACTCTAACCAAGCCAAAATAACAGCTTGACCAGCAGTCCTTCGACAATTTCCCATCGCCTGGTGCATCCAGCATGAGTTTTATTCTGACATCCTTTCTGATACAGACTTCTGTAGGGTATGGGCATTGAGCACCAGGATCAGAGACTCAGGATCCTTCTTCCAACAATTCAACCAGTTCCTCGGTTCACTTTTTCCAGCATCTCTCTCTACCTCATAGGCCTTCTTGATCAAGGCAGAATTCTTAAAAGCTCTAGTCCTTGACCCCTGTTTTCATAACCAATGTGCCAACCATCAAACATATGTACATTGTCCTAGTAAAGGAACCCCCATTATACAGTCAATGGGGGCACACACTAAGGCCAGGGTCCCTACTTGCTCTGCCACTCAACCACGGAGGTGGAAAAAGACAACCAAATTCGGATATATCCAGGTAGGGTAGGCCTTCTCATAACCCCCAGACATGCAGCCTCAATGGTTGTAAGGTACATCAGACAAATGCTTCTGATACAGTCTTGGAACATAATTGTCATGGGAGCTGTCTAACAGCTCTTGTAGATACTCCATTCACCTTCCGTGGTCTCCATGGAGGATCACTATTCTGGACCAGTCTGGAAGGTGGTAGGGGCCTGGTCTGACCTTGCCAAAGGAATGAGTTAGCATTTTGGATCCTCCTGCGATCATTTTATGTACCTCTCAACACTGATTTATCCTCGAAGATCTCCTTGTGGCTATATACAACTTTGTCTGTGTCTTTTGAGGACCTGCATTCTCTCATCTGTGCCTATCCTTCCACAATTATAGCAAAATATACATTCCAGACTAGCTGGCAGGGCATCCACTGGGAGCCAGAGGCGGGGTACTTCAACAGAAAACCTGGTGCCATCTCTGTCTGCGGCGTGTAAACATTGGAGCATCTCATAATTTCCCCACTTCCATGGTCCAAGACATGAGTTTTGAGCTGTTGTCACCAGGAGATGCATGGGTGGGTACCCACCCCATAGTAGTCAGTCGGATGAGGTCAGGCCTGTACTTGCAGGGTGGCCTTCATAAAGAGACTGTTTTTATTTCCTGAACTCTCTCAGCAGTTCACCCCATGGTAGCACACCTTTTCATTCTCAAACTCATTAACTGCCAGCCTCTGCCCTGAACTTCCTTGATGGTCACCCTCAGTCACTCAGGTCGTGCAGCAGCTATTGGTGCTAGTCCCACCCCAAGGCCGCCTTTTCTCAACCCTCAAATTTCTCTCATTAGCTCATCATAGGAGGTGGGATTCCAGTCTATGGCCGGCATACTGAAGCAACAGCAATTCTGAGAAGGGGCAGATTTAAGGATCTGTCAGCCTGGTTCGGTCAATTCAATTTCTAGCAAACTACTAAGGCATTATTGCAACAATTTTCCAGCGAGATACATACACAACAACTCCCTTGGTACTGTTGTGCATTTCTTACTCTCCCACAGGTACTCACCGGAATCTGGGCTCACACATTCTCCAAGGCCTCAGATAGTCCTCTGCGTCGCTTCAGGGTTATAGCCCGTTTGGCACAGATGGTAGCCAGGCAGGACCTCGGGAGGCTCTCATAACCTCTTTCACTTTTCTGCTTCGACATTGCCATTCTAGCATGAGGCAACATAGTCTATCAGGTCACAGTCATCCTCCTTGAGGTGAGGAAGTGCCGAGAGATTCTCCCTGCGGTAAGTCATGGCTAATAGAGTACAGACATAGAGAATAGCAACATAGGCATAGAGGGGGCAATAACGGGTACTGGGCCGGGCATGGATGTTGGGGAGGACCACCCCAGGTGGCAAGAATAGTTTCTTCAAGTCCTCACAGTTTCCCTCCAGCAACAATTTAGCAAATTTCTCCTCAAAGTTTCAGATAGTGGGGTGGCTCATACTCCCCAGGTCTCTGTCACAGTTATAGCTCTCCAGGCAGTGAGGGCTCCCTCTGGGAGGTAATAGTCTGTGGCATCTTGGAACTGTGGAGTGGGGTCCTTATACTCTACGGGCCATGAAAGTGTGGGTGAGCAGATTAGCATGCCGACCCACCACCAAGTTTGCAAACCCTTCACCTTGGAAAATACTCCTCTATAGTACCATGTGGTACCCAGGGAATGTCAGGACAAGCACAGCATTGCAGGGGTCAATCTTCTCAATACACCACCCACCAACGGTGTACAGCCACTTCTCTCCGGAGTATACATTTATTTTAACAGTGATTCGTAAATGTGGCCACAGGGGCCAAAAATCCCCAGGCGAGCCTCCAGATGCAACCTCAGGTGGCGCTTCCCAAGGGCTACTACCCCTGCCTGCTTGACTACTGACTAGGATAGCGGGCCTAAGTTCTATGGCGGTGCCTCCACCCAGAGTCAGGGTTTATAGTGGTTAGATTAGCTTGGTCACAGCCTCTGGGACACTAGAACCCCTTATTCTCTCTAATGGCTCACAGGACACAGGGTTACAACCCCAATCCCCCACGTATACACGCACTGCATTAGTACCACTTTCCTAAAGGTGATTCTGCAGCCGTCTCTGGAACCCCAGTAAAATAAGGTTAAATAACATACACAGCAAAATACCAATACTGTTTCACAAGTACCAATGCCACAGACAGTATATAGTATAAAAACAACAAATCTGATTTAGGGACAGTAACATGGGAGAAATCAGGTTAGTGATAGCAATAAATCACAGTACTGTGCACACATGCAGGGTGTAGTCACCTCCAGGTACCCAGGTTGGGGGCTAGCCAGGTCCATTGCCAGCGTTGGCGTCAGGTGCAGATGGATGGGGCCTGTAGAAGAAAAATATGCACAACACAAGATAATCCGGGCGGATGGCTCAGTCTGAAAACTAAACAACAAGAATCAGATGACACACAGCGATTGAAAACTGGCGCAGGGGATACCTGATTTGTACTCACAATACCCAAGCTAAGAACGGATGGTGGATGTTCTGGATTGTCAGCAACCACAGGGCATGGAGACAAGGTCCTTGTGACAGGACCCCACTGCAGTTGATGCAAGCGGTTCAGTCCGAGACAAGCTGGGGTTTGCTTCCTTCAACACAACACAGGACAGGGGATTGGAAATAGCAATTCCCAAACACTACGCACATTCATATGTAAAAGAAAGTACTATACAGGCAGGCTGCTCCTCGATCCCGATCGCACCTGCAAAATACCGGGGACCACACTTCGTTCCTGAGACTGGCGTGATTCGCAATTGCTCCAGTCTTCTGCAGGTGAGCCTGGTTTCCCACCTCGTGCTTCTTTCTCCCTCAACTCGATTCAGTCAAACTAGCTCACAATGGCTGCAGGCTGAACCTCAAGGGCCTCCACGCACTTCCGTGCTAAACTGCATACCAGAACACATAACTCCTTCTCTCTTCACTGTCACTCATCAGACTTTCCAGTAACAGAGCAGGGCATTTTCTTTGATTTCCTCCCAGTTCGATTGGCTGATCCTCCTTGTTAGTCACTACAGGCTCCCTCTGTTGGTGGAAAAAGGTGCCAAGGTCAAAACTACATTTCCCAGAGTCACTGCCCATATAATCCGCTTGTAGCTGGCTCAAAATTATGAGTTATTATGAGATATAGCGTTACCAGCACCAGCTTAACACTGCTTCTCTCCACACTGTAGAGTCAATTCGGATTAGCCATAAGTGGAAAAGGCAGATACAACTAACAAAATGCTAACAGTCTTCATTTTATTCAAGCCACCTAACATAATCATAAGGATTCCTATGATTAAAAGCCGAAGAAAACGCGTAGAAACTGCTTTGTTTCATTTGGAAATAGCGTGGATGGAAGCAGGGTGCAGGAATAAAATGAAGCACTTTTAGCACTTTATATAGTTGTATCTGCTTCCCTTTTCCACTTATGGCTAATCTGAATTGACTCTACAGTGTGGAGAGAGGCAGTGTTAAGCTGGTTCTGGTAACTCTATATCTCATAATATTACTTGTTTTATGCTGAGCACAGCTCCCAGGTGCAGGTCTGAGTAGTTTTACTCATTTCTGACTGTCAAAATTAAGAGTCCAAGTTCTGATTCATCCACAGGCTCCATTTTAGGGCTCCCTTAACCCAATTGGCCCAGCACAACAGTTCAGGACAAAAATGAAAGAGCTACACTGAAACAGTTCGTGCTAAAATAAAGACAGGTTAGACAAACTACATTTTCTCAGTCACTCAAAATGTTTTCTGGCAAACAGTTATATCTTTCAACAAGGCTCCCTCTGCACATGTAGCGACGGCAGAAACAGAGCGAATTGGCAGCAGCTCGGGCGGGATTCGAGCATTAAATACACAATCCCCCCATACAAACTAATTAAGTCTGCAAGCAGACAGCTCTTAAAGAGACAGTACATGAAGGCTCAAATAGCTCTCACTTGGAACCACATTTAAACAGCTCAGATACCGAACAGCACCCAGACTTGGAGCATTCAGGCAAGCTTCTGGGAGACTTTTGGGAACCCCCATTTGCAGGGGGGTTACAGAAATACAGTACATTATACATAAGTGCATCATAAATGTGGGCAGAATGCATGGCAAAGAAACAACATGGCGAGTAGATTTAAAACAGACAGGATAGGAAACATTACAAGGAAATTAATACAGTACATAATACATAGGATAATAGTATAGAAATAATGCAGTGCAATATACATAAGTGCCTCATAACAGAGCGAAGTACATGATAATGAAACAAACAAACATGGTGCAGGCAGTGCTAGCTAACTATGTAAACCGATAGGAAATTAAAGAAAAGAAAGGGAGACCAGAAAGAAGGAAGGAAGTCAATTAAGGAGATTTGTGAGACAGCTGGGGGGGGAGGTAGGGAGAAAGTTTGAGTAGAGGGGTGTAAGGTGTAGAGAAGGAACAGTAGGAAAGAGTTCAGGTAAAGGATGAGTAAAGGGCAGGAGGGAAACAGAGTGGGGAGGTAGAAATTAGACCAAGATAAGGTGGGGAGGAGCAGGGGGAAGTTGAGGGACAAACCATGAGCAGTCCCAGATTGACCAGTAAAAGCTAGAAATACTTTATCACACATACCCCCACAACGCAAAGCATCATGGGCTGTATATGCAAATCACCACAAAATATTATACTGGTTCAACTTTAAGCAGAAATACATGATGCCGAAAGGCCTCTTACACAGTCTGCAAAGGGTGCCAACAGAAAAAGCTAGGAGCAGTCACAACTATTCACAGAGAGTAGTTGCTGGCAAAGTTTAGTTTTAAAGGGGCCCAATTTAACTGTGGAAGAAACCAGAGGAGGCAGGCCATTGAGCAGGACAGGGGCCCTGTGGAATAATACTCACTGCCCTATGGATGTCTTACAGAAAGAGACTAGGTAAAGGGCCTTATCAGAGCTCCTAGTAGAATGAGGGGTAGGGGCAGGGGAGGTGAGCTGCTGGACCGAGGGAAGGGAGAGTCAGGTGTTAAGCTTCTTGGCTAACAGGTAGGTGTGGTAGTCAAGCCTACCCTTAAAGTTTAGCCAGTTCACTTGACTGTAAAGATCGCTTATATGGCTTAGCTTTGGTGCTCCTGTTATGAGCCGACATGCTTTATTGAGGGAGAGCATTATTCTTTTAAGAGCAGTGTCAGATGCAGATCCGTAGTATAGTACTATACTATAATCCACTAGGGATAGAATGGAACTAGTGACAGCCAGGTGGAGGGCGTTGTTTGTCAGGCAGCTTCTATGCCTGTAGAGGAGGCTGATTCTGGTGTTTACTGCTTTGCAAACCAGATTAATATGTTCTTGGTAGGAGAGGGAGGAGTTTAAGGTGATCCCGAGGTATTTAAAACTCCTAACCTGCTCAAGTGACGAGAGCTGACTGTTTCGGATGTTTAGTGACAATCCTTTATGTTTATTCTGGTGGTTTGCAAACAGCATTACTTTGGTCTAAGTTTATGAAAGGAGAACCAGGACTCAATGTGTAAAGCTATTTTGCAGGCATTGTTCAAGCATAAGGGGTTCAGGATGACTAGAGAAAATAACTACATCATCTGCATAGAGGAGTAGGTTGCCAGAGCAGGCTTGGGGAAGGGTATTTAGAAAAAGACTAAGCAGGAGCAGGCCAAGAATTGACCCCTGTGGAACCCATGAGTGAACTGGCTTACTGGAAGATTATTTAGATTTACTTTAAATTATTCTGTGTACATTTTTTCCTAACCAAAAATGTTCTTTTCCCTTTCTGGAGTGTACTATATTTCCATAGACTTTGTATAATCCTATACCATATGCAACAAGCATTTGTCAATGCCGAATGTATGTGAGTATGGTGTGTGTGTGGTGCAGGCAAGTGTAGTGAGATGAATAATTTGTGGTGGATCCTGACTTCCTACTATCTGTAGGTTGTGCTTGCACTGCAATTTAACACTGTCAGGATAACCTACTTGCCCAGATGTGGTGCATGGACCCATCAGGCCTGGACATGCACGTCAACCCCTCATAAGGAAAGGCTCCCCTGGCCCACTACAAGGTGTCATGTGTTCACCAGAACACTACTCTGTCCCTGCTCTGGCTGGGACAGCTGCCACACACTGCAGCTCCTTTCCCACAGCCTTGGCCTATTCAGCCGTCTCACTGATCTGGCACCTGAACTCAGGTTACTGGCACAGGAAGATGAAGGCAACATGGTCCCCACTGGGGCAATGGCCATCCTTGCAAACAATGTTACTTAATAAATTTTTTTTGTAACAGTTTTGACCCCAAAATTTCAGCAGAGATTTTTATGACCCTCCCCTCCCTTTTCTGAACATGACAGTTGTCATTTATAAAATATTGGATGAAATGGCATTTCGTGCCACAAGTGCAAAATCACATTTTGGCCAGGATTCAAAAAATGGCAGCTGTTGGGTTCATGAGGTAGTGTGCAAAAATGACTATGTTGAAATTTGGGGTCACAGTATTGAAAATTACCAAAGTTATGAGAGAGTGTGGAAAAACATCAATGTACCTTCATAACTTTGTTTTTCCAAATTCTGACCCCAAACTTTCAACATATTCTTCTTCTGACCCCACCTTATGAACCCGGTAGGTGAAAATTTTCAAATCCTGGCTGAAACGTTATTTTACACCACAGGTACGAAAACACATTTTGGCCAGAATTTGAAAAACAACAGCTATCATGTTCATGAGGTGGTGTGGAAAAATGGCTATGTTGTAAATTTTGGGTCAAAATATTGAAATTTGCCAAAGTTATGAGCAAGCAGTGACAAATTTTAATACAGTTATAACTTTGTGGTTTTTTAATATTTCTACCCCAAATTTTCAACATAGCCTTCCTATGACCCTACCTCATGAACCCAGTAAGAGAAAATGTTCAAATTCAATTCAAAAGATGATTTTACGGGAGCAACTTTTGGTCTGGAGTAGAAGAATTTCACCTACAGCACATCGTTCATGGTTGGGGTCCCAAAAAGGCCGTTTTGAAAATTTTGGGAAAAAATATTAAAAAATGACCAAGTTAGGAGTACAAGTTCAAAATGCATTGCAATACATTGAAAATACATTGATTTCCTCAGATCCAGGTCCAATGTTGAAGAGTGAAGACAGGTCTCTGGTCTAGAGAGGATTCTGGCATTGGACTCCCAGTAGGTAAGTAAGGAAAGGGAGTGGGTGGGTGGGGAAAACTGATGCAAAGTTCTGTTTTGTTTTTAATATATGCACTACAGCAAAGGTTTCCTCATCAAAGTGATGAGTTATATTTCTCAGCCCCTGCGTGCCCCCCTCACCATTTTGATCCCAGTTTATCATACAGGAATGTGTTTGCATTTCTGGAGCAGAGGAGCTGTGGTGGGTTAAGAACATCAGAGATGGGGAGGAGGCCAGAGACTTTAACAACCCCCGTGATATGAGGTTGGAGGGCTGATGATTTTTATTACAGTTCCAACTAATTGACCCGACCAGGAGAGATGGAAGCAATGGCTCCAAATTGCCAATCCATGTGTAGTCCACCTGCAGCCCCCCTTCCCCTGAGGGTGGGGATAACAAAAAAGCTACAAATAATAAAATAAAAATCTCTGACCCTTACCCCATTATTGGTGCCAGCCCTCTCTCCCAAAACAGTTGATCTTTCTCTCTTTAAATCCTGTTCAAAAAAATCTGGAGCCATAGTGGAGGGTTAGGGTGGGTAAGGAGGAGGGGGCCTGCAATTAGGTAGGTGGGGGTGGGGCATCCTTTAACTTATGATCAGATGCAAACATGGGGGAAGGGATGTTGCTGCAGCTTTACTGCAGGAAGCAATCACATGTGATATAAGACATGCAATAAACCGTGAGGTACTAGCTGGTGGCAAACGCCCCGCCATAAGCTGTGAAGCAGAAGTCATCTAAACTATTACTGCATTGATCTAGCTGTCCTGTAACTGTGTCAGGAGAGATAATGCCACCGCAGATCAAACCTGGGGTCCCATTCTCTCCATCAGATGCCTGCCATATCAACAATAATAATAAGTGGAAGGGGAACCACACAACTTTTCCACTGGGGCAAGTAACTCGCCAGGACTCTTACAACCTTCGCTTTAGTGAGAAAACAAATGTTGCATTTTTGGAAGGTCCTTAGTCTTTAAATTGAGCAAGTATCTGGTGGCAAGTGCCCCTCTATAACCAATATTTATATAGTCAATATAAATGCTGATTTAACTCATATGCATGTGTGAGTTTTGATACACATTTATAAATGTTTCATAAATACATACAAACAGAAGAGAGAAAGAAATAAGTGACTCAGCTGGGATTTGAACCCAGGCCACCCGGAATACCATTCCAGCTGTGCTACCAGCTGTGCCACCAAAGCAACTGGAACCTGGGCCGTCCTGGAGCACATTACTCTTTCTCCAATGCACAACCTGGTGCTGCACAGATAATTACATTTTTCAATCACAAGAGTACGGTGTGCGTATTTATGGAACACTTACAAACAGAAGAGAGAAGTAAGTACATCAACAGGGTGTTGAACCCAGGCCTCCTAGAATACCATTCCAGTTGTGCTACCAGCTATGCCATCAAGGTAATTTGAGCCTGGGCCGTCCTGGAGCACATTATTCTTTCTTCAAAGCACAACCTAGTGCTGCACAGATAATTAAAATTTTCAATCACAAGAGTTCGGTGTGCATATTTAAAGAACACATACAAGCAGGAGAGAGAACGAAGTGCCTCAGCTGGGACTTGAATCCAGGCTGCCCAGAATACCATTCCATAAATATGCACACTGCACTCTTGTGATTGAAAAATGTAATTGTCTGTGCAGCACCAGGTTGTGCATTGGAGAAAGAGTAATGTGCTCCAAGATAGTCCAGGCTCCAGTTGCTTTGGTAGCGCAGCTGGTAGTGCAACTATAATGGTATTCTGGGCAGCCTGGGTTCAAGTCCAGTTCAGGAGGCAGTATAGCACAGTGGTTTAAGACACTGAGCTGCAAACCTGAAGACCTGGGTTTGAATCCCACAGCCCCCACTTGTATACTGTGTGACCCTGAGCAAGTCACTTAACTTCCCTGTGCTCCCAGGTCGAACCTGTAAAAAAGCTTTCAGCTTAGTGTACCACTCCTGGTTAAACAAATAAAAAAAAAAGTCCCAGCTAAGGCTCATACAAACATATGAAATTGCCGGCAGAAAAAGGTCCATAGGTCTATCAAATCTGCCCAATTGTGCAGCTCTTAGTTTCATATTGCTACAGCTGCCCCAGCCCCACCCAAACCCCTCCCTCCCTTCCTCCCCTTTCCTGGTCTTTCCCCCTTTGTGTTCTTGTCTGTAGTAATCCTGCCCTTGACTCTATCCAAACCCCGCTTAAAGCTATCTACTGCCCTCAGTTCGATTAACTTCTCCAGCAATGCATTCCATCTCGCCACCACTCTCTGTAAAGTAGTTCTCATCTCCCTCCTGAACCTTCCCCCTTCCAACTTCAGACTGTGTCCTTAGTGACCCTTCCCCCCCTTTAAGCAGAACAATCCTCCCTCTCTGACTTTGTTTATGCCTTTCAAGTACTTAAAGGTCTATATCATGACCCCTCTTTCCCTTCTCTCTTTTCCAGTGAATACATGTTGAGCTCCCTCAATCTTTCCTCATATGGCAACTCACCCAGTCCCATGATCATTTTTGTAGCCCTGTGCTGCAACCCCTCCAGTAATCTCACATCCTTTTTGAGGTATGGGCACCAGTACTGCACACAGTACTCCAAATTTGGCCTCACCAGTGATCTATACAGGGGCAGGATGACCTCCTTCGTTTTTAGAGATGATCCCTCTGGCAATGCACCCCAGCATCCTATTTGCCCTTGCTGCTACCCTCCTACACTGTGATGATACCTTCATGTTCCCTGTGACTATTACCCCGAGGTCCCTTCCTCCTTTGAAGCTGTTACCTGCACTCTCCCCAGCCAGTAGCTGGTCCTGGGATTTCTTTCTCTGAGGTGCATGACCTTGCACTTCTTAGCATTAAACTCCAAATGCCACCCCCTAGACCAGTGTTCGAGTTTAGCTAGCTCCTCCCTGACTGCCTGCTTCCTTTCCTCATTGTCCACTTTTGCACAAATCTTAGTGTCATCTGCGAACAGGCTGATCTTACTCTTTACCCCCTCTTCAATTTCTCCAATGAAGACATTGAATAAAACAAGGCCGAGCACTGAACCCTGCAGTACCCCACTTGTTGCTGGCCTTGGCTTGGATGTCTCTCCCCTTACAACTACCCTCTGTCGTCTGTCCTGCAACCAGCTCTCAGCCTACCCCACCAGTTTCTCCCCTACCCCCATGTCCCTCAGCTGGCTTATTAACCTCCCATGGGGTACAGAGTCAAAAGCCTTGCTGAAGTCCAGGTACAGAACATCCACCGCATGGTCTTTGTCAACCGCCTTAGTGACCCAGTCGAAGAAGTCAATCACATTTGTTTGGCATGATCTTCCAGAGACAAACCCATGCTGTCTGTCATCCTATAGACCATTACTACTGAGAAAGGTTATCAGCCTCTCCTTTATAATGGTCTCAATCAACTTTCCCCACTACGGAAGTCAAGCTTACCGGTCTGTAGTTCCCCGGTTGGTCCTTGGGTCCACTCTTGTGAAGGGGCACCATGTGAGCCATCCTCCAGTCTCTGGGTACCTTCCCTCTTCTCCAAGGCTCTTACTTGTTTCTC
Source organism: Neoceratodus forsteri (assembly GCA_016271365.2). Taxonomy (NCBI): domain Eukaryota; kingdom Metazoa; phylum Chordata; order Ceratodontiformes; family Ceratodontidae; genus Neoceratodus; species Neoceratodus forsteri. The sequence continues at coordinate 885,005,731 of CM057452.1, read as the reverse complement.
TCTTCTGTTTGTATGTGTTCCATAAATATGCACACCGCACTCTTGTAATTGAAAAATGTTTCATAAATATGTTCTGTTTTGTATGCCTATGTTGCAGCTAGCGTCCCTCTACAGATCCCTTTTTATACAAAATTGTTTACGTGTCTGTGTTTTATGTACTAATAGTTTTAGGCTATATTATCGATATAAACAGCATTTTATTTTGCAGCTGAGCAGGTGGTACTTAACTAGCATAGATTCACTCATTCACACCGACAGAGTGCGAGTGTGTCAGTGTGTGTGCAATCTGGAGAAGCAATTGGAGGCATGGCAGAGTGTAGGGTTTTCTTATGTAGATGAAACGAGACAGCTGCTGTCTGATAGGAGCAGCTGGCTCCTTTCAATTTTGAAGAATTTCCACTGTGTAAAAAGAAACACATGTCATGATCAGCCTTGCTGATTATTGGGCTGTCACTGCCGAGCCCCTTGCAACCTGAGCTGCATTGGACCCAACCGTGACACACCTCTAAAATGCCATTCTTCATAACAAAATGTTTGCTACCATGCAAGCACACCCAAACATCAAAAATGGAGTATTAAGTATTTTTATATAAGTCAGGCTCTTTGAGACTGTATTTTTAAGGGTATAGATAACCTGGTGCTGTTGGCAAGTCCATGATCCATTTCTGAAGAGATGGGCTACTGAACTGTCCAAAGCATACCTGCGCCTAGCACAGGGTAGGTGAAAGCAGAGTACCCCAGCTGTGACAATAGGGGTGGGTCATCTGCTCTTTGGGAAAGACCATTGTACTGTTTGAGCAGTGGCTGGTGGTGAGATTCAGACTTAAAGCTATACCAAGTGAGAGTCAAGCTGGGTGGTGGCAGCATGCTGAGGTGACCCAGTCTCCCTCTCCTGTTGTCAAGGTTGGTGACTCCCACCAGCTCTGACCCTTCTGCTGTTACCTTTTCCTTTAACTCTTACTTCACTACCTGTGCTTCTCTTTCATCCCTTTCTCTCCTTCTCCTTCTCTTTCCTCACCTGACCTTCTCCTCTCTTTTTCCTTCTGTTCTACCACTTCCTTTGCTTACCTTAATGCCCTGCATGCCCTTAATACTCACAAGGGAGGTAGCCCTGATGTCCTTGATCCTAAACTTCTTTTCTCAGCCCCTGCAATCGCAATGTCTATTTCCCTACTCCTCACCATTTCTTTTTCCTTTGCAACTGTCCCTGAAGCGTGTAAGCAGGCTACTGTCATACCTCTCCCTAAAGGTGATGATCCCTTTTCTCCTGGTAACTTCTGTTCTATCTCTCTCCATCTCATCCTGGCTAATTTACAGGAACACCTTATACTATCTCAACTCTCTTCCCTCCTTGACCCCTCCTTCTACTTCACCCCTTCCCAGCTGGTTTTAGGAAATCCCACTCCACTTTCACTTCCCTTCTTTGGCTCACTGACTCCTTCCTCTCAGGTATGGATCAGGGACTGATCACCTCAGCCATATTTGTTGATCTTGCTAAAGCTTTTTGATACTGTGACACATCCCCTCCTTCTGGGCAAGCATAAAGCAGCGGGCCTCTCTGACTCTGCAGTCAGTTGGTTTCATTCTTACCTTGAGGGAACATCTTAGGATGTCCGGATAGGAAGCTCTGTTTCATCACTACTCCCCATCTGCTCAGGCGTCCCTGTCCTGGGCCCTATTCTCTTTTCCATATTCTTGAATGACCTCCCCTCTGTCTGTTCCTCTGTGTCCATTCATTTGTATGCTGATAGTTTTTTTTGTGCATCTGACTTCTCTTCCCATGACCTTACCTCATAACTATAGCTGGATTTTGATAACATTCAGTGCTAGTTCCAGTCTAAGCAACTGTTCCTCAGTGCCAAAAAAAAAGTTTCCATGACTTTTGACACCTGACAGAGCCTTACCAGGCTCATCCTTTACTTTGCACCCTTGATGGTGCTACGATTGAGGATGTATCCTCTTTTAAGTACTTCAGGGTCTGATTGGACTGACATTGTGATTTCTTGGTGTATATTTATGCCATACACTATAAGCTCCACCCCAAGCTTGGTGCACTTTGCAGGAAGAAAGGGAGTATCAAGCTTCTTGTCTGCCAAGAGATTGTTTTAAAGATGAGTCTACCTGTTTTTGATTATGGTGAAACAGAAACATAGAATTTGCTGGCAGATAAGGACCTCTTGGCCCACCCTGTCTGTCTGTTTTTCCCTATCTACAGTATCACCACAGATCATACTTGAACTCCGGTCCATCACCCCCCCTCTTTCCTTCCCCCAAGATTCCCTTGTGCCTATCCCACACATCCTTGAACCCCTTGACCCTCACTATTTTCACCCCACCACCTCCACTGAAAGGCTGTTCCAGGAATCCACCACTCTTTCTTTGAAGTAGTATAATACTTCTTCACATCCCTCCTGAATTATACCCGTTCAGCTTCATATCACGTCCCCTTGTTCTTGAACATATTTTTTCTGAAAAAATAATTCCCTCCTGTATCTTATTTACCTCTGTGAGGTATTTAAAGGTCTGTATCATATCTCCCCTCTTCCTCCTCTCTTCCAGTGTATGCTTATTCAGGCCCTTAATTCTCTCCTTGTAGGGCCTCTGATGCAGAGAGAAGGAAAACAAACCTTGCACTAGCCTCCCTCACAGGCAAAGCACAAACTCAAAGCAAAAGATATGCCAAGATAAAAGAATACTATTTAGAGTTATAGTGCTAAAAGGTGCAGGGCATGACACAAAAGATACAGAGGCAGAGGCATCTAGTGGGAGCCACAAAAACAAAAAAAAACACTCAATGGTGTTTTGCACCTGTGCAAGTGGTTTTTTGAAGGGTTTCTGATGCAGACCTTTCACCATTTTAGTTGCCGTCCTCTGGAGTGCCTCTACTCTGTGGTTTTTAGAACTGGACACAGTATTCTAGGTGGTGTCTTACCAGTGATCTATATAGAGGCAACACTACCTCCCTCTTTCTGCTGGTGATACCCTACACTATGCACCCCAGCACCCTCCACTAGCCCTACCAACTACCTTGTCGCACTTCCCTGGTCATCTTTAGGTCATCTGATATGATTACTCTGCAGTCTATAGTGGAGCTCCCAAATCCCCCTGAAGCACAGTTTCAAAGAAAAGAGAGCTCTCTGGCATGGAGGTGCTAAATTCCAGGATAGCAGAACTTTTCAGTAGAAAACAAGAGAACAGCACTCGCCTCCCTTCAATGGAGTTAATAGACCTCGTTCATTCAAGGACAACCACTAGCACATCTTGTAAAGTGGTGTGAAAAATGCCCCTTTATTGAAAACACATTTAGTCCAGGCGCCAGCATGGTGTTCAGTAGTTCAGACCTTAAAACCCTCCAGCTGCCTCCCATAACTTGTTATCCAGTATGTCACTCAGACATCATAGAATCAACTGCAAAGTCCAGTACTATGTGTGCTGTAGTGTCTCACACAGCAAGAGTCCATGCAACATGAGAGGGTTATGTTTTCTATAAACCCTCTCATTAACTGTCCAGAAGTCCCTGTAGTACAGACCAAAGAGACTGCAATCTCTCCCCAGAACCATCTGGCTTGTTTCTAGCTTAGCTTTACCAACCACTGTCCATTTTAATTGAGATACTTGTAAGAGGGCTCGCTGATACAAAAAAATAAAAAAATAAATAAATACACAGGAGCATGAAAAACACACACAAATAATTACACAAGGTATTACAGATACAGTAAAAAAACGGTCTAGTATCTCAAGACTCAGTCACAGGTAATTAATGTGGCTGTCTCCAGAATTTTCTGAGAAGTTCCTTGGTAGTCTGCAGTGAGACTTGGAAAGTTTTTCCCCACTATAACTGTAGGTCCAAATCCTCCAAAAGGTGTGGCAGAGTTCCCAGTGCAGGTTGTCGTCCTCTGTGGTTGAAATGAAGAGGATTCCATATCCAAGGTGGTTGGGGAACCATGATACCACATCTCTCAAAGTCAGATCTAACCTCCACCACAAAATGGTATAATTCGTTCCTCTCCAGGAAGTATACTCATAACCAAGCAGGATAAGGCATTTGAAATTTAAGGCCTGCCTGACACAGGGCTTGTAACAGCTTGTAAATATGAGCCATGTGCTCTCCTCTTTTACTTTATAGTGGCAGCATAATCATACTCTAACTAAAGCAGTTTTCCCTGAAGATAGCCTCACTCTTCCATGCAGTGGATAACACAAGTTCTTTCGACTGAAATTTTAAAAATGTAATGATAGTAGAGCGGGGCTGTGTCACAGATCCAGACTTGGGCCCTAAAGCACAGTGTACCCACTCCAGTTCTAGGTGCAAGTCTTCAGGTTGCTCCAGCACTGTTTTTAACAGAGTAGAGGTAGTCAGTGATATTCAACCTCTCTGCTCACTCAAACAAACCATAAACTTGAAGGATTTTCCTCCACAAATGTCCCTCCAGATCTTAGGATTTTAACTCAAGCTGCAGTTGTTTGTGATGTATGTGCAGTAATAGATTGCACATTTGGTCTGAGCGGTTTGAGAGCTGTGTTGTCACCGACTGCAATTCCATGTTTTCTTGCTTCAGGCACTCCATATCTGAAGAAACAGTGGTCAAGGAATCCTTCACCTTGGTCCTGAATGCCTGAAGTTCAGCAAGGTGTTCAAGCATTACTGCTGGAGCAAAGCTTGCTGTAGAGGCAGGGGATGACACCATATGCTGGATGGGCTTGAAGAGCCGTGCTGATCTGTAGCCAGTGTAGTCAAGGGAACCTGCAGCTGTGCTTGTGCTTATTCAAGTCCTCCATCAATGCTGTGCACCTGGAGTTATTCCATAGAGGTCAGGTGAAAGTTTTTGAGAAAATCAAATTTTGGTGCAATTTGTGTAGCGCAAGCTGCTGTGCAGTTGAGTTTGGCAGCCAACCCCAATGGTGAAATCACCAGAAGTCTCCTACCCAAAACAGGTTTAAAGGGAAAGTCCCCTCAGCCTTTTATTCTGTTTCCTTGTGTAGTTTGTAGGCACGTTTAATGATTGCCTCTGTTGTACCCTTCTAATTTCATCAGGATTTAAATGTAAATGAAGGACCTGTGGCTCGTCACCATGGAGCTCCCTTTCACAGCACTCCTCCAACTGTGCTGTAGGGGTGGATTCATGTCCCACCCTGAACTTAGGGAGCACATTCCTGTTACAAAGTTGTGGTCTCAACGTTCTGACCTGTTGGTGATTTATTATTCTTTTTTCCACTTCTGTGTTTTCCCTCAGTTGTTTGGGGCATAGTCTTACTGTTTGTACAAAGGCTGGGAGACCATATTGGCCCCATCTACTGTGTTTTCCATTTCACGTCATAGGTACTACTAAGCATTATGGTTTTGCTGCACTGTGGGACAGTCGGGAGAAGCCTGCCCAGTGCCCCTTGTGGCTGCTACACCCTGAGAGTCCAGGTGGAGTTTCTCCAATGTTCTGGTGGGCTGTAGGGGAGAAAGGTCTCCATTTAGATCTCCCAGAGGTAAGGCAATGTTTTCCCTTTTTTGATTGGATTACCTTTACTCCTTTTGCAGCATTGCTGTTTTTGATTGGACTTCTTCTCTTTACTCTTATCCATGGCAATAACCTCGATGAAAATATTATCCTAAAATGTAAAAAAGGGTTGAACAAACCAGAGAAGCTTTCGAAAATATTGCAATATATCTGCAGAGAGTGCCCTGATGGTGCTCTGTTACAGGAGACTCATCTTTCCCCCTCTGAACACAATTGGGTAGGTCTGGCTCATCATATGCTGAATACTACTCTTGTAAAATGGAGAAGAGGTGAGGGCTAGTAACTTTAATATTGACTGACATGCTTCTCTCTACAGGAGAAAGTAGTTGATTCTGAGGGCTGATATGTCATGTTGGCAGGTTACTTGTATAGTACCTCGAATACTTTTATCAGTATTTAAATGCCCCAAACCACAAGAAAAAAGTTTTCCAAATATTCTTTACATAGAAAGATAGAAATTGCCGGGCAGTTAAGGACCGCTAGGCCCATCCAGTCTGCCTGTAAGCACTATACTCAGTTTGTGGTCTCTGACCCTATCTGGTCAGCACTACAGCAGCTTTTCGTCCTTCCTTTCCACCTCTGTGGTTCCCTTGTGCCTGTCCCAGGTATGTTTAATTCCCTCCACTGTGCTCACTCCCACCACCTCCTATGGCAGACCATTCCATTTGTCCACCACCCTCTCTGTGAAAAAAAAAAAAGTTCTCACATTTCCTTTTAACCTGCCTCCCTCCAATTTCATATTGTGCTCTCTTGTTCTAGTGCTCCTTCTGACCTGGAAGATGTTCCCCCCTGCACCTTGTTTATGCCCTTGAGGTACTTGAATGTTTCTGCCATGACCCTCTGCTCCCTCCTTTCCTCCAGTGAGTACATATTGAGGTCCTTTAATCTCTCCTCATATGTTTTGTGGTGCAAGCCCTGTACCATCTTGGTCACCCTCCTCTGGACTGCTTCCATCCTGTCAATGTCCTTGCAAAGGTGCGGCCTCCAGAATTGCACACAGTACTCTAGGTGAGGTCTCACTAGTGCTTTACAATGGCATCACTGCGTCCCTCCTTCTGCTAGTGATATCTCTACCTATGCACCCCAGCATACCACTGGCCCTCAGTGCAGCCTTTGTACATGGCTTTGACACCTTTAGGTCATTTGAAATAATAACCCCCTGGTCCTTTTCTTCCTTGGTGATCATCAGCTCCTCCTCCCTCATCCTGTAGCTCTCTCCAAGGTTCTCTCCTCCCAGGTGCATTATTTTGGACTTCTTTGCATTGAACCCCAATTGTCACACCTCTGATCATTTTTCAAGCTTTCCAAGGTCCCTCGTCATTCTGTCCACCACGTCTGGAGTATTCACCCTGTTGCAGATCTTAATATCATCTGCGAACAGTAAGACTTTTCCCTTCAGCTCTTCCGCAATGTCACTAATGAAGACATTGAACAGGGCTGGCCCAAGGACCTATCCCCGAGGTACCTCGCTGGTCACCCCTCTCTCTCCCTGGATTGGAACCCATTTACCACCACCCTCTGCCTCCTGTCCATTAGCCAGTTCTTTACCCAGTTTACCACCTTGTGCCCCATGCCCAGACTAGACTTGTTAAGAAGCCTCTTATGTGGGACGGTGCTGAAATCAAGGTATGCCACGTCCACTGCCCCCCAAATACCAATTTACTTACTTCGTCACCCAGTCAAAAAATCAGTCAGATTTATTTGACATGACCTTCCTGCTGTGAATCCATGTTGCCTTGGATCCTGGGCACCACTGGATTCCAGGTGTGCCAGTATTCTTTCTTTCATCAGTGCCTAAGTGGGGTACCGCAGGGTTCAGTTAGTGGGGTACCGCAAGGTTCAGTACTGGTTCCAGTCGTTTTTAATGTCTTTATAAGTGACATTGCAGAGGGACTGGAAGGAAAAGTATTCCTCTTTGCAGAATACACAAAGATCTGCAACAGGGTTGATACACAAGGAGGCGTGGAAAGGATGAGAAGGGACTTGGCAAGGTTGGAGGAATGGTCAGAAGTATGGCAGCTTGGATTCAATGCAAAGAAGTGCAAAGTAATGCACCTGAGAAACAAAAACCCAGCGGGAGATTACACAATGGCGGGGAGGTAGTAACAACAACAAAAATGGAAAGAGCCCTGGGGGTAATCATATCAGATGACCTTAAGGTTGGCAAGTAATGCGAGAAGGCAGTAGAGAGGACTGGGGGGATACTGGGATGTATAGGGAGAGGCCATCACCAGCAGAAAACAGGAAGTTGTTATCCTCCTGTACTGACAGTTGGTGAAACCCCATCTGGAGTACTGCGTCCAGTTCTGGAGACCCCCATCTCCGCAAGGACATAGACAGGATGGAGGCAGTTCAGAGGAGGGCAACTAAAATGGTGCAGGGTCTGCAAGAGAAGCCATACAAGGAGAGGCTAAAGGAGCTTAATATGTATTCCCTTGAGGAAAGGAGGGAGAGGGGGGACATGATAGAAACATTTAAGTACCTCAGTGGAATCAACAAAGTCCAAGAGGGTAGCATCTTTCAGAAAAAGAGATGTGCAAGAACAAGGGGACACAATTTGAAGATAGAGGGGGGACGGTTCAGTGGCAATGTGAGGAAGTATTTTTTCACAGAGAGGGTGGTGGACACATGGAACAGCCTTCCTGAGGAGATTGTGGGGTCTAAAACTGTGGAAGAATTCAAGAATGCATGGGACAGACATAAGGCAATTTTTGTGGGAGGGGGGTAGGAAGAACTAGGCTGTTGGTTAAATAGGATCTGCAGCTTATCCTCTAGGTAGGGAAATGGGCAGACTAGATGGGCCAAGCAGTCCTTATCTGCTGTCAAAGTCTATGTTTCTATGTTCCCCACCACTGAGGTGAGGCTGACTGGACAGTAATTCCCCACCTCCTTCCTACTACCGCTTTTGTGCAGAGGGACTACATGTGCCCCCCTCCAGTCCTCTGGAACCACTCCTATGTTGAGTGACTTGGTGAACATGGCTGCCAGAGGCGCCACAAGTTCCATTCACAGCTCCCTTAATCTCCTCAGGTGTATGCCATCTGGCCCCATTGCTTTGTCCACCGTCAGTTTTCTGAGCTTTTCCAGGACTTTCTCCACTGTGAATGGACTGGTGTCCACATTCCCCCCCTTACATCTGTTGCCCAGCTGTGGTCCCTGACCTTCCTCCTCTTCAGTGAATACTGAACAAAAGTACTTATTCAGCATTTCTGCCTTGTTACAGTCTCCCTCCTTACACTGTAATTTGTCCCCTTTGAGCCTTACTATCCCCCTGATTTTTCTCGTTTCACTTATGTACCTATAAAATGTCTTGTCCCCTTTTTTCACTGTCTGCACTAATCCCTCCTCAGTCCTTGCCTTTGCACTCCTAACAGCCTTCCTTGCTTCCCTTAGACACTGCAGGTATACCTCCCTGTCTTCCTGTCTTTGGGTCCCTTTATATTTCCTGAAACTTTAATAAACTTTTAAAGGTTCTGGGGGTCAGTTAATCCTGGTCTTTATTTGACCCTAAACCCACACCATGACTCTATGCACCCAGCTGTGTTCTGCATTACAGTGGCACAAAAGTATTTCTGAACCATAGTCGAGGATGTAGGTTTCTTAGATGTTTGGAGATGCCTTTATCCTACAGTCTGGTGTTATACTCACTATATACTGAGTCAGGGCAGTCAGGCCCAACTTCATTACTTTTTGGTAATGGGTGATCATTTTGACTGTCTAGGATATATCTTATGGCGCTCTCCTACTGTCTGACCACACCCCCACTTTTTAAATTAGACATTGGCAATAGGTGAAGGAGAACTACTTGATGCTTCAGTACCTTCTTACTGAGGGATGAGGCATTTCTTGATTTAATAAAGGGTAAGGTATTTATTTATTTAATTTATTGAAATGTTTCACCAGGAAGGCATGCTGAGCAACAAGTTACTCGTCTCCCGGTGCGACCTCGGGGGAGGGGAACAAAGTAAAATAATACATACAAACACTCAATACATACATACAATTTACATAAGTCCACTTTGCAAACATTAGCATAAACACGTGCAATGTACAGAGAATGTTACATTAATAATACATACATACATACGCTCAAATACAGTGATTGCAACATTAAGGTGCATTGATAGAGCAGGAATTAGCATAAAACGCAGTATAGTAAGTTTAATTTATGAGTACAGGCATAAGTTCAAGGAGAGGTAAAGGGAGAATAGCTAAGGCACAGATAGACATGGAAAAGGGAGGGTCTGGCAGCTATGAAGGAGGGCAATTAAAGAGAGACAACATTTTGGAAAGCATACAAGGAAGGGATGTGAGAGGTAATTATCAGGTGAGGGTTGAGGGTGAGATTAGAGGGAAGGGAGTAAGCCTAGATCCTAAAGAGCCCCTTCAAGATGCTAGAACCCTGCAGAGGTCTGAGGGGGCTAGAGTGGAAAAAGAGAGAAGGGAGGAAAGAAGACATTAAGAGAGGGAAGGGAGAGAGGGAATGCAGTTGTGGTAACAAAAATTGGATCTGAATGATCGTGGGCAACACAACGAGTAGCAGGGCACAGGGGCAAGGGGGTAGGGCACAGGGAGGGAGGGGGAGCCTAGAATGCTGAAAGTTTACCAATTGGGTAGGGTGTTGTGAGGAAGGGAGGTGCCTAGTCTTAGGGGGATCCTTTCAGGATGCTGAGAATACATAGATACATAGACAGTGTCGGCAGATAAGGGCCTACGGCCCACCCAGTCTGCCCATTTCAGCTTGTAAGTTCACTTTATATTTTCCTAGAAGTCTGTTGCCCCTTACCCCTGACCTCCAGAATTCCCTGCAAAGAGACTGGGACAGCTAATGAGAGGGGGAAGGGAAGATGGTATGAGGAGATTTGAGATGGTTGGGGGGGAAGGAGGAATAGGGAAGGAGAGAAGCCTAGTTCCTGGGGCAGCCCTTCAGGATACTGGGAACCCTGCAAGGGGGGCAGCCCTTCAGGATACTGGGAACCCTTCAAGGGGATGAGAGGACTAGAATGAGAATGGGGGAGGGGTGGAAGCAGTGCTTGGGGCTCGTTGAGAGTAGGTGGAGTAGGAAGGAATGAGGGTTATCAGGACAGATAGGAGTACGGGGGAAGAAATTTTGAGGCATTCTAGAGGAAGGGTTTTGGAAGGAAATTAGAGTGTTCTAGAGGACAGATAGGAGTAGGAAGGGGGAAGAAAATTTACAAGTACTAGAGGAAGGGAAATGGAAGCAAAATTGGGGTGGGTTGTAGCAGGAACATTAGGGTGAGAGGTAATTATGAAGTGTAGAACTGATGGGGTTTGTTAAGGGTAGGGGGAGTGGGAAGGAGTGAGGGTTAGCAGAACAGATAGGAGTATGAAGGGGGGATGATATTTTGAGGAATTCTGGAGGAAGGGAAATGGAAGGGAATTAGGGTGGGTTCTAGCAGGAACAGTTGGGCAAGAGGTATGAAGTGTAGAACTGATGGAGTAGGAGGAGGAGTGATGAATTCGAGGAGGGAGAGAATTCCAAAGTTCTGGTAGGCAATAGGAATAGTTCGATTGACCGATAAGGGTGGACCGGTGGGGTACAACCAATGTACGGTGGTCGGCTGATCTCAGGAAGTAGGATGATGACAGAGGTGTTGTAAATGAGGAGGAGAGGTGTGAAGGGAGTTCACCTTGCCAATGCTTGGAGGTGAATTTAGCACAATGGGAAAGACGCCTATTTGAAAGAGAGGGGAAGGAAAGGGCTTGATGCAGAATGCAGTGGTGGGTGCGAGAGGGAACATCAAGGGCAAAGCAGCAGAAGGAGTTGAAGATTGTGTCCGATCTGGTCAGGGAGGACTTTGGAGCAGCACTATAGACTATATTGCAGTAGTCAAAAAGGGGAGGATCATCTTATGGACAAGTTCATGCCTAGCTGCAGGAAGGATGCAGCTGCGGTTCCGGAACAGGGCACCAAGCTTGGGGTGCAGTTTTTTCTGGATGGCATCAGTATGTCCAGAGAAGTTAAGGTGTTGGTCTAGCCAGACACCTAGATATCTAAGGAGGAAGTGTCCCCCAGTAAAGTCCCATTGTGGAAAGAGGGCAGGGAAGGGAGCCTAGAGAGTCTCTGCCTTGTGCCGAAGGTCATGGAGACCATCTTTTTGATGTTGTGGACTAATTGATGGTTAGCAAACCAGAGCTGAACCTTGTTGAAGTCAAGCTGCAAGGTGGACATAACCATGGTTGGGCATGAACCAGAAGCATACAGGACCATATCATCGGCATACTTATGTATGGCAGTGGAGGGAGAGCAGACAGAAGGGAGGTCATTTAGGAAGATGGAGAATAAAAGGGGAACTAGCACAGAGCCCTGGGGATTACCAGTACTGATTGGGGGGGTGAAATGGCATTGCAGATTTTTATGGATTGGAATATACCAGTGAGGTAGGCCTTGAACCAACTGGTGGCTAGGGGGGAAGATAGGCCAGCTGATGAGAGGGAATCGAGGAGAGAGTGGTAGACAGCGTCAAAAGCCTTGACTAGGCCGACAAAGATGGCTGAGGTGATTTTTTTTTTTCAGTTATTTAACCAGGAGTAGCACAATAAGCTGAAAGCTTTTTTACAGGTGTGACCTGGGAGCACAGAGAAGTTAAGTGACTTGCTCAGGGTCACACAGTATGCAAGTGGAAGCTGTGGAATTCAAACCCAGGTCTGGTCTGCTGGATGTCACCAGATTTGCAGCTCAGAGCCTTAAACCACTACGCTATACTGCCTCCCATTAACCATTCAATTATTTATTTAGGTTTTGTTGACCGGGTATGTGCACTAGACAAATCCTGCCTATTTTCAGACACGATCCAGGGGAGGGGGATACAGATGAATGCCAACTGACCTTGAACTAGATTAAGCTGTTGGTGGTATTTTTAGTGAATGAGGGAAATTTGTCCAAGACACCAGGGAAATTCCCCTGTTTGTCAGTAGGGGGAACAGCTGGCTGTATTGTTATGGCCACTCGGCAGGAGCTGGTGGAAGGTATTGATGTCTCTGAGGCAGGGGAGAAAGCCTCCTCTCCTGTGCTTGAAAACCAAGCGGCTCTTATGGAATTAAGCAGATATGACAATAATTCAGCATTCCCGCTATCTGAGAAGGAAGGACCGGGACGTTTTTCAACACTGAATGTTCCGGAGACCAATGTTCAACAGGCCTTGTCGGTTGAGCAACAGATAAGTGAAACTTTTCTTTCTAAACAAGATGCAAGTCCCTTGTTTTCTTTGGAGCAACCTAATCAGGAACCAGAAAAGATAGTTACCGTAACATATTTTCGGAGTAGCAAACGCCAGCTCTTCTCACAGCTCTGTCAATTCCTGTGATGCAGATGCATCAAAGGATGCACCACCCTGGATTCAGTGCATCTCCCCTGTCATACGCTCCCTGGAACTTTGACTGAAAAACAGGAGAAATGGCTGGCCGTGAAATCGCTTGGAGCAGCGAGTGCCAAAAGCCGTTCCCTTTTTAAAAAATGGATTTTGAAGAGATCACATCTGGAGCTCATGGAATTTCTACCGATACGCCTGCTATAAGCGCTGTGGAGTCTAGCTGAACCCAGGTACCTAAACACAGTGAGACAAGGCAAGGGGAAGACAGGCAAGCTAAACTTTTTATCATTGGTTTTCATTCAGCTGGTAACACTGAAACAAGGGCAGAGGGCAGTGTTAGACGTACATCACAAAGTGAAATTGTGTTCCAAACGGACCCATTAAACCAATCCCAAACTACTAGTTTTGTCTTTCCAACTAGAGGTCAAACTGTCAAGATATCTTCTGAAGTTTTTAAAACCAAAAGATGGCTTTGACGTCAGCAAATCAAAATTTGATGCAGACTCCCCTTTACGAAAGGAAGAAAAATGTTTAAATGACACTTATGATACAGTACAAGCCCCCTCTACTTCTGACCTTATTCAGAAAGCTTTTTCTCTCCCCCTCATAAAGTAAAAGACAAAACTGAAATCTGGTCACCAGATACAGCTCTGACAGAGTCAGGATGGAAAAGGGGCCCCACAGGAATATGGATCCTGGATCCGGATTGGTCTTCTTCCTCTCCTCTTTCTCCATATCCCATTGAGTGGACCAGTGCCATTATAGGCCTGACCAGTTGGTCTACACCTATCCCCTCTAAACAGGAGGTTGATTCTAGTAAAGACCTCTTATGATCTGATCCAGGCCCTGAAAAAGATAAGCCACCTAAAGAAAAGGATCCTAGTGAGGTTCCTGAGGTCCCCCCTCAACCTAGACCTCTTCTTTCTGAACGTTTCTCCCAAAAATGGAAAGAAGCAGCACCTCAGAGGAATGCAGTGAGAATACGGTACAACGGGGGCCTGAATGTGAGACTGGACCAGGTGCATGTGGGAAAACATCTCCTTAAGGAATCTTTACAATTTTCACCAAAAGATGTTGTTGCTTTTAACATTTCTGGGGAAGATAATTACGATATCAGTTTTAGATCCCCTTTTTTGTTAGATCTTTTTTGGCAGAGATATAACCAACTCAAATTTTCCCCTCTGTGGTCTCCCTTTATAGTTACCCCACTAACAGAATCTCTAATTAAATTTGTGACTGTGATGTTCAGAAATGAAGGGGTTCACGTAGAGAATATCACTTTTTGGCTTTCCCAGAAATGTGAGGTCCTGAGTGCCCCAGAAGCAGTGCTAAATTCAGAGCTATTTTGGACTGGTAGTTGAAAGTATAAGGTTAAACTGAGGCAATACAACAATGAGATTGACCACATTCCAAATTCATTTACTTTGGGGTGAGATAGGGGAGTGTGCTTTTATGCAGGGCAGCCCCGAGCCTGCTAGAAATGTGGGGCTCAGACACATCTTTCTAGCTCATGTGATACCTTCCTGTGTGAGATTTGTGGGGAAATAGGACTTGGTAGTTTTCAGTGTGCTAATATGCTGAAATATGACTTATGCGATGAATCTGGGCATGGATATAGGGATTGTCTTTGGGCAGCCAAAAATAAAGCCTCAGTCATTAGCCCTGAACTATTGATACAAAAATCTCAAGATGAGGCCTTTTCTAAGAATCAAAAAATGAGATCTGCCCCCCCACTAGAGAAACAACAAAAGAAAAAGATTTTGCACCAGACACAGGTTTTTCTCAAAAACAAGAGACAGAGACAGGAACCCCAGATACTTTTGATGCAACTGATTTTCCCCCTATGTGTTATCAGGAGGTAGAACATCCAAAATCCCAAAGCTCTATACTGAAAGAAAAAAGGGTAACTAGGAGTTCAACCCCCCCAACTCCCAAGGACCCCCCTATCTTTGAAATGAATAATTCCTATGCCATTCTAGATACGATGGGAGGCGATTCAGATATGGATGTAGGAATCGCAGGTCTCTCACAATCCTCTGGTAGTAAAACATCCCAAGCTGATTACAAAGGGAAAAAAAAGAAAAGAAGGAAAAAAGGCCCTTAAATAAATACCTCTGGCTAAACTAAACATTGGGTCTTTAAATTGTAGCAGTTTATTGAATAAACCGAAGAGGATTTCTCTTTTTCAATCTCTCTATCAGGCAAACCTAGACAATTGTTTCTTACAAGAGACATGGATATACACATTAGATCAGTGTTGTCTTTTCTCTGCAGAATGTATTTGGGGACCCTCTTACTGGTCCTTTGCATTAGATAGAGCAGATGGTATAGGAATCCTTTCTGGCTCTTACAGTTTTAACCTTGGGAAACTGATAGACTTAATACCTGGGAGACTATTGATAATAGATAACATTTGGAATCAGGCTATTGTTAGGTTTATAGGTGTTTATGGTCCCCAAACTAAAGCAGTAAGGGTTAGCCTTTGTAACACCCTTTTACTCTGTTTAGCTACTACTAGCCATATTATTTTGGGGGGAGATTTCAATTGTGAAGTTCCATCTTTTAGTTTGAGTAAGCTAGGGAAGAAAACATATTGTGATGCTACAGCTTTAGGGAGAATTATTAATTTGGTGGGTTTAAAAAATGGGAGAAATTATCAGAATGGAGGTCTATCATATACTTTCAGAAAAGGGAAATTAACATTAACTATTGATTATATATTTTTTTCAAACAATCTACCCCCCATCCATAAAATCCTAATAAATGAATTTTCTGACCACCTTTTGATTACTTTAAGTTTTGGTTTTCTTCTCCTTCTGGAGAAACTAAAGGAAACAGATGGAAACTAAATTCGTCTTCATTAAAAGACCCTAGGCTCGTAGAGAGTATAATTACACTGCTATGGGCATGAACATCTCTAGCTGATCTATATGATGATTTATGGGAATGGTGGGAGGATACTAAAAGTGATGTCAGGAAATGGTTCAAAACTATGGAAAGCAAAAGGTTACGACACAATTTTTTCAATATCTAACTTTAAGAAGGAAATTGCAGGATTTATTCTCTAGTGCTAACACCTCCAGAGTGGATCTTTCTTCACAAATAAATAAAATTAGAAATGAGAGCATGTCAGTATAACAGGGCTCAGACATTGCTCACTGAACTTTCCTTTGGGACACAAAAAGGTCCTATTGGAGACCCCTTTGAGACCTTTAAGAAAAAAAGGACTTCTTGTTTGGAAGCCTTACAAAATGACTATGGGGAGCTTAAAACCACCAGCATTGATATGTATAATATCATCCAGGACCATATAAGGAAACAAGAAATTCCGGATATTCCACAAAATAAGGAAATTATGGATTTTTTTCAAAATATTAATCTGCTACATCTCCCTTATTTGGAACTTCATAAACTAGCTGACACTATACTGGCACCTGAAATTCTTAAAGTTATCTCTTCTTTAAAATTAGGGGTGTCCCCAGGACAAGATGGATAGCCTTATGAGTTTTACAGAAGTTTTAGTAATATCTTGGCTTTCTGTCTTGAAAAGGTTTTCTTGTCCCTTGAAAAAGCCCCCTGTTTGCCTTTAAATTTTACATCTGGGTTATTAGTATATCTCTTTAAGGGAGATGATAAAACAAAACTGAAAAATTGGAGACCCATTACAATCCTGAATTCTGACTTTAGGATTTTGTCTCAAGTACTTAATAATAGACTTAGAGAAGTATCTAGTGATTTGTTATATCCTCCATAGTTTTGTGGGATCCCGGATAGAAAAATTCAGAGTGCTCTAATAATTATTAGGAAAATAATTGAATATGCCAATAGATGCCCATCACAGAGCTGTATTTTATCCTTGTATCAGAATAAAGCCTTTGATAGGATTTTTAGGCCATTTCTTTTCACAGTCTTGAAACATTATGGAGTCCCCCTAGGTTTTATAAGGTGGATCAAATTAATGTATGAATCTGTCTTAGTTTACCTAGTTATTAAAGGAAAGCATACCCTTCCCATTTTAGTAAAATCTGGAGTAAGGCAGGGTTGCCCCTTGAGCCCCCTGTTGTATGCATTCACTCTAGATCCTCTACTTAGAAGTTTAGCTTTTTCCAAAACCCTCTCCGGTATATCAGGAAATCAGAGAGGTGATACTGTGGTAGTACAAGCCTATGCGGAGGATATCTGTGTTTTCTTATCTAATGTAAATCAAATTTCTGCAGTAATAGACTGCCTTGTTAATTATGAGAAGGTTTCAAACTCTAAATTAAATTTAGAGAAATCCAAAAGCCTCTTCTTAGGGCCGGATACGGGTAGTCAGATAAGTATATCTGGAATTATTGTGCCTTCAAAACCTTGTAAAATATTAGGTATACTTTTTAGATCCCAGAATCCCCCTTTGAAAAACTGGGAAATTGTACTAAAGAAGGCAGAATTGAAGGAACAGAGGTGGAAAGGGTGGAGATTGTCAAAAATAAAAAGGAGTCATATATTCAAAAACATTTGTTATACCTGGGCTATTGTATGTTGCTGTGGTATATCCCCCTCCTTTGGCTTTAGAAACTCGCTCATATGCCTGTTTTTTTTCTATGTTGTGAGGAAGTAGACTTAACCATATCAAGCATTGTTTCACTTACTGTATCTACCTATAACTCAAGGAGGTTTAGATATGGTAGATACTTTAATCTTTTTCTATGCTCTATTTCTTTCCCAGAATTTTAATTTTGACCCCCTTTGTCCGGTGGCTTTACAACATTTATGGGAATTATATAATTTCAAATGTTTCTTAGAGAAATGGAATGTTCTTCCCCCTAGGATCCCAAATTTTGTTTATATCCCTTTTTTTTTTAAACCTTGTGCTCAAAAATTATTTAAATGGTCTATCTCTCATTCATTGGTGAGAGACAATATAGGAGCTAAGCTATATAAAACTGTTCTTGGGAAGATTTACCCAGGTGAGCCCGAATTTGTAAATTGTCCTCCCCTACAAAAAGAGTATGTCATTAAACAGTTAAATAACCACAGAGTACCTTGACATGTGTGGGAAGTCCTGTGGCTCTCTGTTTATGGAAGATTAAATATTAAGGGAAATGCTAAACATAAGATGATGAGTGAAAGGTATTGCCCTTATCTACAGTGCCATGCTTTAGAGGAGACTATGGATCATTTTTTATTTAAATGTACCTATGCAAAATGTCTATGGGCATTTTTGAGTTTAAAATTGAATTTTAGATGGTTGTTAAAGCTATATTATCAGACTTTGGTTCTAGGGTTTTTCCCCCACCTTATTACCTCTTATGATTGGGGCACGCTAATAGTTTTCTTCTGTTGTTTAAAATTCTATTTATGGCAGGTTAGATGTCAATGGGTCCTGCAGCAAAAATGTCTGTGCTGTGATACCTTTTATGTACTAATAATGGAATCAATGAGATCAGTATACTTGAAGGATAAAGAAATTTCTACTTCCATGAAAGTTATTCAATGGTGGAGAAGGTTGCATATATTTATTAAATACAAGTGAAAAAAAAATATATATATAAAAGGGGTGGAATAAAATGTGTTATATATGACAAATAGAATAAAGTGTATTGAATGAACTGTATGTTTCCCCCCCTTTCTTTTTATGATATATTTTTTGTAATAAGTTAGGAAAATGTTGTGAAATGATTTACTGATTGGATACAATATGTGCTCTATTGTTCTTTCCTTTAGTTTTTTAATCCTTATGTATACTGATGTGCTTTTGATGTGTTTTTTAATAAAAACTCCCCTACTCTTTTCGATAAGTGCCATGTCTTCTTTAACATCCACCTGAACTACCACCAATCCAGGCAGATGGGACCTCGGTTTAACGTCTCATCCAAAAGATGGCACCTCAGAAGTGCAGCACCCCAGTGTCAGCACTGAGATATTAACCCAAGTGCCAGATGTGGGAACTGAACCCACAGCCCTCTGATCTCCCGGCCTCAGAGGTGAGTGTGCTACCTACTGAGCCACTGACACTGCTATCCTAGTACCATCCTGATAAGGATGGAGAAGGGAGATGGTAGTG
Source organism: Neoceratodus forsteri (assembly GCA_016271365.2). Taxonomy (NCBI): domain Eukaryota; kingdom Metazoa; phylum Chordata; order Ceratodontiformes; family Ceratodontidae; genus Neoceratodus; species Neoceratodus forsteri. The sequence goes on along the minus strand of CM057452.1, from coordinate 884,986,841 downwards.
GAGTGATTTTTCCTGAATCCAGATTAGAAAGAGGTGAAGAAGGAAGTGTCAGATAGAAAGGAGGTAAGCTGGGAGAGAACAAGGTGTTCCTGTAACTGAGGGTGAGGGTGTGGGGGGGGGAGAGAGAGAGATAGAAAGAAAGAAAGAAAGAAAGAAAGAAAGAAAGAAAGTACACACACCAGGGGATGCAGGATCACCACTTTTGAGTAGGGGGAGAACCACTGTGTGTTTCCACTGTGAAGGGACTGAGGCTGTTGTGAATGATAGGTTTAGAATTAGAGAGAGGGGGTAGATAATGGCCAGCGCTGAGAGGGACAGGAGTTTAGGGTCAAGGCCATCCAGGGAGGAGCCATTTGAGGGGTTGATAGCGAGCAGGGCTTTTAGAGTATCATTTGGGGAGATAATTTTTGACCCTCTGCATGGTCACATTGCCTACTGCTTTATGTTTTTAGGTATTATTTATTTTCCCACTGCTCCTGTTAATGTTTGCTCATAATTGGTGTTAAACTGCTCTGCATATATTGCTGTCTGTGTGCTAGCTTCCTGTTAAGCATGTACTTTATTACCCCGTGTTTATATGCAAATGTATTGGTTATTTACTGCCTTATGTATGTACCGTTCTCTCTGCCTCCTTCTCCTAGGATGCACCTGGAATCGAGCACTATTGCTCAGTGTGTCTTCCTGGTAAAAGTTAAATAAATAAATAAGTGAAGGAGAAGGGGATGAGAGGGGAGGGTCCATGAGTTTATTGCCAAAAATGATAATGGGATGTTATGGACCCTATGCTGTGGGACACCTTAAAGGCAGTACTCCAGAGAGCTGTGATTTTCTACACCTCAGTGCAGAAAAAACAAAAGGAGGCATGTTCAGCCACCCTGACAGAGAAATGGCTGACTCTACACAACAGTTGTGATAGGGACAGGATAGATGTCTAGATAAGCCAATTTCCCAAACTCAAGCAGAAATCAGAGACATTTTTCTATAAAATAAAGCTAAACAGGCTCCGTTATAATTAAAACATTACTTTTATGAGGGGGCTCGCCAGATGATTGGCTCGGCAACTATGGGGGCAGTGGAAGAGAGCTCAGATCCTTCACAACCCATTGATGGGGCATTTAGAATATAAGGTAGATCAGATAGGGAGGACTTCACAGGCCTACTATTAGGATTTATATAGGGCTCCACCCCCTCCTGATAGCTCTAGGTTACAATAACATTTAACTAGCCTCCCTCTGCTGCAGCTGGCAAAGAAACAACAGGAGGGCCTCATACATAGATACACAGATACATAGATGTTGATGGCAGATAAGGGCCTATGGCCCACCTAGTCTGCCCCATGTGCTCACTTACTTTGCTTCTTCAAGCTTATCTAGAACTAGGTTGTCTCCTCCCCCTCTCCCGACTACCAGGATGCCCTGATGCCTATCCCATGCATTCTTAAATGCTGTAATCATTTCAACCCCCCACTGTCTCCTCCAGCAGGGCATTCCATTTTTCCACCACCTTCTCTGTGAAGAAATTCTTCCTCACGTTCCCTCTGAATCTCCCTCCCTCCAGTTTCATCCCATGTTCCCTAGTCCTGGAACATCTTTTTCTATGAAAAATGTTGTTTTCCTGCACCATGTTGCTCCCTGTGAGGTACTTATATGTCTCAATCATATCTCCCCTTTCTATGTTTAAGTCTTTCTGCCTGTCCGCATAGGTTTTGTGATGTAATCCTTGCACCATCTTGGTTGCCTTCCTCTAAACTGCCTCCACCCTGTCTATGTCCTTACCTAGGTAAGGCCTCCAGAACTGGACACTGCTGTACTCAAAGTGTGGCCTCACTAGTATCTTGTATGATGGAATTATGGCCTCCCTTTTCCTGCTGGTGATACCCCTGCCTATGCAACCCAGTATTCTGTTTGCTTTTCTTCCACCTTGTCGCATTGACTCCCTACCTTGAGGTCATAGCCAGAAGATGAACAAGGCTTTGGAGCGGCCTTGTTCATCTTGTGGATATTCCCCCCCCCCAGAGATTATCATTAAAGGGGGGGGCAGTGGACTGTTGGTGACCTGTGGTAGGATTTGACTATTGGCCTTGGAGTGGCCTTGCTCATCCTCTGGTTATGCCCACCTCAGGATTATTGTTGGGGTGGGGTAGACGGGTTGTGTCTGTTGGAGGGACTCAGAAGTACTGGTAACTCTTTCCCAGGCCCTTTGGAGTCAGTGAGAGGGTCTGTTGGGGACCAGGGAATGCTCCTTGTTTACTGCTCCTTTTAACTTTTTATTCCTCACTTAAATAATGGTTGCACTGAGACCAGGGTCAGTGAGAGAGCCCCCGGTCTTGTAATCTTTGAGCTGTGAGGCTGAATCCGGAACTGTATTGATTATTTACACCTTATCCATATTTTGGGCCCTGTCTAATGGGACCATATTTATAGATCCATGGGTCTGCGCTCTATCAAACTGCTAGGCTATATCTGTGTTTCTTTTATTGCCTTGGTGGGGGGGGGGTTGAGGGGGTCTGTCTGTGTTTGGGGTTAGGTTTTTTTTTTATGCAGAATGTGAGAAGGGTGTGTGTGTGTGCATTTGAGTTTGGATTAGCTGGCATTTTTGCTGGCTGGGGCCTTTGAGCTAGCTAGTATGTGTCTGGGGGTGCCTAGGAGTCTGGGTTAGGCCAGAATAGTGTACGAGGCATCCCAGCTGTTTGACCTGCAGCCCTTCACCGACCTCCTGGTTTCTGATACCACAGCATGCCACTGTCGGGAGGTTGGGATTAGGAGGAGCCACATTGGGTGGGTATGGCGGGGCACCTTGGGCACTTGGGAGGGGCGCAGGATTGAGGTTGTCAGGTGCAGAAGGTGCTCTGGGTTTCAATGGGTCCTTGAGAGAAGTCAGATATATGTTGTGCCCATCCCCAGGGCTCCCACCAGACTGAGTGGGCAGGCAGCGAGAGGGGCTACATGACCCACCAATCCCCTAAGGGCAGTACTTTGCAATGCCAGATCAATCAGAAACAAGACCGCAATTATTGCGGACTTGGTTTCATCGGCTGATCTGGCTTGCATTTATGGAGACCTGGTTAGGTGATGATGCCGGCCTAGTATTAGAGGCCGCCATCCCTCTTGGGTACTCTGTAGTGCACTGCCCTAGAGTGGAACGCAGGGGCAGGGGAGTGGCCATTTGTTTTAGATCTGAGCTGGGCTTCACCGAGCACCATGTGATAACACTGGGTTCCTTTGAATGTGTAGCAGTCCATGGGGGTCCGGGTGCAGGCTGCAGGATTCTCCTGATTTACTGGCCCCCCCCCGTGGTGGGGGGAGGATTCCTGCAGGAGGTAGCCAACTTCATTGTCAGCGAAACATTGGAATCCCCCAGATGTTTTGTTTTATGAGATTTCAATGTTTGGGTCGACAACGAATCTTCAAGGCTAGATTACAACCTCCTCCAGTTGATGTCATCTCTGGGCCTGACACAAGAAGTTTCTTCTGTGACCCAACATGGTGGCCACATGCTGGACCTGGTCTTCTTACTGGGGCTTGAGATAGGCATTCTCAAGACTGATTGAGTCTCTTGGGCTAATCATTGCACTGTGGAGTTCCAGTTCAGGCCCCCCCGAGAGCCCTCCCCCTGCAGAGATAGGTACTGCCCTTTGAAGGGTTTGCCCCTGGAGGCATTTCTGGTTGTGGGCAATCTGTCTAGTGCATGCATAGGGGTACAGTTGAGGCAGTCACTGCCTATAATAAGGCGATGTCTGACGCACTCGACTCCTTTGCAGTGTACGACCCAAATCTTCTCACTTGAGTTCTCCGTGGTTTAATGGGGAGCTCAAACATAGAATTTGAATTTGACGGCAGATAAGGACCGCTTGACCCACCCAGTCTGCTCATTTCTCCACCTGATGGATAAGCTGCAGATTCTAGTTAATCAATAGCTTACTTCCTCCTACCTCCCACTAGAATTGCCTTATGTCTGTCCCATGCATTCTTGAATTCTTCCACTGTTCCCAACTCCACAACCACCTCAGGAAGGCTGTTCTATGCATCCACAACCCTCTCTGTGAAAAAATACTTTCTAACATTACTTCTGAGCCGTCCCCCCTCTGTCTTCAAATTGTGCCCCCTTGTTCTTGTACATCTCTTTTTCTGAAAGATACTACCCTCTTGTACATTGTTAATTCCCTTGAAATACTTGAAAGTTTCTATCATATCCCCCCTCTCCCTCCTTTCCTCAAGGGTATACATATTAAGCTGCTTTAGTCTCTCCTCGTATGTCTTCTGGTGCAGACCCTGCACCATTTTGGTTGCCCTCCTCTGAACAGCCTCCACTCTGTCTATGTCTTTGCAGAGATAGGGTCTCTAGAATTGCACACAGTACTCTAAATGGGGTCTCACCAACTGTCTGTACAGAGGGATAACAACTTCCTGCTCTCTACTGTTGATGCCTCTCCCTATGCATCCCAGTATCCCCCCAGCCCTCCTTACTGCCTTCTCACATTGCTTGCCCAACCTTTAGGTCATCTGATATAATTACTCCTAGGTCTCTTTTGATTTTTGTTGTTATTATCTCACCCAGCATTGTGTACTCTTCCTCTGGGTTTTTGTTTCCCAGATGCGTTATCTTGCACTTCTTTGCATTGAATCTGAGCTGCCATATATTTGACCGTTCCTCCAACCTTGCCAAGTCCGTTTTCATCCTTTCCACCCCACCTTGTGTATCAACCCTGTTGCAGATCTTTGTGTCATCTGCAAAGAGACACACTTTTCCTTCCAGGTGCACTCCAATGTCACCTATAAAGGCATTAAAGAGGACTGGTCCCAGTACCGAACCCTGCAGTACCCCACTAGTTAACCTCCTTTCTTCACCGCAGACTCTGTTTACTATTACCCTTTGCGTCCTGTTGTCCAGCCAGTTTTTATCCAGGCTACCACCTTGGGGCCCACTCCCAGGCTGGCTCAAGGCGATGCAGATTAGGGGTCAGAGGTTAGAGTGCTGGTGGCGTAAGTCTGGGCTGGAGGTGGACAGATTGGCCCTGAGCATTCAGTATTGTAAGTACCAGGGGACAATCAGCTATAAGAGGGCAGCGTTCCTGTCCAGGGAGATTACTGCTGGGAAGAATCAACCAGCTATGATGTTTCAGACTGTGGAGAGGCTGTTACATCCAGCCTGTCCCCAGTTGAAAACAGCATTTTCAGATGCTTTATATGATGAGGAGCACCTTGTGGCTTTGACCTATACGAGCCCCTCCAGTCTAGGTTTCAGGCGAGGCATAGCATGGAAACTGTGCTAGTTCGGGTGCACAATGACCTCCTCAGGGCTAGAGATCGAAGAGAGGGGACAATTCTTGTTCTCCTTTGAGCTCTCCTCAGCTTTTGACATGGTAGGCCATTGTGTGTTGCTTGACCACCTGAGGGAAGTTTGTGAACTCACTGGCACTGTCATCTGCTGGTTTGAGTTCTATCTCACAAACAGGAAGCAATGGGTAGTGATGGGGAATTTCTTCTCCTCCTCTAGCCTCCTGTCTTGTGGAGTCCTTCAGGGCTCGGTCTTGTCACCAGTGTTGTTTGCCATGTATGTGCTACCCATGGGTGAGATCATTAGGAAGTACAGTTTGGGTTTTCATTGCTATGCTGATGATACCCAGCTGTACCTTTCCTCTGCCCCTGGAACATCCGGCATGGTGGAAATGCTAAATAACTGCTTTGCTGAGATCAATGGCTGGATGGCCTCCAGCTGGTTGCAACTTAACTCCAATAAGATGGAGGTACTGGTGGTGGAGTTGAACAGAGGGTGTGATAGGTTGACCACTGGTGCAGGGACAGGTTTATTTCTCAGTTCTGTGCCATTGAAAGCCTTCTGCAGGGTGTGCAGTCTTGGCGTTATTCTCGACAGTGGTTTGGCATTTGAAGCTCAGGTTTCATCCATTGTCTGGACCAGCTTTTCTTGTCTGAGGAATATTGCTGGGATCAAACCCCTAGTTCTGCCCATGGACCTCCTCACCTTAGTGCATGCTTTCATGACGACTAGACTTGATTACTGTAATGCGCTCTACCTCGGGGTCTCTGGAGGTACCCTCTGCTGGCTGTAGCTGGTGCAGAATGAGGCTTCGGCTGCTGATGGTACAGTCAAAATACTGTCACGTCACCCTAGTGCTGCATGAACTGCACTGGCTGTCGGTCAGGTGGATGGTTGTCTTTAAGGTGAGTTTGCTCACCTTTAAGGACCTACATGGACTGGGCCCTGGCTACCTGTTGGACTGGTTTGTTAATTCCGATCCTCCTTTAGGGTTCTCCTTGTGATTCCCAGGACAGGTTAAAAACTGCACTTGACAGAGCGTTCAGTGATGACAGCCCCATCCTGTGGAATTCACTTCCACCAGCTGTTTGGGAGGCCCCTTTAGTTGAGGTTTTTAAGACCCACCTCAAGACTTTCCTGTTCAGTCAGTCTTTCCCGGACACTCCTTTTTAAGATAAGTGGCCCATGAATGCCTTAATATCTGTTTTAGTCCAGACCCCTATTTGGGGGGTCTGTTTTTATATTATTGCTAGAATTTATGTATTGTTATATATTTTCTACTGTGTGTATTTATTTAATGTGTTTGCTGTGTTTTAATTATACAGCACCCGGGATTGGACACCTTAAAAATAAAATTTGCCTTGCCTTTGCCATAACCTGTAGGTCCCTTTCCTGTCTGGAGCATTCTATAGTCTCCCCCCCCCAAGCTGGTGTGTTGTTCCTGGGGTTTTTGTGCCCCATGTGCATTATTTTGCATTTCTTTGTGTTAAATCTCAGCTGCCACTGTCTTGACCAGTCCTCAAGCTTCTGCAGATTTCTCCTCATTTTATCCACACCCTTTGGTGTGTCCACCCTGTTGCAGAACTTTGTGTCATCAGCAAACAGGTAAATTCTCCCTTCTATGTGTTTTGTAATGTCACTGATCAGGATGTTGAAGAGGACTGGACCCACCAATGATCCCTGTGGCACCCCACTGGTCACCCTTCCCTCTGCAGAGTGACAGCCATTTACCACCACCCTCTAGGTCCTGCAATCCAGCCAGTTTCCTTTTTTTTTTCCATTTAAAGTTTATTAAATTTTACGATAATGAGAACAGGTCTAGGAGTATCATACAAAGTGAGTACAACATTTATATCCACAAGGATCTGTCCTCCTCCGCCCACCCCTCCCCTCATCCCATCCCATCAAAAACCCTCCCATTAACACCTCCCTCCTCCCAAACATTAGCAACACAGATAACATTCTTAAATCCTCTTGGGCAACAGTATATTGTATGTGCAGGTGAAAATTTCAAAGAGAGTATAAAGTGTGCAAAGGTTCCCATATTTTTGCATATTTCTCAGGCCTATTATTTTGACTGGCTACTGTCTTCTCAGTCCTAAGGTTTGCAAGGAATTCATTAAGCCATTCTGTATATGAAATAATGTTATCATCCTTCCAGTGACGTAACACTAATTTCCTGATGGACATAGAGATCAGAGCAATATGATACTTTCTGACTAAAACCGGAATGGCCGAGTAGTCACCTAAGAGGAAGATTTCTGGAGTGAATAGCTCCTGCAAACCCAGTAAGGGATCAGCCTTATCCTGAACGGTGTTTCAGAGTGGGACAACTTTGGGGCAGCTCCAGAAAATGTGAAATAGGGTGCCCTCTTCCTTCTTATATCTCGTACATACAGACGACGGGAGGAGGCCAAATTTGTATAGTTTTTGCAGAGAATAGTATAAATTGTGCAGTATATGAAATTGAGTCAAGCGTAGTCGATCCTGGGTAATATACTTATGGCAATTCTGCCATAATTCAGTCCAAACTAATTTATTAGCCGAGTAAAAAGGTTCCCAATACGCTATAGGAGCAAAGCAGTTTGGGTATGCCCAGTTATATAGCATTTTGTAGTAGTTGGATACTGAGTGCAGAGAACCCTGCTCAGGATTTATTACACTGGTAAAAAATGGTTTATCGAGCATGGGGGGATTGGACTGAAAATCTTAGAGAAGAGATGTTTTAATTGGAAAACTTTAAAACTATATTTAGTCATCAAGTTGAGGGTGGATAGAATGTCGAGAGAGGAAAGCCATGTGTTCCCTTCTGAGATAAATGATGAGAGACGTAGATCATTCATGCCGGGAATCCAGCTTGGTAGAAATGTTTTATTGTCTATTTTGAAATTGGGGTTTCCCCAAACAGGTTGCTCTGGGTCCTGAATGTGATTGTACTTGAGATAACTACATAATTGTGTGTGTGATTCCTCACCAAAATAGCTATGGGAGTGGGAAGCAGATTTACAGGTAGGGCCTTGGTCTTAACATACAAAAGTGAAATCGGGTTGAGGCCATGTTTCTGTAATAGGGATAGTTCAATTCTGAGCCAGAGGGGTGAGAAAGGAGAGTCGAGAACCGTACGGACAGTCATAAGTACAGACCATCTGAGGTATTTGACAGCATGACTAGCCCAGTGGTAAAAGGTTAAATGAGGGAGATGTAAACCTCTTCTGTCCTTAGAGGCTGCCAGTTTCACATAAGCTAGTCGAGGCTGTTTATTAGCCCAGATAAATTCCGTGATAAGTCTATGAATGTTATTAAACCATGAGAGAGGTAACCAGATGTTGAGTAGCAGCAGGGGGTAAAAGAGCCTAGGAAATACATTCATCTTGACCATATTGATTTTGCCCCATAATGAGAGAGGGAGTTTGGACCATCTGTCCAAGTCTTGACGGATAGTTCTTACCAGAGGATCCAGATTAATTTTTGAAAATGAGCTGGGTTTCTCTGTATTATGATACCAAGATATTTTAAGGAGTCGTGCTTCCATGTCAGACCAAAATCCGTAATGGACTTCTTATTGACCTTATGATTGAGAGGGAAAACCAGAGTCTTGTCTATGTTAAGCTTATAGTTAGACAAGGTACTATATTTCCTGATAAGTGATAACAAATGGGGAATCGAAGTCTCCGGATAAGACAGTTGTAAAAGTATATCATCAGCATATGCCGAAACCTTGACTATTTGGAACGCAATGGGTATCCCTTGGATCTGATCACAATTTGTCAATCTATGGATCAGGGGCTCTAAGTATAGATTAAATAGAGTGGGAGAAATGGGGAAGCCCTGTCTAGTTCCTGATTTTAAAGGGAAAAGACTGGAAATCACCCCGTTTGCAGCTACCCGTGCCGAGGGGGACCGATATAGAGCTTTTATCCAAGTTTGAAATTCAGTGGGGAATTTGTATGCCTTAAGGACCCGGAACAGAAAATTCCAATCCACTCTGTCAAATGCTTTCTCAGTGTCCAGGGAGACCAAAGCAGCTGGAAAATGGGCATCCCTGGATGCTGCGAGAACATGCGAGAGGGTTCTGAGGTGGTCCACTGAGGAACCCCCCTGCATGAAGCCAACTTGTTCAGGGCCAATAAGATCCAGTACAACTATATTGATACGCTCTGCTATTAATTTGGTTAGAATTTTAATATCCTGATTTAATAAAGATATTGGACAATAGCTGATAGTCAGCTCCGGATTTTGGTCCTGCTTGGGGATAAGAACTATTAAGGCTTCAAACAAAGTATTGTCCACTGACGTTCCAGATAAGATATATTGAAATAGGGACAGCAATAGGGGAATTAAGGGTTTCTGGAATTTCTTGTAAAAGTTTGCGGAAAAGCCATCCAGCCCTGGAGTTTTATCTGAAGGGAGGGATTGAATAGTTTTAGCAATTTCCATAGCAGTTATAGGGAGTATAAGTGCTCTCTGTTGAACCTCCGTGAGGGAAGGCAGTTGGGATGCCTCCAAGTAGGAATCCAGTTCCTGGTCTGAAGGCGGGTTAGACATGGAAGCATAGAGATTGGCATAGTATTCCCAGAATTCGGATACTATGTCAGGTGGGGATGTTTTCAATGTGCCATCCGTTGAAGATCGAATAGCAGGAATATATTTAGCAGATTCTAGTTGCTTAATTCTTTACGCTAGTAAACACCCTGCCCTGCCTTTTCTCCCTGGTCTATGTAAGTTGATTTCGTTCTCAGTATGGCAAACTCAGCTTTTTCCTTGAAAATCTCCAGGTATTCATCTCTCATCTTGGTCAGTTTCTGTTTAACATCTTCGGGAGAATCAGGAGCCAAATGAGTTTCGATATCCCTTATTTGACCAAGCAGAGAATGAAGTTCCTGGTCTTTTCTTTTTTTCCTCTGTGATGATAAACTTATGAGTATACCTCTCATATAGGCCTTGAAAGTGCACCATATTATATCGGGTTTGGAGGTAGTTTTCTCGTGGTCCATAATGAAATATTCTATGTGCTTATTAAGCACAGAAACTATTACAGGATCCTTCAGTAACTGGTTGTTGATTTTCCAGCGTGGGTTTTTTTTTTAAAGAGGAGACTAAAGATAGGTGACAAGTGAACAGGGAGTGGTCAGAAGGTGGGCCAGGCTGAATGTAGACATTTAAGACTCCTGTCAGGAGTATTTGGGATATTAGCAGATAATCGATTTTCGACGCAGTCTTATGAACAGGGGAAATAAAAGTGTCATTTTTCTCTGAAGGGTGTAAAACCCGCCATACGCCACACAGGCCGAGGTTATCTATAAATTCCCGAAATACCTGCTGAGCTGGGGAGGAAGTCCCACAAATCCCATTGGAACGATCTATGGATGGGTCAGAAACAGTGTTCATGTCTCCCCCCAAGATTATGGGCAACAATACATAAGGGGTTAATATATTAATTAACTGCATGAAGAAATCCGGAGAGTCTGTATTGGGGCCATAAATTGAACCCAGCAGGATTTCCATGTTATGTAAAGTACAATGGATAAAGATATGTCTGCCCTGAGGATACTCAATTATGTGTGTAAGTGAAAAAGGGATTTATTTGGAAATCAATATTAGAGCTCCATTGCTTTGAGTAGAGCCCCCCGCTGCGAAAACTTGCCCTATTTGTAGTCTGACACGAGTAGCCTCAGAGCTTAGTAGATGCGACTCTTATATAAATGCAACATCAATAGATAATTGGGCTAAATGTTTTAGGACTTTGTATCGCTTAAGTTGCTGCCTGAGGCCCTTGACATTCCAGGTAGCCATCTTAAATAAGTTAGCCATATTTCCTAACAAAAAAATATATAGGTTTTATATCCCATCTGATCCCTAGTATCACCCTGCACATACCTCCCCCAGTTTCTGTGTTGCCAACCCCACCCTCCCTATACCCTTTATGTAGCATCTGATTATGTTCTGTCCTTCGAATGTGACCACCCTTTAGTGCCACCAGTATATGAATGGAGGCAAACCCAGCCCTCCCAAACCCCCATACTATTGCGGACAGCATTCCGCAGTTCACCATCCTCTTAGCTCCCTCACCCCAACCACCCTCAATTGTCTCCGTAAATGCAATACAGACAGAAAAAACAAATATGATACTACATCATGAGTTTTGAAGAGCACAACACTAAACCCTATAAAAGTATATAGATTATGCTTGCTAAGTATAGTGGGGTATAGCCATTTGGTATTGCTGTCTAGGCTACCCTTGTACCTTCCTTTCCTATCCCAAAATTAACTGATAAACATCAATATGGTTCACAACATGACATCTTTCTGCCCAACATACTGTGTGAAGGAAATTAAATCAAGGGCTCAAGCATAACCTCCTTAATAGGAGAACTGAAAGAAGGCACTGAGAATGCCCGTGTTTTTCAATAATCAGAAAACACTAAGCAAGCCCCAAATTGCCATTTAGGCCAAGAATATAACCCAGAAATGTAACTGAAAAAACGAGATATGCAAGTTTAAGCGAGCAATAAGGTTGAGAAGTCTCTGCATTCGATCAAAAATGAGATGGATCCTTGTGGTCTATACAGCTCCCTAATTTCGTGCAGAATGTTCTTAAACTGCCCCTGGTGAAAACAGCGTTCTTCCCAGTTGCTATCGCAGGTTGAAGAGGAGAGCCTCGCGAATTAAGCCCAGCTATCAGTCCTGGCGCTCCCTCTAGTGGCCAATGCAGCATATTACTATGATGCTTCGGTACCATGAATCGTGGTATCATGATTTCCCGAGGGCTGTATCTCTCTGGTGCAGTCAAAAAGGTGCAACCCTGACAAAACAAGGCTCTCCTGGGGGCAAAAACAGAGCCAGATATTTAAATCACATCATCACTGGATTAAGGGGGATAAGCTGCTCTGCCAATTCTTCCACGCTGTGACAGACAGACAAAGGAACCAGAATAGGGAGCATAGTCCAGCCTTTAATAGGACGCTTCTCCGAGAAGGTGAGAATATGAGATTAGGTTACCAAAAACACATGAGAAAACATTCTGTAGAGAAACCAGACCAGAAGGGAAATTTGAGAGATATAGGGATAACAACTTTGCAATATAAAGGCCCAAAACACCAGGGGTAACATCAGGATCCTCTCATGCTCAAATTCAGGTTTCTCTGAAGAGATTGAGAAATGAGACTTTCAGATTGGCCCGAGCCGTTTCAGGATCTTCGTAGGTGTGTCACCTGCCATCGGTTAAAACTTGCAATCTTGCCGGATAGCTCATCCGAAAGCGGAGCCAGGCAGCAATCAATTTGGTGACCAAAGGATGGAAGGCAGTACGTCGTTGGTGTACTGTAGCTGGTAAATCTTGTGCCACATGAACTTTTAAACCTTCCCAACAAATCTCTTGCAGGTCTCTGGCTTTGGATAGAAAGTGTTGACGTTCTAAGTAATTAAGAAATTGGAAAATAATCGGTCTCGGGGGGGGAGCCTGCAGGGGGTGTCAGCCTTAATGTGCGGTGGGCCCTCTCAATCACATATTTGGCCCCAAAGGGAGAAGGTCCAGTGATCTTCTCAACAAATTTCTGCATAAATAACACAGGGTTTGGGCCTTCTTGGGTTTCTGGGAGCCCAATAAGCACAGCATTATTTCTTCGGTTCCTACCCTCGAGATCTTCAATTTTGAGCTCTAGTTTGGCAATTCTTTGCCTATTCGCCATAATTTCTGGATCCAGTCAATGTGTTTCTCCAGTGATACAACACGGGTCTCCGTGTCCGTGGTGCGTCGAGAAATATCTTCGAGTGCACATGAGATGGATTTGAGCTCCGAAGTGACAGACTTCAGTTCTTCCTTAAATGTCCTAAACTCGGCCAGGAAACTCACCAGTGTGAGAGACTCTGTGTCTGAAGACACAGTTGGGGTCTCCTCAATATTCATGGCAGCTGAGGCTCGAGGCTTCTTAGGGCCTTTCTCAGGCGTTGCGGGTGGGGTGCGCTTTGGCAGTGCCTTCTTCATTTCGATCTCCATCCACGTTTTGCGCCTCAGGGATGATATAATACATTTTCGGGCAGCTGCAATCTAGCTTTAGGGCAATATTTTAAACTAGAATGCACAGAAAATAACAAAATAAAGTGAGAGGGTGGCCGGAGCGAGTAAGAAGAGCTAGCACCTGGTTGCCCGCATCACCTGGTCGATCACAATCCAGCCAGTTTCCTACCCACTGCACCACCATCCTTCCCACTCCCATGTTCCCCAGCTTGTTTAACTTGTTTATAGTGCCACTGAGGAAGTTCATAGGGTCATTCATGGTCTCCATACTATGACGTGCCCTGGCCCTGATGGGTTACTGTCAGAGGTTTACAACAGCTTCCGTGATTCTGCTACCCCTATATTCCTCAAAGCATTTCAGTCATTCTAGTCAGGCTTCCCATCACCACACTCCTTGAGATGGGTGATTTTGTCTGTGATCCTGAAACCAGAGAAGGATCATAGCCTTTCAATGTGCTATAGACCCATTTCTATGTTAAATTCTGGCTATAAGATCTTTATGGGCATGTTGGTAGCCCAAATGGATGGGCTGCTCCCTAGTTGGGAGGGACCAAGCGGGATTTATTAGAGAATGACAAATCTTTGATAACATCCATAGAACACTATGCCTAATGGATTATATTACCCAATGACACGTACTGGCCGTTCTGGTGAGTATGGATGCAGAAAAAGCCTCAACAAGGTTTCCTGGCTTTTTTTATGGTGCACCCTATCAAGGCTGAGCTTCCTCTTGCCAGTTGTAGAACTCCTCCAAAATATCTAATGACTCTACACAGGCATAGTAACACAAAAACATAGACAATGATGGCAGAAAAAGACCAATGGTCCATCCAGTCTGCCCAAATTCCCTATTTAGCCCTGGAAACTGTGGCAATAGCCTGTTATTATTTGTATTATATTTTTTCTATAAATATGTTTATTTTTGAATTTCTGCTTGTGAAACATGGCAGTCAGCACAAGGCATCATGGGACACTGGATTTATTTTAAAAAGAAAAAATGTTCTGGCCTGTGCTGACCTAAAAGGGCACAACTGGTTTGTATAAAATATAACACTTATCTGCTAAATTTCCTGAGACTGTTATAAAAACCAGGTTATAACAAGTCACTGCTTTGAACCTAGGCAACCAGTCGTAAAATATTACATTTTACGGTGTACCAAGAAGGAAGCCATTTCTGATAGACTTCTGTGAAAATTCAACCTACAATAATATGAGAAGTGTTTTCAGGATGTTTCTCTGGAAGATCAATGGGATATTGTAACCTGCCATGAAACCATACTCTGATGAAGAGAGCCTGTCTTGTTATAATTAAAAATATTGCTATATTTGCAGATTCCAATCAAGTAGTAATCAGACTTGTTTTCCCTGTGCAGTTGCATTTTACAAATTAAATATGTAGAACTGAACGTGACCTCACGCTAGCAGCCCAGTGACATCACAGGATGGGAGGGACATTCTGGCCTCTTTGATATTGGTGAAGCTGGCTGAAAGGACTGACACTTTTGTTCTGGATTTCTAAGGGACACTGTTCCTGGACTCAAGAGAGACCACTTCTGCCAAGACTGGTAATTCAAGTGTGAACCCCTTGTCAACTGAACACTAAGGTAGAATTAGCTAATCAGTTACAAGGTGCTTTAATTTGAAATTTTCCATTTATTTCTCTGATTGTAACCTTAATGAATGAATGAATGAATATATATATATATGTTTTATGTACTGTATTTATTTACTATTTTTAATTTTAGTAAACTTTGTTTTTCTTTAAAACCTGCTGAGACACTCATTTTGAGTGTGAGTGGTAAAACAGTACTGATAATTCTGACTTAACTGTTAAATTGCTTAGTGTGTCACCATATGTAGCCACACTAACAAGGATCTGTGTAAAGATCCAGCAAGGTAAGAAAATACCAGAGTCTCAATTGAGTTGGCAGGGGGGTTGTGAACCAGGTTGGTTGTATGCCCACTGGGTCAAGTATTGCGCTGTTTTCCCCAAGAGAGTGTGATATTTGGACCCGTTACCTGGGTGTGCTAGCTAAGAAGGGTTCATAATTGACCCCAGGACTCAAGACTGGTATTTTGCTCTGACCCAAAACAAGCAGGAGAGTGTCCTGTTTGTCCCCTGATCATAAATCACACTTCAAGGTTGGGCACTGTGGGAACAGAGGGCCTGATCCTAGGAGTGTGTTTGTGACAGGACCTACTGTCTCTCCAGGGTCTTAGCCTTCTCCATCCTTCCCCTCATTCCGCTCCCAGTTTCTGCCGCCCTGAGCAACCACTATACCCTTCATTCTATCCCAGCCGTACTTAAACACTCCAAAAGTTTTAGCATCCATAACTTTGGCAGGCAGACAGTTCCATGGCTGCACCATCCTTTCTATAAAATAATGCTTCCTCATGTCCATTCTGAGCCTCCATTCTGCCAGCTTCCACTCATGTCCATGTGACCATGAACTAGTTTTCAAGCTAAATATTTCCCCACAATTCATCTTATTAATTTCTTTTAGGAACTTGAAGGTCTCTTTCATATATCCCCTTTCTTTTCTAGTCTCCAGCGAGTACATGTTCAGTGTCTTGAGGTGCTCCTCATAGGACCTGTTTTGTTGGCTCTGAATTATTTTTGCTGCCCTGTGCTGCACTGTCTCCAGCCTAACTCTATCCTTCCTGAGGTGGGGACTCCAGAACTGGACACAGGACTCCAGGTGTGGCCTTAGTAAGGCTCTATAGAGAGGAAGAATTACCTCTTCCCTTCTGCTATCAATACCCTCTAGATACATCACAGCTTCCTACTCACTTTGCTATATGCCATATTGCACTGACTCAATTGTTTGAGGGAGTCACTGATGACAGCTCCAAGGTCCTGTTCCTCAGCCACAGTGCTAAGTCTCACCCCACCCATCCAGTACTCTGTCCTGTGGTTCTTGTTCCCTAGGTGCATTATCTTACACTTTTTCACATCAAATTTCAACTGCCAAACCTTAGACCACCCCTCTTGCTTTTGTACATTACTCTGCATTTTCCTGATTCCTTCATCACTGTCCACCCTCCCATAGAGCTCAGTGTCACCTTTGAAGAGACACAGCCTGCCCTGGATACGCTCGTTAATGTTGTTAATGAACATATTGAAGAAGACAGTCTCTGAACAGATTCTGCTCATGTCTTCCCTCTCTGCTAGCTTGATACCATTGACTACAACCCTCTGCTGCCTCCCCTTAAGCCAGTTACCAACCTGCCCAGTTTACTATGACCTTAGCCACACCCAAATCCTCCATCTTCTTCAGCAAGTGTCTATGAGGCGTGGAGTCAAAAGTCTTGCTAAAATCAAAGTAGAGGAAATCCACAGCATGGCCACAATCCAGTTCCCTCATCGCCCAGTCAAGGAAAACTATCAGGTTAGTCTAACAAGAACTCCCTGCCATGAATCCATGCTGTTTACTGTCCTGGAGCCCATTGCTCTCCAAGTAGTTCATGAGGCCCTCTTTGACCAGTGGCTCCATCAGAGTCCCTATAATAGAGGTAAGACTGACAGGTCTGTAGTTCCCCATGTGTTCTTTGTCCCCTCCATGGAGCAGAACTATGTCCATCACCCTACAATCCTTCAGAACTACTTCCTTCCTTACAGAGTCGTTTAATAGACCTACCAGGAGCACATCCAATTTTGCTGCCAGCTCCCTGAGTAACCTCAGATGCAACTCATCTGGTCCCAGGGGGTTACCTGTTTTTAGTGCTGCCAGCCCTTTCTGGACCCTTTTGCTTGCAAATATTGGCTGCCTCATCTCCTGGACCCGCTTAGTGGCTGCATTGATGCCACTCTCTGGTAAGGGCCACCATTATCCTCAGTGGAAACTGAGCTAAAGTAATCATTAAGGATGGTGGCCTTTTGCCCATCCTCCTCTATCATCCTACCCTCCTCTGTTAACCTTACAGTTTTCCCCTAATGTATTGGAAGAACCGTTTTTCTCCACTCTTGACCTTCTCTGCAATACGCAGCTACGCGTCTGCTTTTGTCTCCCAAACTGCCCTCTTTTCCTCCTTATTTTTCAGTGTGTATTCTACCCATTCTTCCTCCCCCTGCTTTTCCTTATACTTGTAGATGGCCTTTTTCTTTGCTCTTATCGTTTCAAGTCTATTGCCGAGAACCATAATGGTCTCTTGAACCCGTTATTTTTGGTTACCATTCTCATGCAGTAAGTAAATAGTTTATTGATCAGTCGTAGACCTTTACAAAAATATAAGACTTCCCAATTTACATAGACATAATAAAATCATAAATACAATTCCCAAAGAAGTTTGTCAGTTCATAAAATGCTATAAATAGCATAAATAATTTGTCAGACATTCTTCCTTACTTCCTATACATTTCTCCATCTCTACTAATAGATCATTATCAGCCTGCTTACATTTTAACCACAGCTGAACACTTAGGGCATCCAGTTTTACAGTATATCACCATAGTTTTACACCAAGTACTTAACTGTTTTTTTTGGTTCTAATTCTTGTAATAGCCTCAAGAAAACATGCAGTTCTTTGTATATTTAATTCATCATTGAATGTGAAGAGAATACTTAATAAGAGATTCTCATCACATGAGTCTCTCATATCCCATATTGGTGATAACTAATATTTCCTGGGTTTAACATACAGAGACACTTAAAGATAACATGATAAAGGTCCTCACAATATAAGTTGGAACAAGAACAAAAGCCAGACTGGCTAGTCTTAGATTTCTGGTATCTGGTTAATAAAACATTGCTTGGAAATGTTTCAAATCTGTATTTAGTATACAGCTGTCTTTACTTAGGATTTGCAAGAACATCCAAATAGCATTTTTCACTAACCATGGAGAGACCTTTAATTGTTAAATTGTGTTTAAGTCTATATTTTTACAGTGATTAATGCTTTTCTGAGTAATGTAAGATTTATACTTAAGCTTATACTAATGATTTAGCTGATAAGCTCTTAGAATATTCAGTCCTACATCTGTTAGTATGTTAAACACCTTAGAAAGCCATTTTAATTTTAAACAACTAATCTTTTCCCAGGTATTCTTTTCCTTTAAACAGATGAAAGGGAATCTGTTCTTATCTAAGGACATTATTTTAATCCAGTAGTTGATTTTCCTGGCATCTATGAATGCTTTAATTCTAGAGATGCCCAACTCAGCCCTTACCAAGGAGGCAGGAACTGATTGACTCAGACCCAAACTGGCTCTATAGAGTTTGTTAACTGGAGCTTCTAATATGTTAGAATCCTCATAATCCTATATTTCAACTTGATAAAGTGCTTGCATAAAATATTTTGATTTAACTGCTTGAATAACAGGTTTAACAGTATTGCCCCCATATTTAAAGTTAAATATATTCAGAGAGTTTGCAGTTTGACTTAACCTAATTTTCAGATTCTTTACATGCTTTGACCAACACCCATCATTTGAAAGCTGCAATGCCAAGTATGTGTACATTTTAACTGTACTTAGTTTCTGTTCCCCTATTCTCCATAATTTGTCTATTTTATTAGACCCAAAAATCATCACTTTACTTTTTCTCATTAATACTAAGCTCATACTTAACTGCATAAGAATTTTATAAGTTCAATTTGGTTTGCAGGCCTGACTTAGATAGAGAAAAATGTGCCAGGTCATCAGCATGGGCAATGGCTGCACAGATCTTATTACCAATTTTTGGGGAATCAGATATGGAATGCTCCAGAGAAATAAGTAATTTATTAATATATACGCAAAAAAAGTGTAGGGGCAAGGACACAACATTGTCTGCCACCTCTGTTTGTAGGTATTATTGCTGATATTTGTCCCCAATTCCCATATCTGATCTGCATCCAGGTACCCGTGTAAAGTTCTTTGATAATATAAATGATCTCAGGCCTGATGCCCCATTCATTCATAAGTAGCCATAATAAATTCTGAGCTATGGTGTCGAAAGCAAAACTAAAATCTATATATGCTACATATGGCTATTGCTTTCGTAATTTAACATATTTTTAGTATAAATGCATAAGCACATAGCAGTTATCAGAAGTACAATATCCGGAGTGAAAGCCTGTTTGGTATTCTGAAAGACCACCTAGACTTTGTATTTGTTCTAACAGCCTAGCCAAAATTAGTCTTGCAAACATTTTGCCTAAATTGTCCAGCAATGATATGGGTCTATACATGAGAGGGTCTTTTTTCATTTCCTTTTTGTATACAGAGATAATCGTAGCTCCCTTCCAGCCTTCTGGAATTTTATGACATACTATACAATAATTGAATATTAAGGTAACAGGTGCCCAAAGTGCAGGGGCTAATAGAAAGACTTCCGCCGGTATCTGATCAGGGCACAGAGCCTTTTTCTTTTTCATAGCGGACAATAATAAGTAAACCTCAGACAAAGAGAAAAGTCTAGAATGGGATATATCATACAAGAGATGTAGATTATGTTCAGACTGCTTTGGATCATAAAATATTTTTGTATATTGTTCAACCCATGTATCCATAGGGATATAGGAGTCAATCTCATAGCTAACATTAGTACATTTAGCTACCATAAGCCAGTATGCTTAATAATCATTATTATCCCATTGTTTCACTCTAAATTCCAGTTTATTATTTGGTCGAGCCTTATATTCTTCTCTAGCCTTACTCAGTAATTTGTAACTTCTTTGGGAAGTATTTATTTTAATATAGCTAATAAGATTATGTAAGCCCGTCTTGGCATTGCAACAATCTTGACCAAACCAAGTAATTGTAACTTTTTTCTGAGGATTATATAGAAACATAGAAGTTGACAGCAGATAAGGACCGCAGGGCCTATCCAGTATGCCCGTTTTTTCTACCTTATGAATGTGCCATAGGCCTGTACTCTGTCAATGGCCTATCTATTCATATTCATCTTTATTGCTCCTTTATGCCTGTCCCATGCCTGTTTGAAGCCCTGCACTGTATTCATATCCACCACTTCCTGAGGTAGGCCATTCCATCCATCCCCCACCCTTTCTGTGAAAAAGAACTTCTTCACATTCCCCCTTAATCGGCCTCCCTTTAATCTCATAGTGTGTCCTCTTGTCCTGCTATTTTTCTTATATTGAAATATGTTAGACTCTCACCTTGTTAATGCCCTTAGGATGTTTGAATATTTCGATCATATCACCTCTCTCCCCCTTTGCTCTAGGGTATACATATTGAGCTCCGTTAATCTGTCCTTATATGTTTTCTGATGCAATCCCTGCACCATTTTGGTTGCCCTTCTCTAGATTGCCTCCATTTTGTTAATGTCCTTGTGCAGGTGCGGCCTCCAGTACTGCACAGAGTACTCCCGATGTGGCCTAAACAGTGTCTTGTAAAGAGTGATTATTACCTCCCTCTTATGACTTGTGATACCCCTATTAATACACCCCAACATTCCTCTAGCCTTACCTACTGCTTTAGTGGTCTGCTTGGATGATTTCTGGTCATCTGTGATGATGATGATGCCCAAGCCTCTTTCTTTCCTTGTGATTGCCGGCAGCTCCCCTCCCAACCTATAGGTGACTTCAGGGTTTCTCTTCCGTATGTGAATGATCTTGCACTTCTTTGTGTTAAACCCCAGTTGCCACTCTTCTGACCATTTTGCCAATTTATCCAGATCTCTTCTCATTCTGCACACCCCATCTGGATCATCTACTCTGTTGCAGATCTTGGTGTCATCTACAAACAGACAAACCTTACCATCTAGTCCATCGGCAATGTCACTGATGAAGATATTGAGGAGGACTGGCCCCAGGATTGATCCCTGAGGTACCCCACTTGTGACTTGCATCTCTTCTGACTGTATATCATTTACCACCACTCTCTGTGTTCTGCCCGCCAACCAGTTTGCCACCCAGTTGACCAACTTCTGACCCACCTCAAGCCTACCCAGCTTATTAATCAATCTTCTATGTGGAACAGTATCGAAAGCTTTGCTGAAGTCAAGGTAGAAGACAACAACTGCTCCCCCTTGGTCCACCATTCTGGTTACCCAGTCAAAGAAATCTATGAGATTAGTTTGACAGGACCTTCCTGTTGTAAACCCATACTGTTTTGGATCCTGTGCTCCTATGGATTCCAGGTGTTGCACTGTCCTTTCCTTAAGGAGTGCCTCCATAATCTTGGCCATTACTGAGGTAAGACTGACTGGTCTGTAGTTCTCTGCCTCCTCCCTGCTACCACTGTTGTGGAGCAGGATCACATGAGCCTCTCTCCAGTCTTCTGGGACCTCTCCTGTGCTCAGAGACTCACTAAACAGTTCTTTTTTTTTAATTTAATAAGCTTTATTGTTATTAAACTTGTACAGTCACATTGTGAATTACATAGCATGTAAAGACCAAACATCATTAGAAATAGCTGCACAAACAATACATAAATTCCCCCCTCCCTTATTGACCCTTCCCTCCCCTAAGATACCAAGGCATAAAATAAAACTAAAATAGATAAAAAAAAAGGAAATAGAAAATAAGGGGGTTCTGTTTCATGGGTATACAGCAAACTTAAAAGATCTATCATCCTTGCTATGTCAAACACAGTATATCCAAAGTGTATATTATTTTTGTTCAATCGTCATTTAAGGGAAATGCTTACACCATTAACAAAGTCTCCAACTTGCCCCACCTCTTGTCATATCCTTGAGGATGGTCCCTAAGGGTTGATATTGTTTTTTCAATCCTTAGGCTATACAGGATTTCCTTTAGCCATTCCGCATAGGAAATTTCTTCCTGATCTAGCCAGTGATGTAATATCAATTTCTTTACCACTGAGGAGACTAAAGAAATATGGAACCTTCTTTCCCTAACAGGAATCGATGAAAGAGCTCCTACAATACATATTTCAGGACAGAAAAGATCCGTTAAATCTAATAAGGAGTTAATTGTTGTCTTAATTCTCCTCCACTAGTGAGGCTACTTTATTGCACTCCCATAGAATATGAAACAGCGATCCATCTGCCGAAGCACATCTAGAACATGTTGCTGTAGGAAGTTTATCCATTCTAAGCAAATGCCCTGGGGTGAAATATATGTTATGAAGAATATAGAATTGGGTAAGGCATATCCTATCATTTGTGGAATATTGGTAAAGTCAAACCAAATGCGATCCCATTCCTTAGGTAACATAGGTAGTGCCCTACTCCAGTAATGGGATTCCCCAGATATTGTGGGATACATATAGGGAAAGATAAAGGTCACTAAACATGAGACCGAATGGGGTCACCGGGCAAGGGATTGTATGCGGGAGAGAAACCCTCCTTGATTAATGTCCCAGTTTAGTGTGCCGAACCATTCCATCATCATATGGCGGATCTGATACACCTTGAAAATTTGTGACCGTGGAAGCCCCAGCTCATATAGTATTCTCAGGCTTTCAGGTATTCTTCCCTCCCATATGAGGTCAGAAATACATTTCCCCCAAAACTCTGACATACACATAACTGCACCATGAAGTTTAAAATTTGGGTTTCTGCATAATGGTTGGGAAGTGTCCCTTGTGTTCTCATATTTCATAGATCTACAAAACTGAGTATGTACTTTAACTGATGTACCAATAACTGTGTATCTTAGTTGTGGAGGTAATCTATTTAAGGATACAAAATAAATAGCATCTAGAGATATTCCCATTGTCATAATCAAATATCTTTCAACTTGTAGCCAGATGGGTATATATATTAAAGGATCCATATGCCCCAGATCAAGACTCCATCGGGCATATTTTGAGATAAGACTGGCTAAATAGTATAAATAGAAATTTGGTAACATGCATCCCCCCAAAGGTTTTAGAGCGCCCAATTTTATATAAGAATGATGTGGGCAATTCTTTTGCCAAAGAAAACGGGATATTAATGCATGAAGTTTTTTAAACCATGCCATTAGGATAAAAAGGTTAAGCATATGAATAGGGTAAAAAAATGCGGGGAAGGATATTCATTTTAATAATGCTGATTCTCGTTTGCATTGACATTGGGAGTGTGCTCCATCTGCTTAGATCCCTTGCAATGGTCACCACCAAATTCGCCAGGTTCAACCTTCTCCTCAGGTTGGTACTTTGCATGAGAAGTATTCCCAAATAGACAAGTTTAGATGACCCTTTCAGCCCTAGTTGTGTATAATCTGTGGGACGTACATACTGATTTAGGGGCATTAGGGTAGTTTTATCCAAATTAAGCTTATAGTTCAAGACCAATCCAAATTGATAAATAATATGAAGAGCAGCTGGTAGTGAAGTGGCAGGATGAGATAGGTGCAATAAGAGATCATCAGCGTAAGCTGAGATCTTAACTTCAAGAGGGCCTAGTGTGATACCATGCACTTGTGGAGAGGAGTTCAGAAGTCTAATTAAGGGCTCTAAATAAATATTAAACAAAAATGGGGATAGTGGGCAACCCTGATGAGTCCCCGAGTGGAGAGGAAAGCCTCCTGAGAGAATACCGTTGCAGTATACTTTGGCATTTGGGCTGGAGTATAAAATCTTTACCCACTCGATAAACCTGGTAGGGAAGCCAAATCTTTCTATTGCCAAAAAAAGAAACTTCCAGTGTACCCTGTCAAAAGCTTTCTCCGCATCCAGGGACACCAAAACCATTGGGTCCTGAGAATCCCTGGACATGGAGAAAATATGTTCCAACTTCCGCAGGTGGTCCAGAGAGGATCTCCCCCTCATAAACCCCACCTGCTCAGGTCCTATAATTCCTTCCCAAACTTGCATTACCCTAGTAGCTAAAATTTTTGCCAGGATTTTTATATCACAGTTCATACGAGATATGGGCCGATAGTTGGTAACTTTATCTGGGGTTTTTTTGGGTTTAGGTAAGACTATTATAAGGGCCTGCAATAGCGAGGAATCAGATATACCCTTTTCACAAAGGAAAAGACCTGAGCAAGAATGGGAGTTAATTTGCTTGCCAGGGCTTTGTAAAGGTCAGTGGGAAATCCATTTGGACCTGCAGATTTATCCGATGCCAGAACCTGGATGGCAGTTAGAATTTCGGACTGAGATGTAGGCTGTGTTAAGAAAATTTATTGGTCCTGGGACAGTTGTGGGAGTGGAATCTTCCCTAAGTAATCCTGAACTTCCTTGTCTGCAAGAACATTTAGGGGAGAAGAGTATAGCTGTGAATAAAACCTATTGAACTCTTGGGTAATCTCTACTGGGGAAGTTTTAAAGGTACCATTGAACTGGGAGGAAATAGCTTTTACCAAGTGGGAGGCTTCTCGTTCTTTGAGTCGAATAGCCAACAAATGTCCCGCTTTATCTCCCTGGCCTATATAAATCGACTGTGTCTTTAACAATGCATATTCAGACTTTTCCCTTAATAAGTCTGCATATTGATGTTTTAATTTGGTCAATTTAACTTGTTCTCGTTCAGAGGATTCCAGGGTTGGACTATGTTCAAGTGCTTCTATCTACAATAAGAGGGCATGCAAGGAAGCCTCTCTCTTTTTTTTACAGATCGAAGCAATCCAGATACATTCCCCCTGAAGGACACATTTTAACACCCCCCATATTTTATCTACATTAGCAATAGAACCTAAATTGGATTGCCAAAAGTTTCGGATAAGAGTTTGCAATTTCTCTATGACCCAAGGATCTTTGAGGAGTTATGTATTTAGTTTCCATATTTTATTTCACCTAATATCTGGATTGGGGTTATATAGAAGCCATACTAGCGAATGATCTGACAATACCCTGGAAGCTATACCGACATCTGGGATATGGGGCAGGGCTTCGATGCTAACTAAGAAGTAATCAATCCAAGAAAAAGATTTATGTACTGGGGAATAAAACGTATATTTTTGATTAGTTGGATGGAGGGTTCTCCAAGGGTCACAGAGACCTCCCATGATTATAAATTCCTGTAGAGCTTGTTGTGTTGAGGATGGTCTAGTGATCCAACTATTCGACTTGTCTAAGTTAGAAATCATGATAATATTCCAGTCACCTGCAAAAATTAAAGGGAGGTGTATAAATCTGGAGATCACTTTTACTAATCCAGTGAAAAAATTAGGAGATGGGGTATTTGGACCATATATACACCCCATAAGCATTTCTATATGATCCAGGGTCCTGTGTAGAAAAATGTATTGCCCCTCAGGGTCCACAATGGCCATATTTAATTGGAAATTTAGCCCCCTCAGGAGGAGAATAGCAACTCCCCACTGATTAGTGGAATTTCCCCCTGTATAGCTTTGTCCCACCCATTGGCATCTAAGAAAAAGATTCTCTGAGGTCAAGAGATGAGTCTCTTGGAGAAATGCTATCTGACATTGTAATGTCTGCAAGAGTCTTAACACCTGGTGCCGTTTAATACTAGTACGTAACCCTTTAACATTCCATGAAATATATTTCATCTTGTATCTGCCCTTTACAAAGTGTCCCCAGGTCTTTCAAAGCTGAAGGAACCCATTTTACCCCCTGACTTGGTATCTTATCCTCCCCTGTGTCTCCCCCAAAATGAAAAGGCAAAGCACAGAACAAGAAAAAAAATAAACCCCTTCTCCCTCAATAAAAGAAAAATAAAGATTCATTCTCTTTTCATTCTGGTGTATACACCAGAGTGTTACTCAAATCTAGGTTGTGATGTGCCCTTCCCCTAAACAACCCCCTAAATTCCCCCTGCCCCACTCCTCATGAGTAGGAAGCACACTTAATTGGATAACCGAACAACAGTTATAGAACAGAGTTCTAATGCAAAGAGAGCATGCTGCCGTGATGTTCCTTGTGTTTTTTTAAAAATGGAATAAGCCAGTTTTACTCGTGAGAGCCCTTAATTTCAACTAAAAACTTGCTTTATCTGAGCGTGGAGTGGAAGCCATGGAGAAGGCGACTGTTCAGGCAGCCATCACGCGTGCCCCCCCCCTCACTAAACAGTTCTGATAATGGCTGTGTTAGTTCCACCTTTAGCTCCTTTAGTACCCTGGGATATATGCCATCAGGTCCCAATGCCTTGTCCACCCTGAGCTTAGTGAGCTCTTGTAGGACCCTATCTTAGTACTTTCACTACTAGTAATGCTCTATTTTTTTGAAAACATATGTCTAGTGCTTCCAGCAGTTCAGGCCCATACTGTACTGAAAAGGGTAGGGAAGTAAAAGTGGATGTAGTAAATGCCATATCTCAGTCTGCCAAGTATCTTTCCATGTAATTTTTATTGTTTGTCTTATTTCAAGCTGAGGATATGAGAGGTCCTCTATATCTATCCTTCCTACATTATTATAAGATAGGGCCAAAGGAAAATGGTCGCTGTCTGGTTTAGGGATCACCTTACAGCCATTCCAGAAAAAATAATCAATCACTGCATCGCAGCGGTGGGTCAGAGCTTTTAGCTGATTGTTTTGTGAGGGCACAGTTTAGGCCCAACCCCTTCCCACCTCACCCCACCCACCCCTGGAAATAGTTCCTTTATTCCTGGGGTTATGACATCATTCTCAAGAGTGAAAGGTGCATATCACTGTCATATCCTCTCTAGCACACTGCACTGACAATATAAGCATACGCATTGTATAATATATATATATATATTTCTATATTGCAAACCAATCACACACACACGCACACACAAAAAAAAAATGTGGGGAGTAGTGCAACGTAATGGCTGTGGGGCAGCAGTCTTCCGGGAGTCTTTCTGGAGGCTGAGATGCTGCCCTATTTGCAGACAACTCTCTGCCCTGAGGGAGGAAGTTGCCCGTCTTCAGGCCACACTGGACAGTAGTAAGGGGACCTTCCCCCAGGCCACACTGGATGGTAGGAAGGGAACCTCCCCCATCCAGGGAGCACCAGAGCCACCACCACTACCTCAGAGGTTGCGAAGAAAGCACAGCAGTTGGACCACAGTGGGCTCAGGGAAGGTGAGGATGGTGGAACAGAGGCACAACCAGTCAGTTGTTCCACACCACAATCCATATACCATTCTGGGGGAGCATAGCTCCCCTATGGATGCACCCGCAGAGGAGACTAAGGAGGCTGAGGACAGCTGTCACAATGGAGGCCCACAGGAAGGAGGCAGAGGACACCACAAGGAAAGGAAGCAGCTCCTGGTGGGGGACTCAATTATTAGGGGGATAGAACTGGGGGGAGCAGGGAAAACTGAAGTAAGGTGCCTGCCTGGTGCCATGGCTTGAGAGAGAGGAAGTGCATCCTCAGGATCACGAGAACAGCTGCACGGAGTTCGAGCTGGACGCCATTGTCCACCTATGGACAAATGACTTGGCTAATCATGAGATCAGAGCAGTGCAGAAGGACTTTGTAGAACTGGGGAGGGGCCTAAGACAAGTAGCACACACAATATCCTTCTCTGAGGTGCTGCCTGTCAATGGCATGAGTGAGGCGAGGGTACTTTGCACCACGCAGTTTAATGAATGGTTGAAAAAATGGTGTGGAGCACAGGGGTTTGGCTTCATTGGGGACTGGGGTTCCACCTGGAGGGACACCAGCCTATACTGGCATCTGTCCAGGAAGGGAACAAGTCTTTTGAGCAATCGGTTTAAATGCTTCATTGGCAAGCTTTTAAACTAGTCAAGGGGGGAGGCACTGATAAGCAGCAGGAAAATCCCAGCCTCTCCCTACAAAACAGGGTACTAAATGAGAAAAGACTGAGGTAGATAGGTCAGTGGGGATGCTGCAAAAGAAGGTAAAGCCATCAAAAAGGAGAGCAATGAGTACCAATGCCCGTAGTCTGAGTAACAAGCTTCCTGAATTAGTGGCCTTGATGGAGGAGGAACATCTGGATATCATGGCAGTCACAGAGACATGGTACACACAAAACCATGACTGGGACATAAACATACCAGGATACACTATCTACAGGAGGGACAGGGAGGGTAAAAGAGGAGGAGAAGTAGCTCTTTACATAAGGGAAGGAATCAAAGCAACAGAACAAAAGGGAAAACAGGGAGGAGAAGAGGCAATGGCACCACAATCCGCACAGGGGTTGTATACAGACCCCCTTTTCAGGGGGAGGAAATGGACAAGGAAATGATAGAAAGAATACTTAGAATGGCAGAAAAAGGGGAGATATTGCTGATGGGTGATCTGAATATACCAGATGTTAACTGGAGTGCAGTTGCAGTAGCCACTTCAAAGAGTGGGGTTATTCTAGATGCTGTACAAGGGCATGCCTTAGACAACTAGTATTGGAGCCCACCAAGAGGGAGCAATCTTAGACCTGGTTCTCTCAAATGGAGATGAAGAGAGGATCACAGATGTAGAAGTGGGTAGCCATCTGGGAACTAGCGACCATCAAACAGTATGGTTCACAATAAACACAGCAATAGAGTCAAGCCATACAAAGGCAAAAGTACTGGACTTTAGGAGGGCTGACTTTGCCAAAATGGGTGAGTGCCTAAGGAATGCACTAGCAAATGGGCAGGAAGGAGGGGTGGAAGAACAATGGGGAATAATAAAAACTGCCATCACAGAGGTAACAAGCCTTTGTGTGAAGCAAATTAACAAAATGAAATGATGTAAGAAACCACTATGGTTCTCAAAGGAAGTGGCAGTGAAGGTTCAAGAGAAAAATAAAGCATTCAGGAAGTACAACATATCACAGAAGGAGCAAGACAGAGAACTGTATCAGTTAAAGCAAAAGGAAGCTGGGAAGGCAGTCAGAGCAGCAAAGGCCCAAACCGAGGAAAATATAGCCAACTCAGTTAAGAAGGGGGATAAAACCTTTTATAGGCACATCAGGGCGTGAAGGAAGACCAAGGGAGGGCTAGTGACGCTTAATAAAGAGGAGGGAGGTTGGGCAGAGGGTGACTGTGAAAAGGCAGAGATACTAAACAAATATTTTTGCTCAGTATTTACAAAGGAAGTGGGGGAGGTACCTAAAACAAACAGTAGAAACACTCTGGATATAGAAGTTGATACCAGCCCATTTACAGAAGAAAGGGTTCTGAAAGAACTCTAAAACTGAAGGTGGACAAAGCAGTGGGGCCTGATGGGATTCATCCCAGAATTCTAAAAGAACTAAGGGTAGAACTAGTGACACCACTGACTACCCTCTTTAACAAATCATGGGAGGATGGGGTGGTACCTGAGGACTGGAGAAGGGCAGATGTGATTCCCCTTCACAAAAGTGGGAGCAAGGCAGAAGCAGAAAACTACAGACCTGTTAGTTTAACCTCAGTGGCAGGGAAAATGATGGAATCACTTCTGAAGGAAAGAATTGTTGAATATCTAGAGGCCAGAGGGGCTCAGGACCCAAGGCAGCATGGATTCACAGTGGGAAGGTCATGCAAGACAAATCTGATAGATTTCTTTGACTGGGTGACCAAAGTAGTAGATCAGGGAGGGGCTGTGGACATGGCCTACCTAGACTTTAGCAAGGCATTTGACACAGTCCCACACAAAAGATGAATATACAAGTTAGCCAGCCTGGGAGTGGGTCCCAAGATGACAGCCTGGGTAAAGAATTGGCTGGAGAATAGGACACAGAGAGTAATAGTAAATGGAGTCCACTCTGAAGAAAGGGGGGTTACTAGTGGGGTACCGCAGGGTTCAGTATTAGGACCGGTCCTCTTCAATGTCTTTATAAGCGACATTGCAGAGGGACTGGAAGGAAAAGGATGTCTCTTTGCAGATGACACAAAGATCTGCAACAGAGTTGATGTACAAGGTGGGGTGGAAAGGATGAGAAGGGACTTGGCAAGGTTAGAGGAATGGTCAAATGTATGGCAGCTTAGATTCAATGCTAAGAAGTGCAAGGTAATGCACCTGGGAAACAGAAACCCAGGGAAGAGTACACACTGGGGGTGAGATACTGACAACAACAAAATGGAAAGGGACCTGGGGATAGTCATATCAGATGACCTAAAGGTGGGCAAGCAATGAGAGGGCAGCAAGGAGGCTGGGGGATACTGGGATGCATGGGAGGCATCACCAGTAGAAAACAGGAAGTTATTATCCTCTGTACAGACAGTTGGTGAGACCCCATCTGGAGTACTGGCAGTTCTGGAGACCCAATCTCCCAAGGACACAGACAGGATGGAGGCTGTCCAGAGGAGGGGAACTAAAATGGTGCAGGGTCTGCACCGGAAGACATATGAAGAGAGACTTAAGGAGCTTAATATGTATAGCCTCGAGGAAAGGAGGGAGAGGGGGGACATGATAGAAACTTTCAAGTATCTCAAGGGAATCAACAAAGTCCAAGAGGGTAGCATCTTTCAAAAAAAGGGGTGCAAGAACAAGGGGGCACAATTTGAAGATAGAAGGGCGGCTCAGAGGTAATTTAAGGAAGTATTTTTCCACAGAGAGGGTTGTAGATGCATGGAACGGCTTTCTATAGGAGGTTATGGAGTCAAAAACAGTGGTGGAATTCAAGCATGCATGGGACAGTCATAAGGCAATTCTAGGGGGTTGGGGTAGGTAGAAGTAGGCTGCTGGTTAACTAGGATCTGCGGCTTATCCATTAGGTAGGGAAATGGGCAGACTGGGTGGGCCAAGCGGTCCTTATCTGCTGTTAAAATCTCTGTTTCTATGTTTCTATGTTACTGAGGGACCTCTGGAACAGTAATGGGTTGCTGATCCCTGTAAATCCCCCTTTACCCTACCATTTATAGGGGCTAGGTTATGACTCCTGTGAACCTCAATTAATTTATGACCCATCTTATTACATACTGAGTCGGTCGAGAGTTCAGGCCATCTGAATGCCTCTTCATAACGCCAATTATGAATATCACTATTAGAGTAGCCATCATAATTGCCTATTCTGGAATCACCACACATTAAAGTAGTCTCACAGGCAGTTTTGGCCCAACTTTTGTGAATTGCAGCTTCCGTAGCCAACCAAATATTTTCACAATAATACTTCGAGTTAGATGGAGGAACATAAACATTCATCAGACAAAACTCAATTTTACCTAGCTGAACAAGAAAAATTTGCATATTGGAGTTACACAGTATCTGTTCCACTTTAACCCCTTCCTTAATCCTAACCCATGTTACAAGACTGCCTGAAGGTCTGCATAAAATTGGCTACCCTACTACCGGGCACCTGAAACATGGAATACCCACTGAGGGAAGCATCGCTTTCTGTTAAGTGCCATGTTTCCTGTAAACAAATTATTAAAAATTGATTAACAAAGTCAAGCCATTCCCTATCTGCAGACTTGGACATCAGTCCAGCCACATTCCAAGAAAGCATGGATCTGGGTGGTGAGTGATGATTTTGACTAGTGGACTCTACTTCTTGATTTTTTAGGCAGTCAGTCTGACAAATTACTCAGTATTTCATATTTATTTGATTTAAGAACATTGCACCCTTGTGTAGTCTCTATATTATTTTGAGGTTTCTCTGGTGTCCTAGTGACCCTGGCTGTTAGATCCAGGGTCATTTGAGCACAGTGAACTCCTATATCTTGAGGTGTGACCAGGTGTAATCCCAAGGTGTCCAGGGCACCCATACTTTCCATTATTTTATTATATAGACTGCTAAATTTGACCAGGAGTTGAATCTGATCACAATCTTGATCAGTGCTAGCTCTTGTCACTAGCAGAGCATTTGGGTCCTCTATAGAAATATTTAATAGTTGTTCAAACAAGTCCGTTATAACTAATTTTAATTTTACATCATTTTCATTATTTTCTCTACTCAAACCATAGAAGAACAAGATCTTTGAAACGTGGGATTCCTGTTCTAAGTCTTTCTGATCCATTGGCAGATGAGACAGTATATTACTGTCAATTATATGGATTCCCACTGTGTGCAATATTGAAGCTTTTCTTAATATTTTATCAGCCACCTCATCCCCTATAACAACATCATGGGTGGTATCACGTAAATCTGTGAACAGCTTTAAAAGGGCATGGGACAGGAAACAGGGAACAGTGAGGGTGGGGGAGGTGGTGGGTGGCAGTGGGATGACAAAGGGAGGGTGGTGGGGCAGCTGCACACTAGGGGTGCTAGCTGTATACTCAAGCAGACTTAGACCAGGTGGTCTGTTTCTGCTGGCACATTCGTATGTTCATAACATCAACCTGTCCTGTCCTATCTCTAGACTTCTGTCTGTATACTTTGAAGATTTTAATTTCTATTGGTGACATTTTTAGAACATGATTACACAAATTTAATATAGCATTTTTGAGTTTTCCTGGATTCTCATTGGGTATGGATTTAAGCCCAGAAATGTTAAGTTGTTAGTTATTACCTTGTGTCTTTCTGTTTATAACATTTCTATTAGTAAAGTCAATTGTACACCCATATTTCTCCAATGAACTACTGTTCAACCAAACTTGATTGGCTATTCTGGCTGTAATGCAAAAAAGGAATACACAGTTAACACCATTAGTGTCCCTATCTCTCAATAATGGGGCAATGTCTGTCATGGCAATATCAGTGCCTGTAGCTGCCCTTAAGAGGTATACAATCTTGGTTTTATTGAACAGCACAGATTCAGTCTGCACCCAGGTATAACCATACAGCCCTAAAATGACACAATCTTCGATGTTCATCTTCTCAGATTTTGTTCTTGTATATTATTCCTGTTTTCCCTAACCCTAGGGAATTGAGTGGGTTTTAGTTAATTTATGTTTGTACCAGTGGTACTACACCACTGTTGCCATTCTTCTCTAAATGTTGTGAGGTCTGAGTTAAACGTATTTATTTGTGCTGCTGTGGATTCCAATGGGGAGTTATTATTTAGCTTGTTAAGTTCCTCAGCTAACTTAACTGAGTCCTGCAGATTACAATCAGACGTTCCAGTTTTTTGTTCTATGTTCTGGTCTACAAAAGGGGAGACATTCATAGAGACTTATTACTGGCATTGCCCTTCCTCCCTGTTACAGCTTGTTGAATGATACATTTGGCATCATCCAGCAGTGCTGATGATGGGGGCTTCTTAGTGACAATTTTAATTATTTTCCTTTCTCTTTTTACCTTATTATTTTAGTTTTTTCTCAGGTGACTTAGGTATGCAAACAGAAGGAAAGTCTGGCCTGATTTGTATTGTATTTTCCATGACCCGAGAGGGGGAACCAATTTGTGGAACCATTTTATCTAGCTTAGTTAAAACATCATCCATCCTGAATCCATTTGCAGCAATATTTTCTTTAAGTGTATTAATTTCATTCTGCATAGCTACCAGTTGATTCAAGATCAGAAGGTGTGCTGCATATGGGTTTCGCATGAAATTTTTTAAATCTCTCAAACTAAATGGGTAAGATGTCACCAGATCAATTGTTGAACGGTTCTCCCCTCTAATCTGCATAATGGGACTAGCTACCTCAATAGACCCTCTTACTTCATTTAATTTTTTAGCCCACTTATAGTTTTCTGTAATTTGCCAGTAATGTTCTTTAAATCAGCACATCATTTTCACTTGGAATATTTATGGGACTATTTGGCTCAGGGAAAAAGTCCAGATATTTAGACAAACTAGAGAAAGAGTCATAGTATAGGTCAACTGAGACCGCGTTTTTTTAGTTTACTATCTACTGTATTTTACCCAAACCATTCTTCTTGGCTTTGTATTTTTGTAACTGTCTCTACTGAAATATTTGAAAGATTGCTATATTTTCCAGACCTAGAAAGAGAGCTGCTATTATTAAAAAGCTTAGGCATTGATGACAGTCTTGAATTATCCCAACTAAGTCTTATTATATCTCCACCTTGAGTCAGATTGATAGGTGCACCTGGTGATGATAAAACTGTTACCACTAATGTCTCTACTTCCAAAAGACCAACCTTGATGAAGTGATCATTAATCTTTGTTTTATTTTTCTCTGCTACTTAGGATTCTTAGCATTACACTTCTTAGTTTTGTTACTTTTCTTCTCTGTTTTATTCTTATTTTTTTTTGTATGTTATTTTCCCCTTTAATTGGAGAAGTGGTAATTGGAATCACAGTTTCCGCTTTTGTATTAGAATTAATAATCAAAGTGCTGGCATTAACTGATTGCACTGCATCCCTTTCTGCATTGAAGCCCACATCAAGGGCTTGCTTTCTAGTGAGAACCATTTTTAACTAATAATTAGCAGAATAATTTGCCCACTCTTTTTTTTGTAAACTTTTAAATAAAGTCAGCTTTACAGTCATTTTGATCAAGCAGTACTACATGAAATAGGAATAACATCTTTACCTCTTTTTATATAGGTCATATGTATCACATTTCCTGGGTCCCCATACCTACAAGAATCAATTAACTCTTCATTTCCCTTATCTAATAACATAGAACTTCGTAGGCAGCCTCCTTATTTCCAACCCCATTGTCCAGGCTACCAGATTATTAAAATATAGGAAACCATGATTGGTGGACAGCCTCCTCCAGGGGTCTCCAGATCTTTTCATATCTCAAAGCCTGGTTTCGTACCTGGTATTGAATATGTTCTAGTCTCATATTCTGTAAGAGGGAGCTGGCCCAATGGGCTGTGGTGGGTGCTGAATTAGATAGCCAGTTTTGAGCTAAAACCTGTAGCCCCAGAACTATACCCAAGCGCTGCAGTGGATGCTGTAAGGGTGACATTCACCAACTGCCCCTGGGTAGTGCCAATAGGACATCCGCCGGTTCCACCACCCGGGTCACTCCCCAGAACTTTTGAGAATAATGTTAATAATTCTACCCAAAAGGCATTTACCCTGGGACAGGCCCAAGCCAGGTGGTAGAAAGTCTCCACACTGGCTCTACACTTCGGGCAGATATTAGAGGAGTTAGGATCAAATATGTGCACTAGAACCAGGGTAAAATAAGTTCTGTGCAGCAAATTATATTGAATGGCCCTCAATCTATTATTTACAGAACACGTCATCCCCTTCCTCCAGATCCAGTCCCAGTCTCCCCCGGTCAGTGAATCTGGTGCTAGATCCACGGCCCATCTCTGTCTGATCCTCTCAAAAGGGTCCTGGAGGGCTCCCAGTAATGTTCTATAGAATTGTCTGAGAGGTCTCACACACTCTTTACCTTTCATATGGAGAATTTCCTCCAAGGGGGAGTACCCAACTTTTTAAGGGATTGCTGATTCTCTATTAGTTTCAGCATTTGCGATTAGAGGTGGGCAAAGTGGTCAAAATTCACTCTGGGAAGTGATCCGTGGAGTAATGCGGAATCCATAATGTAATCCATAATGCGAAGCGGAGTACTTCGTGTTATAATGAGGAACGCAAAGTCCATTGAAACCAATGACTTTGCATTACTCTGCCTTCTCCCAACCACTTCTAAACCAATTTCAATGCAAAGTACATATAAATCAAGGTACTTTGCATCACTTTACCTTGTTATTGAGCTCCAAGGTGAATTTTGCAGTGATTCATGGGATTGCAGGTCACATGGACTCTAGATTGTTCTGCACAGCCTCAGTTCTGTGTAGTGTGTGTGTGTGTGTAGTGGTAGATGGAGACAGTTTTCTCTCAGAGCTCTGCTATTCAAATCTTTTAAAAGCTGTTAAAGCCTTTTTTGCAATTTTTTTGCTCAAAATTTAGTACATCGATTGTAGGAAACCCTTCTGTGCTCATATCATAGCGTGTTTATTGTTTGTGTTTGGATTTTGAATGTTAATTTAGAACATTCAGTCTGTGTACTGACAGACACTAGAAGTGTGCTTTGGTGGAGGTAGGTTAAAACTGGGAGAAAAAGGCAGTCTTTCTGTTTTGGTTATATTTTTCTTGTATAACTGTGTTAAAATACACAAACTAATATTTTCAGTAATTCTTGAACTTTTTTTGCTGATTGTTGTGGTGCAGCAGTGCATAATTTCAGTTTGTTTAAAAGATTTGGTTATATTTCTGAAGTTTTCAATTTGCTACACATTACTTGTAGTGTGTGTGTGTGTGTGTGTGTGTGTGTGTGTGTGTGTGTGCAATGTGTGTCATCAAATCAGACACATTTTTTTGTGCCACAGAATAATTGCAGCAATGTGAACTGGTTATCTACCGCACCTGCTTAATTTTGTACTGCCTTGGGTATCTTGGTTTTGGACTGTTACTGCAGTGCACTGCACTACGCCCCCCCCCCCCAAATGGCAAAAGGTATTATTTTCCAGATTGGATTGTGACTTGTGAGCACTGGTTAAGGTGTTGTTGTGACTTTGCATCTGCATCTCTTCTTGATTGTGCAGTGCAATCTTAATCTGGCTGTGCTTTTGCATCTGTTTAGTGCCCAATCTCCATCTGTAAGCCACAATTTTTTTGGCTTCACATCCACCGGCCCACACCGAAAGTTCAGAAATCTAAATTTGTTTAGAATTTTCTTGTTGATCCCCCAAAATGCCTGCAAACAGATGTGCAAGCAAAGCCATTTCTGGCCATGGCACTGCTGCCAGTGGCAAGATTGTCCATGGGTGTGGTAGTACGCAGAAGTGCATAGCTGATGTCAGTAAAGGGATTTCTCCATCAGTGTTTTTTTATAGCACAATCTGTAGCCTCTCTCATAGTTGGAAGAGATGATGTTTTCTCAGCTGATGGTGTTAGTGCAGTTTCTGCTGGCATGAGTATTGCTGCCTCAAGTTCCACTTCTGACCAGTTAACCATTTCAGAAAACATAGTGGAGTCTAAAGCTATGACTGACAGTGTAGATGATGTCATACTCCCCATTAACATCCCCATGGTAGTTGAACATGATTCTGATCCTGGCAACAATAACTCACAATGTCACATTTCTTCCACTGCTGTTGAGGTCATGCCTTTGCCATCCAATGATTCAAAGTGTGGCATAAAAATATCGGGCGATGATGATGATGATGATGCTGCTGTGATTGGATCATGTTCTTCACATAACAGCATCCAAGCTGAAAATGTGGATGCGGATGATGTTGATGAATATGATAATGATGCAAGTGACCCCTGTTGGGAACCGGAGAAAAAGAAAGTCAAGGTGGCTGTGTGTGGGTCTGTTGGCGTTAAATCCCCCCCCAAACCCTCAAAAAAGTTGATTTAGCAGTTCATGTTGATGATAATGATGATGACCCAGTAATATTCATAGGTAGTTGTGGTGGGCAGTTGGAGTCCAAGTGTGTCGAGCATGAAAAATCATGTAGCACCACCCCCATTTCAGGGGTTAAAAAAACGGAGTCCAATAAGCAGCATCAAGGGACATGTTAAAAGTAGGGGATCACAATCTCTTGTCTGGGATTTTTTTGTCCAAGATGCAAATGATGAGTCAGTTGCAATCTGCCAGCTTTGCACATGTGAGTTGAGGTAAAAAGGGGAGTCATCTGGGCATGAGGGAGCCAGCATACACGTCTTAAGAACAGACACATGGCACTGTGGACCCGGCACCAGATGGCAGCTAATGCCATAGTGGGGAGTTCACCCTCATCATCAACCTTACTGAGCATGTTATCCCATTCCACGAGTGTAAGACCAAGTAGGAATGTCTGCAGTAGTGATGAAATAACACCAGAGGATTACTACAGGCATGATAAGGGGGAGGATTATGATTTAGAAATCTTGTCAAGTGGTGGTCAGAGTAGCAGTGGTGGTGGTGGTCAATGCAGTATGTCTAGTGCAAGTGGTACATCAACCCCTGTATGTAAAATGGGGGAAATAACTTCATTTATTGACTTGTCACCTGTGCACCCTCTTCATCACACGTCCACCCCCACCCTCGACCATTCTCAGGGCAGAGCCATTTGTCACACCCAGTGCAAAAAGTGTAAGTCAGCCCACGTTGGAGAGTGGTTTTGCCTGTAACCTCCTGCCTGCCTGAAGCATGTGACCTACACTGTGTAAGCCATATGATGTGTGTGGGCTGCCCGTGAATTCTCACTCTGCCTTAAAGTGGAATAAGGCAGAGTGCACAACGCAAAGTCATAATTACAATGTGAAGTGGCGAAGTGAGAGTTTAAAATGGGCACTTCATGTAGCGGAACACTAACACAAAATGGTCACTTCACGTGTGGAATTTTACTTCACTGCACCTCTATTTGCGATTTAATTTTTAGGTATACCAAGTAATGTGTAACATTTAAGTCAAAGTCAGTAACTAGTGATTTAAAATCTCCAAAGTTCCCATTGCTGTAAATGTGGGAAACACTGTATTCCACTCCGGGTCCAGGTCTTCAGCAATTGATTAGCTTTGGCTAGGGACATCCCCCCATACCCAAGGACATTTACCAGTGGTAGGAATGGTGAGATTGTTGGTGAATAATTAATTACATTATGAGCTTGGGTCCATGCCCTTAGGGTTAATCATGTAAATAGGTTTCTTGTATTTCCCATCTCTTTGTCCAGCAATAAGGCTGCAAAAACGTTGTTATAGAGAGGGGTTTCAGAGTCTTCCGACTCTATTTTCACCCTGTCTTTATGTGCCTATCAGATTGTGTTAAGTCTGTGAGGTGAGCCAACTGAGCTGCCAGATAGTAAAGTTTAAAGTTAGATAAACCCATATCTCCCTCCCTTAGTGGCTTCCAAAGGATCTCTTTTTTAATCTGGGGTCTCCATCCCTGCCAAATCAGGGAGGTGACTGCTCCTTCTAGGGCTCTGATGTGCTTATTAGGGATGTGAACTGGTAGTGTTTGAAATAGGTAGAGACATTGGGGAAGGACACTCATCTTAACTGTATTTACCCTTCCAGTAAGGGTGAGGGGTAAGGACCGCCACCTATTGCATTCTTTCTGTATTTTGGCTATTAAAGGCTTATAATTTAGTTCTTGTATCTTAGCTAATTTTTTGGGGAGAAGAATTCCTAAATATCTGATAGCTTTTGAGGGTAGTATATCTTTTCCCACTACCTGTATCCCCACTTTCCTATCCCCCAGTGATAACCATTAACACTTGCCCCAATTAATTTGATGTCCCAACACTGGGCCATACACCTCGAATAAACGTGACAGGACTGGCAGTGATCTGTCAGGCTGGGACAGAAACAATAACACATCATCCGCAAAAAGAGAAATAACATGTTCCACCCCTTCCCAGTGAATTCCTTTTATTTCAGGATTTACCCTGATTGCTACAGCAAGGACCTCTATAGTGAGGACATACAATAGGGGGGAGGGGGGCACCCTTGTCAAGTACTCCTGGTCAGGCGGAAGGGCTGGGACAGGGTTTCACTGGTGAGAATTTGAGCTTGAGGGGAGCTATGTAATTTAGAAATCCAAGCCCGAATCCTCAGGCTAAAGTTATATTTCTCTAGAATTGCAAACATGATTTGCCATTCGACCTGAACAAATGCTTTTTCCACATCTAACACCAGAAGGCCTTGTCCCCCATTTCATCTCCCCACCAACCATTGTTTAATAATATTTAAAGTCCATTGAATATTATGTTTGGCTTGTCTAACTGCCACAAAACCCCCCTGGTCCAGATGTACCAGTTCTGGGAGGGTCCCTTCCAGGCGGGCTGCCAGTAATTTGGCCACTATTTTATAGTCTGCATTAAGCAGAGAAACCAGCCGGTAAGAGCCTCACTTTCGAGGATCCTTGCCCGCCTTTGGTAATACTGTAATTGTCGCCAAGAGTTGTGAGGGTGGCAAGTAGCCCCTCTCCAGGGTGTCACTTACCATCTCAGACATTATATCCTTTAAGTCAGTCCAGAAGGCTTTGTAAAATTCAAATGGCAGTCCATCCAGTCCCGGAGTCCTGCCCACCCTAGAGGCCCATACAGCCTTTTTGAGCTCTGCCATTGTGACCGGTTGGTCGATGGCCAAATCTCTGGCCTCTTCCAGGGTTGGTAAGCTAATATCTTTTAAAAAATGCTTTGGAGTTATATTCTGTGAAGCTTGTGAGGTATACAGTTGATAGAACAATTTAAAGACATCATTTATTTGTACCAGGTCTGAAGTGACCGTGCCATCTGGCGTCTCTAGTTACAGAATTGTTCTGTCAGACTGCTTTTTCTTAAGTAGCCAAGCCAACCACTTACCAGATCTATCCCCCTCAAACTAGTTATGTGCTTTAGTACAAAGAAGGGCTGTTTCTAGTCTCTTAGATAACATTTGGTGTAGGGTACCCTTCATGGTCTTTAAGGCAGAAAGGTCCACTGCCTTATCCCCCCACATAGCTCTCTTCTCCATATCCTGAATAGCAGCCTCTAGCTCTGCTTCATCCCTTAACTGTTGCTTCTCTTTAAAGGAAGCATAAGAGATGATTTCCCCCCATACACACATGCTTTTAATGCATCCCATGTATTTGAGACAGAGGTCTCTGTTGGATTATTATTAAGTAGGTATTCTCTGAGAGTGGTCTTAATATGTTGCACAAATTGGGGGTCCGACAACAGAGTGGGATCCATGCACCATCTTCTCACATTTGGTGCCTCCCACCTATTCTCCAGGAGCAACCGCAAGGGGCATGATCAGATATTAAAATGGGACAATATTCGGCCTCCAAGCCTTGGGTTACATAGTTTGGAGAAACGAACATATAGTCCAATCTAGTGTATACTTTATGGGCATGGGAATAAAAGGAATACTCTTTATCCTCTGGGTGGCAGTGCCTCCATGCCTCCACCAGGGCTCGCTCTGTGGCCAAATGCTTGAGGGCCAATACACTACGTGGAAGGGGATGGGTCCTAGTGACAGAATGATCCATTTGGACATCCCAATACATATTAAAATCTCCTCCCATTACTATATTGTAATGAAAGGGGGCTAGCAAGATCGCTAGGTAGTGAAAGAAATCCGGATCGTCGTAGTTCAGTCCATATAATGAGACAAAAGTGTATCTGATCTCGTCGACTGTGGCATCTACTA
The DNA here is from genome assembly GCA_016271365.2 of Neoceratodus forsteri. NCBI lineage: Eukaryota > Metazoa > Chordata > Ceratodontiformes > Ceratodontidae > Neoceratodus > Neoceratodus forsteri. The sequence goes on along the minus strand of CM057452.1, from coordinate 884,945,933 downwards.
CCACATATCTACCTAGGAGGTCTGCTAATTTAGAATGAACTTTAACCCTTAATGCAGGATGGAACCAAACTGCCATCCCCCTGGCTTTGGAAGAAAAGGGAACCCCCCCCAGTGTCCCCCCCCCACAATGAAGCTAATTTGTCTGCTTTGATTTTGGTCATATGGAGTTCCTTTAGTAGGACTACATCCGCTTTCATTTTCCTTAGGAGTGACCATACCTGCTTACGTTTAACCACGGTTTTTAGTCCATTCCAGGTTAATACATTAATTCCACCCATCTTGGTTCATAACAGATATGTGATGGCCTATTCCCTGTTACTGCTATCCACCTACATTCAAAAAACTTCAAAACAATGGCTGCTGACTTGTCAATTTTAAACATTTCTCCCCAACTCTTCCTCAACCCTTCCTGCTTCCTACCATCACAACCCCAACAATTTAAACTTTTAAAACAATAACCCATTAAAGAACTTACCTCCCTCCTTACCCCCCAAAAACCAAACTGAGCGCAACAGGTGCCAAATACAACACCCGAGGCTGGGATTCCCCAGCCCTCCCCCCAAGGCTCTTCCTTCTCATGGAAGTGCCAAAGTCCCACTGCTCTTTATGGATTGCACTGGCCATCTCTTCCTGCCTTCAGGATAGAGCCGATAGGCCTGGTTCCACATGCGGGGGGGTGGTGGTGTGGACAGAATAAGGATTCCCCCAGAGGAGGGACAAAATTCTCTAGAGCTACTTCAGCCTGTACTCCTTTCTTAATAAATCAAACAAAATTTTAACCATTATGGTTATAAAATGACCCAACCCCAAAAGCATTGGGGGTTCTAAGAGATCCGGTGGGCAGTTAGGGATGTGGGTGAAACACCCAGGGGTCAGAAATGTCTCCCACTGTTTGCACCCACACCTCCCTCCATATGTGTGTTACAGATTGCCTGTTTATTGCTCAGTCATCCGTTGCACAAGACACTGCCCTCCGTTATGGCCTACCTTCTCCCCCCACTCCTTAGAGGAGCAGCGGGAAAACAAAGCCAGTCAACTTGTATAGTAAGAACATTCATGTTTGCTTTGTAAATTGCCCATTTTGTCTCCTCTATAGAGATCCATATATTGATAACAGATTTCTCCCCCCTCATGGTCCAGCAATTATAAGACCTGCTTTTTCCATAGAAGAAGAAAACAACAAATCAACATACTTTTGATGCATAGTGACATCCCCATGACATGAGTGTTCCATGGGTCTCCCCTGCACGTCTTTAGGTCATGGGAATGACAGTGGGGCCCCGCGATTGGAAATTACTTAAGATCCTCACCCTAGATCAACATGTCCCAGCCCATCCCAGAATATTTATGCCCTTTTAACAAAAGGATTATTCAAAGTCAGTGGCGAGTTCCCTAATTTGCTTCAAATATCAGTACAAGTCTGGTTTCCTAGTCACTGTATGGTCTAGTCCCAGACTGCTGCTCATTTCTTCAGTTAGCCAACTAACTATAACCAACAGTTCCTCAAGAGCTGGTAGGAGTTGAGGTAAATTCTGGAGCTGCTTCTAGGCCCCGAGGCACAAGGGGAGGTACTGCGACCCTGCCTAATAAGCCTCATAGAGTTACAGACAGTTGAGGCTCGTAGGCCTCCCTCCCCCCCAACCCAGAAAAATTTACCTCAGAAGCATTTGTTAACTTTTAATTGTTATTAATTCAGAATCCTGGTACTTCTTTAATAAAGTCAAGTGTCGGTCTGGTCATTTGAGTGGGTTTCCTGCTGCTGCACTCTCTGTTCCTCTCACTCAATGTATTCCACTGCTGCATCAGGATTTGTGAATGCTTTAGTCCCTTTGCCCTGGCATTTGATAAGTAAACGTACTGGATATAGACCAACTCAGAGCGTGAAGCTTTTTCTTCACGTCTTGGAGTGCTTATTCTTTCCATCTGGAGCTGGTGTGAGTAATCCAGGAATATGCTTACCCAGGACTTTTGTAGCACAACAGGACCCTTCTCCTGGGCTGCCTCCAGAACCAGCTGGTGATCTTGATAGCATAAGAATCTATGATATGATGGGGTTGCTCATTTGGACCTGTCTTGTGCCCCGGGGACCTATGTGCCCATTGGATCTCCAAGGTAGTGGATTCGGGGTGCTGCAACTGTTGTTGCGACCACCATTGAAGGTAAGTGGTGTAATTAGGCCCCTTGATCCCCTCTGGTAGGCCGACCACTCTGACGTTGCAGCAACATTCATGGTTCTCGTGATCGTCCAGGGTGACTTTTAACTTCTCAGTCTCTTTAAGGGCTTTGTGTAGGGATGTCTCAAGGTTTCTAACTGTGTTCTCTTGGGATCCAACCCTTTCTTCCAGTTCTCCCAGTCAAGTACCATGGGATTCCACTGTCTCCCCGAGTGAGTTGAAACTGTTTTGCAGATGTGTAAGTTGAGCCGCTATGTTGTCAAAGCCCGAATTCATTCAGGCGGTCATCTCTTTTTTAAAATCCAAAATAAGTTTCTTCAATGACTGGGTATTAGTGCTGATTTCTGTAGCAGTGGAGAGTTTAGCGGGTCTCTTATCTTCTGTAGCTGATTTTGAGGCTGCTCATGTGGTTGGAGCATCTGAGCCTGGCATTGTCGGGGATTCCACAGTTGTCTTAAAGTTAAGCTGTGATGGTATCTTTGACATATTTCCTGTCGGTGCTGCAGCCGAATATTTGGATGTTGCAGCGAAGGAGATTTAGCTCATCAGAAGCAGGATGGCTAAGTTTTATTCAGGACAGAGACGGAGCTCCAAGAGTATGCTCCGATCTTGGTATCCGGCTAGGCCACGCTCCCCAATTTGCCCACTCTGAGTAGGCAATTTGTGCAAGTAAGCAAAACGGTTAAGTAAAACCACAATAATACAATTTTAAGAGCCTGAACTCAAAGAGTCCTTTGATGAAGGAGTATGGCTTCCCCAGAAGAATAAAATATGAAAAGACAAAGTTCCCAAAGTCTTAATTTGTATGTAATAAGCAATATCACAGTTCCTATTTTTGAGATTCTTAAGTTGTCTTGGATTCAGGGTTGCTTCTCAAGATTTGTCCCGACTTGAGATTCGACCTTGTTTTCCTATAGCCCGAGTGTACTCTGCTTGTAGGGGGTATTATTGCAGTACTATAAGCATTCTCAACTGCAGAGTTCGAATATTAGACTCCAAGCGACACACTATTAAGAGAAAAAGAGCCAGTAAGGTTCAAAATCTAAGGGTAAATCAAGCAAACAAACATTGTTATCGCAGCTTAGCAAAGTACACAAATAAAATGCTGCTCATAGCTTGCTTATGATACCAACTGTACTATAAACTGTACTATAAACTGTACTATAAATGAAGCTAATAAATGTTAAAAACCCTCTCAAGATATTACAACTCATTTCCAGTTTCAGTGGCATCAATGTTCTATTAAACATTTTGGGGTCTACCTTCCTCAGAATCTGGATAATCCAAAACTGGTTAACTATGAACAGCTCACTGTTAAGTTGGTGGCAGATTTGGAAAAGATTTACCCATCTCCCCTTGGAATAGAATAGTATCCCAATTTCTTTGGTGGGGGGGCATGAATAAGAATGACAATACTACAGTTGCCCCGGGACAAAGGTACACTTAAAATATAATAAATGTTGAACAGAGCAAGTAACAGAATGCACTATTTCTAAAAGTAACTTCAATTGGAGACAAACAATTATACATAAAACCAGTACTGTATAAAAGACTGTGCTCCTTTACTCAGTTACTATTACTATTATATGCTATTACAGCTTCTGAGATCTTAATAACTTACTTTTTACTCTAGGAGGGAGCAAAAAAGAATAAACCAGACTCCAACTCCTAATACTGGTCAGATATTAAGCCGTATTTCAATGAAAGCTCCTTCTTCTGGCTGCCTCGGTACTTAGAAGGAGCTCCCCTCTCTCTCTGATGTACCGGTTTTAACCCGCCTGTACAAACAGGCACAATCAGGTCTAGTCAAAAGCAGCTTCCGCACACATAAAGGTTTTCTTTGTAAGAGAGAGTGCTACACTAAAACACTGTTCCTTAAAACACTCCAAACATAAATACCTGCCCCAAATTTGCTGCTGCGTGTCTTCCCGGCATGATGCTCCGAACATCTAAAAGCCAGGTAAGCACATGCTCAGTTTATACTGGTTGGTCATGTGACTTGAATGAGGTGTAGTGGCATGAAAAATTTAAAAGACTTTAAAGCCTTTAAAATAAAATAAAAATAAACTGCTAAAAGCACTAACACTTCATTAAACTAGATATTGGCATTACATATCAGGAAAATAAACCCTCTTCCAAAACATCCAAAGAAAACAAGCAAAATTTCCAGGACTTTGATTGCTTTGATTTCCGTAGTAACTCCTATTAGCACACAAATATAATTCAGAGAAAATTAAAAGTACGGGAAAGAATATATAGCACTTCCCCAGCTAAGCTTCTTTTCCTAGGTGACAAGGTGTTGGTCAGAAAAATAGTTGAACTACCAATCTTATCTTCTTCAGTATGAGCCTTCCAACGGGCCTCTTAGATGCACTCAGCTCTCGCCCCCAACACCCATCAAGAAATGCGGCTTTCCTCCTGGATGCAAGAAAGAAGACTCATTCTCATGCATAACTAGATGCCTCAAGAATGGCTCCCTTAACTGCCCCCCATCTCTCATCTACCCCCATATGTTGTCCAGCCTGACTAACCTTTTCCTGACTAGCTCCTTCAGCCTGTTGAAGTCCACCCTAGTGAAATCCCGGACTTCAACTCTCAGTTGGGGTTTTCCAGACCCAAGGACAAGTTCAAACAAAATGGAGTTATGGTTGCTGTTCCCCAGTAGCTCCCCTATTCTCACAGCTCCAATCACCTCTGAGTTGATGAGTACCACACTGAGAATTGCAGTCTGACTGGTGGGTTCCTTAACTAGCTGTACTAGCAGACAGTCCTGGAAGGCATCCAGCAAGGCCTGACTTTTGATACTCCTGGCCACTGGAATATCCCAGTCGATATCTGGCAGGTTCAGATTACCCACCACCACTACTTCCTCCTTTGCCACTCCTCTTTCAAGTTCTTCCCTGAGCTCTTGGTCTTTCTCTTCCCCTTGTCCTGGAAGTCTATAGATCACCCCCATGAGGAGTTTCTTGCTTGAGGCTGTCTTAAGTTGCACCCACAATGACTCAGTCTCTCCATTATTACATTACTACCCCAATGCACCCATCTTCCACCACCCTGATTCCCTCCTTGACAAAAAGTGCTACTCCTCCCCCAACCTGTTCCTTTATCCCTCCTAAACAATGAGTCCCCACGGACCATCAGGTCCCAGTTTTTTTCTGAAACCAATGTTTCTGTGATGGCCATTAAGTTCACCTCAGTGTCTACCATCAGTGCCTGGACTAGCTGATTTTTGTTACCCAGGCTTCTGGCATTAAGGCATACCCTCTTCCATCTGACCGCTGATCCTCCATTGCTTCTACCCTTGTGTTTTCCTTGTTCTCTCATCTCTTTACTCATCTAGTTTTACTGGCTTTGTTAATATATATTTTTTTTAATCCTATTTAAGGCTGTACTGGGTTTACATGCTTACTGCTATGGACTTAGTTAGAAAATTCAGTGAATTGTAAAATATGTGTAGCCTCTGTCTTGAGCCTAAGTTTTCTGCCCTTGACTTTCATTCTTAATCATCTTCCTTTGTCCCCCTGTCCTCCTCTGTCTCTGTTCTGTCCCTTCTGCCCTCCCCCATCAGTCTGTTCTTTTGTTCTTGTTTTGGATTCCTGAGTTAGCCAGCACCTTGCCTCTGTCTGAGACTGCCGCCTGACTTGTCTTTCAAGTTGGTGCTCAGCTCTCTTTCTGTGTCTCTTAGACAACCCCCATCTGCTCCTATTTAATCTGCTGTCTCCTTCCTTACAGGTGCCACTTGCCCCCTCGGGCAGCGGTCATGATCCAGCCATAGTACCTCTACGGTGCAAGGAGCCTGATCCACCTACCCCCCAAAGAGATAGATAAGGTACGATGCTTGAAAAATTGCCACAATTTCTCTGGGCTGTGTGAATGCTGAACTGGATCATCACTTGCAATTTGCTGTTTTCAATTTCAACGCTTCTCAGGGTAGCGCTATTGGCTCCATGCCTGTGTAGAGCTCCCTGATTGACTGGTCTCACTCACCTGAGACAGGAGCACCCGAGACGTGTGGCTTAATATAAGCCTGCATCCCTGTACTCAGCTTCTAATTTATATATTTTAATTTAGCCTGTTCTGCTTGGCCTGTGTAAAGTAACTTACCATTCCCCACCGCTGCAGTTTCTCTCCAACTGTATGTGCACTGATTCAGTGCTAGCTCTGCAAACTTCCCCTTAATTTTTTCCCCAATTAAGCTTTCACTCTGTATACTGCCTTGAACTGAGTTTGTAAAAAAGTTTTACTGACTTTGTTAATATATTTTTTTTTAATCCTATTTAAGACTGTACTGGGTTTACATGCTTACTGCTATGGACTTAGTTAGAAAATTCAGTGAATTGTAAAGTCTGTGTAGCCTCTGTCTTGAGCCTAAGGCTCCTTCCCTTGACTTTCATTCTTAATCATCTCCCTTTGTCCCCCTGTCCTCCTCTGTCTCTGTTCTGTTCCTCCTGTCCTCCCCCATCAGTCTGTTCTTTTGTGCTTGTTTTGGATTCCTGAGTTAGCCGGCACCTTGCCTCTGTCTGAGACTGCCCCCTGACTTGTCTTTCAAGTTGGTGCTCAGCTCTCTTTGTGTGTCTCTGTTTAGACACCCCCTCCCATCTGCTCCTATTTAATCTGCTGTCTCCTTCCTTACAGGTGCTACTTGCCCCCATGGAGAGCAGTCACGATCCAGCCATAGCACCTCTATATAGGTTATATATATTTGAGATGCAGCTCGGCTGACTCAACGGTGTTGCTGTTTTGAGTGGGGCCACATGGCAGGTGTTTGGATCATGCAGCAGCTCACTGGTTCTTGATCAGAAGATCTGAATTCATCCTCAGAAAGATGCACTGCCAACACATTACATTCCTACCCCAGAGAAACACAGGCTGCAAATGGACCAACAGAATTGCTCAGTGTAGCAAAGTCAGCAAACTGAGCACCAATTGGAGGGCTCTGTTTGGATCTTGGCAGCCATGAGATTCATAGTGGGCATTTTCCCGTAGTGTTTCTCCATTTCCCCTGATATTTTACAAATAAGAGATTTCCTTCCCATATCCCATTTTTGTAGTAAAAATTCCTTAAAATACAGGAATCCCTGCAGATCTGGGAGCACTGTGGATAAATAAACTATGTAGATATAGGTTGGGAGAAGTGGAAGTCTGACTCTGGAACTGGGAGTGAAGTTAAGAGAAGGAGAGAGAGCAGCAGCAGGGCAGGCTGAGGCTCAGTGAGAGCCAGCAACAGCAATCTAGAGTCAGACTGGCTGCAGAAAAGAGGTGAGTGTCACTGGGTTGGTAACTGGGCTGCCTGCTGGTGTTGTGGACTGTCAACTAGATATGTCTCCTGCCAGGGAAAACAATGATCTTTACATCACACCTAATGCTACCAGATAGAAAATACTCTAATGAACAAAAGGGAAAAAAATAATTCAGGAATAAAACAATTGGAACTCACTACTTTTAAAAATTATTGTAATATTCTGGCTTCTATTTTTAGGTCCTAGTAGCTCTTTAAATGGGGTTACTTGGGATTTTATTGTGGATTCATTGGCAGAACTGGTGTGCATCACTAAAAGACTCACCTGTGGGATGACTCTGGCTCTGTGCTGGAGTTGGCAATCCAGGCCTGTTTCTTGGGTGGTGGTGCATTGCCTGAAGTGAGTGTGTGAGAAGGGTAGGGTTGTTGTCTGTCTTAAATCCATACTCCAGTACATTACCTCCTTAATGTACAGACCACATTATATCAACGGGTAGACGTTAAATGCATAGCTGGTACTGGGTGCTTGAAAGAACCTCCATGTCTATTATCTTCCTGGGGTTAGTGGACATTCCTATGAGGGCATTGTGTGCAGTCCTAGACTTGGTTAGGAGTCACTGTTGGTTAACTTTTGTCTCTCTCACTCTCTCTCTCTCCCCCATTTCTCTCTGAGCCAGCCAGAACTTGATGTTGCAGGTTCAGTTGTCCTGTCCACTCTGAAAAATGATTTTTTTTTTTATAATTTATAAAATCTCCAGTAGTCTGTGTGCTGTGTGGTGTTGGTTGGGTGGGTCTGGGTGGTTTTTTTTTTTTGGCTGGCATAAAAAGGAAAATTCTTGTACTGTACACCTTTTGTTGCCTGCCCTGCCCTGACATTTGAATGGGCCTTGCCCCTTGTTGCCTTGTTGTGAAATTAAATTTGGACCCAACCTTGTATGGATTTCCACAATCAACACCCGACTGTAGAGGTGGGCAAGTCAGAGCAGGCTCGAGCCTGGCTCGAGCTTAGTGCCTGGTTTAGCTTGGATTAGCCTCTATGAGCAATTGAGAGCCAAGATCGAGCCGAGCCAGTAATGGTCAGAGTAAGCATTTCTGTCAGCCTCAGTGGTTAGTGCAGTGTCTCACAAGTTTACTCCTCTGAGAGCAGCCTGCAGTAGCCAGGGCTTGGCTCGTGTTTTAGCTCTCCGAGTCGAGCCAGACCCCTGGCTCGGCTATGGCTTGGGTCTAGGTGAAGAATTCCTGGCTTGCCCTCCTCTACTCAACTGTATACTGTAAGACTAACATTTCTTTTACAACAAAAGAATACTACTTCCCATTTAAACCTTGTATAGCTGTGTCCCCTACTCTGAGCATGACATGAGCAGTAGTAGTAGAAATAGATTATCTGTCCCACAGTGGAGTCCAAGGAGCAGGACTCTCTGCACAGATTTGAAAGAGGTTGGAGAAGTCTGTTCTATAGCTTTCAATGTAGAAAGGAGTCAGAGATGCAGAAAGTCCTTTACAAATATCCGTTGCAAAAAGAGAAAAAAATGTTATGGAGGCAGCTGTTAGTTTGCAGCACAAGATCACAAAATAAGAGAAATAAGGGATGCTAGGGTAGAAACCCTTCCTGAATGTCAGTGACTTTGTGGTGTGGTGGTTCCAGAGGTTTGAATGATTACTCAAAGCAGTGTTGGTGTTACCCTAACTTACTTCAGCACTGTCATTCAAGAAACGTAATTGTCTCACACACCAGTTAATCATTATGTTATGCTCTGAGCGAGGTTGCTAAAATTAGGGTAACACAGGCGTTGCATCGAGGCATTATTCAAACCCTAAGGACACCGGCTCACATACAGTAATCCTATTGGGGACACTGTGGAAGAAGAGGGACATTTTTAAATATCTTTTTTTTTTTTTTTACTCTATTTATGCACCGCTGCCCTGGAACTCTCTTGAGCTGCCCCTTCTCGCCAGCACTGCTGTACCGCCCACCTGATCCCTTGCCTTCCTCAGAAGGTAGCTTCCCTCCACTAACCTCTTGTCAGCAGATCCCCAGCTCTGAGGCCCCTGAGGTAGGGCTGCCTCCACTCCTGTGCTCTGTCTAGAATCTAATTTGCAGCAGAGGTGGTGGAAGTGTAGAGGGGGTGGAGACAAGGCCTGGTATTGGGCATGTGGTGGTGCGGTTCTGAGGGGAACCATCGCCTATCAAGGTGCGGGGAATTTTTCTTGTTGTTTCCCCAGGAACATGAGCGTGAAATGATGTCTGCATGGCTGAGCCATAGACGTCTGCTGCGCTCCTCCCCCATGCTTCTCCATGCTAGTTGTGCCCCCTGCCTTCATCGGGGGTCCCTACTGTGGCGGAGACACCCTGGATCCCTCCTCAAGGAGAGGAGAGCAGTCTGCCAGATGCTCAATCCTATCCCTGCCCTGCTGACCCCCGGCAACCGAGCTCATTCCCAAACTCTGGTCACTGGCGTGGCGCGAGGTGTGGTTTCCAGCGACTCAACCCTCAGTGCCCCCAGGCCTTAAATAGCTGTTGAAACAGCTATTAGTGTTCCATAATTGCATTAAATATGATGATAACCTGGGTATTTCTTGCACTTGCTGGACGACCATACCAGTAACTAAGTTTAGAAACAGACATGGGCTGCTGGAGATCCAGTCAGGTGAGAAAAGTAGAACATCCACGTGGATACTTCTTTTCTCCAATAGAGGACTGGGCTCCAATTCCACAGTGTATATCACACTGCCCCATGGGTGACTGCAGGAGAAGATGCAGCAGGCCAGGGATGTCAGATCGAGGGAGGATGTCTCGGATATTGACAGAAGAGCCAGTCTTGACACTAAGTTCAGACATTCTTCAGGAAGACAGAACATGAGGGAAAAACAGGGTCTGGATACAGAGGATGACCCAGTATTTCGCAGGCTCCACACCCGACAACCAGGTACTGCTCCAAATGGGATGCAGTCACTAGAGGGATTGGTGCCATCCCTGCAACCTCATTGTGGGGGGGGGCACCATGGACAGTAAGGTGCGAGGTAAGACTCAGAAGTGGTGAGGTGACACACAGGGCCAGGAACACTGGGAGATAGGGGCAAAAGTGTCCAGAGGAGCTTAAACAGAATGAAAAAAAATTAAATTCCCAATGATTCCACTGCTCAGACATCCAGGCGGGGTAATATCTTCCAAATGTAAGGATCCACATACATAAAAGCTGCTTTACTCTGTGAGAGCCAATGCTTGAAACTGGACAGAAAAGTGACCATAGAAACAGAATTTGATGGTAGATAAGGACCGCTTGACCCACCCAGTCTGACCATTTCCCTACCTAATGGATAAGCTGCAGAGCCTAGCTAACCAACAGCCTACTTCTTCCAACCTCCACCCCCTAGAATTGCCTTATGTCTGTCCCATGCATTCTTGAATTCCACCACTGTTTTTGACTCCACAACCTCCTCAGGAAGGCTGTTCCATGCATCCATAACCCTCTCCAAGGGAAAATACTTCCTCACATTACCAGAGCACAGAGCATAAATCAGTCTAAGACTGGCTCATAGAACTATGATGGGATGGACACAAATTCCACAGTTCTCTATAAACTAAAACTATCAGTTTAACACTTGACTCACCTATTCCTTAGTTTGAGTCAGTGTAAGGCATAAAATAACAGGGTCACAGTAACCTCAAGGAGATGGAGGGAGTTGGTATTGAAGGACACTGGATTATCTATTCCTGAAACTGCACTGAGAGAAGTGGTATTTCTAAATTGGTTTCTGGTTGCAGAATTGAGCAACACTAGAGAAAGGAATGTGGAACTGTGAAATAGGAAGTTCTTCAGACTCTTTAACCAGTGGGCCTGTAGCTTAATGGTTAGAGTGCTGGAACAGCATACCAGAGGTCCGAGGTTCAAATCCCAGTGTGCCCACATTTTTCCTTTCTCATTTCCATCATCACCTAACTCTGTCAGCTTGAACACGGAGTTATAAAGGCAAGGCCCTTTGGTTTTAGGGTCAGCATTTTTAGCCCAAATCTGGCAAACATGTCATGTTTTGAATACTTCTGTACTTAAGTTTATGCGGGGAAGGGAGTTGACTCTGAGCTTGGCTGGTTATGCATACAGAACACGGCTGTTACTAGTGTTGGGGGCTTGAGTATGGGCTGGGATGGAATTCCATTTCCAGCAGTTACTTTGCATTTTAGACAGGGCAGGGAAAAAAGAGAGATTTCACTGATTTTTTGGTCTACACCACCCATTTATGTAACCCTTATTTATTACTCCAGTTCAGACCAGTGCATGTAGAAAAATACTGCCCTGGCTGCTCATTAGATGAGAAAGTAAAAGTCTAGAATTCCAAAAAGCAGAATATTTTACTTTAAAACCAAGACTATTAGGCAATAGTGGAGAGTATCGGCCCAGCGCGAGGCACTATGCTACTAGGGTAAATCTTTCATGAATACAGCGCATGCTTACTGTTGATGTTTGTTGTGTCCATTTGAGTTGGGGGCTTCGCCCCCCACACCCCCTTTTTTTTTATTTTTTTAACAGGGGAGTGTGGGGGGTGAAGCCCTCCAACTCAAACTACTAAAAATAACCCAACGACTGATTTAAGGCAGTAGCGTAACTTGCTCCCAAGCTAATAGCATAGGTCCGTTGGCGGTCTGATACGCTCCACTATCTGCAACTATAAAGTAATAATCTTCTTTAGTGCACAGTCTTCACAGTCCAGATTCATTTTCTGCTATATAAGGTCTGCAATCCATGGATTACTGTTGTGGTTTAGAAAAAAGTGCTGTAAATAATTCTGTGGAATGAGAAAATATGATGCTTTCAACATCACTTACATAGCCAGCTTGGACAACCTAATTGCTGTTTGTTACATTACAATATGTTATGCCTGTAGCCTGTTACATGAGTCTAGTTGGTGAGTGGTGGTACAGGGGCAGGCTGTAGCTTTATTATTTATCCCACCCTGTGTGGTTTTGCAGAGCTGCTCTTTGCTATTGCCTTAGTCTGCAGGCTGTAGTTTGTCTGGTGATAGTGGAGATTATTGGACCAGTGGCAGCGCTATGCTAGTAGCATGAATACAGCATGTGCTTTTGCTTACTGTTATGATTGTTGTTTTTCTTTGAGATGGGGGACTTCGCCCCCACACACCCTTGTTTTTTTTATGGCCCACATTGATACAAGGTGCCCGGCTCCCATAGACCCCGGTGGTGCTGAGTTGACCTGTGATCCCAGATCACGGGTGGTGCTTTAACACCTAAAACTTGATGTTCACCTTTGATCTCTGGGCTAGGGGCGGGGCCTTGACCCCTGGGCCCCACCATAAATTTCACAAACCTGGCTCCTATGACACCAACATTTGTTTCTAGCTACCTCATTTTTAACGTGATTCATTCTTGTCCATTTGCTTTGTTTCTGTTTAGTATACCATGGCTACATTTTAGCTCTGTTATGCTCAGAGCTCCTGTTCCCTTTCGAATGCACTAAGGGCACAGAAATCCAGGGGCAGAGTACAACATTAGAAGAGTGTTACTGACAACCCAAAGCAGGAAAGAGACCTGGAGGTCAACATATAATGTGGCCAGGCAGTGCAACAAGGCAGTTGGGAGGGCTAGTGGGATAATGGGTTGCATAGGGAGGGTTATCACCAGCAGAAACAGAGAGGTAGTACTGACTCTGTATAGATCATTAGTAAGACCTCACCTAGAGTACTGTGTCCAGTTCTGCAGACCACAGGCCTGATTTTTCCAAAGCCCTGAGAATGCCACAAGCCCCTGATGTGCCGAACATATGGCGCAAGGGGCTTGCAGCATTCTCTTGGCGCTGACCAGGATTTTCAGTCCTGTGCACCAAATACCACAAGTTAGACCAGCTCCCCCCTAGTATAACTTGCACCATTGGGGGGGACCCTTTTTACAGGGCTTGTCAAATATTAGGTACAAGCTGCTGCAAAGTGTGGAAGCTGTTGCAACTGCGCTCAATGTACTATAATTGGGCACAGTTGTATCAAAGGAGTTTGGCACAGTTGTGCCAAACAGAATAGATGTAGAACTTGATGCAAGCCATGCATCAGCCTTTGAAAATCAGGTCCTACATCTCCAGAATGACATGGACAGAGTGGAGGCAGTCCAGAGGATGGCAATTAAAGTGGTGCAGGGTCTACATCAGAAGCCCTACAAGGAGAGACTTAAGGACTTAAATATGTACGCCCTGGAAGAGAGGAGGGAGAGGATTGATATAATGGAGACCTTTAAATTTTACTTGTAATGAAGTTTCACACTGTGTCTAGGCATCTTACAGAGCTTACACCCCTTATTGTTGACTAGACTTCTTGGAGCCACAGTCATGTGTTTTCTATTGTACCTATAGACTCATATTGTCTAAGCTGATTATGCTCCAATAGAGCTGCATTACTTGTTTGTCCATAGTGGATTATGTGTTATGCCTCTTATTTTCCTTGACTTGGAACATTTGTAAATGGGCATGTGTGCTCCAAAGTGTATTCTGCATGACTAAATATATACCTCATGGGGGTAAATAATGTACAGGATGGAAGTATTTTTCAGAAAAAGAGGTGCTCAAGGACAAGGGGCACAATAAGAAGCTGGAGGGAGGTAGATTCAGGAGAGATATGAGGAAGTATTTCTTTACAGAATTAGTGGTGGATTCCTGAAACAGTCTTCCAGTGGAGGTGGTGGGACAAAAACAACTATGGGGTTCATGAATGCATAGGATAGGCATAAGGGAATCTTAGAAAAAGGGAAGGGGGTGGGTGAATGGGCCAGAGATCAAGTAGGGTCTGTGGCGATACCATAGGCAGGAAAAATGGGCAGACTAGGTGGTCCGAGCAGTCCTTATCTGCTGGCAAATTCTATTTCTATGTAACCGGCAGTGTACAGTGACACTAGACATGCTTGTGCATGGAGGCACTCATGCATTACAATGTCCACTGCCAGCCAGCCCCTTGTAAATCAATTCCACTACCCTGCCCTCTGCATCCACATGATGGTAGTGTAGATGTGGTGTGGCATTTCCTCCCTCCTGGGGAGAGCAGTCAAACAGATGCTCAATTACATCACCCCCCCCCATGGTGGCAGTGTAGCAGTGGTGCTGTCTGCCCCCCTTGGGAAGAGAGAGCAATCAAGTAGAATACTCAAACCTCCCCCTCCCAGACCAACCCCCAGCCACCTGAGTCTGTTCCCAAGCCTGGGTTGCTGGCATGGCTGGAGATGTGGCATCCAGTGCCTCAACCCTCCACGCTACTGGGCCGACTGTCCAAGTTATGTTTGAAAGTAAGTTTTGTCTTAGTAGACACCTTATTAGGGAAGTCATTCCACATGCCTGCTGCTCGCTAGGAGAAAAAAATTGCTTCTCTCTGTGTTTAAAATGGTTTCCTAATCAATTGCTGGTTATGACCCATCATTATATTTTGTTCAAATTAAAATTTTGAAATTTAAAAGACCCTGATAATGTACAGCATCATCCAGAAACAGTAGTTCTCTACTGAGCCTTCTGTTTTCCAGGTTTATTAGTTTTAGTTTTTCTAACCTCTCCTCATTTGTCAGATTTTCTACACCAGTTACTCATTTTGTTGCCCTATGCTGTGTGCGCTACTTTTTTTTCCACTACATATCTCTTCAAATACTGCGGTTATTTGCATATGCAGCCCATGATGTTTTTCATTGTGTGGGCATGTGTGATTTTGTATTTTCTTCAAATACAGTGACCACAACTGTGAACCACAGTCCAGGGTTGGCATGACATACCTGCAGTACAGGGGCATTATAGTCCTTTCACTTTAACTGTGTATTCCTCATCTGATGCTACTTAATATTAGGGTTGTCGGGTTGCAAATGATTTGACATTGCCTACTGTGTTTGCAGTCTTTTGTTTCCCTTATCTGTACTTCATCCAACAAATACACTCCCCTTTTAGTTTTTTTGCCCAAATGCATTACTGAACATTTTATCTGTATTCAGTTTCAGCCCCCAGTCTTTAATCCAGATATCGATTTTATCTAAATCTTGTTGCAGTGATTCTTGAGCTTGCTGGGTTTGCACCATTCTGCCTAGTTTTGCACCACTGGCATATTCGATTATTCAACTATCTATGTCTGAATTTAGGTCCACAATATATGTCAGGAACAATATACGGCCACGTACTGATTTGTGTGGCACACAACTTGTCACATTTCCCAGCTTTGACCAATAACCATTTTTACAAACTGGTTGTATTCTATTGTTTAACCATTGACTCATCTAAGTCATTAGATTCTTATTAAATTTTAACTGCAGTAATTTTTGTATCATATCCTGGTGAGGAACCAAATCACAGGCCTTGCGAAAGATCACATCCACCGGGTTCTTCATGTCTAGTTCCTTGCTAACATTTTCATAAGGAGGGGTCTGGGTATTTGCATCAGAGGAGGAGAAGGACCAAAAAGTGATGATCACTAGTAACTTGAAACAGTCTGCACAATATAAGAAGGCAGCAGCAAAGGCAAATAAAATGTTGGGCTGCATTGCCAAAGGAATCAGCAGCAGGTAAGAATAGGCAACACTACGCTTGTACAGGTCATTAGTGAGGCCGTATCTGGAGTACAATATACAGTACTGGTGCCATACCTTGAAAAGGACAAACCTGCTGGACACAGTCCAAAGGAGGGCAACAAAGATGATCATGGACCAGCAGGGTAGGTTGTACAAGGAGAAGCTGGAGGCTCTGAACATGTACTCCTTGCAGGAGAGGAGGGAAAGAGGGGACATGATTGAGACCTTCAAGTATCTGAAAGGAATAAATAGGGTGGACGAGGAGGGTCTCTTCAACCTTAGTGGGAACCATAACATGAGGGGACACAGTCTAAAGCTGGTGGGGCAGCTTAGGAGAGTGGCTAGGAGGCATGTCTTCACAGAGTGAGGTGTCAAGTTGGAATGTGCTTCCGAAGGAGATGGTGTCATTGAAAATGGTGGGCAGCTTCAAGAGAGGCTGGGATAGAGTTAAGGGGAAAATAAGCTGAGGAAGGGGTGAACTGAAGGGAAGATTGGGGGGGGAAGCAAGGTCAAAAGCTTATGCTGAGGACCCTGCAATACAAGCAGACTAGATCGACCTAGTAGCCTTATTCTACTGGCTTTGTCATATGTGCGTATGTTTGTAAGTTTGTTGTGCATCATTTTCCCTTCGAAAAACTGTGCTGGGAATTATCTATTAGATTTGTCTTTTCCACTTTAGTTAGAATGCAGTTCTTACTTAGTCCTGCAAGCACTTGACAGACCACAGATATTAAAGAGATGGGACGGTAATCTGATACATCATGTTTGTTTCCCTTTTCATGTTGTCTTACGCATGCACAAGCAACATCTTGTGGTAGTAGGAGAAATGCGGAGGTGTGTCAGTGTTGGCGAATGCAGGGCACACTTTAGTAGGTGCATCCCTCATTCCCTAATTAGCCAGCAGGCTAGCGCTGACACAAGAATTATGTAAAGTGCCACCACCTTGAGAGAAATGTGCCACTGCAGTCAGAGACAAGCTCATCATGCAGCAGCACAGGTGACGTGCCTCCTGTACGTGCCTTTCCTGGTGAAACATTTCAATAAACATGGTAGCGGCTCCTGCCACTACCATCTGCCACACAATCCCAAAAGAAAGCCGACATCAGGGGTACAATCCCCATGTCGGTATGTCCACCCCCCACATTATGTGTGGCACACTGGGAGCCCACCCCAGTGTGCGTCTGCTTACAGAAATCCGACCGTGTTGGCATGTTCCTCCCCCTGCCCCACCCCCATTGTGTGTCACACTTGGAGCCCATCCCAGGGTGGTCAACATACTCTCCCCCAAAGTCATGGGGCACACTGGGAGTCCACCCCAGTTTGTCCATTTGTTGTATTTCAACTATAAAAGAAAACCATCCTGTGGCACAGTGTCCGTGGTTTTTTTTTTCCTGTACTTAAAAAAAAGGGAGGGGGTGAGAAGAAAACAGTTTGTTGTCCATGGTGCCCCTCCCCCAAACTGCACCCACCTTCTGCACACCCCACCTCCCCTCACCCTATACTTATGTCCAGTGGTCCAACACTGCGATCTTCAGTGTAGCGGGAACACATCTGGACTCTTCAAAGCCGAACTGCAAAATGAAGAAATGCTGGTAAGCTGTATAATGGCTTCAATGGGGGGGTTTCAACTTCGGTGGAAATCTCATCCATTTTTTTAATTTTTTGAATTTTTGCTCCAAATTTTTCAACATGGGGTTCTTTGGACCCCACCTCATGAACATATGCACTGTCATCTCGTTATTCGCTCCCAAAAGGTGATTTTGCAGTCACTGTGCGGAATCACCTTTCAGGATTGAGTAACGAAAAGACAGAGCCACTGCTCTTGAGGTGGGGTCCCAAAAAGCCTATGTTGCAAATTTGGTGAAAAAAATTCCAAAAAAATGACACTTACTAGCATGTGTTGCGCAGTTTCCATGCATTCTGTTAACTTACACAGTTTTTAATATTTTCACTCCAGATTTTCAACATTGCCATATTTTTCATACCTCCTTCAACCCCATGAAATTTTCAAGAGATAGTCTTCACTTGAACAGACAGGGGGCTATTAGCCTCTGTGAGATTTTTAAAAATAAAGTACCCTCAATTTGTTTAAACTGACATCAGGGGAAATACTAGTACCTGGATCTTCACAGGCATCCTATGATAATAACCATCGAGTAAAGAGTAACATGTTAAAGGTTTTTCTAATAAATGCCCAGAGTTTGGGCAATAAATTGGATGAGTTAGTGTTAACAGCATCCATTGAAAAAACAGATATTATAGGAATTACTGAGACCTGGTGGCCTAAAGATCAAATATGGAACATATGTATACCAACTAGGATACACGCTGTTCTATCTAAGCAGAGTAAATTGAAAAGGGGGTGGTGTTGCTCTTTTAACCATCTCATCCCTATCAGTGAAGATATTTCTAATAAAATCAGAACTGAAGTGAGTACAACAGAGACCATACGGCTGAACATTAGACACCAGTATAACAAAAACTTTGTACTTGGCCTGTGCTACAGGGCCCCAGATTCCAAGAAAGCACTATTAAATGATATCACCTCAGAAATGGTAAAGGCAGTAGACTTAGGAAATGTAATATGTATGGGTGATCTAAATCTTGCAGACACAGACTGGGTCAATAAATCTACCAAGTCCAGGGTGTCATAAGATTTTATGAACATGTGTGAAGAGTTGAATTTAAGGCAACACGTAAACTTTCCCACTTATGGTTCTAATATATTAGATATTATGTTATGCAGGGAATCAATTAATATCACAGAATGTGCTGCTGCAGCCCTGTTAAGAAATGACGATCACTGTGTCATCTGCTTTAAATTATGCATTTCTATTTTTCGATCAAAGAATATCACTGAAATATTTGCATTTCACAAAATAAACCTATTTGCTTTGAACAATCACTTAGCCAATATAGACTGCTTAGTGCTTTGAATCAAGAATGCGTTGAAGACCTTTGGAAGACCTTTGCTTCTGTTATTATGAAAATGGCAAATAAACTTATTCCCAAAATACTGAAAGAAATTCTGTTCACATCCAAAATGCTTTAATTCTAAGCTGTATAAACGAATTAAAAAGAAAAAAAAATGCTACAAGAAATATAGTAAAAATAAATGCATTCGCATGTTGGAAGAGTTCAAAAAAATCCAAAGGAATTGTAAGAAGGAAATTAAAAAAGCCAAAGTAAACATGGAAAGAGCTTTGGCTTTACAAGCGACGAGAGGAAATGGAAAATTATTATACAGTTATAGTAACTCAAAGAAATAACAGGTGTGTAGAGTTGGTCCATTAACACTAAATAAATCAGTTATTTTAGATCCATGGGAAATGGCTGAATTTCTTAACTCTCGGTTTTGTAAAGCTTTCAGTACAAATTCTACTACAGTAAATCACATAGTTTTAGATGGTAAGAACATCCATAACATTGACATATCTCTTGATACCATTAAAAACAAATAAAAAAAAAAAAGGATCTTCTGCAGGCCCAGACGGTATTTCTGGATATATTATCTTGGTTATGAAAAATTATCATGGTGTACCACTTAAGATTCTTTTTGATAAAAGCATTAATACCAATACCGTACCGATGAAATGGAGACAAGCAAATATGATTCCCTTATTCAAAAAGGGAGATAAGAGTATACCAGATAATTACCGTCCAATTAGTTTAACTCCAATCTTTTGTAAAATGTTAGAGCATATAATTAAAGATGAACTGATTTCAGCTACTGCAGATTTAGACCAAAGCCAGCATGGCTTCATCAAGGTATGGTCATGTACAACAAATCTGGTCAGCTTCTACAATTTCATTAATGAAAATTTGGATAAGGGAAATGCATGTGATGTTATCTTGTTTGATTTCAAAAAAGCCTTTGACTCTGCTCCTCACAGGGCTCTACTTCAAAAATTAAAAACTTTAAATATTAATAGTCTATACATAAAATGGATTTCAAATTGGCTACTTGGTAGGAGACAGAGTAGTTATAGATGGGCATAAATCAAGCTGGAAAGAAGTAGGAAGTGGAGTTCCACAAGGGTCAGTCTTAGCACCTGTAATCTTTCAGATATTTATAACTGATCCAACAATATACAGAGCAAGACTGTGAAATACGCTGATGATTGTAAGATCACTAATATATGCCAAATTCTGGAAGATCATAAGACCATCCAAAAAGTTCCAAGTAAACAGGAAGCATGGTCTGTGAAATGGAATTTGAGTTTCAATTTACCAAAGTGCTGGTTTTTGCATTTTGGAAAACACAATCCAAAAAACAGTAGTATTTATATAATACTGTACTAATTAATAAAGACAGTGAAAGATTTGGGGATTACAGTTGATTATAGTCTGAATTTTGATATTCACATCATTAATACCATTAGTAAGGCAAATAGAACATGGTGGGCTATTCACCATTATTTAACATCTAAAAACCCTGACATTCTGTTGCCCTTATATAGAGCCTATGTAAGGCCATATTTTGATTATGCCTTACAATTGTGGAATCCTTACAAACAAGCATTTGTCAATGCCGAATGTTTGCTTGCTGATATTTGCATTGGACATGCAGCAGTTAGACAGATGCAGAATAGGAGTGGTAATGAAATATTGAACTCACGCCAATCCCACCTCCACCCTGCAGAGATGGACAGGCATTGGGGTGTGTCTGTGGGTTGTTGCCCAAAATGCTCATTGCATTTCACCTCACTCTATCCTGTAGACACTGACAAGTGTTGAGGTGTGCCTTGGGGTGTTCAGCTTCACAGTCACCCAATTTCATTAGGACGTATGCTGAAATGGGTGCAGTACAGGAGAATGAGGTGAAGTCTGGGGCTGAAGAGTGCAAGGCACACCTTGATGCCTGTCACTGGCTTCAGGGTGGGGGTTGGATGGCATGAGCATTACAGTCAGTGATCCAAAGTTACACCTCTGATGCCTGTTAGTCTGTACAGGGTGTGATGTTATGGTTAGAAACCCTAACGCCCCGGGCCTGTGTTGATATTTGCACTACAAATTTTCAACATTGCCTTTTTGTGACCCCCACCTCATGAAAGCATTTGGGACCTCTTCTCATGAACAGTGGCACTGTGATTTTGTTAATGTGTCCCGAACTTTGAGTTCCCACAGCGACCATGCCATTCTGCACCAGATGTGTGCGAATACACAGATCAGGCAGGATGTGAAGAATGACAGCTGTAACATCCATAGGGAGGTATGAAGAGATGGCAATGTTGAAAATCTGTAGTGAAAATATTAAAAATGTTCCGAGCATACGTGGAAACTGTGCAACACATGCTTGTACTGCAGTCATTTAGTGGAATTATTTCACCAAAATGCCTATGTTGAAAATTTGGTTAAAAAATCCCCAAAATAATTGTTACTGGTGTGCTTTGTGCAGTTTCTATGCACACTCATGACTTCACCAATTTTTTCATATTTTCACTCCAGATTTTCGACATTGCCATTTTTTTTTTGCACCTTCTCATGAACGGTACAGATATCATTTTTCACATCCTGCCTAAAATGTGTTTTCGCACCTGTGGGCCACAAATGGCACAGTCGCTGTGCAAAATTACCTTTCAGTTAACAAACTGATAGTACCACTGTTCATGAGGTGGGGTCACAAAAAGCCAATGTTGAAAATTTGGAGTGAAAATACCAAAAAACGCCCGGGGCATTAGGGTTTCCAACCGTAACGTCCTACCCTGTAGAGACTGACAGGCATCAGGAGTGTGACTTGGGATTGTCGGCTGTAATACTCATTCCACCCCCACCCTGCAGCCAGTGACAGGCATTGAGGTGTGCTTTGGACTCTTCGGCCCCAGTGTTCACCCCATTCTCCTATACTTCACCCATCTCAGCATATTTCTTTATGGAATGGGGTGAGCATAATGCCCGAAGACCCCAAGGCTCACTGCGACACTTGTTGGTGCCTGCAGGGTAGGATGAGGTGAAATGGCATGAGCATTATGGCCGACGACCCAAAAGGCACACCCCAATGCCTGTCAGTCTCTGCAGGGTGGGGTTGTCATCAGTTCAATACTTCACTGCCATTCCTATTATGCATCTCTCTAACTCCTGCACTACCAATGCCAATGCCAGCAAGACCAAATTCGGCATTGACAAATGCTTGTTAAGGATTGGTATCACATTTGCACATTTCCAGACATTTGGTTCATGTCCATCCCAAACAGACTTGTCAAACTTGAATTGCCGTAGCCTACTGATTTCCTCCCTTAGGTTACAAAGGATATTTGTGGATATACTGCCCAACCCCAGAGATTTGTTTTCTTGTAGACTGTGGAAAGGTTCTTTTGCCATGTCTTATGTCTCTTGTAAGCACTAATAATACTTCTACAACCTAGGTGTTTTTATTTTGGGGGTTGTCTATGCTGTTTGTCAGTTTCTGAGAATACTGAACACAATATTAAATTAGGATGCCATTTGTAATTCATTATCTGTCTTGTATGTTTTGTCAAATGAAACAAAATTAACGAGCATAGGGAGAGAATGCAAAGCATTGCTTCTTGAGGAAGGGGCAGAACACCTCAAAGTGCTGAGGATTGCTGATCTGGGTTGGGGGCATTTTTTGTATGGGTGGCTTTGATATGTAAGTAATAAAACTTTCTGCATCACTGAATTCTCTCCCTGTGCACAGTAGTTTTGTTTTGTTTTGTTTGGCATACCCGGTTTACACCACTGCATCAAGGGATAACTATCTCTTTCTGAGAAGGTTGGGTTTGTTTTTGTTCTTTTTTTGTATGAAATGTGTATGTTTTGTGCCTGATTTGAACGCTTTCCTCTGGAACTGCTAGTAGGACTTGTATTGTTCTATTTGTGACTGTGCAACTGAGCACTTGTACGCAAAAGTACTCTCCAAAGTTTTCAATAAATGTTTTGTTTCCAATTTTGGATAGCCCCACCATCTTTTTAAATGTCTTTAGGGCATTTCTGTAGCTGTAGAATTCTTTGACTTGCCCCTTTTGTGTTCTTTACACTAAGGTCAACTACTACCTT
This sequence comes from Neoceratodus forsteri, assembly GCA_016271365.2. Classification (NCBI taxonomy): domain Eukaryota; kingdom Metazoa; phylum Chordata; order Ceratodontiformes; family Ceratodontidae; genus Neoceratodus; species Neoceratodus forsteri. The sequence continues at coordinate 884,922,967 of CM057452.1, read as the reverse complement.
TTTTTTTCTTTCTGTATTTGTTTTTTTGGGGGAGATTGCAGATGTGTTGTACATTTTTAACTACGGATGCCTCCTCTGTTTTTGTTTGTTTTTGTTTTCCATGTATTATATAATTAATTTTTGCTGTGCATTATTTTCCTTGTTTATTTACCAAGTTGTTTTTCCCATTGCAGTTATACCTTGTTTCACAGTACACATAATGGTCCTTAATCAGATGTATTTTCTAATTAAAGATTTCCCAACTCTTCTTTGTATGTTTAACATGGTATAAAATGCCAAATTCCATGAAATTCTTAGTTTTTTCTAATGTTCAGGCAGCCCAATTTCTGGAATTTTACTGGGTTTTCCAGTAAAAAGACAAAAATCAGTGGCCTTGGAGATGAGCTCTTGTGGTGGTCTTATCAACTGGGTGCTGGCCACGAAGATCACCTATCCCAGTTGCACACTTAGTGTCGCCTCAAGCAGATGGACTGGTGAGACAACGCTGTGGTTCAAATAAGGTTGGGTGAAAGGAAACACCCTTTAAGGAGAGAAAGGAGGCAATCTGGAAGTTTGATTCCCGTCGGGCTTTTATTCATATACAAGGAAGGTAAACATGGTCACAAGGGAAGGAAGGGGACAAAACCTTAGAAGCAGTAAATAACAATACTTACTCTACTTTCCTTACTACTCTACAGATGTACCTTGGCTTAAGGCCACTTTATAATACTCTATGATTCTATGATATGTTGCTATAAGGCCTACGCACCAAAGGGGTATAAACTTATATTACTTTATCACAATATACAACAAGCATATACTGTCTGGTGGTTATTATACATTGTAACACTTTTAAAGTCTATAAGATCTAGATGTTCTATCATCTTCGTGCACAGCTGAGAAGTAGGAGTAAAGGGAAAATGAAACTCCTGCTTGGCAGCAAGCTTACCAGTGGAACCTATGAGAGGTTGCAAGAGAAACGGAGAGATTTGTAAACAGACCTTAGTCACTGGCTAACCCACTCTCCAGAGCTGCCAGAATATCAAAGCATGACCTGACTGAACTAGGCTAGGCTCTTTCCTGGCACAAACCCTTAACCTGGGCTGCCAAGGATGAAGAACACTGAATGTGGCAAGGAATCCACCTGCAGGATTGCCACAAGAGAAGAATCTGCTGCTATCTCCCCAGCACCAACCCTCGACTAGGGCTGCCAAGGATGAAGAACACAAACTGCTGTGGGTTTTCTGGCACCGACCCTCGACCAGGGCTGCCAAAGATGAAACAAAGGGCTCAGCGAAGAATCCTCTAGAAGACTGCCAAGGTTGAAGACACCAACTGCTGAGCTGCTTTGGTGACTGATCCACTTGGAGGACCACCAAACTGGAGCAGAATCCCAGAAGAGTACACCGGTTATGCAGGATGGACCAAGCAGGAAGAAAAGCTAAAAGATGACGATCTGGATTCCACAAGGTTTAGAACAAAATAAGAAACCGGCAGCCACGAATACACCTGGGACACGATGGACTCTACTTTCGGTGGGCATCTGGAAGTGATGGACGAGGCTTCTTCCAGTCATCTCTTCCAAGCTGATCAGGAACTGGTAGCTGCGACTCTCCAAGGGATGTAGATTTCGACTTACGGCAGATGATATGGCAAGAAGATGCTGAAGTTCTCTGCTGGCTGAAAACTGCTGAGGTGAAGAGTTGATTGAGGGTGAAAAGTGAGTCACAGACTTTGCACTGAACACTGGTACTTCTGTTAGCACTGTACATTGGAATTTCACTTGCAGGGCAATTGCTCACTTGCAGGGGCACTCTTCCTGGAGCAGGGGCAAATTGCAATAGTCCAGGGCAATTGTTCACTTGCTGGGGCACTCTTCCTGGAGCAGGAGCAAATTGCAACAATCCGGGGCAATTGTTCACTTGCAGGGGTAAATAACCACAATCCTAATGTATCACAATACAGGCTCGGTGCTTTTTGCAATCAACACAACACTTTAGATGTTTGGAGAATAAACAATCTGTAGAAACAGTACATTAGCTGACAGTCACTTTATGGTAAGTTGTGTGCTAAGCACCCCTTGGTTGGACCCTTTTCCCTCTTGGGGTCTGTCTTTATTAGGATCTGGCTACCCCTGAGCACTTTAATGTGAATACCCCTGGCTGTCCTAACTATGACTGGGCCTGGCTGCCCTAACTACGACTGGGCCTGGCTGCCCTTCTTACAGTGGGCCTGGTTGACTGGGCTCGCACACACACTGAGCCTCTCTACCTGAGCCCCTTTTAACTCACTGGGCCCCCTTGAATGCACCCTTTTAAATCACTGGGCTGGCTTGCTTTAAATCTTTCAGGCTTTGTCTCAGCCTGCTGCCACTCTGTTCCTTTTACCCCTCCTTACTCCCAGCCCCCTAATGAACATTTAAAAGCCCTTTCAAATGGCCATGCTTTCTGGTTCCTCCTGATGGGTGTCGCTAATCCAGCCCCTTCTGAATAATGGGGTCCTTATGCCCTGACCTCCCCGCAGTGCTCAGCCACCTCTGTTGCCCCTAGCGCTACTGAAATAAGTAAATACAGTCCTGGTTTCTCTTTGTGGCGGACAGCACAGATTGAGTGCTGCTGCTGACTCACCACTCCTTCTGGGCTCTGCAGTGAGAATCAGGAGGCAGGAGGTATTCTGGCAGTGGGAGGGCATAAATAATGCACTGCAACAGACGTCAGGCAGCCTCTGGAAGGCCGACAGTGAAACTGGCGATGTGGCCCTTGCTAGCCACTGATGTGGGACTGGGGAATTTTTAATTTTTAAAAATAAACAAAACAGGGCTGTAAGCCCTACGGCCATGCAGTGGGACTTTTCTTCACTTTATGGTGCCCGATGGCACCGTGGACCACTCAGCAGCTTCCAAAAGGCTTCACTAGCTGGTGCCAGAACAGGCAAACAGAGCAGCCCTCAGGGAACAGCTTCAGCCCTCCAGGTAAGCCCTTTCTAGTTCCCCTTAACCTTCTGCATCCTCTCCTCTACACAGCTAGCAGGAACTCCCCACTAAAACAGTTTAAAATTTAAAACTTGACTTCTGGTTCCAGAATGTTTGGATTACAATGCTGTGCATGAGCAGCTCAGCACACCATTCCATCCAAGCAATTGTTACATGTGCTGCATATTAAATCTGCTTTTTGACAGTATTTAGTGCACTGGGCACCTTTTCTAATTTTTATGTTTGCTTGCACATATGTGCAAGAAACATAGTGCCATTATCCGAGTTATCGGAGGTGTGTCAGCCCTCTTCCAATTCAGCCAGTGTGTTTGCAGGCGCGGCCGCAGTTCTCCAATGCCTGCTGGAGCTGTCTATGACGGCTCCAAAATGCAGTGGTGTACAGTTGAAAGGGGGAGCTACGCTTCAGTGAGCAGTGATAAAATATCGCCTGCTCATGCGCGCTCCCCCTAAACACACACACACATACACACGCTGCGTGCTGCCCCCCCCACGCACACACTGTATAGCCGATGGGGTGCCCAATCCCCCGTTGGCTGTGCTGCACTCCTCCGGAAACACAGGTCCATATGCCATGCTGGGTGCCCACCCCAGTGGCTACATACGTCATATAGCTGACGGGAGTGCCCAACTTCGCCGGCTCCACTGTCCCCCAGTACAGGGTGCCACACTGGGAGCCCACCCCAGCGTGGCAACAAATACTATAACCGACAGGGTGCCCAATCCCTGTCGGCTCCACACCCAACCAGCCGTCTTCTGCCATGCTGGGAGCCCACCCCAGCATGGCAAATGTCCCGCATCGTCGTCATAAAAAAACAACAACCTGAAAATCAAAAACGGTCCCTCGCTGTGTCTGCATCCACCCGCACCCACCCACTGCGCACCCTGCCTCCCCACACACCCCCCTCACCCCATACTTACCTCCAGACTCTGGCACGACGATCTTCGGTGGACCGGGAACATGTCTGCACTCTTCAAAGCCGACCGCGAACTGAGGGAATGCCGGTAAGCTGTATAATGTATAATGATAGGGTTTTTTCAACTTTGCTGCATATCTCAGGCATTTTTGGGAATTTTGGCCCCAAATTTTCAACATGGGGTTTTTGGGACCCCTCCTCATAAATTATTCCACTGTCATGGCGTTATTTGGGCCCGAAGGGTGATTTTGCAGTCACTGTGCAAAATCACCTTTTGGGACCAGGTAATGAAACAACACTGCCACTGTTCATAAGGTGGGCTCTCAAAAAGCCTATGTTGAAATTTTGGTGGAAAGATTCCTAGAAATGACTGTTTTACGAGAATGCCACGCGGGTTCCTACACACGCCAGTAAGTTCACAAATTTTCAATATTTTCACCCAGATTTTCAACATTGCCATTTTACCACACCTCCTTATGAGCAGTACAGCTGTCATTTTCACATCTTTCCCAAAACATGTTTCCACCCATGTAGCACAATAGGCATGATTCGGTGTGCGAAATCAATGGAGCGATACATTAAGAAAATAACAGTGACACTTTAATGAGCAGAGGTCTTAAATGGCTATGTTGAAAATTTGGTGAAAAAATTCCTAAAAATGACTGTTTTACGAGGGCCCATTGCGCAGTTCCTATGCACGCTCGTAAGTTTGCGAATTTTCAATATTTTCACTCTAGATTTTCCACATTGCCATTTTATTACACTTCCTTATGAACAGTACAGCTGCCATTTTTCACATGTCGCCCAAAATGTGTTTCTGCACATGTAGCGCAATGGTGCAGTTGGTGTGCGAAAGCAATGTTTGGGACAGATTAAGAAAATCACAGTTATACTGTTCATGAGCAGAGGTCTTAAAATGGCTATGTTGAAAATTTGGTGACAAAAGTCCATAAAATGATGGTGTTACGAGTCAGCATTGCACAGTTTCCACGCACCATCGTAAGTTCATGACTTTGTAATATTTTCAGTCCAGATTTTCACCAGTTGCATTTTTCCACACTTCCTTATGAACAGTACTGCTGTCATTTTTCACAACATGGCTGAAATGTGTTTTCACACTTTCAGCACAGAGATGTGTGGTCGCTGTGGGAAATCATTGTTCAGGACAGATAAAGAAAATCACAGTGACACTGTTCATGATTGGAGGTCCCAAAGTGCCTGAGTTGACAATCTGCTGTAAAAATGCCCGCACTAATTACATTACGGGTGTGCGTTGCACAGTTTCTATGCACGCTCGTGACTTCACCAGTTTTTTTAATATTTTTACTGCAGATTTGCAACATTGCCATTTTTTCCACCTCCCCATGAACAGTACAGCTGTCATTTTTCACATCCTGTTCAGAATGTGTTTTTGCACCTGTGGTGCTAAATGCCGTTTTCGCTGTGCATAAGCAGCTTTCAGCTAACAAACTGATATTGCCACTGTTCATGAGGTGGGGATCTAAAAAAAAAAAAACATGTTGAAAATTTGGAGTGAAAATACCAACGAATGCCTGAGCTGTTAGGGTTTCCAACCATAATGCCCCACCCTGTAGAGAATGACAGGCATCAGGGGTGTGACTTAGGATTCTTGCCTGTAATGCTCATACCATTCCACACCCTGCAGCCAGTGAGAGACACCGAGGTATGCCTTGGATTCTTCGGCCCCAAAGTTCACCCCATTCTCCTATACTGCACCCATCTCACCATATTTCCTGATGGAATGGGGTGCGCATAAGGGCCAAAGACCCCAAGGCACACCATGACACTTGTCAGTGTCTGCAGGGTAGGGTGTGGTGAAATGGCATGGCCGTTATGCCTGACAACCAAAAGGCACACCCCAATGCCTGTCACTCTCTGCAGGGGTGGTGGTGGGGTTGGCTTCAGTTTAATACTTCACTGGCATTCCTATTACGCAGCTCTGTAACTTCTGCACTACCAATGCCAATGCCAGCAAGCAAACATTCGGCATTGACAAATGCTTGCTTACTATTGCTTTCCCACTAGAATGAGGAGGAAATGTGCCCATAGGGGCCCTTTTTAAATGTACCCTGCAGCCCACACATCAACAGGGCACCCTGGGCATCTGCAATCCCTTATTCTTTTATTGCCCTTCCTTTTTCTGTAGTGCCCCCAACTTTGGGGCATTACACTCCTTTACTTTTATTTTTGTCCAGTTTGTACCATGTTAGTAGGGCAGTGGTTTCTGATTCCTGTCCCCCAGAAGACTCTTTGATTTTGACCTTCAGCCTGATCCATGGCACTTAAAAACAAAGAACTCCCTACAAAGTGTTTTTTGACCTTTTTCTCCTTTTCTTCTTTCCTCTCCAAAGTGACCAACTAGACCAGCAGTTCTCACACTTTGTCATAGTGAGTCTCCCCCAAGCCTTGGAAAAGATCTTGAGCCTCCCCTAATATAGAAATAATTTTGGGCCTTCCCATAGTTAGAACAACTATCATACCTTGCACATTACAGGAAGAATACAATGAAGTGCATTTCAGTAGTTGAATTTATTCTTATTTTATTGACGCTATTATTCTCCCTCTCTATAAACCCCCACCAGGTCAGCTTACTTGCTCCACACTTCTGAGTTTTGGCCCTATTTACACCTCATTGCAATACCTCCATGAGTCAGACTGTTTTCTTTGTCAGTTTTACCCTACTCTTAAACACCTTCTCAGGGACCATTTTGCTCCCTCCTGACCTTGCTCCTGATATCTCTCTGCTTAGCCTTTGTATTTGTGGTTTTCTGCAGCCAGTATAATGGGTCAATTGTTATCTTGTTCCGATTCATTTGTGTTATTTTGCATTTTGTTTTGCATAGTTTCCAAGAATTTTATTTACTCCATTCAGCTTTGCCCCATGTCATACCAGGAAACAAGTGTTTGTTGAGTGTGTTTTCCTAGTAACCATTTTGTACATAAATTCACATGCCATTATTCGCTTTCAGTTTGCTGCATCTTTTCACACAAAGCATCCAAAACTTGACATTTAAATACAGTACATTTTAAAACTTGCTTGAGCCTCCCCTTGAACAGGTTGGGGCCTCCCCAGGGAGGCTGGCCTCACCATTTGAGAAACCCTGAACTAGATTGATTTACTGAACATGTTAAAACAAAGAGCTCAGAGACCATGATGTCACCAGTCTAGTGAAGTGGCTGATTTACTTAGTGTCATAGGCTAAAGCAACAGCTATCGCACACTAATGAGTCTTAACAAGTATAAGGCATTGGCCAGTGATTTCTTGTGACCTTTGCAGACTCCTTGCAGTCCTGTTTGAGGCCTAGCATGCCTAGATTCCTTTATGATTATTTGCATATATTGCCCATGATGCCTTGCATTTTGTGTGCACATGTACTTTTGAGTTTCTTTAATACTTGGCTCAACAGCCAATGTAAAATTAGTTTGTAACATGGCATAAAAAAGAAAAATGAAATGAAGCACTCAGATAGATGCAAACACACCATGTGGTACAGTAGAAACCATGGTCTAATACCATAGTAGATCATGGTTTGTATTGTAATACCTTGGCAATCCACTACAGGTAAGAAGCAGTATACAAGTGAAAGCAATATGCAAATAGCTTGCAGTGTGTAGTTATCCCAAGTTGTATTTACTAAGAATTTTCCTGGCACAGGGTTTTTGACTTTTTCAAGATTGTTCTACGTTGTAACTACAACAGAAGTTCATGAGTTACTAAAGATTGTACATTTAAACTCCACATGTACTGTTGATTATGCTGCAGCAATATTTCTGTAGAAGTGAACAGTTACATACTGTTACCATCCCTTCTGATCTACTGCTTTCTAAGCAACTGTGGGTGCAATGCATTGTGGATGACTGAATAACATTATCTGTCCTAGCCTTTTTTTGGTGAATACACTGTGGTAAAGATGAGCATGCAGCCTCTGTAACCGAAAGCAAAAATAACAGACACTGAGATAAACAAAGCAAAATTAAAGAGAGAGGATACTTCTGTGGGTGAAAAGAAAAATAAATTGCGAGAAACAAAAAGAAATCAAAGAAACAGACTAACAATAGTAGTGAAAACAAGTATTTGAAAGATGAAAGCAGTAAATGTTATGTTGTTCTATGTCCTGCTGAGTTGGGCAGTTTAGAGGGAAAAAAAGTGAAAATAATATTCCGAAAAATAGTAGTTGTTCAATAAAGTGTTTTTCAGATTGGCTTAGTTCAGTAAATTTGGAGAAAAGGTGCTTGTGCTACTAGGATTGTGTGACAGCCACCTATTGGTCTGCAAAGGAACTGGAGAAAGAAAACTAAAATGTACCATAGCACACTCCCCTCATGCAGTGCAGCCCATATCTTCTAATACATAGAGAGAAAAATCAAAGCACCTAGAATAGAAAGTGAATTGCAAGTTTTTGAAAAGTTGTAAAATATGTTTTGATGTTAGAAAGCTTAAAGCTTGTAATGAAAGTTATTTTAACAAAAGTGAAATAGTAGCCACGATATTTCCAATAGGTGTGTTCCAATTGTTTTCAAGTATATGTACATCATGTTTAATAACTCAATTTATAGTATTCTGAAAGTAAATCACTGTGATTGTACTCATTTATTCAAAGACTATTAGTCATACACTCATTGCCATGTTACAAGCGGATTAAGCCACTTGAAAGGATGGGTCTACAGTGGAATTAATCCATGGTTGGTTGGACCCACTCGGCCTTCAGCCTCGTGGTCCAACCCCCCAACCATGGATTAATACCACAGTAGACCCATGCTTTCTCATGGCTTAATCCTTACATAACTATTGCTTATTTGCTTTGGAGTTTTGACATTGAGCTGCTTGTGTATTTAAATTTCTTTCCTCATTTTGGCTATAATGACCCAGGACTGTTCCCTAAATGTGACTGATAAGACGTCATGTCCTAGGCTAAAACAAAAGCTGTAACACATTAAGTCCTAACAGGGATGAAGCACATGTTTGTAGTTTGCTGTTTTCAGCATTTGCAGATTGTTTGTGAAGTTGTTTGGCACCCTACAGCCCAGTTTAACACCTAGCCAGCCTATGTGGTGATTTGCATATATTACCCAAGTTGCCTTGCTTAAAGGAATATGTAATGTTGTTAGCTTGTGCAAAGCACAAGTAATATTGTTACCACTCTTGGAGTTTCCCCCCAAAACAGATACATAAAGTAGTCCCTACCATTTACAGCGTCCTGAACATTTCATTTTATGATTATCTGGAGAGTTTCACAAGCAACAACATTAAAAAGATCATTAACATTCAATTTTTTTAAGGATATTAAAATGTAAACGTATAATCCATCTTTACTTCCTGTTTGTATTCAGTGAAGTGTTAACTGGCAGTCAATCTTCAGCAGAATGATCCATCTGAGCCCCATTTGTCAAACTGTATAGGATCTATTAGAGCTGGGGAGTGTTGCCAACTCTTGCTATTCAAATGGGTAGCAGAGACTGCAAGCCTATTGCAGGTAGGGGTTTATATGGTTCAAACAAATGTCCCCTGTGATGAGGTGTAAATGCTGAACAACCATCACTCCTGTAAAATACCAGAGGTGTATATACCCTGACAGGGCTTAAGCAGGAATTGCAGGAGGTACTTGAATCTGTAAACCGCTACTGTGGGAAATTTGAGCTGTTCAAACAGCTTGCAGAGCTTCTGCTGATTTTTGTGCTAAAGAGCACCTGAGCAGATACTCTGTCCTCCTCCCTGCCATTTAATGAGCTGCTCCATGAAGCTCAATTATGTGTTCCAGATACAGCAGCATACAAAACGAAAGATGGGACAGATTAGATCTAGTCCATAACGTGAACATGGCTGTTATGGATTTTACAAACTCATTTATCTCTCCATATGTAATAAACACACTCCTTTTAAATTCCAAAGAATGGGAAAAAGGCACCTACAGTACCATGGGTGACTGAAAAATGACAGAAATTAATCTGAGACAAAGATAGAATTTAATGTAAAACAGAACACTATAACCCAAGGACTGGGATCTATTTAAAAAAATTAAGAAATCAATTTTTAAACTTGAATTAAAAACCAAAAACAGTACTACACAGATACAATAAATGTCACAATGAACCATTCATCCTACTGGAACCTAACTGAGAATGCTGAAGGCTCAGGAGCCAAACATTTGACATACGTTTTGCCAGAAGCAGTGAGAAAGAACGGCCCCCAAAAGGTAGTTATTCTAAAGAAATATTTCTGCACTTTGCCTGACATCCAACTCTGGTTCTATGCAATAACGGCAAACACTGAACCGCAACTCGCAGAACAGTAAGTGCATATGGCCGAACGCAATATCTGCTCACCACGCACAACGAACGGCAACACAGTAAGGGCACTATACAGTGCCATAGGGGGACAACATAACCCACCACCCCATATTATTAATATAACCAACTTTGGGGTGCATCTCGGGGAATGGAGAAACTTGTGGGGATGCACCTCGAGTGAGGCCACCTGTCAGGAGGGGGAGAATGGTGCCGGGGAGGGAACAAACTTGGGGGGACAGAACCAAAACAAAAAACTTCAACCTGAACCAACACCCACCCCACACACTAAAAGTAGTAGCACACTACCAGTTTTGAACTTGGGTCACTGACATCAGTGGGTGTAACCCTATCCACTGCGCCACACGAGTGGTTTGGAACTGGCCTGCTCAGCAACACCTCATATGCCATCCATAGTCATCCTCCCATTCTATAGACCCTTTCCTCGGTGTTTGAGCACAGAGGTTCTTTGTCTTTTAAATGTTTTTTTTATTTTAATGGGTTCACCACAATATATCCAAGGCACACTGCCTTAAGGGTAGCTGGTCCATTCCACTGGGGTGTAAAACAGACGAGGCATACTGATGAGTCCTGGTAGGACGAAACACGTGTCTATGTCTTCTGTTAGCACCCTTTGCAAACTGTGTGAGAGGCCTTTCGGCACCATGCAATTCTGCTTAAAGTTGGACCAGCATAACATTCTGTGGTGATTTGCATATGCAGCCCATGATGCTTTGCATTGTGGGGCATGTGTGATTTTGTAGTTTCTCCCATTCTATACCCTTCAGCAAGTTCCCATCTTTCGCAACTCCCTGTACCCTCGCTCTTCCCTCATGGTCACTGCTGTCACAGTCACTCAAAATTGAGTCACTCATTTTGAGTCGCTATTATTTTTTTTTTGTTATTATAATTTTTATTCATTTTTCACATAATGGGGGGGAATACAGGGTATTGACAGTCACAAATTCCTTGTTATACAGAAATTAACAGTGGAGCCATACATCAAGACAATCCATTTAGTATTTTACCATTTACCTAGACCACATAAGTGTATAGATAATATAGACCCAGTTCTGATTTTCTGTAGAACATAAGATAGCTTAAGATAGACAGTTTCCAAATAAATTTTTCACACACTGGGGCCTCTATCCCCTCATTTCCCGGGCCCCAAGATCAACACACATATTGCCATTCTACCTAGTATATTTGCCAGTCTGTACAGTCTCCTGTTTGGGGATTAGGGAATAAGTTACATCTTTCAACATAATATACAAAATCCATCTAGTCCATTTCAAAGTACATAGGTCGGACTTATCATTTAGGTGGTAGGAAATGTTTTCTGACTTATAGATATGGGTCATTATTTCCCTCCACTGTAATAGTGTGGGGACCCGAGATGTAAGCCAACAACGAGTCAGGGCCTTCTTAGCTGCCAACAGGCATATCCCAAACAAATAACGTGTGTGAGTGTCTCTAACTTCTCGGGGAAAAATATGTAGTATGAATAGATCAGCAGTAAGGGTAATTGGGAGGCCAAACAACTGATTCAATTCAGATTGCAGGGAGTCCAAAAAAGGTTGCATCTTTCGGCATAACCAAAATATGTGTGTGTGATGTGCTGCGGATTCACCACACTGGTGCCAGCAGATCCCTGATCGTGTTGTTGAGAAGTGGGCTGTTATAGCCGGGGTTTGAAAATATCTGGTCAGTACTTGCCAGGAGAACAGTCTCCTGCTATGAGAGTAAGTGAGTTTAGATATTGACAGGCAGCCCCTGTCCCATTGTCGTGAAGAAATATCATACTCAAACTCCAGGTTCCACTTTGCACATATTCCCTCAGTATTTAATCCCAGGGTATCTCGGAGAGCCCTACACAGGACAGAGATGATGTGGGGGATCCTACCGGAGATAATGTTCTGCTGAAGACAAGTGACCAAAGGGGAAAAGTCTCGGGGCTACATGTTTCCATTGGGGGGGAATAATAGAAGTGTCTCAACTGTAGGTAACGAAAGAAGTCTAGTTGCCTTAGACCATGGGAGTGACAGAGCTCCTGGAAGGATTTAAAGTCTCCTTTGTTTAGGAATTGTGTGAGATAAGTGAGTTGAAGACTGTCCCAGGAGACAAATGTGTGATCAAAAATGGCCTGGGAAAATTCTCCAGGAGGGCTATGGGACTTAAAAAGATTAGGTATGGGGTGAGAGAAAACTGTCTACATATTACATTTCAGGTTTTCAGTGGTGTATAATCCACGGGTTCTGGGTCGTCCATTCTTGAGGGCAAGGAGAGGAGTTATGTAGCATTACCCTGACCAGATTACAAAAGAGCATGAGGCCTTCCTCAGTTTCTCTCCAAAGGACAGGGCTGACTCTCATAAAACGGCACAGGAGGAACGATAGGTGTGAGGCCCAGTTATAATATTTTAGGTTGGGGAGGGCCAGTCCTGATTTCCTTGGGAGGGTCAAAATGGAGAGTTTTATTCTGGGATGTTTCCAACCCATATAAATTTACTAATGGATTTATTCCATATTCGGAATGTTTTAGCTGGAATATGTATAGGGACATTCTGGAACAAATAGAGAGCTCGAGGTAAAACTACCATCCTAATGACATCAACTATCTGGAGGAGGTTCAATGGGAGGATATTCCACTGTGCAAGGTCAGACTGCAGTTGGATAAAAAATTTGTCATAGTTATTTCTCTTTGCATCATCTGCCCAATGTGAGAGGTAGATGCCCAGGTATTTTAACCTGCCCAAATCCCAACAGAAAGGGAACATTTGTGTCAGTGTTGAGGAAGGGGTAAAACTGAAGGTCAATGCTTCCGTTTTGGTTGTATTAAGTTTTAATCCTGAACATCTGCCAAATTGGTCTATTATATTAAAAATTGCTGGAACAGACTGAGAGGGATTGGATAGAAAAAGCAAAATGTCATCGGCATATAGGGCTATACAATGTTCCATTCCCTCATTCTGCACACCATCTATCTGATGGGAGGCCCTGATGGCCTGTGCCAATGGTTTGATTAAAATAGCGAATAGACCGGGAGACAGGGGACATCCTTGGTGGGTTCCCCTGTACAGAGGAAAATAAGGGGAGTGGTGTCCAGAGACTTTAACACAAGCTTTAGGGGAGGAATAAAGCATTTTAATCATGGAGATGAAGGGGGAGGGAAAGCCCATTCTGGACATGATGGCAAACAGGAAGGACCACGAGACACTGTCAAATGCCTTCTCAGCATCTAAGCTGAGAAAGACAGAGGGTGTCTCATGAGATTGCATTTCCTGTACCAGATGAAGTGCCCTTCTTGTGTTGTCTGTGGTGGATCTAGCACTAACAAATCCAGTCTGATCTAGATTAATTATAGAGGTAAAACTGTATCTAAACATTTGGCCAAAATAGACATAAAAAACTTATAATCCACATTTAGGACTGAAATTGGGTGGTAAGATGTACAAAATTGTGGGTCCTTGTCTGGTTTGAGGATTAGGGATACCCAGCATATGACCAGCCAGGGGCCAATCCCTGCAGTACCTCATTATATACTTGCAAGAGGAGGTTGCAACTCTTTGTGCTGAGTGTTTATAAATTTCTGTGCCATATCTCCGGGCCTGGACCTTCATAGTTTTTGGAATGAAAGATGGCAACTGTTAGTTCTGTGTGTAATATAGGGGAGATCAGAGAGGTCTTCTGGTCTCTAGTTAGCCTGGGGAGGCCCAGAGGGGAAAGAAAAGCACTAATATCTGCATGGTCTGAGGGATGGTCTGGGGTGTATAGTTTTTTATAGTTTTCACTAAAGGCTTGGGTGATATGTCCCACTCTTGTACAGAGGATACCAGAATTGGGATCCCTGACAGCAGTTATGGTTGAGAGATGTCTTTGCTTATGTAGCCAGAAAGCTAGAAGGTGGGAGGCCCTCGGGCCTATCTCACCATATCTTTGCCTAAGGAAGGCTAAGGCTATTTCCGTATTTTGCAGTACCAATGAATCCAGTTCTTGCTTAGTCTGTTTGAGCTGAGCTAAGACTGAACTATCCCCTTGCTGATGTGCCATTTGAAGAAAGTTAAGGGTCTGCTCAAGGTGGGATTGCCTTTCCCTATGCTGCTTCGCCAGGGTTGATGAGAATTGTATTAGGTGGCCACGGAGTACCACCTTTAGTGTGTCCCACCTAATTACAGAGAAGATTCCCGAGTCTGGATTATCCTCCCGAATCTCTTGTATTTTTTCATCAAGGAATTCCCAAAAGGGGGCGCTTTTAAGATAGATTGGGTTGAATCTCCAAATTGTGTTTCATCTCTCAAGGCCCAACTCCCATTTTGTGACCACTGAGGCAGGGTCAGAATGGGCAATATCTCCTATAGAAACTTCTCTAAGGGCGTCTAAACATTCCTTTTGCATATAACAATGATCTGTCCTGGAGTAAGAACCATGCACATCGGAGTAGAGTAGAAGGTATATCTTCTGTCCCTAGGCTGAAGGGTACGCCACACGTCCAACCAGCCCACCTCTTGGACAAAGCATTTAAAAAAATTTATGCGGAGCAGATTGCCTGCCTCTAGCTGCCCTAGTAGTATCTGAAGTTAGGGCTAGGGGTGATATTGAAGTCACCTGCCAATAGAAGGGTGCCCTTGGTTAAGTGAACAACTTTATTCAGGAGAAATCTGTGTCTGAATAGTTGATCCCAGAGGGAAATATGCATTAGCCAAGGTTACTTCTTTATCCTGTAACAAACCCTGTACCACCACTAAGCGACCCTCCGAATCAACCCATTCCTGTGTGGCTTGGAAAGGGGTATGGTTGGAGACCAATATGGAGACTTCCCTCCTCCCTCCTCCTTCCGTTTGCAAAGGAGGAGTAAAACACCTGGATAAACCCCCCTCTGGCCAGCTTTCTGTGCTCATTCTTATTCATATGTGTCTCCTGTACATATATTATTCCTGCATGGGTCTTTTTAAACAAAAAGATCATTCTGGATCTTTTTACAGGAGTGCCTAGTCCATTAACATTCAAAGAAAAAATCTGGAGTAGTGTGTTAGCCATTTAAAAAACTCTAGAACCAAATGGAATATTGCTGTACACAAAACTGAACTCCAGTTCATAAGAACCGCTAGGCTCCAACTCTATTCGTAGAAGATGTGACTGCCTGTGTGGGGAAAAGTGAGGAGTAACTTCCTCAGACTGCAAACAACAAACTTTAAACACTAACTGGGAAACCCTTTTAATGCAGTAGCCTGCCAACTGGGCAGGTACTACTAAACTACTAGGGCTTCCATGAGGTCTGTCATTAAAAAACAAACAGCCTCCAGGGCATGCCAAGATTTTTTGGGGGGGTCTATCCAGTAGGTAGACCAGACGTAATATGTCTCTGCTTTGGGAGGGTGGTAAAGGGAAGGTGGTCATGCCTCGTACTCCACCGAGGTAATTAGGTGAAGTTTTAGACCCAAACTTTTCTCACAATTTGGTTGTGACTTCTGAGCTGTCTGCTCCTACAAGGCCAGTCACGAAAAGTAAGCAGCGTGTTGTGCTATGTATATAATGCTGTATCGTTTCAGCCCCCCCATATACCTACATGGGCATAAGACGAGTTGGTCCGGGGGATCCGTAGATCTCCCCCCAACCTGGCCCACCCCACCGGTACAGCATGTGGTGAAGCAGAACCAGGGACAGCAAGGCGGATCTACCATACCCCCCCATAAATATATATTGTGAAGAAAAGACAATGTCCCTTTGGTAGATGGGGCTATTTTCATTCGAAAGCCCCCACGGGAATCAGGGGCTTCTGATAGCATGTACTAAGGAGCAGAACCTCTCTTGAAGTATCATACAGGCTACATATAAAGTTGGTTTTATAAGTAAAGATGCCTCTGACCTGGCTCTTAGTCATTCGGTGGCATGGCCTAGGGGACGCTTCTGAGGTTGCCCCACTTGTCCCCCCCCCACTCCCCAGCAACCCAACCATGCTCTGATCCTCAACCCACGACTCCCCCTCTATTCCTAGGCCCTCTAACATAGTCGTCTTCAGATAGGTGGCTACCTGAAAGGTCGTGCGGCCTAAACCACACCCAAGATCTCAGGCTATGCAGTGTGAAAAACTAAGGGAGGCCCCCCCTCAGGAGATGAATTCCCCCGATAATCCACCGCCCATCCAGTGAGGGCCGAAAGGAGAAGGGGAGAACCCTGGGGTGGGTGGGCATCAAGGTAGTCATGAGGGAGATTAATTTACAGGGGGGCAATCAAGATGGCCTACCTGAAAACAAAGCAAAAAGACAGATGAATGTTCCAAGAGCCCCTTCACTTCACTTCTTGGTTGGTTAGGGAGGTCTCGGGAATATCCATGGCTTGTTGTCTCAGTCCTTCGATTATCTGCTGGATTGCCATGGCTCCCTCTTTATGACACTGCTCCCCTTGGGGATATTCTGGTCCAAGCTTTTTGCGCCAGTTTAGCTGCCAGGGACGTGCCAGTCTGCCTCTGAGTTAATGTGACATCAATTCCAATTTTAGCGAGCTCACGAGACGCCTCTTCTGTGGTTTCAAAAGACCTAGGACCATCCTCTAACTGGACCACCAACTCCGCTGGGTAGGGGGTTCTGAACTTGAGCTTTGCCTCTTTTAACTTTTTGAGGATAGGTGCGTAAGCTCTGCGTTTCACTGCAATCGCCGTCGGATAATCATTGTAGACACATATTCTATGGTTCTGGTAGGTCAAATCCCCTTGTTGCCATGATTTATGTAATACTAGTTCTTTCTCTTGATAGCGGATGAAGCGGATCAGCATAGTATGTGGGCGGGTGCCCGACTGTGGGCCCAGGGTACGATGAACCAGATCCATTTCAAGGGAACAACTATCTGGCAAGTCCAACTTAGATTTTAAAAAATGTTGCATGAATTGAATGGGGTTGTTGCCCTCAGCCTTCAGGGAAACCATTGACCCTCAGGTTGTTCCTTCTGCTCCTTGCCTCGGAGTCATCGGCCCTGTCTTGTTGGCCTTGCAGTGCTTGATGTAATTGCGCTATGGGCATTCTGCGCAGTCCACTTGAGAGTCAATGATCATGGACTGTTCCTCCTCCATGCCAAATCAAGCTGCTTTTCCATTTTCCCCAAGTCGTACATAAGCATTGAACATGGAATGGGTTTCTCTTCGAAAATCCCACAGTTCTTGTAGAACAATATCCATTTGCCTATTAACATTAGGCATTTTAGAGCATTCCTCTCTTGAAGGCTTGCCTTTACTGGAGATTTACGAGCCGTCACTGTCAGAGCAGCCTCCGTCTGGATCGGCGTTGTCCAGAGCTGATTTTTGAGTGTCAGGTTTCATTCTAGGCATCCTTATAAGGCACCAGGTTCGATTCAGCCCTAATTTAAGTCCAATTTAAGCATTTTTAGCAGTTTTGGGTCTTGATGGAGACAGAGCTGATAAATCAAGCAGCTTCCTGAGGCATGACTTCACCAGAAGTCCCTTGAATTGCAGTTATGATGGGATACCACCAACCCTTCATTTAGATATAGGAACAGAACAATCCACCCCTAAAGTAAAAGATCTGACTTACCAATGACTCCAAATTTTTGTTAGAATTCCTGGAATCCTCAAGAGCACAGATGTACTTAAAGAAATTACATACTAAATGCAAAAAGTTCTCCAGGCTGGATCAAATAGAAATAAAATTCATAATTATTTTTGCCAGAACAAGAACTCTGCATGAGGTTGCGAGGTTGAGATTAGCAAGACCCCCCCTCCAAGGCCACCACTCCACTTGGTATTCTAGCTCCCCACCAATCAGAGACCTGCACCAAAGCTCCTAATGCTGCCAGCCAATCAGGTACAATGTGGGTGGGGCTTGAATCGGGCACCAAGTTTAAATTCTGCTCCAGTGACTGTTTGCTTATTAACAGCATTTTCCATCTTTTTGTTGCAGCAAGAACTATACATGGGTTACAAGGTCAGAGCTAGCAAGACTCCTGCCGCCCCCAACCACCAACCACCACTCGGCATTCTAGCTTCCCACTGACCACAGACCTGCACCAGAGCCACTAGCACTGCCATCCAATCAGGCACAATGTGGGAAGGGCTTAGTTGACATGCGGGCCTGCAGCCAGTGGGCAGGAGGTCTAAAGGCAGCAGGAATAAGGTCAACTATGGAATCTGACTGGCGTCAGCCATGAGACAGGCATCACAAGGCCATGCTGCTCCCCATCTGTAAGTTCCCTCTGTTTCAAGGGCCTCTTGCTCAAACCTCCCAAGCCACAACCTCCTTCAAAGGTGACTGTTTTTTGTTGCTGTCTGTTTTACTACAACCCCAGATACAGTACACCCTATTTAGGTATAACCACCAAGATAGTTTTGAGACTTCTATATATTGCCTGCTTGCTTATCACAGCTAATTGCCTGTTTGTATTAATACATCTAAGGTTTGTTTCACTGGCAACTGAATTTGCTAGCATCTTTGCTACACCCTATTTGGGAACAGCCCTAGTGTTAGCTTGCATCCTAGTTTTTTACCTGCCCACATATTTCTAGTCCCCCTACCTGGGTCAGCTCTGATAGCAGCATCCTGCTCACATTTTAGATTGCACAGTTTTAATCAGCATGCTCAAACTAACGGCGTGTTTATTTGCCTAGGTCTGTTGTCATGTTATGGTATCCTGATTTTATCTTATCTGGGTTTACCTTGTTTCCTGCCCCCTCGTTCAATTATAGGGAGCTAGTTTATTAACTTACCACTGTGAGTACATTGTGCCTCATTTGCTGTTATCTTCAGGGAATTGTACTTGTTACACCCCTGCTGGGTTCCACCTCATTATTATCTCTACTGAGTCTGCACAGCATTATTTTAAAACCATTCACCTGCTGTTTATAACTGTGTATTAGTTGAAGGTTGCCTTGCTACTGCAGTTTTGGTAGTATATGAAAAAGTGCTCATTTCTTTCCTCAGTCTACCTGCTTATCATGCACCCTGACCTACTCCTCATCCTTTTTCTTTTCCCTTTCCTTGCCCCTTCACCCATCTTCCCCCTCCTTCCCATCCATCCTAGTCTCCTTCCCTCCCCCTTCCTCAACCCAGAGTTTCTCTGCCATTCTACCTTGTCTCTTCCCTTCGCCTCCCCAAGCCTAGGGGATGTAAGTCCTACTCCATTCTTAGCTCCTTACCATGCTACTCATCCTTGCTGGTGATGTGGAACTCATTTCTGGCCCCTCCCCTACCTCCTCCATTGCTGGAAGCCTTAGTGTTTTCCTCCTTAACTCTAGGAGCCTCCTCTCTAAATTGGATCTCCTCACTGCATGGGTCTCTCTTCACTCTCCAGATCTCCTTGGTATCACAGAATCCTGGTTGTCCTCCAGGATTCCTGTTTCTAGCTTTGCTATTCCAGACTTCCACCTCTTCAGACAGGACAAGGGTAAATGAGGGGAGGAGTTGCCATACACATCTGCCAGAGCCTCTACTGCATTGTCACTCTTAGGAGGCTGCACCCTCCTTCCATGAGTTTCTTCTAGCCAAACTTTGCTTTCCCTCCTCACTACCCATTTATATTGGTGTTTTGTATGCCTCTCCAAGAATTTCCTATCCTCTCTGGTGGACGTATTCTTTAGTCTCGCCTCATGCTCCACTGCTGATGAGCTCATCTTCCTAGGTGACTTTAACACTAATTGGCTTTTCCCAGCCTCCAGGCTTAACACCCAGAGGACTGAGTCCCTTAACCTTTCACAGCTCACTGAATTCACCCAACTCAGTCTACATTCATCAAACCAAAACCTCCTGAACTGGGTTTCTCCTCACATCCCCATTGCATTCTTGCAGCAGCTATATTGCCGGACATCCTCAGTGACCACTGTAACATTCTGCGTCAGGAAAGTCTAGCTCCTCCCTTCCTCCTCTAAGTATATCTGGTCCAGGTTCCTCCACCTGATGAATGAAGAAACTGTACTGAATGACCTGGCTGCAACTGACTAGTTCCTCATGGTCTCTGCCCTAGACATTGATATGGCCCTCTCTCTGTTCCACTCATTATTTACTTCTGTCTGGGACAAGTATACCCAATCAGGAAATCCAGAGTTAAATGTTCTCACCACCCCGGATCACCTACGCTCTCACTGACTTGTGTAACACCTATGATCTTGCCTGGGCCAGGTTTAAATTATCCTGCTCCCTGTTGCACTTCATCTTCTACAGGGTGCTTAGAAACTCTTGCACTAAGGCTGTTCATACAACCAAGGCCCTCTATTTCAAGGCCAACCTCTGGAATAATCTTAATTCCCCAGCCAAATTCTGAAAAGTGATTCATTCCTTTTTTGACCACCACTGCCCAGTCCTCCCAATGTCCAGTATCTGACCCTCCCTCTGTTGCCACTCACTTCAATGAGATTTTCACTACTTGTATGCACTCTCCCTACTGCTCCTACCTCTTCTATCTCTCTCCCCCCTTCTCTTTCCTTCCTCCCGCTTACCTTAACCACCCCAGGGGTTTGATATTTCCTCTGTCGCTCCCCACTGAAACCCTGCTCACCCTTTCCTCACTCAGCCTCTCCAAATCTAGCTTAGATAGCCTGGACCCCAACCTTCTCCATCTGTCATTTCCTGCCATCACCTCCCCTCTTACTCACCTCTTAAATGTCTCCTTCAGACTTCGTAGTATCCCTTAGTCATGGAAGATTGCCAAGGTTCTCCCCTATAAAAAGGGGTAATCCATCCACACCCGATATTTTCCACCCCATCTCCCTCCTCCCTTCTCTTGCAAAGCTGCAGGAGAATCTAGTATACTCACTGCATGCAGACTTCCTCCAGTCTTACAACTTTCACTCCCCCTGCCAGTCACTTGGGGTCACTGACTCCATCCTCTCAGGGATGGATCTGGGGCACATCACAGTGATCATTTTCACTGATCTGGCCAAGCCTTTAATTTAGTTCCCATTCACTCCTTCTGGAAATGCTGAGCTCTGCCAGCACCTCAGTCCCCACTATCGACTGATTCTGATTCCATTTGTATCTCTTGGGCCATCAACAACAGCCGGAACAGGTAGGAGGGGCCCTCTCCACACCCTTCCTATACAGGCCATGGTCCTTCAGAGCTCCATTCTGGGTCCAGTCCTCTTCTACATCTTGTTAAACTACCTCCTATCTGCCTGTGCCAACTCACATAGTCACATGTCTGCAGATGACATGATTCTCTACACCTCTAGTACTACTCGACTGCATCTGTGGAAGTCTTGCTCCAGCAAGACTTTCACAATGTTCTGTGCTGGTTCCAGTCCAACCAACTTCCAGTCAACATGAAAAGGACTGCATCAGTGACCTTTGGAACCAACTAGAAGCTGTCCAGGCTCCCCCCCACATCTTTTATTTATGTATTTATTACAAAAATGTCACCAGGAAAGACATACTGAGCTGGTAATAGCTCATTTCCAGATGTGTCCTGGGGGGAAGGGAAAGGAAAGATGCAGAAAAACAATTAGAACTGAATTAAATAGCAGGTAAAAACATACTAACCATCACCTACATATCATGTAACAAGCAACATCGAAGCATTAAACAAATTATACAAAATATGTACATTGGCATAAATATAGTAGGATGCATTTTGAAGACAACAGGAGGATGCAGTTAAGTGAGCTGTACAGAAATGCAGGCAGATAGTAGCTAAGCTAACAGTAGATATTAGAAGACCAATTAGAGGTGGAGAAATAGGGGATGGCAGCAGGATATAGTCGATGAGTTAGAGAGAGTAGAAGACAAGGCAAGGGAAAGGAGGAGGGAGTGAAGAGAGGGAAAGAGAGGTACAGAGGGGTGTTGGGGCAGTTGCAGGGGTGAGAAGAGAACTTAAGGAGGAGAGCGAGCATAGGGAAGAGGCAGAGCGGATGGAGAGGGAAGAGAATTCCATAGTTTGGGGAAGCAGTAGGAGAAGGCAGTATGGCCAGCTGAAGATGTCTCAGCAGGGAGTGCAAGCGAATGGAAACCAAAGTTACAAAGGTCATAGTGAGAAGCAGGGAGGGGGGAGAGAAGCAAGGTAAGGTAAGCGGGGAGAGAATTCAGCCAGAATTTAACAATAAAAGAGGAACAATGAGAAAGGCACCTTACTTCAAAGGAGGGAAGGGAGAGGTAGGAATAAAGGGAACAATAGCCGTGCTGAATGGTACCCTACTTGAAGAAGTCCCAGCTTTCAAGTACCTCAGTATGTGGTCAGGTAGCAGGCTCAACTTCTGTACCCACATTGATGCGGTTCCACACTTGGAACATGCCAGGAGAAACGGCACCGGCAACCAGAGCACCTGCATCCCACCAATGGTACAAAACACTGCTGACATGTGTGCACCCCACAATATGGGTGAATGGCAGGCATGGCAACAATGCCAGGAGTAGTAGTGTGTGAAAAAAATTCCCTGTAAGTGGCATGGCAGTGAATGTATGTCTTCACCACCACAAATGTACAGACAGCCACAAAACCAGTTGTGGGACCACCACCAGCCCTGGCATCCAAAAGGGCCAAAACAAAGAAAGAGACAGAACCCAGAGACCCAGTGGCAACAGTCCCATGCCCCACCTGATCACCCACCCAGTATCAGTACAGTACATTGCCTCCGACCCCCAGCACCCATGTTGTGACAGTGAACCCCCCCCCCATGGCCAGCAGTCCATTCCTGAGCACCCACCGGTAGGGGTAGCAGGTAGATGACCCCCCCACCAACTGATCAGCCCCTGTGAAGTATGTACACAACAGACATGCCCTGGTGGTCTAGTGTACCCCTCCCTCCCTGTCCTCGATCCCTGTAGGCTGCATGGTGTCCACTTTGTTCTGTGTTAGGTAATACCATAGCTTGGTCTGTCAATCTTATTCCCTGGTGGTCTAGTGGTCCCCCGCCCCAGCTGGTAGTGCCCCTGGTACAACACTCTGATATCCCCCATCCCATTAAGGAGTGGGCCACTGGCACAGCCTTCCACACTCCTTCACAGCTGGCAGACCACTGCATTGTTGTTGCATGAGCACGCTTGTGCATGCACATGCATTGACAGCTCAGTGGTCCACTGGCCGTGGAGGAGTGTGGAGGGCTGTGCCAGTGGCCAGCACCAGTGGGATGAAGAGTATCGAGGTGTTGGCCGTGGCACCAGCCAGGAGGAGGGCAGGGGTCACTAGACCACCAGGAATGAGGTTGGACAGACCATGCTATGATGCTACCTAACACAGAACAAAGCAGACACCACACTGCCTACAGGGATCAGGGATGGGGAGGGGGGGTACTATAAAACCAGGGCATGTCCGTTGTGTACATACTGCATGAGGGTGATTGGATGGTGGGTGGGGTGCCAGATGGGGGTCTTCTGCAACCCTATACCGGCAAGTGCTGGAACCAAACTGCTGGCCACTGGGGGCTTCACTAGCACAGGGAGGGTGATGGGGGATGGTGGTGGTGTACTGTATTGCTACTGGGTGGCCACCTGCATCTCTCTCTGCACCCTGGGTGTTGGGCACCTCTGCCTACCATCTCCCACCAGTCTTCCTACTGGCCATGCACTGCATAGCCCAGGCCACGGTTTCTCCAGGTGCCAGTTCATCTGCACTGTAATGCTGGTGGCAAAATGCCAGCAGCCTTATGCCCTGGAACCCATTGATGCCATCCATGCCAAACTTCACCCAAAATTCATCACCTTGTTCCTCAGTAAGGACCTCCTTTCCCCCTAGGTCCACTGGGTGCCAATTAGCAAAATGATTCTCCTGGTTTTCAGCTATGCAGATGTGGTTTATGGCATTGCCCCCCACCTCCCTTGTAAGTCTGGATACCCTCTGCAATGCCTTTTGCTGCTTTGCTACCAGCTCACCCTCTCATACTCACCTTTGCTTTTTATACTACTCACTATCCATCCTCCCTCTCCCTTCATGTAGCCAGTCCCACTGTGTTCCCTCATCTCTGAATACTCGTTTGGGTCCCTCTCCTCATACCTATCCCATCTTCTCTCATTCTCCCCTCTTCTTCCTCCTACTCCCTGCGTTTAAGGGACCCCCACACATTCTTCCTTCCCCGCCCACACTCCTCAGATGGGAAATATGCTTTCTCATATCACCTTCCCTCCCTCCCTCTGGAGTCATTTATTCTCCTCCATCCACCTCTTTCCTCCCTTCCCTCCATTAGGCATCAATTAAAATTTCTCCCACTTCCCTCCTGCTCCTGCCAACACTCTACCTGAACCCTTCCTTATCTTTCTCTGCAGTTTTGACCACCCCTTACCTCCCTGCCACACCGCTTGGTTTTGGCTACTTTGCTGGAAATTTAACAGCCTGTTTAACTCCTTCTCTCAGCACCAGCTCAGCCTCCCTTCATACAGTCATACAGGCACTAAGCACTTTTTGATTGTGTCCAATTGCACTGCTGAGTTGTATGCCAAGTTATTTGTCCTCTCCTTTATGCAATATGTTGCCATCCTGTACTCAAATTAAGCACCTTACGTCATCTTCACTGTAACCGCATCTTCTGACTGGTTGCATTTCTATCTCACTGTGTTTTCCCGTTCCCTTTTCCCCAGGTCACAACTCAAAATTATCCTTGCCTCAGCATGCTTCTCCCGGTTACCAATTTTTAAATAAATAAGTAATAAAAATAAATTTACAGAGTTATTTCCCCAGAGTTAACAAACTATTGAATAGAAGCCTGATCTTAATACACTTTGCAGATTTTTCAAAGTGAGACAAATTGCCCTTATCTTTAAGGGCGGAGAAGCAAACAACTCAGCAAACTATCAACCAACAGCACTTTTGTCTGTCATTTCAAAAATATTCAAAAGAGTGGCATGTAGCCAGCTTTATGACTTCCTGGAAAAGAATGGCCTGTTCATTCCTTATCAGTCGGGGTTTAGGGGTAAAGGGATTGATGGGCAAAGCACTCACTGAGTTAATACATATGAAAGTGACAGCAGATACAGGCCTTTTGGCCTATCTAGTCTGCTCGAGTGTGCAGCATGCTGTTAAACTGCAGCTGCCCCCCCACACACCCTCTTCTGATTTAGTGCCCCCCACATCCAACTTCTCTCCCCCCATCTCCCCCACAGTTTTGATCCTCCCTTTGGCCCTATCCCACCCTCTCTTGAAGTGGCCCACTGTCTGCAGTGATATCATTTCTTCTGGCAGTGCATTACAATCTGCTACCACCCTCTCCATCAAATAGTGCCTCCTCATCTCCCTCTTGAACCTACCTCCCTCTAATTTCAGATTGTGTCCCTCCTCCCTTTTAACTTAAACAAACCCTCAGAATTAACTCTGTTTATGCCCTTTAGATACCTGAATGTCTCAAGTCATATCCCTTCTCTCCCTTCTATCATCAAGGGTGTACAAGTTGAGCTCCCTCAATCTTTCCTCATATGTTTTGTCCCCCTTCCGCAGGATCATCTTTATTACCCTATTCTGGACCCTCTCCAGTAGCTTGATGTCCCTTTTCAAATAGGGGCACCAAAACTGCACATAGTATTCCAAGTGCAGCCTCACAAGGGACCTGTACAGGGGCATAATGACTTCCTCCCTCCTAGAGATGATTCCCCTGGCAATGCATCTCAGCATTCTATTCACCTTTGCATCTGCCTTCCTGCACTGTGCCGAGTGTTTCATGTCCCCTGTCACCATCACCCCCGTATCTTTCTCCTTGGCTGAAGTGGTTAACTGTACTACCCCCAACCAGTAGATGTGCTCCAGGTTTTTTGCTCCCAAGTGCAAGATCTTGCATTTTTTAGCATTGAACCCCAGCTGCCATGTGGCTGACCAGCACTCGAGTGTCTCCAAATCCTCTTGCAGTACCTTACCCCTTCCTCATTATCCCCCTCAGCACAGATCTTAGTATCATCTGCAAAGAGATTGATCTTGCTCTTTATCCTGTTTGATATGTCGGCAATGAATATGTTAAATAGTACCGGTCCTAGCACCGATCCTTGCAGGACCCCACTGGTCACAGGGGGTCTAGACGTGGGAGACTTGGCGGGTGTGTTGTTTGTTGACCTCTCAAAGGCATTTCATTTGGTCTATCATAAAACTCCAATGGAAAGACTGGCCCAAGCAGGGATGTCTGGAGAAGTATTAAGATGGTTCAAGTCATATAAGAGACATTAAGTCATTAAGGAGACAGAGTTTTTTACACAAAGGGTCCCTCCATTATGGAATTCCTTACCATCTCATGTTGTAATGAGTGACACTGTAGAATCCTTTAAAATACTATTAGACCAGTACATGGGAGAAATGAAATACAATTTCCACTGTTGAATAGATGGTGGCGAGTTCATAATGGGCTTCAGCCTTAAGAACTCGTAATCCTGCTATGAAACTATATTTAACTAGTAGATCTCAGCAGGTAGCTTTACAATGTGTGCCGACATAACAGCGACATTTCAACAGCGAAGTACATTACAGCACCAATTCGATGTTGCCGCTGTAATGTACCCATGGAACCCCAGCACTGCTTCTCCGGGTTTTGCACCTCCTCCCTGAATCAACTCCGACACTGAAAAAACAAACATTTTATTTGAAGGCTTTGTCAACTGCAATTGTGGTTGACATAAAGCCGTTGCTGTAACACCAGTTGACAAACTTGTTGTCGAACAGGCATCATAGTTCTGCTTTCCAAGGCATTCTGAATGACTCTCCACAGAGGAGGTCCCACAAGGATCCATCATAGGCCCTTTGCTATTTCTAATATATGGAAATAACCTTCCCAATCACATTGTCACTCTTACATAAACCTTTCTGCAGACAACACCATACTAATCTGCAGAGCAAAACAAAAACAAAAAAAAAATTGTAAGTGGAATCAAAACTCCAAAAGGGGCTGGCCTGGTGGTGCTGAGGGTTGATGCACTGGACACCACCCTTCGCACTACGCCGGCGACCCGGGTTCGGGAACGGACTCGGGTCACTGGGGGTCAGAGGGAGGAGGGAGGATTGAGTGTCCCAACAGATGCTCTCCTCCCTCTGGGGTGGGAAACCTGGGGTGCTTCTAGCACCCGACGCCCCTGAAGCCGGTGGATGCATGGACTTTTGGGGCACTGGCAGCTCTACTAGAGTTGGGGAGGGGGGGGGACGCTGTTCTGCGCATAGCTGTCGGCGTGCATCAGCACGTTGGTTAGCCTGGACATTAGTCCTAAGCGCAGGCATCTCAGGGCAATGGGAGAAAAACAGGGGGAAAAAATTAAACACCCCTGGCCCTACGAGCGGATGACACTAGGATGGGATGTCGTGGGATCGCCCTGGTGGACGGAGTAGGAGGAGGTATGAGGCCTCCTTTGAAAGCCATGGGAGTCAGGCAAATTACAAAAAAAAAAACTCCAAAAGGACTTTAACTCACTGTAGAGATGGTTCAGACAGTCCAAACTTGATGTTCAGTTTAAACAAGACTTAAGCAATGTGTTTCAGACATACTTAATTGTTTTCAACATTTTTTTATCAAATTCGTAAATGATTTGAAATTGTCAGGAACCACTCCTAGATATTCATATTCATTTGTGTTTGCCAAGTATTTACAATTTAATATCTACATAAATAATACAGTTAAAAAAGCAAACTAAGGAATATGAGTATTGAGACACAAGCCTTTTTATTCAAAAGGATGCTAGGGCAAAAACTGCACTACAGTTGATTCGGTAGCAGAATTTGGGAGCTCAGTCTACCAACATAGCAATAAAATTCTTGCTGAACAAGCTAGACATGGTTTATAACAAAACTACCTATTTTGTCTTGCTATAATATATCCTTATGACATCCACCACTTCACAACATTTAGGAGATTAAGTTAGGACTTCACTTAATCTACGAAGACAAAAACAAACAGCGATCCTGGCTTTCAATACATTTTAAGGGAAACTCAAAGCTAAGCGTAATAGGACCTAAAACTGATGAATCATAGACACAACTTGAGAGAAAGCAAAATCAGAGGACTCAATGTCTCAAAAATTTAGAATATCTATAGGAAAATAACCTGAAATTACTGTCTTAATAAGCTGTAGAACTCGCTTTCCCCCGTCATTAGGAAAATCCCAAAGCTGGGATTCAAAAATGCCATAGGCAAGGAATTGTCTGAAACTGTTTTTGACTCAAGGCACAACTAATTGCTCCCTATAACTTGAAATTATTTACTTTACAATATATGAACATTTTTCAGTGTATTGTTTCACTTTACTGTTTTGTCTTGATTTTAAGATTTATGTGAATTTAAATTTCTGCATTTTTATAAAGTTTATGCAATGTCACTGTAACAAGACAACTCTGTAAACAGGGATTTTAGTCCTAATAGTTATATCTTCTATAAAATTAGAGGTCCTTACCATTGCTGCTACAGTACTACTCATACTACTAGTTAAACTGAATGATGGAGCAAGATAGAAACTGTACGTGAAACTCTGTGCACCTACTGCCTGTTAGAACATTCCAGGCTTGGCCCTGGTCTGGGACTGTTTTGTGCAGGCAGAAATAGTAATGGGCTTTATAGACTCTTTCGTCAAGTTTTCCTTTTCCCCAATTCTACAATACAAGTCACATTAAACTGTTTCTCCAATGAGTTGGTTTATCATTTCTGACTCAGTTGCATAAGTGTTGCTGGATTCAGCACAAAGCAATGCACAAACTGTTTCTTTAGATTTAAATTTCAGTTTTGCATTGCATTGTGACTGGACTGCAGATGCATTCCAACTGAGTGGCAAAAACATTTTACAAACATTGCTCTTGAGCTGGTTAAACACTGAAAAATAATATGATATGAGTTGCCAATGCATTGCCAACTGTGAAAAACAATGCTAAACCAACCCATTGGTGAAACAGTTTAATGTGACTTGTACTGTATTTTTGGCTCCTGGAGCATGCAAGGGATTTGGCACCCCCCCACCGGGCTCAGCTTGACCCCTGCAGCAGGAGGGAAGTAGGGAGGTAGAGATCAAAATTCACCAGAGGTCCCAGCTAAGGCTTGCACCTGGGGCATCATACAGGCAGCGGTCCAGAGGCTTCACAGTGCTAGCAGCCCAAGGGTTTTCACGTGGGATCCCCAAAGGCACAGATGTACAATGATGTCAACACGGGTTGGGCACAATCGCACACCCGACGTACAGATGTCCACCATTACCTCCCCACTGAAAAGTTGCCCCCGGCTGTTGCATACCCAGCCTCCACTGGGTGTCACTGATTTGCCAGGGAACCACAACCCTCCCCCTTGGAGAAGGAAAGCTGTCTGTGGGATGCTCATTCTACATCCCCCATGCCATCCCTCTGATGCACTGCATTCGCTCACGAATGTGGATTGTCAGTGCCGCAGGTGGCAGTGCTACTGCTGCACTGGCGGGCTGGTGTTTTGTCAAATGTTTATTCATTAAGATACAGTACATTACTTTTCCTGTTTGTAGAAAGGCAGGTTTGATACCTTGAAAATTTAGCTTACCTGATGCACAGACACAGTGGGCCAGGTTTTCAATGGCCCTAGAATGCCACAAGCCCTAGTATGCCAAACATATGGCACACAGGACTTGCGGCATTCTTCCGGTCAGTGATCAGGATTTTCTATCCCGTCCACTGATTGCCACAAGTTAGACCAATTTTTTCTGGTCTAACTTGTGATAGCCCTGGGGGACATTTTTACGAAGCTTGCACCAGATATTTGGCGCCACGCTGCTGTAAATCAGGTAAACTGTCACAACTGCATCCAACATACATAAATCAGATGCACTTGCAGCAAACCTGGTTGGTGCACTGCCAATTTCTAAGTGTGGTGGTGCAGGACTTGACATAAGCCCTGTGCCACCATTTGAAAATCGGGTCCAGTATGTGTTTCAGAGCTGCTATTTTTGGTGGTGAATATCTTCTTTTTACTTTCTCAGTGTATGAAGTAGAGCACAAGTTAATGATACCATTTTGTAGTAACTGGGTAGTTTGATGCCTGTTGTTGGACCAATAGATGTCTTGCACAAAGGTGTTAGAGCACACCAGCTTGCCGAGCCACATAGGTCCCTTCATCAGGTGCACTAGTATTCTGAATAAAAGAAACTGGATTCATACTTAAAGTTTCATTGTTTCAAACTAATTTATGTAGGGTTGTTTAGGTAAGGTGAAAATAGTTAATAGGGAGGGTGGGCACACAACAGAGAGTACATAGGTCTTCAGTAGTGAAGGAATGCCTTTAAGGGATGTGCCAAGATCTTCATACGAGGGGCAAACTGGGTAAAGCTTTCGATGCATCAAAAGCCTTACCCAGTTTGCCCCTCATGTGAAGTGTTAATGGAAGAGAACTGTTGATGCAACAGAATGAACTGTTAATGGAAGAGAAAGAGAGTTTTATGGCAGGAACTCAGAAAGGGGTAATTGCAATAAACTGAAATACTGTGCACATAATACATGGGATGCAGAATAGAAAGAAAAATATACTGGAAATGAGATGGGTGTGAAAGCAATTAGTATGACTGTGCAAGTCTTAATCAGTTGTGTGTAGCTGTATTGGTCCTTGTACAAACTGGTGAACAAACTTGATGATTTGATAGTTCTCCATACTGTGACATAAATCCAGTGTCCCAATTTAGCCCATTATGTTTTGAGTTCAGTTGTTGGATGTATTTCAGTTCCCATGATAAAACAGTTTATTTTATATAGAGCACTGTTCTAAATGAGCACATGGCTTTTACAGAGAGCAAGTGTGCTTCATAGATCCATTTGCATTGCTTTGTATGGTCTGTAGTTAAATAAATAACGGCTGAAAGCTGCATTTCCAGGTTTTAGTTAGTGAAATTTCAGACTGGTCTCCTAGTTCCAAAGCCTGCACTCTAGTCACTAGACCATGCTGCTTTATTGACTTGAATGTTTGGATTAGGAGAACATGCTGGACTGTGAACAACTCATCTTCATGTGTGTCCTAAGGGATGAGAGAAACTGGCTTATAAACACCCCTCCCCCCTCCAAAAAAGGTACAAACAAAAACTAGTAATACAGTTATATAGGCAAGTGAACTTTACTGGTGTTTTGTGCATTTATATGTGTAGTGTGTGTGTGTGTGTGTGTGTGTGTGTGTCTACACTTACTGTATTTGGCCTAGTGGCTTATGCACATAACTGTGAACCTTGAAACTCAGGTTTAAATCCCATTGTTGCCACTTACTCACTTTGTCAGGGATGTGGGGTTCTGAAATGGATGGCTCAGTGGCTTGGTAGTGGGTAAAGAGCCTTTCACCTCTAGGTCACTGGTTCAAATCCAGCACAAGTCAGTAGTGGTCGAAAGCCATTATCACTTGAGGGCTGTTCAGTTGTCTATGTGAAATGAGTTATGGTGGTCTCAGTACAATTCCCAGTGGACAAGTGTCTAGATCACAAAGCCACCAAGAGACATTGAGGATTGAAATGGCATAGAGTCTGAACTATCCTCTCAACTATGTGGTGGTCCCTCCATGGAAGAATTAAGGCACATTGGCAGGGTAGTGTGATGAAGCTTGCACTGTGATCGCCTGTGCTGTACCTGTCAAGTGAATAGAGGACTTAAGATTCTAGTGTTGTCAATCCAGTACTTTTCATGAGCACTAAATTCAACACAGAAAAACAAACAAAACAAAAAAAGGATGTGGGGTTCTGTGTAACAAGCAAGCAACTCATCAGGACACATGTCCAGCAGTATGGGGGGATCCCAGGATGCATTGCTGGCTTCCCAATATTTACAAGCTGCTGCCTAGTAGCACTGGTCCTGTATTGGGGTATGTCATAGCAACTCCAAAGGGACACTGTTTGACTTCTAGAATTTTGTCTGAGTGTCCATTTTATATGTTGATTGAGTGCATGCGCAAGAAACATATTGTAGCAGCTTGCTACAGAAGCAGGTTGTGGAGGCGCGGCACTGTTGTGGCCAATGCCCCCACAGCCTTTGGAGGCTTGGCCCACTTTTTCCAATGGGGTGGCACACTGCTGTTGACACCAGTTCAGCCAGCGTACCACAATCTTGTAAGGTTTCAGCTGCTACAATCAGGGGTAGCCTCGTCATTGCAGCGTAAGCCATTCCGCTGCAATGAGGGAGCAACCCGTCATTGCTGGGTGGAACCTTGTTACTGTGATATTGTTTGTGAACATGGTGGCGGCTTGCCTCCATGTTCACAAACAATATTAAGCACCCCCACTGCCGAGGGGGTGCTGAATCCCCCTTGGCAGCATGTGCCCCCCTACCGTGTTTGTTTGCCGATGGAGGCCCCAGTCCCCGTTGACTTCAGTGCCCTGACATTCATGTTGCTGATGGGGGAGCCCACTCCCCGTCGGCATAATTCCCCCCCCTCAAACATGCAGTACAGTTGTGCCGTTGGAGGTGCCCAATCCACCTTGGCTAGAGCTGCCCCCTCCAAAAAAAAACACCCTGTTGGCATGCTGGGAACCCACCCCAGCGTGCCAAATGGCCTTGTTAAAAAAAAAAAGAGTCCCGCAATATATATACATATTTTTAACCTGTCAAAAAAGAAAACGGTCCCTCGCGGTGTCCCTGCCCCCTCACACAATCTGCATCCACCCTCTGCGCACCCTACCTCCCCCTCACCCCATACTTACTTGTGGAGTCCGGCGCGACAATCTTCGGTGGACCGGGAACATGTCTGCACTCTTCAAAGCCGACCGTGAACTGAAGAAATGCCGGTAAGCTGTATAATGGCATAAGTAGGGTTTTTTCAACGTTGGTGCATATCTCAGGCATTTTTTGGAATTCTGGCACCAAATTTTCAACATGAGGTTTTTGGGACCCCTCCTCATGAATTATGTCATTGTCATGGCATTATTCGGCCCCGAAAGGTGATTTTGCGGTCACTGCGTGGAATCACCTTTCGGCACTGATTAACAAAATGACAGTGCCAGTGTTCATGAGGTGGGCTCTCAAAATGCCTATGTTGAAAATTTGGTGGACAAAATTCAAAAAATGACTGTTTTACGAGCATGCGTTCTGCAGTTCGTATGCACGCTCATAACTTTGCGAATTTGCAATATTTTCATGCCAGATTTTCAAGATTGACATTTTTTCACACCTCCTTGTGAACAGTACAGCTGTCATTTTTCACATCCTGGCTGAAATGTGTTTTCACACTTCCAGTGCAGAATAGCGTGGTCGCTGTGGGAAATCAGTGTTCAGGACAGATTAAGAAAATGACAGTGACACTCTTCATGAGCAGAGGTCCTAAAATCTGTATGTTGAAAATTTGGTGACAAAACTCCATAAGATGACTGTGTTACAAGCGTGCATTGAACTGTTTCCACGCACCCTTGTAATTTTGCAAATTTGTAACATTTTCACGCCACATTTTCAACACTGCCATTTTTTCACACCTCCTTATGAACAGTACAGCTGTCATTTTTCACATCCTGTCCACAAATATGTTTCTGCACTCCTGCCGCAGAATAGCAAGTTCGCTAAGGGAAATTGGTGTTTGGGACAGATTAAGATCGAGGTAGTGACCGAGCTCAACTGAACTCTGTCGGGACTGCTGTGGATTTCTTTGTGGGCAGAAAAAGGCCCCAATGCAGGAGCCCAGTACAAAAGGGCAGCCTGCAGCAATGGGAGAAACAGAACGAGAGAGTGAGTGAGTGAGGGAGGGGGAGTGAGGGAACTCAACAGAGCTCTGTCTGGACTGCTGCGTATTTCTTTGTGGGCAGAAAAAGGCATCAATGCAGGCAGGGGCACAGTACAAAAGGGCAGCCTGCAGCGGTGGGAGAAATAGTATGAGCGAGTGAGAGGGGGGACTGAGTGAGCTCAATGGAGCTCTGTTGGGACTGCTGCGGATTTCTTTGTGGGCAGAAAAAGGCGCAGTGGAGGCAGGAGCCCAGTACAAAGTGTAGCCTGCAGCACCAGGAGAAACAGAATGAGCAAGTGAGAGAGGGGGGGAGTGACCAAGCTCAATGGAGGTCTGTCGTGACTGCTGCGGATTTCTTTGTGGGCAGGAAAAGGTGGCAATGCAAGCAGGAGCCCAGTACAAAAGGCCAGCCTACAGCACTGGCAGTAACGGAACGAGCAAGAGAGAGGGGGAGTGAGTCACCTCAATGGAGCTGTGTCGGGACTGCTGCAGATGTCTTTGTGGGCAGAAAAACCCACCAACGCAGGCAGGAACCCTGTACAAAAGGGCAGCCTGCAGTGGCAGGAGAAACAGAATGAGCGAGTGAGAGAGGAGGAGTGAGCGAACTCAACGGAGCTCTTTTGGGACAGCTGTGAACTTCTTTGTGGGCAGAAAAAAGCACCAACACAGGCAGGAGCCCAGTGCAAAAGGGCAGCCTGCAGCATGGGTAGATGCAGAACGAGTGAGTGAGAGGGGGGAGTGAGTGAACTCAACGGAGCTGTGTCAGGACTGCTGCAGAGTTCTTTTTGGGTTAGAAAAAGGCACCAATGCAAGCAGCAGCCCAGTACAAAAGGGCAGCCTGCAGCATCGGGAGAAATAGAATGTGCGAGTGAGAGGGGAGTGAGCGAGCTCAATGGAGCTGTGCTGGAACTTTGGGTTGCCCACCCTCCTCCCAGGGTCCTCCATGGTCCTATATTACAGCAGGGTCTCTAGAGTGGAGACAAAGCAATGATTGTATACGTTACACCTCCTCATGAACAGTACACTGTCATTTTTCACATCCTGGCCGAAATGTGTTTTCACACTTCCAGCACAGAATAGTGCGGTTGCTGTATGAAATCAGTGTTCGGGACACATTAAGAAAACCATAGTGACACTGTTCATGACCAGAGATTCTAAAATGCCTGTGTTGAAAATTTTGTGATGAACGTCCATAAAATGACTGTGTTACAAGCGTGCGTTGAACTGTTTCCACGCATCCTTGTAACTTCGCAAATCAGTAATATTTTCATGCCAGATTTTCAACACTGGCATTTTTTCACACCTCCTTATGAACAGTACAGCTGTCATTTTTCACATCCTGGCTGAAATGTGTTTTTGCACTCCTGCCGCAGAATAGCACAGTCGCTGTAGGAAATCAGTGTTTGGGACAGATTAAGATCGAATGAGTGAGAGGGGTGAGTGACCGAGCTCAACTGAGATCTGTCAGGACTGCTGTGGATTTCTTTGTGGGCAGAAACAGGCCCCAACAAAGGAGCACAGTACAAAAGGGTAGCCTGCAGCGCTGGAAGAAACAGAACGAGCAGGTGAGGGAGGGGGAGTGAGTGAGCTAAATGGAGCTCTGTTGGGATTTCTGCAGATTTCTTTGTGGGCAGAAAAAGGCAGCAATGCAGGCAGGGGCCCAGTACAAAAGGGCAGTCTGCAGCGGTGGGAGAAACAGAATGAGCAACTGAGAGAGGGGGAGTGAGTGAGCTCAACTGAGCTCTGTTATGACTGCAGCAGATTTCTTTGTGGGCATAAAAAGGTGCCAACAGAGGCAGGAGCCCAGTACAAAAGTGTAGCCTGCAGCACTAGGAGAAACAGAATGAGTGCCTGAGAGAGGGAGACTGAGCGACCTCAACAGAGCTCTGTCGGGACAGCTGCGGATTTCTTTGTGAGCAGACAAAGGTGCCAATGCAGGCAGGAGCCCAGTACAAAAGCACAGCCTGCAGTGCCAAGAGAAACAGAATGAGCGAGTGACAGAGGGGGGAGAGAGTGAGCTCAACGAAGCAAAGCAATCAACATTCGGCATTGACAAATGCTTGTTTTATATTTTGGGAGTTCCAGACCACCAAGAGGCAAAAGCTACTGAGAGCTGGTGGGGGGTGGCAAAGTGAATAGTTACAATACAAACCTGTGGTTCTAGAGATTCAGTTTTAATTCCACAACAACCACTTATTCAATGTGTGACCAGTTCAAGGGCAGAAAAGGAACAGGCAGCTTGACCGAGTGGTTAGAGTGCAGAGCCGTGAACATTGAAACTCCAGTTTGAATCTCACAGTTGTCACTCATAATGCTATCTAGTGGTTAGGATGAGGCGGGTAGGAGCCAAGAAAGAAGATGGAGGCAGACACTTCATTTTGCCTAAGGTCAGGGCACTGAGTTGTAAACCTTGACTCCAAGATTTGAATCCCATAACCACCACAAACTAATGTGACCTGGCAGGAGCAGAATAGAAGAAGTAAGCAATTCTCTTGGTATGACATCCTTGTCTAACTCCTTTGTGTACATTTGTGTGGAGATGGAGAGCCCAGGCTACCAATCAGAGTGGGAGCTAGTAGCCAACAGAGATCTGTGTGGGTCTGGGCTACCAACTTGGCTGGGCTGGGGGGGTCACAGGAACACTGCAAGTGAAGACAGTGAAAATGGTACAGGGATGGCAGGTAGATATATAGCAGGCAAGTAGCAATGCAAATGGTACAGTATGGGAGGTAAGGTGCTGGCAGGTACATTGCAGGCAGGGGTGATGCAGGCAGTAAAGTATGGAAAAAATGTCACAGATGGAGTAGCGCATGGGTACATTTGCTTGTGGATGGTTCAGTACTGGTAGATATATCATGGGCTGATGCACTGCAGCTGGTACAGTGTGGATGGCATGGTGCTGGCAGGTACAGTACAAACATTGATGACGTAGGTAGGGCAGCTTAGGCAAAATTACACAGATGGGGTGGTGCAGGAGTACATTGCTGGTTCAGTACTGGCAGATATATCACAGGTTAATGCACCGCAGCTGATACAATGTGGGTGGTATGATGCTGGCAGCTACAGTACAAGCATTGGTGATGTAGATAGTGCAGCTTAGGCAGAATAACAGACAGGGTAGTGCGGGAGGTACATTGCTTATAGATGGTTCAGTACTGATAGGTACATCACTGGTGGGTGCAAGAGCGGTTTGTACGTGTTGGCAAATCAATTACAGAAGGAAGCTTTGTGGGTGGTACAGACTGGGTGGTATAGAGTAGGCAGATATGCACAGGTGATGGCAGCGCAGAGGGTATAGTGCAAGTAAGGTAAGTACATCAGAGGTGGGGCAGTCTGGGTGGGAAGCACAGGGCAGACAGGTCCATCACTGGTGGAGACCACTGTTCAACAGCTCTAACTACAACTACTTACAACTGCAACAAACCAGACTGCTCAACTGCACAGACCATTTGGCTGCAGGCAACTCTTGTTTTTCTCTTGACTCCACAGCTAATGTACTTTTTACGTTTTACAACAAAATAAACTCATGGGTTAACAATGTGTAAAATGTCATTGAATGAGCTCTCAGCACACACATCTGATTAATAAGTAGCTCAAGTGCTTAAGGAAAAAAATATAAATGTTTCAATATACAGAACTGCGTATGAGTAACCACACACAACACGACTATTTCACTGAGGGGATGAGATGACATTGTAGGGACCACAATAGCAAAGCTTGAGAGATCCCCATAATCTTATCTCATCTCATATCCCAAGATGGAAACACATGCCAAGTTGTGCGGTAGATCATAGACTATTTTTTTATAGTACATATTTTTTAAAGTTCTCGACATCTGCTACTGGCCAATCCAGAAGTGGCACAGGAGGAGAAGGAGCAGAGGACAGAATGCCTGGGGAGCCATCAATAAGTGGCTGAGCATAGTCAGGCACATGGAACCCACTCTGATGACCACAGACAGAGAAACACTGGAAACTGGTTATAAAAGTTAGGTAGGAAATGAAATCAGGACTTTGAACAACGCTGCGCTGAGTCAGTTGGAATCAGTGGAGAACGTGCAGAACAAAGTGGGCATGAGATTCAAAGGTGAAAAGTTGTTGTAGTATCCTTGTGATATCATGACTACTACAACTTATCATGACCTTTGGACTGTCCTAGAACAAGAAAATGCTGTGTATGGAAATCTATAAACAACAAGGGTCAGCCTTATAGTTTACAGCAAAAAACTGAGGCTGGCCCTTGCTAGTGCATACTGGAGAGTGGTTTCCCCTGTAAAGCTGTTTTACTACGCATATACAATAAAGCAGCATTATTGATGCCATGCTTTCTCAATGCAGACTTACAATCCAGCCCTAATGTAGACTCCTCGTGTTGGTCAGCTCAACCATTTCTCATGGTTCTCCGGTCCCTGCCAGCCACAGCAAACTACATCAATACCATCCCTATAAATTGGCAAATGAAGCAAATGAGC
Organism: Neoceratodus forsteri; assembly: GCA_016271365.2. Classification (NCBI taxonomy): domain Eukaryota; kingdom Metazoa; phylum Chordata; order Ceratodontiformes; family Ceratodontidae; genus Neoceratodus; species Neoceratodus forsteri. The sequence goes on along the minus strand of CM057452.1, from coordinate 884,884,790 downwards.
TTCCATGTTTCATCTTGCAGTACTAGTATGCCACCACATGAAACAGCTCCAATCTCACTGAAAGTGCTGGCATGGAATTCCTCCAGCAATGAATGCTTTATGAATTACTTTGGCTTGTAACATTTCCTGTGCACTGTCTCTGCCAGCAATGTGAACAAGTACTGTGTACCTCCTACTTACACAAATGACCTTGAGATTACTGGGGCCTGCACTCCATTACTTTTGCAACTCGGGTTCAAAGGTTTTCAAAACTGTAGATAGCCTAAACTCCATATATAGCTAGTTACTAAAAACCAAAATACATTAATTACCTATTGTTCAGACAAAAAATTTTCTATAAACCTGATTCCATGAACCAAATTAACTAATATCATAGACCTTGGCTGTTTAACAAGAGGTAAAAAACTAACAGCCAACAAAACACAAAGGCCTTAAGGGAGTTGCTAGAAATGGAAAACTAGCTCCGTTAACGAGTGTCATAAATTTTCTGATCCACCTACAGTAAATGACTGTCTAGAGTAAAGGCTGACAAGTCACATAAACATGGTTATGATTTACTGAGACTTTGGGGCTTATGCGTAAATCCTATTTGGGCATTGACTTCTAAACATCATTCTGTACTTTGTGTGATCACTGAGGCAATACCTGCTGCAGACAGCAAATTCATACTTTTTCATGTATTCTCTGTACTGGTGAACAAAGGAACCCTGCAAATACTTTTTGGCCCAAAGAAACTCAATACTGTTTTCATAATTTTGTGGTAAGGAGGCTAATCTGAGTCCTGTCTAGGTGGTTCAGTATAAAATCTCTCTTACATTAAAAACTGATAATAAATGTAATAGAGGGTACGTGATAGAATAATGGAAGTAGTGTGGTCCATTGGTTAGAGCACTGGCTTGGGAACCAGGAGATTGCCAGTTCAAACCCTGCTACAGCTAAAATGCTGTCACCTTGGGCAAGTCACCTAACCTCCTAGTGCCCACTTTCGACCAGCTGTGGAAATGGATAAAAAGCAGGACCCACTGGGAATGAGATGCTACATCTCAGCTGAGATATCCTGTGTAAATAAATTCACAAATTAAAAACTGAAAAAATAGTAAGTTAAAAATGACAAGTAACAGTTGAAAGTATAAACACCCTTATTCTTGTTAGTTACAGTATTTGCTATATAGCCATTTTAATACCTGAAGTTAAAGCAGAGATATATACCAGTTCAACTGGAAACTCTTATCATTATTTTGTTTGGCAGGGAGAAAGGAAGAATGTGGGGGAGAAAGGTGTGCATGTGTGTGTGTGATTAACTTATTTAAAATATTACCAGGAAAGCAAAAAGTTAAAAAGCAACATAAAAAGGTACTCACACCATAAATTGTTATATTTAAGAAGATGCGCTTCACTATCACTATTGGCCACATTTCTGGAACTGGAGCTGAAACTGGCAACATACAGCTTTAAAAATCACATTTACATCCAGTCTCGGTACTACTGATGGATGTCACTGATAGCACTTCTTCAAAGGCTACAGGTAAAATGGGTAGAGGGGAAACTGGAAAATTAGGGGGGAAAGAAAAATGCTGTGAAACACATTTTGCACATCCTCACTAATCCACAGAAAAATTGCATACAGGAAGGATTGGCATGTAGTAGGTATCCCCATTAACGTTGAACGTGTGGCTATTTTGTATACAACATCTGTTCAACATGGCAAAGTTGCACACAAGAGGGACTTAGAGTATGTGTAAGAGGGATCCCCAGTAATGAAATACTATGGGCTCGATTCTCAAATCCCAGGGTGCAGCGCAAGTGGCATGCGCCACAAAGATAGGCTAAAAGTGCCCCCTGCCGCAAATAATGCACTGAGAGTAATTCTCAATGGCAGTCTGCATCAATCATAGGCTGCCTGCTCCAAATGGGGCTTGCGCCACCTGTGCACCCAAAAATGGGCTGCGACATGGTGCTAGGGGCATGTGGCAGATGCAAGCTGCCATATCCCTGAAAATGGAATTCCCAGAACTCTCCCAGAAGGAGAAATTCTAAATACCCTTAGACCAGCCAAGGCTGGTCTAAGGGTACTTAGAAAATTCTCTGCTGGGAGAGTTGACCTGTTTTGTGGCAATGTGCCATGGTAGCCCCTCCCCAGCCCCCAATGTTGCCCATAGTCATAGTAATTAAAATAACTCTTCCTGGTGTTCTAGTGTTCCCCCTCCCCAATCCCCAATGTGGTCGTAATCATATATAATAATAAACCCATACCTGGTGGTCTAGTAGCTCCCCTCCAGCCCGATTCCACTCCATAATATAAGTATATTCATACCCCTGTCCTGGTGGTCTAGTACCCCCCAGCCCTGATTCTGCTCCCTAATATAAGTATTCACAAACCCTTCCCTGGTGGTCTAGTGGACCCCCCACCCCCCATGCCAGCAGGTACTGCCCACCACTCTGCTCCCCATCCCAAAACAGAGCCATTGACCAGCACAGCCCACCTCTCACATCCGTGGCTGGCCACTGACTGAACTGTCGCTGAGTGTGTACTGTATAGTGTACACATGCATTGACTGACTGTCAGTCATTGAGCACATACACTATACAGTATGCATTCAGTGACGCTTCAGTCAGTGGCCACCATCAGAGGTGAAAGGTGGGTTGTGCCAGTCGCTGGCTCTTTGTCAGGATTAGGGGTAGTGAGGTGGTGGGCAATACCTGCTGGGGTGGGGGGTACACTAGACCACCAGGGAAGCAGTTTTTTGAATACTTATATTAAGAGTGGAATCTGGGCTGGGGAGGGGAGCCACTAGACCTCCAGGAAAGGGGTATGAAAATGGTTATATTTGGGAGCAGAATTAGGGATCAGGGAGGGGGGAACTGCTAGACCACCACGTAAAAATGTTAATAATTTTTTATATATACTGGCATGTTGCCAGGGGAGGGGGCTGCTAGACCACCAGGGTCTAGAGTGGCGCACGGCTGCACTGCAGCTTGTGGCAAACTCTCCCGGAGCGTCCTCTGTTTGGTGCACAGCCACAGTTGCCACAAGACACATGACTTTGCCACCAGTGCCATGCCCAATAGAGAATCTGGTGTAGGGTCCCTGGTGCACTGTGCTTTGATGCAAGCTGCCTTTGGTGTCAGCTTGCATGAATATAAGCGCTCTTTGAGAATCGAGCCCTATATGTACAGCCTTCTGATATGGAACTACAGTGCCTCACAGTAGAATTGTATAAAAGCAGGATTTCTAAGCAAGGGGATCCCTGCATGCACACCTGTAAATTGGGTTTACAGTGAATGCCATGTGGTTATTTTTACAGTGCTCAAAAAAGATACCCAATGACCTGTATTCTTGAATGTTTGTTATTCATGAAGCCACTAGTATTTTAGTACTGGTTTTTAACCCTCTTTTCATGAAGCACTTTTACAATGTTAGTTTTGCTTTAAGTCTTTATTTTAGTCTTGCCAATGTATTGCTTCATTCCTAAAAGGTAGTGTTGAATCAGAAGAAGCCTTCTGTCTAACATTTAATCACATTAGAGGATTTTAACCAAATCCAGCAGTGGTCACAAAAAATGATCTGGTTTGCATAAGCACAGAAACCCAATATTTAAAAGTATACAACTTCCACATAACATAGAAATACAGAATTTGTCCACAGAAGAGGACTGCTTGGACCTCCCAGTTTGAGCATATGGTCCCTGCCTAGTCTGTCTCCACAGACCCCAACTGATCGTTGGTGACCCTCTCTCCTCCCTGCCTATTTGCTAATATTTTCCTATGTCTATCCCATACATGCTGGAATCCCCTTACTGTTTTTACCTCCACTACTTCTGCTAGCAGTCTGTCCCAGGCATCCACTACTCTTTCAGAGAAGTAGTACTGCACATCCCTCTTAAACTCCCCCTTCCAGCTTCATTGCATGCCCTCTGGTTGTGGTACTTTTTCTCATTTGAAAGAGACCCCGCTTCTGTACCTTGTTCGCCTCCATCAGGTACTTGTAGGTCTCTATAATATCCCCTCTCACTCTTCTCTCTTCCATGTTATACATGTTTTGATGCAATCCATGCACTATTTTAGCTCCCCTTCTCTGTACTGCCTCCACCCTAGCCATGTCTTTTTTGAGGTGCAGCCACCAGAACTGGACACAATACTCCAGGTGGGGTTTCACCAGCGAGCGATACCGTGGTAACACCATCTCCCTTCTCCTGCTAGTGATACCTCTCCCTATGCACTCCAGGGAGGGTCACCAGTGATCAGTTGGGGTCTGTGGAGACAGACTTGCCAAGTATGAAGAGCAGTTGGACCAGAGTGAGTTCTGGGAGGGTGCAGGTGGTGGAACAGAGGTGAAGCCCCCTAGTTGTACCTCTACACAAATCATACGCCAGTCTGGCAGAGCAAAGTTCCTCTATGATGGCACCCTCAATGGAAACCAAGAAGAATGCTGAGGACATCCACAAGGGAGACCCACAAAACGGTGGCAAGGGACACCACAGGGGAAGGGAACAGCTTCTGATAGGGGACTCAATTGTTAGGGGGGTAGAACTGGGGAAGGGAGAGGAGAGGAGAGGGAAGTAAGGTACCTGCCTGGTGCCATGGCTTGGAGGGACAAGAAGCGGATCCTCACAATTGCAGAAGCAGCATCACAGGAGAGGGAACTAGATATCATTGTCCACATTGGGACAAATTACCTAGCTAGGCATGGAATCAGGGCAGTGAAGGATGAATTTGTGGAGTTGGGGAGGGGCCTCATACAGGTAGCAAGCATGGTTATGTTCTCAGAGGTGCTGCCAGTCCATTGCAGGGGTGAGGCTAGGTTACTGCACACCATGCAGTTTAATGAATGGCTGCAAAACTGGTGCAGAGCACAAGGCTTTGGCTTCACTGGGGACTGGGGGTACACCTGGAGAAATGAAGGTCTATACTGGCATGATGGTCTGCATCTGTCCACGAAGGGAACCATGCTCCTAAGTGACAGGTTTAAATGCTTCCTTGGCAAGCTTTTAAACTAGCCAAGGGGGGAGGTGCTGATAAGAGGCAGGAAATTTCAAGCCTCCCCCCACAAAACATGGCAGGCAGTAAGGTAAACACTGAGGTACAGAGCTCAACAGAGGGCAGCACAGGGGTAAATGGAAAAATAGACAAGGGCAATAACAGCAGGGATTGGGGAAAAAAAGATAAAGCCAACATTAAATGGAGGGCAATGAGTACCAATGCCCGTAGTCTGGGAAACAAGCTTCCTGAGCTAGTAGCCCTGATGGAAGATGAAAAATTGGATATTGTGGCAGTCATGGAAACATGGTACACTGAGAACCATGACTGGGATGTCAACATACCGGGGTACACAGTCTACAGAAGGGACAGGGAGGGTAAAAGAGGAGGTGGAGTAGCTCTATACATAAGGGAAGGGATCAAAGCTACAGAACTAAAAAGTAAAGTGGGAGGATGAGAAGCACTCTGGGTCACCTTGGAGACAGGGAATGGCATCACAATCCACACAGGGGTTGTATACAGACCCTCATCTCAAGGGGAGGAAATGGACAAGAAAATGATAGAGGACATTCTCAAAATGGCTGAAAAGGGGAGATACTGTTGATGGGGGACCTGAATATGCCAAATGCTAACTGGATGACATGTACTGCAGCCACATCCAAGAGCAGGGTCATTCTCGATGCTCTGCAGGGGGCAGTCCTTAGACAGCTAGTGTTGGAACCCACTGGAGGGAGCAATACTAGACCTGGTACTCTCAAATGGAGAGAGGATCACAAATTTAGAAGTCAGTAGACATCTGGGAACAAGTGACCACTGCACAGTGTGCTTCACAATAAGTACAACCATGGAGATAAGCCATACAAAAACAAGGATACTGGACTTTAGAAGGGCTGGCTTTGGCAAAAATGGATGAATACCTGAGGAATGTACTAGGAAATGGTCAAAAAGGAGGGGTGGAAGAACAATGGAGAAAAATCAAAACTGCCATCATAGAGGCAACAAGCCTTTGTGTGAAACAAATAAAGAAAACAAAGCGGAGTAAAAAACCACTATGGTTCTCAAAAGAGGTGGCAGGGAAGGTTAAGGAGAAAGGCTGCATTCAAAAAGTATAAGGAATCACAGAAAGAGCACAACAGGAAACTGTATCAATTAAAGCAGAAAGAAGTGAGGAAGGCAGTCAGAATAGCAAAGGCCCAAACCGAGGAAAGAATAGCCAACTCAGTTAAGAAGGGGGATAAAACCTTTTATAGGTACATTAGGGAGCATAGAAAGGTTAAGGGAGGAATAGTGAAGATTAATAAAGGAGAGGGGAGGTGGGCAGAGGGAGACAGTGAAAAGGCAGAGATACTGAATGAATACTTTTGCTCAGTATTCACAAAAGAAGATGAGGAGGAGTTACCTAAACTAGACAATAGAAGCACTCTGGGTAGGGGGGTTGACACCAGTCCATTTACAGAAGAAAAGTCCTGAAAAAACTCCTAAAACTCAAGGTGGACAAGCAATGGGGCCTGATGGAATTCACCCAGAATCCTAAAAGAATTAAGGGAGGACCTAGTGACACCAGGACCACACTTTTAGCAAATCATGGGAGGATGGGGTGGTACCTGAGGACTGGAGGAGGGCAGATGTGACTCTCCTTCACAAAAGTGGGAGCAAGGCAGAAGCAGGAAACTACAGACCTGTAAGTTTGACCTCAGTGGTAGGGAAAATGATGGAATCACTTCTGAAAGAAAGAATTGTTGAGTACCTAGAGGCCAGCAGGGCACAGAACCCAAAGCAGCATGGATTTACTGCAGGAAGGTCATGTCAGATGAATCTAATTGATTTCTTTGACTGGGTGACCGAAGTAATAGACCAGGGAGGGGCTGTGGATATGGCCTACCTAGACTTTAGCAAGGCATTTGACACAGTCCTGCACAAAAGACTAATAATCAAGTTAGCCATTCTGGGAGTGGGTTCCAGGGTGGTAGCCTGGGTAGCAAACTGGCTGCAAAACAGGACACAGACGGTAATAGTGAATGGAACACATTCTGAAGAAAGTGGGGTTACTAGTGGAGTACCTCAAGGCTCAGTACTGGGTCCAGTCCTCATTAACATCTTTATAGGTGACATTGCAGAGGGTCTGGAGGGAAAGGTATGCCTCTTTGCAGATGACACAAATATCTGTAATAGAGTTGATACACAAGGGGGGTTGAAAGGATGAGAAGGGACTTGGCAAGGTTGGAGGAATGGTCAGACATATGGCAACTTAGATTCAATGCAAAGAAGTGCAAAGCAATGCACCTAGGAAACAAAAACCCAGGAGAAGAGTACACAATAGCAGAGGAGGTACTAACAACAACCAAAATGGAAAGGGACTTGGGGGTAGTCATATCAGATGACCTAAAGGTGAGTAAGCAATGTGAGAAGTCAGGAAGGAGAGCCAGGGGAGTACTGGGATGCATAGGAAGGGGCATCACAAGTAGAAAAAGGGAAGTGGTTATCCCTCTGTACAGACAGTTGGTGAGACCCCATCTGGGATACTGTGTGCAGTTTTGGAGACCCCATCTACGCAAGGACATAGACAGGATGGAAGCAGTCCAGAGGAGGGCAACTAAAATGGTGCAGGGTCTGCATCAGAAACCATATGAAGAGAGACTGAGAGAGCTTAATATGTATACCCTTGATGAAAGGAGGGATGGGGGACATGATAGAAACTTTTAAGTACCTCAAGGGAATCAACAAAGTACAGGAGGGTAGCATCTTTCAGAAAAGAGATGTGTAAGAACAAGGGGACACAATTTAAAAATAGAGGGGATGGCTCAGGGTAATGTGAGGAAATTTTTTTCACAGAGAGAGTGGTGGATGGCTGGAACCGCCTTCCTGGGAGGTTGTTGGGTCTAAAACAGTGGGGGAATTCAAACATGCATGGGACAGACATAAGGCAATTGTAGTGGGGGGGTTGCAGGAAGTAGGCTGTTGGTTAACTAGAATCTGCAGCTTATCCAATAGGAAGGGAAATGGGCAGACTGGGTGGGCCAAGTGGTCCTTATCTGCCATCAAAGTCTATGTTTCTATGCTTCTATGTTTCACCATCCCACTTGGCCCTACCCACTGCGTTGACACACTGCCCTACCACTTTGAAGTCATGAGATATGATAACCCCAAGGCTCCTTTCTTGCTTAGTGACTGTCAGTACCCCCCATCCTACACTTTGCTCCTGGATTACCATCCCTTAGGTACATGATTTTGCACTTTTTGGCATTGAACCCCAGCTGCCATGCCCTTGACCACTCCTCCAAGTTCCCCAATCTCCCTATGCATTATCTCCACCCCCTTCTGAGCATCTTCCTTATTACAGATTTTAGCATCTTCTGCAAAAAGGCATACCTTTCTTTCCAGTTCTTCCGCAATGTCATTTTTGAAGACATTAAAGAGGACTGGTCCCAGTACTGAGCTCTGTGGCATCCCATTAGTCACTTTCTCCTCATTAGAGGGTGAGTGATGTTAACCACCCCCCTCTGTCACCTATCCATTAACCAGTTTCTTACTCAATTTACCAATTTGGATCACACCCCTAAGCTGCTCAGTTTCTTTTATCAGTCTCCTGTGTGAAACAGGGTCGAAGGCCTTGCTAAAGACCAAATAGGCCACATCCACTGCCTTCCCAGACCTATTTTCGTGGTCACCCTGTCAAAGATATCAGTCAGATTCATTAAGCATGCCCCCCCCCCATGTGAAGTCATGCTGCCCTTGGTCTTGTAGCCCACCAGATTCATGATATTCCACCAACCTTTTATTTAATATGGTTTCCATTAATTCAGACTGGTAATTCTGTGCTCATTTGTTACGTTTTGGGCTCTGTCTGCTTGACCATGAAAATAATGTTTTAGAGATCTGCTACACACCATTAAGTTTCTCTCCCCATAGAGGTGCATACACATGTCAGTGTCCAAGGGCAGGCCATCCCTCGATTGTACAGCCTCACTGTGCTATTACCCAACCTCCACTAGACAGCAGTCAGACAGGATGCTGTGTCCCTCCTCACCAAGGGAGGACAGCTGTTCTTGGGATCTGTCCGGGGGAGGGAGGATTGAGCTCCCCAAGTGACCGAGTCTGTTCCTGAACCCAGGTCACCAAAATGGTTCTCCCGGTCTTTGACTATGCTAATGTTGTCTATGGCACTACCCCTTCCTCTTCCTTTGCCAGACTGATACCCTCTGCAATGTCTTCTGTCATTTCATTACCAGCTCTCACCTCCATACTCCTGACTGTTCCCTCGATTCCTCCCTCTCCATCTTCCTGCTACCATCACAGTGCCAGTACCACTGTACCTCCTTCATTGCTAAATACAGGTTTGGGTCCCTTCCCTCTTACCTTTCATCACTCATCTCTCCCATCCTCTGCTCTTCCTACTCTCTGCACTCCATGGATTCCCGCACCATCTCCATTCCCCACCCTCACCCCTATGCTCAGCAAATTGCCTTCTCCTACCACCTCCCATCCCTCTGGAACATGCTGTCCTCTCCCCTCTGCCTCTCTCCTTCCCTCTCAGCCCTCAGGTGCTAATTAAGGCACCTTACTGCTGCCTCTTATCCCTGTCAACCCCCCCTTGACTCTTCTTCCCCTCTCTTCTGCCCCCCCCATAATTTAGGCTCATTTGTGACTACACCATTGATCTGATTCTGTATTCCATAGCACTGTCACCCTCCCCTACAGGCACTTTGCACTTTATTGTGTTCTTGCACACTTGTCCACATATCAGTGCAATGTACCATGCTGCTGTTTACCAGCTCTCCCCTCCATACTCACTCCTGTTCACCAGATGGCTCTTCCACCTGTAATGTTGTCTATGTAACCGCACTCAGGTGTTTTATAATTGTACTCTCCCTCAGTGTGCCTTTCCTGGTTATCAATTAAAAAAATAAATAAACAAGCTTTTGTCAATGCCGAATGTTTGCTTTCTGGTATTAGCATTGGGAATGCAGGAGTTAGAGGAGCTGTCCAGAGGAAGGCAACTATAATGGTGCAGGGTCTGCACCGGAAGACATATGAAGAGAAACTTAAGGAGCTTAATATGTATAGCCTCGAGGAAAGGAGGGAGAGGGGGAACATAATAGAAACTTTCAAGTGCCTCAAGGGAATCAACAAAGTCCAAGAGGGTAGCCTCTTTCAAAAAAGAGGTGTGCAAGAAGAAGGAGACACAATTTGAAGATGGGGGGTGGCTCAGAGGTAATTTAAGGAAGTATTTTTTCACAGAGAGGGTTGTGGATGCATGGAACGGCCTTCCGGAGGAGGTTGTGGAGTCAAAAACAGTGGTGGAATTCAAGCATGCATGGGACAGTCATAAGGCATTTCTAGGGGGTTGGGGCAGGAAGAAGTAGGCTGCTGGTTATCTAGGATCTGCAGCTTATCCATTAGGTAGGGAAATGGGCAGACTGGGTGGGCCAAGCGGTCCTTATCTGCCGTCAAATTCTATGTTTCAATGTTTCTATGTTTCTATGTTCTATGTTTCTATGTTAGACAGATGCAGAATAGGAATGGCAATGAAGTACTGAACTTCACACCAACCCCACCTCCACCCTGCAGAGAGGGACAGGCATTGGGGTATGCATTTGGGTCATCGCCCATAACGTTCATGCAATTTTACCTCACCCTATTGTGCAGACACTGACAAGTGTTGAGGTGTGCCTTGGGCTGTTCAGCTTTACAGTCACACCATTCAAGAAGGACATACACTGAAATGGGGGCATTATAGGAGAAAGGGGTGAACTCTGAGGCTGAAGAGTCCAAGGCACACCTTGATGCCTGTCTCTGGCTGCAGGGTGGGGGTGGAATGGCATGAGCATTAGTCGGCAATCCAAAGGCACACCCCTGATGCCTGTCAGTCTGTACAGGGTGGGACATTATGGTTAGAAACCCTAACACCCTGGGAATTTGTTGGTATTTGCACTACAAATTTTCAACATGGCTTTTTGTGACCCCCACCTCATGAAAGCATTTGGAACCTCTTCTCATGAACAGTGGCACTGTGATTTTGTTAATGTGTTCCAAACTTTGAGTTCCCACAGCGACTGTGCCATCACAGATCAGGCAGGATGTGAAGAATGACAGCTGTACCACTCATAGAGAGGTGTGAAGAGAGAAGGCTGTTGAAAATCTGTAGTGAAAATATTAAGAATGCTTGAACTTCTGAGCGTACATGGAAACTGTAACTCAGTCATTTAGTGGAACTATTTCACCAAATTTTCAACATTTATTTATTTAGTTTTTGTTGACCAGGTAAGTGCACTAGACAAATCCTGCCTATTTTCAGGCATGACCCAGGGGAGGGGGATACAGATGACTGCCGTCTGACCTTGAACCAGATTAAGCTGTTGGTGGTAATTTTAGTGAATGAAGGAAATTTGGTCAGGGCACCGGGGAAATTCCCCTACTCTTGCTTCCTGTGAGCAGGGGGGACCCTTTTTGTCTGCGGGACCAAGATGGCGGCTCCCATGGATCCTGGTGTGGAAGTGTTGCAGACAGGAGAGCAGGCCTCCTCTCCTGGTCTGAATTCAACAGGGGCTGAAGATGAAATTTTGGGTGAAAGTACTACTATCCCTGAAGGAAATAGTATGGATATTTATATGTCTACAGAAGGATTATGTGTGGAACCTGGTTTGGATATTGAAAAAGATGCAGCAGGTAACTTGGAATCACGACAACAAAAACTTTTTCAGCTTGTATTAGTTGAAGAGGAGCATCATTTGCTGGAAAAACAACGTTTGGAAGAAAAACTAAATATTTTACAGTCTGGAGTGTCTTCTGTGAACCCGAATTTCAGGCCTGTCAAACTAGCAGATGGCACAGCTGCTCCTGAATCTACTACAGCAGGGCTGGGTGAGTTTTCAAATGCTTTCTCTAAGGCTGGCAGTAAAAACACCTTTAGTGGTGAGTGCCAAAAAGCCTAAAGTTTCTAGTCTACCTGTTCCCCTTTCTGTTTATGGTACAGTGCAGGAAAAAAATGTTCAAGGTTGTTTACAAGCTGAATCACGGCTACCGATTCAATCTAAGCCACCAACTGCACCAGTAAATGCCTGCTCTGATGTGTCTATTTCCAAGGCTGGCAGTTACAACACCTCTAATGGTGTGTGCCAAAAGCCTGAAGACTTCGGTTTACTAGCTCCCCTTTCTGATCTTGGGACCATGTCTGGGTCTAAAAATGCTCAAGTTAACTCACAGGCTGAACCGCAGCTCCCGATCTTTTCCAAGCCGTTGACGGCTCAAGCACAGCTGTCAATAATGAGCCAGGAGGTTTCTGTAGCAACGGCCTGGGTGTCAAAGAAAACAAGCGAGGGCTTAGAGTATGACTTGCAGGCGAATACATCAGCTCACCCTGTGGAACAAAAAGTGCATGGCTCAGTTGTTGGGGTCCCACATGAAAAATCCCCTACAGTAGTTCCACCGGACTTTACACTTTCAAAGACAGCAGGGTTTGTTTTTAGACAACCAAACCCTGCAGAACAGTGGATGGCAACAATCTACCAAACCAGGTTAAACACACAAGAGAATGCTGCAGACTTTTTCTTTGGGAACAAAAAATCTGAGAGTGCTGTACTAAAGAAGAAGAATTTAAAATCCATTGATAAGGCTCACCAGGTCGCTTCCCTTTTTGATAAAAACATGATCTCTGGCCCTGGGGAGAATATTTCTGAGATGGCTTCATGGACACCGCAAAAAGCCCTTTCAGGGGCAGGATGGACTAGATCCACAAAAGGGATATGGATTCCAGACCCTGCGCGGGATATTTCTTTCTCCCAAGCCACAGCAGAATGGAAGCCTGGGGTTTCTCCAGGCCTGTGCCTGTATTAAATACTCCTATTCATTCTGACTCCCATACTACAATTGTGTCCCCTGCCTCAGAACTGATTCAGGACAGCTCTAAAACAGTCTCTACTGACTCTTTTCCACCTTTGATACCTGGGGCACAGGGGGTTGGAGAGAAACCCCCTCCTTTGCTGTCAGACCAGTCACGAGAATCTAAACCCTTACTGTCTGAGCTTTTTTCTAATACTAAACAAGTGGCTGCTCCCCGCAGGAACACAGTGTGGATAAGATATAAGGGGGGTTTGGAAAATCGACCTGATAGATATCATGTGGGGAAAATTTTATTAAAGGATTCTCTGCATTTCTCTCCAAAGGAAGTTTATGCTTTTATCAATATTTCAGGAGAGATAATTAGACGTTAGTTTTGAACATCTTATGCACTAGATTTGTTCTGGGAGAGTATGGGCAAGTCAAGACATCTCCAACATGGACCCTTTGAGTTATACCTCTGACTAAACCTTTAATTAAGTATGTGACCGCTATGTTTCATATCGAAGGAGTTCATGTCGAAGATATCACATACTGGTTATCACAGAAATGTGAAATACTCAGTTCACCAGAAGCCATTTTGGATGGAGAGCTTTTCTGGACTTGGGGGTGGAAGTACAAGGTAAAACTATGCAGGGTGAAACAGAACAGCATATTCCAAACTCCTCCTTTTGGGCAGAGACCAGGTCTGTTTTTATGCAGGTCAACCCCGGCCTCCTATAGGTGTGGTTCTCAGACTCATCTTTCAAACACTTGTGACAAACCCCGTTGCAACAACTGTGGGGAAATTGGTCACAGCATTATGCAATGTGCTAACCATACTCGTTGTGACCTTTGCGAGGAATGTGGGCATGTCTTCAGTGACTGCCCTTGGGCAGCCCATAACAAAGCAAGCTGTATTAGCCCTGAGCTTCTCATCCAGCAAGCGCAAGATTTGGTGGACCCTGCTCAGCCCGGCCCGGTACCTCAAATGATATTTCTCAAACCTCCCCCACCCCACCCTTTGGTCTCTCTAATCCCCCACAAGGATCTTCCTGACTCCCCTTCTTCTCTACATCCCCAAACTCCATCCATAGATCCCTTAGTGATTTCTATTGATTTAGAATCACAAGAGGTTTTGAACCAGGCTCCAGTACAACAAATCATGAAACCAGATATGCTCACTCCAGTTTGTTATTCAGATATGCCCAGTCCTCCAAAAGATGGTACTAGTGTACCTTTTTCGGACCCCTTGCCTTGTAGAAGATCTTCTAGATTTTCTAAATCCATTCCCTCGGATCCCCCCACCCCAGTGGAATCTAAAAATTCATATGCTGCCTTGTTTACCCCTTGGGGAGACTCTGAAATGGAAGTGGGGGATTCGGATTCCCAAAAATCCTTTAATGACCAAGGTCAGAAAAAAAATGTAGATGGTGATTATAAAGGCAAAAAAAAGAAAAGAGGAAAAAGACCTAGGTACTCTTTCTAATGGAATTTTGAATGACTGGTGGTTTAGTCTGCTCTTTCAGTGTTCATAGTTTGTTAAATTATGAAAAACGAAGAGTTGTGTTTCAATTTTTACATGATAAAGCCATAGATGTTTGTTTAATTCAGGAAACCTGGATGCATGCTGCAGATCAGATTCATTCTTTTAAGAGGGAATGGGTCTGGGGTCCATCCTGTTGGTCTTTCGGCCAGAATGTGGCTGATGGGGTTGGGGTCCTTTTTCATTCTTTCAATTTTTCTCTCCGTAAATTATAAGATTTGATACCAGGGAGAGCTTTGATTTTAGATGGTCTATGGAATAATATGGACTGTCATTTTATTTCAGTTTATGCTGCCCAAATAAAGGCAGAAAGAGTAAATCTCATAAGAGCAATCCAACCTTTTTTAGTTACACACTATAAAATATTTCTGTGTGGTGATTTTAATTGTCCCTTGGTTATAGGGGACAAGCGAAAAAAAGGAGATACAAAAAAAATATATTGTGATTCCCATGCATTATCTCAGATGATTTCTTTGGCTGGGTTATTCAGTTGTCATTTACTAAATACTAAAGGCCCTAAGTTTACTTATACACAGAACAATTATTCCTCTACCATTGATTATATCTTCATATCAGCAAATGTTCCTAAAGGTTCTTTAACTATGGTTCCAGTTACTTTTTCAGACCATTTGTTATTGTTATTTTCTATGCATCATTTTGTTCCAAAATCTACTCTTTATGGCAGATGGAAGCTTAATGACTCTGTGTTAAATGATCCAGTGGTTATTCAGGAGGTAACAGTTTTGTTTCATGCTAGGTTGTCGGTTGAATGTCTATATACTGATAAAGGTGAATGGTGGATGGACACCAAAGCTGACATAAAAAAGTGGTTTTCTAAATATGGAAAAAAAAGAGGGGAAATGCCTCCTTTCTGCATTATTTATCCCTTAGGCAACAGTTGCATAAATTAATTACTTTATCAAATTCATTCAATTATGATTACTCTAGTCAGATTAGCACAGTAAAGGACGCCATGGAAGTTTTTGAATCTACCAGTGCAAGATCAATTCAGTCTCTTCTGAATCACAGCACAACATCCTCGTCTATAGGTGATCCCTATGAAGCCTGTAAAGATTTAAAACATACAGGCTCTTTGGAGTCTCTAACTACCCCAGATGGCAGAACAGTTACTTCTTTAGTAGGCATAGAGGCTGAAATTCGGAGACATTATGGCTCTCTTGAATCAGTCAGTAATATTTTATCCTCCGACATAAATAAGTTTTTAAGGTCAGTGGAGATCCCGATTTTCCCAATAGAAGTACAAAATTTACAATCTCCAATCACTAAAATAGAAATTACACAAGCTATTAAAGCATTACGGCTTCATTCTGCTCCAGGTTTGGATGGTATCCCTCACTCTTTCTATAAACAATTTATTTTACAATTGGTAGACTGTTTATTTATTACTTACAATTATTGGTTTACTAATAACATTATACATTCCGAGTTTTCTGAAGGACTTCTATTTTATCTTTATAAAAAAGGGGACCGTACTCAAATAAATAATTGGAGACCTATAGTTTTGATGAACACCGATTATAAAATATTGGCACATATGTTAAATACTCGCTTAAAAGCGTATGCCTCCAGGGTGCTATCTCCAGTTCAGTATTGCGGTTTACCTGATAAAAATATTCAACAAGCCTTAGGGACCATAAGAGATATCATTTATCATTGTAATATTTCAGGAGTGTCCGGTTGTGTGGTAACAGTAGATCAGGAAAAAGCTTTTGATAGAGTTTTACATAAATATTTGTTTGCAGTATTAAAGGCGTACAAAATTCCATCACTTTTTATATCTCAATTTCAGTTATTATATTCTTTTTTTACAGTCTGACCTCTTTTAAAAGGTGTGGTCGGACAAAATTCACGGTACACTCTGGAGTCCGACAAGCATGCCCTTTGAGCCCTTTGCTGTATAGTTTTTCACTTGATCCTTTACTCCATTTGGCTGTAGCATCTCTGAAATGGACTGGAATTACTGGGCTCGGCATCCCTCATGCCTTATGCATTCAAGCTTATGCTGATGATATCTGTGCTTTTTTTTTCAGATCCTGGGCAAATTAATCTTTTTTTACAAGAAATTGCACTTTATCAGAAGGTTTCGAATGCCAAATTGAATATGGGGAAGAGTAAAGGTCTTTTTATTGGGCCTAATGTCCATCCTGATTCCATCTGGTAAGGACTGTCTATGTCTTCCACTCCTTTAGAAATATTGGGGATCACTTTTGGACCACATAATTTACCTGAACAAAATTGGGAAAAAGCTATTATCAAAGCAGAACAGAAGGTGACCAGATGGAGACAGTGGAAATATTCCAAAATTAAGCGAATTGCTATATTAAAAAAGTTTATTTTACCATTATTACAGTATGTAGCAGTATTATATCCATTACCCATCAAATTGGAAACAAGGATCTATAGGCTATGCTTTCAAATGTTATGGGGCTCAAAATTAAATCCCATTAAATGCAATTATACCTATTTGGATCTCAAAAAGGGGTGTCTCAACATGATAGAACCGGTTGTTTTCCTCCATGCTTTGTTTTAAGCATTCAGTTGGCACTATACTACACAGCAAGGACAATATTTCAAAGGCTTGGATGACAAAGGCCTAGCTGTATATTTTAAGTCATGGCTACAAATAGCACCAAAAATACACCCCGTCTAAATATTCCCCCTATTTTTTGCCAGCTGCTCAAAAATTATAAAAAATGGGGTATCATGAAAAACGGTCCCATCACACTTTCCACAAAATCTCTATATCAAGATATCATTGATAGAAATTATCCTAAGGAACCCTGTTTTAAGAATTGTCCCTCAGCAGATAACCATTACATTCTCCACCAGTTAACACTTTCAAGAATTCCTCAGAAAATGTGGGAGAACTTGTGGCTTACAGTCTATGGGAGGTTGAATATAAGGGGTAACGCTAAACATAAAAGCATTACGGAACGAAACTGTCCCTATATGGAATGTATAGTGCAGATGGAAACTATGGAGCATTTCTTATTACACTGTTCTTATACAGTTGCTTTATGGAATTATTTAGCAATCAAATGGAAATTAAATTGGCTCTGTTTTCTGACATATGATATACTGGTGGTGGGGAAATATGGACCAGGATTCTCTCAGTTCCATCCAGACTCTTTAATAGTGTTTTCTGCTGCCTTAGATTTTATCTGTGGCAGGCTCGTTACAATGGGTGCTACATCAGAATAGAATGTCTTTTGAATGTTTGAGCATATTAGTTTGTAAAGAACTTCAAGATATTTATAAATCAGATTGCTTAAAACACTCTGCACATCAGGTGCTACAATGGTGGAAGGGTTTCACTTTTTTTATTAAATATAAATAAGAGATTATTTGCATAATTTGATTTGAATTTGTTTTGAGCTTTGTAAATTTCTTTTTCTGTTTTTTTTTTCCCTTTTGATAAACATGTATCATTGTTGGTTTGGATTATCTTTGATGTGTTTCTGATGTATTTCAATAAAAAAAAAATCTCCCCTACTCTTTTCGATAAGTGCCATGGGATCTTTAACATCCACCTGAACTACCACCAATCCAGGCAGATGGGACCTCAGTTTAACGTCTCATCCGAAAGACAACACCTCAGAAGTGCAGCACCCCTCTCATGCTGCACTACAGTGTCAGTACTGGTATATTAACCCAAGTGCTAGATGTGGGAACTGAACCCATAGCCCTCTGATCTCCCAGCCTCAGAGGTGAGTGTGCTACCTTCTGAGCCACTGACACTGCTCAACATAGGCATTTTGTGACCTCTGCTCATGAACACTGTCACTATGATTTTCTTAATCTGTCACGAACATTAATTTCCCACAGTGACAGTGTCATTCTGCGCCAGATGTGTAAATGCATATTTCGGGCAGGTTATGAAAAATGACAGTTGTACTGTTCATAAAGAGGTCTAAAAATATGCCAGTGTTGAAAGTCTGGAGTGAAAATATTACAAATCCGCAAAATTATGAGGGTGCGTGGAAACTGCACAACATACGTTCATAACAGCCATTTCATGGACTTTTGCCACTAAATTTTCAACATAGGCATTTTAACACCTTTGCTCATGAACAGTGTCACTGTCATTTTCTTAATCTGTCCCGAACACTGACTTCCCACAACGACTGCTTTATTGTGTGCCAGAAGTGAGAAAACACATTTCAGCCAGGATGTGAAAATGACAGCTATACTGTTCATAAGAAGGTGTGAAAAAATGCCAGTTGTTGAAAATCTGGAGTGAAAATACTACAAACTTGTGAAGTTTTGAGGGTGTGTGGAAACTGCACAGCGCATGCTTGTAAAACAGTCATTTATGGATGTTTGTCACCAAATTTTCAACATAGGCATTTTAGGACCTCTGCTAATGAACAGAGTCACTGTGATTTTCTTAATCTGCCCCAAATGCTTATTTCCCACAGCGATCATGCTATTCTGCGCCGGAAGTGCAAAAACACAATCCAGCCATGATGTGAAAAATGACAGCTGTACTGTTCATAAGGAGATGTGGAAAATGCTAATGTTTAAAACATGTAGTTAAAATATTAAAAATGCTCGAACTTCCAAGTGTATGTGGAAACTGCGAAACGCATGCACATAACACAGTCATTTAATGGAATTATTTCACCAAATTTCAACATAGGCATTTTGTGACCTCGGCTCATGAATACTGTCACTATGATTTTCTTAATCTGTCCCAAACATTGATTTCCCACAGCAACTGCGCTATTCAGTGTCAAATGTGTAAACTAATATTTCTGGCAGAATGTGAAAAATGACAGCTGTACTGTTCATAAGGAGGTCTGAAAAAATGGCAGTGTTGAAAATCTGGAGTGAAAATATTGCAAATTTGTGAAATTACGAGGGTGCATGGAAACTGCACAATGCATGCTTGTAAGACAGTCATTTTATGGACGTTTGTCACCAAATTTTCAACATAGGCATTTTAGGACCTCTGCTCATGAACAGAGTCACAGTGATTTTACACATGAACATACATACGAACATACAAATCTGCCAGCAGAATAGACCATTTGGTCTATCTAAGTTTGCCTGAGTGTGCAGCTGGCAGCCTAGATTGCAGCTGCCCCAGCCCCTGCCCCCCTGACTCTTCCTCTTGCTTTATCCCACTCCTTCCTAAAGCTATTGACTGTCCTACATGGTACAACCCCCTCTAACAGCGCATTCCAACTAGACACCACCCTCTCAGTGAAGTAGTGCCTCCTCATTTCCCTCTTGAAACATCCCCATCCAACCTTAGTCCGTGCCTTCTTGTCTCTCTTCCACTCCTCAGTTTAAACACCCCATAGGTGCTAGGTGTATTTACCCCCCTCAGGTATTTAAACACTTCAATCATATCCCCCCATCCCTCCTCTCCTCCATTGTGTACATGTTCAGCTCCTTAAGCCTAAGTTCATATTCCTTTCCTTCCATCCCCTTTAACATTTTTGTTGCCCTCCTTTGCACCCCCTCCAGTAACTTTATATCTCTCCTCAGGTATGGCCTCCAGTATTGCACACTCCAGGTGCGGTCTGACCAATGATCTGTAGAGAGGTAGGATCACATCCCTGTGTCTGGATGAGAACCCCCTTGCGATACACCCCAGCATCCTGTTTGCCTTTGCTGCTGCTCTCCTGCTCTGGGCCAAGTTATTCATGCTCCCAGTTATCAACAGCCCTATGTTCTGCTCCTCTGTGATTCCCCAACCTCACCCACCTCAACCAATAGTCCCTCTTCTGGTTCTTAGCCCTGAAGTGCATCACTTTACAATTCTTTGCATATAATCCTAGCTGCCACTCCACCGACCATGTCTGTAGTTTGGTTAGGTCCCCCTGCAGTTTTTCCCATCCGTCCTCTTCGTTCACCACCACCCCTAATTTGGTATCATCTGTGAACAGATTAACCCTGCTCCCCACTCCATGTGCTATATCAGAGATAAAGAGGCCAAATAGCACCGGGCCCAGCACTGACCCCTTCGGCACCCCGCTTGTCACTGCTCTGGGTGCCAAGAGCTCCCCCACCACCATCACCCTCTGCACCCTCCCCAGAAAACCAGTTATCTATCCATTTAGTCAGCTTTTTCCCACCCCCACTGCTGTCAGCTCCCCCCCAGTCTCCCATGAGGCATTGTATCAAAGGCCTTACTGAAGTCCAAGTACAGGACATGTACCACATGGCCGCTGTCCAACTCCCTTGTCACACAGTCATAATACTCTATTAGGTTGGTTTGACAAGAACTCCCTGAGACTAATCTGTGTTGCCACCCATCTTGGAGGCCATTACTCTCTAGGAATGCCACCAGCCTCTCCTTCAGTATTGCCTCCATAAGCTTACCCACTATGGACATGAGACTGACCAGCCGATAATTTCCTGGCTCCTTCCTAGGCCCCCTCTTTTGTGTATGGGCGCCACATGGGCCTCCCTCCAGTCCTGGGGCACACACCTTGTTTCCAAGGAGGTGTTGAACAGATCTGCCAGTGGCTCAGCCAACAGCACCCTGGGGAGGATGCCATCAGGACCTGGTACCTTGTCCACCCTTACTGCCCTCAGCCCCTCTAGCACCTTACTCCATGTGATCACTTTGTCTGTCACCTCCTCCTCCCCCTTTCCCCAACCCCCAGCCCATGCTGGTAGTGGACCATCCCTTTCCTTAGTGAAAATGGAGCAGAAGTACTCATTTTGAATTTCCACTTGCTCCTCACCCTTTTCCACCCAGTCCCCTTCCCACTTTATCCTCACAATATGTTCTTTGCACTTCCTCTTTTCCCTGACATACCAAAAAAAAATCCTTTTCCCCTTCCTTTATGCCCTGTGCTAACCTTAATTCCCTGGAGGCCTTAGCTTTTTTCACCCTCCTGGCCACCTCCCTTGACCACCTCCCTTGACCAACTCCCATAAGCTTCCTTATCCTTTCCCTTCCCTGTTCTCCTGTACTTCCGGTATGCAGCCCTCTTTGCCCTCACCCCTTGCAACACTTCCTTGTTCAGCCAGCATGGTTTCTTGGCTCTGCTTTTCTTACTTCTGGCAGTGGTGCAGGCTACTGTGGCTTCTGTTAGCCCACTTTTTATGACTCACCACTTTTGTTCTGCATCCATCCCTGGCCTTATCCTGGAGTCTCCCTTGCAGTATTGTTCCCATACTCTCAAAGTCCTCCCTACTGAAGTCCACCACCTTAGTGCCCGTGCCTCCTGTCTCCCTGCCCAGCGCGAGAATGAGCCACACTGTTTAGTAGTCACTACCCGCTAGTAGGTCCTCCACCCTTACCTCCCTCACCTCCTCCCCATTTGCCAGTACTAGGTCCAGAGTGCTACCAAGTCTTGTAGGCCCACTTACCAATTGCGTCAGAGGGCCATCCTGGAATGCATCAAGGAGCGCCTGCTCCCTGGTACTGCTAGTGGCCGGGGTGCTCCAGTCAACCCCTGGTAGGTAAAATCCCCCACTATCACCACACTCCTCCTTCTACACACCCTCCTTTTCTGCTCTGCCAACTCCCCATCCAGTTCCCCGGATTGGGCTGATGGTCTGTACACCATTCCTAGCCTCTGCTTTCTGCCCTTGGAGTCCAGGAGCTGCACCCAAAGTGCCTCTGCCTCTCCTCTTCTCCCTCACCCCTTACACATTTGATCCCTTCCCTCACATAGAGTGCAACAACACCCCGGTCCATCCTGTATATCTTGTATCCCGGGGTTGACAAGTCCCAATCATGGTACTCTCTGGCTCAAGTCTCTGTCACTGCAGCAATGTCCACCTTCCCCTCTAAAAGGAGCACCTGAAGCTCTGCAATTTTGTTTCCCAGGCTTCTTGCATTGAGAGAGACCACCTTCCACCCATACCCCTCCTTCTCCTCACTCTTCTTCTTGGCCTATGTCCCTCCTCCCAGTAGTCCACACCCTTTCTCTTCCTTATTCTTACTGGGTGGTGGTGCCTTCTGTATTTATTTATTTAGCTTTTGTTAACTGGGTAGGTACACTAGACATGTTATATGCATATTTTCAGGAACAACCCGGGAGAGTACAACAGGTATAATAGGGTACATCAATACAACATAATAGGTCAACAAGTACATATACATTTTGTGGTTAGGTACATTGAGTCGACAAAGCAGCAGGCAATATACAGTGCAAGTAGTGCAGCATTGACTATCTGATACAAAAGTGCAAGTAGAGCAGCAGTGACTATCTAATACAAAAGAGGTGCAGGAGGAGAGATGGACGAAGAATTGGTAACAGATTCGATTTAGTTTCCTTG
Source organism: Neoceratodus forsteri (assembly GCA_016271365.2). NCBI lineage: Eukaryota > Metazoa > Chordata > Ceratodontiformes > Ceratodontidae > Neoceratodus > Neoceratodus forsteri. The sequence continues at coordinate 884,862,187 of CM057452.1, read as the reverse complement.
TGGTTCCAGTAGAAGGGTGCCACAGGGTCTATGGTGCCCAGGGCTTCATGCTAGGGAGGCTTAAGGCATTCACAGCATGAGGCCAGCTTGAGGTGCTCCCACAAGGAGGTCCGAAGGCATTTGTGGGAAGGGGTTGTGCGGACCAGCTCGGGGAAGGAGTTCCAGAGCCTGGGAGCATGTGCTGCGAAGTCCCTGTCACCCATAAGGGTGTGGGTAGATGGTACATTTAGTATCCCTGGGCCCTGGGACCTAAGGGGATAGGAGGAGCGGTCAGATGGGGAGAGAAGCTGAGCCAGCCCCGAGGGGGTGCCAGTGCTAATCACTTTGCTCACAAGGCACCCTATGCCAAGGTTTAGGTGATTGGTCGGGGATAGCCATCCTAACTTATCATAGAGTTCGCAGTGATGGGTGAGGCGGGGGGTGGCCAAAGCGAAGCGGCAGATGTTATTGCACGTCGAGTACCATCTAGTGAGAAGGACTTTTGAGGTACGTGCAAATAGGTGGAGACCATAGCTGAGGGAAGGGAGTAACACACCCCTGGTGAGAGCCAGACGAGCAGCAGGGGTGAGGTTGTATTTGGCCCTATAGGCCAGTCCCAGCTTACAGTTAACGCCTCTGCAGACGTTGAGGATGTGACTCCCTAGGTCCAGTTGGGGGTCGAGCATCACGCTGAGGTATTTGAGGGAGGTCACTGTGTTAAGGGAAGTACCGTCTGCGCAGGTGATTTGCAGAGGGACTGGGGAGGCATGTATTTTGGCTGAGGAGCCGAATGGCATGGCCTGTGTTTTTTTCTGGTTGAGGACCAGCTTCTTTTGGGTGATCCATGCCTGAATGTTCTTGAAGTCCTCAGATAGGTGGAGGTTTAGGGAGGCAGAATCTCGGGAGTGGGCCAGGAGGACTAGGTCATCCCCGTAAAGGGTGACCCTACATCTGGTAACTATGGCAGGGAAATTGTTAATAAACAGAGAGAAGAGAAGGGGACCCAGCACCGAGCCCTGAGGGATGCCAGAGGTCACAGGCAGGGGGTCAGAGAGGACTTTATTGAATTTGGTTAGCTGTACTCTACCATGCAGGTAGTCAGTTACCCATTTCAGAGCTAGGGGGGACAAGCCAAGGGACATCATCTGCATGCAGAGCAGGTCATGGTCAACAAGATCAAAGGCCTTGGACAAGTCGATAAACACTGCTCCAGAGAGTTTTCCCTGGTCCATGGCTGCTCTGATGCTAGAACAGAAAGAGATCAATGCTGTGCCCTTTGCAAAAGCCGTGCTGGGCGGGAGACAGCAGTTCATGGGTTTGGGTGTACTCCGAGAGTTGTCTAGCTACAACCTTTTCAAGGAGCTTGCTGATGGCCAAAAGGAAGGTGATCGGCCGGTAGTTATCGGGGACTTTAGGGTTGCCCTGCTTAAGCACGGGGACAACCCTGGCCACCTTCCAGATCTTTAGGATCTCCACTGAGGCAAGGGACAGGTTAAAGATGTGGGCCACCGGGAGGCAATATAGGGGGCACCAACTTTGAGAAGCTTGGGCTCCAGGTTATCTAGACCAGGACTGGCGTACTGGGAGAGACCAGTGAGGAGACACAGCACCTTATTTTCCGACACCGCCCTTAGGAGGAAAGGAGGACTGGGAGGTCTGGGAGGGACAGGTTTCTGCCGGTCAGTGGGTGCGGGGCAGTTATGACTCCTGGCCATTGAGATATGTGGGGAGACGACAGGTAGGTCAGTGAAGTGGGAGTTGAGAGCGTTAGCAATCATGTATGGATTGTTGCAGGTGGCTCCTCCAATAATTATGTCGGTAACTCCAGAGTTGGAGTGCCCATGGACCAGGGATTTGATATTTCTCCAGAACCTTCTAAGGTCATTAGCCGAGCTGAGAAGGACTGTCTTACAGAAGTCACTTTTTGCCACTCTGATGGCTTTTTTTGCACTTGTTTCTGAGTTTTCTGTATTGTTGTAGCAGGGTCTGGTCAGGGGAGCATTTGAAGTGGCCCAGCACTTGTCCCTCACCTGCATAAGGGCGAGAAGGCTCCCATGCAGCCACTTGATGGCTGTCCCCCTGACCCTCCGTCTTATGATAGAGGCATGCCTATCTTGTACAGCCCCATAAGGAGTTGAGAAACAGGGTTGCGGCTGTGGAGGGATCAGGGGCACTATACACTCCTGACCAGTCAGTGAACCTTAGTTCCTCCATGAAAACATCCGGATCAAACCTGACGAAGTTTCGGGTGTGGATGATTTTGTGAGGAACCTTTGGGGTGGGGATTTTCCACATGCAGAAGACCGGGGAGTGGTCTGAGATGGAGTCGGATAGGGTCCATACTGAGGAGATCCTCTCAGGGTGGTTTGACAGGATCCAGTCCAATAGGAAGCTGGTGGTTCCATTTGCTGACCGTCGGGTCGGCTCCTGTACAAGTTGCATCAGGGTGTGGGTGGCAAGCAGGGTCTCAAACTGCTTAACATTTCCACCGGCCCAGTTTAGGTTCACATCACCCAGGATTAGGAGATCGTTGTCTCCAGTGCTAGGGCCAACAGTATCCTGGAGCCCTCCCTTAGGGGGGTTATAGGTGCACACCACATGCAATTTTTTTGAGTTGCCAAGTAGGAGCACAGTGTGTAGCAGCTCACAGGGAGACAGCAATGAGGGTTGGTGAGTCACCAGAGATACTTTAAGGTGGCTCTTGTAGTATAACAAGATACCTCCTCCCCTCTTGTTCCCGCTCCTGTCCAGCCGTATGAGCTCATAGCCTTGTAGCCCGCAGGCTGAGTCAGGAATCGAGGGTTTGAGCCAGGTCTCCGTAATACCAAGGATGTTAGGCTTATAGAGTGTGACCCAGGCGACGAGCTCATCCAGGTTGGGAAGTAGACTACGAATGTTAAGGTGAGCCACTTTCAGCCCCTTGCCTAGCTGCCATTCCGGGGCAATAACTGAGGCCGAGGGGATGGGGCCAGGGTTGGGTTCTATATCATCCGCTAAGGCTAGGATCAGTTGGAAGAGCCACAGGAGGTGCCCTCTGGGGGAGGAACACCTGGTCCTGGGCTTTCGGGCTAGACGTCTCCGGACCCTGGTATGATACAGTATAGGTCTAGGTATTAGTCCGCTTGTGGGATAGCAGGAACTCGCAGCGTCAGCCAGGAGATTGGAGAAGGTGAAGTCAGTCATTTCATGGAGGGGTGTCCATTTGTGGTTTCCCCCCATGCTAGGGGCAGTTGCAATGTGGAGGGAAACAAGTCCCAGAATGAGGGCAGCAAGGATTATGGGGCAGGGAGGAGGGATGTTTCCCCCGGGGGCCTTGGGAGACTTCATTACTAAGGCGGGGCCCTGCTGTACACAAGATCCCCACATCAAGGGGAATATGATTGAGTAAGGACACCTGAGGAGGAAGGAGGACACAAATCAAGTGTGGAGCTAGGGTCTAGTGTGAAGGGTAATAGGTTTACCCCACCCAGCACGCACGGTGGTGAGGAGGGGTCACTAGAGACAGAGGATGCGGGTCCCGAAGTCGAGTATAGGGCAGAATATAAGCTGAGGCCTGTGTCAAACAAGGGACTGATGCTCACGATAGATAAACTCACAGTACAGTTATCCCTTTAGACCGAAGCAGTGACAAGTGTCACGGGAAGGGACAAGACCAGGTGGACCTAGGCAAGTTAGCAAGGATGAATGAGACAGTCAGACAGGTCAGATATCAATGACTAGTGACACGCAGTGCAAGGCAGGCCTGGGCAAGATTCCTGTGGCTAGGGGAAAGAAGCACAACTGATCATATTACATTTCAATAGTAGTGATAAGGCTATGATAAGACAGATTCAATACAGTTTCAGTTTCAGCCCTGTCCCCTGCAAGCTGATTGGACCCAGTAAGTCCAGTAGGCGGGGCTTGTGAGGATTTAATGGGAGGAGGGAATGGGGTGGGTGGGAGGGCTGAAAATTGAGTCCAGGAGTTATTTTGCCACAAGGAGGCCACCAGAGCTTGCGACTGAAGCCGACACCTCAACTCGGGATTTGGCAGTGAAGCGCACGGGGACCCTCCACTGCGGTCTCCTCGCTTCCCTCCATCTGCGTTGTTGTGGTGGGTCCTTAGGGGTCATGCTCTCCTTAAGGAGGAGGGCTCGTGAGGTCAGCGGTGGATGTGGCCAATCGGCGAGTCCCAGGAGGAGAAAGAAATGGCACCAAAATTGAAAAAGTTCCCCGGCGCTCTCAAGGTCATAGCAGGGCTCAGCCACAAGGTAGGAATGAGAAAAGGGTCTTTGAATGGCGTTTTTGGGTCTCCGGTGCTCTCAGGATTCATGGCAGGGCTCAGCGGCAAGGTAGGAATGATAGGAGGAATTTGAGTTTCGTTTAAGGGTCTCCAGCACCAGCAGGGGCGTCGCTTCTGACCCAGTGAGGTAAAGAATTGAGTCCAGGAGTTATTTTCCCCCGAGGAGGCCCACCGGAGCTTGCAACTCAAGCCAGCACCTCAGCTCGGGATTTGGTGGTGAAGGTGGGACCCTCTAGCACTCAGACCACTCTGCCCGCCCCCTCCCGGGGTTACTAAGCCTCCGCCTTTACCTATATCTAGGGGGGGTAAGCTCATTAGGCTCCCCTGTCCGGACCTTTCTGCCAACCTCAGTCTTTTGGCCACCCCCCCAATAGTTTAAATCCACCTTAGTAGAGATAGACCCCTCCTAATCCCGCCTTTAATACTCCCCTCCTCAAACTGCTCAGGTGTAGCCTGTCCCCCGCATACAAGTCACTATTCCCCCAGACCCTACCCCAGTTAGTCACTAACCCATAATTTTTGGTGTGGCATCAATCCCTCAGTCACTCGTTGAACTCTTCAATCCTACCCTTCCTCCCCATGCTTGCATATGGCACCGGGCATACCTCTGAGAATGCCACAGACTCCCCCAACCCATCACACTGCCTGCCAAACTCCTCGAACCTCCCCCCCTCACTACTTCCACAGTCTCCCCTTCGAAGTCATTTGTACCCACATGCAACAGTAAATGAGGTTTCTTCCTCCTGCTCACTGCACACTTGAGCAGTGCCTGTGGTGCCCCTCCTACAGTCAACCTGGGGATAGCTTCAACCCAAATACGGCTGTGCCTTTCCTCCCTTCCGCCCCATCTCACCCCTTTCAGTATAGAATCCCCCAAGACGAGTACCCCCCTGTCCCTTACCCCCTTTCCCTTCTAATGCCCCTTCCACCACCCCAGTATTCATTCTTCCCTGCCCCTTACCCCCACCAGCTGTACCCTCTGACTTCTATATCTGCACCCCCTACTTCTGTCTCACCCCTTTTCTCTGCCTTATTCCTCACATCCCCCTTGAACCCCTTCCCAGCCTGACTACTTCCTACTGGGCTTCCCATGTCGACTTCCCCTTCCCCCCCGCTGATTTCCAGCCCCTCTCCTGTCCCCGTTGTTGTCGATTTAGAGCCCCCATTCCCTTTGACCCTGCTACTGATGCTCCTCCCATCCTTCCCCTTCCCATGGCCTTCTCTCCTCCAGTCACCCCCTCCTTCCTTACTAGCTCCCCTTTTACCCTTTTGTCCTCACTATCTCTTCCCGTACCAGTTGCCATCCCTCTCATGCCCTGCTTGTCCTCCCCCCTTCAGTATGTTCCTGCTCCCCCTCTCTCTCTCCCCCATAGCAGAGGATCCAATCTATTCCTAGTTGATTTCCCTCCTACATCTCTTCCCCTATCGGTTCTCCCCTCCTACTTGTTCCCCTCCGCTGCCCCCCAGGGTCTCACCCTGGTCCCTCCCTACCCGCAACCATCTGCTCTCTCCCCTGGTACTCCTTGTGGTCTCTTCCTCCTCCATCGGGAGGCCTCCCCTTCATGTTAGGCACACCCTTCCCTCTCCTCTTTTCTGCTAGTGCCTCTGATACTGGGGTCGGTTTCAGTCCCTAGTTGTCTCTCTCCCCCCCCAGCTAGGATGCCTACCATACTCATCTGCCCTGCCACTTACTCTCCTCTCTAACTTCCACAGTTCCTCCCTCAAACCAGCCAGTTGTCTACAGACCATACCCCCCTCCATCCTCCAAGCCCAGTCCAGGACCATGTCGTACCCACACCCTGTACACCCCACCACCCTTTCAAAGATGCCCGCCCTATTGGCATGTGGCACCCACCCCATTTTGGCCCCATCTTTTGTTACGGGCTGTTACTCCCAGGTTCTGTACCCTACTACAACTATTAGGCCCCTAGTTACTCAAATTCCTGCCCCCCCCAACCACACACACACACTAATCCGTCTACTGCACCTTTGCCGACCGGGTTAATTCAGTCTCAAATCTCATCCATTAGATACCGTATTACTGTAGCAATTCTAAAGCCTCCTTGCCTGTTTTTCACCCTCAGCTACCATACTTTTTGTTCTCAGCCCTCATACAGTCTCATTTAGCCCAGTTAGAAATCCTATTGCTTTCCAAGTATTACTCGGCTCAGTTAGAGAAATAAACAGAACAAATAAATATGTATTATTACGGCAGTCCTAACAGTATAGCTCAGTACTTAACTCAGAAAAATAAACAGAACTAAATCTGTATTATTACAGCAATCCTAAAAGTATCTAATCATTGCTTTGTCGCCACCCTAGAGACCCTGCTGTAATATAGGACCACACAGGACCCTGGGCAGTAGGGTGGGCAACTCTAAAGTCCCGACAGAGCTCCATTAAGCTCGCTTATTCCCCCTCTCTCACTTGCTCATTCTATTTCTCCTGACATTGCAGACTGCCCTTTTGTACTGGGCTCCTGCCTTTGTTGGCACCTTTTTCTGTACACAAAGAAATCTGCAGCAGCCTTGACAGAGCTCCGTTGAGCTCGCTTACTCCCCCCTCTCACTCGCTCATTCAGTTTCTCCTGGTGCTGCAGGCTGCCCTTTTGCACTGGGCTCCTGCCTGCATTGGAGCCTTTTTCTGTCCACAAAGAAATCCACAGAAGTCCTGACAGAGCTCTGTTGAGCTCGCTTATTCCCCCTCTCTCACTTGCTCATTCTATTTCTCCCGACATTGCAGACTGCCCTTTTGTACTGGGCTCCTGCCTGTGTTGGCACCTTTTTCTGTCCACAAAGAAATCTGCAGCAGCCTTGACAGAGCTCCATTGAGCTCGCTCACTTCCTCTCTCACTCGCTTGTTCTTAATCTGTCCCAAAAACTGATTTCCCACAGAGACCGCGTTATTCTGCGCCGGAGGTGCGAAAACACATTTTGGCCAGGATGTGTAAAATGACAGCTGTACTGTTCATAAGGAGATGTGGAAAAATGCCAATGGTGAAAGACTGGTGTGAAAATATTGCAAATTTGGGAAGTTACAAGGGTGCGTGGAAGATGCGCAACTCACGCTTGTAACAGTCATTTTATGGACTTTCATCACCAGATTTTCAACATAGGCATTTTAGGACCTCTGCTCATGAACAGGGTCACTGTCATTTTCTTAATCTGTCCCGAACACTGATTTCCCACAGCAACTGTGCTATTCTGTGCCAGAAATGTGAAAACACATTTTGGCCAGGATGTGTAAAATGACAGCTATACTGTTCATAAGGAGGTGTGGAAAAATGCCAATGTTGAAAATCTGGAGTGAAAATATTAACAATTCGCAAAGTTGCAAGCATGTGTGGAAACTGTGCAATGCATGCTCGTAAGTAATTTTTTGGATTTTTTTTCACCACATTTGCAACATGGGCTTTTTGAGAGCCCACCTCATGAACAGTGGCACTGTCATTTCATTAATCGGTTCCGAAAGGTGATTCCGATCAGTGACCGCAAAATCACCTTTTGGGACAGAATAATGCCATGACAGTGCCTGAATTCATGAGGAGGGGTCCCAATAACCCCATGTTGAAAATTTGGTGCCAAAATTCCCAAAAATGCCCGAGATATGCACCAAAGTTGAGAAAACCCTATTTATGCCATTATACAGCTTACCGGCATTTCTTCAGATCACGGTTGGCTTTGAAGAGTGCAAATAAGTTCCCGGTCCACCGAAAACCATCTCACTGGGCTCCGGAGGTAAGTATGGGGTGAGGGGGTGTGAGGAGGTGGGGTGCGCAGAGGGTGGGCTTGGATTGAGGAGTGGCATCGGACATGCTGAGGGACCGCTTTCTCATTTTACAGGTAAAAAAAACAACAAAAGACAACGTGGGTCAGTTTTCTCCTTTTGCAGGTGTGTTTGGTACACTGGGGTGGGCTCCCAATGTGCCATCTGCATTTGTGGGGAGGGGGACCGAAGCCAACGGGTATTGGGGCCCCCCGTTGGCACAGAAATGGGTGGGGGCTGCATGATGCCGAGGGGGATTGGGCACCCCCTCGGCAAACAACAGAAATTGGGGCGGTGGGGACATTATGCCAATGGGGAGTGGGCTCCCCCATTGGAAAATTGAACTGGGAAGGGGGGGACTGAAGTCGACAGGGATTGGGCCTCTCCATCAGCAAAGGAAGACTGTTTGGGGGGGCGCATGATGCTGAAGGGGATTGGGCACCCCCTTGGTACACAACAAATGGGAGGGTACATTATGCTGATGGGGAGTGCGCTTCCCCATCAGCAAATGAATTGGGTGTTGGCATGCTGACAGGGGGATTGGGCATCCTGTCGGCTTACATGGGACTGTGAGGTGGCGGCACTGCCATGTTCACACAAGTGTTACACCAGGAAAGGTACCACCCTGCAGTGATGGGTTGCTCCCTCATTGCAGCAGAATTGCTGACGCTATAATGATGAGGTGGCCCCTCATTGCAGCGGGCAGATCATTTCAAGTTGGTGGCACTTCTGCAGAACCAGTGTCATCAGGACACTGGGTCTGCATTGGGTGCACACCGCCAAGCCCACAAATGCAGTGCTGGCATTGGCCACCACACTGCTACACCTCCACAACCCACTTCTCTCCTAAGCTGCCACATAATGTTTCTTGCGCATGCGCGCAAGCAAACATAATATAAGGTCACTCATGTAGTGAGCAATAGCCCTACCACTGTACTACTAGGCCAGCAAAAGTGCTTTGTAGCAGAAAAATCTTCTGTTTTGGTCATGTTGGCATGCAGGTACCAGGTAGGCACTACTCACTATTGGGGATTGGTCTATACAGGAGGAGCAGGCAGTACAATTAGCAGTTAGTTACTATTAAGGAGGAACTGACCACTGGTATGCAACACACCCTATTTGGGGTAGGTTTGCATAGGGGTAGAAAGAAAGAAAAAAGGGTAACCCACCAATATGCAGTGCATCCCATCTATGATAGGTCTGTACAGAGAACAAGGAGGTGTAGCTAGTCGGAGGGATGGAGATTAGGCAGGTGGGGGGGTTGGCTACCTGTAGGGGCTGTGAAACGTTCATCCACTGCGCTACACTTTGGAGGTTTGATCACTGCTCAACATGCAGGAGGTTTAAGAAGCTCCACATGCAGCTGCAGGCAGCACACAGAGATATTCAGGCTGTGCAGATAACTGAGTTGGGGTCCTAAACCGCTACACACTCCCCCCAGAGGCTCACAGGCCCAGGTGGATGGAGGCTGGTGGGGGGGGGAGATGAATGGGGTGGGGAAGAAGACTGTGGGTGCCATGCAGGGTCCTCCTGTAGTGACCACAAACTGCTGTGTACCACTGAAGGCACAGGTAGCTGACTCAGTCGATGGGGGCTGAGAGTCAGTCGCTGCTAGGGACCAGGCAGGGAACTATGTATAACATAACTAGGCACAGTATTGGATATAAATGTTGCATTAAGCAGAACACAACCTAACTCTAACGCAGGCTTACCTTCTTTATAGCACTGCCAGTTTGTTCCCCTGCATTTCAAGGGATATAATAGTATCTAAAGAGACTGTCAACCCTTTTTGCATGAATTAGTTCTAGCTGAAAACCCACATTTTATGATTGGTTACCTTCCCTAAAATTCATTGCTGTTGCTGGTTGTTTTATCTTCTTCTTTTCTTAGTAGAACTGAAATGCATGATAATGGTGTAATTATGCCCAACCTTGCTTTGTTTCAAGTCCTTGATCTACTCTGCAGTATTGGGGTGTTCCCAAGTCCACTAACGATACAGTGGGAGTTAACCAAGGACTGTAAACAAACACATTTTGATGTGCTAACACCAGTACGGTGGGCAACCTGTTATTCACTTTTAAAAAGAAAAAAGGACTCTGAATCAAACTATCAGCTACAGTACATAAGCACGTTCTACAGAACGTGAGCAATAAATAATAAAATGTGTTTTCTAAACTAGAGACAGTTTGAAGCCTAAAGGGGGCTGACAGTGTCCCTTTAGTAACACATATTGTAGTAACTTCCTTGCCAGTGCGGCCTAGTGGCTAGATTGTAGAACAGTAAATCTGGAGACTCAGATTTGAATCCCATTGGTTCCACTTCATGACTAAGGATGCAGATGCTTCATGTAGGCTTTGTTAAGTAAAAAGGTTCACTTCTTTGTGTAACCCCCCTCATGGGTGGGGCTTACCTTAATTTGGCCCCTGATTGCTCAGTCCACCATGCCCTGGTCGGCTTCCTTTGTTGCTCCTACCAGCCTCTGTGTGTTTGTATTGCCTGTGTGTGACCAGAGGAGCGATGTTTCAAATTGATACCACCAGCTCAGCTGTTCGCTGATTACTGCGCAGCTCAGCCTGTGCACATTCAAGCTGGATCCTGCTCAAATGTGCGAGCTGCAGTGGACAGCTCGCTTTCCCTGCAAACACTACAGCGCTCAGTGTCAAAGCCACTCTAGTGGCTTTTCAGAGGTCCTTCTCATGTTCTCTGACCCCTGGGTCTGTCAGCAACACTAGTGGGGGTCCGGAGGCACACACGGGAGGGAAAGGAAAATAAAATGTTAAAAAAGCGCTGAAGTGCTATTACTAAAAGGGTGCTGTATCTTTAAGAAAGCAGCCTAGGCTGCTATGAATGAATGAAGCCCTGCCTGCTGCCTGGGGAGACAGTGCTATGGCACTTGCCACAGGTAGGGGGAGACTCTGTCATGCCCCATTCTGCCACTGGCCACCAGAACAGAGGGGCAGCAAGTGGACAATGGGGCACTTAATTTAAAAAATATATAGGAGCCCTGCAAAAGACTGTTGAAGTTTTGACTTTATTTAAAATGGACTGCAGCAGTCTATTTTGTTACCTCCAACCCCTGTTTCCACTAATCAGCGTTCAAGGAGCCCTGGAGGACTTGGCAACAGCTCATGGGTGCGTGGTAAGGACTGTGTTCTTGTTGCCCAAACAGGCAACCAATCCGGGGTCGAGTGGACATAATGCATATTAATTTTGCAGATGGACAGCTGTGTTTACCAGTCAGAAGCTGCCATTCTCCCCTTAGACCCCAGGGATAGATTCAGCTTAGGGCAGTTAGCTGAAGCTCTCCACAATGGAGGAGGCCGTATAGCCAGTGTCTAGGAAAAAGTTTGGAAGATGGCCTAAGGCTTCCACAGCCGGACTCCAGGAGACACCTAAAATTTTCTATCATCTGGAAAGCCAGAGTGTATGTGTGAAGAGCAGTTTGCAGCTAAAATTTTACAGCATCTGAGAGAAGCCTTCAGCCTGTGAGGAGGGTAGACTATATCCTGCCAACTGCCTGAAGCGTTGCCTGGACTCAGTAACCAGAGTACAGAGCCATTTACTGAAAATTGCCATTATCTGGGGGAAGTCAGTTTAAGTGAGAAAGCTGCTTTGTGATTTGAACCTGGAGTTTGAAAAGAATCTGAGGGACTGATTGCCCCCACCAGTACTGGGAGGTAATCCAGACCTAATTCCAGAAAGTTCCACGTTTGCTAGCCAGCAGAGAGGAAAAGACTGTGTAATCACTGAGCTCCAGGAGATGAACCTTGCCAGCAAGGACAATCTGAGGAATCAGCCAGGTAGTGTCACAGCCAGGCATTACCCATCGTCTTCCCCTAAAGCTAGATGACTGGACATGTGAAGTAGGCATGTGGCCCTGCTCCCCAGTACTGGTCTCTTCCAGCATCCGTGATGAAGAAGCCAAGGTGACAAGCTGCCAGAATCTGCCACATCACAGAAGGTGACAAGCTGCCAGACTGCTGCCCCTCGCAAGTAAGCTGCAGACCTGTTTGTACAGCTCGAGGCTACCAGCTCGACTGACTCAACCTGCTGTTATGCAGACCCTGCGTGACTGTCTACAAAACCGTGAGTAACCACAGGGCTTGTTATGATCTGGGGAGTTATCAAGTTTGCTCAAAGTTTCCCATTCCATTTCAAAGTGCACCAATGCCAGCCACCCAGCCGCATCGTTCAGGTCTGCAACTTTGCCACCTAGGTCTCCAGATTGACTGTAGGGGCACTGGCGCCAGTGGGGAGGGGAGCCTGCAAACTGTGTGTTGTTGTTACAAACATATGAAATTGCCTGCAGAAAAAGGCCCACAGGTCTATCAAGTCTGCCCGATTGTGCAGCTCTCAGTTTTATATTACTACAGCTGCTGGTGGGCACTGGTTTGTTCAATGGTGCTACTCAAATGCTGTTTATTTCTCAATAACCTTTTCATCCCCTTCCTATTTAAGAAATTGTTTATTGTTATTTAACACTGTCTGTGAGCATATTATTAGCTTAAGTCAATTTATTTATTAGCTTTTGGTAGCTGGGTAGGTGTACTAGGCAAAACACCAGACTATTTTCAGGCACGACCCGGGAGGGTATAAGATGAAAATACAGCATTGACAAACAATCAGGTACATGATGCAAGATAACAGTCGAAGAATAATTGCATAGTTACTGAAATATTGTATCTGTTTATGATATTCCATGTGTGTGGGTGACTGTGAGGGGAAGTGGGTAGGGACAGCATCGCAGGGGGTTGTACCACACAGACATCTGGCTCACAATGGTGGCTATTCTCCAATATGCAAAGTGTCTATGTGCCATGTACCTGGGATGTGTAGACATCCCTTGGCTGCTGTGGCCCCTGTGACCGATTCTCCAAGGGGGCATGGGGCTGGCATGCACCCAATCCCCCAACCGCACAACAAGATCTACAAGGGGGGCTGTCCGGGGGGACATGCCCGAGCTCCACTCTACTCTGGTAAGCACGAAGTGCTAAGTGAGGGGGCATAGGCTACGCGTCCTGAGGGCAGACATATCCAGTATGCACCCCCTTGGGATGCTGCCACCAGAAGCAGCGGGGATGTAGGGGTACAGATAGGCCCCCAACTTGCCACCCTAGCCCACGGGTAGTACATTGTAGGCCAGGGGCAGTTGACCGAGCACTCGCCTGCCCCAATGTCGTGGCCGCACTGCAGCTGCCCGACATTCGTTGCACCCCAGGGTGCAGGAGATCCTGTGGTGGACCAGGTCTGGGCTTCCCATTGGATGCCTGCCCATATCTGCGGATGTGCCCCGTGTGCCTATGCACTGTGGGGGTGGTGTCACATAAGGGGGCCATGCATTTGCTGAGAATATGGCTACTGCATACTGGTCCATGAGTGTGGACCTCTGGGGGCAGGATACGCACCTGCGGTGTGGACATCCTGCCCAATGGAGAATAGCTGCCTGCATATTTACGCTGGGTGGAGGCAACACACTAATTACTTTTACTGGGAAAGAACTGCTGGTGTCACCAGCAGAAAGAAGGAGGTCATGATACCACTGTACAAATCACTGGTGAGACCTCATCTAGGGTACTGTGTCCAGTTCTGGAGGCCACATCTCTGGCAGCACATAGCCAGAGGAGGGCAACTAAAATGGTGCAGAGTCTGCACCAAAAGACTTATGAGGAGAGACTAAAGGACTTCAATATGGAAACCCTAGAGGAAAAGAGGAAGAGGGGAGAGATGACAGAGACTTTCAAACACCTCACGGGTATAAATAAGGTACAGGAGGGAAGCATTTTTCAGAGGAAAAGATGTTCAAGAACAAGGGGTCATGCTATGAAGCTTGAGGGGGTAGACTCAGGAGAAATGTGAGAAAATACTTCTTCACAATGAATGGAACAGCCTGCCAGTGGAGGTGGTGAGGGCAAAAACGGTAACGAAATTCAAAAATGCATGGGATAGACACAAGGGATCCTTGGTGAATAGGAAGGGGGGATAAACACCACAACCTCACAAACATGGACCATGGAAATGCAACTGGCACAGTCTTCGTTGACCTCTCCAAAGTCTTCAATGTGGTCAATCACTCACTCCTCCTCTCAAAATTGCATCACCTTGGCTGCTCTCCAGAGGTCACCACCTGGTTCAGAAGCTACCTTACAGGGCGCTCCTAGTTCCTGTGCATTGGCCTGGCCCACTCGCCCACCCTGCCTGTCTCTACTGGGGTCCCCCAAGGCCCTATCCTGGGACTCCTCCGTTTCTCCTTATTCATCAACTTCCTTCCAGCTGATAGTCTCAACTGTCACTCAATCCTTTACGCTGATGACCTCGTGCTCTTCTCCAGCAAAAAGTCTCCTACCCTAATCTCTGCAGCCCTCTCACAAAACTACACTGCAGCCCACAACTGGCTCTCTGACAACCTCCTTCTGGTCAGTGCCAATAAAACCAAAACAATGTTGTTCAGATCTAAGCCCTTCCTGATGAAATTCAAATCTAACCCACCCTTAATCATCACGTCCCCTGATGGCCATGCCCTAGAAGATGTCAAACATTTAAAATATCTAGGAGTTGTGCTTGAACCCTTCCTTTCCTTTACAGAACACATAAACTCCCTGGTTCTATGATTTCACCAAAAACTGGGGCTTCCTACAGATACTAGCAATACCTCACCCCTGAGGCCCACCATGCCATCATCCAAGGAAACCTGCTACCTATCCTGGACTACTGCCCTCCCATCTACTCCATGACCTCCACGTCCACTATGGCAAAACTATCAGTAGCATATAACAGTGCCTGCCGCTTCTCCCTGCTGGCCCCTTTCTCCACACACCACTCTACACTCTACAGTACATTGGGGTGGCTCCCACTACAAACCCACTTTGACCTTGCACTGTACAGTTTTATTGATTCTGCCATCTGTACTGGCCAGAAATCCGCTCTTGCTCCCCTTCTCACCGTCCAAACCTCACACCGCTGCCTACACTCCTCCAGTATCCTCTCCCTGAAAATCCCCAGGGTAGCCATGAACATGGGTGCTAGAGTCCTGTCTGTAGCAGCCCTGACACTATGGAATAAGCTGCTCACTGAACTACGCACCATAAACACTCACCGCCAGTTCAAGACTCACCTCAAAGACTGGTTCCAGTTGGCATCCACCTGCCACTGCTTTAAGGACTAACCCCCCCATAGGTTCCAGGAGTAGGGTCAAATAGGTTCTCTTGTTTACTGAAACTGTGCCATCATGAGCCTTACTTTCTTTTATTTATTGTCCCTCAACTACTGCCACCATGTATTGCCAAATGTAACAACTGTAACCTTTCACTATGTATTGCCTGCTCTTGTTATGTTCTTGTTATTGTGATGTTTCTACTCTGTGCCATCTTACATGGCCCGGGTCATGCCTGAAAATGGTCCCTGGGATCAGTGCACCTACCCAGTTAACAAAGTCATAAATAAAATAAACAAATATAATAAAGCCAGAGATCAAGTAGGGTCTGCGGTATTACAATAGGGAGGGAAAAATGGGCAGATTAGGTGGGCCAAGCCATCCTTATCTGTTGTCAATTTCGATGTTCCTATGAACCCCCCCTTCCATCCAAAACAAAGTCCAGGCCCCTCAACCTTATTCAGCCCGCAAGGCAGTAGGTAGCAACCAAAAGTGTACACAGCGACCTGGCTACATTTGCATAATCTTTGCTGCAAAGCAGAGAGGATTGTGATGTTGCATTGTCTCACAATGGCATAACGTTCCAGGCAAAGTGTATTATACTTGTAAATTATAATATGGCTATAAAAAAAAATCCAGTAATCTAATTGGCTGAGGAGCTCTGAACCCAGTACTGATATCCCATGATGACAGCACTGGAAGAAGGTCCAGTAGCCTCTTCACAATAAAATCAATAGTACCAGCCATTCCTGACTGCCATTACAAATGTGGTTGTCACCTTTACTCACTAAAAACCTTCAAATAGGCCCTAAAAAAAACTATTAAATTTATAAACATAAAAATTAAATGTTATACAATGGGCACAAAAAAACACCAAATCCAGCATTTCGATTGGCTGGCTGGCACCTTTTTAACGTTGTAAATCCTCCAGTGTACCCATTGGAAAAGGTGCCAGCCACCTGTCAGCCACAGCAGAACCCCCCTTTCAAATCACTCTGACCATATCCAAATGAGTACCATGAACCCAGTGCAACTCATCGCATACAGCTCCTGCCCTGAAGATGACGCTTCTAAACTGCGTTCTTTTAACTCCTGCTCTGAAATACCAACACTCAACACACGCTCCACTACTTTAATGGCTGACACACATAGCGCCCCCCCCCAAAAAAAAATCAGTTTCCCTATCATTACTATACCCAAAATCAGAAAAGTGCTGGGGATAATTTCAACAAACCGCAGTACCAAAATACGATCCAGCACATGCGCACAATCAACTACGGAAACAGTCCTCTGTAAATGAAATTGACTGCATAACTAATTACCTATCCAAACTCCTAACAGGAAAAACAGAGGCAAAACGCACTTGACTCAGCACATTAATGACAGAATAAAAGATGTTCCCAACTCCAGACAAACCGTAGAGGCTGCTTGTCAGAAAACAGCACAAGCACAACACTGTCTGCCCAGCACTATTTTTTGATGCACAGCACTAAATTCACTAATAATAACACAAAACTCAAACAAAAGCAAGTTATGTCTTTATTTTTCAACACAAAAAAATAATGCCCTTGTATAATAGCAATATACCCCCTTCAGGTAGTGGATATAATGGTGGATTTACCATGGCTGGTGTGGTTAAGTCCCTCGGCTACGCCTCGTGACCGAACCACACCAGCCATGGTAAATCCACCAGTATACCCACTCTCTGTCGAGGTATATTGCTTAATTTGCCCTCATAATACTCTTGTTACACACACATGCATAACTTAAAAAATTAAGTACTACAGTACTTAGAATTGTAATTTTTGGTGTTTCTTTACTGGCCATGAACAATCCCCCTCCTATACTCACTTACTTACTAGAGAAATCTGTGTTAAGCTGTTACAGATAAAACAAAAGCCCGGGTTCCATCTGAGGCCTTCTATTGTGTGCTAGTGGGAGTAAACCTTCTGCCAGAAGAACTGAGCAGAGGTTTGAATTCTTGCAGTCTATCTGTAGTAAACATTCCACCTCTTGAATGTTGGCAAGACAGAAAATAAACAAGACAGAGAAAAGGGAGAGAATATTATAAAGAAGAAGAAATAAAGGTGAGGGAATGGGTAAACGGGGGTGGGTTGGGGGAAAACAGAGGGTTTAAGAGCTAATTAAAAATACATGAATTTTGCTGTGTGTAATATTTAAACCTGAGATGACATGTCAGCGTTGGAACAGTCTGGGACTGTTTAAAAAAGTCATAAAAATGTTTCTTTTTTGATTTGGTGCCTTTCTTCACCACCCCCCCCCAAAAAAAACACATCTTGGACCCATTTTATAATCACAGTAAGACACTCCAGGGTGTACATTGTGGTGGGGTAATGACATTTCTCGAGTGGTTGAAGTGAAGGCACTTGGTGATGCCTCATGACACACCCGAGGCGTGCCACTATCCCACCACAATGCATACCCTATCATGTCTTTTTGTTTGTTTTTTTCTGTTTTTTAGGACAGT
The DNA here is from genome assembly GCA_016271365.2 of Neoceratodus forsteri. Lineage (NCBI taxonomy): Eukaryota > Metazoa > Chordata > Ceratodontiformes > Ceratodontidae > Neoceratodus > Neoceratodus forsteri. Next base: position 884,844,524 of record CM057452.1, on the reverse strand, counting down.
CTTCACTCCTGTTAATAAAAAAAAAAACACTGAATCAAAGAAAATAACCCCATGGATGCCTCTGTCACAGCACAATTGATCTTTATCGGGACACTAAATGGAACTGTCAATATTAATGTGTTCAATTCTGCATAATGAAAAATTAAATAAAAGCAGGAGTATAAAAATATTGCTAAGCTCAAAGTGATAAAATTGGCTATAAAAAAGATAATGTAAGCAATATGGAGGGATGCAGTAAAGCTCTTGAAGGGAATATTTTATTTCTATTTTATGTCTAAATTAATTATAATAAAGTTAGAACTTCTGATGTGTGTCTTATGTTTATTGCTTAATCATTAAAGACTTGTCAAATTTTTTATAGCCATGTTGTAATCTCAATAAGGCACTCCAGGGTATGCGTCGTCTCCGAATAACATCACAATTGCGCAGGTGAAGCACTCAGCCTGTGGCCTCATGCTTCAACCTACCCGAGGTGTGACATTATTCAGCAATATGACGTACACCCTGTCATGCCTTATTGCTTTAGTATATGCAAGAGAGTAGGTCACAGGACTCATTTCCTTCCAGAGGAATGGTCCCATGTACTGGTACACGCTGCAGAAGGACATAGAAACATAGAAACATAGACTTTGATGGCAGATAAGGACCTCTAGGCCCATCTAGTCTGCCCATTTCCCTACCTACAGGATAGGCCGCAGATCCTAGTTAACCAACAGCCTATTTCTTCCTACCCCCCACAAGAATTGCCTTATGTCTGTCCCATGCATTCTTGAATTCTCCCACAGTTTTAGACCCTACAACCTCCTCAGGAAGGCTGTTCCATGCATCCACTACCCTCTCTGTGAAATAATACTTCCTCACATTGCCCTTTGAACCCCCCTCCTTCTATCTTTAAATTGTGTCCCTTGTTCTTGCAAGTCTCTTTTTCTGAAAGATGCTACCTCTTGGATTTTGTTGATTCCACTGAGGTACTTAAAAGTTTCTATCATGTCCCCTCTCCTTCTTTCCTCAAGGGTATACATATTAAGCTCCTTTAGTCTCTCCTCCTCATACGGCTTCTCTTGCAGACCCTGCACCATTTTAGTTGCCCTCCTCTGGACTGCCTCTATCCTGTCTATGTCCTTGTGGAGATGGGGTCTTCAGAACTGGACACAGTACTCCAGATGGGGTCTCACCTACTGTCTGTACAGAGGGATAACAACTTCCTGTTTTCTGCTGCTGATGCCTCTCCCTATGCATCCCAATATACCCCCAGCCCTCCCAACTGCCTTCTCACATTGCTTACTAACCTTAAGGTCATCTGATATGATTACCCCCAGGTCCCTTTCCTTTTTTGTTGTTGTTACTACCTCCCCACCCATTGTGTATTCTTCCCCTGGGTTCTTGTTTCCCAGGTGCATTATTTTGCACTTCTTTGCATTGAATCCTAGCTGCCATACTTCTGACCATTCCTCCAACCTTACCAACTCCCTTTTCATCCTTTCCACGCCTCCTTGTGTATCAACCCTGTTGCAGATCTTTGTGTCATCTGCAAAAAGGTATACTTTTCCTTCCAGTCCCTCTGCAATGTCACTGATGAAGACATTAAAAAGGACTGGACCCAATACTGAACCCTGCGGTACCCCACTAGTAACCCCTCTTTCTTCAGAGTGGACTCCATTTACAATTACCTTCTGTGTCCTGTTGTGCAGCCAATGTTTTACCCAGGCTACCACCCTGGGACCCACTCCCAGGCTGGTTAATTTGACTATTAATCTTTTGTGTGGGACTGTGTCAAATGCCTTGCTAAAGTCTAGGTAGGCCATGTCCACAGCCCCTCCCTGGTCTACTACTTTGGTCACCCAGTCAAAGAAATCTATTAGATTCATCTGACATGACCTTCCCGCTGTGAACCCATGCTGCCTTGGGTCCTGTGCTCCACTGGCCTCTAGGTACTAAACTATTCTTTCCTTCAGAAGTGACTCCATCACTTTCCTTACCACAGAGGTCAGACTGACAGGTCTGTAGTTTCCTGCCTCTGTCTTGGTCCCACTTTTGTGAAGGGGAATCACATCCGCCATCCTCCAGTCCTCGGGTACCACACCATCCTCCCATGATTTATTAAAAGAGTAGCCAGTGGCTTACCTAGTTCCTCCCTTAATTCTTTTAGAATTCTGGGGTGAATTCCATCAGGCCCCATTGCTTTGTTCACCTTCAGTTTTAGGAGTTCTTGCAGAACCCTTTCTTCTGTGAAAGGACTGGGATCGACCCCCCTATTAAGAGTGCTTCTGTTAATTGAATTAGGCACTTCCCCCTCCTCTTTTGTGAATACTAAGCAGAAATATTCATTCAGTATCCCTGCTTTTTCACTGTCCCCATGGGGCTCCATACTCAGTCTGCAGTCAAAGAGTGAGTGCAGAAGGAGTAGGATGTGTATCTCTGAATGCTGAACAAAATCATTCTTATTTGGTTGAAAAAAAAAAAACCTTGTTAACGCACAAATCTTTCCTCAGACTGAATGCATAGACTTTGCCGAAATTAGATGAAAGGCTTTCATTTGGAGAAGCATGTTTTAGCTGATATTTTGAGAAGCTTAAGAGCCATAAGAGTGGCAGTAGGGAGGAGGCTGGCAGATATATGCTGATCAAGTCAAACATCAGTAGTGGAGACGTTAATGGAAACTATTAAAAGAAAGATTTGTGGAGTATCTTGAATTACAAGACCCTAAGCAGCATGGATTCATGGGGGGTCAGATGCACCTGATTGATTTTTTCAATTCAGTGACCAGGGAAGATGCTTTTAAGGAAACTGGACAGTTTACAGGTGGGATCCAAGGTGCTAAACTGGGTAAAGAACTTGTTGATGGATATGCAACAGAGGGTAGTGGTACATGGCACTCACTCTAATGAGGGAGCGTGACCAGTGGGGTACCTCACGGCTCAGCTCTGGGACCAGTCCTCTTCGGTTTCTTCATAAGTGACATTGCAGAAGAACTGAAAGGGAAGATATGCCTCTTTGTAGATGACATCAAAATCTACAATAGGGTGGGTTCTCTGGGGGGATATGGAGGGAATGTGCAGAGACCTGAGAAAACTCAAGGAGTGGTCAACGGTATGGCAGCTGGGTTTCAATGCAAAAAAGTGCAAAATCATGTACCTAGGGCACAGAAACCCAGAGGTGGTGCATAAAATAGGGAGATATTGATATTGATAGTTACAGAGAAGGAGATATCTTGAGGTTACCACATCTAATCATCTCAGGTGGGCAGGGCAGTACTGAGGAGAAGGTAGGGCAGGGCCCACGGCTCAGCACCATGGATACAGGAGGGAGAGAGGTGTGCACAAGTCCCTTCACAAAAGAAAGGGTCCTACAAGAGCTCGCTAAGCTCAGGGTGGACAAGGCAATAGGACCTGACAGCATACGTCCCAAGGTACTAAAGGAGCTAAGGGTGGAACTAGCAGAGCCATTAACAGAACTGTTTAGTGAGTCTCTGAGCACAGGAGAGGTCCCAGAAGACTGTAGAAGGGCTTTTGTGATCCTGCTCCACAAGAGCAGCAGTAGGGAAGAGGCAGGGAACTATGGAACAGTCAGTCTTACCTCAGTAGTGGGCAAGATTATGTAGGCACTCCTTAAGGAAAGTATAGTGCAACACCTGGAATCCATAGAAGCACAGGATCAAACACAGCATGGGTTTACAACAGGAAGATCCTGTCAAGCTAGTCCCATAGATTTATTTCACTGGGTAGCCAGAGTGGTGGACCAAGGGGTTGCAGTTGACGTCTCCTACCTTGACTTCAGCAAAGCTTTCGATACTGTTCCACATAAAATATTGATTAATTATAAAAAGGTTCTCAGAAATGCTGCAATCTGATTGGCTGTTAGGATTCCAACAGCCTTACATTAATCCATGTTATACTGTCATGTACAGCCTGATCACAATGGCATATGGATTCTTCCTGTCAGCATTCCATTCTCTAGCACTGCTAAATGACTGGAATGATGCATTCTGATTTTGAACCAGTATTCTTAAACTGTTGGTGGAAGAACTATTTTATTAAAAATCTCCCTCTAAATGAGGAAAACATTCAAAAAGTATTCTTTTAACCCTCTTCTTTGGAGACATTTTTTATAATAGCAATAAGGCACTCCCAGGAGTTAGATTAACAGTCAGTTAATCACCCCCTAGGGGCAATATGGCACTCGGCTGCACCTCGTGCCACATTACACCCCTAGGGAGTGATTAACAGACTGTTAATCTAACCCCTGGTCATGCCTTATTGCTTAATAAGCTGGGTTGGCTCGGAGTGGGTCAGAAGTTGGTTAACTGGGTGGCAAACAAGTTGCCAGGCAGAAAAGAAAGAGTGGTGGTAAATTCTATACAGTCAGAAGAGATGCAAGTCACAAGTGAGATACCTCAGAAATCAGTCCTGGGGCCAGTCCTCTTCAATATCTTCATCAGTGACATTGCAGATGGACTGAAATGTAAGGTTTGCCTGTTTGCAGATGACATCAAGATCTGCAAAAGAGTAGATGATCCAGATGTGGTGGGCAGAATGAGAAGAGATCTGGAAAAACTGGCAAAATGGTCTGAGTGGCAACTGAGGTTTAATGCAAAGAAGTGCAAGATCATGCACATAGGGAGGAGAAACTCTGAAGCCACCTATAGGCTGGGAGGGGAGTTGCTGTCAGTCACAAGGGAAGAAAGAGACTTGGGTATCATCATCACCAATGACCTGAAATCATCCAAGCAGATATCTAAAGCAGTAGGTAAGGCTAGGAGGATGTTAGGGTATATTAGTAGGGGTATCACAAGTCAGAAGAGGGAGGTAATAATTCCACTTTGCAAGACACTGGTTAGGCCCCATCTGGATTACTGTGTGCAGTACTGGAGGCTGCACCGGCACAAGGACATTAACAAAATAGAGGCAGTCCAGAGAAGGGCAAACAAAATGGTGCAGGGATTGCATCAGAAAACATGAGGACAGATTAATGGAGCGTGTATACCCTAGAGCAAAGGAGGGAGAGAGGTGATATGATCGAAACAGTCAGACATCTTAAGGGCATTAACAAGGTGAAAGTCTAACATGTTTCAATATAAGAAAAATAGCAGGACAAGAGGACACAGCGTGAGAGTAGAGGGAGGCCGATTAAGGAGTAATGTGAGGAAGTTCTTTTTCACAGAAAGGGTGGTGGATGGATGGAATGGCCTACCTCAGGAAGTGATGGATTTGAAAACAGTGCAGGGCTTCAAACAGGCATGGGATAGGCATAAGGGAGCAATACAGATGAATATGAATAAACAGGCCATTGACAGAGTAAAGGCCTATGGCACATTCATAAGGTAGAAAAAATGGGAAGACTGGATGGGCCTTGCAGTCCTTATCTACCGTCAACTTCTATGGTACAAAGCTGCCATGTTACTGGACCTGGAGTATAAAGCGTACTCCTAGCACCTAATGCTGGGACATATTCCAGCAGGTGAAGTATCACTGTGTTGAAAAGGGGTATGCACAGCAACTGGAAACAAAGCTAACCATGTTAAGGATGGGATGGGATAAAAAAACAAGAAGTTCCCATGCTTTTTAAATGATCCAAATGCTGACTCTGATCCTGACACATCAATGGACACATTGGAAACCAGCATCTCTACAACTGCCACTTGTGAAGGCCACCCTAGTAGCAGTCCCAACCCTCTATGGGCAGTATTATCACAGGTGGTACTGAGAAGGTGGAGGAGGAGAAGGAGAAGGGGGATATTATTTATAAGTCTGCAGAATTTTATTTTAGATTTTATTGACCAGGTAAGCACACTAGACAATTCATTGCCTATTTTCAGGTAAGGCCTGGGAGGTTACTTTAGGGTAGTATGATCATATGAGTTACAGCACAAGATAAAGCCACAGGAACAGTTTATGGGAATGCACATGAACAGTACAGTATAATAGTACGCAAGAGCGTAAATCCGGGTATGAGAATGAAAAACAGTGCAACACAAGTCCTTTGGTTGGTGGAAAGGCCAGTCACCTTGGGCAACTGCAGGCACAGGAGATGTTCAAGTAATTCCAAAGGTATTTTTTAAAGAGCTGGTGAGAAGAGGAGCCCCAGACTGACATCGGGAGGGAGTATCAAAACCTTGGGGTACAAGCTGTAAAGGCCTGATCCCCCATAGAGGTATGAGTTTTAAGGACAGCAAGCAGGGACGGGGTAAGTGATCTTAGGGGGTAGCCAAGGTAAACAGCCTTTAAGTTCTCAGCAAAGATGGGAGGGGTGGCAGTCAGGAGTAACTTTGTTACAAAACACCCCAGCACAAAGTCATGGGCTTTTGGGGGGCCGGAACCCAACCAAGTTTACTGTAAAGATCACAATGATGAGTGAAGCAGGTAGCAGAAGGCAAAATGACAAATGTTATTATATATGACACCCCATTTAGACAACAAGGACTTGGCAACATTGGTGTCGGTAATTAGTCCATAGTTATGGGAGGGTAAAAGCACTGTTTTGGCAAGGACCAACTGAGCAGCAGAGGTAGAGAGGAGCTTGGCTCTGTTCGCCATGCCAAACTTCCCATTTACATCATTGCTACATTAGTGATATGCAAGAAAAGGTCCAATTGGGGTCAAGGTGACACCCAAGGCACTGAAAGGAAGAGGTAGCCATCAAGGGCAAGCTATCAAAGCTGGACACTGCTGTGGGCTCAGGGCAAGACCTAATTTTTGCACTAGAGCTGAAAAGCATTATTTGGGTTTTCTTTATGTTGAGGACCAACTTATTAGCAGACAGTCACAAATGAATTAGGTGGCAGTCCTAATTTAATTGGGAGTTGATGATCCTAATACAATGGTAGCTCAACAAGAGCACCAGATCATCTGCATACAAGGTGAAGCTGCAGTGTACAGGTATGCTGGGGAGATAACTTACAAATAAAGAGAAAAGAATGAGACAAAGAACTGAGCCTTGGGGTACACCAACTGAAACATGTGCCAATTTAAATAAGTTTCTGTTAAATTTGACCAACTGCTGCCTATTGTGTAAATTATCAAACCAGGCAGCCGAATGGTCTGAGAATCCAAAAGGATGCAGCTTCGTACAGAGAAGTCTGTAATCCATCAAGTCAAAAGCTTTGGAAAGATCAACAAAGATCACTCTGGTCAGCTTGCTCTGGTCCATGGCCACCTTAATGTCTGACGTAACCTTGGCAAGAGCTGTGGCAGTACTATGCCCCCGCCGGAAGCCATGTTGTGCTGGAGACAGTAGGTCATGGGTATAAAGATACTCAGTGAGTTGGGATGCAACAAGTTTCTCTAGAAGCTTACTAAGGGTAGGTAGGATAGCAAGAGGGCAGTAGTTGGCAATGAGTTTTGGGTCCCCTTGTTTAAAGACTGGAATTACTTGAGCAACCTTCCTGACATTGTGTACAATGCCAGTAAGCAGTAACATATTAAATATGTGTGTGATAAGTAATGCCAGAGAGGGAGCACTGTGAAGAAGGTGCTTTGGTTCCAAGTTGCCATGACCAGGACTTGAGTGGGGGTAGAGGCAGGCCAATAATCTACAAGCCTCTCTGATGGTAACAGTGGTGAGGTTCAGTAGGAGGGATGGAATGGGGTGGGGTGGGGCACTGATGAGGTAGGGGAGGGCTCGGTCTCCTCCTGGGACACAAGACCAGAAAAAAGGGAGGTGAAGGCAGAGAGGTCCGAGTATTGTTTATTAAAAGCATTAGCTATGGTGGTAGGGTTGTTACAATTAACCCCATCAATGAACATATCATTGAGTTGGAGATTTAGAGAGCCCCCAATTACATTTTAATGTTACAGCAAAAGCTCCCTGGGTCTTTAACAGTAGCCAGAAGAGGGGACCTACAAAATATGCTCTTGGCGGAGTGGATAGCTTTCTTACATACATTTCTAAGCTGTCTGTGTTCAATATGATTAGGCAGAGCTTGGGAGGCTTTATATTTTGCCCAACACTTGTCCCTGGATATCATGAGGGTTAGCAGATCACTATGAAGCCATTTGGTAACCGTACTCCTGACTATCCTTTTAATAAAAGGAGCATGTTTATCCTGTAGTATGGAAAAATAACTATAAAGTAAGTCAAAGCAGTGGAGGTATCAGCAGTAAGCAATATAGAAGACAAGTCGGTATGCCCTGTCGTCGAGGCACAGGTCAAGAAGCATAGGAAAACCAGGATCAGTTTCAAATTCACCAATAGTGTTTTATTTTTTTCCAATAACAGCAAAATAAAAAAAATTAAAATTATTCAATTCAACTATTTACAAAGGCAGTACAAACAGAGAAAACAAAGTCCTTCTTCTGAGTTTCTTCTTAATCTAAGTTTCAGTCACTCAATCCCCGTCTCTCTTATTTTTGCAAAAACTTTGCTGCTCTTTTTATGTGTTTGCAACCTCCGCTCGTTAACACACATCTGTTTTTTCCTAAAATGTTGTCAGTTTCTTGCAGGTGCAGCAAAAAGAACATAGTGACCCAGAACTGACCTCTTGTTTACAGTTCTGCAAAAGGCTTAACAACTGTATCTCAAGGTTAACCCCTTGAGTTCCAAATAGCTTTTTGCAACCATTTCAACAGTAAAACTATATGCAGTTTTAAACAAAGGGATCCCATTATCACACACAGTTTTACACAGAGATTAACATATATATTTTATAACTGCAGATATGCAAGGGGAAAAAAAGACAGAACAGCAAGTGAAGGTAGAGAGATAGCAAGAGAGGCGGAGAATCGCGAGACCATCGGATTGATCAGTTCCTAGATCTCACAAGAACATTTGGTTGGGCAACCAGATAGACAAGAGTCAGAAAAGAAGAGGATAGGACAGACCCTTGCGTTTAAACTCTTTCTGCATAACAAATGGGGCAGGGCCTTATTCAATCCTGTCACATACCCCGCTCTTTAAGAGGGAACCTGTTTTGAAAAAAACAAACAAAAAAAAACAGGCTTCCACAAATTTCCATTAATTCTCATCAAACAGTAGCTTATAACCTTCACAGTTCAGTGCATATGCAGCATAGCAAACAGAGAAGTTTCAACTCACATTTTTTCAACCATCAGAATTCTCAATTCTTGACCCTTATCTTGACAGAAAATCAGTATTGACATTCTCTTTCCCAGATTTGTGCATCACTTTAAATTTAAATTGCTGTAGCACCAGGTACCAGCTTGTGATTCTGAAATTTGATCATTTATTTGGTTAAGCCAACAGAGGACTGTGATCTAAGTATAAAGTCGGTTCCTAGCAAATAATACTTATGGGGCTCCATGGCCCAATTTGCCGCAAGGCAATCCTTTTCAATGGTGGAGTATCTTTTCTCTCTGTCGTGCAATTTCTTACTTATGTCTAGAACAGGATGTTCTTTCCCATCTACATACTGACTCAAGACTTCAAGTAGGCCTACCTCTGATGCATCAGTCTGTAACAGAAATTGTTCCTCATAGTCTGGACTTCTTAAAACAGGGACGGAACATAATGCAGTCTTAATGGCCCAAAAAGCCTCATCACACTCGGGGCTCCATTTCACATTATTTGGGAACCATTTCTTTGTGAGTATAGTGAGGGGATTAGCTAATGTAACTTGGCAAAGCTGGGAACAAATCTCCAATAATAACCAGCCAGCCCTAAAAATTACCTGACTTGTTTCTTGGTTTTGGGGACTGGGCTGTTAACTACAGCTTCTATCTTGGAAACCTCTGGCTTGACTTCTCCATTTCCCAAAACATAGCCCAAATATCTGGTTTCCTGCATGCCCAATACACACTTGGTAGGATTAATTGTCAAACCCGTTTTTTTCATTGATTGGCGGACTGCTCATAGGTGTTCCAGGTGGCTTTTTCATTCTGGACTGCACACCACAACATTATCCAGGTATGCAGCACAATAACCGGTGTGAGGGGATAAAATTATATCCGTGTACCGCTGGAATGTAGCTGGTGCGCCATGTAAACCAAACGGCATGGTGGTGAACTGACAGAATTCTATAGGAGTGACAAATGCAGTTTTGTCTCCGTATTCTTTAGCTAGGGGGATTTTCCAGTAACTCTTGGTGAGATTGAGGGTACTGATTTCTTGGCACTTCCCAGTCTGTCCACCAAATCATCTACGCTGGGCATAGGATAACTATCAAATTCTGACATTTAAGTTTCCTAAAATCAAGGAAGATTCTTACACCCCCTTCTTTTTTGTTTACAATCAGCATTTGTGATAACGAAGTACTTCTCAACTCTTCTATGATACCAAATTCTTTCATTTTTTTGTACTTCCTTATCCACGTCTACTCTTAGCCACTCTGGTAATCTGTATGTCTTTTATCTAATACAGCGAGCATTTCTTGTCACTGTTACGTGATCGACCCCTTTTACTCGGCCTGGTACTGTGGTAAAAGTACTGTTAAATGTCTTTAGCAAGTTACACATTTTTGCACTTTGTTCAGAAGTTAAGGAAATATCCACCTTTACAGCATCAGCAGTTACAGTTTATTCCAGTCTATCATAAGCTATATCAATATCTTCTTTATTAGTTTCTGGTAAAACTAGCAAAGAAGCTTTTGGTGTTTTTTTAACCTCTTTCTTGAAGAGGTTAGCATGGCATATCTTAGTAGGACTTTTCCTATCAGGGGTCTCAGTCTCAGTTAACTGTGCCCATACATCTAAGCACTTTATAAGGCCCTTGCCACTTCATTAACAGTTTATTTTCTGTAGTGGGTAACAGTTGCAAGACATTTTCACCTGGCTCAAAAAAAAATTTCTTTTACCCCATAGTTATAATACACTTTCTGCTGGTTTTGGGCCTCTTCCTGATTATTATGAGAAAGGAAAATGTGGACTTATCGATTTATCAGACCTCTGGTATACAGCTCAGCATCTACACCATTAAGCTACTGGCTCACTAGATCAAGTGTTCAAGGAACTTCCTTTACACCTATTCCTTTTCTATGTTGTGTATTGTGCAACCAGGACCTTGAATACCATTTCAGTGTAGTTTAACCCCTGCAAGGTATATATTTTAAAATCTACCTTGCAGGGGTTAAATTGCACTGAAAGAAGTGGTATTTCTAAGTTGGTTCCTGGTTGCAATATTGCACAACACTAGAGAAAGGAATGTGTGGAGCTGTAAAAAAGGAAGTTCCTCGGACACTTTAACCAGTGGGCCTGTAGCTTAATTGTTAGAGCACTGGAACGGCATACCAGAGGTCTGAGGTTCAAATCCTGGTGAGTCCACATCTTCCTTTCTCATTTCCATCCTTGATTTAAAAAATATTTAACTTGCAGGGGTTAAACTACCTTGAGGCAGTATAGCGCAGTGGTCCAAGGCTCTGAGCTGCAAATCTGGTGACATCCAGCAGACCAGACCTGGGTTTGAATCCCACAGCTTCCACTTGCATACTGTGTGACCCTGAGCAAGTCACTTAACCTCCTGTTGCTCCTGTAAAAAAGCTTCCAGCTTAGTGTGCTATACCTGGTTAAACAACTAAATTAAAAAAAAAAAACTGCACTGAGAGAAGTGGTATTTCTAAATTGATTACTATGGGAGATTTCAACATATTTTGCCAGCTTCTCTCTCAGGGCACACACATATAAGATGTAACAGATTGTTTCTGATGAGGGTTACCTTCCCATGTTTCTTTTATTACATCCTGTGGCCCTCTAGGTTGTCTACCATGCAGCATGTCAAATTGTGAAAAACCTGTTGATGCCTATGGCACTTCTCGGTAAGGAAAAAGCAGGTAAGGTAAGTATTGGCCCCAATCTTTCCCTTCCTCTCTTACAAACTTTTTTAACATGTATTTTAGGGTTTGGTTAAAAACGCTCAACAAGACTGTCTGAGGGTCATAAGGGGAGGTTCTTATGACAGTGATACCTAGTAGTCGGTACAGCTCCTTCAGTAATGTAGCACCAGAATTACTACCTTGATCAATAATAGGCTCTATAGGTATGCCCACCCTGCTGAAAATTTTGGCAAGCTCTGCTGCTACTTTTGGGGCTGTGACAGTATGCGTTGGAACTGACTCTGGGTATTGAGTAGCATAGTCACATATAGTTTCATGTCATAAGGGAGATCAAAAAATAGCAATTGCCATTAAGGTGAGTGTACATCACCGAAAATGAATTTCGGCAATGCACACTCATGATGAGAACAAAAAGGGCACCTGAGACCTACGGGTTTAGTTTTTAATGTGGGGGGCCGTGCTCCTTGCATGCCCCTACTTATAGATTCTCAACTCCAAGGGAGTGCATGTTGGGGGGGTTAAAAACTTAAAAAAAATGGAAAGCCGTCTGCAGAAAAAAACCCCACTCCTGACCCGAACCCTGCACCTCCCAGCTGACCACCCTACCCACCACGCTAGTGGACCAGCCCGGCAGCTGACTGCCACACTCCCTCCCACATGCCATGCCTCCACTGCCTCTTCCCCCCATGTGTATACATGTGCACTTCTTGTCGCTCTATTCACCCACCTCAGTATTTGGTTGTCCCCTGCTCGGTAGCCATGAACACAGGTGCCGTAATCAAGTCGTTGTTTTTGTAGGTGCCCAATTTTGGTTGCCTTGTCTACTTGATACCGTCACATACAACCCAAATGAATCGATTACCCTTTTTACTTCTGTCTAAGGGGCCAACCACATCCATTGCAATTCTCTCAAAAGGCACATCTATCAAGGGTAGGGGCACCAAGGGCACCTTGTCTTTTTTAGTCACTGGGGCTACTGTCTGACACTCAGTGCAAGAACTGCAATAGGTAGCAATATCTTTATGAATTTCAGGCCAGTAAAATCTGTGCATCAGTCTGGCAAGGGTGCAATCCCTTCCTGAGTGACCAGCCATAGGACTATCATGTGCTATCTGTAACAACTCAGATATATACTTTTGTGGTACAACCAATTGCTCTATCGTGTCCTGTGTCTGAGGTTTAACCCAAACTCTGTACCATAGCCCACTACATCTTTTAAACATAGGTTCCTCCTGTTTTGGTTTCACCCCCAACTGCTTAAAGTAACCCTGGAGAAAAAGATTGTTAGCTTGTTCTGAAAGAAAATCACAATCAGTTATTAGTTTAGTTTCAGCATTATCATATGTTAACCTGTTATGTCCATCAATCTCTTATTTCCACTGTTTCTTCAGGTGTCGTCCTTCTTTCCTGCACTTCTGGATCTTGGGGCTGTGCTCAAACAAGTCTGAATCAAAATCCGCGAAAGGAGAATTGTCCCCACCATCTGAGATTTTTTTTGCCTGAGCTTTTGTCACCACAGCTGCTGAAACCTCAGGATTTACTCCCTCTTTGATTAACTCAGTAAATCCTGGAAAGTCATTTCCAATAATCACAGGTACAGATAACTAAGGTACTACCCCCACTTTCATTTGGTGCAACACCCCATTAATAGTCAATCACTTAGCTGGTGGGATAGAATCAAGTGTCCCCGTGGATGCAGATGACATTAGTACCCGGTCCTTTTGGACATTGTTTTCCCAGCACCTCAATATGCACTAGAGTGTCTGCTTCCCAAATCTATAAATCCTTTCACAGTCTTATCTCCCACCTTCACATCTGTTAAGGGTTTGCCCCAATTTGCTAAGGACAAATCGGCCCCAGTGTCACTCTTCTTATTATGGCAATTTCTTGGAATATGACCTGGCTTATTATAGTTATAGTAAATAAAGTCTTTGGGTACAGATTTGTTACTCCCATCAGAGTTCTCATCAGACTTGGAGTTTAAATGGGAAAAAGAGTGTCTTACTGGTGCTTGGCTGTTACCTCACTGCTACATGGTTTGTATGGCCATCTGATAGTCCTCAGCTAAAGAAACGGCCTTTTCCCCACTTTCTGATTGGTGTTCTTTCACTCAAAACTGCACATCTATAGGCAGGATGTTAATGAATTTTTCCAAAGCAAATGTGCCAAAGATCTGTGGGACTGTTTTGTCCTGTGGTTGGAGCCATTTAATAAGGAGTTCTCTGAGACAGGAGAAGGCTTCTTGAGGATTGTCAATTGAGTTATACTTCAGGGACCAGAATCGTTGCCTGTGTGCCTCTCCTGAGATGTCATAACTTTTTAGGATTTAACTTTTCACCAGGTCATAGTTTTCTGACTGTGCAGTGTCCATATTGCTATAAGCAAGTTTGACTTTCCCTGTCAGGTAAGGTACCAATCTGATTGCCCATTGCTGCTTTGGCCACTAGCAGGCTGTGGCAACCCTTTCAAAAGTTGTCAGATATGCTTTGATATCATCCAAGGGACACAGCTTTGTAAGTTTAATGTATTTTAAGTTGTTTGTGTCTTGTTGCTCTGCTGGACCAGTTCTAGATCCTCCAGCTTTAATAACTTCCATGGAATCCATCCATCACTGCATCTCCTCTCTTCTTTGCTGCTCATGTTGCTGCATATCTTCTCTTCTTTGCTGATCCTGTCACTGCATCTCTTCTCTGCTTCTTGAGTTGTTGCATTTCTTCTTTTCTCTGTTCCTCTAAATGTTGAATCTCTTTTTCTCTCTGCTGCATCTCCTCTCTTTTCTTTTCTCTGTTTGTTGTATAGCCCATCATTTGAAAAAGGCAGTCAGGCTTTCAGGTTCTGTCACTGCCTGTTCTTCTTCCATTGCTGGTGCTGGCCATACAGTCTCAGCTTGAACTTCTGTTTCTGCTAGTTTGGCTGCAATTCTGCTTGCAACCACTCATGAGCTTGCTGTTGCAGAATCCATACCTTTTGTCTGTGTTTCTCTGGTACCAGGTCTAGTACCCACACACAAAACTCCTGGCTTAGAGTATGCATGGCATAATTTCCACTTAGGCTGACACCATCTGTCATCCAGGCTCGGTTCAGGAAGCATAGGGAAAACCAGGAGCAGTTTCAAATTTGCCAATAGTGGTTTTTTTTTCCAATAACTGCAAAATAAAAAATTAAAATGGAGTATAACTATTTACAAAGGCAGTACAAACAGAGAAAACAAAGTTCTTCTTCTGAGTGTTTATTCTTAATCTAAGTTTCAGTCTCTCAGTCACTGTCTTTCTCTTTTTTTGCAAAAACATTGCTGCTCTTTTTATAAGTCTTTGCAAACTCCGCTCGTTAACAGACATCCTGTTTTTCCTAAAATGTGCTTTTCAGTTTCTTGCAGATGCAGCAAAAAGAACATAATGACCCAGTACTGACCTCTTGTTTATAGTTCTGCAAAGGTTTAAAAACTGCATCGTTGGTTAACCTCTTGTGCTCCAAATAGCTTTTTGCAACCATTTCAACAGTAAAACTATATACAGTATTAAACAAAGGGATCCCATTATCACATACAGTTTTACACAGAGATTCACACATATTTTTTATAACTGCAGATATTCAAGGGGAAAAAAGACAGAACAGCAAGTGAAGGTAGAGAGATAGTGAGAGGCAAAGAATCACGAGACCATTGGAGTGATCAGTTCCTAGGACTCACAAGAAAATTTGGTTGCACAACCAGACATACAAGAGACAGAAAAGAAGAAGATAGAACAGACCCTTGTGTTTAAACTCTTTCTGCATAACAAATGGTGCAGGGCCTTATTCAACCCTGTCACATGCCCAAGTTCATCAAGGAGGGAGCTAGGGTCAAGCTTGGAATGGCCTCTAAGTAGAATAACTTTGGGAGGAATTTTAGGTGCAGAGACTTTCCAGATACAGAAGATAGGTGTATGGTCAGAAACAGAGCCAGGAAAGGTGCCAGGCATTAGAATCCTTTCAGCCTTATTTGTCAGGATCCAGTTAAGAAGAGTATGTTTCCCCCAGAACTTGACAATCTAGTGGGAGCAGTGATGAGCTGTTTAAGGTCAAAGCCAGCGAGCAGAGGTTCGCATCACTTATTACAAGTCCCCAGCCAGTTAAGATTATGGTCACTCAGAATCAACACCTCATTAGAGGCAATCTGCTGGCTAACTTTCTCAAGAAGATAGTTTAGCCCATTGATGCCTCCAGCAGGAGAATTATAGGCACAAACCAGGTGAATTTTCTTTGTGTTCCCCAGGAGGAGCGGCAAGTGCAGGAAATCACAAGTTGGGGAGGGGGGATAACCGTGTTGTATAAAGGAGACCATGCAGATGGTTCTTATAATAACCCACACATTTTTTTACCAGGTTGGTCAAGCCTAAGAAAACTTAAGCCCAGTAGAGAACAGGTCGAGTCTGGTATTAAGAGCTTAAGCAGGTCTCAGTGAGACAAACAGTGTTAGGGTTATAGTGAGTAATCTAGGCAGTGACCTCTTCAAAATTTGCTAGGAGACTCCTGACATTTAGATGGAAAGCCTTTAGACCTTTTATAGCAGACCAGGCAGGAGTACCAATGTACTGAGAGGTAGGAGGACTGGGATTCAGTTCAACATCTCCTGCCAGGGCAATGCAGAGATAAGCTACCTGATATAGGAATACACAGGATAATGGGTTTGTCAGGGACATAGGGTGACAAAGTCTGTGCTTAACAAATACACAGCGTTGTGAAAGGACACAACTATATACCAGAAAGCCTAGTTCAGGAGACTTATTCTGAGGTTGGAGAAGAAAAAGTCTCTAAAGGGGGCAGCAGAGGAAGGGCTAGCAAAACCAGTGGTCACAGGGGGTGCAAACAAATGAGACCTGTAGCATAATCAAAGTAACAGCAATCCCCATGAGAAAGTACATTGTTAAATAGAAACCCCACGGATAGGGCAAGTTATAAATTTGTACTGAATTCAACATAGTATGCTGCCCAGCTGTAGTGAAAATAGAGTGCAGACCACACATGCAATGCAAGACCGTAGCTTAAGACCACAGCACACACAACAAGGCACCAGTAATTACAGGTCAGCCCAGAACAGCAGAACAGAAAAAGGGACCAATAACAAAGGGAACTAAGCTGACAATAATAATGCAGGGAGCTATAGGTCAGAAAACATAGCTGCTACATGCTTGAAAAGCTATACAGCCATGTGCCACATTCCAGACAAACCATCTACTGCAATAGGATGTTAGTACTATGTAATTCAGGTACACAGGGCTACAAGAAATTATAGATGAGCATGTCACCCAGTTTGGGTATGATACTTAGGCAGGACTGGTCCTTGAGGTTAATTCTATATACTCAGTATAGCATTGTGAAACTTTACATCCAAAGTAAGTAAATAGCAACATATGTAGTTCTGTCCTTATCCATTGCTACCTATGTGCAGAATACTCTTGATATTTCACAGGTAACCAGTTTAGACTTCTAGCGGGTTTAGCGGGCTCACAACTATGCAATAAACAGTAACTTAGGTTGTAATCAATGGACAGTGTCTGCTGCACCCAGCAGCATCTCCTGGTGGACTCCCTTTGGCAGGCTCCCAATGTCCTTTGCACTCGTCATTAGCATGAGAACTGCAGCTTGAGGACTGTTATGGGAAAGTCAGCTATTATGTGGAAACAAGCTTCCTGAATGGCTGGGGAGGCTGTCAAGTGTCCCAGAGTGGAGCAGGGTCACCATGGGTTCGATATGGCAATCGGTGTTAGGGGGAGGGCTTGGGAACACCAGAAGAAGCCCTCCATGTCCCTCCAGGTTATTTGATGATGGTCTGGTGGCTGTTGAAAGGATGGCAGTCCCACTGATGAAACAGCCCTTTTTGAAAAGTGGTGGGCTGCCAATAGTGGATTCAGATTGGTGCTAGATTTCACTGAGAGCCTTCTGATTGGCTGGGGTGGCTGTCAAGGGTCCCAGAGCGGAGCAGAGTAGCTGTGGGTCTGGAATGGTGATCGCTCACAGGGGGAGGTCTGGGGGCACACTGGCTTAAGCCCTTCACATCCCCAAGGTAATTTGGCAGCAGTCTGGAGGCTGTTGAAAGGATAGAAGTCTCACTAGTGAAACAGCCCTTTTTGAAAAGTGGTGGGTATCCAATAATGGATTAAGACTGATGCCAGAGTTAACTGGGAGCCTCCTGATTGGCAGGGGAGGCTCTCAAGGGTTCCAGAGTAGGAGCAGGCCACTGTGGGTCCAGTGCGACAATCGCTATTGGGAGGAGTGCTGGAGAACACCAGTTGAAGCCCTTCACATCCCCCCAAGTCATTCGGCAGCATTCTGGTGTCTGTTAAAAGGATGGAAGTCCCCCTGGTGAAACAGCTCTTTTTGAAAAGCGGTGGACTTCCAATAGTGGATTCCAATTGGTGCTAGAGTTCACTGAGAGCTTTCCGATTGGCTGAGGAGGCTCTCAAGGGTCCTGGAGTGGAGCAGGACCACCATGGGACCAGATTGGTGATCTCTTTCAGGATTAGGGCTGGACAGTACCAGCTTCTCCACATCCTCCAGGTCATTTGCAGCAGTTCAGTGTTTGTTGAAAGATGGAAGTCCCACTGGCAAAAAACAGCCCATTTTGAAAAGTGGTAGTCTTCCAATACTGGACTCAAATTGGCATTAGAGTTCATGGAGAGCCTCCTGAATGGCTGCAGAGGCTGGGCTGTCAAGGGTCTTGAAGTGGAGCAGAGTCACTGTGGGTCCGGGGTGGCATTTGCTATCAAGGGTGGGCTGAAGAATACAGGCTGAAGTCCTCCATGTCCCTCAGGTTGTTCAGCAGCAGTCCAGTGACTATTGAAAAGATCCTGCTGGTGAAGCAGCCCTTTTTGAAATGTGGCAGGCTTCCAATGGTGGATTTTGATTGGCGCTAAAGTTCACTGTGAGCCTCCTGATTGACTGGAGAGGCTCTCAAGGGTCTCAGAGTGGAGCAGGGTCACTGTGGGTACAGTGTAGTGATTGCTGTCTGGGGTAGGGATGGGGAACATCAGCTGAAGCCCTTCACATCCCCTAGGCAATTCAGTGGTGGTCCACTGGCTGTTGAAAGGCTATTGAAAGAATGTATGGTGGAGGTGTACTTGACTGATTCAGAGAACTTAAACATTGATGAGAAGTCACTTATATGCTGGGGATGGGGAATCAGTGGGAGTGTGGCAGACCCCGCTGATCCCCGTTCCATCTGCACCCTCCTATTGCCGACTGCATCACAGGAAGGAAACTGAGGAGCTTGAAGTTATCCGTTTTGCACGTTTCTGTGGGCAGTGAGTGACTGTGGTTGTTCTACTCCCTAATACTGATTTTTTTCATCTGCTGCATAGTGTGAAGGGCAGGAGATTTTACTTCCTGTGACTGCTGCTGCTGTTAACTGTTTTTTTACAATGGTGGTAGGTTTGTCCATTGGAACTGTGTGCTGCTAAGTACTGTCTATACTGCTGAAGGTTTTAATTTTGCAAGTTGGCTGATTTGGACTGAACAGCATATTAAGTACTGCAGGGACCTTGCTGTTTTTATTAGTTTTTCAGTGCTTACCTTGCACAGAGTGTTTTTTTGCATTAATTCTGGCTGCTGCATTGTGCTGGTGTGTTGAGCCTCTTCTTCCTGCCTTCGGCTCAGCAGTGCTGTGTTATCGGTGTGTATTGCCTGGCAACAGTATATTCTACACTTGCCTGCCCCATTATGCCAAGCCACACCCCCTGTCCTGATTGGTGGTGGCAGCCCAGTCTGGCAGGAGTTTGGAGTTCAAATAAAACCACTGCTTAGATGAGGTGGCATCTACAGTGGTGGCGAAGTGCGGCCAATTGCCGGAGAGTCCGTGGGAACCGTGGGGGCCTGGTCCAGTTATTCTGGTCTTAGAAGCATAAAGGTATAGGGTGCTGTTATTTGAAGGCTTGATTATGGGGTTAAATTGGGTTTGGATGTGCTCGTTATGCTGTACCCTTGTTTTGCTTAACACTGTGTGTATGAGTATTCCTGTTGTGGAGCAAGCAGGATTATTAGAACAGGATAACTTCTCCATGTCAAACGTACTGCTTCAGCATCATCACTCAGTACTCGTACACAATTTATTAGCCTTTGAGAGTCAATGCATTTTTAATTGTGGACTTTTTATATTGAGTAAATACACACGTCAGTGGTTAGAGGGGTTGGGTAAGTTGAAACATGGTGTTTGTTTTGTTGTGTTAGTACATTTGCTTTTGTTATCAGGTGATGTAGAGGTTAATCCTGGGCTAGCTGACACTTTTCCTGGAAGTAATGGGCATTTTGCCTATAGTTGGGCTAAAGCCCATGGATTAAAACTGATGCATCATAATGTGCATATTTTAATTCCCAAGCTAGGTGAGCTTCAGGTTATTACCCATACTTATAAATCTGATATTGTGGCAGTCTCTGAAACCCAGCTTAAACATTCATTACCGGATTCTTTGCATTTGATAGCTGGGTATGAGATGTTAAGAGCTGATCGGGTTGGCAAGAAAAAGGGTGGGGGTGTTGCAATATTTTTTCATGAGCAGTTGACAGCCTTGTTACTGAGTTTGAGTGTCTCTGTTGATTGCTTGTCTGATTGGCTGTTGGTTTGTTTAATTCTGGGGGGCTAAAAGCTTGTTACTGTTGACTGCCTGTATAATCCTCCACAGCTTAGGGTTTCTGGGTTGAAATATTTTTTATCTACCAATGCCTCTTACATATCTGATTCTGATTTTGTTCTTTTAGGGGATGTTAATTTAAACTGGTCAATGGGAGAAGGGCAGAATTACGAGTCCTTATTGTAGTCTTTTGATCTACATCAGCTTATAAAAGATCCAACTTGGCTGAATATCCAAGCAGGTAATCATACCCTTTTGGATTGGGTAATAGTTAATAGATTAGAAGTTGTTTTGCAAGTTGGTATACTTTCAGAATCTGTGTTGGATCATCAGGCTATTTTTTGTGTGCTTAACTTTAGGAAGGCCAGGGTTTCTCCCCGTTTTATCCAGTTTCGTAATTTCAAGAACGTTGACTATCATGCTATACAATCTGATTTATTCTCAATTGACTAGTCATGGCTTGATTTAATTCCGTATTCTGATGATGAAATTGATTTTTTTGTCAACAGTTAATTCCAATACAGAACACGGTTTTTCCAATTCACTTCCTAAGAGTGAAAGGTAATAGATGGCTTACAAGTGAATACAGGGACTGGATTAGGTGGTGAGATCAGGCCTGGTCAAATTATAAACACTCTCCTTCTGTTTCAACTCTGAATATTTATAAGTCCCTGCGGGATAAGGTTAGTGGGCTGGTAAAATCTACTAAGCACGCCTTCTGGAATTACTATTTTAAGAAAAGTTGTGCTAACCCTCATAAATCTGATGTTCAGTGGTTTGTGTTCTAGAAATGAGCAGGGTCCGGTTAACTTGTTACATCTGATGGTGAATTGTCTAATCTTGGAGAAATTGCTAATTTGCTAAACATTAACTTTTCTAATTTTTCTTCTTATATGAAGTCTGTTTGCAATCCCTCATGGAATGTTCAAGGTTTTGAGCCTATTTCTATTGATAGGCCACCTTTTTATTTTCATTGGGTTACATGTAGGGAGGTTGAGACGCTATTAATGTGTCTTCCAAATAAACACAGTGACTGTGAGAGTGGACTTGATGGTAGGTTTCTATGATTAGTAGCTCCTTTGATTGCTGGCCCATTATGTACAGTGTTTAATTTGTAAAAAAACAAAACAAAAACAAGGCGCTGAGTCAGCATGTGGTCTAAAAGCAAAACAAAATGGTTATATTAAATGCACGCTGAAAATAGAAAATAGAGTTAAAAATCTACGTTTCGACCTTAGGTCTTCTTCAGGAAATATCTAAAAGAGAAAAAAAACAAGTTAGTTAATTTATGTTTAACATCTGGGCAGTTTCCTACTATTTGGAAATGTGCTAAAGTGGTTACAGTTCCAAAAAAAAACCAAAAACAATGCTGTGTTACCTGATGATTTTTGACCTATTTCTATTCTAAACGCTATCAGTAAGTGGTTTGAGAAAATAGTAACTATTCAAATTACTGATTATTTGGAAAAGTATGACATTTTGGCTAAACAGCAGCATGGGTTTAGGAAATTACATGGAACGGAGACTGCCTTGGTCAGGTTCACAAATGCCACCCTCTTAGGTTTCGAAAAAGGCTTAATGACTGGGGTGGTGTTTGTGGACCTGACCAAGGCATTTGATCTTACTGAACATAAATCATTGATGGACAAATTGTTGCATCTTGGCTTTTCAGACTCTGTAGTTGATTGGTATACCGACTATCTCACTGGTTGTTCTCAGTTTGTGTCCATTGGATCTGTATTTTCATCTACTTCTGAAGTTAATGTTGGTGTACCCCAAGGCTTGATTTTGAGGCTGCTGTTGCTGAGTTTATTAATCAGTTGCCGTCCATCTTCAAGCTCTGTAACAGTCTCCTCTATGCAGATGATTTTGTGTTGTATTATCCATCCAAGTCACTCACTGAACTTTTGGCTATTGTGGAGTCAGAGTTTACTAAGGTCTGCAGCTGGTTTGTTAAAAATGGACTAATAATACTCGACATAAAAAAACAAAATCTATGTTGTTTGGAACCCCCAAACATGCTTCAAACTAACTCGATTTCTTTTCTATTTCAGATATTACTGGTGCTTTAGTATAATAGGTTTATGAGTTTAGGTATTTGGGTGTTCTGTTAGACCCTTGTTTGTCATTTAACATTTTCAAGTTGTCTCTACTTGTCATACCATAAATCAGAAACAGGCAGTACGTTATAACATTAAGCACTTTTTCTCTCCAGATGTTCACAGCTTTATTGCCCAGGGTTCTCTTATGCCTCATTTTGACTACTGTGTAAGCTTATATTATGGTATTGGTGCTAAGGAAACCAAGATGCTCTTGGTTGCATACAACATTATTTGCAGATTTGTTCTAGGTTCCTCCTACCATACTCATCATTGTCTGTTGTATTCTAATCTCTATTGGCTATCCCCAAATCAAAAATTGCTTACAAGCCTGACTGTCAAATATTTAAATCAATTTTTTATCCCTGAAATTTCCTTTGACTGACCTGGTAACTATTCAGAATCATATGACTTCTTTGAGGTATTCTCAAATGATAGCTTTACAATCGATTTTTTGCAAGTCTAAGCTGGGGTCACATTTTTTTTCAGTTTCTGCCACTGTTTTGAAACAGCTTGCCTGATGGTCTCTGGGCTTCCTCTTCATTGCATAAATTTAAAATCTATTGTAAGTGTTACTTAATGGCTGCTGATAATTGTGTCTATTACTTGTAAACTGTCTTATTGTTATTGTTGTTATTTTATTGTATATCGTGTTTGCTTTTTTGTCAGGCTGGACCTGAAAATGGACTTGTACCAGTGCCCTGTCCTGGTTAACAAAATAAATTAGATGAAATATACTGGGCAACAAAAGTTCAGGAGTGGCTGGCATTATCTCCTGTGGCAAAACAATGAGCAGTTTACCATCTAGTGTTGGTTCTGAATAATTGTTCAGTTCATCATGGGCTATTACTGCTGACACTACTGATTCTCATCTCTTCCTACTTATCTCTTGACTCTCTTCTCTTCCAACCTCTCTGCCATCCTATGCACTTTGTTTTAGGGACTCCCAAACTTTTTTCTCCATACCTTACTCCAAATTGGCCACTGGGCAGTCTGATTTCTCCTACCACCTTCCTTCCATATGAAGCAATTTCTCCCCCTCCCTTTTTCTTCTTTCTTCATCCTATAACCCCTTCACTCAACAACTCAGACTCCTCTTTACTCCCTTCTTTGTCTTCCCAGGCATCAGATAAGCTGTGCCCCTAACTGATTTATTGTCAACATTGCCTACAGCTTGCTTCTGTGGTAGTGACTAGGGAGGATGTTGGGTGCTTCATACCCCAAGGAAGGTGGTAGAGGACCCTGGAGGCAGAGGCGTCATTAGGGTGACAAAAGATCCTGGGCTCCAACCCTCAAAGGCTGGGGGTAGCCACAGACATTTTTATAAAAAGACTTATTTCAGCAGTTCCACAGAGGAGGGGTTTGGGGCCCACATGAAAACTTCCTGGGCTCAAGCCCCTGAGGCCAGGGTTTGAGAATGTCCCTACCCAGAGGAAGAACATAGGAACATATGAAACTGCCAGCAGATATAGGCCATATGGTCTATCAAGTCTGCTCGAGTGTGCAGCTAGCAATCTATTACACTGCAGTTGCCCCTCCCTCCCCTTCCCTCCCCCAAATGGTGACCCTCCCCTCAGTTTTTCCCATTCCTTTTAAACTGCCCACCAACTTACAGGATACCACCTCGTCTGGCAGTGCATTCCATAGACACCATCTTCTCCATGGAAAAGTGCCTCCTCATTTCTCTCCTGACTCTTCTACCCTCCAATCTCAGACCATGCCCCCTCGTGTCCCTCCCTCCCTCCCCTTAAATTAAAAATTCCCTCTGTACCAGTCTTGTTTATACCCTTCATATATTTAAAGGTCTCAATCATGTCCCCCCCCATCCTTCCTCTCCTACAGAGAGTACATGTTAAGCTCCCTCAGTCTCTCCTCATAGGGTTTGTCTTCCAATCCCAGGATAATCCTTGTTGCTCTTTGCTGGACCCCTCCAGTAATCGAACATCTTTCTTTAAGTACGGGCACCAGTACTGCATGCAGTACTCCAGGTGCAGCCTCACCAATGATCTGTACAGAGGCAGGATCACCTTCCCACCGGAGGTGATTCCTCTAGCAATACATTCCAGCATCTTATTGGCATTAGCTGTTGCTTTCCTGCACTGTGCTGAGTGGTTCATTTGTCCAGTTATTATCACCCCAAAATCTTTCTCCTCCTTTGTAATGGCTATCTGTATCCTTTCCAACTTATAACACCTCCTTGGGTTCCTTGCTCCCAAGTGCATGACTTTGCACTTCTTAGCATTAAACCCCAGCTGCCATGTGTCTGACTAGTTCTCAAGTTTAGCCAGATCATCCTGCAGCCCCTGCCACCCTACCATGTCATCCACCACTGCACCGATCTGTATGTCATCCACAAAAAGACTAATCTTGTTCTTAATGCCATGCGAGATGTCAGCGATGAAAATGCCAAACACCAGGCCCAGTACTGAGCCCTGTGGCATCCCACTCATTACAGCCCATGGAGATAAGAGTTCCCTTCCCACCACTACCCTCTGTTGTCCCAGTTCTTGATCCAGTTCACCATCTTTGTCCCGGCTCCCTGGTATTCCAACTTGTTAATCAGTCTCCCATGCGGCACAGAGTCAAATGCCTTGCTGAAATCCAGATACAGAACATCCACCGCATGGCCCTTGTCAAGTGCTCTAGTCATCCAGTCATAATCGTCAATCAGGTTGGTCTGGCAGGATCTGCCAGAGACAAACCCATACTACTTTCTGTCCTGGAGTCCATTACCTTCTAGAAAGGTTATTGTTTCCATTAACTTTCCCACAATGGATGTTAGGCTTACTGGTCTATAGTCTTCTTGTTCATCCTAGGGTCTGCTTTTATGGAGGGGCACCACATGAGCCATCCTGCAGTCCTGGGGTATGCAATCTGTTCCAGAGAGGTATTAAACAAGTCTGCCAATGGCTCTGCCAGGATATCTGCCAATTCCTTCAGTACCCAGGGTGTACACCATCTGGTCCTGGTGGCTTATTCACCCTCAGTGCCCTTAATACTTCTAGTACCCTGCCCACTGTGATTTCCCCATCCATCACCCCTCCCTCATTTGTCTTCCCTCCCTTCCCCCTGAGGCAGTGACCCATCCTTCTCCTTAGTAAATACAGAACAAAGGTATTCATTTAGTGCTTCTGCCTACACTACCCCTTTCTCTGTCTACCTCCCATCCTTCCTGATATATAATTTGATCCTTGCAGATCCTTCTCTCCCTTATGTACCTGAAGAAGTCCTTTCCCCCATCCTTGGTGCCCTGTGCCAGTCTAAGCTCTCTGGAGGCCTTAGCTACCCTGACTTCTCTGGTCATCTCTCTGGAGGAAGAAACTTTGCATAGGGGACTCAACTGTGAGGGGGATTGATTTGGAAATAAGAAGGGAGGTGGAGAGAGAGGTTGGGTGCATGGGCGGTGCCACGTCCCAGTGGGATGTGAAGCAGATCTTGAGGATTGTTAAGGCAGCAGGGCAGGAAGGAGAGCTGGCTATCATTGTTCACTTGGGGATTAATGATGTGGATAGGGATGGAGCAGGGTTAGTGCAGGTGATGTTTAGGGAGCTAAGGAGGTGTCTTAGGCAGGTAGTGCACTCTGTGGCTTTGCTGTGGTGCTGCATGTCCATGACAAGAAGATAGAGTGGGTTCTCTGCACCAGAAGCTTCAGCTCATGGTTGAAGGAATGGTGTAGTGAAGAGGGGTTCAGCTACATTGGGAACTGGGGACCCACCTGGAGGGATAAGGGTCTATTCGGTGGCAATGGCTTCTATCAATCTGGAAGGGGAACCACAGTCTTCAGTGAATGGTTTAAATTTTACTTTGATGAACACGTAAACTAGTGAGATGGGTGGTGAAAGGATTCAGAGAAGCAGAACCTGCCCCCCCATAGATTGAAGTAGAGAGTAGGGAAGACTAAAGGGGAGATGAGTACCATAGGGTGTAAATGAATAATAATAATTATAAAAAAACACAGGCTGGTAGAAAATGAAGGGGGATGGGAACAAGAGTATTAAAAAGAGAGGGAAGGAGGGAGGGCCAAATGGAAAAAAAGTGTGTTAGCATGCAGAATGGTAACAAAATCTGGAAGGCCATGTGTGTGAATGCTAGAAGTCTAGTAAATAAAATTCCAGACCTAGAAGCCATGATGGCAGAGGCTGATCAGGATATTGTAGCCATTACTGAGTCATGGTATACTGAAAACCATGACTGGGACATGGCTATACCAGGTTATACTCAGTTTAGGAAGGACGGAGTGGAAGAAACGGGAGGGGATATGGTGCTTTATGTGAAGGAAGGCATAAAAGTGAAGGAGACACAGGGAATAGAAGGGGGTGGAGTTAAGGCGGATCACCCTGGAGATGGGCAACAGTGCCACTATTCACATTGGCATGATCTAAAGACCTCCAACACAGGGGGAGGATTTAGATACGGTACTGGTGGAACCCATTGTCAAGATGGCAGATAAGGAGGAGGTGCTACTGGTGGGGGACTTCAATTTGCTACATGTAGACTGCAGCCTCCCAGCTACAGCTTTAGCTAGAAGCAGGGACATTGTGGACTCCCTGCAGAGGGCATTCCTCAGGCAACTAGTCAGGGAGCCCCCCTCCATGGTGAGGCAATACTGGACTAGGTACTCACAAACAATGACAGTGTTGCAGATGTCAAGGTGGGAGGCCCCCTGGGGACCAGTGATCACCATACAGTGTGGTTCAACACAAGGACAGCTGTGGAATCGAACCACACAAGGGGAAGGGTCCTTGATTTCAGGAGGGTAAATTTTACAAAGATGGGGGAATGACTCTGGGATGACCTGGTTGGGAGGGGGGGATGACCTGGATGGGGTGCAGGAACAGTGGATGAAGCTAACAGAGGGCATAGGGAAGGCAACAAACCTCTGCATCGATCAAGCAAGTGGAAAAAACAAAAGAAAAAAGTGATCACTATGATTCTCAAAAAAAATTGGCTGAAAAAGTAAAGACTAAAAGGGTAGCATTCAGAAGGTATAAGGAGACCTACAAGGAGGAGGATAGGGAGCTGTACTGGGGAAACAGAGTGAAGCAGGGAAAGCAGTAAGGAGCATGAAGGTGAAAACTAAGGACAGAATAGCCCAGGCAGTAATGAAGGGGTGCAAGACATTTTTTAGGCATGTAAATGAAAAGAGGAAGACCAGGAAAGAGATTGTAAGGTTAAGAAGGGAAGGGGGGGACTGCGCAGAGGAGGACCAGGAAAAGGCAGACATCCTGAAAATAAAAACCTTTTCTGAGTGCTCACAGAAGGAGAAGGGAAGGGGCCACTAAACAGTAACAGGAGGTTGGGAGACAGGAAGGTGGGCACAAGTCCTTTTTCAGAGGACAGAGTCCTTAACTCACAAATCTGAAAGTGGATAAAATGATGGGGCCAGACATGCTGACCCAATGCAGTGCCTGATATCACTTTTGCAGTGCTATGCATATAGTGTGGTGGATCGAGAGTGTCACATGTAGGTTGTGTTGCATTAGTGACACCTCTGTGTTAGTCGTTGAAGTGTGATTGAGGTGTAAATGGTACATCAGATTTGAAGTGGGATTAGTGGTGGTGTTTAAGTGATTTTTAAGCTATCCTTAAAAAAACACCTTTCTTAGTTGAATCATCCGAATACCTGTATACCTAGGACCTGAATACCAAATATTTGGCTGAATATTTGAGAAAAGGTAGTCTCCCAGCCAGAGTCTGCTTCATAAATCCTGCTCTTCTGCACAATAAACCAACATAATATTGTTGCCTTATATCAAATAGTAGCTATCCTGTCAAGAAATGTAGGTAACAGTCATGCATGGCAAATCTGGTGTCCAAAGCAAAGTGACAATCTTTGTTTGAAACTGTCCTTACTCCTTACCTTAGTGCACTAGTTAGATCATCAGAATATGTAAGAGATGAGACCCAAAAGGGTATAGATTCTTGGGGGATTCTCACCTACTCAGGGTCTAGTGAGGATCTACACCATAGGCAGGTATTTATCCCCCAGCTACCCACACCCTGAAGGTTCTTATCGTGTTAAGAAAATGGACAGAGTTGGCCCAATGCAACTAATTTTCTAGTTGCAGTAGGATGGGGCTGTAAATCCCTACAAGCAGCGCTGAGCGGAGCAGCGACAGTAGCAAGCAGAGCAGAGAGCTCTGAAGCTCAGCATAAGCTGCAGCATGGAAATGTGAGCTGCACACTGTCTCTCTTATTTTACTGAGCAGTGTTGATTGATGCACTCACCACCTGTGACTGCTGTCAGCCAGTCCTGTTACAGGATTTCCGTAACCCATTTTCTGAAATAATAATACTATAGTCTATTACTGATAGAACGACGTTTGAGACTGCTAGCCTATGTGTCTTCTGGGTATTGTCGATTTTATTATGCTAATAATACAGCAAACATATTTGTAGATGTGATAAGAGGATCAATATTATCTGCACGTGACAGTGCACTATCAAAGTACAAGCCAAAGTACAATATTTAAAAGACCCTACCTGTGCTATCAGGTCTCCCTCAAGAGTAGTAATATCCAAGTCTGCCTGGTCTCCTGATTTGTTCTTTCACTACATACAGTCATACATTTTGTTGTTAAGTGTTCATAACCAGTTTGGTTAGCTGAAAACATGACTGCATACTATTAAAATCTTATTGACGGGGACCCAAAAAAGCAGGTTAGCAACACATTTCTGGAAATATCACTAAATCATCAGCATATATAATACTTTCACCGTTTACACACACCAAAGGCAGTTCATCCAGGAACAGGCTAAATAATTAAGGCCTTAAAATGGACCCTTGTTGGAGACCAGTGCTAACTGGCATAGAAAAGGAAAAAAACATTATTTATTTTTCATCCTCTAGAAATGGCTAAACAGGCAATATAGAAATCATCCCTGCATTTCTGGTGACAAACCTAGTCTACCTAACTTTAATAAAAATAGTCTGGAGTCTACCAGGTCAAGTGCTTTGGTTAAATCTATAAAGATCACACCTGCACAGTCCTCACTGTTCAAATCACAGAGCAAAAAGTCAGTTAAACCGACACATGGTTATGTGGCCTAAAACAAAAACAGTGTGGCAATAGATGCCATAGGCAAAACTGCGTGCACTGAAGTAAGGTCAGTTAAAACTCCTTACCCAAAGACAACTCACATGAGGCAACCCTCCCCCTTCTACCTCAAAATTGTCACTAAATTGCAGGCTCAAAAATACATCACAAAGGCTATTAATAAATCCAGATCAAGCGTGAAGCAGATCTTGAGGATTGTTAAGGCAGCAGGGTAGGAAGGAGAGCTGGCTGTCATTGTTCACTTGGGGATTAATGATGTGGATAGGGATGGAGCAGGGTTAGTGCAGGTGATGTTTAGGGAGCTAAGGAGGTGTCTTAGGCAGGTAGCGCACTCTGTGGCTTTGCTGTGGTGCTGCATGTCCATGACAAGAAGGACCTCAAACTGATCACCCTCACCCTTGGTGAGGTCATCTCTCCTATGACACACATACTGAATCTGTCCCTAACTACAGCCACATTCCCCAAAATGTGAAAAAAAGCCATGGTCACTCCCTTCTTTAAAAGTGGTGACCATATTAACTCTGCAAACTACCAACCAATCTCAATCCTCCCCCTCCCGTCGAAAGCGCTTGAAAGGCTAGTCAGTGACCAGCTTGTAGACTGCCCGGACAAGTACAATCTACTGTGCCAACAACAGCATGGCTTTAGAAAACTGCACAGCACTACAGCTGCCCTAGTTGAGTTCTCCAGCTTCATCCATGATGCCCTAGATCAAGGACTCTTGGTTGGTGCTATACATATTCACTTAAAAGCATTTGACATTGTCAGTCATGTCTTACTTCTAAATCAGCTGTCTGCTACCAGTCTTCCCCAGAATCAGTGGGGTGGTTCCGGAGCTACCTCACCAGACGTTCCCAACAGGTCAAAATCCAAGACACCCACTCAGGCCATTGTTATGTCACATCAAGGGTTCCCCAGGGCTCAATCCTTGGACCTATACTTTTCAGCATATTTCTAAATAAACTACCTTCCACCTGCTCTGACCATGTCCTCCTATATGCAGATGATGCAGTACTGTTTTCTAGACATGCAAACCCTGACACCCTGGTGAAACCAATACAAACTAATTTTACCGCTGCTGAGTCTTGGCTCATGAACCACCAGCTTCTTTTAAACTACAAGAAGACCAAGACAATGCTTTTTGCCACCTCACAAAACAAAATTATCAACTTCAGATTCACAACACCCACAACATACAGTAGCTCTGGAAATGGTAACCACTTTCAGGTACCTGGGTGTCACACTCGACAGTTCCCTCTCCTTTTCACAATACATTGATATAGTCACCAAGGCTGCCAACTCAAGAATTGGCCTTCTGTACAAACACAGGCATTGTCTTACTGAAGAGGCCCTCAAGATGGCTGTAACTAGTTCTGTCCTGTCGGTGATCAACTGTGGTCTAGCAGTCTATGGGGCAGCTATTGCCTTAAATTGAATCAGAACAATCCTCAATAAAGCCTGTAGGCCTACCCTTGGTGCCAACTGACTAACTCATACTTGTGAGCTCTATTCCAGTGTTGGGTGGCTCAACATGGGAAACAGAGTTCAGTATCAGGTATGCCTGCTAGCAAAAAAGACTACACTAGGCCTCACCACCCTGGGCCTATGCGATCTCCTTTGCCCTGACAACAATGCCAGAAATACTAGAGGAGTAAGTAATAGATCATAGATACATAGACAGTGTAGGCAGATAAGGGCCTATGGTCCACCCAGTCTGTTTATTTGAGCTTGTAAGTTCAGTTTATGTTTTCCTAGAAGTCTGTTGCCCCTTACCCCTGACCTCCAGAATTCCTTTATGTCTATCCTATGCATTTTTAAATCCCATGATTGTTTCAGCCCCCACCACTTCCTCTGGCCGGGTGTTCCACTAGTCCACCACCCGTTCTGTAAAGAAATTCTTGCTCACGTTTCCTCTGAATCGTCCTCCCTCCAACTTCATCCCATGCCCTCTAGTCCTGGAACATCTTTTTTGCTTAAAAATAGTGTATTCCTGCACCCTGTTCCTCCCTGTAAGATACTTGTATGTCTCCATCATATCCCCTCTCTCCCTCCTCTCCTCCAGGGAGTACATGTTCAGTTCCTTTAACCTGTCCTCATAGGACTTGTGATGCAATCCATGCACCATCTTTGTTGCCCTCCTCTGAACCTTCTCTACCCTGTCTATGTCCTTACATAGGTAAGGTCTCAGAACTGTACACTGTACTCAGGTGGGGCCTCACTAGGTGTCTTGTATAGTGGAATTATGACCTCCTTTTCCTGCTGGTGATGCCTCCTATGCATCCCAGCATCCTATTTGCTTTACCTGCTGCCTTGTCACACTGTTTCCTACCTTGAGGTCATCAGAGATGATAACCCCAAGATTCCTTTCCTGCTTGGTGCATGCTATATCCTCACCCCCCAACTGATGTATTGTGCCAGGGTTTTTGTGCCCCATATGCATTATCTTGCATTTCTTTGCATGGAATTTCAACTGCCAAATCCCTGACCATTCTTCAAGTTTCTGCAGGCCCCTTCTCATTCTGTCTACACCCTCTGGTGTGTCTACTCTGTTACAGAGCTTTGTGTCATCAGCAAACACTGAAATTCTGCCTTCTAGGTCCTGCACAACGTCACTGATGAAGATGTTCAATAGGACTGGTCCCAGCATTGATCCCTGTGGTACCTCACTGGTCAGTCTTCCCTCTGTGGAGTGACAGCCATTTACCACCACCCTCTGTGTCCTGCCGCCCAGCCAGTTACCTACCCACCACACAACTGTCCTGCCCACACCCATATTCCCCAGTTTGTGTAATAGTCTTCTGTGTGGCACAGTGTCAAATGCCTTGCTGAAGTCCAGATAGGCCATGTCCACTGCCCTCCCCTGATCCACCTCCCTAGTCACCCAGTCAAAAAATTCAACGAGGTTGGTCTGACATGACCTCCCCCTGGTGAAACCATGCTGTCTTGGATCCTGTAGTCCATTGACAACCAGATGTTCCACCAATCTCTCCTTCAGTAGTGCTTCCATGATCTTCCCCACTACCGAGGTGAGGCTGACAGGTCTGTATTTCCCCGCTTCCTCTTTGTTCCCACTTTTGTATAAGGGGACTACATCTGCTGTCCTCCAGTCTTTGGGTACCTCCCTGTTTCCAGTGATCGGCTAAACAGGATAGCCAGAGGTTCAGCCACCACCTCTTAGTTCTTTAAGGACCCTGGGGTGCACCCCATCTGGCCCCATTGCTTTATCAACTCTTATTACTTCCAGTTCCTTCAGGACCCTTTCTTGTGTAAAGGGACTTGTGTCCATTTCTGCACCATTCTCACCCGTTGTACTCCCTTCAGACCCATTACCCTCCTCTTCCTCAGTAAAGACTGAGCAGAAATACCTGTTCAATATGTCAGCTTTACTGTTGTCATCCTCCACGTGGCCCCCATCCTCCCCCTTCAGTCTCACTATCCCTTCCTTTGCCTTTCTTTTTTCACTTATGTTCCTGTAAAAGGTTTTGTCCCCTCTACCCACTGATTTTGCAATGTGTTCTTCTGTCTGAGCTTTGGCTTCCCTTACTGACCTCCCTGCCTCCCTTTGCTTCTCCTGGTACTTCTCCCTATCCCCTTCTGCCTGTGTCTTTTTATATTGCCTGAATGCAATCTTTTTGGCTTTCACTTTCTTTGCTACCTCTTTGGAAAACCATAATGGTCTCCTCTTCCTTTTCCTCTTGCTAACCTGCTTAATGCATAATTCTGTTGCTCTTGTAGTCCCCATTTTAAATACTGCCCACTGTTCCTCAACCCCTGATTCCTGCCCCATTCCCCTTAATGCCTCTTTCAAGTATCTACCCATTTTCCCAAAGTCTGCCCCCCTAAAATCCAGGATACTTGTTTTTGTGTGGTTTGGTTCTGCTCTTTCTGTGATTTCAAACCACAATGACTGGTGGTCACTGTTCCCAGGTGCTACCCATCACACTGTCCCTGTTTGTGAGCACAAGGTCCAGTATTGCCTTCTGCCGAGTTGCTTCCATGACCAGTTGCTTGAGGAAGGCACCTAAAGGAGTCCAGGATAAATCTGCTCCTAGTTGATGCTGCTGCTGGGATGCTCCAGTCTCGCCTGGAATATTGAAGTCTCCAACCAGTACTACCTCCCTTTGTCTGCCATCCTTTGGATGGCTAGCATCAACTCCCTATCTGTTTCTTCCTCCTGGGCTGGTGGTCTGTAGCCACACCTGTGCAGATAGCTGGCCCATTTTCCTTTCCAGCTTAACCCACAGTATCTCTCCCCATTTTGTTCCTCCTGGATCTCTGTGGCCCTTATGTCATTTTTCACATACAGTGCCACTTTCTCCCTTCTTGCCTGCCCTGTCTCTTCTGAATATGTTGTAGCCAGGTGTTGCCATCTCCCAGTCATGGTTATCGTTACACAGGTTTCAGTGATGGCCACAATGTCCAGGTCTGACTGCACCATGACAGCCTCCAGATCTTCCATCTTGTTGCTAAGGCTCCTGGCATTTGCACACATGGCTTTCAGGATTTGACCTCCCTAGACTGTTTTCTGCTGTTCTCAGCCCCTTCCTTGGTTGTCCTTTATCCTGGTTCTCCTTGCTGTCTGCCCTTCTGCTGAATTTTGCCCCTTTTCTGCCTATCCACCTCTTGGGCACTAATCTCCATCTTTTCCTGCTTTTAGAGATAGCCACTCCTCTGGTTCACTGGTTCCACTGCTAGCTGTGGGGGTGAGCAAGTAGGTACCCTCCTTGCTGGCTTGCCACCCCTTTGCTAGTTTAAATGCTTGTCAATGTAGCATTTAAACTTATCACTGAGTGCTTGGATTCCTCCAGGATGGATGCAGGCCGTCAGGCTTGAACAAACTCCATCTCCAGGTTGGTCCCAAGTCGCAATGAATCAAACCCTTCCTCCAGCACCAGTTCTTCAACCATAAGTTAAAGTTCCTAGTGCATGCACCCCATGTTTCCTCCTTGCTTCTCGCAGGTAGTACTTCTGAGAAAGTGACAGAAGTAGCTACTTGCTTGAGACCCTCCCAATTTCCTAAACTCTTCCTGAACTTACTTTGCCCATTTGCCAGGTCATTAGTACCTGGTGGATAATGACA
Organism: Neoceratodus forsteri; assembly: GCA_016271365.2. Lineage (NCBI taxonomy): Eukaryota > Metazoa > Chordata > Ceratodontiformes > Ceratodontidae > Neoceratodus > Neoceratodus forsteri. The sequence continues at coordinate 884,809,965 of CM057452.1, read as the reverse complement.
TCCCGATCACCCCCCATCTTGCCTTCCCAGTGATCCCCGGGATCTCTTCTTCCATCCTCCATGCCATGGCACTTGGTAGGCACCTCACCTCCCTGTCCTCCCCTCCTGTGTTCCTAGCTGGATTCCTGTTATGATGGAGTCCCCCACCAGGATTTGCTTCCTCCTCCTCTGGGGTCCACCGCTTTCCCTGCTGAGGTCACCTCTTTGGCTAACCTCCACATCCTTTCCTTTCACTTCTCTGGGTACCTCTATTTGGTTGTCCCCATTTGCCAATGTGGCATATGAGTTCTTGAGTGGAATAGGATCTGGGATGTGCCTCTGCCTGACCGCTCTATCCCTCCCTGAGCCCACCGTCATCCAAGTGCTCCTCATTCTTGGCATCCTTTGAGGCAGTTGCATTGGACTGAGTGGTCTCTGGATAGTGGTGATGGTACTCCTGACCCAGTTTACTTCCACTCTGACTCTGGCTACCTCATCCCACAGTCCAGAGAGATGCATGCAGATAAGGCAGCACCTCAGTGTCCAGAAGGTCTGCCTGAATATGGCTGCCCCACAGCCACTGCATTGCACCACTCCCCACATTATACTGCAATTATACTGCTATTCCACTACTTGTCTGCTACTGAAGCTCTCCTAGTTTCCTTTTTATTAATTTACTGTCCTAAAAATCCTGCCACTGATCTTCAGATACTTTTCTTTTTTAAAAAAGAAAATAAACCAATAAATAAATAAATGAGTCAAAACACTCGTGCAGAGGGTGGGCTTCTTCCCCCTTATGCCTCTCCTACTCCACACCCCTTACTATACCCTGTGTTTAGCTCCTGTCAGTCAGATTTAACAGGGCATATAATTAAGAATTGGGGGAAGGGGGGGGCGGAAATTTGCAGCAATTAAAGACAGCAAAGAAATACACCACCACTACATTTTGAATTTTCAACAGCCCAAAAACAATTCTAAGTAAAGACAACAAAGAAATTACAGTGTCACAAAAAGCCCACAATCTAAGTTTAAAAGGAAAATAGCAATTATCAGTTACTGTAAAGCACTGAATTGAATATGTTTCCTTCCCCTTCTGGCTTCTTCTGAGAAAATAAAACTCACTTGCTACCTCAACTCTGACTAAGCCCCACCTCCAGTTATCACGTAGCTGAGGTCAGAGGTCAGACAATTAACACCCCTCACCCAAACTACAGGGCAAGTCAGACAAGTCAAGACTAAATTTGCAGCAATTAAAGACAGCAAAGAAATACGCCACCACTATGTTTTAAATTTTCAACAGCCCAAAAACAATTCTAAGTAAAGACAACAAAGATAGTACAGTGTCACTAAAAGCCCACAATCTAAGTTTAAAAGAAAAATAGCAATTACCGGTTACTGTAAAGCACTGAATTGAATATGTTTCCTTCCCCTTCCCTAAGAGAACCCTTCTGCTGGACCTCACTAGAGCAAAGATCATTTGACTTTAGGGCCCCTAAATGGCTAAATTCACTTGACAAAGACCGTATTGCCTGTTCTGACCTTGGCCTCCTTAAGTCACTCCTAAGGTCTCATCTGATGACCAACAATAAAAATTGCCACTCTGGTTCCTAAAATCCCTCTCTTTAGGTTGACGGTCTACTGCCCCTGCTTTTGCACTTCCACTTATGCACTTTACCACCACAATCCCCTCCCCCTCCCCTCCTTATCCCCCCCTTCTCAATATCACTTCAACAGGACTCAAACTGAGCTAACCATCTCCTTTCAGGCTATTTCATGTACCTAGATCTGTTTCATTGCTGTTTCCACATCTCTCTGCATACCAAATTCTATTCACTTTCAGTGATTATTTCAATCCTCCTATCCTTTATTTGGTTTTACCAACTGTACCATCAGCAACGCCAGGACACTGTTGTTTAACCTAGTACCTACTGTATGTTATCATTAGTTATAATTGACCCGCTTTACTTTAATCTGTACTGTAATGTGCTGCTTTGTTTGCTTCAATTTGTATGTATTCTCTCTATAACATGTATTGTGCATATTGTTTTTTAAGATGTGGAACCTTTGTAAATTACCTTTTAGCTCTAAGGTTTTTAATCCAGCATTTCAATAAATAAATAAAACACTGACCTACACAAACAGTGCACACCCTTCTCTACAATGGGCTGACTTGTTTATTTTTGCAGGGGGCTTTGCTACCCGCACCCCCAGATGTGGGATAATTTGCTCCCCACACACCCCAGGATTTATCTAACACACTCTGGGGTGGTGTGGACTTAGGGGATGGGGAGACACTCTGGAGGGGGGAACTATAAAAAAAATAATAAAAAATACACAAAGAAAAGTAACACAGGGAGACCTGGGGGGAATCAAACCACGGTCCCTGGTCTCCTGATTATACTGTGTTATGGTGCCCTAGCCACTCCACCATGGGAGCAACTTGACCAGGCATCCAGCACATGGTAGCTTGATCCCTACACAGTTACAGTGTACAGTGACAAGGATAGTGGTAATTCCCTTCTGCTGTTATACCCCTGTCGCCGTAATCACAAGTGCACTCTACACAGCTTGGTTAATGCTGCACTCTATTTCATGTGCAGCGTTGACCTGGTTACCAGTTAAACCAGTCAGTGCAGATGTGGTACTATTGTTCTTTCTGAGACTCAGTTTGTAGATTACATTTCTCTAGATATAAAACCAGTTGGTCATGGACTGTGTGTTTCATTGCTCTGGACACAGGGAAGAAAACAATGATTGGCCAACAATTTTTAACACTTAATGTTCACACTCCTTTATGGACTGGGCCCACTGCTGCCTGTTTCTAAATTTTGGGGACTGCCTGGGTTGTTAAAAAGTTATTACTCAAATTGGCAATGGGCACAGCTAATTTATTCAACATCAGTGCTTATAATTGTCTTAATATTTTTTTCACTCTATCTACTGTAACCTCCAGATAATTATCTATCGAGAGATTTGATATGTAAAAATCACTTTCCTTGACCAAAACCAATCAGACGGCAGCTATCACAATGTTGATGACATCACAATAGGCCTGTGCAGCACTGAAGCCAGCAGTTGAAATAATAGAAAAACTGTAAAATCTTCACACAAAAGCTGATTTAAATATAAAATAAATCATGGAGTAGTATGTGTAACAAGAATTTTACACACACCCGAGGTGTTGGATGTTACATAAACCCTGAGAGCAAAGCTTGAGTAGTTTTATACAAGCATCCAATACCGAGGGTGTATGTATAATTCACCACTTGTGACTGCTGTCAGCCAGGATTTCCATAACCCATTTTCTAAAATAATAATACTATAGTCTAGCACTGATAGAATGACGTTTGAGACTGCTAGCCTATGTGTCTTCTGGGTATTGTCGATTTTGTTATGCTAATAATACAGCAAACACATATTTGTAGATGTGATAAGAGGATCAATGTTATCTGCATGTGACAGTGCACTATCAAAGTACAAGCCAAAGTACAATATTTGAAAGACCCTACCTGTGCTATCAGGTCTCCCTGAAGAGTAGTAATATCCAAGTCTGCCTGGTCTCCTGATTTGTTGTTTCATTATATGCAGTCATACATTTTGTTGTCAAGTGTTCATAACCAGTTTGGTTAGCTGAAAACATGACTGCATACTATTAAAAGGAGGCAGGAGACAGTTTAGTGCAGTGGTTTAAGGCTCTGAGCTGCAAACCTGGAGACCTGAGTTTGAAAAAAAAAAGCTTCCTCTCCTTTCTCCCGCCTTCTTGACTCTGGCAAAGTCTGAACCCAGACTGCTTTTCCTTTTTCTCTAGGGTGAACATATATCTAAGCATCTGTACAAAAAGTGTATCCTACCAAATAACAATGTTCTTGTTTACCCTTGTAACTTCATATAATTGATGATTGACCTCAACCTCAGTATGTATATCTTGTTTTGTATTTTTTTGTTTACATTAGGTTTTTTTTATCTTTCTGTTCCCATTTGACCCTACATGTTTGTACTTCTGGTTTTTGACAGAGAACCTTTGTAAAAGAGCACTGGGCTCAAAGGTATCTGAAATGTAATATAAATAAATAAATTAAATAAATCCCACAGCCCCCACTTCCATACTGTGTGACCCTGAGCAAGTCTCTTAACTTCCTTGTGCTCCCAGGTTGCACCTGTAAACAAGCTTTCAGCTTAGTATCTTATTTATTTATTTAGCCTTTGTTGACCAGGTAAGTATACTAGAAAAGTGATATGCCTATTTTCAGGTATGACCCGGGAGAGTACAATGAGATACAGATACAGTGAGATACAGGTTCATACAGAGGACAACATGACACAAGTTAGGCAGTATACAGAGTCAGAATAGAACCATGTGGGCCTGGTGGCGCTGAGGGTTGAGGCGCTGGTTGCCACATCTAGCACCACACTGGCGACCCGTGTTCGGGAACGGGCATGGGTTGCCGTGGGTCGGCGGGGAGGAGATAGATTGGCGTCAAGGGACTGCTCTCCATCTCCGGAGGAGGATTTGGGCGGCGGGCTTGCCTGACCCCTAGTGGAGGCTGGGGTTGACAGCATGTAGCTGCAAGCTTGGGGGCGGGTCATGGCAGGCGAGCTTGATTGTGGGCACGACGGGAGCCGCGGTACTCCAGTCGCTGAGCGTCATTGCACGCCATGACCCGCCGGGAGGAAAACAGCAAAAAAGCGAGCCCGGCAGCATGAAGTTGTTCCCCTGCGGCGCCATTCCTGGAAGGGCGCCTCCCTGGCATGGATCCGTTGGGGTGGGTTGAGTCGCTCCCCACCACCCTGCTGCGAAGGGTAAGTCGCGGGGTGCACAAGGGAGGGGGTCTGATGTCCGGGGATGGCGCTGGGGGGAACAACGGAGGGTGGGGGTCATAGCTGGAGCTCTGGAGGAGAGAAAATAATACCCAACAAAAAGAATAGAACCATGTGAACATAACCAGTAGACAGTAAGCACAGTTAAGATATGTACGGAAAATACATATATATATATATATATATATATAGTAAAACTCCATTTAATGCATCAGTTAGGGTTGTTCCACAGTGATGACGAGAAATTTGATGTTGGGTTGAAACCCCCTTACACCACCCCACCCTGCCCCCAAGCCGGCATCGGGGTGTGCGTTGGGATCATCTGCCCTAACTCTCAACTCATCACATATAAAGAAGCTGAGGTGGTGAACTATAGGAGAATGGTGTGAAAGTTAGGACTGATGACCCCAACACACACCTCGATGCTGGCTGGGGAGCAGGGTGGGGTGGGTGCAGGGGTTTCAACCCTAACATTGAATTTCCTTGCTTTTGTCCAATGAACTACCCTAACTGATGCGATTAAGGAGTTTTCTCTAATTTTCCTTCTTTTTGAGAATGTGCAGCAGAAGTAGTGAATGGAATGTGGTGGTGGGGCCCCGCGCTCCCACCACGTGATGTTTTCTGACATAGTAATGGTAAGTGCAAGGGAAATGCAAGCGCTAATGGTTGCGCACATGGTGACAGAAATATAAATGGTAAAGCAAACATTAATAGAAACGCAAGCGCAAAGTGATGCCAAACTGAACAGTGATGCTAAAGGGAGATGCAACCACATAAGGAAACGCAAACCGTGACACACACGGTCATGGTACGGCAATTGGAAATGCAAATGGTAATGTTAACAGCATAAATAATGCCAAAGAGAACCGAAATGGAAATGTGAAAGCAAGCACACATGGAAATGCAAACCGTAACGAGCACGGTCACGGTACTGTAATTGTAAATGTAAATGGTAAAGTTAACATGAACAATAACACCAAAGGAAACAGAAATGGAAACGGGAATGGAAGCACGTAAGGAAACGCAAACTGTAATGCGCACGGTCACGTTACCGCAGTTGTAAACGCAAATGGTAACAGTAACAGCAGCAATAACGCCAAAGGAAACAGAAATGCAAAAGCAAATGGAAGCATGAATGGAAACACAAACCGTAATGTGCATGGGCACAATAACGCAATTGGAAACGCAAATGGTAACAGTAACAGCAATGAAGATGCAAACCGAAAGCATAACGCAAAGCGAAAGGGGTGCCAGAAGCATAAACAAAATGCAAAACAGAAACAGTAGTGGAAAGCATAAATGGTAACAATGCGCAGCATAGCACAAATGAGAGCATGAAGGTAACTCACATGGGCGTGCCTGGGAATGGTAACGCAAACGGGTATGGAAACGCAAGTGGAAATGCTAACTGTTACAGTAAAGGAAGCGCGCACCCTGTTTTTGCCCAACAGCTGCATAGAGAAACACAGTGTGTACAAAGAATGTATGCGTAATAATGGGCCTCAGAGCAGAAAATGTGCTGTTGGAATACTAAATTGCTTATATCTCAGGAACCGTATGACACTAAAAAGTGCATTTGCGAAAGTGTTGAACTTTTTGTTAACTTTTCCCTTTGACTTATAATGGGAACTTTTTTTTTTGAATAACTTTTGAACCGTTCAATATTTTTTTATGAAATCTTCAAAAGGCACATTGGGGACGCTGGCCGCACATTCCCTGAAGTTTCGGACGATCCACGCAAATATGCGACCTGTAGGTGTGAGCAGATATAAAAAGCATAATTGCACATTTGGATGTTGCTTAATAACTCCGCAGCCGTATATCTAACCAGTACAAAAGTTGGCTGCTCCCAAGATCTACCATGTCCAACTATGCATACCAAATTTCTGGTAAATCTGTTGAACAGTGGCAAAGTTATTAAGGTGCAAAGTTTCACCATATTTAACCTTAAAAGTGCTACTCAACCCTAATGATGGTATAATATATAAATATAAATATATATATTAGAGACACCAAGGCTAAGAACAGTACAATTTTACAAGGTATACATGGCTCTGAGCCACAAACAGAGCCACAGTCTGAGTATCTCCTGAAAGAGAAAAAAAATACATTATATGCACCTCAGAGTCCAGTTAGACAGGTTGTGTCAGCAGGAGCTCCAAGAGGAGTGCCAGGATGGACACGTGAGTCCGGTACAGGGAACCAGAACTAAGAAACTCTCCTGGTTAAAAAATAAAAAATTAAAAATCTTATTGACAGAGACCCAAAACAGCAGGTTGGCAACTATTCTGGAAAATATCACTGCATCATCAGCATATATAGTACTTTCACAGTTTATGCACACCAAAGGCAGTTCATCCAGGAATAGGCTAAATAATTAAAATCTTAAAATGGTCCCTTGTTGGAGACCAGAGCTAACTGGCATAGAAAACGAAAGCACATAATTTTTAATCCTCTGAAAATGGTTAAACAGGCAGTATAGAAATCATCCCTTCATCTCTGATGACAAACCTAGTCTACCTAGCTTAAAGGGACACTGTCAACCCCCTTTGGCCTCAAAGTGTCCCTAGTTTAAACAAGCATTTGTCAATGCTGAATGTTGATTGCGTTGGTCCATTGAGCTTGCTCACTGCCCCTCTGTCACTCGCTCATTCTGTTTCTCCCGGTGCTGCAAGTTGCTGTTTAGTACTGGGCTCCTGCCTGTGTTGGCACCCTTTTTAGTCCACAAAGAAATCTGCAGCAGTTACGATAGAGCTCCATTGAGCTTGCTCACTCCCCCCTCTCACTCACTTGTTCTGTTTCTCCCACCGCTGCAGGCTGCCATTTTGTACTGGGCCCCTGCGTGCATTACTGCCTTTTTCTGCCCACAAAGAAATCTACAGCAATCCTGACACAGCTCCTTTGAGCTCGCTTACTCCCCCTTTCTCACTCGCTGATTCTGTTTCTGCTGGCGCTGCAGGCTGGCCTTTTGTACTGGGTTCCTGCCTGCGTTGCTGCCTTTTTCTGCCCACAAAGAAATCCGCAGCAGTCATGATAGAACTCCATTGAGGTCACTCACTCCCCCTGTCTCACACGCTCATTCTGTTTCTCCAGGTGCTGCCCTTTTGTACTGGGCCCCTGCCTGTGTTGCCGCCTTCTTCTGCCCACAAAGAAATCTGCAGCAGTCTCAACACCGCTCTGTTGAGCTCGCTCACTCCCCCTCTCTCACTCGCTGATTCTGTTTCTGCCGGCGCTGCAGGCTGGCCTTTTGTACTGGGTTCCTGCCTGTGTTGCTGCCTTTTTCTGCCCACAAAGAAATATGCAGCAGTCATGATAGAGCTTTATTGAGCTTGCTCACACTCCCTCTCTCACTCGCTTGTTGTGTTTCTCCCGGCGCTTCAGGCTGCCCTTTTGTACTGGGCTCCTGCCTGCGTTGGCACCTTATTTTGCCCACAAAGAAATCCACAGCTGTCCCAACAGAGCTCCATTGAGGTCGCTCGCTCCCCCATCTCACGCGCTCATTCTGTTTCTCCTGGCACTGCAGGCTGCCCTTTTGTACTGGGCTCCTGCCTCTGTTGGCACCTTTTTCTGCCCACAAAGAAATCTACAGCAGTCCCGACACAGTTCCATTGAGCTTGCTCACTCCCCCTCTCTCACTCACTCATTCCATTTCTGCTGGCGCTGCAGGCTAGTCTTTTGTACTGGGCTCCTGTCTGCATTGCCGCCTTTTACTGCCCACAAAGAAATCTGCAGCAGTCATGATAGAGCTCCGTTGAGCTCGCTCACTCCCCCTCTCTCAGTCGCTCATTCTGTTTCTCCCACCACTGCAGGCTGCCCTTTTGTACTGGGCCCCTGCATGCATTACTGCCTTTTTCTGCCCACAAAGAAATCTGCAGCAGTCCCAACAGAGCTCCATTGAGCTCACTCACTTCCCTTCCCTCACTCGCTTGTTCTGTGTCTCCCGGCACTGCAGGCTGCCCTTTTGTACTGGACTGCTGCCTGTGTTGGTGCCTTTCCCTGCCTACAAAGAAATCCGCAGCATTCCTGATGGAGCTCAGTTGAGCTCGGTCACTCCCATCCCCCTCACTCGCTCGATCCTAATTTGCCCCAACTCTGATTTCTGACAGCGACTGCGGTATTCTGCACTGGAAGCGTGAAAGCACATTTCGGCCAGGATATGAAAAATGACAGCTGTACTGTTCATAAGGAGGTGCAGAACAATGGCAATGTTGAAAATCTGGAGTGAAAATATTATAAATTCGCAAACTTACGAGCGTGCGTGCAAACTGTGCAATGCACGCTCGTAAAACTGTCGTTTTTATGGATTGTTTTCCACCAAATTTGCAACATAGGCTTTTTGAGAGCCCACCTCACGAACACTGGCACTGTCATTTCGTTAATCGGTCCCGAAAGGTGATTCCACACAGTGACCGCGAAATCACCTTTCGGGGCTGATTAACACCATGACAGTACCAGAATTCATGAGGAGTAGTCCCAAAAACCCCATGTTGAAAATTTGGTGCCAAAATTCCTGAAATTGCCTGAGATATGTATCAAAGTTGAAAAAAACCCTATTTATTCCATTATACAGCTTACCGGCATTTCCTCAGTTCGCGGTCGGCTGTGAAGAGTGCAGATGTGTTCCCAGTCCACTGAAGATCATTGCGGAGGTAAGTATGGGGTGAGGGGGGTGTTGGGAGGCAGGGTGCGCAGTGGGTGGACGCGGGTTGTGGGAGGGAGCAGGGATACAGCGAGGGACTGTTTTCTTTTTTGACAGGGAAAAAAAACAAAAACATTGCAGGACCTTTTTGTTTTAACAGGGGCATGTGGCATGCTGGGGTGGGCTCCCAGTGTGCCAACAGACTCTTTTGGGGGGCAGCTGTAGCCGATGGGGAGTTGGGCACCCTCGTTGGCACACAACAAAGGGGTTACATTATGCCGACGAGTTGGCACCCCAGCCGGCACTAACAAAGCCCGGAGGGAGTGTTACATAATGCCAATGAGAGTGGGCTCCCCATTGGCAACATCACTCAGGTACTGAAGCCTGATGGAGGGTGGGGCCCTATCCGGCAAACAAACCACGATGGGGGCACATGCTGCCGAGATTAGGCACCCCTTGGTGAAATTGTAATATTGTTTGTGAACATGGTGGCAAGCCACCGCCATGTTCACAAACAATATCACTGTTACAAGGTTCGGCCCAGCAATGACAAGTTGCTCCCTCATTGCAGCAGAATGGCTTACGCTGCAATGACAAGGCGGCCCCTGATTGCAGCAGCTGAAACCTTACAAGGTTGTGGCACGCCTGCTGAACTAGTGTCAGCAGCAGTGTGCCACGGCATTGGGGAGAGCGGGCCAATCCTTTAAAGGCTGTGAGGGCATTGGCCACAACAGTGCCGTGCCTCCACAACCTGCCGCAATATGTTTCTTGCGCATGTGTGGAATCAACATAAAAATACATTTTATGATTGTTCTCATTCTATAGACTGCTGATGTAGCTGATTGTTTGTTTGATTCAGACTCCTTTTTCCTTTTAAAAAGTAAAAAACTGAGTGTCAACCATACTGGTGTTACCACACCAAAGCATGTTTGTTTACGTTTCTTAACCAACTACAGCTGCATCTTTCCTGGACTCAGGAACACCCCCAACATTATCTAGCTCTTCATTATGCAGTGGGAGTAGATGAGACTATTGTATCATGAGTGGCTGCACTGTTTGAGGGTATTTCTAATGTTCAGGAAGTATGCAGTAAGTTTAGGTAAACAATTCAGAGCAAAACGAGGCTGTGTATAACTATACATTCCCATGCATTTCAGTTCCAATAAGCAAGGAGGCAGATTAAACAACCAGCAACATCAATGAATTTTAGAGAAGGTAAGCAATCATAAAATGTGGGGTTTTACCTAGAAATAATATGATGAAAAGAGGTTGACAGTGTCCCTTTAAATGACATGCATTTGTCAATGCCGAATGTTGATTGCGTTGGTCTGTTGAGCTCGTTCGTTGCCCTCTGTCACTGGCTCAGTCTGTTTGTCCCAGTGCTGCAGAGTGCTGTTTTGTACCTGGCTGCTGCCTGCATTGGTACCTTGTTCTGCTGAGGAAGAAATCCGCAGCTGTCCCAACAGAGCTCCATTGAGGTGGCTCACTCCCTCTCTCTCACTCGCTCATTCTGTTTCTCCTGGCACTGCAGGCTGCCCTTTTGTCCTGGGCTCCTGCCTGTGTTGGTGGCTTTTTCTACCCACAAAGAAATCCGCAGCTGTCCCAACAGAGCTCCATTGATGTGCTCACTCCCCCTGTCTCACTCACTCAGTCTGGTTCTCCTGGCACTGCAGGCTGCCCTTTTGTACTGGGCTCCTGCCTCTGTTGGCGCCTTTTTCTGCCCACAAAGAAATCTGGAGCAGTCCCCACAAAGCTGTGTTGAGCTCGCTCACTGCCCTTCTCTCATTCGCTCATTCTGTTCTGCTGGCGCTGTAGGCTGCCCTTTTCTACTGGGCTCCTGCCTACATTGCTGCCTTCTTATGCTCACAAAGAAATTTGTAGCAGTTACAATGCAGCTCTGTTGAGTTCACTTACTCACTCATTCTGGCTTTCCTGCCACTGCAGGCTGCCCTTTTGTACTGGGCCCCTGCATGCATTGCTGCCTTTTTCTGCCCACAAACAAATCTGCGGCAGTCCCAACAGAGCCCCGTTAGCTCACTGATTCCCCCTCCCTCACTCGCTTGTTCTGTGTCTCCTGGCACTGCAGGCTGCCCTTTTGTACTGGGCTCCTGCCTGCATTGGCTGCTTTTTCTGGCCAGAAAGAAATCTGAAGCAGTCCCGACACAGCTCCACTGAGCTAGCTCACTCCCTCTCTGTCACTCTTGCATTCCATTTCTGCCAGCGGTGCAAGCTGGCCTTTTGTACTGGGCTTCTGCCTGTGTTGCCACATTTTCTGCCCACAAAGACATCTGCCGCAGTCACACTAGAACTCCGTTGAGGTCGCTCACTACCGCTCTGTCACTCACTCATTCTGTTTCTCTTGGCGTCGCAGACTGCGCTTTTGTATTGGACTCCTGGCTGCGATGGCACCTTTGTCTGTCCACAAAGAAATCTGCAGCTGTCCCAACAGAGCTCCATTGAGGTCGCTCAGTCTCCCTCTGTCATCGCTCATTCTGTTTGTCCTGGCACTGCAAGCTGCCCTTTTGTACGGGGCTCCTGCCTGCATTGGTGCCTTTTTCTGCCCACAAAGAAATCCCAGCAGTCCTGATAGAGCTCCATTGAGCTCACTAAGTCCCCTTGTCTCACTTGCTCGTACTGTTTCCCCCACCACTGCAGGCTGGCCTTTTGTACTGGGCCCCTGCCTGTATTGATGCCTTTTTCTGCCCACAAAGAAGTCCGCAGCAGTCCTGACAGTGCTTCAGTGAGTTCACTCACTCCCCCTCCCTCACTCATTCTGTTTCTCCCAGTGCTGCAGGCTGCCCTTTTGTACTGGGCTCTTGTGTTGGGGACTTTGTCTGTCCACAAACAAATCTGCAGCAGTCCCGACAGAGTTCAGTTGAGCTTGGTCACTCCCCCCTGTCACTCGGTCGATCTTAATCTGTCCCAAAAACTGATTTCCCAGAGTGACCGTGCTATTGTATGTCAGGAGTGCAAAAACATATTTTAGCCAGGATGTGAAAAATGACAGCTGTAGTGTTCATAGGGAGTTGTGAAAAAATGCCACTGTTGAAAATGTGGCGTGACAGTATTACAAATTTGCGCAAGGGTGCATGGAAACAATTCAACGCACGCTTGTAACACAGTCATGTTATGGAGTTTCGTCACCAAATTTTCAACATAGGGATTTTAGGACCTCTGCTCATGAACAGTGCCACTGTCATTTTCTTAATTTGTCCCGAACACTGACTTCCCACAGTGACCATGTTATTCTGCGCTGGAACTGTGAAAACACATTTTGGTCAGGATGTGAAAAATGACAGCTGTACTGCTTATAAAGAGGTGTGGAAAAATGGCACTGTTGAAAACCTGGTGTGACAATATTACAAAATCTGCGAAGTTACAAGGGTGCGTGGAAAGTGCGCAACGCACACTTGTTACACAGTCAATTGATAGGCTTTCATTACCAAATTTTCAACATAGGCATTTTAGGACCTCTGCTCATGAACAGTATCATTGTCATTTTCTTAATCTGTCCCGAATAGTGATTTCCCACAGCGAAGGCTCTACTGTGTGCCAGAAGTACGAAAACACATTTCAGCCAGGATGGGAAACATGACAGCTGCACTGTTCATAAGTAGGTCTGGGAAAATGGCAATGTAGAAAATCTGGAGTGAAAATATTATAAATTCGCGAAGCTACGAGCGTGCGTTGCAACTGCGTAGCATGCGCTAAATAACACCAATCATTTATGGCGTATGGTTACAAATTTTCAACATTGTCATTTTCTTAATCTGTCCTGAGCACTGATTTCCCACAGCGACTGTGCTATTCTGTGCCGGAAGTGTGAAAACACATTTCGGCCAGGATATCAACAATGACAGCTGTACTGCTCACAAGGAGGTGTGAAAAAATGCCAATGTTGAAAATCTAAGCGATAATATTGTAAATTCATGAAGTTACGGTACGTCACGCGGCAACTGCGCAACACAGGCTCGTAAAACAGTAATTTTTTGGATTTTTTCCAACACATTTGCAACATAGGCTTTTTGAGAGCCCACCTCATGAACACTGGCACTGTTGTTTCGTTAATCGGTCCCAAAGGGTGATTCTGCACAGTGACCGTGAAACCACCTCTCGGGGCCGATTAACGCCATGACAGTTCAAGAATTCATGAGGTGGGGTCCCAAAAATCCCATGTTGAAAATTTGGTGAAAAAATTCCCAAAAATGCCTGAGATATGCACTAAAGTTGAAAAAACCCTATTCATTGCATTATACAGCTTACCAGCATTTCCTCAGTTCGCGGTCGGCTTTAAAGAGTGCAGACATGTTCCCGGTCCACAGAAGATCATCGCTTCGAGCTCTGGAGGTAAGTATGGGGTGAGGGGTTGTGGGAAGCAGGGTGCGAGGGGGTGGAGTGCGGGTTGTGGAGGGGGCCCCAGAGACTACAAGGGACGTTTCCTCTTTTCAGGTAAAACAAGAAAAACAAATGTTGTGGGACTGTTTTTAACTTTTCAAGTGCGTTATCCAGTCTTGCTTGAGGAGGGAGCTGGCTGTAGCCGACAGGGGATTGGGCACCCCATCGGCAAACAACAAAAGGGATTCATTTCTGCCGATGGGGATTTGGGCACCCCGTCAGCAAACAACAGAAGGGGGGATTCCTTTCTGCTGACAGGAATTGGGCACCCCGTCGGCAGACAATAAAATGGAGGGGTGTTACAGTATGCCGACGGGGAGTAGGCTCCACCATCGGCAAATAAACATAGGGGGTAGATATTGTTTGTGAATACGGTGGCAAGTCGCTGCCATGTTCACAAACAATATCAGACATCCTACATCCCGCCCTGCAATGACGGGTCGCTCCCTCATTGCAGCGGATGGCTGACGCTGCAATGACAAGGTGGCCCCTGATTGCAGCAGCTGATTTTTTTAGAAAGTTGTGGCATGCTGGCTGAACTAGTGTCAGCAGCAGTGTGCCACGGCATTGGGGGATGGGGGACATGCCTTTGCAGGCTGTGGGGGCATTGGGCACAACAGTGCCACGCCTCCACAACCTGCTTGTAGAGAAAGCTGACGCAACATGTTTCTTGCGTATGCGTGCAATCAACATAAAAATAGTTTGGCGTCTACCAGGTCAAGTGTTTTGGTTACATCTATAAAGATCACACCTGCACGGTCCTCATTGTTCAAATCACAGAGAAAAATGTCAGTTAAACCAGTCAGTGCAGATGTGCTACTGTGGTTGTTTTTGAGTCTTAGTTTATAGATTACGTTTCTCTAGATATAAAACCAGTTGGTCATGGACTGTGTGTTTCATTGGTTTGGACACGGGGAAGAAAACAGTGATTGGCCAACAAATGTTTAACACTTAATGTCCACACTCCTTTATGGACTGGGCCCACTGTTGCCTGTTTCCAAATCTTGGGGACTGCCTGGGTTGTTAAAAAGGTTTTCATCAGGTTAGCAATGGGCAAAGCTAATTTATTCAACATCAGTGCTGATAATTTTCCTAATAAATATGTTTCACTCTGTTATGTATGGTGAGCCCTCATTACCACTAAAAAGTGGCAAGATTATTACTTTATCATCCCATTGCTGTGACATCAGGGGTTATAAACCCCTCTCAAGTACATCATAGCGATGGGATTACAAATGGAACTGATCTGCGCATGCGTACACCTTTTTCCTCATGCACTGATGGCCTTCCTGAAACTGGCAAAGCAGTGAGAGCATGACCAGGAATGGCAGTGGCAGTGACTAAAACTGTGAGAGTAAGGAGCCTTTTATATTTTTTCTGACCGTTTATGGGGACCATACACTATAAAATATAATGTGTGGTCCCTCAATCGGAAACCGGGTTTTTAACGTCTCGAGGTTGCCATGGTGACATAAACCTCTTGAGCTTCACTCTAGAGGTTTACAGGGCAACCTCTTGACGGTTAACAAACCGGTTACCGATAGAGGACCATACAGTATCCTCTACATCTACTGTAACCTGCATATAATTATTTATCTAGAGATTTGATATGTAACAATCACTTTCCTTGACCTTTGCACAGAACAGAACTAATCTGAGAGCAGCTATCACAATGTTGATGGCATCACAATAGGTCTGTGCAGCACTCAAGCCAGCAGTTGAAATAATAGAAAAAACAGTAACAAATTCACACAAAAGCTGATTTAAATATAAAATAAATCATGGAGTATTGTGTGTAACAAGAATTGTACACACACCCGAGGTGCTGGATGGTACATGAACCCTGAGAGAGATGCTCGAGGAGTTCATGCAAACATCCAATACCAAGGGTGTGTGTAAAATTCCGAGTTTTACACACTACCTCATGTTTTGTTTTATATACTTGCTGGGGAGCATTTTTCCACCACAGCAATTATAAATAGAAACACATTGCTGTGCAGCCGTGGTCAGGTTCAAGTGTGATCCATGGTCAGTTTCAAGAACCTGTTTAAACGTTTATAAAGTGATTCCTCCCAAAAGTTAAGAAAGTATACTGAAAACAGCTTACTTCAGATATGGATGTTTATTTTTGTAACACTTGACTTATCCTGGAACCTGAGTGTGACAGGCGGTGAAGGGTCCTAGGTGATAAAGGGAAGACTGCAGCTGGCACATGCATGGAGCGAGGCAAACTGGCGTGTGTTCACTGTAATAACCATCTGGTTATAACTGCAAATTATAAATGGGTTTCCCTATGGGGGAAAACTCTCCCTCATTGTTATGAAGTTATAACTGCCAAGCTGAGGTTTTATACATTGAATACAGGAGGACATAACTCAAGATATATGATTTATGTCCACTTGAGAAGGGGCAAGACAGCTGTTTCTACTATAGTCACATGCTGGCTCCCTGTCATTCTCAGATGGTGGATAGCTCAGGTGGTAAGTGGAGGGCCTGTGCTAGTCGTCATTTTCAGGTTGGGAAACTTGGCTATTGGGGTAAGTGGAGGGGGGGGGCAAGGGAGGTAGTAGAGGACCTAGATGGCAGGGAGAGGGTGGGGATCTTTGGTACAATCAGAGTGGATGGGGGACCATGAGCCACCAGGAAATTGGCTTCACTAATATTGGACAGGAAATTGGGGGGGACAGAAACAACTGGACACCAGGAAATGTTCTGATATTAATGGGTGGGTGATCAGGGGAGGGGGACCACTGGACACCAGGGAATGTTTTTGCATGAATAAGAAAATGATTGGGGAAGGGAGTGGGGGTTGATAATTGGGGGGGCAGGGGTACCACTGAACATGAGGGAATGAGTCCTACAATACTGGACAGATGATGGGGTGGGAGGATGATAGACTACCAGGGAAGTGGTTTAATAGGTTTATTGGTTATGCCGGAGGGCCCCTCATGGCTATAAGAGTGTTGTTTCCAAGACCAAGGGAGGGCTAATGAGGCTTAATAAAGAGGAGGGAGGGTGGACAAAGGGTGACTGTGAAAAGGCAGAGATACTAAACAAATATTTTTGCTCAGTATTTACAAAGGAAGTGGGGGAGGTACCTAAAACAAACAGTAGAAACACTCTGGATATAGAAGTTGATACCAGCCCATTTACAGAAGAAAGGGTTCTGAAAGAACTCTTAAAACTGAAGGTGGACAAAGCAATGGGGCCTGATGGATTCATCCAGAATTCTAAAAGAACTAAGGGTAGAACTAGTGACACCACTGACTACCCTCTTTAACAAATCATGGGAGGATGGGGTGGTACCCGAGGACTGGAGAAAGGGCAGATGTGATTCCCTTCACAAAAGTGGGAGCAAGGCAGAAGCAGAAAACTACAGACCTGTTAGTTTAACCTCAGTGGTAGGGAAAATGATGGAATCACTTCTGAAGGAAAGAATTGTTGAGTATAGAGGCCAGAGGGCTCAGGACCCAAGGCAGCATGGATTCACTAGCTGGAAGGTCATGCCAGACAAATCTGACAGATTTCTTTGACTGGATGACCAAAGTAGTAGATCAGGGAGGGGCTGCGGACATGGCCTACCTAGACTTCAGCAAGGCATTTGACAGAGTCCCACACAAAGATTAATACACAAGTTAGCCAGCCTTGGGTGGGTCCCAAGATGACAGCCTGGGTAAAGAATTGGCTGGAGAATAGAACACAGAGGTAATAGTAAATGGTGTCCACTCTGAAGAAAGGGGTTACTAATTCGGGTACCACAGGGTTCAGTATTGGGACGGGTCCTCTTCAATGTCTTTATAAGCGATATTGCAGAGGGACTGGAAGGAAAAGTATGTCTTTTGCAGATGACACAAGATCTGCAACAGAGTTGATACACAAGGTGGGTGGAAAGGATAGAAGGGACTTGGCAAGGTTAGAGGAATGGTCAAATGTGGCAGCTTAGATTCAATGCTAAGAAGTGCAAGGTAATGCACCTGGGAAACAAAACCCAGGGAAGAGTACACAATGGGGGTGAGATACTAACAACAACAAAAATGGAAAGGGACCTGGGATAGTCATATCAGATGACCTAAAGGTGGGCAAGCAATGTGAGAGGGCAGCAAGGAGGGTGGGGGATACTGGGATGCATAGGAGGCATCACCAGCAGAAAACAGAAGTTATTATCCCTCTGTACAGACAGTTGGTGAGACCCCATCTGGAGTACTGCGTGCAGTTCTGGAGACCCAATCTCCGCAGGATATAGACAGGATGGAGGCTGTCAGAGGAGGGCAACTAAAATGGTGCAGGGCCTGCAGGAAGACATATGAAGAGACTTAAGGAGCTGAATATGTATAGCCTCGAGGAAAGGAGAGGGGACATGATAGAAACTTCAAGTATCTCAAGGGAATCAACAAAGTCCAAGAGGGTAGCATCTTTCAAAAAAGAGTGTGCAAGAACAAGGGGCACAATGTGAAGATAGAAGGGCAGCTCAGAGGTAATTTAAGGAAGTATTTTTCACAGAGAGGTTGTGGATGCATGGAATAGCCTTCGGAGGAGGTTGTGGAGTCAAAAACAGTGGTGGAATTCAAGCATGCATGGGACAGTCATAAGGCAATTCTAGGGGGTTGGGGTAGGAAGAAGTAGGCTGCTGGTTAATTAGGATCTGCAGCTTATCCAATAGGTAGAGAAATGGGCAGACTGGGTGGGCCAAGTGGTCCTTATCTGCCGTCAAAATCTATGTCTCTATGTTTCTATTCTGAGGATGTGAGAACTGCAAATCAAAGCCTTGAGAGGCCCTCCAGCACAACCAATAAATATATTATAGATTAACAGTAAACTGACAAGTTTTTAAAGGTATTAAAATGTTTTTTCTTGGGCTGTTTTTACTGTATCCTGTGTACTGCACAAGCAGTATTTGTTCTTTGCAGCACTGTTCATCATGCAGATATCTGTGGATAGGCTGAGTATGTGTGCGGCTCTGCGGATGTAAGATGACGCTGACATGCTTACGTCAATCACTTGATGCGTGGCACTTGTACCGTGCAACCAACACATGGATTATGGACTTACAGTGAAGGGCATTTTGAAGTAGAATACTCTGAAAAATAAAGGCTATATTTGAAACCTGAATAACTGGCAACATGCAGTGCTTTCAGAAAACAGTTACCTGACATTTGTATGTTTTCACAGCGAGAGCACCAGGTGACTAGGGAGGTGGGGCAATGATGATCAGCATGTGGGGGGAAAGGGGAAAATTGAAGTCATGGTCTGATACTTGTCTTGTTTTGACAGTTCTGTATGGTAGAACTGTGCAATACCAAAAAAAAAAAAAAAGTGAAATAATATCGAGGGTGGGATATTCAAAGCAGTTGCGCAATGCGCAAAAGGGTTGCGCCTTTGCAATGGCAGAAATGTGCAGGAGAGCGATATTCAGCAGGAGCAACTGTGCAGCACAAGTGGCCATGTGCCAATGTGCAATGGTAATATATGCATGCACAAGTGCAGGGGGTGTAGGCATGAATAAGTGGCGCAGTGCGATATTCAACATTGGACAAGCAGCGCAAGCATGGAGCAAATGGGAAATGCTCAGAGCACACTTGAGCCTATAAAAATAGGGAGCAAGCAGGTGAAGAACACTTTCACCAGAGGGGAGCAGGAGAGAGAGTAAAAGAGAGGACTGGCAGAACAGTAGGAGGAGTACACGAGAGGGACAGAGGCAGTGGGAGAGTGGGACTGCTTGGGAGTGGGAGTGTGTGTGTGAGTGGGTAAGACAGTTGGGGAGGCAACAGTGT
Source organism: Neoceratodus forsteri (assembly GCA_016271365.2). NCBI lineage: Eukaryota > Metazoa > Chordata > Ceratodontiformes > Ceratodontidae > Neoceratodus > Neoceratodus forsteri. The sequence goes on along the minus strand of CM057452.1, from coordinate 884,790,363 downwards.
GCGAGTGAGCCTGTGACACCCAGCACAGAAGGGGCAGCACAGGTGCCCAAAGAGGGGGGAGGTGGGGGCCATAGCCCACAGGACGCTAGCCGGAAGCAGGAAACGTAGGCATGTGCCCCGCACAGCAGGGACGGAGCAGCACACAGCTGGGGGGCTGGAGGAGTCAGCCGCCCAGGGTTGACAGGACTACAGAGGCCATGGCCAGTGCCTGCTTCCAGATGGAGGCAGTAATGAGGGGTGTGGGGAGGCAGGAGGCAGTGCGGCATGGCCGTGGAAGGGCCTGTTGGCGGTACGCCCGGAACAGGTGGTACCATGCCCGCACCACCTTCGAACAATACAGTGACACAGAGATTGTGGGCCGGTATTGCCTGAACAGGGCAATTCTGAGGCAGCTCAGTGAGCTGTGCAGTGAGGGAGATGTAGGCACCCACTAGACAGAGCCACAGCCTGATGGTGGAGACCAAGGTCACAGCTGTCATGTGCCTGCTTGCCACGGGCACCTTCCAGAGACCAACAGGGGATACCACAGGCATAACCCAGTCAGCTGCGTCACAGCTCCTCACACAATTCCTCAACGCACTGCTGCTGCATGCTGTGGAATACATCTACTTCCCCAACACACAGGCAGAGCATACAGTGAACATGCAGGAATTCCACAAGGTAGCACGTATGCCTGGCATGCTAGGGGCCATCGACTGCACCCATGTTGGCATCTGCATGCCACCTAGCCCTGAGGGGGTAGCCTACATCAACAGAAAGGGCTACCCCAGTGTCAACTGCCAGGTGGTGTGCGATGCCAGGGGGCACATAATCAGTGTCTGTGCCACACACCCTGGAGGAGCACACAATGCCTTCATCTGGCACAGCTCAGCACCGTGCCACTGGTTTGAGTGTGGGGACATCCCCACTGGCCACCTAGTAGGTGAGTATGCTGAGGCCACAGGAAGCCTGGCACAACAGGGCAATGGGTGGTAGCCACCAAGGCAGGGGCTCCGCAGGATGTGGCTGGGAAGGCTGGGGGGGTGCAGCAACACAATACACCAGGCTAACAATATCCCTCTCCACACAGGTGACAGTGGCTACCCACTCCGGCCCTGGCTGCTCACCCCATGCTGGAGCCCGTTGATCCCTGCGGAGGAGCGATACAATGAGGCACATGCCAGTGCATGGAACATCATCGAGCGTGTGTTTGGGCTGCTGAAGGCATGGTTCCATTGCCTGGACAGGTCTGGCGGTGCCCTACAGTACAGCCCCTCAAAGGCCTGCGGCCTATTCCTGGCCTGCTGTATACTGCATAACATGGCCACCGACCATAGGATAGTTGTCGAGGTCAAAGAGGGGTACAGAAGTGGGGACGATGTGGCCACGTGATGGTGGGCAGCCCCCCTGGGTGAAGGGAACCCCGGCTGACCAGGATGTCCCATCAGCACTGGGCCATGATTGTGGAAGAGCACTACGGTGCATGCAGGTAGGTGAACATGCACCCATGCACGGAATGGCGACTGTGGCACAGTGCACAGGCATGTGTGGATGAGCCCTTTGTCTGGGACGGCTGGGGGGGGCATGGCTGGGCATTGGGCGGGACCCCACAGCAACACACACATCACACCCCACCCACACACACCTACACACCGCCGCACACACCCACACATGCACACAGGCATCCACAGGCACGCGGCTGGATGCTGGCACCAGGCGTGTGTCAGACGCCGAACCCTGGTGCACAGTGGCAGTCGGCGCTGTGCTGGCATCATCATGCACATGACCTACTAGCCAGTGTCCGGGCGGGTGCGCACACAACCTGTGTGCGGCACCACCCACAGATGCCATGTCCGTGGAATGCACACGCACACACCACACCTATGTGCACACATGGCGGTGGCAGCAGACTGCAGACAGGGAGATGGCCTGTTGAAGACAGCCACGGACACGTGGACAGACCCGCTGAGGCTGCCCAGCAGACCCAGGCTGTGCGATGGCCACAGTGGGTGTCTGTGACATTCCCCCAGGGGTGTTGCTGTGGGACCACAACAGAGTCCTCACAGGGGTCTGCAGACTCCCAAACAGGCCCACTCCAGGCATGTCCGGAATGCCCACAGCAGATCCTGCCATCGACACCAAGTGGGTCGCATGGCACCGTGACCAAGGGGTGGAGAATGCACTCCGCAGGATCTGCGGTGGACAGTCATGCTCCATGGTGGACAATGGTGATGAGCCGATCGTGCCCGCAGTGGTAAGCTGATCCAGGGCTGCGGTCGTGTCCTCCCACATTCGGGTGTTGTCAGCCCAGAGCTGCACAATGTCCCTGTTGCACTGCTCTGAAGCCTGGTGTATCTCGGCATGGAGTGCACGCACCCCTGCCCTGAGCAGCACCTGTTGCTCCACAGAGGCCCGCAGCAGACAGGTGTGCTCGGGAAAGGGGTCAGCACCCAGGGGTGCCTAGGCGATGCGCTGACCCATGGGTGGCATTCGACCTCTCTGCCCAGCCACCCGCTCAGGTGGGTGCTGCACAGTGATGTACTCATGGGGCTGAACATTCTCCGGCAAACTGTCGGCACCCACTGCACCCGGCCCCCTAATGTCCCTGTCCGTCTGCCGCTGCCACCCCTCCGCCACTGTGTGCCATGCAACACCTGTGTGGCTGCACCACCACTGCCACCATCTTCAGCTGGCACCACTATGCTGGTGCTCACAGCGACACCGGGAGCGGTGGTTGGTGGCTGTACATCCGCCACCAGGACACTGCCTGCACTGCTGGCAAGGGTAAGTGGTGTGGGTGCCTCTCCCTCGTCTGCAACACCGCTGACCAGGATGATGGTGACATCGTCATGGAAGTTGGATCCCAACCCGATCTGTGTCTCTGCACACTGTAAGCCATGACTAGCATCCTGCTGGAACACAGCCAGGGTCTCTTCCGCCACCACGCCACTGGCATCCGGCCGGACAGCGGTGTTGGGCTGCAGCCGATCTTGGCCCCGGACACTGGTGGAGGTGGAAGACCGGTCATCCAGGGTCTGTCCCGCTCCCATGGCAGGCACCACCGCCCCTGCCACAGCATGCTGCCACTCTGGTGCTGAAGGGGAATACGGTCACATTAATGCCGCTGGTACACAGGCCAACCCCCCCCACCCACCGCCCCCCTGCCCAGATGCTGCAGTACCTACCATGCAGTGATGGACTCCCAACTGTCTGGAAGCTGCCACCAGACACCTCCTCGATGGCACTTCCCCGCATGGTGGCTGCCACCATCTCCTCCTCTGGCGTCAGCTGTGGCACATCGGGCTGACCACCGCCTGTGGCTGCACGTGTGGCCTGGATGGCTGCCACCTTCTCCTTTATCTTGCACCTTTCGGTGACAACCTTTTTCCTACACTCCTGCACAGGCCACTGATGGGTGCCCTGCTGATTCACAGCCACTGCCACCCATGCTGCTGCCCTGGCCTGTGGGGCGCCTGTCGTGCCTCTCAGCAGAGGCTCCCTGTTGAGGTACTCCTCGAACAGAGCATCAGTCTCTGCATTGGTAAAGTTGAGCCTATGCTTGCGTGCAGGCCCATGCTCCTCACCATCCTCGCGATCGGTCATAATGCTTCCTGTGGGCAATGACAGGTGGTCAGTGTCTGCTGCAACCCACACCACCTGCCCAATCCACTGTCCTGTCTTTCCCCCAGCGAAGCATCTTACCTCTGAAGGATGCAATGTCCATGTTCTGTGCTGTCCTGCAGTGCCTTTATAGTGCATTGCATGCAAATGAGTGGATGCGCAACTGTAATGAGAAGCTAATGTCCCCGATGCACCACGGATAGGCTGATGAGCTAATTTGCATATGCCGGCTGAATATCGTGAACTTGCACCTTGCGCAATGGACTTGCACAAGCACAAGCCGTGGTGCAACATTGTGATGTGCGCAATAGGACCATCAGTATGCATGCGCACACTGCTGGTGCCTATGCCAACAGCGCAGCATATGCTCACTGCGCAATACACGATATGGCACTCGGCCACTATTGGGCATGTGGTGCTCATGCACTATGCGGCTTATGGTGCTCAGGTGCTGTGGGGCTAATGGCGCCTGGGTGCCATTAGCTCCACAGTGCACAGGCACTACTGGCTCGTAGCCCGTGGCACCCAAATGCCCCTATTGTGCACCATGCATGGCAATCCCAATAGCGCAGTTGCGCACGGTGTGCATGCTGACCATTGACACCAGGCTTGCCCTTTGCCCCTCAGGGTGCCCCGCACCACATGCTGGCATAGCAAGGCATGTATTGCGCATCCCCTTGGATGCACAATTGCTGTGGGCAGTGCATCTCTGTGTGAGGCATGCATCCACAGCACGTGGAGCTTGTGCTCTACAGGGCACCATTTTGGATTGCCTTCCAACGGTACAACAATGCCGCGCTGCAGCAGTGCCAGGGATCCAAATTGGACACAGGTGGCGCTCATTAACCTTGTGGCCCTGGTGGAGCCCCACACAGGCAGCTTGTTTGGGCAGGTGCCTCTTGCAAGGCCACAGACAGAGGTGTGGGAGGAGGTGGTGGAGGAGCTCGAGCAGGCCACTGGTGTCCAGCACACCAGTGAGAAGTATTGCCACCGCTATGGGGACCTGCAGTGGAGGGACCCAGAGAGGCTCCAAGCACTGCTGGCACACATCCGAAGGGGTGCCGTGCCATGGCCAGGTAAGTGTGCATTGCACATGTCAGTGCCTGTCCAGTGTTCTGTGGTGCCAGCAGGGTCACATTCCATGCCAAGGGGGGAGGGCGCTGGGGCTGCATGCCCTGTGGCTCAGGGTGGTGCACTGTGTGTGCACTGTGCCACTGCGCTGTGGCTGCACTGGGCCAGGGAGCACTCTGTACTGGAGGGGGCATATGGTGATGCCGGGTACCGATGTGTTCTTCTCTATGTTTCCATCCTAGGCCCTGAGGATTGGAGGAGGGCCCGACTGGCTGGTGCTGTGGGTGGGCCATGGAGGGCCAATGCAAGGGTAATGCCACAGGGTGCAGGCTGCAGGGGCGGTGCTGCAGGACTGGCACATGGTACGTCTCTGCATGTAGGTAGGCACAGTTGCTTGCTACATTGTTGTGCAGGGTGGGCAGCGGAGGTGGGGGTGGGCCACGGCCCCCTGTGTGCATAGCCATTGCAGCTGTGTACTGCCCGCAGTGTCTGTTGCACCATGCTGTGGCCATCACACGATTGTGTGGCAGCCACAGATGGGCTGTGGGTGCATCTGGCTGCCAGCTGTGCCGCTGCCGTCCTGCTGCTGTACCATGTTGCCTGCCTGCCATGGTGGTGGTGGTGGCCCATGGGTGGTGTTGGTGTGCAGCATTCTGCATAGTTGTGGTTTGCTGGGTTGGTGGCACGTGTGGGCTCACCCACTTCAGGTGGCTGGGTGCCATCCCAGGGGTGCGTGTCACCACTGTCTGCTGTGCACAGTGGGTGGGCTAGTGTGTTCCAGACATGCACTGATACTGTGTTCCCTCCTTTGTCCTAGGTGTCTGTCAGCCAGCCGTTAACACCCACCTCCTGAGGAGAATCCTGGAGGTGACCACTGCCATTCTGCAGGTGAGGAGGATGCTGCAGAGGTCGTTCCACAGGTAACAGCGCCAGGCAGCGGTGGGGCGAGGCCACCCATAGGGCCCATTGGTCCATGACCCTTCAACTTCCCTGCCCCCCCCTTACTATGCCGCCTTGTGTAGCCCTGCTCCTGTCCCCTTACCTCCCTTTCTTGGCTATGCCTTTCTGTACATAGTTTCCTCATTCCTTGTTCCCGGTCCCCTGTGCCCTGTTCCTTGTATATATGTATAGTTGTGTTTTATATCTGTTCTTAATACATATTGTTATGGTTACCCGTGTGTGCCTGGGTCAGCTTTGAGGCTGGCGTGTGGAGCCATGCTGCAGTGGTGTGCATGGTGGCTGGGTGGTGCTCCTGGGGTGTCCAGGGGGTTGTGCATGGTGGTGTACTCCCATTGGTCAGTGGCTGTGCCCTGGGTGGTGGCCATGGGCTGTCTGTTCTGGTTGTGTGGCGTGTGCGTTGTGTGCTGTTTGCCTGTGTGGTGCCAGCTGTGGTCCGGGTGGCATGACACATGCCTTCCTGTGGGGGGTTGTCGGTGGTTGTTCACCCATGGCCATTGGTGCCATCCTACCTACGTGCACCACTATGGTGTGCATGGGCGGGGGCCTCCTGCATCCCCATGCATGCTGGGTGGTGTTCCATCATGTGCTTGCAGTGCCTTACTCCTGGCACCCTCAGCACCCTGGTGGCAGCACATTCCACCCCAGTGGTTTGCTCCTAGTTGTGCCTGTTGCCGGTCCATACGTGTCCTGGTGCATGCAACTTGGCCTATTGCACATCCCTGGTTGTGCTATTGCACATGTTGGGTTGCTCCCTGGTGCAGCCCTGGCTGCGTTATGGCGCATGTGTACAATATTCAGCCATGTTGCGCTGACGCATTCTGCCTTGCAGAACCTTTGAATATCGTACTCAGTGCACCATGGCGCAGTGGATTTGTGCTGCGCAGGTCTTGTGCCGGCCTCTGGCGCATTTCTGAATATCCCACCCCTTGTGACAGTGTGTCACTCATCTTGCAGTCAAGCAGAGTCATGTCGACTGGTTATCTTGATTTCACATACTCAGTGGTTCTGGTAGCACTCTAACATGTGGAGCTTGCATTTTTCTGGGTAGCTGACTCACAGCTTCTACAGCAATCGGTGAAGTGTAACATGTCTAATTCTTTGCTATTCTTTTTGTGCCATGTAACAGCTGCCTTACTTGCCCTCAACAGCTGTACAGTTTTTCAAATGTGTCTACAACTGCCATGTACACTTACTATTTGGTTATGTGTTTTTTTTTTTTTAATGTCTACAAAGTCCTGTCTCGGTGTGGGGGGGTCTGTATTTTTAATTACTGTCATATTCAATATACTGGTGATGCTGTCCATGTCTTGGGTGGGCACAGAACTAACAGAATCACTTGCACATCTGTTAGTGAGCAGGTTGCCAGAATCAGGAATGTGCATCCTTGTAAGGTTGCCACAGTAACAGGAAAGCACTGTCTGAACATCCTTTCCATTTGGTACCATTGCAGCACGAGCTTTACAATGGCTGGTAGATGCACGTGCAGCCCTCTTATGGATATGAGCACTTTACACAATCTATAAAAAAGACTTCTGATTGGCTGCAAGGAGTCTATTGATCTATGACATTAATATTGCAAAATGGGCAGTGATGAGGTGAGCAGTCAGGATAGTTTCTGGCTAGGCTGGTACATTGGAATATGTAATTTGTGCTTGCTATGTGCTTCAGGTATGTTCTAATATACTGATAGTTTGCTCCAGGCCTAATTTTCTGCAGGTATTCATTTCCAATGTTTTGCAGGTGCAGCCTCGGATCTTTGAATACCCTGACCCATATCTAAAAGTAAGGAGGCCATTTCATGACCGACTGTTTAATAAAGTATGAACAATAACAGCTAAATTCTTTGTTGGCGATCCAGTGCTGGACATTACCTGCTGTCCTAAAGGCCTTTCAAGACTTTTTCGCATTTTGTGTGAGAGAACTCCTTCCCTCATGCCCCAGTAGCACTGTTTTCTTAGACAGACTGACTACCTGCATACAGTGCATGGCAATAGGCCTATGTTGAATTATTAAGTAATTAATCTGTTTATTGAAAACTTCAGAGATGACCTTTGAGCACAAGTCAGCCAGTTGCCTGGTGAAACTCTTAAATAAAATTTGCCAGCGCTAAGAGGGAGGAGGCCGTGCCCCATTTTAAGGAACCTTCTCTCCTTCTGAGCTGCAACTTATGTTTGTAGTATCTGGGGAGAAGAAATTGGAGCAGCAGAGGTGAGATTCAATTGACAACATAGACCCCCCACCCCGAGCAGCCAACTAGGGATGACCAGGAAGAGGTCTCGGGGGTTTTTATACCTCCTACAGATCACTGGACCCCACACCTGCTGCTGGACCTAACAGGGAGGAGGTTCTGTCCCATTTTAAGGAGCCTTCCCTCCCTCTGAGCTACAACTTGTGTTTGTAGTGTTTGGGGAGAAGAAATCAGAGCAGCAGAGGCGGCGGAGGCACGATCCAATTGGCAACGTGGACACGCCCCCTACCCTCTGAGAAGCCAGCCAGGGATGACCAGGAAGAGGTCTTAGGGCTTTAAAAAAACCCTCAGATCGGCAGACTCCATGCCAGCTGCCAGAGCTAACAGGGAGGAGGCTCTGCCACATTTTAAGGTGCCCTCCCTCCCTCTGAACTGCAACATACATTTGTAGTGTTTGGGGAGAAGAAATCAGAGCAGCAGAGACAGCTGAGGCACGATCAAATTGGCAACATGGACATGCCCACCACCCTCTGAGCAGCCAACCAGGGATGACCAGGATGAGGCCCCATCAGCCCTTAGGTAGCATAAAAAGAAAGGACCACCAAGCAGCCCCCTGTTCTGTGGTTCACTGCATGAAGGACAAACCTGCTAAGGACATTGGAGTCTGCCCACTAGAGTCAGCCTATTGAGGCAGCTGGCAACCCAGGACTTTGCACCTGAACAAGCTGGTGGGGTAGCAGCAACAAAGAAGTAAGACAGGAGGAAGCAGGACATCAGGACAGTGTATCATACACTAGAGGTAAGCTTCCTGCTTAAACTTATCTAACTGCACACCCACTGCAGGGGAGGAAAGTGGGTTGGGACACACAATAGGAAGGGTACAGGTAGGAGTAAGAAAAAACAAAATTAAAAAACGAATAGGGTAGTGGCACGTTAGGGTCTAGAAAGAGTGTGGGTATAGGTGAAAAACCATATAGAAGCAATTAAAGGTTTAAAGTAAACAAAACAAAGAAGGGCAGAGTAGGAAAGGGTTAGGGTTAAGAAATAGTTGAGCAAGGGATAAAGAGGGGGAAAAAGGAGGCAAAACAGTAAAACAGGCATGGGAGGACATAGTTATGCTGGGAGTGGTGCAGTGCAGTGGCTGTGGTGCAGCAATCTTCAGGGAGACTTTCTGGAAACTGCTTTGCTGCCCAATCTGCATGCACCTCTCTGGACTGAGGTAGGAGGAGGTTGCCAGACTCCAGGCTGAGTTGGTTTGGGTTCGGAAGACCTACTCCCCACCAAGGCACCATCTAGTCCACCACTAGTACCTCGAGGATTGCCCAGAAGGAGGAGCACCTGGACAACAGTGGGCTTGGGTAGGGTTAGGGTGGTGAAGCATAGGCCCATCCCCCATATGGTACCACTATGAAATACCTACGCCACACTAGCTGAGCAGAAGGTTCCACAGACACCCAAAGGAGTGACTGGGGTGGATGTGGGGGTCCTCCATAGTGGAGACCCCAAGGGGAGGAGACAGTAGTAGTAAAAAATGTATTTATTATAAACAATGAATCGGTAACTCAACTGAGTCGAAACTCATTTCAACTGAGAGCTGTAAAATTTCACATACATTAATTACAATTCAACATACATTTTTAAAAAACATATCAACATACATCAATTATACAAAAAAGTATTAACTAACAGAAACTATATGTACAACATATTATTATTAATAATAATAATAATGCACTCTTTCCCCTATATCCAAACTAATATAACATATTTTTGTTTTTAGAGTCTCTTTCTTCTTTGTCCCAAACCAACTCTTAATTTGTCCCACCCAGACATAGAACTACAGAGGAGGAGGAAGAAAATCCTGGTGGGGGACTCCATGGTGAGGGGGATACAGCTGGGGGCAGATAAGGATGAGGGGAGGTAGATTAAGTGCCTTCTCGGCACCATGGATAGCAGGGATGGAAAGAGGAGCCAAAGGATCTCTGGGGCAGCAGGATGGGACAGAGAACTGGACATCATTGTCCATCTGGGGACAAATGACCTGGCTAGGGATGAGCCAGCAATAGTTCAGGAGGAGTTTAGAGAATTGGGGAGGGGTCTTAGGCAAGTGGCACAGTCTGTAACCTTCTTGGATGTGCTACCTGTCTACAACAGGAGGGAGGACAGGATTTTCCACACCAGGATCTTCAATGCATGGTTGAAGGAATGGTGCAGAGAGGAGGGTTTTGGCTTCATTGGAGACTGGGGCCCCACCTGGAGGGATTAGGGTCTGTACAGGGGTGATGGCCTGCATCCATCCAGGAGGGGAACTGTGATCCTTAGTGAATGGTTTAAATGCTACATTGGCAAGCAGTTAAACTAGCTGAGGGGGAGGTGAAATAAGGCAGAAAGACATAAACTGCCCCCCCCAACAGGCTCACAAGGACAACAGTGGGAATTCTGGGGGAGTGAAATCCCACAAGGAACCAAATAAAGCAATGATACTCGCTCCGTGGCTCATGCGCCGCAAGCAGCTCTTTAGTGATCAGATTGTGGCTCGTTAACACCTCAGATTGTTAAAGTATGAACGCAGCTCTTTTGTGTTGTTAAACTGGCCCGCTTAGCATTCCAAGCCATCACATTTGGTGTCTGAGAGAGAGAGACAGAGACACACAGTAAGCAGGGTGAGAGAGACCTAGTGACAGTGCCAGCTTATGGACAGCATCCACAGGTAGTGGTCCTAAGCGCTTGTGGACAGCATCCGCAGGTAGTGGTCCTGAACACAGTAACACAGTGTGGTACTTTGTTTTTCTCATTCTCGCTGTCTCTCTCTGTCTTTCTCAGCCAGTGAAGCACTGTCGGGAAGTAGCGGTCACGTCAGAGAGACTGAGCCTTACTGTAGCCCTCAGATGTAAGTGCAACACACTTCTCCCTTCCCAAAGTGGCCAGATCCCCAGCACTGCTCCTGTGGTCCACTAGATAGAGTGCTGCAGAACCCCACTGGACAGCAGATAAAACATCTCGATTGGAGATGGATAGGACAGAGAGAGAGAGAGAGACAGCGGGAATTATGAACGGTAAATCGTGCACTGTCCTCTGTGTCTGTATCTCTCTGTGTGGCATGCAGTGTGTCAGAAGAGGTCAGTGAGAAGCAGTTATGCAAGCCACAGCAGAGTATGCACTGGAGAGGTAGCATATTTGTAGGAGCAGAACCTCACCAGACAGCAGATACTACATCTTAATGGCAAGCCAAAATGTAGAAATGAATGTAAATTAGCATGGCAATGAGCAGTGCTATGTTGTTTGTGGTAAAGTGCTGTTAGGCTGTGTGTGTAACTTCATTTGTTTATACCACACATCTGTTATGAGTTTCACCCATATACTGTAATTAGCAAGGCATATGCCAGCTAGCTTTGTTTTTTTATTGTGGCTGACTTGTGCTGTGCTGTGCTGTGCTGTGCTGTGTGTGGTAAACTGCTGTAGGGTTGTGTGTGTGTGTGAAACTCAGTTTCATATATATATTTTTTCTAAATACTATTAAACAGTGTGAAGCAGTTGCGAGGCAGCAGGCACAGCTCTCCCCCACAGCCACGAACCCCCTCCCGGCACAGGCAGGCACCCGGGCGCCCAGCAGAAGCGGTCGCGAGAGGCAAGCAGGCACAGCCCTCCCACAGCCACGAACCCCCACCCCCGCGGAAAACGGAGCACCGGAGCACCCAGGTAGCAATCCAGCTTCTAGCTGCCTCAGGGAGCTGCGCCACTGATTTTAAACTTGGCGTCTTTTTCCTCCCATAGACTGCTGTACCTTTCTGGTTGGGACTGGGGAGCAGCGCAGAAAATTACAGCAGCCTGCTTCATTCTGACCGGCAGAGGGATTTTGTTTTTTCTGTAATTCGGGTCTCTACCAGCAAACGACTCTTAAACCCAGCTAGATACTGTGTGATATTTGTACATCTTAGCCTGCAATTTACAGTATAAGTTGTATTCTGTCGTTTTAGGGATTTTGTTGCAGTAGCCCCTCCCCTCACCTACCTTTATTTAAAGCTGCCTTTTTTTTTATTCCTTGCAGCAGAAGCGGTCGCGAGGGCAAGCAGGCACAGCCCTCCCCACAGCCACCGAACCCTGCCCCCCGCGGAAAATGGAGCACCGGAGCGCCCAGGTAGCAATTCAGCTTCTAGCTGCCTCAGGGAGCTCTAGCCCCACCTCCGCTACGCGCAGGCTCCTCACCCCCCCCACCACCACCCTTGGTGAGCTCCTACTTATATAAGGTGCGATCAGGTGAGTTCGTGAACCAATCAGCCCACTTTCCCATTAGCTCCTTATACTAATCTACCACTAGTGGCCCCCACAGAGCAGTTTCAGATCTACTACAAAAAAAAAATGCAGTATCTCACATTTACAACTCTTTTGCTTTACCTAACCCTAGCCTCCCTTCCACCCTCATCGTACCCTGCCCTTACTGACTTACTGCCACTTCTCTCTTCAGCTGTTAGGCCACCCCTCCACTCCTCCTCTGCACCAGCGGACCATAATCAACACCACTGGCACAACTGGTCCCTGGGGTCCTCTATCCTCCCTCTTTCCATGCGGAGTTACCATCCCTATATATCCCCTTCTACTCAGACCCTAAGACTAACTCAATATCTCCAAACTGTTCCCTTCAATGCTGGACAACACCTAAGACCATGCGTCTAGTAAAACACACTCTGGCTCTCCTTCTCCTTATAGCTGGGGACGTAGAACGTAACCCAGGTCCACCAACCACTTCAGTTGGCCAATCCCCCGCCCCAGCTACGCACCTCCCTAGAGGCTTCAAAATTGTCCACCTAAACATATGCAGCATCCCAAACAAAATAGCTGCGCTGCAAACCACTGTCCTAGCCCTTCGCCCTGATATTGTAGTCGTTACTGAATCTTGGCTGAAGCCCCATAACCTGGACGGGGAATTCCAAATCCCCGGGTTCTCCTAAATCCACCAAGACAGGCAGGGCAGAAAGAAGGGTGGCTGCATTGCCATGTATATCTCCTCTAAACTCCAGTTTTCCAAAATCACACCTACAGTACCCATACAATCTATAGATTCCCTTCTAATTAAAATTTCCCTGCCACACTCTATCCCAGTATACATTGCAGGGTCATACTGCCCGCCTGACACACCTCTGGGTAGCATCCTTGAACACATTGGCAACCTGAGGTCCCTCACGGCAGGCGGTGAACTCCATATCCTTGGAGACTTTAACCAGAACTGGCTAGAAAATGTAGCCTCCAAAATGCGATGCCAAATAACAGCCCTAAACCTGCACCAGCAAATAGGCAAACCTACTCGCCTAAATCACAAATCCAGTAAACACACACTACTGGATTGGGCCCTTACCACCCACCCCCATCGGATAGTTAAAGCTGGCCTTTTACCTGACTCCCTAAGTGACCACCATATGATCTACATGGTGCATAAAATCTTCCGTCCCAAGGCCCTGCCACCTCGCACACTTTACAACAGGGTTTACAAATACCTTGATCTGACTGCTCTCCTAAATGACCTCTACAGCATCGACTGGTCTTTCATCCCTAGGGCCACCTCCTTGGACGAGGCCCTGAAATGTTTCTCTGCCAACTTCCTAGACATCTGGGATGTCCATGCTCCTCTCAGGAAATCCAGGGTAAGAGGAGCCCACTTACCATGGGTCACTACCTACCTCATGTCTCACCTACGAGCCAGAGACCGTGCCTGGAAATCTTTCAAGGCCACAGGGTCTCATATGGCTCAGCAACACTACAGAACCCTAAGAAATGCCTGCACAAGACTCATACGACAGGCCAAATCTAATTACTTTAAAACTGCATTCAATAACAACTTCGCTCACCCATCCCTATTCTGGAAGTCAATAAAATTCCTTCTTTCCCCACCGGCCCAACCCCCTACTCCCACTCTAAACCTAGGAGGAAATATCATCGTGGACCCTAGCCTAGTTGTAGCTGAGTTCAATTCATACTTTTCCACCTCAACAGCTTTCTTCTCGCCTCCCACCCCCATCCCCTGCCCATTGCTCCCCCTACAGGATCCTCCCAGGCCTCCTTCTCGCTCAGCCCGGTCTCACCTGACCAGGTGCTAGAAATACTGCAGTCGCTAACCCCTCCAAAGGTAAATGCCCATCGGGCCTTGACTCAAAAATGCTCCTGCTCTCAGCACCTGCCATTGCCCACCCACTATCCCTGCTCTTTAACCTGTCTTTTAGACTCGGGGCAGTCCCTACAATATGGAAACAAGCCACAGTCATTCCCCTTGCTAAAGGAGGGGACCCTTCCTCCCCATCAAACTACCGCCCCATATCACTGCTCCCCATCCTAGCTAAAATTCAAAAGCACCTCGTTCTTTCCCAGCTTCAAGACTATCTAGAAACCATATCCTTTTTCACCCCCTACCAGGCCGGCTTCCGAAAAAACCAATCCACCACCACCTCGCTCTTCGCCTCACCAACTCTATCCTTACGGTATGGACAATGGGATATAACAGCAGCCATATTTATTGACCTGGCTAAAGCCTCGACACAGTCTCTCATCCCTGCTGCTGGCTAAACTGCCAAGCTGGTCTCTCTGAGCACATTAACTGGTTCCATTCTTATCTTATAGGTAGGTCCCAATCGGTCCGTGTTGGCTCGACTCTTTCCTCCTCACTCCTGTCACCAGTGGAGTCCCCCAAGGGTCGGTACTCAGCCCTCTACTGTTCTCTATCTTTCTAAATGACCTGCCTGCTGCCTGCCCACTTTCGGCTATCCATATGTACGCAGACGATACGGTGCTGTTTGCCTCGGGCCCATCCACTCATGGCGTGGCAGCCTGTCTTCAGAAGGACTTCGACTCCATCCAACGTTGGTTCCTCTAAAATCAACTATTCTTGAATCCAAAGAAAACCATCTCCCTCACTTTCAGCTCTCGGGCCAAATTAACCCGCCTTACTGCCCCCCCCCCCACATTCTACACTCTGGATAGCTCCCTCCTAGAGGCCTGTACGTCATATAAGTATCTCGGTATCTAGTTAGATCAGCACCTCGACTTCTCGGTGCATAGAGATGCTCTACACAAAAAACTGAATCCCATGCTGGGAGCTCTCTTCCGGAACAAAAACTGCATACCTCTACCTACCAGGCTAGAAATAGTCCAAAAAATGATCCTCCCGATCATGGATTATGGCGATGTTGTCTACTGTGCTGCCCCCCAAACTTCCTTAGCTAGGCTTGACCACCTCTTCCACTCTTTTGTCTGTTCATTGGACCGCCCTCCAAATACTCATCACTGTGTCCTCTACCAAGCCTTGGACCTCCCCATCTTCAAAACCGGCGATTGCTACACTACGCCAAATCCACGGCCAAGTTCTGGTCACAGACACCCCCCTCCTACCTGTCATCCTCTCTAACTGCCCTCCCCCCACCGGCCTATGCACTCAGGAACATTGACTCCAGGCTCCTGCACATAGACATAGAATTTGACGGCAGATAAGGACCGCTTGGCCCACCCAGTCTGCCCATTTTCCTACCTAACAGATAAGCTGCAGATCCTAGTTAACCAACAGCTTACTTCCTCCTACACCCCACTAGGACTGCCTTATGCCTGTCCCATGCATTCTTGAATTCCCCCACTGTTCTTGACTCCACGACCTCCTCAGGGAGGCTGTTCCATGCATCCACAACCCCTCTCAGTGAAAACATACTTTTCACATTACCTCTGAGCTGTCCCTCTATCTTCTTCAAATTGTGCCCCCTTGTTCTTGCACATCTCTTTTTCTGGAAGATGCTACCCTCTTGGACTTTGTTAATTCCCTTGAGGTACTTGAAAGTTTCTATCATGTCCCCTCTATCCCTTCTTTCCTCAAGGGTATACATATTAAGCTCCTTTAGTCTTTCTTCGTATGTCTTCTGGTGCAGACCCTGCACCATTTTAGTTGCACCATTCCACACAGATCCACCCGGTTAGGCCAGGCTGCTTTCAGTTTCAGGTTGCCCAAGTTATGGAACTCCCTATCACCCAATATTAGACACGCCACAACTACCCCACACCGGAATGCTCTTCTCAAAACATACTTCTCTACCAACTGTTCCTGTAACCCACCCCAATGCACCCCTCACAACTCCTAAATACCTGCTGCAAGCACCTGTCTGGGTCTCCATTTTCGTTAGTTGAGTTGCTGCCAGCTCCTATTGTTGAGCTGATTTTATTTGTAATGTAAATGTTGAACCGATTTTTGTCTGTAATGTAAATGTTTCTGCAATATTGCACTATGACAGTCTCTTCCTTGTTTTGTTTGTACTAAACGCATCAATGTATATTTCTCTTTGCACTACGTTTCCCATGTAATTCCCCTCCCCCCAGGGCACATCTGGAATCGAGCGGTACTCTGCTCAGTATGCCTTTCCTGGTAAATCTCTTAAATAAATAAATAAATACATAAATAAATAAAATAGGTTTTAAATTATACTTTTAAAGTGTGTGTGTCTTATTTCATGTTATGTGTATGAATGTTGTGGCTCTTTGGCAAACGGTGCAAACCCATGTGTCTCATGAGTCAGTTTTGGACTGAGTATCACTTTATTTAATAAAGGAATCCAAGGGGTTAAAGGAAAGAGTGATAGTAAAACAACTAGTGGCGGAAATGGGGGGGGCAGGACAATATGGAGAGCCATGTGCGCAAATGCTCAAAGTCTGGGCAATAAGGTTGCAGACCTAGAATCCACTATGGCAGATGCGGACGTAAACATAGTAGCAATTACTAAATCCTGATGCAATGAAAACCAGTGCCGGGATGAAGCCATACCAGGGCATACTCTGTTCAGAAAAGACAGAGTAGATAAAGGGAGAGGAGTGGCCCTTTATGTCAGGGGTAACATAAATCTATGGAAATACATGGAGAGCAGGGAGTAGCTAAGGTACTGTGGGTTGCCCTGGAGACACGGAGGGAGACTACTATTTGCACAGGAGTGATTTACAGACCTCCAGCACAGGGGGAAGAGGTGGATAAAGATATGCTGGAAGCAATCCAAAGGATTGTATGTAAAGGGAGGTGTTGCTGGTAGGGGACTTCAATCTACCAGACATGGGTTGGAGCCTACCAGCTGTGGCAACAGTCAGAAGCAGGGACATCCTAGACTTCCTGCATGGGATGTTCCTCAGGCAATTAGTTAAGGAACCCAATCATTGGGGGGGCGGGATACTAGACCTGGTACTGACAAGTAGGGACAGTGTTGCTGATGTCACAGTGGGTGGCTACCTGGAGACCAGTGCTCATGATACGGTATGGCTCAATATAAGAACTGGGCTAGAATCGGGCTGCACTAAGACGAGGGTCCTGGACTTCAGGAGGGCTGATTTTAAGAAAATGAGAGAATGCCTCAGGGATACCCTAGCAGGGATAGGGCAGTGGGGGAGGGGGGTTGAACAACAGAGGGCAAAAATAAAGGAGGGTACTGAAAAAGCAACAGATCTCTGTCAGGCAGGTTTAAAAGGGCAAGAGAAAAGAAGAGGTGGCTATGGTTCTCTGGAGAAGCAGAGAAAGTAACGGCAAAAAACTAGCATTTAGAAAGTACAAGAAGATACAGAAGGAGGAGGATAGGGAGAGTTACCAGGAGAAGCAAAGAGAGGCAGGGAGAGCAGCTAGGAACACAAAGGCACAAACAGAGGAGAATATTGCCCAGTCAGTAAAACAAACTCTGGCCATAACCGATGGGGCTTCAGCTGAGGAATTTGGAGTGAAAATATTGTAAATTACCAAAGTTACAAGCCTGCATTTGCAAAACATAACATAGGCTCATAAATGTATTGTTTTGTAATATTTTTACAGTAAATTTCCAACATTGTCTTCTTGTGACCCCACCTCATGAACAAGGGCAGAGAACATTTTCAGCTCCTACCTGAAAGGAGATTTCTCGCAGGGACCATGAAATCACCTTTTGGAATCCTTTGGCCAGGATTTGAAAAATGACAGCTGCCACAGTCATGAGGTGCAGGAAAGATATGGCTTTGTTGTAAATTTGGGGTAAAAATATTGAAAATTACCAAAGTTACGAGGATGTGTTCGCAAAATTCAACATAGACTTATAACTTTGTTGTTGTTTAATATTTTTATACCAAATTTTCAAGTAACCTTCTTATGACCCCACTTCAAAACCAAACTCAGGGTAAATTGCCCACATAGTGTGGGGGACAATCATGATGGACTACAAGCCTTCTTTTGTCCACTCCAACTAAGTAAATAAACCTCATGAATGATGGCACTGCCGTTAGGCAAATCTGTTCTAAAAGGTGATTTTGTGCAGGGAACTCAAAATCACCTTTTGGGACAGATTTGCTTACCAGTGCCAGAGTTCATGAAGAATCCCAAATAAGGCATGTTGAAAATGTGGTCCAAAAATCTGCAAAAATTGCCATGTTGTTGTGCCTCTAAGTTCAAAACCCCATTGAAATACATTGAACGGCATACCTGTTTCTTCAGTTTACATTCCAGCTTTGGAGAGTGAAGACATGTCTGTGGCCCACAGAGTATTACGGTGTTGTACCCCCAATGGGTAAGTAAGGGCTTGGGGGTGTGTGGAGTGGTGGGTGCTAAGTGTGAAGGGGTCAGAAATGGTGCAAAAGACATCGATGGATGTTTTTCTTGTTACAGGTTAAGAACAAAAAAAAAACAGGACAGAAGATACCCGATCGCGACACTGGAGAATTGGGCACCCCCAGTGTTACTGTTATGTTTCTGGAGGGGTGGGTGGGTGCTGAGAGGGACAGTTGGGTGGTGGGAGAAAAATATTAAAAAAAAAGAAGAAGATCACGACACGGGGAGGTTGGGCACACCCAGTGTCATGGCAGAGTATGCTGCGTTACACTGTGACTGCCGGCACTGTAAAAATAGTGCAGTGCTAAGTCAACAGAGACAACATGAGTGGAGGGCTTCATGGACGCGGAGGTGACTGTGACACAACTTTAACATGTTGTTCATTTGCAAGGAATGCACTGAGTCCTTGTCTCATCGCAAGAGGTCTACAGGGCTCTGCCCACTATCCCTAAAAGGGAGATAAAACATTCTTTAGACATGTAAACGAGAAGAGAAAGACCAAAGGCCGAAAGGGGAAGGAGGGGTTTGTGAGGAATTACTTCTGTTCAGTATTTATGGAGGAAGGGGTGGGTGATGGGCCAAAGATAAGGGACAAGGGCATTAAAGGAGGGGAGGAGGACACTTGTCCTTTTACAGAAGAGAGAGAGTCCTCAAGGAACTAGCACAATTAAAAGTGGACAAGGCAATGTGACCTGACGGGGTGCACCCTAGGATACTGAGGAAGATCAAGGAGGTGCTGGCTGCACCTCTGACAGCTCTGTTCACCCTATCACTAGAAATGGGGGTGGTTTTGGGGAACTGAAGAAGTGCAGATATGGTCCCACTACACAAAAATGGAAATAGGGAGAAGGCAGGAAATTATAGTCCTGTCAGCCTGACTTTGGTGGTGGGTAAAGTAATGGAATTGCTACTGAAAGAAAGGATTGTGGAATACCTTGTAACCAGTGGACTACAGGATCCAAGACAACATGGTTTCACAGGATGGAGGTCTTGCCAGACAAACCTGATTGAGTCCTTTGACTGGGTGACCATGGAAGTGGATCAGGGAGCAACAGTAGATGTAGCCTTCCTGGATTTCAGTAAGTCCTTTGACATGGGTAGCAGTATTGCGCAGTGGTTTAAGGCTCTGAGCTGCAAATCTGGAGACCTGGGTTTGAATCCCACAGCCCCCACTTGCATACTGTGTGACCCTGAGCAAGTCACTTAACTTCCCTGTGCTCCCAGGTTGCACCTGTAAACAAGCTTTCAGCTTAGTGTGTCTCACCTGGTTAAACAATTGAAAAAAAAAGACACCATTCCACATAGAAGTCTGGTGAACAAGCTGGGCAACCGAGGAGCTGGTCAAAAAGTAGTAAAATGGGTAAGAAGTTGGCTAAGCACTAGGAGTCAGAGGGTGATGGTAAATTGGGTCCATTCTGGAGAAGGCAAGGTGATCAGTGGGGTGCCACAGGGGTCAGTACTAGGCCCAGTCCCCTTTAATGTCTTTATTAATGACATTGCAGAAGGGCTGGAAGGGAAAGTATGTCTGTTCACGAATGACACAAAATTCTGGAACAGAGTGGACACACTGGGCGGGAGGGGATGGAGGAGGGTGGAAAGAATGAAGGACAATCTGAAAAAGCTAGAAAAATGGTCAAGGGAAAGGCAGCTGCGTTTCAATGCAAATAAGTGCAAAATCATGCACTTTGGGCACAGAAACCCAGGGGCAACGTGCCAATTGAGCAGGGCAGGTATTAGCAGCCACAAAACAGGAAAAGGACCTAGGGGTAATCATTTCTGATGACCTTAAGGTAGCCAATCAGTGTAATAAGGCAGTGGGGAAGGCTAGCAGGATGCTTGGGTGCATAGGGAGGGGCACCACCAGCAGAAAGAGCGAGGTAGTAGTACCCTTGCACAGATCACTGGTAATAGTAAGACCCCACCTTGAGTACTGTGTCCAGTTCTGGAGGCCCCACCTCCAGAAGGACATAGATAGGGTGGAGGCAGTGCAAAGGAGGGCTACCAAAATGGTACAGGGCCTGCATGAAAAACCCTATAATGAAAGACTCAAACTAAATATGTACTCTCTAAAGGAAAGGGGGGTTAGAAACATAGAAACATAGAATGTGACAGCAGATGAGGACCGCTTGGCCCACCTAGTCTGCCCATTTTCCTACCTAACAGATAAGCTGCAGATCCTAGTAAACCAACAGCTTACTTCCTCCTACCCCCCCACTAGGACTGCCTTATGTCTGTCCCATGCATTCTTGAATTCCCCCACTGTTCTTGACTCCACGGCCTCCTCAGGGAGGCTGTTCCATGCATCCACAACCCTCTCTGTGAAAAAATACTTCCTCACATTACCTCTGAGCCGTCCTCCCTCTATCTTCAAATTGTGCCCCCTTGTTCTTGCACATCTCTTTTTCTGAAAGATGCTACCCTCTTGGAATTTGTTGATTCCCTTGAGGTACTTGAAAGTTTCTATCATGTCCCCTCTCTCCCTTCTTTCCTCAAGGGTATACATATTAAGCTCCTTTAGTCTTTCTTCATATGTCTTCTGGTGCAGACCCTGCACTATTTTGGTTGCCCTCGTCTGGACAGCCTCCACTCTATGTCTTTGCGGAGATGGGGTCTCCAGAACTGCACACAGTACTCCAGATGGGGTCTCATCAACTGTCTGTACAGAGTGATAACAACTTCCTGTTTTCTACTATTGATGCCTCTCCCTATGCATCACAGTATCCCCCCAGCCTTCCTTACTGCCTTCTCACATTGCTTTCCCACCTTTAGGTCATCTGATGTAATTATCCCCAGGTCTCTTTCCATTTTTACTGTTGTCAGTATCTCACCCCCCATTGTGTACTCTTCCTCTGGGTTTTTGTGTCCCAGGTGCATTACCTTGCACTTCTTTGCATTGAATCTGAGCTGCCATACATCTGACCATTCCTACAACCTTGCCAAGTCCCTTCTCATCCTTTCCACTCCATCTTTTGTATCAACCCTGTTGCAGATCTTTGTGTCGTCTGCAAAGAGACATACTTTTCCTTCCAGTTCCTCTGCAATGTTACTTCTAAAGACATTACAAAGGACTGGTCCTAGTACTGAACCCTGTGGTACCCCGCTAGTAACCCTCCTTTTTTCACTGTGGACTCCATTTACTACTACCCTTTGCGTCCTGTTGTCTAGCCAATTTGTTATCCAGGCTACCACCTTGGGACCCACTCCAAGGCTGGCTAACTTGTGTATTAATCTTTTGTGTGGGACTGTATCAAATGTCTTGCTAAAATCTAGGTAGGCCATGTCCACAGCCCCCCCTGGTCTACTACTTTGGTCACCCAGTCAAAGAACTCTATTAGATTCATCTGACATGACCTTCCCATCGTGAATCCATGCTGCCTTGGGTCCTGTACCCCACTGGCCTCTAGGTACTCAACAATTCTTTCCTTCAGAAGTGATTCCATTGATTTCCCTACCACTGAAGTCAAACTAACTGGTCTGTAGTTTCCTGCCTCTGTCCTGCTCCCACTTTTGTGAAGAGGAATCACATCCGCCCTCCTCCAGTCCTCAGGTACCACCCCATCCTCCCATGATTTGTTAAAGAGAGTAGTCAGCGGTGTCACTAGTTCTACCCTTAGTTCCTTTAGAATTGTTGGGTGAATCCCATCAGGCCCCATTGCTTTGTCCACCTTCAATTTTATTAGTTCTTTCAGAACCTCTTCTTCTGTAAATGGACTGGTATAGACCCCCAATCTTCAGAGTGTTTCTCTTGTTTGGTTTAGGTACCTCTCCCTCCTCTTCCTTTGTGAATACTGAGCAGAAATATTCATTCAGTATCCCTGCTTTTTCACTGTCACCCTCTACCCACCTTCCCTCCCCTTTATTAAGCCTCAGTATCCCTCCTTTGGTCTTTATTCGCACCCTAATGTACCTATAAAAGGTCTTATTCACCTTCTTAACAGAGTTGGCTATCCTTTCCTCAGTTTAGGCCTTTGCTATTCTGACTGCCTTCCCAGCCTCTTTCTGCTTTAACTGATAAAGTTCTCTGTCCTGCTCCTTCTGTGTTTACTTATATTTCCTGAATGCTATCCTTTTCTCCTTAACCTTCCCTGCCACCTCTTTTCAGAACCTAGTATTTTTTTCCTTCGTTGTTTTTGTTGACTTGCTTTACACAAAGGCTTGTTGCCTCTGTGATGGCTGTTTTGATTACTCCCATTTTCCTCCACCCTCTTTCTTGCCTGTTTGCTAGTGCTTTTCTGAGGCACTCTCTATTTTCCAGAGTCAGCCTCCTAAAGTCCAATACTCTTGATTTTGTATGGCTTGATTGTATGGCTGTGTTTATCGTGAACCTCACTGTTTGGTGGTCGCTTGTTCCCAGATGGCTACCCACCTCTAAATCTGAGATTCTTTCTCCATCCCCATTTGAGAGTACCAGGTCTAAGATTGCTCCCTCCCGAGTGGGTTCCAATACTAGCTGTCTGAGGCATGCCCCCTGTAGGGCATCAAGAATGACCATACTCTTGGATGTGCCTGCAGCAAAGGTGCTCCAGTTAACATCAGGCATATTTAGGCCCCTCAGCAATGATATCTTGCCTTTTTCTGCCATTCTAAGGAAGCCTTCTATCATTTCCTTGTCCATTCCCTCCCCCTGAGATGGGAGTCTGTATGCATCCCCCATGAGGATTGTGGTGCCATTTCCTGTCTCCAGGGTGACCCAGAGTGCATCATCTGCTCCCTGTTTACTCTTTAGTTCTGTTGCTTTGATCTCTTCCTTTACATAGAGTTCTACTCCTCCTCCTCTTTTACCCTCCCTGTCTCTCCTGTAGATTGTGTATCCTGGTATGTTGATATCCCAGTCAGGGTTATGATAGAAATATTCAAATACCTCACAGGTACTAATAGGGTACAGGAAGGTAACATTTTCCATAGAAGAAGATGCTTAAGGACAAGGGATCATGCTATGAAACTGGAGGGAGGGAGGCTCAGAGGAGATGCGAGGAATTACATCTTTACAGAGAAGGTGGTGGACATCTGGAACAGCCTCCCAGCAGAGGTGGTGGGTGGTAAAACGGTAACAGGATTCAGGCGTGCATGGGATAGACAGAAGGGGAACTTAGAAGTAAGGCAAGGTGGGGGGGGAGAAGACCGGAGATCCAGTAGAGTCTGCAGTGGCGTAGCAGGTAGGGAATATAGGGCAAAATAGGTGGGACAAAAGATCCTTGTCTGCCAACAATGTCTCTGTTTCTATTTCTCTGTGTTTATTTACAAAGATTCCACATCAAGTACATAGTCATAAAAAACACAAGTACAATAAACAGCTCCAGAGGAATTACAGTCAAGTCAGGCTTAAAGCCAGGACAGTTACAGTTTTGAAAAATCCATATGGATCGTTGTATAAAAAGTCACATGTTATATACAGATAGAAACCGAATAAGAGTTTAACGGTTACAATTGCATTGGACTGCAAAGGCAAGCCACAAATATCTCTTACACTTTTGAATCTCCCCAAGTTTAATTAGTTTATCAGGCAGTTTGTTTAACCAGTCAGCAGCCCTGACAACAAATGACTGCTTGTTTAGCTGAGTACACTGGAAAGGAGGTTTAAGGGCATTCCTGACCATGTTTCTGGTGTTGTATTGAATGGAGACAGTGCAGAAGCAGTTTGTTAAAGCAGATAGTGTTAGGCCCAAGAGTGCCTTTTTGGCTAGTAAACATGTCTGGAGCTTTATTCTGCTTGGTAAAGGTAGCCAGTTAGTGGGTGCATAAAGGGTACAACTATGAGTGTGGTTATTTGCACCACATACAAAGCTGCACACCTTATTACAGATCAGCTTTATTCTGTTTAGCACTGTGTCACAGGCAGCTGCATAGACAGGGAGGTCATATGCTAGAGATGACAGCAGGTGGAGCTAGCCAAAATAAGGCATCTAGCATCCTCAGTGAGATGTTTCCAGGTATGGCACAGGGCACTAAGACTCCTGTTAACTATGGCCACCAGACTGACAACATGGGGGGGGGAGAGAGAGATAAGGTGCCATTCAGAGTTACTCCAAGCTATGTGAATTTCTACCTGTTCAAGATTTTGCCCTTGGCAAGTTTGGCTGACAAAGGGTGGAATCTTCCTCTTCTGTGGAAGCTAGAGAAAAGCATGATTTTTTTTTCATGGTAACTGAGAACCAGTTTGTTGTTGGAGAACCAGTTTTCTGTTTCTAACCAGCTTTTGAATTAAACTGAAGCACCTCAGCATGTAAGTGCTCATGATTTAAATTAGCAAGCTACATACTTGGTCCTCTGCCAAAGGCATGGCTCTCAACTCCAAGACTACCAAGTTTATGATCTTCTCTGACTCAAGAAAAGCCTCAGTTACAGGCTGATCCTGCTCAAGCAGTCCTGGTAACATCATAGAACAAGTCTTTGAATTTAAAAACCTTGGACTGTGCTTAGACCCTCACCTGACCTACAATATCCATATTACCAATCTCATCAAGAAAATCCATACGAGGCTAGGTCACTTACACTGAATCAGAAAGTTTCTTATCCCAGTCTTCAGACTATGCCTCACCAGCTGCCTTCTCCTGCCCCTCCTTGATTATGGCTCTCTTGTCTACTCCCCTCTAACACATACCCCCCCCTTTTCTCTGAACTTAGGACTACATACAATAATATTGCATGATTTGTGACCAGCCTCCACTGGATGACCCATCACTGTACCCTCTATACCTCCCTCAAGTGGCTCACCCTTGAAGGCAGGTTCCAACATAAAATGCTCTCTTTCCTACACAAAGTTCACTATAACCTGCTGCCGATCAGCATTAGCTCCCTTTTCCTGTTATAGGTTCCTAAGCACAGTACAAGAGGGGCCGCCTGTCATATCTTTGATGCCCCTTTTTACCGCATCAAGGATGCGCAGAACTCCATCATATATAAGGGCCCTAAGTTTTACAATGAAATGCCCCCTGAACTTCAGGCCTGTAGTTCAATTTGCTCATTCACCTCTTCCCTCAAAGACCACCTCCTCCAATCTACCACTTGTGTCTGCTCCGGTAGGTAACTAGGGCTGGGAGAACTTGGTAAAGTTCTGACTCTTATTAAATAAGAATCAGAACATGGTGAAGTTCCGATTTATCCTGATTAGTTCTGATTAATTTTGATTTATTGACCAATACTTGAAAACATGCGAAACAATGCATAAAAGTGGCCAAAGTTGCTCACATTTGACACAGAAGCCCAAAGGAAATAATATAATGGATTATTGGTATAATAATTAAAGTAAAACTGCTAAACAAAAAAGCAATCTGTCACTACTAGCCCCTTCATGGTTGGCTTATAATGGTGGCATATCCTGCTAGGGTCCGTGACATGAGTGTGCTGGGAGAGACGGAGAGAGACAGACAGAGACATGCAAATACCTATATCATAGCACCACCAGGCACTGCCAGGCAGCTAAGATTTCTTTTTTTTAATTAATTGTGCTATGTGGGTATTATTTTGATGGATGTTCCAATCGGAGCTGAACAAGACAAAGAAATGGATAGGAATGATCAAATGAGCAGCACTAAGAGAGCCTACCATGTAACTGCTTTGCATGCCCCACTGCACTGTGGTATATGGTACACTACCTGGTCCAAG
Organism: Neoceratodus forsteri; assembly: GCA_016271365.2. Lineage (NCBI taxonomy): Eukaryota > Metazoa > Chordata > Ceratodontiformes > Ceratodontidae > Neoceratodus > Neoceratodus forsteri. Next base: position 884,764,363 of record CM057452.1, on the reverse strand, counting down.
AGGTGGTAATATTTTCTAGTACTACAACTAATTCTACTGAATCTGATCAAAATGCTGAGGATGCTGAAGCCTTAAAGAAGAAAAGTGAAAGACATAGTGATCACCAGGCAGGCAGCCAGTCACACATCGCATCGGTCAAGTGCAGTGCAGTCATGAAAATGTTTGCCACTGCCACCCGAAGACCTGATGATACACAACACAACACAATGATATCCTTCTTAGTTCCACAATTGCTTGTTGCCAGCCACTGCCAAGTAATTTAAGTATCATAAATAAAATATAGTAATATAATAATCTCAGCTCAGTTACTGTGAGATGTAACCAAGCTATCATACCACATACACACACAAACAATAAAGCAATTATATGAATTTTCAATTTAGTAGCATTTTTCTGTGAAGTATTTGCAGTCAAATATTGGGGACATGAGAAATATACAAAGAGTATTTAGTTTCTGAACTTTCAGGCATCTGCTAAGCCATGACTATATGAAAATTAAAACAGTGCAGTCAGGACTCAGGACCAGTTGCTGAGGGCAAAGAAAATGGCAAACAGTAGTAGTAAGGAGTAGGACTGGAGTAAGGACAAAAATTGATAAATAAGTAGTAGTCATGACTCGTGAGGGCAACAAATGATAGTAGTAGTAGTAGTAGAAGACAGCAGTACCCTACCTTCCAGATCAGATAGTGGTACCAGGTACCAGCAAGTAAGTTTGTGACATGAAATGCAGCTGCTTACTGTATTTAGACTCTGAACCCACTGTTATTATTTTTTTTTTCTATTCTGTGCTGCTCATGTGATCATAGTGGCCTGACCTAGTCCATCCTGACCTGACGTGTTACAATTAATTGCTACCTCATGTAGTAGACCCTATTCACAAAAGATTTTCACCACAGGCACAATTCTTGAAAGTGTGTTGTGCATAGGGCCTGCTCGGAGCAGTCAGTGTATGTTTTATTCAGGTATCATATTTGAAATTAACGTGAGGATTGTTGACTTTGAGAAACGTGAGGTGCTCAGCATTTTCTGGTATCAAACAGGATCTTGTATCAATAATGACATTATGAGCTGAACTGAACACTCGTTTTGAACAGACGCCAGTCAGAGGGTAATTCACGTACTTCATTGCAATGTTTACTAAAGCAGGCCACATATTTTGTTTGGATTTCCAGTGCTTCAAAGGATCAGCTTTCCAGCTGATATTGGCTGTGCCCGGTACATTTCAACAATGATCTGTGGTGAGACTGTGTTACAAGAGGCAGATGAAGAAGATGTTACAATAACATCTAAGTGTCTCCACTGTTATGTTGGAGAGACAAGCCAACAGCTAGGCACTAGGATGAACTCGCACAGACATACTATTAGAGGACAGATGACTGAAAAACCAGTGGGGCACCACTTCTCCCAGCCTGACCACTCAATTTAAGATATGTCAGTAATGGTCTTAAAAGGAAATCTCAAAAACACACAACAGAGATGAGCTTTTGAGATTAAACTTATTTTACATCTCAATATAGTAGCAGATGGGATGAATCTTGATCTGGATTTCATGGGACATTACAGAAACTGACATCCACAGACCTCTTCTTCTTCAGACTGGCATATTATAGGACTTCAGCTTGTGTGGGATGGGGGTGCGTGTGTGTATGTATGTGTGTGGGTATGTGTTGCGAGGTACGTGATATAACAGGTGTGGGGTGTGCTGTCACATTGAGGTAGGCCTCTATTTAGATACATGGAGTTACAGTGTGTTACTACTCTTACTTCACACACATAATGAATATTAATTCCTCCTTACTTTTTATCTCTGCCTGGGAGTGAGGTGGATTCCGTTACACCATATTCAGATTACATAGTCTGTTACTGTACATACAGGAGTGTTATCATAGACTGTGATATATTTTTTTAACTCTGTACATATTGGGGTGCCAGATCTCTTTTGCATGAGGGTCCTGGACAGATCTTTGTACATTAGGCTACTGTTGTAGTTATTTGTGGAAATGTAGGTATGTTAGACCTCCGGTCTTACTCGCATGCTTTATATTTACTTCTAGTTACCTTATCCTGGGGAGGGTAGCAGGTTTATTTCATTGTAGTTGCATCCAGAATCCTTGGAAGTGTGTGTGTGTGTGTGTGTGTGTGTGTGTGAGAGCATCTCCTTAAAGCTAGTTATCCCCCCTTCCCCCACACACATTATGAGGATGTGGGGTGGGCTAGGGTTTATTGTTTGTGTCAAGAGGAGTAGGAGAGAAATTAGATTTTTATCTCTTTTTTTCAGATTCCTTAGACACTTCTGGTACATCAAGTTGTTACATGCTCAGTATAGATTGACATCAGTACATATCAGGCTACATGGACTTAATTGCCTGGAGGTCCACGATTAGAGTTTTTTGTTTGACAATAATACTGTCAATTTATATTTAAATTATCATTTATAAAGTCCTGTCACTACACTAGAGTTTTTTTAAATTTATGGGGCATGATATCTAGCTGGAGAGTACAGCAGGGTGACAGGTCCAGCTAAGTTTTACACATCATAGAGTGTGCACTGGTGTTTGTAAGGCAACTCTACAGGTAATTCCTTGTCTATAATGCATGCATTGAAACTTCTTGGGAGTCCTAAGATGATCTTAGTATGTCTTTAATCTGGGTGGAGGCTGCTTTTCAGTAATCACATCCTTATACACACTGTGACACCCATAGCTTGATTTATGAGTCATCTGCTCCAGCAGTGTTATCTTATGTCAATTAAATTTATATGCAGTAGGATTATTTGTATGTGTGTTCCACCAAGCACCTTTAACCCTGGGACACTCCTGGCTGAAGGTATTATGGTGCTGTTAAACTTCTCTGACATCATTTTCTGTACTTTTCAAATGAGTATTTTAAACCAATGGGGATTTTTTCTGTTTTTTTTCTGCATGATCTAGCTGTTAAAAGTATTGTTTTTTCTAAACAACTGCCATTAGGCTTCTGACGAAGGGCTGGTTGGTCCGAAAGCTGAAACACTTTGTTCTTGTTGTTACATCTAATTTGGTCCATTAAAAGGTATCAAATCATTTGCTTCTGGATCTGTTGTTGAGAAGTATTTCCACGATGGTATTGAAAGGGTTTAGCCCGAGGTTCAATGTGGGGAATAGCTCCTCCCACAACCTCTACTTAAACCCTCCACTAATGCACCTCCCTTGCTTAGGGTTTTTTTTTCCCTGAGTTCCCTGCATGGCTCGTGTGGCTGTGCTGTCTCCTCCTGCTACTTGTCTGGTCTTGTTCCCCTTCCCTGTTTGTCTCCCACTTCTCTTCCTTGTTTGGTTCTTTCTCCCTTTTCTTTGTGCTTTTAGTGCCTTTTGTCCTGGCTGGTGTCCTCTCAGCAGCTCCGTTCCGCCTCCGTTCTCCTTCCCTCTGCTCCTCTCTGTTCCCCACCCTGCCTGGGGTTTTCCTCCTTGTTTCTTTTTTGGGGGTTCTCCCTCACTAACCCACATGATGCACACATGCCTTGCTACAGCTGGAACCATGTCTCCTCATCTGAGGAGTGGAGGTGGACGCTCCCCTCCCTGCCCCACGACCAGATTCTCCCATTCCTTTAACTGTCCACCTACTTTCCCTGCAAAGCACCGACTTTTCACCAAACCTGCACAATAACCCCAGTATAGAAATGCATTATTGTACCTGTTTACCGGCCTTTCTCTGTTTCCTGCAGTCTGGCCTCTGACGCAGAACAAATTATGAGGACCTAGCTTCATTCCTTGCACGATGATATCGGGTTTGACATGCCTTCCTATACCAGCAACTATCACATTACAAACAACCGCATTCTACTCCCGCTCAGAGCTTTCAGGCACCCCTGCTTCTTCCCCACCATTCCCGGAACTGACCCCTTCCAGGTGCATGCACGTTTCCTGTCAACCCCCAGTTTGCGTCCTCTCTCCTCCTCATCTCCTCTGGCTCTGCAAGGTCAGCTCCGAACTGGGGCATGCAGTATTTAGGTTTTCTGATCTTCTAGTTGTGCTGCTTTTCTCCGGAGAGTCCCTAACACTTCACTGCCAGTGCGGCAAGTGTCTGCTATAGCTCCATAGTAAGTACCTCTATACATTCATACATTTTTTTTTTTTTTGCTGCCCCTTCCCTTTGCCGATACCTGGGCCCTGGATTTATTTTCCCATGTACCTCCCATGGTTACACTGCTCTACCTTTGGTCCATTAGACATATGCCTACATCTTGACTTACGCTGCTATTGGAATTTCTGTGCATACTCTTACGAGACTCTTACCTATACTCACACGGATACAACCTCTGGCCCAGTACGCCTTTCCTGGTTGGACAATTCCCTTTTTCCTTCACCCTTCTACGACCGCTGCTGTTCCGACTCCTCCAACCATGTCCGGGAGGGCCCGGACATACTGTTTCTCACTGGCTAATGCCTGTCCTACTCCAGTTGCCACATGTGCTACCCTGTCTCCCGACATGATTTCACACAGATTATAGGTAGAAAGGGGGGGGGGTTGGGGACATAAGGTTCTGTCACTTAATTGCATTACTGCAAATCATGTCTTGCCTGTATTTATTATTTGACAGTGTCACCTTACCGACTGCAGCTGATGGACTTCGGCTTCTGCTTCCATGGCTAGCCTCTGTCAATTACAGTGCACTTGCCAGGGAGTGGTCCCATATGCTTCCGCTCCACTGAACCTAGTTGCTCCCAGTTAAGCTTCCCTTGCTGCCTGTGACCTTGTTACCTACATTTCTGTTTATCTCTTCCCTGATTCCTGCCTTCCTCTACAAGGGGGTCTTCCTTTTTTTCTCTTGCTATGCTCTAAGGCTGGCCCCTTCCTCTCCACATCATGCCTGTTTATGTGCCTACTATTCCTATCGTGCTGCTTATGTCTTACCATACCGTGTACTATTCATCCTGCTAGCTCATCTCAGTTCCCTAATCCACTCTTTATCTACAGCAGCATTCTTTGCCTTTAGCCAGCCCATACGAGCAGTACTCTTGACTCCATCCCTAATTCACACCTTCTGAGGTGCTGAGTGAAGGTAGGCTTCCCCTGTCTACCAGTGATGGGATTCCATTACATTCACTACCTCCACTTGCTCACCAACTTGACATCCTATGTCCCTAACTCTGCTGGACAGCATTGAGTGAAGGTTAGCTCACCATGACTACCAGGGATGGGAGCCTTGTCTACAATCTGCTGAGTCATGCCATGCCTTCTCTACCTCATACCAGTTGCTGCTTCCCTTCAGGAATTTAACTTCTTCGCCCCATGTGCCCTCATCATTCTGCCTATGCCTAGTTGCCTCACATCAAGATCATGCCCCCTCAGACATCACCAATGAGTGTCTGAGTTTCCATTATACTGCTTCAACTTACATATTCTCAGACTGATACCAGGATGCTGCTTAATTCAGGAACTTGACTTTGCCTGACTTGCCTTCACCATCCTACCTGGTCTGTAGCCTCAATTCATGATCCTATCCTGCTAACGTCTATGGCTGGGAGCCTGAATCTGTATTTTTCTGTTTCATCCATCTGCATCCTACAGTATTCCTGATGCGGATTGCTGCTTCCCTTCAGGAACGGAACTTATTCAACTATGTACTCTCATCGTCCTTCCTATCCTCTTTGTATCCAGTCAAAATCAGCTTGCCTTGATCATCACAGATGGAAGCCTGAGTTTTCATTCCATTGCTTCATACATGTCCCCCACCTTGTAGAAGGCGCAGCCCTCGAGGTCCAGGGAGCGGAGGGGCTCCGAGCCGCCAGTGGGTCGGCGGCACCTGTGCAGCCGACCAAGGGTTCCAGAGGCCGAGAAGTAGGCAGAAAGAAGGCGAGCCTCGAGGTCCAGGGAGCAGAGGGCCTGAAATAAGCCAGCGGGTCGGGCGGCACCTGTGCAGCCGACCAAGGGTTCCAGGAGGCCGGGAGAAGCAGGCAGAAAGAAGGTGCAGCCCTCGAGGTCCAGGTAGCGGAGGGGCTCCGAGCCGCCAGCAGGTCGGCAGCACCTGTGCAGCTGACCAAGGGTTCCAGGAGGCTGGGAGAAGCAGGCAGAAAGAAGGCGCAGCCCTTGAGGTCCAGGGAGCGGAGGGGCTCCGAGCCGCCAGCGGGTCGGCGGCACCTGTGCAGCCGACCAAGGGTTCCAGGAGGCCGGGAGAAGCAGGCAGAAAGGTACGGGCAAAGCCGCAAACCAATCGGAAGGCGACCGCAGTCTGTGCCTTGCTTCCGATTGGTGCGCCTTCCCCATAGACTTAAACTGGGGTTTGCTGCACTATTCTGGACGGATTTCTGCTATTCTTTAAATTATTTGGAATTCCTCATAAAAAGTGCTGTTTTCTCTTACTTTGTGCCTGATTTATGGGCTGTTTTTCTGTATTTTAAAATAAGTGTTACAGTCTTTTGGAATGATGTGTGGGCTAGACGCTTAGGCGCCTAACCCCCATACCCTCCCAGTCTATTGTTGTGCAAATCTTAAGTTTTAGCACCTTATTGCAGATTACTGCAATAAAGGTACCCTGCTGACTGCCTTCTCCTCTGTCCCCCACCTTGTAGAAGGCGCAGCCCTCGAGGTCCAGGGAGCGGAGGGGCTCCGAGCCGCCAGCGGGTCGGCGGCACCTGTGCAGCCGACCAAGGGTTCCAGGAGGCCGGGAGAAGCAGGCAGAAAGAAGGCGCAGCCCTCGAGGTCCAGGGAGCGGAGGGGCTCCGAGCCGCCAGCGGGTCGGCGGCACCTGTGCAGCCGACCAAGGGTTCCAGGAGGCTGGGAGAAGCAGGCAGAAAGAAGGTGCAGCCCTCGAGGTCCAGGGAGCGGAGGGGCTCCGAGCCGCCAGCGGGTCGGCGGCACCTGTGCAGCCGACCAAGGGTTCCAGGAGGCCGGGAGAAGCAGGCAGAAAGGTACGGGCAAAGCCGCAAACCAATCGGAAGGCGACCGCAGTCTGTGCCTTGCTTCCGATTGGTGCGCCTTCCCCATAGACTTAAACTGGGGTTTGCTGCACTATTCTGGCCGGGATTTCTGCTATTCTTTAAATTATTTGGAATTCCTCATAAAAAGTGCTGTTTTCTCTTACTTTGTGCCTGATTTATGGGCTGTTTTTCTGTATTTTAAAATAAGTGTTACAGTCTTTTGAAATGATGTGTGGGCTAGACGCTTAGGCGTCTAACCCCCATACCCTCCCAGTCTATTGTTGTGCAAATCTTAAGTTTTAGCACCTTATTGCAGATTACTGCAATAAAGGTACCCTGCTGACTGCCTTCTCCTCTGTCCCCCACCTTGTAGAAGGCGCAGCCCTCGAGGTCCAGGGAGCGGAGGGGCTCCGAGCCGCCAGCGGGTCGGCGGCACCTGTGCAGCCGACCAAGGGTTCCAGGAGGCCGGGAGAAGCAGGCAGAAAGAAGGCGCAGCCCTCGAGGTCCAGGGAGCGGAGGGGCTCCGAGCCGCCAGCGGGTCGGCGGCACCTGTGCAGCCGACCAAGGGTTCCAGGAGGCCGGGAGAAGCAGGCAGAAAGAAGGCGCAGCCCTTGAGGTCCAGGGAGCGGAGGGGCTCCGAGCCGCCAGCGGGTCGGCGGCACCTGTGCTGCCGACCAAGGGTTCCAGGAGGCCGGGAGAAGCAGGCAGAAAGGTACGGGCAAAGCCGCAAACCAATCGGAAAGTGACCGCTGTCTGTGCCTTGCTTCCGATTGGTGCGCCTTCCCCATAGACTTAAACTGGGGTTTGCTGCACTATTCTGGCCGGGATTTCTGCTATTCTTTAAATTATTTGGAATTCCTCATAAAAAGTACTGTTTTCTCTTACTTTGTGCCTGATTTATGGGCTGTTTTTCCATATTTTAAAATAAGTGTTACAGTCTTTTGAAATGATGTGTGGGCTAGACGCTTAGGTGCCTAACCCCCCCATACCCTCCCAGTCTATTGTTGTGCAAATCTTAAGTTTTTAGCACCTTATTGCAGATTACTGCAATAAAGGTACCCTGCTGACTGCCTTCTCCTCTGTCCCCCACCTTGTAGAAGGCTCAGCCCTCGAGGTCCAGTGAGCGGAGGGGCTCTGAGCCGCCAGCGGGTCGGTGGCACCTGTGCAGCCGACCAAGGGTTCCAGGAGGCCGGGAGAAGCAGGCAGAAAGGTACGGGCAAAGCCGCAAACCAATCAGGAAGGTGACCGCAGTCTGTGCCTTGCTTCCGATTGGTGCGCCTTCCCCATAGACTTAAACTGGGGTTTGCTGCACTATTCTGGCTGGATTCTGCTATTCTTTAAATTATTTGGAATTCCTCATAAAAAGTGCTGTTTTCTCTTACTTTGTGCCTGATTTATGGGCTGTTTTTCTGTATTTTAAAATAAGTGTTACAGTCTTTTGAAATGATGTGTGGGCTAGAGCGCTTGGGCTTCAACCCCCATACCCTCCCAGTCTATTGTTGTGCAAATTTTGTTTTAGCACCTATTGCAGATTACTGCAATAAAGGTACCCTGCTGACTGCCTTCTCCTCTGTCCCCCACCTTGTAGAAGGCGCAGCCCTTGAGGTCCAGGGAGCGGAGGGGCTCCGAGCCGCCAGCGGGTCAGCGGCACCTGTGCAGCCAACCAAGGGTTCCAGGAGGCCGGGAGAAGCAGGCAGAAAGGTACGGGCAAAGCCGCAAAATTTTTTCCCGCCCCCCTCCTGGTTGATTCCTTTTATACACTTTCTCCCACCATTTCTTAATCCACGCCCACATCCCTTTCCCTTCCTCCCTTAACCCATACTTAACCTCCACAATGCTACTTTGCTTCCTTTTGTTCCTGAGCCTCGCATTCCCAGATCTCACCCAATCCCTTATGATATTAATGTTATGCCCGGTGTCAAGATAAATAACTCAGTTAATACGACCTGCCCACTTCTACCATCCACAATGGCCAACCACGGATTCCTTATTCACCCCAAACCACGTTTACAATGCAACCTCTGGGATATCCCACATAAGGCCACCCTAACAATTCAGCACAGCCTTGTCACCTTACTTGTATCATGGCTTTTTATTAACCCACTATGCCTGTCCATTAAATTATTATGCTATGATAAAATTTGCACCTATATACCAGGACCATCACTCATCTCACAGCAGGCACCCAGGATTAGGAGGAAACGCTCTGACCACTCACTATCCCTGTCCCTTGGTGCCCTCCTCAAATTAATCTTCTACCTTCTGATCTGTTTTGGTACCATTGAAATAAATCCTGCCATTGAAAGTTTATTTTCCCTGCTGATCTATCCTCTATAAATGGCCTAAGCTTCCTACACTCAATGCCTGCAGCCTCTTAAAAAATTCTCCATACAGGCCTGGGTGGCACATACCCCGCCTGACTTTCTGGTCATCTCTGAATCTTGGCTCAGACCTTCACCAAAGACAGTGTTGTAAACCTTACCAACTATCAGCTCTTCAGAGCAGATCGCCCTTCAGGGGTGGTGGGGTGGCCATATACATTAAGGACACCATCTCGCTACCTGCCTCATCAACACATCCGAACCAAAGGAATTTGAATGTTTGTCAATCAAAATATCCTTCCTAACTTGTCTTCATTTAAATTGATTGGCTGCTATAGGCCCCTCAGCAGGCCTCAAATTACTATCTCACCTGGGGTCAATAACCAATCTAGGCCCTGAAGATACCATCATCCTTGGTGATTTGAATTTAAACTGGCTATCTAATGCATCTACACCATTGGTAACCTTTTGTGACACCTATGGCTTTACACAGCTAATTAAAGACCCAACCAGGGTTAACCTAAAAATTCTAGCAACAGCTCACTCCTGGATATTATGTTGGTAAACAAGCCTCACTTATATACGATGCAGGAGTACTCAATGATGTAAGTGACCATTGTCCCATAGCTGGCATAAGATCTTCACTCAAACCACCCAACCCTGCTGAATTTGTCCTCAAAAGGTCAAAAAGAAGTTCAACATACCAGGATACCTCCATGACCTGAGTAACACAATATATTGGCAAGATTTCTACCTTACAACCTCAGTGGAAACAGCTCTCCAGATCTTAAAGGACATTATCACTAATGCTCTCAATATTCATGCACCATTCACCAATATCAGAACTAAAGCAAGGTCCTGCCCTGGTTCACCACTGATCTTAAAACAGCCTTGCTAGCCAGAGACAAACTGTGGAAAAAGGCAAGAAAACTAAGGATTCCAGAGACTGGCTAAATTTCAGAAAAAGCAAGAAATTCATGTACAACACAAATAAGATCTGCCAAAGCTGCCTATTATAGAGCTGAATTGGATGCCTCCTATAATAACCCAACCAGGCTCTGGGGAACTATAAAGGGTATCTTGGGCCAAAACTCTACTCCTGCCTTAACCTGCAAACTGCTACTAAATAACACAGAAATTACGGACAAACAAGAAATCCTAAATACCTTCAATGACCACTTCACCACAGCTGGACTAGCATGTGACTCTTCACCTGCAAATCTCCTGAGATCTTCCTTGAACCTTCAATCCACCGTGGGTCAAGAGCTCCATCAACCTTCTCCTTCAACCCAATATCCTTGAAAGAAGTGGAAGATCTCCTCTCCAATTTAGATACTTCAAAAGTGCAGGTACAGACTCCTGGACCCCTACTTCCTCAAGATTGCATCTCAAGTCTTATCTGCCCCTCACTCATCTCTTCAATCTTTCCTCACCACTGGATCCATTCCCTCCACTTGGAAAACAGCTCAAGTAGTTCCTTTACTCAAATCTGGTGATCCCATGGACCTCAATGATTACAGGCCCATTTCCATCCTATCAGTTTTATCCAAGATGCTCGAAAAGTTAGTAAACTCACAATTAAGGGACTACCTGGATAACAATAACCTCCTAAATACAGCACAATCAGGATTTAGATCAAGGCATAGCACCATTTCGGCCCTAGCCAAAGTAACCAACGACTGGCAGATTGCTATGGATAAGAAGAACAGTACCTGTGCTGTGTTCCTGGATTTGAGCAAAGCATTTGACACAGTGGACCATGAATCATTAATCACCTCCCTTGGCACACTAGGGTTGGATTTCCCTTCACTCAATTGGTTCAAGTGCTATCTATCAGATAGGTCACAACTGGTAAAAATGGAAACTACCTATCCACCTTAAACCACTGTTAAGAGGTGTACCAAGCAAGGCTCTATTCTTGGCCTCCATCCTCTTTGCCATCTATATTAATAATATTGATGCCAACCTCACTCAATCCAACATCCATCTGGTTGCTGATGATACTGTATTATATGTTATACAATCCTTCATTATCTAAAAGCCTGTGAACTGCTACAATCTGAATTTTCCATCCTACAACACAACCTACTAGATAAAAAACTACTTCTAAATGCCAAAAAAAAAAGCTATGTTCTTTACCTCAAAGAGTTGCTCTGCCACTACCCCACCATCCACCACCCTACAACTAACCACCTTACTTGGAGAGAAGCTGGAATTCGTTGATAACTTCAAATACCTTGGAGTCTGGATTGATAACAAGCTTGACTATTCTGTCCATATTGAGGAGCTACTAAAGAAACTGAGACAAAGGCTTGGTTTATTTTTAGAATAAACACTACCTCAACAGAGACTCCAAAAAGATTAATCCAGGCTTCATTCCTATCCCTCATTGACTATGCTGACTTTCTGTACGGACATTGTTCACTCCCTCTTAAATAAACTGGACACCCTATACCACAGGTCCATCAGATTCATTACTGACCTTCCTTCAGCACCCATCATTGCTCCTTTATAAGGCAGTTAACTGGACATCATTACAACACAGAAGAAATAGAATGCTGCAATTTGGATATTCAAAGCCTTATCAGGCAAGCTACCTACCTATATCTCAGACTGTTTTACTCAAATTACTTCTAGGCCATACAACCTAAGGATCAGCAAAATTATCATTCTTAAGGTCCCCAATGTCTGCACCCAGTTTGGGAGGGCTGCTATCAGCTACTCACTAGCAATTGTTTGAATTCACCAAAAACACGAAGCTAAATAACCTCCTACCCTTAATATCCTTCAAAGATTATTCACCACCCTATTCCCAGAACTCTGCAACTGCTTCCACAAGGCCTAAACCCCGCCCTACCTACCCCCTTTCTTTTTCGTGTTCCTATATGCTGATAAAACTCCGTTTCCAGTCCCAAGATTCACCCTCAAAATGCCTGCTAGGTCCTATAATCTACATATTAGTCTTGATGTGTCCATTGCCTTCTGTCTCACAGATTAATAGTTTTAATGTGCCGTACATATGTATATTGTTATATATTAGCACTTATGTCATTGTATTACTGTTTATGTTACCACTGTCATTGTATTACTGTTTATGCTACCCTTGTCAATGTATTAACACTTGCACTTCTTGACCACTCAGGTCCATCTTGTAAATGAGCTATGCTCAATGATTTTCGCCTGATTAAATAAAGATTTTGATTGATTGATTGATTGATTGATGTCTATTCTCGACCTGCTACCGGATGCCACAACTCTTCTGGAACTGGATCTCATCCTGCTCACCTTCTCCATTCTTCCTTGCCTGTGGCCTCCCCTCAGGTTTTGTTGCACTGACTTCCCTGTTCAGGAGCCTGAGCTTGCATCACTGCTTCCTCTTTCTGCATCCTCTACCTGATATGGGTCACCACTTCCCTTCGAGACCGGGACCATTACACTTCAACTGCCTTCCACCTCTCAGTGCTGCTGATGACATCGTCTGTAGGTAATCTCACTGACAATTGGATGTGGTAGCCATTTATGGATCTGCCTGGTTGTTGCTTCCCATCTCAAACAGGACCTTATTAACTTGTTTACCTCCATCCTCCTACCTCAGCCAAGTAGTATCAGATACTAGTTCTCTCTCCTCGATTACCAAGCCTGGAAGCTTATCTCTACAATCAACTGTTTCGATCTTATTTTCTCTTCACTGTACCAATGCTCACTGCTCCCTCCTGGACGTGAGCCTTGTACCAATCATGCCTTCAGTCTCTATCTGGAGCATCATGACCTAGTCATCTTACCTCCCCTACCTTGGTTAAGAGCCTGCGTCTGCACCTCCAGGTCACTCCTTCTGCATTGTCATATCCTACCCGATTACCACTGCCCTCTAGACTCACTAACCCTCTACTCCGACTACCTTTTATCCTTCTTCACCATTCACCATCCTGCTCTTGCATGGACCATCATTTTGACCCCTTGGCCTCCTTTTCCTCGTGAATTGGATCTTGCCAGCTGGTTTGGTATCTTCTTAATCCGGTTTCACTGCCTCTGGGACTTCCTTGCTTCAGGTCACCCATTGTTGGTTGCTGGATGAGTTTAATTTCTCCTTCAGCTGTGGGAACTTCATCCTTCTTCATCCCAGCACCTTCCATCCTTCCACTCATCGTTTGAAGCCTTTGTCAGATGCAGGACTTACATCCCTCAACTCAGTTGCTCTAGGTACTTGGCTTCGCTCCTTGGCTTTCCATGGATCATCCTTTAGTAACCTGCTGCAACCTTCCTGCATTCTGCTGCTGTTTGCTGAAGAACCGACCAGTTCTGTTCCTTCCTGCACTGTGTGTCATCCAGCTTCGCCTGGCTCATAACCTTCCCCGGATCCTTCCTTCAGTCCATCGTGATTCACTCCGGACTGTCCTTCCAAGTTGGATGGCTGCCTTTTCCTCTCTGCCTTGTGGGCTTGGGGCTTTCTACAGTTTGCTGTGGCTTTTTTGGGCCTAGTAATTTATCTCCGACCAGTATTCCTACCTAGTCAAATACTCCTACCGTTATCAATCTCCTACTCCTACTATGGCCATTCTAACAGCTCCCATCCACTACTCAACAGACCATTGTTCATTTCACCAGAGGAAACTACTTCTAGCACACAGCCCTTGGATAATATGCCTCATAAACTCTTCTGTCATCATAGTGTTTCCTATACTGCCCAATCAGATCCCCTCGATCATTCTGGAATCCCATTCAACTGGACACTAGAAAGATTCCCATCTCTCTCTATAGGATACTCTCTACAAATCTTGTCTATTCAGTCACCATGGACTTCCCTATCTACCATGCCTCACAGGCAATCCTCCTTCATGGACAGAACTTAAATTCTTCTGTTATGCTCTGACTTAATATCCATTATTGCTGCTACGGATACTGGGACCTGCAAGATACCTCATGCCACTTCTGACATCATCCAGTTACCTTCTGCAGACCCTCTTACCATCACTGACCCTGTTGACCATGTTACTCGACTCCTACTTCCTCAACAGACATTGCTTGTCCTAAGAAACCACAAATTTACTGTGTGTTCACCAATGAAGTCAGGTACAGTGAAGAGATTGCAAGTCTCTAACAACTGGAACAAGCATCCAGTAAAGTCACTACACTCCTAGTTGAAAAGGGACAAACGCTGCTTGCCAAGTTCAAAGTCCAAAACTTTTATTTGGTAGAAAATTCTTGACAGGTTTTCCTTAAGGTTCAAACATGAAGTAACTCTGCAAACCAGTTAACCCAGCGCTTCAACCAAGGCGTGGTCTTCTTCAGGGGTGGGGTTTAAGTTAATCATCCCTCCCTTAAATAGCAAACTTTATCCCAGTAGGGCTCCCCCTACTGGATCAATCACTTAATCACTTTTACAGACATAAGTGGCTCTGGAGGAATTAGAACCTCTGAACATTATTTAGTTAAATTAAAAAAAAAATGCACATCAAAAATTATTAACACATACTCAGCAAAAGGAAGCAAAAAGAATATAACTAGATCCCATTTACTTCACTCAGACAAGAGTTTTGGTACACAATATAATCACACCTATCAAACTACTGTTAAGGATAGGCTATCAGAATTTTTTTACATTATTTTATATAGGATTAGAAAAACTGCCAGTCCTATTATTTTCAGGAGTAAAGATTATTCATTATGAGGGGAACTAAATGCATCTTGAAACATTATATACACAAAAACGTTTTAGACATGATGTAAGGTAGCATAATATTATTGTTTCCATATCCAGTTCTTGTTTTTTTATCTATCTATCATTTTTAATCTATACAAAATATCTCTTTTAATTTCACTTTGAAATCTCAAATTTGATTGCTGAATAGTCCATTATCTCAAATGTTGTCAATCAGCTGAAAAAAAAGGAAAGGAAAAAGAAAATACATGTATAATATATGACTAATTCCATAGAAATCAGTTGCCTCACATCAAGATCATGCCCCCTCAGACATCACCAATGAGTGTCTGAGTCTCCATTATACTGCTTCAACTTACATATTCTCAGACCGATACCAGGATGCTGCCTCAATTCAGGAACTTGACTTTGAGTGACTTAGCTTTACCATCCTAACTGGTCTGCAGCCTCAGTTCTTGATCCTATCCTGCTAACGTCTATGGCTGGGATGTGGAATCAGTCATATATTATATATGTATTTTCTTTTTCTTTTCCCTTTTTTTTTCAGCTGATTGACAACATTTGAGCTAATGGACTATTCAGCAATCAAATTTGAGATTTCAAAGTGAAATTAAAAGAGATATTTTATATAGATTAAAAATGATAAATAGATAAAAAACAAGAACTGGATATGGAAATAATAATATGCTACCTTACATCATGTCTAAAATGTTTTTGTGTATATGATGTTTCAAGATGCATTTGGTTCACCTCGTAATGAATAAGCATTACTCCTGAAAATAATAGGACTGGCAGTTTTTCTAATCCTATATAATAAAATGTAAAGAAAAATTTTGATAGCCTATCCTTAACACTAGTTTGATAGGGAGTGATTATATTTTGTACCAAAACTCTTGTCTGAGTGAACTAAATAGGATCTAGTTATGTTCTTGTTGCTTCCTTTTGCTGAGTATGTGTTAATAATTTTTGATGTGTATTTATTTTTTTTAATTTAACTAAATAATGGTCAGAGGTTCTAATCCCTCCAGAGCCACTTATGTCTGTAAAAGTGATTAAGTGAATGATCAAGAATTTTCTACCAAACACGTTTTGGACTTTGAACTTGGCAAGCAGTGTTTGTCCTTTTTCAACTGGGAGTGCATTGCTTGTCCTAAGACCTTCTCAGCTGCCTTCCCAGTACATTCATTGTTGGATCTACAGTGTGTAGCTGCTTAGTAACATCATGCCATCCAAACCACTGTGTTCTAGCTCCTGGACATCACCATACATCATACAATCATCTGCATGTCTTCGTCTATTACCATCAGTTGAATTAGCTGTCCATCCAGTGGACTCTCCAGCCATCCTTCACCAATTACCTCCCTTAATATCTCCTGTAAAGACTATCATTGAGAACAGACTCTTCCAATTTTCTATTTGGAAATCCGCAACCGTTAGGGCAAATTCACTGTCCCAGTCTTGCCTCCCAACCAGTCTTAATCGGCCATAGCACTAAGACCCTCTGGCATTCCAAACTACTTGACCTCATTTCCACTCCAACCTACAGATTCCTCCATATATCCACCTCTAAGCTTTCTCAAGTATTTCAGCATCAGATTACCTGTAAACCTAACCAACTGTAAGCCTCCACAGTGCATCTCATGGACAATTATGCCACAGAAATACCCATATTTACTTCAGCCAGCATACCAGCAGAGCATATACAAGTATAGTTACGACATCATGCCCAGATAAGCCATTCAATTCCTTACACCGAACTTCCAATCATTCTCTATACATATCCGGTTACCACCTGGACTGCATTTGCAAATCTTCCTCTATTCGTCTACTAATCACTTATGGCAGTACTCCCATCAGGCACTCAAAGACTCTCCTCATTTTCTACTTCATGGATGCTTACTTAGCAACTTATCGCTCACTACCGAATTCTTTGCCTCCAGACTTTACCATGAACGTCAAACCTTACACAAGTTGGATCATTTACCTATGAATTCACAAATCATCACATTTCCCACCTTTCACTGCCTTGTAACATATCAATCAAATCACGCTGATTCACTGCCCTCCACTTCAGTCTTGACAGCTACCTCTCCCCGCCTTGCACCCTTCTACCTGCCTACCCCCTTGCCCCCTCTCCCTTTCCTCCCCCCCGGGCATTTCCTGACTTTTATCCTCCCTCCCTCCCTATTAGAGAGCTCCACCTCACCATACCTCCGGCAATGGTCTCTGTCTGCATGCCCCTTCCCTCTCACCTGCAGTGCTTATTTTAAGATTGCCCTTGGCTGGTATGTTATGCTACCTAACATTTGGCACATTTTGAATTACTGGAATTTCCTAAGCCTCAGTCTCTTACTTCTTTTTATTGTGTAACTATGTATTATTATATTGACCTTTGCATGTATACCCCCATGCCTCCGACGTGGAACCTTTGTAAACGAGCAGTTCCTGCTCAAAGGTATTTGTAATCCTAGATTTCAATAAAATAAAATAAAAAAAAAAATGCTCTCCCTGCTCATTACGCCTATGCAATCCCTTTGGACAAGCGTCCTCCATCACCTTGGAAATTTGGACTTCATTCACCCTTCTTCAACTGGATCTGCTTCACATTTAGGATTCTACTGCTCCTTCAGAAAAGACCTACTCTTCAACCTCAGGATCATCATTCAATCTGCATCACCTATAGATCAAGGATGGATCACGGTCTCTCCAAGAAACTCACCTTCCCCAATTTAGCTATAGTTACTGGAATCTAGGTCCTTCTCCTCTTAGTATGCCCAGAGGACGGGCAGACCACAGGCCATTGGTCCTTGGAGGTTTCCTCCACCAGGGAGGTTTTCCTCTTCTGAGTGCCGGGGGGGTCATACTCTCTGTGCATTGGAGGAGATATCTTTTTGGGCCTTCTATTCCCTACAAATTTCCACCTACATAGCTACTACTCAAGGGTGGGAATAGAGTTGAGCCACAAAAAGTACTACAAGTTACAAAAGCACTATATACCCCATTGCTATTCCACAAACATTGAATGGGAGGGCTTAACCCAAGGTTCAATATGGGGAATAGCTCCTCCCACAACCTGTACATAATCCTCCACTAATGCACCTCTCTTGCTTAGGGAGTGTTTTTCGTCCACCACCTTTCCCTCCTCTTCCTTCTCCAGTGCTTCTCTCACCCTTGTTCCTGGTCCTTCTATTCCCTACAAATTCCTACCCACATACCTACTACACAAGGGTGGGAATGAAGCTAAGCCACAAAAAGTGCTACAGGTTGCACAAGCACTGTATACCCCATTGCTATTCCACAACCATTGAAACTATAACGAGGTTTGAGGTACTCAAGCAGCTGCCTGAATCCTATATGTTCAACCACGTTATATGGTCGCAAATCAACAGCTATCATTTCTGACATTTTTTTGGTTATTTGGTGAGTCAAGGCATATTTGGCTTTACGGTGATATGTTTCTGAGATGGTAGGCTGTCTCCTTGAAGGTGGAGGATTTTTGAACACATGGTCACTTTCAGTAACAGTTGGAGGAGTCCTTCGAATAGCAGGAAGTGGTGGTGGAGGTGTAGTGCTGTGGGGGCTGCCACTGCTTTTGTCTAGGGGTGTTACCCCTGAGTGTAGTGAGCTATCACTGTCACTTTCTCTTCGAGACTCACAACTGAACTTCTCACTAATGTTATGACATCTGTCTAAGTGCCTTTTCAGTGCTGAAGTTCCCAATGCTCCTTTCTTTTTACCCCTGCTGATTGGCCATTTACAAATAGCGCATGTTGCTACCAACTCATTGGAAGCACTGATGGAGAAGTATGACCAAACAAAAGATGATATTTTTTTAGTTTTTTTTTTCCCCAGGAAGGCACGAAACCTCGGTCACCTTTTCAGGGTCCCCTCCTCCACAGATTTTTTTTGGGCCTGTTCCTCTTGTGGTTTATTCCCACTGCCCCCCCCCAATTAAAACATTTTTGCCTGCTTCTTCCTCATCTGCAATTTCCATCCCCTCCAGTAAACCTTGTACTGCCTGATCATTCCTTTCATCTTTATTATTAGTATTACCCTCATCAGGTTCAACCTCAGAAGAATCAGATGAGGGACTGCCAGTAGTATAGTATGCAATTGTTCCATACCGTTGGGTGCCTCTGTGGGTGGGACCCACCATGCCTTTAGTTTTTTTTTTTTAACTACATAACTTTTTCTTTTACTTGGGACTGATGATGATCTGAGACATTCACCTTTTTTGGATTCAAGCATTCGCTTGGAAGACAAAACCTTAGACATGAAAAAATCACTTTTTGGGGTTTGATTCTGTTTTCCCTTTTCAGGCTGATTGCTTTCTTTTGCAGTGCCACTGCCTATCTGAGAAATAGAAAGTGCCTCATCAACACTGTGATCCATTTTATAACAAAAGATCCCTCTAGTGTGATGTCCTTCTGATGGCTGTCACTCACAGGCCAGGGACAAATTTACTGTTGTGATTCGTGACTGTACAGTGTACACACTGACAGCACAGCAGTCCACCACCACTTCCTGTTAAGATTACTGGACTGGCTCCTACAATGCAGTTACTGTTAAGTGACCAAATTCAGAAACTGTTGAGTGTGCCTCAGAATTTGAATTGGAGATGCAGACACATCTGGTGCATTAGGCGCATGCAGCACAGTCCCATGCTGGGAGTTGGTTAATGCTTATACGTAATGTAAGTATGAAACATGATATGCTATAAAACTAATGATAATAAGGAATAATGGTGAATGAGTGATGATGATGACACTTGTGTGTAGTACTTGTGCTTTACTTGTGTTGTATTGTAAACACTCAGCCTGCTACAAATCACAGTCAGATTATTCCCTGGGCCACACACAAAGCCAGCAGCACAGGGCAGGCAAATTAACTTGTATGTTGTTTTGAACAGTTTTTTTTTTATACATGAAATTGTGATTTGTGAATGAATGTAGATGATGATGATCATTTTTCATGATTGGATGGCACAAGACAAAGATTTATTTTGCTACCCTGCTGCACTTGCTCTATATACACAGCCATACTGAAGCCAGGAAAAAGAATTGGAGATTTTATGTAACTGTAAAACTTCTCCAGTACCCACAGTAGTCTCTCCCTCTCTCCTCTGGATCTGGAATGGCATAAATCAGATTTTGCCAGCCTGCCCTTTTTGTACACACAGCTACTGTCTGAGGCAAGAAAAAAACAGTTTAATTTGGGTTTTTCTATAACTGTAATCTCTGCCCCCCCCCCCCAGTACTCTCTAGATCTGGAATGGCACAAGTCAGATTTTGCCAGCCTGCCCTTTTTGTACACAGCTACTGTCTGACGCCAAGAAAAAAATTTCATTTGGGATTTTCTGTAACTGTAATCTCCCCAGTACTCTGGATCTGGAATGGCACAAGTCAGATTTTGCCAGCCTGCCCTTTTGTACACACAGCTACTGTCTGAGGCCAAGAAAAAAAACCTTTCATTTGGAATTTTCTGTAACTGTAATGAGCCCCCAGTACTCGAGTCTCTCTCTCCCACTGTCCACACTAGTCTCACTCTCTCTCTCTGCTCAGGAATGGCACGAGTCAGATTTTGCCAGCCTGCCCTTGCTCACACACAGTCACCAGTCCAGCACTGCCAGCATCCCCCCACCCTGCACCATTATTCCTCAGTCCCGAGACTCCCTTCCCAGTCTGAATCCCGATGCTCCCTCCTGAGTCCCGACCCTGACCGCCTTCACCCACTTCCACAATCGGTTCTCTCCCCCTCCCTAACTTCTTCTTTGTCCCACTCCCTTCCCTTCCCTCTGGCTGGAGAAACCCTCTCTCTATTTTTTTTTTTAGGGTGCTTTTTTGTTTTTTTTTGCTCTGCTGCTCAGCACAGCTCCTCAGATCCTCTCTCTTCCTGGCCCTTCTCATTCTGGGCCATGTGGCGCACTCAGCATGATTATATACCATGAGTGCATCACGTGACCTTCTGTTGCCTGATTGGATGCCACCGGCCACCTCTTTGTGCTGACGGCATCCCCATGGCAACAGAAAACAAAATCAGGGAAACAGCATCTCCATGGATCCGGAACTGGACTTCTACCGCAAAATCCATATTTATCTGGGTCTGTGGATTGCAGGTTCGATCCATGGGTCCGGATCTCCCACAGAACAATCCACCCAACCCTATAAGTAACCCCTCTGAATGTCCACCAACCCTTGAATTTCTTGGAGTTTATATGTGTCTGTATATTGGCTTTATTGTTGTATGTTCTGTATTTTTTTTTCTCAAGTCTAGATGCTCCTGTCATGTACACTGCTCCTATTGTAAATACTGTAACATTTTGCAAATATTGTTTTTACCTTTTCTCTGTATCATTGAACTTCTGTACCACTGGACGTTTGTGAAAACAGGCATTTTTGCTCACATACTTTCCAGTATAAAAACAAAATTGAATTGAATTGAAAAAAAAACTGTTGCCATAAACTGTAACTGAACCTGGGCACATAGGTCCCACAACATTAAACTATTGCAGGCTATTTTGTGAGTAGTACTGGGAGCCACCCAGCTGTTTCAACATAATAGTGTCATTTGTATTTATGAGGCTGTCAGTTTCTGCAATGATCAGCTGAGTTATGGCAACCTTAAGGAAACCATATGCAGGTCTGCTGACTGTCATCCCTAAAAGCTTTTACTTTTAGCATAACACAATATTTCAGACTGTAATTTGTCTCTTCTTATGGTCCAAGTTAGTCTGCAACAACAAAAGTATTGTTTTTCTTCGAGTGGCAAATACACTTTTATTCAGGAGAGGCTTTCTTATCTTCTTTCATTTTAACTACATAACAGACAGATATGGGGATTTTTTTATTTTTAGTGGAAGGTATGTACAGTATGCCAGTTTCTAGCTGGCATTTTGTTTGCACTTTCTTAGCGGTTACTGTATCTGAGATTTGTGTGTCTTCAGCAGTCTGCAAGGGATGGCCTTCGGTCTCCATGTATCCTTTACAGCTACTGTCATACTGGTTGTGTTGGGGGTGTGCAGAGGTCTGTGCACAGAACCAGAAAATGCTAATGCCACACACAGTGCACCCCAAATGTAACAATGAGAGTTCAGAGGACTTTAAGAATCTAATCTTTATTGTGCACTTCAGTAGTGCCCAGTGTCAGGTTCCAGTCATGACTAGGCATCCCATCTGGATGCTGCTGCTACACAGTGTCCTCAGTTGCAACTAGTTGTAATGCTAGGTGTCACTTGGAGTCACTGTTTTTAAATGCTGAAAATATGCATCATTATCTGTATGCATTATGCTAAAATATACAGTCCGTCATTATCTGCAGGGTTGTTAAAGAGTCAGCAGGAGGTACTGTAGAGAAACAGTGCTGCACATATGTGTGCCTCCAGATGCTCTTTAGCACGTGGGCTCTAATAGTAAGATGGCAAATTGTGAGAAGACAGGCAAGTGCAAAGTGATGACCTTGACTATTCTCATCTGCTCTTTACTCAAGATATTGATAGATGTGAGAGAGCTTGATGCCAGGCACCACTGTATTAAGAGAATAAGTAACACAACATAGTAATACAGAGTAACAATTTAAGGTTGGAAGGGACTGTAGGTCTGTCAGGTCTGCTCTCCCCTGTTTCATAAGCCTTAAGACTGGAAGGAACTCTAGGTCCATCAAGTCTGCTCTCCCCTGATTGATAAGCTTAAAAATATACATTATTATCTGCAGGGTTGTTGATAAGTCAGCAGGCGGCATTGTAGAGAAACAGTGCTGTGTACGTATATACCCTCCACAAGCCCATAAGCCCGTGGGCTCTAGTTGTCAGCTGTCAAACTGCAAGAAGAATTGACATGAGGGAGCCTGATGCTAGGCACCATTGAATTATAAAAATAGAGTATCATAGCAATTTATGGTTGGAACAGACTTTAGGTCCATCAAGTCTGCTCGCCCCTGCTTCATAATATGGGAAACACAAGCAGGCTGTCTAGCATATTCTAATTCACAGGGAAACCCCACCCACCCTACTACCCTGAGGATCATGTGATTCTGTTGGTAAGCAGAAATGTATCCAGGCTTACCCTGAATGTCTGTACTGTCTTTGTTTCCACTGTCTTCACTGGTATGCTGTTCCATAGGCTTACTACCCTCTGGTAGAATAAGTGCCTTTGAGAGCCAGAGCATGCCCTCACAACCTGCTGGAGCACATAAGACCAAACATTTCCCTCTGTTCAACCTTGTTGATAGCCTTGAGCATGCGATAGGCTGAGAGCATGTCCCCATCAGTCTCCTTTTCTCCAGGGTTAATACGTTAAGGACCCTCAGGCTTGTAATTAATTTGTAGGTGTATTTATTTATTTATTGAAATTTGTTGATCAGATAGGCTCACTGAGAGTAGTGTTCCATTTTCAGGGGTGATTCGGAGTTTATTAACATACAGTACAATGAAATAAGGGTATACATACATGATATTGGTGTTCAGAAAACATAAACTAGAATATAGCACAACTCAGATGTGCAGTCACAATACAATGAGGCATCCAGGGTTAATTACACTTTACATTCCACACATTGCACTGCATCTGTATAGAAACCTTAATCATCTTGCTGATTCATTCATATACAATAATGTCAGCATAAAGCATGGTTACTTAAAATTAAATACCAGTGTTCTAACAGTCTTTTAATAACAAACAGTACTTTTCTATAAATAATTTCCTCCATGAAGATTTATAAACAAGAGTGTTTACCATGATACTTAAGCAATAAGGCATAACAGGGTGTTCTTTGTGCTGGGATAATGGTACGCCTCATGGGCAAGATATTCAAAACTTTGTGCTTGGTACAAATTGAATATGCCACGATTGCACCAGATTGCTGTATTCAAAAGGCCAAATAGAGCCTGGCCCGGTGGTGCTGAGGGTCGAGGCACTGGACGCCACACCTCGCACCACGCCAGCGACCCATGTTCGGGAATGAGCACGAGTCGTCAGGGGTCGGCAGGGGAGGAGAAGGATCGAGCTCTCCTTCTCCGGGGTGGGGGGGTTCAGATTGTCTGCATTGATTGCCCTCTAGCGGAGGCTGGGGGACAAGAATGCCGCACCAAAACATGGGGTGGAGCTAGGACAGATGCACATACCCTTGCGTCATTGCATGTTCTAGCTCCAAAGGGGACTCTAGTCAGAAAAAACTCACCACCCCTGCGCATGAGCCAAGCACGGTGCCCGACTCTTCAGCCATGACAGTTCCACTTCAGTGGCCCCACTCTGGCGGGGGACTTCCTGGAGTAAGGGTCGGGTGCCGTGGCTGGGGTGAACCCATTTGCTGGGTTAGGGGGCTCGGCGGCTACAAAAAGAGAAAATAATTGCAAAAAAAAAAGGCCAAATAGCACTGGCACAATGTGATAGCACCAACACTATGAGATAATGTATGTGTGGTGCAAAGTGAGGGGCGGGGACATGCATACAGGTGCAATGGTATATTCAAAAGTATAGTGCTGCGCAACATGCGTTAGCACAACATGTAGCATGGCGCAAATTACCACCTATGAAAAGGCAGTCTTAATTCCAGGCAAACCCAGGATGGGAGGCATGGACACAGCAGCAACAGGGAACAAGGCTGTATGCATCCAATGAGGAGGCAGTGTGGGTGGACAGCCACCCTGGGCCACTCCATATGCACAGGCACACAAACTGTGGAATGCACTGCCCCAATATTGCTGTGAAGTGCACACTCATGTACATGATACCACTGAGCTAGAACACCACTTGCAGCGACAAACTATTTGTAATGTAATGTGTACCGAATATGATATTTGTGTATTGTGTGTTGTTGTGCATTGTATGTCTGTACTGGCCACCATTGCATCTCAGCCATACAGTTAGTGTTTCTGGGTCAGTTCTGACACTGGGCCTTGGCCCAGTGTGCTTACCTGGTGAACAAGGTGATACAGAATAATGAACAGAAAACATACATGCCAGAGGCATGCTGCACACAGATGGCACCACCCATGCTGCCACCATCTGGCACTGGTCCTAACCTTGCCTGGCATTAGTGGGTGCCACAGCACCCAGTGGACACCATGGCAGTGTGTCCATGCTGCACACACCTCCAGTTCCCCTACTGGTGTACACCAACACAATCCAGCAGACACATGTTGCACTGAGGGAATGGAAGGTGTTGAGGGGTTGGTGTACAGGTGGCCAGGCTGCACCACATAGTAGATACTGCCACATGGCTGGGGCCATCCATACAGTGCACATGTTCTACTGACGGGAATGCCCCTGACAGCAGTGTGCCAGTATGATGGTATGTGTGTGCCCCCCCAGGACACATACCCTACACCTGTCCACGATCCCCTCACACACAGACAGCCATGTGTATGGTAGTGTGGGTATCCCATGCCACTGGTGCAGCACATGAGGATCACAGGACAGTAAGACTGTGGTGTCCACTGTCAGACCACATCTTCCAGCTGTGCATGTCACTGAGTGGCTAGCACCAGTCACTGTTGCCTGACACACCATAGGCATTGCAGTGTACCTCACAATATCACCTACTATGGTACTGTACCATCCGATAAACACTATGGCAGGAACAATGATTTGCCTCTGGCATGCAACATGACCACCCATTCTTGCAGGGCTACTCCCCTGGGCCACATTAGTGTTTACATCTGTGTCTAAACCAGGACTGCAGCTAATGTTCTTTGAGCTGTGAGCACACAAAGAATGTGGCTACTGACCTGTAATTTCAGCCAGACCTACAGGTGGAGATGTGAGCACAGAAAGGAAGGTGGCTACTGTCCTGTAATTCCAGTAGGACCTACAGGTGGAGCTGAGTGCACCATGTTATTGCACCGGGCAATCCACATAATGATGCATGCAGAGCAGGCTGTAATGAGATGCTAATGTGGCTGTTTGCCCCTAGATTGCCTGAGTAGGTTCATTTGCATAGCAGTTTTGAAAATAGCAAACTTTAGCACCGGGCAAATGGGATTGCGCCGGGCAAACATATCAGCACCATGCAAACATGTTAGCGCCGCACAATACTGTAATGTTCCATTACATGGTTCTGCAGTATTTGGCCTGCACTGTTGTTTGCTGCTGTTGTGCTCCACTGCTTTGCTGGCACACACATTGCCCACATAGTTCAGCCTTAACTCACTGCACCTCTGTGTGCACTGGGCCATTGTTGCAGTTTGCACTGCTCTCAGTTGCTGTATTCAGTGCTGCTTGTTGGCTGGGCTATTATTACACTGCACTCTCAGCCCTGTTTGCATGCCTTCATTTGCATGCTATATTCAACTCATTTAGCCCTGGGGCTATTCCTTTGAATATGGCATGCAAATTGTTCTGGACTACTTTTGCCCGCCGTGCAGTGCTAATTTTGGCCCGGGGCAAAGTTTTGAATATCAGGCCCCAGGTGGGTAAAAGCACCCAAGATGTGCCATTATCCTAGCACAAAGCACACGCTGGAATGCCTTATTGTAATTATGAAATGGGTCATTGTGTTGCTTGTTAGACAGAAAATACAAAACAGCAGATAACATCAAGAATGTCATTTTATTAA
Source organism: Neoceratodus forsteri (assembly GCA_016271365.2). Classification (NCBI taxonomy): domain Eukaryota; kingdom Metazoa; phylum Chordata; order Ceratodontiformes; family Ceratodontidae; genus Neoceratodus; species Neoceratodus forsteri. Next base: position 884,737,940 of record CM057452.1, on the reverse strand, counting down.
GGCTTTAATTTTTCTAATGTATTTGAAACAGTGGCAGAGACAAAGTACTTCCTGCACTTAGCAGAGCTAAACTAGAATTTGTAATTAGTAAATTGTGAAATATATATAATAAGATCATTACTTTTCTGTCATTACTTTAGTTAATTTCTTAGTTGTGTTAATGGAAAAGGAAAAAAAAGACAGCTTGTTAGCTGTGGGGAGGCGGGGGTGGGAGCATTGGGGAAACAGTAACACTGAAACAATAAACCTTGTTTTTACAACATTCCAAGAATGTTTTTTTTTCATCAGGATTTAACTTTTTATAACCTGTGGTAAGGTACTCATTTGTAATTGAATACACTGAAAGGGATATTTTCAATCAAGTTCGTAATGTTCAGGTACCTCTTGAAGTCCAGGATTGCAGGCACAGCTGATCTGCCGTTTGTGACAGTTGGAGGTGTAGCTGAAGTGGTGGTCACAGAAGAAGCTCATACAGCTGATGCCAGAGGGGCCTGTACTGAGGCAGCTGGAATAGAAGTGATATGAGGATCACAATCAGGGATGCATGTGGAACTGGAGGCGCTGTTGTGATCCGTGGTGCTGTTCTGGAAGACAGCATGTTTGTTTCCAGGATGGCATCGATAGCAGTTTTGGCAGTCGGGGAGGTATATCTGTTAGTCTGTAGAATGATTGTACTTCCACTGGCAGTTTCCTTCAGAAAGGATGCTACGACAGTTGCTAGGTCGGGAATTGCCAACATGATTTCAGTGCTGCGTTCACTTGGTTTGGGCCCGCTTGCTTAGATGGCTGTCATCTGCCCTGCATTTCTCTTGGTCAGCTAAAAACATGGGGGCAACAGGTTCAGCAGGAAGTTAATTTATTTTTATGTTTGCTTGCGCGCATGCGCAGGAAACATTATGCGGCAGCTAGGAGAGAAACGGGTTGTGGAGGTTCGGCATTGTGGCGGCCATTGTTGAGTACCTAGAGATCAGTGGGGCACAGGATCTAAGGCAGCATGGAAGCGGGAAGGTCATGTCAGACAAATCTAATTGATTTCTTTGACTGGGTGACCAAAGTAGTAGACCAGGGAGGGGCTGTGGACATGTCCTACCTAGACTTGGCAAGTCATTTGACACAGTCCCGCACAAAAGATTAATAAACAAATTAGCCAGCCTGGGAGTGGGTCCCAGGGTGGTAGCCTGGGTAAAACACTGACTGGACAACAGGACACAGTGGGTAATAATAAATGGAGTCCACAGTGAAGAAAGAGGGTTACTAGTGGGGTACCGCAGGGTTCAGTACTGGGGCCGGTCCTTTTTAATGTCTATAAGTGACATTACAGAGGGACTAGAAGGGAAAGTATGTCTCTTTGCAGATGACACAAAGATCTGCAACAGGGTTGATATGCAAGGTGGGGTGGAAAGGATGAAAATGGACTTGGCAAGGTTGGAGGAATGGTCAAATGTATGGCAGCTTAGATTCAATGCTAAGAAGTGCAAAGTAATGCACCTGGGAAACAAAAACCCAGGGGAAGAGTACACAATGGGGGGCGAGATACTGTCAACAACAGAAATGGAAAGAGACCTGGGGATAGTCATATCAGATGACCTAAAGGTGGGCAAGCAATGTGAGAAGGCAGTAAGGAGGGCTGGGGGGATACTGGGATGCATAGGGAGAGGCATCACCAGTAGAAAACAGGAAGTTGTTGGCCTTCTGCACAGACAGTTGGTAAGACCACATCTGGAGTACTGTGTACAGTTCTGGAGACCCCATCTCTGCAAAGACATAGACAGGGTGGAGGCTGTCCAGAGGAAGGCAACCAAAATGGTGCAGGGTCTGCACCAGAAGACATATGAAGAAAGACTAAAGGAGCTTAAGATTTATAGCCTCGAGGAAAGGAGGGAGGGGGGGAAATTATAGAAACTTTCAAAAACCTCAAGGGAATCAACAAATCCCAAGAGGGTAGCATCTTTCAGAAAAAGAAATGTGCAAGAACAAGGGGCATAATTTGAAGATAGTGGGGGGATGGCTCAGAGGTAATATGAGGAAGTATTTCTTCACAGAGAGGGTTGTGGTTGCATGGAACAGCCTTCCTGAGGAGGTCGTAGAGTCAAAAACAGTGGGGGAATTCAAGAATGCATGGAACAGACATAAGACAATTCTAGTGGGGGGTAGGAGGAAGTAGGCTGTTGGTTAACTAGGATCTGCAGCTTATCCGTTAGGTAGAGAAGTGGGCAGACTAGTGGGCCAAGCAGTCCTTATCTGCTGTCAAATTCTATGTTTCAATGGAGGCACTGCATTTGGGGGCTTGGCAGTGGTGGACCAATGGAGGCACAGTATGCTGATGACACTGGTCTTCAAAAGTGCCACCAAATAGAAACGTTTTCACCACTGCAATGAGGGGCCGCCTCGTCATTGCAGTGTCAGCCATTCCACTGCGATGAAGGAGTGACCCATCATTGCAGGGCGGTACCTTCCCAAGTCTAACAATTAAGTAAACATGGTGGTGGACTGCCGCCACCTCTCGGCCCCATGAAAGTCGAATGGGGGTGGCCAATCCCCCTATCAGCAGCCCCCAACCCAGTTAATTTGCCAATGGGGGAGCCCACTCCCTGTCGGCATGATGTAGCCCCCTCCCCTATTTGTCGTGTGCTGATGGGGGGGCCCAATCCCCGTTGGCTTCAGTACCCCACCCCAAAAAAGGCAGGTGGCACACTAGAAGCCCACCCCAGTGTGCTGGAAACAAGCCTAGAAAAAAAAAACCTTCCCGAAACGTCTTTTTCTTTTTTTTATCTCCCTGAAACAAAAGAAATGGTCCCATGCTGGTGGCCATCCTCATCCCCCAACCTGCACCCACCCACTGTGCACCCAACCTCCCCACACCCCCCTCACCCCATGCTTACCTCTGGACCCTGGCGCGACGATCTCCGGGAACATGTCTGCACCCTTCAAAGCCGACCGCGAACTGAAGAAATGCCGGTAAGCTGTATAATGTCATAAATAGGGTTTTTTCAACTTTGGTGCATATCTCAGGTATTTTTGGGAATTTTGTCTCCAAATTTTCAGCATGGGGTTATTGGGACCCTTCCTCATGAATTCAGACACAGTCATGGCGTTATTCGGTCCCGAAAGGTGATTTCGCAGTCACTGCGTGGAATCACCTTCCGGGATTGATTAATGAAACAACAGTGTCAGTGTTCATGAGGTGGGCTCTCAAAAAGCCTATGTTGCAAACTTAGTGAAAAAAATCCAAAGAAATGACTGTTTACCAGCGTGCATTGTGCAGTTTCCACGCACGCTCGTAACTTTGCGAATTTGTAATATTTTCACTCCAGATTGTCAACTCTGGCATTTTTCCACACCTCCTTATGAACAGTTCAGCTGTCATTTTTCACATCCTGACTGAAATGTGGTTTTGCACTACTGGCGCAGAATAGCAAGGTCGCTGTGGGAAATCAGTGTTTGGGACACATTAAGAAAATCACAGTGAGACTGTTCATGAGTAGAGGTCCTAAAATGCCTATGTTGAAAATTTGGGGATGAAAGTCCATAAAATGACTGTGTTACGAGCATGCGTTGTGCAGTTTCCACACATGCTTATGACTTCACGAATCTGTAATATTTTCACTCCAGATTTTCAACATTGGCATTTTTCCACACCTCCTTAAGAACAGTATAGCTGTGTTTTTTCACACCCTGGCCAAAATATGTTTTCACGCTTTCAACACAGAATGGCATGGTTGCTGTGGGAAGTCAGTGTTCGGGACAGATTAAAAACAAATCACAGTGACACTGTTCATGAGCAGAGGTGCTAAAATGCCTATGTTGAAAATGTAGTGACAAGTCCATGAAATTACTGTGTTACGAGTGTACATTGCGCAGTTTACACGCACCCTTGTAATTACATGCATTTGTAATATTTTCACTCCAGATTTTCAACATTGTCATTTTTCACACCTCCTTATGAACAGTACAGATGTTATTTTTCATATCCTGCACAAAATATGCATTTACACATCTGGTGCAGAATAGCGTGGTAGCTGTGGGAAATCAATGTTCGGGACAGATTAGGAAAATCATGGTGACACTGTTCATGAGCAGAGGTCACAAAATGCCTATGTTGAAAATTTGATGAAAAAATTCCACTAAATGACTGTGTTACGCACATGCATTGCACAATTTCCACATAAGCCTGGAAGTTCAAGTATTTTTAATATTTTCACTACAGATTTTCAACATTGCCATGTCTTCACAGCTCCCTATGAATGGTACAGCTGTCATTCTTCACATCCTGCCCAATCTGTGTTTTCGTACATCTGACACAGAATGGCACGGTCACTGTGGGAACTCAAAGTTCGGGACACATTAACAAAATCACAGTGCCACTGTTCATGAGAAGAGGTCCCAAATGCTTTCATGAAGTGGGGGTCACAAAAAGGCCATGTTGAAAATTTGTAGTGCAAATACCAACATACGCCTGGGGCATTAGGGTGTCTAACCATAACATCCCACCCTGTACAGACTGACAGGCATCAGGGGTGTGCCTTTGGATTGCCGACTGTAATGCTCATGCCATTCCACCTCCACCCCACCACTCTGCAGCCAGTGACTGGCATCGAGGTGTGCCTTGAACTCTTCGGCCCCACAGTTCACCCCGTTCTCCTATACTGCACCCATTTCAGTGTATGTCCTTATGGAATGGGGTGACTGTACAGCCGAACACCCCAAGGCACACCTCAACACGTGTCAGTGCCTGCAGGATAGGGGGACGTGAAATGACATGAACGTTATGGGCGATGACCCAAATGCATACCCCAATGCCTGTCCGTCTCTGCAGGGTGGAGGTGGGGTTGCGTGAAGTTCAATACTTCACTGCCATTCCTATTTTGCATCTCTCTAACTCCTGCATTTCCAATGCTAATACCAGCAAGCAAACATTCAGCATTGACAAATGGTTGTTAGAATTCTGAGGTGCATTAATACAGCTGTGCCAGCTTAATGTAAACAGGTAACAGAGGGCACGGGTCTTCTTCCAGTGCTATTGTACTGAAATATTGTCACTAGATTCCAAGCTCCTCAGCCAAATAGGTTTCTGGATTTTTCAGACCCATTTCATAATGTATTCTAACCTAGAATATCAGTCGCAAGAAGAAAGAGGTTAAACACTACACCCTTGCTTGGACTCAATCGTAAGTTATTTTACATAGTTAAGTACCTCCTTCTCCTTACTAGACATCTTGTTATAGAACTCGTGGGATATACTGTGAAAGATGTCCTCCAGCTCTGTCTCACATGTATTTGGTAAAATTACAGATTGCAACATTTGGTGCAAGACCAAAAGTTAATTTTCCTTGGATGCTGTCATACTGTTATTGATGTCTGTATGATCTTGTACAGCATACTCAGTATTTCAGCCACTGTTTCCAAATTCAATGCACCTGGTGGCTTTGAGAAAAAAGATTTTAAAGACATATTACTCATGGATCTATGCAGCTCCACCATGGTGTTGAACACATTGATGTCAGTGGTAGATGGAATTGATAGCCCTCTATTCAGGACTGAATGTTCTTCATTACTGAGGGTGTGACTGGAGATTCATTGATCACATTTAGGGATGACACTGGGATACAGATTTGTTCCAAGGTACAGTGGTGCATTACTCCAGAGGAAATAGGAGAGAAATAAGGGAGACAACACTCACCTCCCAAATAGGCCTTTAAAATACAGTGCATAGATTTCAATATTGCATTTCAAAATTGCCCTTCAAGGTTTTCTTTTTGTTCTTGTGCAGATGCACAAGCCAGCATAAAATACATTGTTGATCACTACAGGATGATACACATTTGTCACTGACCTAATGTGTCATGCCACCCCCAGTGGAGGAGTTAGACAGATGCAGAATAGGAATGGCAGTGAAGTATTGAAGTCGTGCCAGCCCCACCCCCACCCTGCAGAGATGGACAGGCATTGGGGTCTGCCTTTGGGTCATCCCCCATAACACTCATGCCATTTCACCTCACCCTACCCTGCAGACACCGACAAGTGTTGAGGTGTGCCTTGGGGTGTTCGGGCTTTACACTCACCCCATTCCATAAGGAAATATGCTGAAATGGGTGTAGTATAGGAGAATGGGGTGAACTCTGGGGTGGAAGAGTCCAAGGCACACCTCAATGCCTGTCACTGGCTGCAGGGTGGGGGTGGGGTGGAATGGCCAATCCCAAGTCACACCCCTGATGCCTGTCAGTCCCTACAGGGAAGGGCATTATGGTCAGAAATCCTATTGCCCTGGGCATTTGTTGGTATTTTCATTCCAAGTTTTCAACATGGGCTTTTTGTGACCCCACTGCATGAACAGTGACACTATCAGTTCATTAGCCAAAAGGTGATTTTGCACAGTGACTGAGCCATTTGGTGCCACAGGTGTGAAAACACATTTTGAACAGGATGTGAAAAATGGCAGCTGTACTGTTCATGGGGTGTAAAAAATGGTAATGTTGAAAATCTGGAGTGAAAATATAACAAAATTGGTGAAGTCATGAGCATGCGTAGAAACTGCGCAATGCACACCTTTAATGCAATTATTTTGGGGATATTTTACACCAGATTTTCAACATAGGCATTTTGGGACCTCCACTCATGAATTTCTTAATCTGTCCCGAATGTTGATTTCGCACAGCGAACACGCCCATTGTGTGCCACAGGTGCAAAAACATGTTTCAGGCAGGATGTGAAAAATGACAGCTGTACAGTTCATCAGGTGGTGTGCAAAAATGACAATGTTGAAAATCTGGAGTAAAAAAAAGTTGGTGAAGTTACGAGTGTGCGTAGAAACTGCGCAATGCACGCTGGAAACACAGTCATTTTTGGGAATTTTTCACCAAATTTGCATCATGGGCTTTTTGGGACCTCTCCATATGAACACTGTCACTGTGATTTTCTTAATCTGTTCTGAACATTGATTTCGCACAGCGACCGCGCCACATGTGCAAAAACACATTTTGTGCCAGATGCAAAAAACGACAGCTATACTTTTCATAAGGAGGTGTGGAAAAATGGCAATGTTGAAAATCTGGAGTGAAAATATTAAATATTCTTGAAGTTATGAGTGTGCATGGAAACTGCGCAATACACGCCCGTAATAGTCATTTTTGGGAATTTTTCACCAAATTTGCAACATAGGCTCTTTGGGAGCCCACCTTATGAACAGTGACACTGTGGTTTTGTTACTCGATCCCAGAAGGTGATTCCATGCAGTGACTGCGAAATCACCTTTCGGGACTGAATAATGACATGACAGTGACTGAATTCATGAAGTGAGGTCCCAAGAACCCCATGTTGAAAATTTGGTGCTAAAAGTTGCAAAAATGGCTGAGATATCCACCAAAGTTAACCCCCCTTTATGCCATTACACAGCTTACCGGAATTTCTTCAGTTCGCGGTCAGCTTTGAGGAGTGCAGATGTTCCTGCTCCACTGAAGATTGTCGTGCGGGCTCCAGAGGCAAGTATGGGGTGAGGGGTGTGGAGGAGGTGCAGAGGGTGGGTGCAGGTTGGGGGAGAGCACCCAGACAATGAGGGACCGCTTTCTTGTTTACAGGTTAAAAAAAAAACTTTGTGTGAAGGTTTTCTTGTTTTACAGGTACATTTGACACCCTGGGGTGGGCTCGCAGCATGCCACCTGTAATTTTGGGGAGGGGTGACTGGAGCTGATGTGGATTTGGCACCCCATCGGCAAAGAAAAAAGGTCTGTGTTTGGGGAGGACATAATTCCGAAGGGATTGAGCACCTCCCTCAGCAGACAAATTGTGGGGGGACATTATGCTGATGGGGATTGGGCTCCCCATTGGCAAATTAACTGAGGAGGGGCCATGCTGACTGGGGGATTGGGCTCCCCCATTGGCAAATTAACTGAGGAGGGGCCATGCTGACTGGGGGATTGGGCACTCCCACATCAGCTTTCCTGGGACTGTGAGAGGTGGATGGCGACAGCCACTGCCATGTTTATTGAAATGTAATATTATCCATGGACCAGCACCCCTGATTGGTCCCCTACCTCACTGACAGTAATACCTAGGGCACAGGCACTTATCGTATAAGCATAAGTGTCAGGATCTGAGTTCTACTGTATTTCTACTGAGAATCATAATGCATTTGCCATCATTCTAATTGTACCACTTGGGAGACACCTCTGTTTATACCATTGTATAATCATTAGTTAGATAATACTGTCATCGTCAGTTCTAGTACAGAACAGCAATTACCTATGCAATTATGTATGTAACCGCAAGTGGCCTTTACGAATACAGGTTCTTTGTTTAGTTATCTTGTCTTTCTGCTAGCTCAGCATGCTTTCCCAGGCTAGTAAGAAGTCAGGTTATTTACCATTATCCAATGATGAGACTTTTATATATCTTTTTGGTAGTTGCTATGGTTATTATCAGGGGTATAAGACCCTTTGCATTGCACCCTTTTCCCTGAGAAGAAGAGACTTGCTGCTGCTATAGGAAAGAAAGACTGGAGGTGTTCTCCCCGATGTTTATCACTGTGATTTGGTTGTAAGCCTGCTTTATATACCAGAAATAAATCACTTCATGTGCTGGACACCACTTGTCTTTCATTTCTTTACTTTTGTACAGTTCCAACAGGAACCCGAGAAAGGTAATTTTATTACCAAGTTCATTTGCCGACCGTGTGCAGGTTGGAATGTACAAAGTGAGGATTCCATTTGAGTTCTCTGAACTGAATGTCGAATAGTGTGGCACATTTTTGGCCCCTTGGACCTACTCAAACTTACTGTGGTTGTTCCTTTATGGACTTGGTCCATTTCGGTTTCAGGCATGGCAGAGCCACACCGAACCACTGGTACACTCTCTTTGTGAGTAGCAGCGTACCATCTTGGTGCACCATTTGCCCACATGGTACTGGAAAGCCTTTGGGTGATGGCACCAAGGATTTTATTCCAGTCTTTTGACTGCTTTCTTTGTTTGTCTGTTTACCCCTTTGTTTGTTATGCCTGAACTGTGCACAGAATTGAGACTCGACGTCTCAAACCACCTTACCTCCCATGGAGGTTGGACTGATTTTGCACTGGGCGTAAAGTAGTCAGAAGACCCTCTGCTTACGATCTCTGAGCAATATGTAGAGTTTATTTATTTATTTTTTTGCTTTTGTTTACCAGGTAAGGCACACTAGACAGCCATGTGCCTATTTTCAGGTGCGACCCGGGAGGGTTACAAAGGTAGATGCATACAAGAACAGTGAAGGAGTCAAATTAACATACAGTGAGATAACAGGCTTAACTGGGATTGGATAGGTAGCTGACAGCATGAATCAAATTTAACATACAGAAAAATAACAGGCTTAACAGGGATTGAATAGGTAGCTAACAGCATTAGAGATGATTTAGCACATGATAAATACAGTGTGGTACATACAGGGTGAATTTGGCAGCGAACAGCAAAATACATAAACAGGTTCGATCAATGCAAACAGAAGTAAGTGCCAGCAGAGGGGGGGCACTGGGGGGGTTACACTGGGGAAGAAGATGACAAGGGGGAAGGGTCTAGAGGGACAGGTGAACCCTTAGGGAAGGAGTACAGGGAGTGAGCATGGTGCAAGGATGTCCAATACTAGTTACACGACCAGTTACAGGAGGATAAGTGCAGTGGACACTGAGACACCCCAGCATACCAGGCGCTAGTGTGTTATGAGGTACAGGGACCTGTGGAGGATAATTTCAGGACGTTCCAAAGGGAGGCTTTGAAGCCGGGATGGGAGGAAGAGGACCAGGTAAGGGTTGGGAGCGAGTTCCATATTTTTGGGGCATAGGTGGTGAAGGCCCAATCCCCTGCAAGGGTGTGGGTTCTAGGAACCAGGCGATCCAGTGTCGCCCTCGACCTAAGATGGTAGGATGGGGTGCCAGGGTTGAGGGGAAGGGCGAGGGCAGAAGGGGTGGCCGATCTGACAATGTTGTTGATGAAGTTCCCAAGTACGAAGGTGCAGTGCTTCTCTGGAGTGAGCCACTTGAGGCGTGTGTAAAGATCACAGCGGTGCATGAGGGGAGGGGCAGAAAGCGCAAAGCGGCAGATGTTGTAGGCCGTGTCCCATTTCAAGAGGCTGGATTTAGGCACTGGGGAAAAGGTTACTAGCCCATAGCAGAGTGTAGGGAGGAGGATCCCCCCTGGCTAGGGCCATATCAGCTGCTGGAGTCAAGCAGTTTTTGACTCTGTAAGAGAGACCAAGCTTACCATTGGTTGCCTTGCAGACGTTCTGAATGTGTAGGGTAAGATCAAGCTGCAGGTCCAGAGTGACACCCATATACTTGACAGTGGCCACCGTCTGCAGAGGAGAGCCATCAGCCCCGTAGATTTGTAGGGGAGCAGGGCAGGATTTTGTCTTGTTCTGGGAACCAAAAAGCATGGCTTGGCTTTTCTTGAGATTGATGGTAAGCCTATGTTCCACCAGCCAGGATTGCATGCGCTTGAAGTCAAAATTTAGTTGGCAGTTAATGGTGACAATGTCCCGGGCACTGGCCAAGATGACAAGGTCATCCACATACAGGGTGGTATGCCCATGGACAGTGATGGATGGCAGTTCGTTAATGAAAAGGGAGAAGAGGGTAGGACCAAGGACAGAACCCTGAGGGACCCCGCAATAGATTGATGAGGGGTTGGAAAGGGTCCAATTAAAGTTGGTGTACTGCTGCCTGCCAGAGAGGTAGTTGAGGAACCACGCATGGGCAGGGGGTGAGAGTCCAAGGGAAAGAAGAGTGGAGCTGAGGAGGGAGTGATTGACCCTATCAAAGGCATTGGAGAGATCCACAAAGATAGCTCCGGTTAAGTTGCCTTGGTCAGCAGCAGTTCTGATCAACGAGGTGACTACAGCAAGGGCAGTAGACATGCTATGCCCTTTCCTAAACCCATGTTGTGCCGGAGAGAGGAGGTTGTGGTTCTGTATATACTGGGATAGCTGAGAGGCCACGACTTTCTCCAGAATCTTGGAGGTAGCAGACAGAATGGCGATGGGTCGATAGTTCAGGGGATCTTTGGGGTTACCTTGTTTTAGGACAGGGACAACCTTGGCCACTTTCCAAATGTCTGGGATAATCCCAGAGTTAAGGGAGGTATTGAAGATGTGTGTGATGGGCCTGGCAAGGAGGTGGGCCCCTGTCTTGAGCAGTTTTGGTTCAAGGCTATCGTGCCCTGCCCTGCTATGAGGGGAGAGGCTGGCGAGCAGCTTCTGGGTCTCTTTTACCGACACTTGTTGCAGGTAGAAGGGGGGGTTGGGAGTTGGGTCCGAGTGGGGGGGTGCCAGGGGACTTGGGGGCAGAGGACAGAGAAGGAGGGGCAGACAATTTGGAAAATATGGAGTTAAAGACATTTGAAATAGTATGTGGGTTATTGCAACTGACTCTGCCACTGAGTAAGTCAGTGACTTGCACTCTGGTGGACCCACCGACCGCACTTTTGATATTCTGCCAGAAACTCTTCGGGTTGCTGGCAGAGGAGAGCAGGCCAGATTGGCAGAACTCACTTTTTGCAGAGCGGATGGCTTTTTTACAGGAGTTTCTGAGGTGCCTGTAAGCTAGGAGATCAGTGTTGCTTTAGGAGGCCTTGTAGGTCTGCCAGCATTTGTCCCTGAGTTTCATAAGGGAGAATAGGCCCCCATGAAGCCATTTGGCAACGGCGCCCCTCACCCTCCTTCTAGTAAGGGGAGCATGTTTGTTCTGCATGGGGATAAACTTAGTTAAGAATATTTCCAGGGCTCGTGCCAGGTCATTTAAGGTAGTGATCCCTGACCAGTCAACAAGTATGAGGTCAGAGAGGAAGTCATGTATGTTAAATTTTGAGTAATCCCTCATCTGGATCACTTTACTGGGAATTTTAGTCTGTGAGATGCCCCATGTGCAGTAGATAGGTGAGTGGTCAGAGATGGCATCTGGGAGAATACCTGAGGATGTGATCCTGTCCAGTCTGTTGGTCAAGATCCAGTCGATTAGCGACCCTTTGTCCCCCCCCCGGGAGGAGGGCCTTGTGGGTTCAGTGATAATTTGGCTTAGGGCAAGACCCGAGAGCAGTGGCTGATATAATTTGTAATTGAATCCCATCCAGTTAAGGTTGAAATCTCCTATAACGAGGATTTCATTGAGACCCACTTTGTCACTAATACCGTGGAGAAGTGAGGAGAGTCCAAGCAGTCCACCCTTAGGAGGGTTGTAGGTACAGATCAGGTGTATTTTCTTTGTGTGCCCAAGCAGGAGAAGGGTGTGCAAGAACTCACTTGAAAGGGAGGTATTTGGTGAGTGATCGATGGTAGACACATTTAGGTGCACTTTATAATAGAGTAGCACCCTACCACCTCGTTTGTTCCCCACCCGATCACGTCTGATGTGGCTGTACCCCGGGAGGGTGCACATGGCTTCAGGAATATGAGGCTTCAGCCAAGTTTCTGAGATACCCATGCTTGTAGTGGGTGACCCAGGCAGTAAGCTCTGCTAGGTTGGGTAAGAGGCTACGAACGTTTAGGTGGACAATTTTTAGCCCTTTTGAGGAGAGCCATGCGGGGGGGGACTTGAGAGAAGGCAGGGTGGCAAGCTGGCTGGTTAGGGTGGCCACGCCCCTGGAGTGTCCGGGGGGGATGGGGGAACAGTCATGATGACTGGAGGTAAAAAGAACTGCCTGATAGGACTGCCAAGGGGCGAGAGCTAGAGAAGAACAGGGAGCAAAGCAAAGGCCAGGATATCGCAATAATAAAGGATACCAGAGGGAGTGACAGTGGCTAGGTAGCACAACCACCCCCTGAAAACAGTACAAGGTGCTATAAGATATGTCACAGAGTGGCAGCTGAATCAGTAAAAAATGAATGAGAAACTGCAGAGTAGCAAGCCAGAAGGCAGATAAGAGGGAGTAGAATATGCTGGGCTAGAAGGGCGGCTGCTAGTGGTGGGAGAAAATAACTGCAAAAGGGAAACAGGGCTGATAGGTTATTTTCAGCCTCACGTGACGTCCACCAGCCTATTTAAGGGAGAGCCGACCAAGGGTGGTGGTGGGGGGCGGTGGGGAGCCATTCGGCTGGGCTAGAGCTTCTGCACTGATGGAAAAATGCAGCTCCAGCTCCAAAGTAAAGGCGCTAACAGGATTAGGCAAGGTTTATTTGTTTTGTTTCAGTCCTGATACTGAATGCGCCACGGAGTAGATTTAAAAAGTCAAAGGCGTCAAAGAGCAAGGAGCAGGCTTTTAAATTCGCACGCTTGCAGGGCTGGGCTGTTACCTGGGCTTACTGGCTCGGTTTCTGTGGCGGATGCTTCCATTTCTGTGGGGGAGGGCTGTGGAGAGCCCTAGTGACCTCCACTCCTCGGGGGTCTGTGGTCTGTGGAAGGACAAAGGCAGAGCTGTTTAAGAAGGTAGGGGGGGGGGAGAAGAGGGGACAGAACAAAAGACAGGGACACCTTGAGTTGTGATAGGGCAGCTGAACAACGCTGAAACGCTGTTCCAGGCAACGAGTTAGAGCTTAAGGCACAGCACAATACAGTTTAAACTGAATTCACTACCCCCAAAATAAAAGGTGGGCGGCAAGATTAGGGAAACTTAAACATTCAGCTATACCACCTGCTGCTAAGCTGCATCTGATAGAATTAATTAGAGATTACACTGTAACACACTTAATATATAGATTTAAAGGGGAGTAGCATTTAAGGAGTCAGGCAAAATAAACAGAAATCAATGCTAGGTTCACAAAAAACAGGTAAAATGCAGGCTATCTCCACTTCTGCACCAATGGAAAAATGCAGCTCCAGCTCCAAAGTAAAGGTGCCAACAGGATTAGGCAAGGTTTATTTGTTTTGTTTCAGTCCTGATACTGAATGTGCCACAGAGTAGATTTAAAAAGTTAAAGGCGCCAAAGAGCAAGGAGCAGGCTTTTAAATTCGCAGACGTGCAGGGCTGGGCTGTTACCTGGGCTTACTGGCTCGGTTTCTGTGGCAGATGCTTCCGTTTCTGTGGGGGAAGGCTGTGGAGAGCCCTAGTGACCTCCACTCCTCGGGGGTCTGTGGTCTGTGGAAGGACAAAAGCAGAGCTGTTTCAGAAGGTAGGTGGGGAAAAGAGGGACAGAACAAAAGACAGGGACACCTTGAGTTGTGATAGGGCAGCTGAACAACGCTGAAACGCTGTTCCAGGCAACGAGTTAGAGCTTAAGGCACAGCACAATACAGTTTAAACTGAATTCACTACCCCCAAAATAAAAGGTATGCAAGATTAGGGAAACTTAAACATTCAGCTATACCACCTGCTGCTAAGCTGCATCTGATAGAATTAATTAGAGATTACACTGTAACACACTTAATATATAGATTTAAAGGGAGTAGCATTTATGAGTCAGGCAAAATAAACAGAAATCAATGCTAGGTTCACAAAAACAGGTAAAATGCAGGCTATCTCCACTTCTGCACCAATGGAAAAATGCAGCTCCAGCTCCAAAGTAAAGGTGCCAACAGGATTAGGCAAGGTTTATTTGTTTTGTTTCAGTCCTGATACTGAATGTGCCACAGAGTAGATTTAAAAAGTTAAAGGCGCCAAAGAGCAAGGAGCAGGCTTTTAAATTCGCAGACGTGCAGGGCTGGGCTGTTACCTGGGCTTACTGGCTCGGTTTCTGTGGCAGATGCTTCCGTTTCTGTGGGGGAGGGCTGTGGAGAGCCCTAGTGACCTCCACTCCTCGGGGGTCTGGGGTCTGTGGAAGGACAAAGGAAGAGCTGTTTAAGAAGGCAGGGGGTGGCAGAAGGAGAGGGGACAGAACAAAGGACAGGGACACCTTGAGTTGTGATAGGGCAGCTGAACAACGCTGAAACGCTGTTCCAGGCAACGAGTTAGAGCTTAAGGCACAGCACAATACAGTTTAAACTGAATTCACTACCCCCAAAATAAAAGGTGGGCGGCAAGATTAGGGAAACTTAAACATTCAGCTATACCACCTGCTGCTAAGCTGCATCTGATAGAATTAATTAGAGATTACACTGTAACACACTTAATATATAGATTTAAAGGGGAGTAGCATTTAAGGAGTCAGGCAAAATAAACAGAAATCAATGCTAGGTTCACAAAAAACAGGTAAAATGCAGGCTATCTCCACTTCTGCACCAACAGAAAAACGTAGCTCCAGCTCCAAAGTAAAGGTGCCAACAGGATTAGGCAAGGTTTATTTGTTTTGTTTCAGTCCTGATACTGAATGTGCCACGGAGTAGATTTAAAAAGTTAAAGGCGCCAAAGAGCAAGGAGCAGGCTTTTAAATTCGCAGTCGTGCAGGGCTGGGCTGTTACCTGGGCTTACTGGCTTGGTTTCTGTGGTGGATCATTCCGTTTCTGTGGGGGAGGGCTGTGGAGAGTCCTTGCGACCTCCGCTCCTCTGGGGTCTGGGGTCTGGGCTTACTGGCTCGGTTTCTGCGGTGGATCCTTCCATTTCTGTGGGAGAGGGCTGTGGAGAGCCCTCGCGACCTCCACTCCTCGGTGGTCTGGGGTCTGTTGAAGCAAAAAAAACAAGAAATATCACACCAAAGGTCTCTTGGTCTTGGCTTTATATACAGCCGTTGAAAGTTTACTAGCACGATGTGCCTCCCTTGAGCTTCAAAATGCTTCTCTAAAAAAAGAGATGGGCTTGCAGATATCAGAGTTACTGAAAAGAGAACAGTAACTAGCGGAGGATACACAGTCACTCCATGATCATAATAACAGACTGTTGCACTGCACTGCTCAAGACTCTGAGCATGAATTGTGTATGTTGAGGGATGACAATGAAAGGTTAAAATGTGATAAGAAACAGCTATCTTATTTGAATGACATTTTGATTGATATGAATGAAAGTCTGAGAGAGGATAATGTTGAATTGAAGGAAGAGAATGTGAGGTTGATGTATGAGCTAGACAAAGAGCTTAGGGAAAATGTCGAATTAGGTGCCGCATACAGAGTCTTGCAATGTGAGTTTGAGAAGGGTATTGAGCAGGGCACTGCTAAAGTTTGTCACAAGAAATGCAGAGACAAGTTGGTGAGAATGCAACATCAGCGAGATATCCTCACTGGCCATGTAAAAGCCATGAATGGTTTTCAGTACAGACCCATTGACATTACCTCATCAGGTGATGACGACTCTGATTACGAGGACATTGGATGCCTCGTCACATCCAAGACCCCACTCCACAGGGTGGTGGCCTTTACCAATCATTCCCAAAATGGCGTCTGTTATAGCCCGCCCCTTGTCACGTTGGCACGCCTTGCATGCTGCCACGTCAAAACAAACATGGTGGCCCCCATGATATGGGAGGTTGACCACCTCCAAGTAGGAGCCCACTTCCACTGGCTCCCCTTTCCTGGGAAGACGGAGCGGAAGTGTGAGGCATTGTACAGGATGGCTTGACTAGACTATCAACCTGAGGGGAGCTCCTCCATACAGGAACAGATTGGACACATGTTCAAAAATGCTGTAACTCAGGAAAATGCATATAAAGCAGTCGCTGATGCAGTGGCAGAAGCTGACCATCGTGGTGCTTTGGGTCATGGTGAATTAATCATCGCTCCCTGCTTGCCCACTTCCAATCCCCTACAGGTCACTCATTCTGTTCAGAAAATTGCCTAAGGCATCAGATAGATGGGCTGAACTGACAACCTCAGCTGTCATTTGGAGAAGGTGAACTCCCTCTGCAAGAAGCTTTCTCTCCAACCTGAGTACCAGGTCCAAGTCCTGAGACAAACCATCTAGCCTACCCTCTGGGCTAAACTCCCAGAGGCCATCCGCAATTGTGAGATGCTCGACTACAACTATATCGCACAGACACTCCTTGCTGCCAACTCCCCAGGTATTGTTGGAGCCCGTTTGGCCTATAAGGTCAAGCAAAATGTGACGGACAGCCCAGGGGCTTACCATCAGTGGTTGTGACTCGCCTACGAGGCGGCAAAGGCCTAGTGGGTGAAGATGTCGACAAAAAACAAATTGAATACAAGGATTTGTACACCCGGAACATGACTCCGGCTCTCCGGGAGAAAGCTGAACTCAACATCTACCCGCAGACTGATACCTTCGCTGACATCCTCACCAAGATGGAGGGTGCCTTCCAGGTCTGCCTCCATAACCTAGCTTCCAGTAAAAACACCAACAAGGCCGCTGCCATTCAAACTCCAATGGCCCAGGCCATCCCGGCCTAAGTCACTGCGGTAGGCCCTGTCCAACCCACTATATAGTGGAAGGCAACGATGATAAACAGGAAGCCCCTTCTGATGACTGACAATTGCACGGGGGGGGGACCAGAACTACAAGAATAATCTGAACAATAACAGCTACAACAGGAATGGGAAATCAAACTTCGATGGCAAGTACCACAATGGGCCTAGCTATCGGGACCTATAGGATGAAAACGAGACCCTCTGTAAACAGCTGGAGGAGGCCCGCGCTGCAAAGGAGGCCGCATCCACACATTCCGTAGCAGCCCTGGCACTGTCTAGTAACAGCACCAACCCTTTTTGGCCTTCTGCTACTGAACAATTGAGCAGCTGAGGAAAAAAACCCTGTCTCGGCATAGGCTACTGGCCAGGCCGATGCAAAAATTCAGGAACCACCAATTGAACAGGTTGTGATCTCGGCCCTGACACCAGAGGTATAGTATTTGTATCCTGTGAAGCGCCAAGAGGAGGCCCAATGGTCCTCCAAAGGTCTCAGGTCACAGGGACAGGAGGATGAAGAAGAAGGCAGGAACAGCACTGATTGACAATTACAGGCCCCAGTCCAGATTGTGAGTGACTTGCTTGTTGACACAAATGGACGGCCCTGTGTAAGGGCCATGGTCGGGGGCTGCCAGCTATACATACTTCTGGATACAGGAGAAGCCATGTCTGTTCTACATGATGAGAACCCAGCCACATCTGCCTGGTCTACCAGCTGGAAGACCAGTGCACAAGGGGTAGATGGTACCCAACTACAAACTTATTGACCTGTGTCTCTCTCTCTCTGTGCAGGTAGGCCACCTTAAGACTAATTTTGTCTTTGACCTCAAGGTATTACGTCATCACCCCAGCATACTGGGAACTGATTTTCTTGCACAGCATGTCTGTGTGGTGGACCTAGCTAATAGGTTATTGTTACAGATCAAGGGACAATGTCATGCTGTCACCATACCAGACTCCCATGCAGTGGCAACCATCTCCCATAACAACAAAGAGTATGACGTCATGGCTCTATTTACAAGTCATGACTTGTTTCCTGAACAACAACCACTGCTACAGGAACATATTGATGTGTTTGCTACTAACAAGCATGATTGTAGTAGGATGCACACCACCATTGAAATCCCAGGACCTTATCCTGTGAGGCAGAAGCAGTACCCACTTCCCGCTGAAGTCTTATCCTCATTGAGAGAGACCATCCAATCCCTGCTACAACAAGGAGTGATTAGGGCTTGTGCCTCTATTGTCAACTCACCCATTTGGCCTGTGAAAAAGCCAAATGGAGCCTGGAGACTTACAATTGATTACAGAAAGCTCAATCAAGTTACCCCCAGCTGTGCCCCAACTGTGGCATTAGCCCCTGATGTGCTGAAGTTGCTGACACCTGACAAAAAGTGGTTCTCAGCTCTTGACAAATCTAATGGGTTTTGGTCACTCCCATTAGCACAAGAAAGTCAATACAAATTTGCCTTCACATTCGATGGGCGCCAGTACACCTGGACCTGACTGCCACATGGCTTTCACATCAGCCCTTCCCTCTTCCATCTCCACATGATGGATGCTCTGCAGGGGTTTTCCACTCCCCAGTGCCTCCTGCAGTATGTGGATGACTTGCTCTTGGCAACTTCCACCAAAGAGGAACACCTGACCCTGCTGGATGAACTACTGGCTCTCCTCAGGAAAGCAGGCCTCAAGTGCTGGGTTACCGGTGTACTGTGGGACTGTATCTAAGATTAGTGGGTGACCTGATTAGGCAGTAGGGGTGTATCTTGGACTGGGGGGAACCTGGTGGCTCACCCAAGGAAATCTACTTGGAAGGGGATGGAACCACATGGCATTAGAGCCGGCATCTTTGGGAGGGTGGTGGGGTGCACAGGGTGTGGAGCAGCCATGATACTGGACTGGGCTTGGAAGTTTGGTGGTTGCCCAGTGTGCTACCAGCTGGCACAGCTTAGGGAGGAGGTTGCGGGGATTAGGAGACAGCTGGGGAAGGGGGAGGTATGGTTGGGGAAGGGGACAGGGGATCTCCCACAGGGTTACACCAAGCACTGGGGCAGCATAGGAAAGGAGTGCAGGAGAATACTCAGGGTCACATAGGGACCCTGGCAGAGGGGGTCCAAAAGGACACTACCAAGGGAAGCAGGCAGGTAACTGGGGACCCTCAAAGGAGGGACAGAGGGACAACATTCTCAGGGAAGTAGGCAGATGGCCAGGGCTGGAAGAGAAGAAGCAAGGCGGGAGGTGGATCAGATCTTCACCTCAGTAACCACTTCAATTCTCTTCTTCTGCTTGAGGATGAGGGGGGTGATGTAGCCATGACAGGGTGGTTAGAGATGGAAAGGGAGTGAGGGGCAGGAGGCAGGGGCCAGATAGCAGGAAGAACAGGGGGAACCTGGAATGCAGGAAAATGGGGGAGCAGTGAATCAGAGCAGGAGGGGCAGGGGGAAGAGGGAGGAAAGCGCAAGGAGAAGGACCAGTTGGGAGGAAAGGTAAAGGAGAAGGACCAGAAGTACAAGGAGGATTTAGTAAAGGGAGCTGAGGGTTTAGGCCAGGGGAGCACAACAAGCAAGGAGGGACTAAATGGAGACAGCAAGGAAGGGAGGACGAGCCAGGCTAGTTTAGCAGATGGGGGAGAAGGACCAGTTGCGAGCAGTGAGGGGAGTTAGCAAGGTACAAAAGGATACTCAGGAGGAGGAGAGGCATAGGATTGGAGGGAGGGTGGTCAGGGTAAATAAGGAGGGGTGGCATGTGGCACACAGATAGGGGAGGAACAAAGAGCCGGCTGGGTGGAGGGCCAGTAGAAAGGATGAGGACATGGAAGGGAAATGGAGGAAAAGGAGGCGGTCAGAGTGCTCCTGTTGGGGATTCTATGATCAGGGGTATCAAATGGGATAGGGAGGAGAAGCCTGGCCAGTTAGAACAAAATGCTTCCCTGGACTAATGGCACAGGGCTAACCACGAGGTATATCAGCAGGCAAAGGATTGTGGGGGTTCCCCGGACAACTGGTCCACCTGGGTACAAATGACATTGAGGGAAATAGTTGAAGTAGAGATACAGGCAAGATTCAGGGAGCTTGCCAGGGTCTGTCATGACATAGGATGCAGTTTCCTTCTCAGAAATCCTGCCGGTGCAGGGGCTGGTGGGGAGCACAAAGGAAGATTAGGGAGATAAACCAGTGTCTCAGGGGGTGGTGTGAGGCCAGAGGGTATGGGTTGATGGGGAGTTGGGGAGACTGGGAGGATAAGGAGCTGTATACTGAGATAGACTCCATCTCAATTTGGAGGGAGGGAATCCTTAGGTTGAAAACAGAGGTTCATTGGTGAAAAGTGGGTTTTAAACTTGTGAAGAGGGGAGGGATGGGAGAAAGGAGGCAGTATAGCGCAGTGGTCTAAGGCTCTGAGCTGCAAATTTGGTGACATCCAGCAGACCAGACCTGGGGTTTGAATCCCACAGCTTCCACTTGCATACTGTGTGACCCTAGCAAGGTCACTTAACCTCCTTGTGCTCCCCAGGTCGCTCCTGTAAAAAGCACTTTCAGCTTAGTGTGCTATACCTGGTTAAACAACTAAATAAAAAAAAAAAAAAAAAGGCTGCCAAGGGGGTGCCGATAAAGGAGGGACTCTGTCTCCACCCCCCTGGGGAGCTGGAGGATTGCGGGAAAAGGCTGACTGGTAAAGTGCAGACCAGGGAAAACAGAACTCCATGGGAACACGACAGGGGAAATGGAAGTTAGGAAAGGGTGGAAGGTAGTCCCAAGCAAATGCCAGAGCTGGGGAACAAAATGCCTGAGCTCCAGCATGCTAACTGAGGAGCAGTAGATGTGGCAGCGGTCACCGAGACCTGGGCCACGCAGGACACGACTGGGACCTGAACCTGAGGGTTACACTATGTTCAGGAAGGACAGGGGAGGGAAGGGAGGAGGCAATGATAGTCAAAAACTGCATTGGCATAGGGGAGCAGAGGAGGCAGAGGGAACCGTGGAAGCAATTTGGTCAACTTGATAACAAGGGGAGGCAAGAGAGTAAAAATAGGAGTGGTGTATAGACCCCCTGCCCTGGCGGAGGAGCTGGAGGAGAGTCTGGTGGCAGATGTTGGGAGACACTGCAGACTGGGCAGAGGAATGGTGGTGGTGTTGAGGACTTAAACATGCCAGGAACAGACTGGGAGACTATGACATCTTCTGTGACCAGGGAACAGAGGTTGTTGATGTCTTCAAGACTGCTCTAACTCAGCAGGTGGGGAACCGACCAGGAGGCACGGGTACTGGATGTGGTCCGGCAGACAGTGACCAGATTAGGGGCCTGAGGTAAGGGACCCGTTGGCGGGGAGTGACCATGCCACGTCTGGTTCTGCCTGGACCTAGGAGGCTAGAAAGCTGCACAAAGACGGAGGTAACTGACTTCAGGGAACGGATTTAAGGAAATGGGAAGGATCCTTAAGGAGCATTTGGATGGGATTGGGCCAGACATGGACGCTGATAGTAGGTGGGAAATCATCAGGATAGGGTGCAAGATGCTACCAGCACTGTGCAAGAGTAAGACAAAATGCGGTAGGGTCGAAATCCTGCTGGTGGACCAGGAGGTCCAGGAGGTGGTGCAGGGAAAGAAGGCAGCCTATAGGCAATTCAAGTGCTCAAGGAGTGAAAGGGATCGAGGGGAGTATGAGCTGATTGCTAGAAGGGCCACTAGGGTGGTGAGGGTGGCTAAGGCAAGGAAGGAGCAGAACCTGGCCAGGGAAATCAGGAGAGAGAACAAGGGGTTCTTTAGATACATTGGGGAAAACAAAGGTGAAGGGCAGATTAGCAGGATTAAATCAGGGGAGAGATGGGCACAAGATCCGGGGGAGCAGGCTGAGGTACTAAATGAGTACTTCACCTCAGTTTTCACCAAGGAAAATGGGGTGCTGCATCATACATGGGAGGAGACAGAGATACTGAGGAGGGGGACCTCACCGATCGGAGGTCTGGGAGAGGGGAGGCATCACTGGCAGGAGGGGGGGGCTAAGCAGGGAAAGAGGTACTGAAGTGAAATCACAGCAGAGAGAGTGAGGAAGCCTCAGCTCCCTTAAGATGGAGAAGCACTGGGGCCAGATAAATTACATCCCAGAGTGCTGAAGAACTCTGCGGATCTCCTGGCGAAACCTCTAGTGGAGCTTTTCACCATCTCTGAGGACAGGGTGGGTGCCCCAGGACTGGAAGGTGGTGCATATAGTGCCTGTCCACAAGGGGATCAAGGGAGGTGGCAGAGAACTACAGGCCTGTCAACCTGCTGACACATCGGCAGCGGATGGAGGGCATTGTCAAGGAGAGGCTGGGGACCCGTGAAAAGTCAGGGTGCCTGGACGATAGACAGCATGGATCTGCCTGGGAAATCACGCAGACAAACCTGTGGAGTTCTATGATCGTGACGAAAGTGCCTTGGACCTTGATAGACCAGTGGACGTCCTCTTTCTAGACTTCAGCAAGGCATTTGACTCTGTTCCTCACATGGGCCTGTTGGATAAGCTGGGAGAAATGGGGGTTGGGAACCAGATGATCAGATGGATAGGCAATTGGCTCCATAACCAGACCCAGAGGGTCATAGTTGGCGAGATAGTCTCATCCCCAAAGAGGGTCATTAGTGGGGTCCCACAGGGATCAGTCCTTGGTCCCCTCCTGTTCAACGCCTACGTCTCTGACATAAGGACAGGAATCAGGAGTGAGATGAGTCTCTTTGCAGATGACTCAAAACTGGGGGCAGTGGTGGATGGGGAGGAGGGGAGGGTGGCCCTACAGGGGGACCTGGAGGCTCTGGAAAGATGGTCTAGAAAGTGGAAGCTGAGGTTCAATGCAGGAAAATGCAAGGTACTCCACCTGGGGGCCAGAAACCGGGCCAAGTGTACACCCTGGGAAATGCTACAAGTCTTGATGGCTGAGAGGGACCTGGGGGTGGTGGTGGTGGATGTCAAAATGAACAACTCGGAGACTTGTAGGAGGGCAGCAGCCAAGGCCAACAGGATGCTGGGATGCATCGCTAGTGGGATCACCTCCAGAAGAAGGGAAGTGATGCTCCCTCTGTATAACTGCTTGGTGAGGCCACACCTTGAGTACTGTGTGCAGTTTTGGAGGCTACACTTAAAGAGGGACATTAAACTCCTGGAGAGGGTCCAGAGGAGGGCAACCAAAATGATTTGGGGCTTGGGGGACAGGACCTATGAGGACGGGCTCAAAGAGCTAAATATGTACACATTGGAAGAGAGAAGGGACCGGGGGAACATGATAGAGGTCTTTAAGTACATGAAGAGGGTAAATATGGGAGAAACAGTCAGGGTGCTTCGAAGGAAGGAGGAGGGGGCCACTAGAGGGCATGGGTGGAAGCTGGAGGGGGGAAGATTCAGGGGAGAAAGGAGGAGGTGCTACTTCACTGAGAGGGTGGTGGAGCCATGGAATGCACTGCCTAGGGGGCTGGTGGAGGCAGAGACGGTGGAGGGGTTCAAGAGGGGCTGGGACAGGTACAGGGGAAGGGTTCTGGAAGCAAAATCCAATGCAGCAAGAATATCAGAGAAGGTGAGGGGGGCAGCAAGGTCAGCACCCAGGGTGGGGGCTGACCAATCGAGCAGACTCGAAAGACAGTTAGGCCTATTCTGCTGGCATTTTAGTATGTTAGTAAGTGCAACCCCTCTAAAGCACAACTGTGAGAGAAGGAGGTTATATTCCTTGGCCTATGCATCATGGACCAAGGGAGGAGCCCAGTTATTGAAAAGATCCAGGGCTTACAAGATCTACCACTTCCTACAAGCATGGCAACACTCAGACGCTTCCTAGGAATGGTAAACTACTCCAGGGACTTTATTCCTGACTTTGCCTTGAAGGTTTCTCCCCTGTATGAACTTCTGAAAAAGGATGTCTCATGGACATGGGGCCCCACACACACTGAAGCTGTGGCCCAGCTCAAACAGGCGTTGGCCTCAGCCCCAGCACTGATCAACCAAAACCCATGATTGCCTTTCCACTTGGAAACCGCCACCTCTGATGTGGCCATGTCTGCTGTGCTGGCACAAAAGTACAATGGGTACTACAGGCTATCCCCAGTAGACAGAAAATACAGTCTCTGTGAAAGAACACTCTTGGCAACCTTCTGGGCTGTGAAACACTTCCTCTACATTATTGGATATGCTCCTATTATTCTGCATACCTGTCACACTCCAACTAACCTTTTGCTTTCAGACAAAGTAAAAGATGGATCATTCTCTAATACCAGACTCCCCCATTGGTCTTTGCTTTTGCAGGATAGAGACATCAAAGTACTGCCTGCCGAAATGCCATCAATCCTGGCCTGTGACCCATTCTACACAGGTAAGCCCCATGACTGTGCCCTCCAGCCACCTCAACTACCAGATCCAGGACCCTTCCTGCCAGCCACACCTGAGGTCCTGGAAGACAAAAAAATATTCCGCATCTTCACAGATGGCTCTACATCCTATGTGGATGGAGAACAGGTCTCAGGCCTTGGAGTGCTCATATTGGATCATGAGGGTGATTTCAGCCGCATTGCTAGAAAATGCAGTTATCTCTTCACAGTACGATGAACTGGCTGCTGTGGCCTGTGCATTAGAGATCATGCCCCATGGTGACAGAGATGCCATCATCTTTGCGGATTCCAATTCAGTATGCTCATCCCTAACTGGGTTCTTTCCATTCTGGCAAAAGAACTTTACCTAATTTGATGGTACCCCTGTCAAATATAGGGAACTATTTGTGTATATACACACCCTGACATAAACGTTCACACATAAGCTGTACATACAAAAGGTAAAGGCTCACTGCAAATCCAACCCTTATCATGAATTCAGTAAACGAGCAGACTCACTTGCAAAAGCAGGTGCTCGGCGGGGGAGACATGGGAAATGACTCACTCACAGTGTGTAGCAGCAATTGTGACATATATAATTGCTGCCACCAAGAAACCAGTACCAGAACCCCCATTAGATCTTTCCACTGCACAGAAAGCAGACCGATAGATCAGAGACATGTTCAAATTCCTAGACAAAGGAACTGAACCACCCCTGCCTGTTGGCAATCCCTACAAAAGACACTCGGACAATTTACATCTGTCCAGTGATCAGAAACTCATCTGGTATCACAAACAGGATACAGGTGACCAATTGTGGGTGGCACCACAATCACTGTGAACTGAATTTATTCATATGGTTCATGACACCCCCACTGGTGGACACCAGGGGACAGAAAACACACTCCAGAGGCTCAAGACAGTTGTCTGGTGGCCTGGCATGGCCAAAGATGTGGAACACTATGTGGACAACTGCATAGTGTGTGCTCAGAACAATCCCATTTCAGTGAAGAAAAATGTCAAGTTACTGCCCCAAAGGCAGTCTGGATCATAGGATGCAATACAGATTGATTTCATTGGCCCTCTTACCAACTCCAGTAAGAACAACAAGTATGCACTTGTCAAAGATTTGTTCTTCAAGTGGGTAGAGGCATTTCCCATTAAGAACAACATGGCAAAGACAACACTGCCAAGATTCTGGTGGATCAATTGTTCTCCAGGTGGGGCCTACCTTTAAAGGTAGACTCAGACCAGGGAACCAGCTTTACAGTAGAACTGATGCAACAGACACTCCAACTTCTTGGAATTGATCAGAAATTCCACATTCCTTACCATCCACAGTCATCAGGTCAGGTAGAAAGAGCTAACAGATGCACAAAACAGATGTTATGCAAATTCATTGATGACGATCCCAAAGATTGGGATTCCCTCTTGCCACTGTTACTAATGGCAATTAGGGGCAACCCTGCAGCTACTACCCAGTGCACACCGTATGAGGTTATGACTGGTAGAGCTGTGAGACTACCTGAGCACCTGTTGATTGATCTCCACACCCCTACTGCAGATAGGGTATCTGTAGACAAGTATGTGGAAAAGCTTCACAATGACATCATGAAGACACACCTGTTCACTGCTAAGCAGATGGGCAAGGCTCAACAACAAGCTAAAGCTCATTTTGACAAGCATTTCAGAGAAGTCCACCTGGCAAGTTGGAGACCAAGTAATGCTTCTCCAATACAGACAACCCACACACTCATTTGCCAGTAAATGGAAAGGTCCCTATCCCATTGTCAACAAGCTCAGCCCTACTGTGTATCAGGTCAGAGTACAGAAGCAGAAAAAGACTGCTGACAAGTGGTTCCATGCTAATCAACTCAAACTACATAAAGATGACTAAAAACTTATTTTTCCTAACCCCATAGGGCGGAATAGTACTTACAGCTAACTAATCCTTTTTTGTTTCTTTCAGACATTGATAAGATGGCTATCTTGTACCCTCTTCTCCTACTTGTGGGACTACTGCCTCTAACCATTATAGTACCCCCACTCAAAACCCCACAGACTCACAAGGATCGGTTGGATTACTTTCTTGATCAAATGGACATTTAGCTCCCAGGGGTGTTCAGATTAACATTCCAAACAAAAGCATTAAGGTCACTCAAGGCAAAGATGCCTTTCTGGATACTGTAGTTGTTGCCCTGGATAAATCTTCACTTTCCATTCAATGGCAAACCGATGCAATGGGCTACACAATCCCTGTAACTCGCCTGGCCAAGGGTACATTCTATGGCTGGCCTAACACAGATATATCTCAAAATGGTACTTGCTGTCTATTATACAGGTTTCCTAGTGACACACTGGTCAGTATAATCTTACTGCACTCATAGATCCTGCCTTTTGTGACAGACTCCCTTCACAGGAGGCCATTGATGTCTGTCTTCAAAACTATGCTTCTTCTTCTTCTCTATGCCTCTCTGTAGTCCCACCCAGTCAGGAAGAACTGCTTGCCTGTCCTCATCAGGAGGATGGACCTCCAAGTGGTTTGACCGTCACATTACTCCCAGGAGCTCTGATAAACAAGGTGCAATTTATGCATGTCCCACTTATTTTCAATTTATCACATTGGAATATGGCAGAATTTGGTTTATGTCAACATACTAATACTTCTAAATTTCACAGTATGATGCTTACTGATATTGTAGCAGCGTACTAAACAGGTATAAATGATCCTATTAGTGGACCTCACACCACTGACCATATTGGTGTTTTTAGACCCACCCGTAAATATGCTAAACCCAGACCAAAATGCACCAAGCGGGACACAGCCTCAGATGTCACTGGTGCAGCTGGTTCTGTCTCTGGTATCACTGGAGTAGCCGGCACTGTTACTGGCCTTTTCAGCTCAGGAGTGTCTATTTGGAATAGAGCAGATATCGCCTCTATTAAAGTACAGACACTTAAGTTTCAGCAAACACTTGGCAATGATGTTTTGCCCCCTATCTTGCAAGGTGTTAATTCTCTCAGTGAGGAAGAACGTTATACAGTTTATAATATGAAGGAGATTGCTCAAGGGTTCAATGACACGAGACAGAAACTTAATGATCTTATTTTTCAGAATAACCGCAAGGCGAACAAGCAATATATTGGGCGTGAAATTCTATGTTCTGCTTATGGCTCTTATGTTATTTCTACTGTTAACAGTCTTTTCAGGGACTTGGAATCAGGCAAAATTCCAGATGTTATTCATGATCTCAGATTGGGTAAATGGTATTGCCCACATTGCACAGCCACTGGTTGCATTTCTATGCGTTTAAAGAATACTCTTAACATGTCCATGTCTGCAGTGAATAATATTGGTTATGTTTCCAGGTTTCCTAACAAAGCACCATGTTACCTAACAAAATTTTGCTCCATTAGGGACAACATATTTGTCACCTTCACGGTCTCCTTACCACATTTTGATCCGGCTACATCTGTCTTCGACAAGCTGTCAAATATACACTCCATTAGACATCTTGAAAGTGACATTTTTTGTGAATGAACTGAACTTCCTTCTATGCTGGTTTACCACCCCGTTCTCCAAGCTTGGGTGGCTCCTCACACTAACTGTTGTGCCAAGAAAGGATTCTACTTCTTGTGCCGCTGTAACGTCTTTAACATTGTGAAACCAGTTTGCGGCTACTCGCCAGAACATCTTGAGTGGGCTTTGACATTGGGTGAAGACTTGCCGACCAACCTTACTGACATTGATCCAGGTGACATCCCTCCTGCTGCATCTTCAGCATTCAATGCTGAAACAGCACCATCCAGAAGCTATCTTGAACAGATACATCACTTCACCACTAGGCTGACAAATCAGACCTTCACCTGCCCTGTACACTTACATCACTGGCTCGTACCAACACTCAGAGCCACCTATACCTCTGAGGGTCAGTTTTGTATAGTCACTAATTATCCATCCTTTGCATACAGAACTCATACTTAGAATATTGACAAACCTAACTTTCGTTTTACTCCACAGCAGAAAACTGTCATTGGTTACACTGTGATCATACCTGTTCCTCTCCCTGAACCAGATGTTATCGATACTGACCCTAAATACTTGCTTGCCCTGTCTCAATATTTGCCTGTTTTTAATGTTCACATTAATCCATTGACTCCTTACAATCTCTTTTAGCTAGGAAAGTTGCTCATTTGATTTGCATTAGAAATAATATATCTAAAACTAATAATATACTTAATGATTTGATTCATGATGGTGATTTAAGTTTTGCCATTGGCAATTATTGGGTAGAACTTAGCTTCAAAGTTTTTGTTGTTATTCCAGCGTTCTTGATTGTTTTCCTCATATTCATTCTATGCTGCCTGTGACATACCCTAAGGATTCATCTGTGGACCCATCATTTTGCCTGGGACCACTCCGGAATGCTTCAGACACTGGTCCTAGGAGCCTTTGCATCCACCAACCAAGTGCCATTCCTGTACTTGAGATTTAAAGGATCATCGGGTCTAAGATCATCTATCTTCTGGCAGACCTACTGACATAACTGAAGCAGACATGGGCCCTGATGAGGAATGGGCAGCTTGGGCCTACAGAATGGTTTGGGAATCAGCCTCTCCACATTCTGGTCCTGAAAAGACAGAGGAGTAGCAAGCTGCACTGGAGCATGGACTGGGGTGTTCCCCCAAAACTCCCTGTCTGAGTCAGTGCTGCTGGACATCTCTTCCTCCAAAATCACGTCCGGGCTTCCACTTTCCATGATGCAGCTCTTTTTCCTGAAGCAGAAATGGGAGAGGCTGCAGAGCTCTGTGGGCTTATGAGTTGGAATTCTTAGTGCCCTACCCACCACCCACACCCTGTAGCACAGAGAGACACAGAGGCCTTAGGAGGAGAGGGGCTGGGCAAACATCTATGCCCACTCTCCGCTGGGGGTGCTTCAAGTGTAGAGTCCTTCTCCATGCTGCCAGTAGCCAACTTTATTTCCTCCCAGTCTTCCAGGCTAGCAGGGGTGGTGGAAATACTCAAAGCTGTCAGAGGCACGGGCCACTCCAGGGAGTGAAGTACTGATCACTCGGCAATCTTGATTATGGGAGAGCTCCATGAACACAGTTAGGACAATGCGGCAGGTGAGTCACCCCTATCCCCTGATAGTTACAAACAGCACAGTGATCCAGGGTTGACACTTTTTCCACGGTTGCCCACAATCGAGCCAAAAGTGAAGCTTGCACAATTGCTGTTTGTTCTGTCTTCTTAGGGGCCTCTGCCATGCTGCCAGTCCTTGAAATTGCTGAGGGGAGTGATGCTCTTTTTCCAAAGCAGTACTAAAGCTGGTAGTGTCTCACAGCTTTCGATGTCATCACGCCACAGGTGCTGGATGATGGCACTTTTCAGGGGTCACCCAAAACGCCACATGTTCCCTGCTTCCCAGCAGTCCAAGAGAATTGTCCAGTCATAGCTACTACTGAGTTCTTTGCATACCATTGCCTATGCATAATAGCCTTCTAAGATGGCGCCACTCAGGAAAAGGCGTAAAACAATTTCGGGCAAAATGGTGGGTCTCAAAATCTAGAAAACCACTGAATCAGTCCAAGCACAGTCTCCACACACTGCTGAGCCCCAGGAATAAGTCCAGTTATGCAGTTGCACCCCATCATCAAACCCCGGAGGGGCCCCCATGTTGTAAGCCTCCACCCCATGTCTAGGGGTACCTGATGTTGAAAGGGGAGGGGGCCTAGTAACACAGACAGCAGTCCTGAAATCTCATATGAAAAAATTTTACCTGGGTTCAGTCTTCATGCTTGATTGAAGATCAGGTGTGGAGGGGTGCAGCAACCCTGGGATAATGGCAGCTACAAGGGGGTAACTAGGTGGTTAAGGCTGGAGCAGCAATTTATTAATTCAGTCCAATGTCCACAATGAAAATGCAACAAATACAAAAATATTTAATTCTTCAGAAAACAGTAAAACTTCCACTCCATGGAGCAGTGGGAACAAACAGCATGGCTTTTGAGGTAGCAGTGGTTCAGTGGCACAAGGCCATGGCACATAACTTAGTGATCAGTGCAGATCAGACAAAGGTAGTCTCTCAAAGCCGAGTAAGGCCTCTGATTGATGGCAGCAGCACACAAACAATGCAGGCTCAAATTCTCTCAGACACAACAGATTCCACATCTACTGGCTATCTTCCTCACATACTGACCCTCTTATTTCTTCAGGTGCACCAGGCTCCAAGCATCAGTAGGCAACTCAGCATAGACCCTGGTGATCCTAGATCTGCACCAGTGCTGACCCCCAAAAACCTTTGGGCCACAACCCTCTGGTCCTGCTGCAGTGCCACACCAGAAAGGGGAAGGCAGGCTGCCACCACTACCAACCCTACAGCATGGGCTGTCACCACTGCACTACCCCAACAGCAGGACCCCAGCCTAGAATTTCTCTAGACCCCTTGCTGACCCGCCCAGTGCTGCAGTTCATGTGGCAGGTCCTCCTTCCACTCTCCAGGCTACAGCTCCCACAAAATTGGTGGCAGGCCCACACTGATGTGGTACTACAGGTCATCCTCTCGATGAAGTGTCAGCTACAAAATTCGAATACCACCTGTCCCTTGGAACAGCTGCATCTTTCACCTCAGCCTACACCCATGAACTGGTTCCCAGATGACTTAGGCACATCACCCATAAGAATCCGGCAGACCAGGGGAGCTCGCATGAGGCACTTCAGCCCTGAACTCAACATGGCTTCTCTTGCGGTTCCTCAAAAGATGCCAAAATCTCCCATAAATACCCACACCAGAAATTGTAGCCCCATCCAACCTGTAGGCATGCCACAAACCCCACAGTAAAAAAGTGGAAGGGGAGGAGCAAGGCCTAATAATAAGCACCCATACATGGGGGTGCTTACACATAAGTTTCTTCACATGCATTTTTTCTGTACAAGACACACCACTCTTAAAATATCTGCACATTTCATCTGTAAATTTACAACTGAACCAAACAGCAATTCATATATATTTTTTTTTTTTATGGGGGATCAAGATAATTCAAAAGATAGGAGGTTAACCACATTCTCCTCAGCTTCTGATATCTCAGATAAAATAGGATGACATATATAGTGTTGTCTGGACAATACAATCTACAACCACATAAGTGGCTTCATATATATGAGACTTACCATCATACTAAACTTTGGGAACATTAGACTCATATGTCTGAAACTGAAATCTTGTTATGCTTAGTCTTTTAACTGGTGAGTAACAATATCCATAAGGTAAAGTTCAGGATTATGATTCTGTTTCGATATTGCTAGCAAAGGGTTACACTTTGAGGTGGACGGACTATTAAGAGCTTTCCTTTTCCAACTATCTGCAAGTTTCAAATACACTAGCTTTCTACAGCTTTTACTAATGGCAACATCTTTTTCTAAGAGAGGTAGCAGATTTTGCAGCTCCACCTCTTCTAATAGGGATTATATGTTATTTTACCATCCTGCATTCAGATCCCTATGTTTAATATCTAGCATTTCCATATAGGCTGTCTTAAGGAGCCTATTCTTAGTCATCATCTGCAATTTTAATCAGTAAGAAATAACCTTTTTTACATGTACTTCGACGGGAGTCTGACCTAGTTCAACTCTCAGTGCACATCTTAGAATCCATTTAGGTAAGCCTAACAGTCTTTTCCAGAAAATTCAATTGTTTTCTTAAATAGATCAAGATCAGCCCCAAATTTCTGCCCCATGTAACATTTTTGACAGCCATTTCACATTTGCTGTGTGAACCAATGCAGCTATTGCATTACCACCATGCCGTTTATTAAAACTGTTCAACCCCACTAGAACATTTTTCAGTTTTTTACATGTGACCAAAAAGTGACTGGACCATCTCAAAGTGTGCATACATTCTAGACCCAAATAGATATTTCTTAACATCTGTAAGTATATTGTGATATTTCTACACATATGAAGATTTCTTACTAACACCAAATTACAAAACTTTTGTTATGAGATTTACTTTTAACCATGAATATTTACATAACCCCTTGAATGAATCTAGCTGTGCATGTAACCCCCTTTTAGTTAGTGATAATAATACAGCATCATTTGCATATGCAATGCGGGAACAGTGATACTGTCTATTGTAGGTGCATCAGTTGGTAAGAATGTCAGGAATATTAAAAAAAATATTTAAACATTAAACACTAGCAGAGCAAGCACACACCCCTGCTTTATACCCTCATTTGTATTAAAATGGTATCAGTCAACGTGTCCTACAATGAAAACCTTATTTGTGTTCGGGTATTAGTATAAAGGAGTTGAATTATCTTAATGAAACCCAAGTCAACATTAATTGTTTCCAATTTCTTCCACAGAATATTACTAGATAAGCCAGTGTTAGATCTTTAAATACTGTGAAATCCTTCTGTTTCCAAATATTACTATATTTGAGTAAAATATGACTCCGAACAAAACAGTGAGCACAGGTAGAATATCTTGTCCTGAACTCCTCTTGAAACTGTGAAATGACACAATTGCCATTTAAAACATTCTGTAGCCTTATGAGAATAATCTTACACACAAGTTTTGCCATTGTGTCAATGAAACTGATAGGGTGATAAAAAAAGAGCTCAGTTTTGTTTCCTTTTTTAAATGACACAATTATGTTTCCTCTCCAAGAAGCTGGTATAAAATGTTTCTAATATAAGATTTAGTTAGATCCACTAGTATCCTTGACTACAGATTGTTCTCCACTTTATATACCTCAGCCAAAATGTTGTCAGGTCCTGGAGCTTTTTCTATATTTTAAGCTAGCTATAGCATTTGGAACTTCTACTTCTGTTATTTCTACTACACAAATCCCTTCATGATTATGTTTATCATTATCATTATTATTTCTGAAAATAAAAAGATTCCTATAATATGAGATGAACACTTCAGACAACACAGAAGATGCTAGGTCTCTAGAATAGGAATTGATGCCTTTAACTACATATTTTCAAAAAGACACATTATCATTTTCCATAATTTCTTTCAACATTTTGTTCTGGTTTTCCATCTGGTAAGCCTTGTTCCTATTCTTCAAGAATCATCTTATATCTTCTTTTTCACCCTGTACAGTTCTTGAATATTCAACCTTGAAGATGATCTCCTACATAGCCTTATTAAGGCATTCAATTTTCTTTTCTTACTTTTGCAGCAGACATTAAATCAGGAGCTTGTGGTAGTTACCCTTCTTTCTACAAATAATAAGGGGTGCAGTTTGGTAAAAATGTCACTGAGTGCTTGATACTTTTCACGTGCATGTGACAAAGAAGAAAACTGGGATAAAAAGCTATGATTAGTAAATTCCTGTAGCTAGGTGCACTACCTCTGTTTCTAACTTGCTGTTCCATACTAGCCTCTTGTTCACTACTCTGCATTGTTCAATAACATGGTCTTTCTCATGATATAAATCAATCTTAGGATCACTTGCTCTAGTTAATATCTGAAGAAAATGATCTCTCTCTGGTTGGGCAATGATGAACATATCCCTCAACAAAGTAAGAATCTGAATTGGAACTATCCAAAATTCAATAACTGATGCACTGTTATGTGAAATATAAATAAAATTCCCTTGTTTGTCAGAGTAGAACTTTCTATTTATCACTGTACGATCCAGATTATCTAGACATTTCATCAGTCTTTCTCTCTACATATTACATATAACATCCTTACTACATTTCTTACATAGTTCAGGACTGAAATCTAGAACAAACATTTCAGGGCCAAACAAAAAGCTATTATTTTCTATAACAGAATTAAAATGCCCACATATGTGCACTTGATAATTCTGATTTATACATAACTTATCCAAAAACTGGGCAGTTCTCAAATTTCTTTCCTGTAATATGTAGATTGTAGGAGAAAGATATACACATTTATGATCACTCATTTACTATGGCCAATTTAGGGCACTTAATAATCCCGGTAAAGGTTGACATTAATGTTAAGATTTTGGAATTAGGAGATGAAGATTCCTATATCATATTTTGCAAGTTGCAAATTGGTGTAGAATGTATGTACAGAGGAGCCTGCCAGGATGCAGTGTAATACTTCAAACCTGAAACACTTTTACAGGAGCTTACTGCTTGTGAAAGATTGTTATAAAATCCGGTTGCTTTCAAAATAAATGAATTATGACCTAATCTTGTTTGAAACAGAAGAATTTTTGAAGGTGAATTTATAATACCTACTAGAGGTTCATCAGATTTCTGGACTAGATCTAACTCTAGCAAATTTGCTGTTCATAATAACTGTTGATCACTTTTTCCTGTGATATACTGAGAGGATTCAAAGTTTTCTTCTCCACTATTTCAGCAGCCCTTTGCACTTCCTATTATTACTACCCTGAATTGAACCTGGTGTCTGGTGTTTTTTTCCTCAGGAATCTGCTTACCTTTTATTTGGCACTCTAATTCTTATTTCTTGAGTTATGATTTTGCCACTTTTTTCTTCCTTTTCTTTTTTTTCTTCCAGTTTTTGCAATCAAGATATATATACAGAGGGTGGTGGTAAATGGCTGTCACTCCACAGAGGGAAGAGTGACCAGTGGGGTACCACAGGGATCAGTGCTGGGACCGGTTCTATTCAACATCTTCATCAGTGACATGGCGCAGGACCTAGAAGGCAGAATTTCACTGTTCGCTGATGACACAAAGCTCTGTAACAGAGTAGACACACCAGAGGGTGTAGACAGAATGAGAAGCGACCTGCAGAAACTTGAAGAATGGTCAGGGGTTTGGCAGTTGAAATTCAATGCAAAGAAGTGCAAGATAATGCATATAGGGGCACAAAAACCCTGGCACAATATATCAGTTGGGGGTGAGGATATAGCATGCACCAAGCAGGAAAGGATCTTGGGGTTATCATCTCTGATGACCTCAAGGTAGGAAACAGTGTGACAAGGCAGCAGGTAAAGCAAATAGGATGCTGGGATGTATAGGCAGGGGCATCACCAGCAGGAAAAGGGAGGTCATAATTCCGTATACAAGACACTAGTGAGGCCCCACCTGGAGTACAGTGTACAGTTCTGGAGACCATACCTACGTAAGGACATAGACAGGGTAGAGAAGGTTCAGAAGAGGGCAACAAAGATGGTGCATGCATTGCATCACAAGTCCTATGAAGACAGGTTGAAGGAACTGAACATGTACTCCCTGGAGGAGAGGAGGAGAGAGGATGAGTAGAGACATACAAGTATCTTACAGGGAGGAACAGGGTGCAGGAAAACACTATTTTTAAGCGAAAAGATGTTCCAGGACTAGAGGGCATGGGATGAAGTTGGAGGAGGACGATTCAGAGGAAACATGAGAAAGAATTTCTTCACAGAACGGGTGGTGGACAAGTGGAACACCCTGCCAGAGGAAGTGGTGGGGGCTGAAACAATCATGGGATTTAAGAATGCATGGGATAGACATAAAAGAATTCTGGAGGTCAGGGGTAAGGTGCAACAGACTTCTAGGAAAACAAACTGAACTTACAAGCTCAAACGGGCAGACTGGGTGGGCCATAGGCCCTTATCTGCCGACACTGTCTATGTATCTGTGTATATTGCCTGTGAGCAGAAGGTTGGTGGACTTAAAAGCATTCATTTTTGACATAAATAGACCATCATGGATTGGGATCACCTACTTAGTTCAGATAGTGATGAGCAACTGATCATTTTGTTATCATTGCTGAAGCTGGCAGGTGACAGGGTATTTTTCATAGCTGCACAAATGTTAGACATGTAGCGTGTATGTACAGAGTAGCCTGCCAGGATGCAGTGTAATACTGCAGAATTCTGCAGCAAAATTGCTGCAGGAAGAAAGAAATTTCAGCTGCATTTAATCCATTTTGTTATGCAGGAATCTGTGATACTGCATTGCATCCTGGCGAGCTTCACTGTATTGTATGTTGAGCGTATCATAACTAGATTGTAACCTTTCATCAAAATATCTTACTTTTGATTGAACAGAAATTATAGGAAAATTACTTGTATTCGTGCACAGTCTAATTTTTTTTTTTATTGAAATCTTCAGAGATCACTTTTGAGCACAAGTGCTCACAAGAGCTCATTTACAAAGGTTCCACATCAAATTCATAGTCACAAAAAATATTACAGTACAATAAGCAGTTCCAGAAGAAATGCAGTTGAGCTAGGCTCAAAGCACTTAAGGCAGAACAATTACATACACTTTTGAGAAAAATCCATACGGATTGTTGTATAAAAAGTCACAGGTGATACAGAGAGAAACTAAATAAAACTTTTTAACAGTTACAATTGCATTGGACTGCAGAGGCAGATGGCAAAGATCTCTTAAACTGATTAAACTTGCGGAGATTCAGCAGTGTATCAGGAAATTCATTTAACCAGTTAATGGCCCTGACAGCAAATGACCACTTGCCCAGCCAGAAAGGAGGCTTAAGGGCATTCTTAGCCATGTTCCTGGTGTTGTACTGGTTGGAAATGGTGCAGAACAATTTGTTAAAGGAGGGGGTGTTAGGCCCAAGAGCGCCTTTTTGGCTAGCAGGCAGATCTGGAACTTTATTCTGCTAGGTAAAGGTTGCCAATTAGTGAGTGTGTAAAGGGTACAACTATGAGTGTGGTTATTTGCACCACATTCAAAGCGGCACGCCATTTTACAGATCAACTTTACTCAGTTCTGTGAAATACAGTAGAAGGGGCTAATATGAATGATGCCTTGCACTTGTCACCAATAAGTGGTATAAATAGAATAATGGCTGGGTAGGAGGTTATAATCAAAATGTTACACATACCAGAGGTGTGGGATGCTACACAAACCCTGAGAGTGGTGCTTGAGAGGTTTATTAAAACATCACACAGTGAGGGTGTGTGTAAAATTTGAGTTTTACACACCTACCCAGCCTTTACTTTATATAATTGCTCAGGAGCATTTTTTTGCCACAGCAATTATATAAAATAGAGAGAGAGAGAGAGATGCAGACTGCGGTCAGATGTCAGTGCGGTCCACTGTTCCAAAGCAACTGGCCAAAAAAACCTTTTCCTTTTGTTTTCCTTTTTCTTTTTTTTGTGTTTAAGGATTAGAGGAGAAAGAGATCTTTTACAAAAATAAAAAAAGTAACTTACCACCAACTGTGAGGTGCGGTGAAGTCTGCAGTGATAAGGAATGGCCTCGGGGAATGGCGCAGAGTGGAGGAAGAGTGGCAACAGGTGCATGCATAGTCCGAGAGAAACCCAGCACGTGTTTGCCATTGTAACCAGCTGGTTATAATGGCAACTTATAACTGGGTTTCTGTTAGGGAAAAAACACTAGCTGGTAATTATATAAATGTTGTTCTAAATATAAAAACATTGTGTAAGTTACTTATTGCAGGAAATCTAAAACTGCATGTTAAACTGGAAAACATAGCCACACAGGTTTAAAACCTCAGCTGCACAAAACAAGAAATATTGTAAACAATGTTGCAGACATTAAAAGCAAACTTATCTTTTTTTTATGTTTTAGAGATATAGTTCATCTTTTAAATATTGTTGGTTGCATATCTAGTTATTCATATTGGGCCCTATTCACTAAAGGATCGGGTGGCTATGCAGGATGTAACTCAGGTGTGTAGTCACCATGCCCCCTCCACCCTATTCAGGACAGGGATATGCCCCCCTACACACCTAATTCACTGGCTGATTGCAGAGCTCCATGTGGGGGTGGGCCTGGGCTGGTAGGGGGGGCGAGCCAGCACTCCACGCATTCATGAACTCGCAGAGTGATGTGCGTGGGGGCTGCCAGCTCCACATCTAGAAGGCAGCTATAAACCACCAGGGCCATTTACGTGCCCCCTCGGGGAAGCTGTCTCCAGACATGGTGAGGGGAATTGGTCCCCCCCAACAATACTGCCCCTGCCATTGGGGCACTGCAGGAGGACGGGGTTGGGTGGATGGGGTACACCCCCACATTGGTATGGTCGGCACTCTGTGTGCCGGACTGCAACATGGTGTCAATTGCATGCATGGGATCCACTGCGGGTCACTGCCTGGGCAGCAGATTGGCTGCCCACCAGGATCCACTGCTCTGCACCTGCCTGCCCACTTTGGACCTGTACACCATAGGGCAGGGCTGCATAAGGGAGCTGGGCGGGGGCTGG
Source organism: Neoceratodus forsteri (assembly GCA_016271365.2). Taxonomy (NCBI): domain Eukaryota; kingdom Metazoa; phylum Chordata; order Ceratodontiformes; family Ceratodontidae; genus Neoceratodus; species Neoceratodus forsteri. The sequence goes on along the minus strand of CM057452.1, from coordinate 884,699,297 downwards.
TGTTCATGAATGCAGCCCCCATGCAGAAATCTCTAGGGTGCAGATTTGCGCACACCGATATGCACCTCATGCACATTGTTTTGTGAATAGGGGCCTTTATTAGCACAATAGCCTCTATGTACCCTTACTACTATGCAAAGAAAATGTCTTTTTATGAGAGAAATACTTATTCTTTCAGTGGTGGCATCTGTACATATAGAAGTCACGGTTTGAAGTCTGTACCTGTGGCTGATTTCATCTCTTTATGTTGCAGGATTAAAAAATGCATCACTTAGAGAAAAATGTCTTTGTTCTGGTTTCTGGAAGGCATTGTGGATGGCAAAGTTTCATGGGATCTGTTAGCCTTTAGCGTCAACAGCACTGAAACAGCTGGTCAGTCTCTTGCATCACCACCAGTGGAACAGGTTTTCGTTTTTTCCTTCTCTAGTTCTACAGTACCACTTCTGTCTCTGAGTTTGATATCTTCTTGGGTTTCATTTTTTTTGCTGTAAGTTTAACATCTTCATCTTTTTCTGGCCCTGATAGCTTGGCATATAAATATTAAAGCAGTGTACAGTCAATCCTCTTTGACATCAATTGGTTGTTTATTGATCTCTGTCCAATTGCTGAAGACGTGTCACATATTTTTATTCCACAGAGCTGTTGTTTTGCTCTGGGATGCTGACTGGGCTTTTAGCCCCTGCTTGCCTCCCTGACCAGCTACCATTTTCCCCCAGGACTCACCAATCTATGATTCCCTCTAGGCTTACCACCATGATGGGTCCAGGAGAGGAAGGGACATCCTTCCCCAGGGATCCAGGTTTGGTTTATCAGCAGGGTTTTGGGGTGATGAAGTGGGGCAGGGCAGATGAACAAGGCTTTCTGTTGCACAGCCCCTGGTTTTTCCTGGTTTTCTTTCCCCATCTCAAGGTCTGTATGCATGCACGGGCATGTGGAGTGATGACATTACAAGTACTCATATGCCTGTGCCTGGCCCTCTGATACATGGCTGCATGTTGTATCACCTAGTCTCTGCTGGGTGGTAGTGAAGCAATGTATCTCACTGCCCCTTCCCAAAAAAGTCATTTATGGACACTCAGTCCTCTTCCCCAGGCTGACCCAGAGTGACCCTGGTCAGTTTCAGAACCTGGATTTACCAGCATGGCAGGAGGAAAGGCATCCATTGCCTCAGTTCTCAATGCTACCAGACTGGCTTAGATGTGCGACATATTAATGAGGATTACTTCAGCCCTTCGAGTAATGTTTTCCTACTGTGTGCTGTTTTTATTGGAAATGTTTAAACTTCTGCTTCTTTTATAAGTACAAATATTTTTATTCAGAATTTAAATATATTCTCAAAAAAGTACATTCTCACGTTAGTCATAAGACTTTCAATATGATATAAATTACTGTATAGCCCTGTATGATTAATTTTTGGTTTAGAAAAGCAATTCCTCTGTGTTTCACTTTTTAGAGGTCCTACAGACTTCTTAAACATATTCTTTAGTAGCTTTAACAATGGGGTACAAAAGAAGTCAATCAATCTATCAATCAAAATCTTTATTTATCCAGGTGAACGTCATTGAGTGAGGCTCATTTGCAAGATGGGCCAGGGTATAACAAGGTCACGTACAGAAGGGAAAAACCATACATAAGTGTATATATATATATATATATATATATATATATATGTATGTATGTATGAACACAATGCATTAATTAAGCAATAAGGCACGACAGGGTGTGTGTTATCATGTAATAACGTCACTCCTGGGGTGAGGTTGAAGCACAAAGGTGAAGCGAGTGCTTCCACCACCCAGGAGTACGTTATCACACAACAACACTCTCCCTGGAGTGCCTTATTGCTATTATACAATGGCTCATTTATTAATAAAGAAGAAAATGAAAATATATATATTTTAAGCATTTTACATTGATTTTTGTGTGTGAAGTATATCATTTAAAAAAGTTCAGAATATTATCCATCAGTAGGTGGCTTGCAGACTGAATGATCTAAATGTCCAGTTGTACCTGTGCTGTGCCTTGCCTTGTGTGATCTTTGTTGTGCCCCGTGTGGTGTTGGCAGTAAAGTGATAATGAAAAGCTGATTTATTTTAGGACTGTTGCTTTTTTTTTATAGTTTGCATGTTTTTTTCATTTAAGTAGGAATGGTGCTTTGCGAGTGGGCGGGTGGTTGACTGCGAGCATCCATCTAGTGAGATATGGAACCACGAAGCTGGCGATAAAAGTTGGCAGAGGTACAATTTATTGTTTAAAACATTGAGCCAGGGGGAAATACATTTGTAGTTTGGTGGCAGTTTCTTTTTGGTTAAGGGCGACAGGCACGTGCTCACAGTGAACAGCTTACGTGCAGTGGGGCCATAGACTGCCGCTCTCAGAAAAGCGTTTTTTTTCTGAAAAATAAAAACAAATGTGGGTTCTTTATGTAGTTGTACAGCGATGGCTTAACATGAGGAAGACGAACTGTATGGATGACAGATGGAGTAAGTGTGTCTGTGTGAGTTTGGGGAGGCACACATTACGATGAATTGGTGTGTGTGGGGAGGTAAAGCTGTGAAGGGTCATGTTTCGTCGTGTGGGCATTAAGCGGGCAGTGATTCATGTTTGGCTATGCGGCTGTTTTGCTGCCTGTCCTTGATACAGTGATGTTATTGTGTAATAACATCACTGTGTCTAGGACTCAATAGACAATCAGCATCTTTGATTTTTTCTTGCCATTGTATAATAATACATAAGTAATATGGTGCAACAGATAATAGTCATACACAAGAGAATATATCATAGGAGAATCATATACAAATTTCAATACCCATATATAGCTGTAGTAATGGAGCATGACCCGAGGGAGCCAATTTCTAAATACTGCATGAAAACAAGTACATCAGAGGGCAGGGAAGAATAAGTGGGTGAAGGATAGTAACCCAGTTTGAATGAATAAAATTAGAGTCCTAGGGACCTGAAACCAGGAACCAGGATTAGGCAGCATAAATCTGGTAGGGTGAAGGGATAATGGTATGAGTACAGAGGAAGGCATCCAGAGAGAGAGGGATACTAGGGGTATACTAAGGGAAATAGAGTGATAGAAGTAGGGACAGGAGGGTGACAAAGGAGGAGCTAAGGATTCTGTAGCTGGTATCAGTTGGAGTCGGTCCCAAATTATACCATGTAAATGAGCCAACACTATTTCTGTTTTAACCAGACTGTGTGCCCTGAATTTGACCTGTCAGTGGGGAGCTTCAACATATTTGCAATACCAGATACAATAGATTATGCTGAAAACCCTTTTTAATATTTGAAGTTTGTTTATTTTGTAAGATGTAACATACATAGTTGCAAATTCAGTATGATAGAAGCATTGCACAATAAATCTACAAAAGTATCATTAAAGATTTGATCAACTGATATACTTCATGTCTTATTTTCTTCAGTGTGGGTCTTATAACACAGTCTGACTGAAACAAACTATATATGAAAACAGAACAAACTGTACCTAAGGACAATAAAGCAATGTACTGAGTAAATCCCTACTGGGAGAAAGCAGGTATATATAAGGGAAATAGCATAGGAAATAAAGTATGGGGCGGTGTGTATAATGAGATTTTACACACATCCTAGTTGTGGGATGGTACATACCCTCGGAGTTTATGAAATGCATCCCACAACAATGGTGCATGTAAAAACCAAGTTTTATATACCACCCCAGATTTTATTTTATATAATTGCTGGGGGAGCGTTTTCTCACCACAGCAATTATATAAAATAAAAATACATCGTGTTCGGCCATGGTCTGGTTGATGTGAAGCATGGTCCATGTTCACTGTCCGTGGCTGCTGAAAACTCACCTTTTTTTTTCTTCAAAAAATGCTTAAGGAGCACCTGTGGAAGGACTAGTGCAGAGGCAACTGGTGAGTTCTTTTCTTTTTTATTTATTTACTTACCACCGAGTGCTGCTGGTGGCAGAACAGAAAGTGCTGATTCAGGAAAAAGCAGAGGCTTGCGCATGTGTGGAGCAAGGGAAACCTGGCGCGTGTTCACCATTATAACCCATGGGTTATAATGGCAAATTATAACTGTGTTTCCCTATGAGAGAAAATGCTCCCCAGTTATTATAATAAAATTAATCACCAGGGATGGAGTTACCAAATATGATAAATATGGCACAAAGGAGTCCTCCTGTGCCATTATATAAAGTACCCACTGCTGCCATCAATCTCTAAACTGTTGCTGTCTGCCCCTGAGGGCAGCTGTAAGCCACTACATATCATATATAAGTACGTAACAAGCCAAGACAGGGTGTGCATTATAGGATTATAATAACAGGGTCTTCCTTTTTCCCATAGGAAAACCGTGGCATAATTTGCTATTATAAGGGAGTGTTTATAATGACAAATGCATGCCTGGTTTCCCTCACTCTGTGACTATGCCTGCCACAGCTCTCCCTTTTTCAACTGCTACCTGCCTTGTCTTCCCCTGGAGATTGAATCATGCCGTCCATCCAGTCCCACACCCCATCACATCCTCTACACTTCTCCTTCACTTTGGTGCAGAACTCAATAGTGCTGGTGGCCCTGGCCTGCTCTATATGACTGGCTCCACTACTTCTTCACACCTCCCTCCATATCCCCATCCCTCCTCTAGTTTCCATTCTAAGTTGAAGAGCACTGCCTATCTGACAGTTAGGGAGTGGGTGACAGGAAGGTAGAAAGAGTTACTTCTCCATTTATTGTACTTTGTAATTTCGGATTACGGTGCTGAGATTTGAACCTATGACCAGAGCTGGCTGGGGCGGATGTCAAGTGTCAAGTTAGTCATGCAGGGGATTTGGTTAACCATGGCTTGACATTTCACAGCAACCATGGACCACTTGCTCAAACCTGACCAGACCATGGTCGCACAGGAACATCTTTTTATTTTATATAATTGCTGTGGTGAAAAAGGAAAACCCAGCAATTATATAAAATAAAATAGGGGTGGTGTTTAACTCAAAGTTTATACACACCTTTGGTGTTAGATGCTTTCACAACCCCCTCGAGCTTTGCTCTCGGGGCTTATGTAACGTGTAACACCTCAGGTGTGTGCAAACTTCTCATTACACACACAGCCCCATACTTTATTCTTTATTTAATGCACATCCCAGGGATGTAGTAAGACACAAGGCCAAATTCTGAGTGTCCTTATACCCCTGGGAGGTGCATTAAAATCCTATGATGCACACCCTGGAGAGGCTTACTACACTTATAAAATGGCTCTAAGTAGGTATTTGGAGGAGGAAAATGAGACTTTGCACTTGACTGTGCATTTATAGTGATTTAATGCACAGTCAGGCGCTGCATTTCGGCCAATGAGAGTTCTAGATTTTTTCTTGACATTTTATAAATGGAATTAATCATTGCTTGCCACTGTGCCACCATGAGATGAGCATGTTTTTGCCAAACATGTGTTATAACTTTCTTAGCAGCTAACATACAGTGAAGCCTGCCAGGATGAAGCACAGTGTCATAAGTTTCCTGCATAACAAAAGGGATTATCTCCCACTGAAACTGCATTGTTTGCTGCAGTAATTCTACTGCAGAATTCTGCAGATGTGGGATTCATCCTGGTGGGCTTCACTGTATATCAGTAGTAAGTTGTTCCTGGGAAACTAAAATTCTGACTGTGGGATAAAAAGCAACACCAGTTATGGGGTTAATAATTTTGGGGTACCAAACAGATCAGACAAGACAAAGCCTATTACCTCCCATATGCTGAGATGGCTGAGCACAATATTTGAAGTGTACCAGTATCCATTATTCTGTCTGGGTAGTTGCTTAGTATCCAGTCAAGACAGGGTCCAGTTTTAGTCTAGCGGTTGTGTGGAATAGTTACCTGAAGTCACTGTTACTCACCTAGTGTTCCACTTAGTTTGCTACCTTGCTTCCCCAGTTCAGACTGAACTCTTTCATAAAGTTGATCTGATGAGCAGGTGACAGTGATTTCAGAAGAGATAAAATGCTGCTTAGGGAGGCAGGTGGATGTGTGTGTGGTTTGCACAGACCTGAGCTAAAATAGTTTGTCCCCTAGGTTTAGTTTTACAAACAGGTTCTCTGGGTTCTCTTCTGCTTGGAGGAGAGTGGCTTCATGAAGTAAGCTTATAAAATGTTTTTTGTCGATATACAGTGGTGCCCAGTATCAGGCTCCTTCTTGCTTAATCATGTCAATCAGAATCTCCAGTGAGGGACATGCAAGGCAAGGCAATTTTATTCTATGGTGCCCAATCCCTGAGGCTCTGGGCACCTAACATAAAAGCAGGTAGGGAAACATATAATATACAGGCAATACACATAAATAAAAGATATTTAAAATAATAAATATAGTACTATAAAAGTAAATAAAGCTTCAATTGTGCTTAAGTAACTGAATGAGATGTATGTTTGTGTGACTGCGATACATTGTGGCTGTTCACCTCTCTATCCATGGGATATACCACTCTGTACTGGTACAACACCAGGAACCCTAGAGGAGGTTCCCCCTATAGGTGCCGTGGGAATAATTCTCTTGGCTAAAGGTAGCTTAGGAAGAAGCTCACGGGAAAGAGAGACAAGCCACTGGAAGAGGAGGGGTGGATGGTGGGGCAACGAAGAAATTAATCCTGGAACAGTCCAGGAGGAGTGGCCTATTAAGGCCTGACGGGGGCATAATGTTGTTGCTCCACCCATTGAACCTCGGGCATAGCCTTCCCATTCAATTGTGCTTATGCAACTAGATGAGATGTATGCTTGTGTGACTTTGATACATTGTGGCTGTTTGTCTCTCTATCCATGGGATATATCGCCCTGTAGGGGTACGATGCAAGGAACCCTAGAGGAGGTTCCCCCCCATAGGTGCTGTGGGAATAATTCCCTTGGCTAAAGGAAGCTTAGGAAAAAGCCCAAAAAGAATACTCAAAAGGTGTCGCGCATCGAAGAGGCAAGAAATCAGAATAGATCAAGGCCGGAAAGTAAGGAGATAGAGTAAATGGGAAGGGCAGGAGAAGAATGACATATGATGAGGACAACAAACTAAATGAAAGCTGACAAGATGCAGAAGGGCAGACTTCCTAAGGAGAGAGGGAACAGCTGGGGCCACCATCGGACTCCATCCAACAGTGGAACCTAACTATGGAACCTGTGAAAGCACTAACCCTATCTAATGTTATGATTATTGGCATGGAGGACAGTAAAAAACCCTTTGGGGAGAAATCCTCTGGGGATCCAAGGCATAGGTTGCCTTCCCTCCAGGCTGAAGGATGTTTTGATTAGTGATGGCTCAGCTACTGTAACTAGAGTCGATATTGGGGAAGAGGAAAAGATTCCAATTGAGATGAAGCTCTCACTCTGGCCTTGTAACAGGGATGCAATTAGATGCTCAAAAGCAAGAGAGGAGAGAGAGATGACTACTGAGGCACTCAGCTGGCCTATGCTAACCTATGAATCAGACCAGGTGAACCAGAGGCAGTCAGATAGAGAATGGTGTAGAGGGCACCTCTGAACCCACTTGGGGAGTTAAAGGAGGCCCGTTGATGAGTGGCCAATGCAGCCAGCTCCGAGCCAAGGGGCAATGGACATGAAAGGCATGTCTTCGAATGGAGAACAGGTTGAGTCGAGGTAGCATGGACCCAAGAGGGTTATGCTTGAGTAGTCAGTATGAAGGAATGGACCCACAGAAAGGTCGGATGAGTGAGGGAGACCCAAATGTGGTCATGAGGAGACTGATGGTGATAACAGCCATAAGAATGCAGCAGGTCAATGAGGTAGCATAGACCCAATGAGAGGTATGCTCGATTAATCGATGTGAATGAGTAGACCCTGAGGTCAGACTGAGTGAAGAAGAACCAGACTCATATCATGAGGAAGCTACCTATGATTGGTAACCACAGGACTGCATGCCAACTGGTTCCATTGAACCAAATTATAAATGGATAGAATTGCATGATGGTAGGAGGGAGAACAGATGAATGAAGCAGTCAGCCAACGATGAGGTAGGCAGTCCTAGGAGGACATCTGAATAGGTTTGACTAGAATGGGGGAATAGGGTTGGAGGAGGAGACGAGTAGGCAGGGAGATATACAGGAGGAAATAATAGGCGATGTGAATGAGTAGGGTATGGTGGCATAGCGGTACAGCAGGATAGAGAAGCCCCCAAAAGAAAGCAGGGGTCAGAGAAGGAGAGGAATGGAGGATGGAGGGCATGGGAGGAGGAGGGAAAACAGGGCATCGGATTGAAAGAACAAAGAGGTAGCTGAGATGCCTGAGTCGGAGCATGCACTGGAGAGCAAGATCCTTGGGAAGGGAAAACAAAACAATGAGCACGGTTGATGCCAGGTAGAGAGGATGCCACTAAGGGCACACAGAAGAACTGACCAACAGCAGAGGTAGAGGCTAGGAAACAGAAAATACAGACGGTACTCTCGGGTGGTGGGTGCGAGGGCACAGCAGAGAGCAGTAGAAGAACAAATGAATGGGGCGGAGACAGCACGATCCAGCAGTGAAAACAACACAGAATGACTGACTGATGTAGCCATGAGCAAGGAAAAGGAAACTGAGCTCCGTGACACCTCAGCCAGACTGCAGAGCACCCCCCCCTTACTGTAAACAAGAAGATGCCTACAGATATGGGGCCTCATATAGGGAGTGACAAGGAACGAGGCAAGCAGCCTAACCAGTCAACTGCTCTGCATGTCACAGAGCGCTATGAGTGTACACAAGGTACTCCTGGTCTGCACAGGTATACTAACACTCTTACCAATAGGACAGCCAGGTCAGAACACACAAACTAAAGCATCAGAGAACTGAGTAGAAGAAACATTGTGGAACACTAATGATATTGAGCACACAAGTAGGACACAGGATTGTTGGAATGAAGAAAGTGCTACACATTCTGGCCATTTGCTATGATTGATGAAGGCAAGAGCAAGGAAGTACAACACCGAGAGGCCGTGAGGTATGAGAAGAGCAGCCAGAAACGAGCAGGGAGCAATGTGGCACTGCAGCCATAGGAATGGCATGCTGCTGGAGCTGAGTCATGTGATGCTGGGTGAGGTAGCAAGAGGAGGAGACACAGAAGTTGGGAGTCGGGATGAACAGATGGTGGAGAGAATCGGGATGGACCCCAAGGCAGTGGCAGCGGGTCCCAGAAGCGGACCCGATGGACAGCAGGAGCAGCCATAGGGAGAGACGAAGGTACGGGCATGGAGGGGAGATGGAAGCCGTGGAATGGCATACAACCAACAAGGTATGGGGGAAATGGAATGAGGAGAAGGAACAGGAGAACAAATGAGCTGAAAACAGCCGCTGAGCGGTGAGACAAGGGAAGGAATGGGAGGGGGCGAGGGCAGCACACAGCCATGGGAAGAAGAAGGGAAAGAGAAAGGGACCAGAGAACAGGAGCACAAGGCTTGTGGTCAGAAGAAGAGGAGAGGAAGAATGAGTGAGGCAGGGATGGTGAAAATGTCTGCAGAACAGAGTGGCGATTGAGGAGAGGACAGGCAAGGGGACCTGCAGCCAGAGGCATGGTAGAAATGAAGCAATAGCCCGGAGTGAGGAAAGTGGCGTCTATGGCCGCAATGAAGAAATTAATCCTGGAACAGTCCAGGAGGCGTGGTCTTTTATTAGTCTGTCTTCTGGACTGTGGTAGCCACATTTTTCATAACACTACAAAAAAACAACTAGAAAGATAAGATGTAGTTTACTATGGCATTGCTAGATTCATACTCAAATGCTGTTTTGATGTCCACCACTGTTCATTATATATAGTCCTTAATTGGAGTTCTCTCCAAAATAAGAGAGATTATAAATGGGCTACTCTACTGTTTAGTAGTCTAAGATCTAAAGAGCCCAATAGATTAGTTAATTCAATAGAATGGCAAAGTCATAACTATTCCTTGGGGGATAATAGTATGTGCTTAAAGATACCAAAGGTTAAAAAATAGCTTTGGGGAAATGTCCTTTAAATATCGAGCAGTGAAGGCTTAGAATAACTTTCCCAACCAGTGGAAGGACCTGTCTTTATCTATTATGTATTTAAGCAATTCATTAAGCCTAAATTGCATGTCTGCAGATGTTAATGGAATTATATGTAGTAATGATGTATCTGACTGTCCTGTTGACAGTTATGAATCTGTAAATTATTGTGTAATGTCTTATATCACCCTTGTGCTGTAAATGATTTTGTAATTTTATATGGTAAATTTTATTGTAACTGACTTTTGTAACAACAGGATTGCCATGAAAACAGGGCCCTCAGACCCTATGGCAAAAACATTGCCTGTTTAAGTAAAATTGTTTTTAATGGTAATACTTTAAGGTCTGATGGGGGAGACACGATGTTGCTCCGCCCATTGAACCTCAGGCATAGCCTTCCCATGAAATTGAATTAGTTCTGGTCAAGTATCAGATGTCAACAGGGAAGGCCAACAAAAACAGATGAGCCTTTAGACCCCTCTTAAATAATTCAACTGTTGGGGCCTCTCTCATGCCAGCTAAAAAAGAGTTCCACAGGGCAGGACCAGCAACCTCAAATGTACAGTCGCCTGATGTTTTTAGTCTAGCCCTGGGAACCACGTGGAGGCCCCTGGTCGAGGAATGGAGGAGGTGAGCAGAGGTGACTGGTGTCAAGAGATTAGCCAGATAGCCTGGGCCCAGACTGTATAGGGCCTTATAGGAGAGCAAGTCCACCTTGAAGATGATCCTCCACCTGATAGGCAGTCAGTGCAGAGCTTGCAGGACTGGGGTCACATGACTAGACCTAGACAGTCCCCTCTGCAACCTGGCCACTGCATTCTGCACTAGCTGAAGCTGGCAGAGGGTCTCTCCAGAGACCCCAAAGTACAGAATATTACAGTAGTCAAGCATGGAAGTGACAAAGGCATGCTCTAGTGATGGCAGGTCTTCGTCAGAACTAGGGGCTTAATCCTGGTGATATTCCTTAAGAGGTAAAAACCACTTTGGACCACAGATGGCACCTGAGCTTCAAGAGTCAATCTGTTATCCAGGATAACCCCAAGATCCTGTACCGTAGGAGAGGCCATCAACAGAGTGGATCCCAGAAACAATCCGGAGTAGACAGTGTTATCACAGGCTAATAGCTTAACTGCTTAGGGTTTCCAAGCATTATGACTAGTCATCACTGCGGACATTGTGACAAGACTGACATGATATTGCACAGCGTTTGGGGACCCGACACTGAGCACCACTCTATATTGCAATGCTGCCTCCTCTGCCTTTGGTTCAGTCCCTTCTGAAGAGGACAGTTATTTAGAAGAAGCTCATTGCCTGAGCTGGAAGGGTTAAGTCACATCTCCAGTAGTACATCACACATGGCTCTAGTGATGGCATCCATGCCCTCATTTGGCAGATTTTCAGCACCTGACTCCTTATGCTAGACTGTACAAAGTTTAAGCCTATTCAGCAACTGGGGCTGTCAGCAGGGTGGTTAAGGATCACGGGGCCAGGGGTGCACTCTATTTCGCACAGTTAAGTAGTAATGAGAAAAATAATTGCCTAACAGGGTTTTAGACATACTGTCTTATTCCTGTGCATATAGCCTGGTGGTGTATCAGTGGTTCTTATGACTGGTCATCTTGGACATGTAGGAGAAGTTATAAAACTTTAGATTTAACTATACATTAAGGAGCTGCTGAAGCCTCTGGGAGAACATTGGAAAATATAAAAATAGTGCATGGGAGAGGGCTAGTACCAATGGAATTCAATGAATTCCTAGTGGTGTTGTACCATCACTGTGATGTCAAGAGGTTGTTTTACACTCTTGAGTACGTCACAACGATGGTACAACAACATGGAACGTCTTTGTGCATGCGCATACTGCAAAGCACTGCTCTTTAAAAAATGGCTGCGGCAGTGAGAGCTGGTCCTGAAAGAGAGCAGCGCTGAACAAAACAGCAAAAGTTATGACACATTCCTGAATGTATTGTTGCTGTTGACGTTTAACTGTTGCCCATACACTATAAAAGACAATGGATGAGCAACAGTAAACAACGCAGAGTTTACTCCTTGAGATTTCATGACAATGGTAAACCTCTTGAGCTTCACTCTCAAAGTTTACTTGGTTGTCATGACAACCTCTCAAAGTGAACAAAGCATTGTTCTTCACTGTTACCCATCCAGTATCCTCTATTTTAGACACTATTCAACTTAGTTTTACCCGCCCCTTATTTATTACTAAGGACATTTGAACAGAAATTGGATCATTATACCTCAGAGTTCATCGGCCTCTACAGCTTTTGGAAACATAATTTTACAGGCAGCACATCAAGCCTGCCCTGCCAGTCATATTGGCTGGCCTTAGAAGTACTCCCTGTTGGTGGCTGCCCCTTGGTTTTTGTCTTTACCCCTTCTCCATCCTTATAGTCATTTTCACTAAGCCCTTACTTCTAACCAATCTTCTCTTGAAACCTGTAACCATCTTAATTTTAAACACTTGTCTGGGCAGATGGTTCCACATCTTCACTACTCTGTTCATACAGAAGTACTTCTTCATGTCCCACCTGAATCCCCCTCCTCACTAGCTTATAATTATTCCCTCTTGTAACAGACCCCTCGCATAGCCTGTACAGTAGCTGGCAATCCCCTTCCCTCCGTTCATTCCCTTCTGGTATTGACTGTCTCTGTTATAGACCCCTTTCCTTTCTAACATTCAGCAAGTACGTGTTCAGATCATTCAGTCTTTCCTCAAGGGTCTGACCATGTTGCCCATTTTATCATTTTGGTTGCCCTACTTTAGACTGCCTCTGTGTGATCATTTTCTTTTTTTAAGGTGAGGATTCCAGAACAGCATGCAGTATTCCAGGTGCATCCTCATCAACGACTTATAGGGAGCAAGATCATTTCCCTTTTTCTGCTAGAGAAGGCTCAGCATATGCACCTCAGAATCCTGCTGGCTTTCCTGAATGCCTTGTTGCACTGGGCAGTGATCTTGAGGCTGCCACTGATGGCAAACCCCAGGTTCCTTTCCTCTGAGGTCCGGTCTACTCTTCACCCTTTCCAGTAATACTGTATGTCTTTGATTTTTCTTTCCTATGTGCATGACCTACCAGTTTTTATCATTATAGTTGAGCTGCCAGATTTTTTACCACATTTGTGATTTCTCCAGATCCCCTTACGTATCCTTGACTTTATCCCTTGCTATCCACTCACTGCATATTTTAGTCTCATCAACAGAGACACATTTTGTCTTGGATCCATTCTAAAGTGTCAGATAAATAAATTGAAGAGTAGTGGACCTATGATTGATCCCTTGGCACCCTACTGGTCATTGTTTTGACCCTTGAGTATTTGTCATTTAGCACTACTCTTTGGGTTCTCCCACATAACCAATTTCCAATCCAGTTGGCTCATCTTTCCCCCAAACCAAAGTCATCTAACCTCTTAACTAGTTAAGCACTGAATCAAAGGCCTTGCTGAAGTCCTAGTACAGAATATTCACCATCTGCCTCCCATCCACTACCTGAGAATCTGAGTTGAAGACCTCTATGAAGTTTGTCTGACAGGACCTCCCCTTTATGAAATTCACACTGCATGTTTTCTTGGAAAATGCTGACTTCCAGGAATTCTTTTTACTGCTGTTTGCTAATAGTTTCAAACAGTTTCCCCACAATTAAGTTCAGACTAACTAGTCTGTAGTTGCCTGGGTCTACTCTGTCCCTGCTCTTATGGAGAGGTACTACATCAGCCACTCTGCAATCTCCAAGGACCCTGCCATTCCCTAGTGAGCAGCTAAGCAAGTCTGCCAAGGCTGCAGCCAGTACCCATTTTTCCTCCTTGATCACTTGGGGATGCAGCTCGTCAGGCTGGTGACTTTCCCTCCTTTAACCCCCTCAGGCTACTGAGCACTCTGTCCTCCGAGATGGTCTTCATCTCCAGTTTTAGTTCCCTCTCAGCTTATAGACAGCATTTTAGCAGTCCCCCCTTTTTCTGCTGTAAGTACTAAGTGGAAGAATTGCTTATTTCCCATGTGAAGTCATACTCCCCTGCTATGATGTTACAGTCTGTTGTCATATAAATTACTGTGATGTAACAAGTAGAGAATAAATTAATTAGAAGGGAAATAAGCAATAAGAAGTGATAAACTCTCAAGGCACAAAGATTCTATTTTCATGCATATGACATTATAATGTATGGTGGAACACGACTGTGTATGGAAATCCATACACCACAGAAAGTAGTTCTGCTGCAGTAGTGAAGTCCTCACTAATGCAGAATGACTTTTCATTCTATATTAGTGAGGACGTCATAATACAAGCAACCCCATCAGCGCTCATCATTGGTCAGTGGCTGGTGGAGAGTGGCATGCGTGTGCTGGCCAATGGGCAGTTGTGGTCAAGTGTGGTTGGCGGACAGGAGCCAACCAAAAAAGTAAGTGATTCTGGGCTGTCATGTGTTTTTAATGAAGACTGCTGCAATTGCAGTCCTCCATAAACTATATAGAACAGTATATGGGAAACCATATACAGCAAGGATAACTTCCCCTTTGTGGTTACCATCATGGCTGAGCAACCTCTCAAGTTTCACTCGTGAGGTCATCTGTCATCATGGTATCCACTTGGGGGAAGAATAGCCTTGTTGTGTATGGTTTTCCTTCACTATTCTGTATATAATAAACAGTGAAGAGAAGAAATACAGAGCTAATGGGAAATATATACTGACCTGTATTCATAGTTCTTCTAAAAGTGTCAGCTGCTTTTTAAAGTAGCTGTGCATTGAAAAATATTTTTCTAAAAGGCTAGTTTCAGATACAGTTAACACAAATGAGCACACAGCACCTGTCAGATCTACTTTTTGAGGTACATCCTATGATACTCACCATGCCTTTTTAACTCATTTTTATCGTAGATAGTAAAAACAAAAATATACATTACATAGTTAAGGCAGGAAGAGGCAGTTACAAAAGATGTACATCATTCATTTTCCCCTCGTCTGTAGGAGGGTTTTGATAAGGCTGAATTACCCCTTGAAAATCGCATCACTTTTTAACAGGCCTATGTAAGTGTTAGTTATTTATATCACTGTATCTGCTTCCCCTAACTTACAATTGCTAGAATACACAACTCTGACTGTGGTAAACTGTAAAGCCCAGCACAACTTAACTTGTTTAGATTTTGGGTGCTGTCACTCTGTTATACCTATTCTTCATTAGGGCGACTTTGAGATTCGTTTGTGGTCTGTGCCTACTTCAGGCCGTTAAGGGAATGAAGTGGGAAGAGCTGCAAGTACCTCCCAACCACAAACTATAGTTCAACCTGTTCTCCAAATGAGCTCCACCACCTGGTCTAAATCCTATGGGGGATGAGGGACTTTGTTTCAGCCATTTTGCAGTTATCTCTTTTTGGACTGCCAAGCACAGGAGGCAGAGAAACATACATAGAAACATAGACTTTGACAGCAGATAAGGACCACTTGGCCCACTCAGTCTGCTCATTTCCCTACCTACTGGATAAGCTGCAGATTCTAGTTAACCAACAGCCTACTTCCTGCCGCCCCCACTACAATTGCCTCGTGTCTGTCCCATGCATGTTTGAATTCCCCCACTGTTTTAGCCCCAACAACCTCCCCAGGAAGGCAGTTCCACGCATCCACCACTCTCTCCATGAAAAAAGATTTCCTCACATTACCCCTGAGCCGTCTCCCCCTCTATCTTTAAATTGTGTCCCCTTGTTCTTACACATCTCTTTTCCTGAAAGATGCTACCCTCCTGGACTTTGTTGATTCCCTCGAGGTACTTGAACGTTTCTATCATGTCCCCCTGTCCCTCCTTTCATCAAGGGTGTACATATTAAGCTCGCTCAGTCTCTCTTCATATGGTTTCTGCTGCAGACCCTGCACCATTTTAGTTGCCCTCCTCTGGACTGCTTCCATGCTGTCTATGTCCTTGCGTAGATAAGGTCTCCAAAACTGCACACAGTACTCCAGATGGGGTCTCACCAACTGTCTGTACAGAGGGATAACCACTTCCCTTTTTCTACTTGTGATGCCCCTTCCTATGCATCCCAGTATCCCCCTGGCTCTCCTCACTGACTTCTCACATTGCTTACCCACCTTTAGATCATCCGATACGACTACCCCCAAGTCCTGTTCCATTTCTGTTGTTGTTAGTACCTCCCCTGCTATTGTGTATTCTTCTCCTGGGTTTTTTAATGTAAGGCAGGTCTTGTTTATAGAGGAGGGCGTGTTGTTTGCAGTCTCAAATTAAGGGCATCCTCAACCCCCCCCCATGTTGAAGTCCATTGGAATCTGTCCACCCCACACTCCCGTTGGTTGGTAGGTCTGAAAGCTAGAGCACTTTGTTCTTTTATTGTAACATCTATATTGGTCCAATAAAAGGTATCAAACCATTTGCTTCTGGATCTGTTCATCCAGAATTTAAGGATTTTTAGAAAAGCCCCAAAAAATGGAAGTGAGTGCCCCTCTCTTCACAGACCCTCAAGCACAGGTTTGAGTTTCCTGTCTTGAAATGCTTAGTTATGGAAGGGATATGGAAAAATCTGGACATACACTTCCATTTAAATTCCCTCCACCCCGATGGGGCTGTGACTTTCCATCCTTGTTCCCATGTCACTTTCCGTTTGTCCTTAGGTATGGATATCTCCGAGTCTTCTTCCAATCGCTCCCTAAGATTCTCTACTATTTGTTCTTTGTCTCCCATAATGATTTTATATGCCCCTGCTACCAGTCTGCCTCATCCCATCAGCTTGACTGGCCAGTACAAGACATTTTCTAATGGGGTTAGGTTTCTAGTGATATCAGGGACTAACTGATTAAATACCAGATAGTGTCTAACCTTAAGATATCTGTGGAAGTCTGATCTTGGTAGTGTGAATTTTATCTGGAGGTTCATAAAGGACATGATTGTATTATTTGTAATTACAGATTTGTATAATGCAAGGGAGAGCTTATTCCATCTGGCAAACCTCACATCAAATCTAGGAGAAATGAAGTTTGGGTCGCCTATTATGGACGTAAGTGGGCTTACCCCCTCCAGCATCAGGGTGATCTTTGTGACTTTGACCCTGATTCTCATGGTATTTTTAGTGCAGGGATTTACCAAGTCTTGCCAGACCTTTGTAGTCAGTAGCGCATGCAGGAGAGTGAACAACAGAATGGTCCCTGGCTGGTATGCCTCTATATCCTGCCAGCCTCTGTCCCCTCTTTGCTTGACCAAACTTATGACTGGAGTTACTTGAGCTGCAAGATAATAGACTCTAGGGTCAGGCATTGCCAGGTCTCCCCTCTCATGAGGCTGGGAGAGTGTCACGTGGTGAACCCGCCTCCTGCCCCTGTCCCACACAAATGTAAGGAAGGTCTTGTTTATAGTTTTCCAAAAGTGCTCAGGAATATTGATGGGAAGGGCCTGGAACAGGAATAGGAATCTCGGCAATATGCTTATTTTAATTGTGTCTTTCTTCCCACCCAGGGACAGTAGAAGGAGCCCCCTCCTTAATTTGTCTTATTTAATCACTGCCCATAATTTATCATAGTTTTGAAAATGGGCTATGAAATTCCCAGGCTCTGATTGGCTGATAGCTCTGGAAAGGTGGGCATCTATCAGACAACAGAGCCTGGATATTAATAGTACCAGTCCCAGACGATCTTATTACCAATATCAGGGTGCCAATCAAACTTTCAGATTTAAAATGCCACCATTTTTTTCTCTGACTTACCAGCAGAATTCTCAGCTGGCCATGCCTCCCACCTCAGTCATTCCCCATTTCATTCAATAAATCAAAAAAAAAAACACATTCACACACACAAAACTGCCTGCTATTACAATGCGGCACATTTAACTTACATTTTCTTTCCCTCTTTTTGACACCGTAACGCAACTGCATTTCCACCACACGTCCCGATGCAGATTCAAGTCCAAAACCGGTAAAAAAACTACTGGCAAATGCACTGCCCTTTTCATATGCAATGCAAACACAACCTTTAGAGTGCTGTTGTGTTAAAATTTGAAAAATAATAATGATTTAGAGCACCACCATCTCCTGAACTTGTAACACTACCACACTCATCTTATTTCTCCCTTCAGAGAGCAGTTCCCTTCGTTGCCTGCGTTCCCATTAGCTTTTAAATAATATTTTAAAAATAGCTCCTTTTCCATTCATTTAAACCATGGCACAGCTTATGATTTGTGGCACCTTGCTGCTGCCTTCCTACTTCTCTCTCTTTTCAACCCCTCCTCCCTTTCTGCTGAAAGTGTTCATTGTCTTGTGTTGTCAGCGATTACGGTGGGGGGTGAGATCAGTAGTGTGGGTTTCAACACACGGGGGCACAGATGCCAGGATCAATATGGGGCTCCGATGTTTCAGGCATGAAAGTACTTCTGTGACCGTATACGGGAACAAATGTATTAAAGAAAAAATCAAGGAAAAAAATCCTTTGTTTTCTGCAACTGCTGCTGCCGTCTGTTTGAACTGACTTCCATCTCGCCGAGCGCTCCTGGAGTATCCTGACCAAATATTGGAAGGTGCTCCACATTCAGGATGCTCAGCAATAAATAAAAAAAAATCATTCAGTCACAAGTCAACACTTCAGTTTTGGTAGCAGCTAGACTGCAAACAGATGGCAGCAGCAGTCACCAGAGGGAGAATAAAGTCAAAAAATGGCTCTCGGGGAAGGGGAGCAACACAAGAAGCAACAGCATAAAAAAAAAACAAAAAAAAAAACAGAGGGACTACTTTACCAACAACAGTTTTTCTTCTAGTTTTTCTATTCATTTTCAACTTATTTCCTCAGTTATTTTAATATTTCATTAAACCTGTTGCAGATGCTCATTTTCTAAGCACAATAATACCCTCCAAGGTGGGCTGTATGAGCAATTTGAATGGGAAGTCCTTTAGTGCTCTTCTTCGGAAAGGGGCTCCAAATCTGATGGCCTCTGTTATTTACATTGATTTTGTACCCTGAGATTTGACCTTAACTTACTTGTTCAAGTAAGCTCTGGCAGGGATGTTCATGGAGATATCAGGAAGAACAGAGAATCATCCGCATAAAGAGATGTTTTATGAGCATGGTCTCCTATTGTGATACCTTCGATCTTTTCATTTGCTCGAATCGTTATAGCTAGCAGTTTGATATATAGTGCAAACAACAGGGGAGATAGGGGACGGCCCTGTTGGGTTCCTCTGTTCAGGTAAAATCTATCGGATGTTATCCCGTTCACTCTGTCTCCTGGGGGATGCTTATATCGTATAAACATACTCTCTAAAAGTTTTTTCCCCATACCAATTTCTTTTAGAGTCCTGTATAGGAACTGCTAGTCCACCCAATCAAACGCCTTCTCAGCATCCATAAAAATGGCTAAAGATGGAAATTTGATTCTCTGTTGATAAGTGATTAGGTTGAGAAGGCACCTGATGTTATCGTGGATCAATCTGCCATTAATAAAGCTTGTGTGTTCTGGGTGGACTATTCCCCCCACACACACACACACACACACACACACGCACACAGAGCCCTGAAGCCCTTTTGCCAATAGCGAGGTAAATATTTTCTGGTCCACATTCACTAGTGAAATGGGCCTGTAGGAGCTGCAGAGCATAGGGTCTTTTCCCGTCTTACAAATTTCTGAGATCTGGGCATATACTGAAGAAACATAGAAACATAGACTTTGATGGCAGATAAGGACTGCTTGGTCCACCCAGTCTGCCCATTTCCCTTCCTATTGGATAAGCTGCAGATCCTAGTTAACCAACAGCCTACTTCTTCCTACCCCCCCCACCAGAATTGCCCTATGTCTGTCCCATGCATACTTAAATTCCCCACTGTTTTTTACCCCACAACCTCCTCAGGAAGGCAGTTCCATGTGTTCACCACCCTCTCCATCAAAAAAATACTTCCTCACATTGCTCCTGAGCCAACCCCACCTTTATCTTCAAATTGTGCCCCCTTATTCTTACACATCTCTTTTTCTGAAAGGTGCTACCCTCTTGGACTTTGTTGATGCCCTTGAGGTACTTAAAAGTTTCTATCATGTCCCCCCTCTCCCTTCTTTCCTCGAGGGTATACATATTAAGCTCCTTTAGTCTCTCTTCATATGGCTTCTGGTGCAGACAATTTTAGTTGCCCTCCTCTGGACTGCCTCCATCCTGTCTATGTCCTTGCGGAGATGGGGTCTCCAGAATTGCATGCAGTACTCCAGGTGGGGTTTCACCAACTGTCTGTACAGAAGGATAACAACTTCCTGTTTTCTACTGGTGATGCCTCTCCCTATACATCCCAGCATCCCCCCAGCCCTCCTTACTGCCTTCTCACATTGCTTGCTTACCTTAAGGTCATATGATATGACTACCCCCAGGTCTCTTTCCATTTTTGTTGTTGTTAGTACCTCCTCCCCCCTCCCATTGTGTACTCTTGCCCTGGAGTTTTGTTTCCCAGGTGCATTACTTTTCACTTCTTTGCACTGAATTTAAGCTGCCATACTTTTGACCATTCCTCCAACCTTTTCAAGTCCCTTCTCATCCTTTCCACCCACCTTGTGTATCAACCCTGTTGCAGATCTTTGTGTCATCTGCAGAAAGGCATACTTTTCCTTCCAGTCGCTCTGCAGTGTCACTTATAAAGACATTAAAAAGGACCAGTCCTAGTACTGAACCCTGCGGTATCCTGCTAGTAACCCCACTTTCTTCAGAGTGGACTTTGTTTACTATTTTCCTCTGTATCCTGTTGTCCAGTCAATTTTTTACCCAGGCTACCACCCTGGAACCCACTCCCAGTCTGGCTAACTTGTATATTAATCTTTTGTGTGGGACTGTGTCAAATGCCTTGCTAAAGTCTAGGTAGGTCATGTCTACACCTCCTAGTTGGTCTACTACTTTAGTTACCCAGTCAAAGAAATCTATTACATTTGTCTGACAATGAATGTACTTGATAGGTGGCAAAGACATTCCCTCACCTAGAATCAAACTTCTGACACTTTCCTTGCAAAGCAAACACACATCCAGTTTGCCACCTGAGGAGCTTCTGTTGCTAGGAGGGTGTTGCTCCCTCTCCCACCCACACCCCCTCAAAAACATGCCCCAGGTGAGGTGTGAGCTCATCCTTGAAGGTTTTATAGAATTCTCCCGCTAGTTCATCAGGTCCCAGGGCCTTCTCTGATTTTAAGATGGCTATTGCGACTCAATGGGAGGTGGATTTACAATGCCAAATCTTGGACAGGCAATGGGCTCATGGGTGGATAAAAATCCACAGTGCCTGTAGAGATGGTCGTTCCCACCATATCATAAACAAAACCCTCCATAGATGGTACTGAGACCCTGCCAAACTTAAGCGGATGGGTCTCACTCCTGGCGACAATTGCTGGAGATGTGGCAATCATGGGGCCAACCTCTTCCACGTCCTCTGGTCTTGCCCCTCTCTTCACCCCTTCTGGCTTTCCATTCAGAGTATGTGCCAACAAATTTTTCCCAAGATTACTCTTGACCCATCTCTTCTTCTTTTGGGTTGTGGGACCCTGTCCACACCAAAACATTCTCCTGGGGCTAAATGGATCACCGGTATAGGGGCCATAGCCAAACGATTAATCCTGATGAGATGGAGATCCCCTGATATTCTGTCCTTTCAGGATTTCCTTCTGGCAGTTGGCCAAGGTGCTATGTTGGAGAGACTCTCTAGCTTCTCTGGAGGTTTAATCCCTCAGTTTGAGAATTGCTGGAGACCCCACCTTAACTCCAAATATTGTCATGATATCCCTTTGATTGTGGTGGTACAGGACACCCCACCTGGCGTGAGAAAGGGTTCCTCAAATTCCTTACCCTCCAACCCTGTCTCTCCATATAGGTCATAGATGTGTTGTATGATGTCTCCCTCTTCCCTTAGATTGGATTGCCTTTTGTTACACTATCGTGCACCACAAATCTATAAGTATATGTCTCAAGTCTCTCTATTGCACTCAATATTAACTTAGAATAACATGCTATGGTAGACTACGGGACTTTATGTGCTTGAACTGGTCATGTGATAATCAGTCCCCTTTGGGCCTGACCTAACATGGTGTTTATTTCCTCCTAAGGTGACTGTCTGATTTCATCTTGTATGAGTGTACCCTGTATTAGTGCACTTTATTTCTGGTTTTTAGAGATCTGGATGTACCAAAGGTTGCGGTACAACCTCAGACCCTGTATGTACTTCCTTTTTTTTTGTTTTTTCTTCGATCCTGTGTTGCCTTTCCTTCAGTAAATAAAAATCTTTAACTGTTAAGATGGCTATTGTGGCCCTTAACTCCTCATTGGTCAGAAGGGCACCCAGTTTCTCTGCCTCTTCTGGGGATAGCTGCTTGACCCGAACTCTTTGGAAGAAGGGATCTAACTTCTCTTTGTGTCCCACCTGCCATTCCTGACTATAAAGGATTTTACAGAAATTTTGGACTTTGTCTACGATCTTTTGGGGGGGGGGGGTGATATGTGATCTAGGTGGCCAGAGTGCCCCTTTAATTTGAGAACCATCCTACCTGCTGTCTTTTTACAAAGCTGCAAGGCCAGCAGTTTTCCTGCTCTGTTTCCTGCCTCATAATATCTTTGGTGGGAATACCTCAGCTGCCCCTCTAACCTTGTGTCCAAAGGTTTAACTTGTCTCTGCATTCCTTAGGTGTGTCTTCACCTCCTCATTTAATATAATTTTACGTTCTGCCTCAAGGTCAAAGAAAAACCTCTCTAAGTCCTCCTGTTGTCTCTGGTTGGCTTTCTTAATGCCAATGACATAGCTGATGGTTCTGCCAGTGACAGCCACTTTGAACCCATCTCATCATGTTGATACTCCTGTGTCTTGCATGTGGTTGAGTGTTGTATATTCTTTTAGGAATTCCTTGACTATTTCTTTATATTCTTCCCTGTTTATCAGGGAGATGTTTAGTCTCCAGGTAGAATTTGTTACTCGTGGGGTAACTCACAGTGTTCTTACCATCATATTGTGATCTGATATGGTCCTAGGCAAAATTGTCACTGCCTCTACCTTGTGTATCCATACTGCAGAAACAAACATCATATCTATTCTCGTATACATTTTATGTGGGGCTGACCAACAAATGTAGTCTGTCACCTATGGGTTACAGTACTGACACATCTCTGTTAAGCCCAATTCCTGGGTTATTCTGCCCAGACATTTGGCTGCTCTAGTGGGTCCCCCCCCTCCCCGCTACACCTGACCTATCTATTGTAGGGTTTAGTACGGTGTTAAAATTACCCCGAACAATAAATAACTCCCCTTGGGGAGGGGTTGCCTTAAGCAGGACTTCCTTCAGAAAATCAGCATTCTCCCTATCCTGATTCGGGGCATAAATGTTTAACAGCGTACACGGTATGTATTTGTAGGTGCCCCTTACCAACACATATCATCCTTCTGTGTCTTGTTGAATGTGTTTGATCTCCCACGGGGTGTCCTTATGAATTAGAATGGCCACTCCCTTTCTATGTGGGTGTTCTGCATTGGCCACATAGTGCACCTGTCCTACCCAAGAATGTTTCAGCTTAATACTTTCTGTCAGGGATGAGTGCATTTCCTGAAGGAAGGCTATCTCTGTTTTCTGATGTTTGAGCTCATTTAAGACCCTAGTCCTCTTGATAGGGCTGTTAAGGCCCCTCACATTATATGTTATGAATGTGTCTGCAGCCGTCCCCCAAGCTTTTTAATGTTTTTCTTGTTCATCAACAGTGGCTGAACCCTTGCCTTTGAAGACTGTGGGCATAGAACAAAACCTTTTACAACTATCTACACCATTGTCTCACTTCCAAGGATCAACAATCACCCTGTCCATTTAACTGATAGTCCCATATGGCCAGGGTGAGGCTGCTCATACAAGTGCCTTGCACAGAACTTGTGCTTTGGAACTGCTCCCTGCATGCCAACTTGATTTGCAGTTCTAAACTGACCACTCGCCTTGGTGTTAGGCAATTCCTTTGTGGATCTGCCTCGAACCTGGGACTGTCATATAGCTGGGGGGCTTAGTACCCCTGGGAGCTTGGCCTGGACTTCATTTGTCCCATGTGAGTTAGTGCCAAAATGAAGGAAGATCACATCCCCCCCCGCACCTGAGACTCCTCCCATAGCCACTGACCATCACTCCTCTTTGTCAGTGCTGTGAGCGGAGTGGGCATTGCCACTTTCCAGGTCTACCTCTAAGATTTCCCCATGTACATCGGCCTTCCTCCTACTCTGCCCCAACATTGCCCCCAAGTTCCGTAGATTACCTTGAAGTGCAGTGCTGCTCTGGAAGAGGTCCCCAGGTGTTTTAACTATATCATTAGTTTACATCTCCCTCATTTCACCATGTCTGATGGGTAGATCACCTCTCACAGGAGGTATGAAGTAGCTATCGAATCGCTCCCCTTCCACCACATCTGTCTGTTTCAATTAATAGGTACTATTGTCATCCTGCCTAAATGGAACTAACCAAGGCAAGCTAGTATATTATAAATGTGGGCAGCAGCTGATAAACTTCTATAATTCTGTAAACATCATCTCCCCTGAAAAAAACCTCTAGCTGCACTTCAGCATTGTAGATTAATGAGCAGCAAAGAAATGTGATAGTTAAAACCTTGTGTGAGGTCACATATGAATCCTGCAGTAAGTGACACTCATTCATCTAGTGCAGTGTGGAAAGCAGTATATACAAAATTATCTGTTAGTTAGCCACTGCAGAAGATATCAGGAGCTAATATGCAGTGCAACAGATATTAAACTAAACTACTGGCAGAACTGTCTCCCTAAGGGCATGAAGGTTTAGTCCCCTTGCTAATCACTTTTCTTCCTACCCTCCTACAAGGCCCCTGCAGATCAGGCAAATTACGGGCTTACTTTTAGGAGGCTGGATTCCATCAATGCATTGCTAATTTGATGAAACCCAGAGAAAATGAGTGAGGGGGGAGTCCTGCCACCAACACCTCCTCCAGGGAGAAGAAAAGTAAGCTCCATGAAGCAGATCGCCAGCCATAGGCCCTGCTATGCTGTTCCATTGTGGTACAGGATGGTGAGGGTTCAGTGCACTCTCTCCAGCTCGGGTAACACTCTAAGTCCTCACACAAGTGGAGGGGGATGGCAAATCCTCATCTGTTGGGGAGTCAGAAAAAGAAAAGACAAAGATAAGGTAAGAAAGTTATGCAGCGTTACCTCTAAATAAATGTCCCTGGCTCCCAGTCCCCCGATTTGTCCCCCAAACATACAAGGGGTACCACACAGCCACCCTGCAATCTCTAAGTACCACACCATTCCCTAGTGGGCAGCTAAACAAGTCTCGCCAAGGCTGCAGCCAGTGCCCATTTTTCCTCCTTGAGCACTTGGGGATGCAGTGCCTCAGACTGGTGACTTGCCCTCCTTTAACCACCCCCCAGACTATTGAGGACTCTGTCTTCAGAGATGGTCTTCATTTCCAGTTTTAGTTCCCTCTCAGTTTATAGACAGCATTTTGGCAGTCCCCGCCTTTCTGTACTGTAAGTACTAAGCAGAAGTATTGCTATTCCCTATGTGAAGTCATAATCCCCTGCTATGATGTTACGGTCTGTTGCCATAGAAATTACTGTGATATAACAAGTAGAGTATATATAAATTAGGTGGGGAATAAGCAGTAAGTACTGGTGAATTCTGAAGGCACAAAGATTCTGTTTTCATGCATATGACATTATAGTGTAAGGTGGAACATGATTGTGTATGGAAATCCATACACCGTAGTAAGTCGTTCTGCTGCGGTAGTGACATCCTTACTAACACAGAATGACTTTTCATTCAGCATTAGTGAGGATGTCATAATACAAGCGACCTCATCAGCGCTCATCATTGATCAGTGGCTGGTGGAGAGTGGCATGCGTTTGCTGGCCAATGGGTGGCTGTGGTCAGGTGTGGTTGGTGGAGTGGAGCCTACCAAGAAAAGTAAGTGATTCTGGGCTGTTATATGTTTTTAATGAAGGCTGCTGTGATCGTGGTCCACCATACACTATATAGAACAGTGTATGGGAAACCATATACAGCAAGACTAACTTTCCCCTTGTGGTTACCATCATGACTGAGCAACCTCTCAGTCTTCACTCTCGAGGTCATCAGTCATCATGGTATGCACTCGGGGGAAGAACAGCCTTGTTGTGTATAGTTTTCCTACACTATTCTATATATAATAAACAGTGGAGAGAAGAAATACAGAGCTAATGGGAAATATATACTGACCTGTATTCAAAGTTCTTCTAAAAGTGTCAGTTGCTTTTTAAAATAGCAGTGCACTGAAAAATATTTTACCAAAAATCTAATTTCAGTTACAGTTAACAAAAAAAAAAAGAGCAGTACCTGTCAGATCCACTTTTTGAGGTACCTCCTATGATACTCACCGTGCTTTTTATAACTAATTTTTATTGTGGATAATAAAATAAATATATACGTTACATAGTTAAGGCAGGAAGAGGCGGTTATACAAGATGTACATTGTTCATTTTCCCCTCCTATGTAGGAGGGTT
Source organism: Neoceratodus forsteri (assembly GCA_016271365.2). Classification (NCBI taxonomy): domain Eukaryota; kingdom Metazoa; phylum Chordata; order Ceratodontiformes; family Ceratodontidae; genus Neoceratodus; species Neoceratodus forsteri. The sequence continues at coordinate 884,672,836 of CM057452.1, read as the reverse complement.
TGATAAGGTTGAGTTAACCCTTGAACATCTCATCACTTTTTAACAGGCCTATGTAGTGTTAGTTACTCATATAACTGTATCTTCTTCCCCTAACTTACAACTGCTAGCATACACAGCTCTAACTGTGGTAAACTGTAAGGCCAAACACAGCTTAACTTGTTCAGATTCTGGGTGCTGTCACTCTGTTATACCTATTCCTCATTAAGGGAACATTGAGATTCGTTTGTGGTATGTGCCTACTTCAGGCCATTAAGGGAATGAAGTGGGAAGAGCTGCAAGCACCTCCCAGCCACAAACCATGGTTCACCCTGTTCTCCTAATGAGCTCTACCGCCTGGTATAAATCCTATGTGACAGGTTAGGTGTGTTCTCCATCTGTCTTTTCCTGATCTGATCTCTGAGAAAGCTTCCATCTGGACCCGAGATCTTGATGTTTATTTACTGTGAGTCATAGGGTAGCTGTTAGTTCCTCCATCCTTTCATGTTTGTGACTCTGGCTAACCAGGATTCGAGGGATGGGGACTTTGTTTCAGCCATTTTGTAGTTATCTCTTTTTGGGCTGCCAAGCACAGGAGGCAGAGGAGGGTGTGTTGTTTGTGGTCTTGAATTAAGGCATCCTCAACCCCTCAAACATGGTGTTGAAGCCAATTGGTATCTTTCCACCCCACACTCCCATGATCTGCTCATGTATTTTCATCCAAAATTTAAGGATCTTTGGGAAAGCCCCAAAAATATGGAAGTGAGTGCCTTTCTTTCCACAGCCCCTCCAGCACAGGTCTGAGTTCCCTGTCTTGAAATATTTTGTTATGGAAGCGGTATGGAAAAATCTGGACATACACCGCGGGAGGTGAGGGAGACCCTGTTACAGTATGCCCCCCCGCACCTGGACTGGCGGTGCTTTCGCTGTGGAAGGAAATAGAGTGGTGCCGGGGTTTGAGGCGCCTTACTTGCTGCTGTTGTCGTGCAGACCTCCCTGGAAACTGAGCGAGAAAAGTGTGGACAAAAAAAAAAAGAGACAGTGTGGAAGCAGCACGTGGGGCTGCAGCATCGTGGCTAGTGCTGTGGAGGGTGAATTGCTGGGCTTGTTCTTCTTCCCACCACCCGCCCCATTCCCTCCTCCCTTAAATGCTCCCTAGCCCCTCCCTCTAATTTGGGGAGCTACTGGGGTGTCTACTGCACTCTCCTCATCGGTTGGTCCAGCTTGTGCTTACTGGTGTCACATTCCAATGTATATTTGTGGCTCTACCCTGTGCTTACTGGAGCTTGCTACAATCTAATATTTGACTGAGCCTGTATATCAATCTTTGAGACCTATTCAGTACTGTATTAGTTAGAGCTAGCTTATGCTCACGACTGTGCATGTTTATTAATTCTTGAGCTATGATCAGCACTTGATTGTTTTAAAGTTAGAGCCAGGTTAATCCTCATGTGCATGCACAGCAACTTGGGAACCAGGAGCTGCAAGCTATTGCCCTCACCAGCTGAGATAGGGATTCAACTAGGGTTCCTGTTTCCTGGTGTGTCGTAACCTCCCCCTAGTCACATTTTGAGCCACGTGTCAATCTGTGGGCATTGGGCACTGTGTATTTTGAATATTCCAATGTCTGTACATGCATTTACTGCTTGCTATCTCTCCAGGGCTATTGTTAGCCTGTACCTTAGGATCTGTTCTGCTGTACTTTGCCAGGGTGTGTTTTGCTGCATTTTATCTGAAAGTTGCTGTGTTGGGGTGCTCCCATTTGTGCTGATAGGTAATTTGGTGGGTGTTGACGGCTCTGTTCCCTGCTACCCTGCTGTGTCTGTGTAGGATACTGATACGACTCAGGAGAGCGCATACATAACATGTGGGCCCCTAAGCATCGCAGGAGTGTTGTGGACTCCCACCCTTTCTCTACCGTCCTCCTCAGTTGGCTACTCATGGCAATAGAAACATAGAATTTGATGGCAGATAAGGACCGCTTGGCCCACCCAGTCTGCCCATTTCCCTACCTAATGGATAAGCTGCAGATCCTAGTTAACCAGCAGCCTACTTCTTTCTACCCCCAACCCCTAGAATTGCCTTATGGCTTTCCCATGCATGCTTGAATTCAACCACTGTTTTTGACTCCACAACCTCCTCCGGAAGGCCATTCCATGCATCCACAACCCTCTCTGTGAAAAAATACTTCCTTACATTACCTCTGAGACCTTCCCCATCTTCAGATTGTGCCCTCTTGTTCTTGCCTCTTTTTTTGAAAGATGCTTCCGTCTTGGACTTTGTTGATTCCCTTGAGTGCAGAAGTTTCTATCATGTCCCCCTCTCCCTCCTTTCCTCGAGGCTATACATATTAAGCGTCTTTAGTCTCTCTTCCCTCCCTCTCTTCATTATGGTCTGTGCTCCCTCTATGGGACAATCTGAGATCCCACCTGGGCTACCTGATGAGAAGGATTTTACCTTCTCTAACATAATAGCCTCCAACATACAGTCTCCCTGGCCCATCTGTTGCCTTAATCTGCGGAGCTTTCAGTATTTTGCCATAGTGGTCAGGTGTTCTGGGCACAGGCTGCTCACTAGGGTTGGCTCTCCATCTCTGAGAAATCTTCTCTGGCTTCTTTTGGTGGTACTAGTCCTTGCAGGGGATGTGGAGATGAACCTTGGTCCTTCATGCCGAGCCTTCTCCTCTCCTGTGGGCTGGCTGGCTGGTGATGGGCTAAAAATTGCTCATCTTAATGTCTGCAGCCTTCTGCCCAACTTGGCTGAACTCCTTGCCTGGGTCACCTATTTTAAGCCTGACATCCTTGGGATAACTGAAACCTAGCTGAAACCCTCTACCCCAGTTTCGGCCTGTGTGCTCCCTGGCTTTGACCTTGTTAGGCATGACCGACCAGGTAAAAAGAGGGGAGGTGGTATACTGGTCTACTACAGGAGTCACTTTAACCTCTCGGTGCTGGCCTGCCCACAGCCTGAGCAGTCTTCCTGTGAACTACTGCATACTGTGCTATTACTGGGGAACGCTAAGAAACTACACATTGTGTGTACCTACAATCCCCCCACTGGTGGAGTAGTGGGTTTATCCTCCCTTCTTGACTTTGTTGGCACTAGAACGAGGAATAATGAGCTATTGATCCTAGGGTACCTCAATCTAAACTGGCTTGGAAGAAATACCAAGCAGTATGAGATTCTTCTTGCAGGTTTCTCACTGTCTCAGCTCATTAAGGATCCCACTAGGTGGACGTCCACTGGTGGTACCAGCTCGCTTCTGGACTGGGTCCTGTCCAATAGGCCTGAGAGGATCAACTCCTCTGGTACCCTCCCTGACTCTATCTCTGACCATGCCCCTATGTATTGCATATGGAAGGCCTCAGCCCCTAAGATCCCCCCTAAGATCATTCATGTCAGGGATTTCTCCAGGTTTGACCTTGGTGCTTTTCAGGAGTATCTTATGCTCACGGACTGGTCCGCAGTGATGGATGCCCAGAGTACTTCCTCAGCAGTCTGCCATTTCCTTTGCATCTTTGGGGTGCTACAGGACAAGCATGCCCCTCTTGTCAGATGGAGGGTAAGGGGGGCAACTACGAAATGGCTGCATGGGAGCCTCCTTGCTCTCATGAGGACTAGGGACGAATGCCCGGCCAATTTCAAGGTCTCAATGGACCAGACCATTTTCAAGCATTACAGGAGGCTCAGGAATGAATGTAAAAAGGCTATCATGGCTGCAAAAAGTGAATTTTGCAAAGCCAACTTATGGACCTCAGCTAAGGACCCTAGGAGCTTCTGGAGGAATATTAAAAACATTGTGAGTGGTTCCTCCACCTGTGAGGCCCCTGACATGCTTATTGAGGGTGCCAGCTGTACCAATCTGCTGACCATCGCAAATACATTTAACTCACATTTCTTGGACTTGTCTGCATTCACCTCTTTATTCTCCTCCAATGGTAGTGACAGACCTGTCCAGGCCCCTTCATCTCAACTGGCACCTTCTCCTCATCCTCTGTTCTACCCCAAGGCTGTGACAGTACATGAGATGCAGAGATTGCTCTCTGATCTCTCCCCTTTTACTAGTGCTGGTCATGATGGTATGGAACCAAAGCATCTCTGCCTTGCAGCTACCTTCATTGCCTCCCCTGTGGCCCATATTGTCAACCTATGCTTAGCCTCTGGGGTTATTCCTGACCTGTGGAAGGTGGCGAGGGTTGTCCCTATACTCAAACAGGGCAGCCCTAGGATCCTAGATAACTATCGGCCGATTGACATCCTGCTTGCTATTGTTAAGCTTCTTGAGAAAGTTGTGGCGGGGCAACTCACAGATTACATCCAGTCTCGTGAGCTACTGTCTCCCTCACAGCATGGCTTTCGTAAAGGGCATAGTACTACCTCTGCCTTAGTCACTGTCACTTCTGGGATAAGGGCTGCTATGGACCAGGGCAGACTCTCTGGGGCCATCTTTATTGATCTCTCTAAGGCCTTTGACCGAGTTGACCATACCTTGCTATGCACGCAACTTAGGACATTGGGCCTGTCCCCGCCTGCATTCAGTTGGTTTCACAATTATCTTCAGGGCAGGCAGCAACTTACCAAATATAGTAAGGTGCTCTCAGATGCCGCCTCTGTGTCCTCAGGTGTTCCCCAGGGGTCAGTCCTTGGGCCCCTGCTCTTCTCCATATTTGTCAATGACCTTCCCTCCTCAGCTGCCTCTTGCAAGGCCACCCTGTACGCTGATGACCTTGTTATTCTCACTCATGCCCGGGACATTGGGGTCATTAACCACCAACTGAGTGAAGATTTCATGAGTATCCAATCCTGGATATCATCCCACAAGCTGGTCCTAAACCTTAGAAAGACTCAGGCCATGCTGTTTGAATCCCAGGCTGTCCCTCTTTGCATCTCGGGTATTGATGGTGTTCCCGTGCTCACCACCAACTCTGTCAAATATCTTGGGGTGACACTTGACCCTCAGCTTGACCTTGGTCACCATATCCACAATATGTGTCGAACTGTTAACTAGAAATTGGGTCTGGCTTACAGGGCGAAGAATAATCTCACCTCGGCTGCTCGCCTTGCACTGGCCAGAGGAGTGCTCCTCCCATCTCTATGCTATGGGCTCCTTTTGTTTGCCCGTACTACCAAGGTCCACCTCACTAGGTGAACCGTAGCCTACAATAATATCTGCCGTTTTGCTCTTGCAGCCCCACATCTTACTCACGATTGTGATCTGTATAGCAGGCTTAACTGGCTCTCCTCATCCAACAACATGATCTTTGTCTTGGGCTGCTTCACGGGAAAGGTTCTGAGCTCTGGCACTCCCCCTGGATTGGCATAGTTCTTCATGCCTGCTGTCTCCATTCCCTACTCCCTAAGGTCCTTGGGCCCCGCTATCCTCAAGGTTCCTGTGACGCATACCCAAATGGGGGACAGGGGTTTTGCATCCTGTGCCCTGAGATTATGGAACTCTTTTCCTGTCCAGGTCAGATCTGCCCCTTCCCAGACATGTCTACGAGCCTCCCTCTGGAAGCACTTGAAGCTCTCCTCAGTATGCGATTGTCTCAGACCTCCCTGAGTACTCTGGTCCCTGCACTGTACTCAAGCACATTATCTCCTGTACTTGGCTACGGCCCTACTGTTGCTGCCCGCCCGCCTGGGTGTGGCTGTGTAAATTGTGTATATTTTGTATATTTTTGCTAGGCATATTGCTATAGAAACTCTGTGCTGTTACATGTTCACATTTGATGGTGTCCACTGCTGTAATCTGAGCTATTATGTATGTTATGTTTCTCCTGACTTCAGTGTATCTGCCTCACTTGCTTCAATTTGTACTCTGTATGTTCTTTATTCTCCTGTACTCTCCCGGGTCGTACCTGAAAATAGGCATATGTTTTGTCTAGTGTACTTACCTGGTTAACAAAAGCTAAATAAATAAATAAATAAATTCCCTCCACCCTGGCAGGTCTGTGACTTTCCACCCCCATTCCCATGCTGCTTTCCATTTGTCTTCGGGTATGGATATCTGAGTCTTCCTCCCATCGCACCCTAAGGTTCTCTACTATTTGTTCATTGTCTCCCCTAATGATTTTATATGCTCCTGCTACCAGTCTGCTTCATCCCACCAACTTGGCTGGTCAGTACAAGAAATTTTCTAATGGGGTTAGGTCTCTAGTGATATCAGGGACTAACTGATTTGATACCAGATAGTGTCTAACCTGAAGATATCTGTGCAAGTCTGATCTAGGTAGTGTGAATTTCATTGTATTATTTGTAGTTACTGATTTGTTCAGTGCAAGGGAGAGCTTATTCCATCTGGCAAATCCCATGTCAGATGTAGGAGAAGTAAAGTTTGCATCTCCTATTATGGAAAGAAAGGGGCCTACCCCCTCCAGCATCAGGGTGATCTTTCTGACTTTGACCCAGATTTTCATGGTATGTTTGGTCCAGGGATTTACCAAGTCTTGCCAGACCTTTGTAGTCAGTGGCACATGAGGGAGAATGAACAACGGAATGGTCCCTGACTGGTATGCCTCTATATCCTGCCAGCCCGTTTCGCCTCTTTGCTTGACCAACGTTATGACTGGAGTTACTTCAGCTGCAAGGTAATAGGCTGCAAGGTCAGGCATTTTCAGGCCTCCCCTCTCACGAGGCTGTAACAGCATCACTTGGTGAACCCACCTCCTGCCCCTGCCCCACACAAATGTAAGGAGGGTCTCGTTTATAGTTTTCCAAAAGTGCTCAGGAGTATTGACAGGAAGGGTCTGGAACAGGAATAGGAATCTTGGTAATACGTTCATTTTAATTGTGTCTGTCTTCCCACCCAAGGACAGTTCAAGTTCAAGTTCAAGTTTCAAGTTTAAGTTTATTGCAGGAAGACTCCATTGAGCAAGCTCATTCACAAGGAGGTCCTGAAGCATGTACACAGTCAAAGAAACATTACTTAGTAAGGCAACCTTGGTTACCAGTATTCAATGTGCACACAAAGTTCGAGAAATGTATTACATAGCGAGATACATCATTGTAAAGAAGTGTACAGTTAAGGAACATTTGGTATGTAGTGTACAGGCAATACAAGGTAGGGTTTATAAACTTAACAGTGGTAGATGCAATAGATAAGCTTGTTGTATTGAGCAAATGATAGAAATGATAGGATAAGTAGGATGAGCAGGGTTGAAGGGAAGGGGTCAGTTAGCAAGATTAAAGGGGGGGGGTAATAGATAGAAAGGATGCCTAAGGTGGGAAAGGGTATAGGAGCAGGTAGGAAAATCCTGTAGTTTATTTAGTCATGGAATACATTTTGCAAGCTAGAAGGTTTCAGTTCTGAGTAAGGCTAGTACCAGTGGAGACGATAGGCATGGAGCACACATAGGGGTATAGGAGGAGCTTAATAGCAGTTACAAATATCTTTTATTTTAGATGCAATTAGCACTTTATAGACGTTAACTGAGACAATGCAATTTAGTTTTAGTACAGATTGGAGTTGGTTCCATATAGTGGGAAGGGCATGCGAGATAGCTCATTTGCCAAAGGAGGTGTGAATCATAGGTACGTCAAGCATGATAAAGTCTGTTTTCCTGAGAGAATATGCACTGTGGGAAATGCAGATGAGAGATGTTAGGTAACACAGTAGTTTATGCAGAAGCAACTTAAGGGTCCAAAGACCAGCGTGGAGCAGGCGCCTGGTGGTGAGAGATGTCCAGCCAACAGCTGCATACAGATCACAATGGTGAGTACGGTAGGGGTAGTTGGTAATGAATCATAACACGCGGTGATGGAGGACGTCCAGTTTGCTTAGACTTGAGATTGCAGCAGAAGTATAAATTAAATCACTGTAATCAAGTAGGGGAAGGAATGTGGCCTGGACGAGCCTGGTTCAGGTCTCAGGGGGGGAAAGAGACCCATTTCTAAAGAAAAATCCTAGTCTGGCTTTGAGCCTCCTGGATAAGTCCTTGATGTGGTCATTAAAAGAGAGCTTATTATCTATCCATATACCCAGATATTTAAATTTAGGAGTGACTTCCAAGGGTTCACTCTGCGAGGTAACAATAAAGTCTTTTGGTAGGACAGGAGAAGTGCCAGAGGAGGTACTACGAGAGAAAGTCATTGCTTTCATTTTCTTGGCATTAAGGAGAAGCTTGGCTTTTATCAGATTACTTTCGAGCTGAGCAAAGTCAGCTTGTAACACATCCATGACTTCCGACAAAGTTGAGCCAGAGGTATACAGTACAGTATCATCCGCAAAGAAGTGCAGGTTGGAGCTAGTTATGTGAGAATCAAGATAGTTGATGTACAGATAGAACAGGATCAGGCCTAGAATGCAGCCTTGGAGGACTCCTCGGGTAGTCAGCAGAGAGGCAGAGAATAGGCCATCCACTTTGACTTTCTGTGTTCTCCCTGTTAGATAACTAGTGAACCACTGAATGGTGGACAGAGTGGCACCTAAGTTAGACAGGCAAGTGACTAAGAGGTTGTGATGAACCGTGTCAAATGCTTTACTAAAGTCCAAGAAGACTGTGCCAGTAATCATCTTAGCATCCACAGCAGAGACCCAGTCATTAGTTACTTTAGCCAGCGCTGTGAAAGTGCTGTGATTTGCCTGGAAACCGGATTGAGCTGGGTTAAGGAGTGAAAAGGTTTCGATATGAAGTTTTAATTGGTTATAGATCAATTTTTTGAAGACTTTAGAGAGGATGGGCAAGATGGAGGTAGGCCTATAGTTATTCAGTTCACATGGGTCCCCTGATTTAAATAGGGGGAGGATGTGGGCAGATTTCCAACAGGAAGGAACTGTAGCAGAAGTGATGGAGAGGTTGAAGATATGAAGAATGGGGGCAGTGAGATAGGCATAGCCTAGTCTTAGGAAGAAAGGTTCAAGACTGTTGTCCCCTGCACTTTTTCTGGCATCAAGTTTAAGAAGTGAATCTTCAACTTCTTTATAGTTAAGCGTATGCAATTGAAAGGGACAAGAAGAGGTGCAGGTTGTCGGGGAGGAGCTAGGTTGACTCTTTGCATAGCTAGCATAAGGTGAGGCATCAAAAGCTAGACCAGCAGTGACAAAATGGGAGTTGAGTTCTTCAAGAATTTGAGAATTACTTTCCACTACCCTGCCATTTGTAAGTATCTTGGTTGGAACGGAGGGGGCAGTGGGCTGCCCTTCAATAGATTTGAGTGTCCTCCAAATTTTGTGTGAGTTCCCGTTTGCCTGTTCAAGGGTAAAGGTGTAGAAGTATGCTTTGGCAGAGAGAATGCTTTTTACATAGGCATTCCTAGCTACTCTAAAGGCCTGCCAATCTGTAGGGCTTGTGGACCCTTGAGTCCAGAGCTTGTCCCACTTAGTAAGAGCTGCCTGAAGATCTGAGGTGAACCAGGGGTGAGAGTTTTTGCACACCCTGGCTTTGATAAGGGGGGCATGCATATTTGTCAGAACGGCAAGGTTATCGTTAAGGACAGAGACAGCCTCATTGCCATTTTTGGCAAGGTAAAGATCTTGCCATCTGGCCTCACCTAAGTCAGAAAGGAACTTAGCTGCATTGAACTTGCGAAAGGACCATTTTGTTATAAATGTGGGCTGCTCCTGACAGGCCTTAGTTTGAGATCTTATGCATACAACAACCCCGTGGTCACTCATATTGTTGTGGAAAATTGCTGAATGTGAAATTTTATGAGGATGAGTGGTTAATATAACATCTAAGGGGGCGTGGCCTGGCTTAGCTGAAGATGGCAGCTTAATTTCTCTTCTCTCCAAGGACATACAGCTATCTGCTTTCATCTAAAGCAATCCAGGATAACAATGTAAACCAACAGCTAGATTTATTGGAACACAACCTGTAACTACTGTCTTGGTGGGTTATTTAGCTTTTTGCCTTGAGATTTGAACTTTTTTCATCTGAATTTGATCTGTCTACTTGGGGCCTACCAGCATGACTGATCAGGAAACACAACCCTCTTCATTACTAAAAGTGGAAGCTATGTTTCAGAAAATAATGTCCAAAATGAAAGATTTAAAAACCACCACACAACAAAATGCTGCCACTCTACAAATCCTGGCCACTAGCTTAATGAACACTGAAAATAAAACCACTCAGAATGAATCTTCAATCCAGGACCTTAGTGCAACAATTAGAGAACAAGATAAAGTTATCAAAACCCTCCAAAATAAGATAGAAGATATTGAAAACTGGAGTTGCAGGAATAATTTGCATTTTTTTTGGCTTCCCTGAAGGCTCTGAACTGGGTGACACTTCAGCATTACTTCTACACGTTCTGCCTGCCATGCTGCGACTTCCCCCGACCTAAACATGACTATAGAGCACTCCTATCGCTCACTAGGCCACAGGCTAGGTCCTGATCAAAAATCGAGGCCCATCATAGCCAGATTTCTCAACTTTGCTCACACGGAAATAATAATGCAAGAGGCAAGAGAAATTGGAACCCTGATGTGGCAAGATTACAGAATCTACATATATCGCGACTTCTCTAAAGAATTGTCTCTTAAAAGATGTGCCTACAATCCTTTCAAACAGACCCTTCATCAAAATGGTATAAAATTTGCTCAAAGATATCCTGCTGTGATGAGACCTTATATGGGAACAACATCAAAGATTTTAGCAGCCCCGAAGCTCTGTCAGCATTTATTGAAAATCTTCAACAGCCTAACAGCATACCTGATTTCAGAGCTGCACAACCAACTCTTCCAAATGCTTTCTGCTTGGACGAGGTTGCTTCTGCTCAGGACTCTCAGATTCCCCCTCCTGCACGCAGGGACCTAGTTTCAGTCAGTTCTGGCCCTCCTTTTCCCCGACAGTCTGATCGCATTCGGGAGAAAAGCAATGCCGAATCAAAACCAGAACTCGTGACTTGCTGTGGTGAAGAGAGCTTTCAGGGCAGCAGCTCTGTTGGAAAAAGGGACCATTGCCAATCCTCACCTCTCCCACTGAGCAACATGTTTGGTCCCTTGCAGACTTTGGCCCCATCGTCTCGGGAGGATCTGACTCAGGTGGACATGGAGACCCTGGCTACCAACACTGGGACTCCTGTAGCTGGAATGATATCTGTGGACTCTTCATGGACTGAACTAGTATCAAGTTCTCCCTTTAAAACAGCCGACATCCAAGCCTCCAAAGAAAAGACAGAGAGCCAAAAATAATAGCAAACCACAAGCGTCTGGATCTGGTATACATAAGGGCAATGTAACTTGATTTGGCTACTTGTATCTGTATTCTACTCCTATTTCACTTCGCTAGTCTGTGATTATTTGACTTTCAGGTTTAAATCTGATGCTTGATCATTTAGCCTGAATACTTGTAAAGCAACTGGCAGCAGTAACTTTGCAAGTCCTGCAGGTCTGTAACCACTGTTGCTGTACATTGCGGTCTACACTATCGTAATAAGTGACCGCTTTTTCCTCGAACCCCCTTCCAGACTCCTAAATTTCTCATACCCTAATAATTTTTACTTTTCTCATTGCAGGCTGAGACTTATCTGAATTCAGGTGGCTTTAATCCACCACTAATCCTTAATGGGAGATGCTATATACTGTACCAGAAACCCTTTAATAGTTCAAACTTATAATTTCTTTAACATTGATGTATCTGTAACCCACATATACATAGGACAACATGATGCCTACATTTTTTAATAGCAATACAGATCTATATTACCTATCACATTTTTATTGTTTTTTTCTCTCTCTCTCTCTCTCCCTACAATACTCCTTCACCTCCTATTACCTCTCCCACTTGACTATCTCTTCCTCTATTCCTACATCCTTCAATTACGATAGTTTGCTACTTTGTCAGGTGATTTTTGGGTGTGTATGGTACCTATCAGAACTACCTAACAAACTGATTATGTGACTTTCTTAAGGTCATACAATATAATTAAGGTTTAAGCTTGAAGCTGGTTACTATTGCTTTATTAATAGATGCATTTTTTTATCTCCGAGGGGACTCACCGAACCTAGCTCATAGATTCAGCCATTCCCTCCAAAGCATCTAGTATGGCTATTTTCAAGCATCTTATCCCTCAATACCTTACTTGGGCACCAAAAATTTCCATAATTCACCATCACTCTCGAAGCCTGTACACCACCTTTTACTAGATTGAAATTACCTCATATAGAGGTCTGGACACCATCAAGATCAGTTGTTACCTACAATGACAGTAAATATAGTTAGCCTTTTCTTCTCTATTAAAGGGTTGTCTGTTGCAAACAATTTACTTTTTATCATTTACCTCTTATTAATGTGCCCCTGATCTAACAGTTACTCAGCCCTGCTTATCTGGATATGTATACAACTACCCTCAATTACATAAATAAACCTTTTTCACAGAGGAGTAATTTAATCCTTCATGTCTACTTTGCGGAGACTCTAATAATAATGTTGGCTTTCTACACTCATGAGTTTTTTTAATTTTACAATGTTATCCTGGTTGCTGTTTTATTCAGTTTATTCCATCCACTTTGAATTCTCTTCATAGATGAGGCTGATATTCTGGTCTCTCCTTGGAATGTGTACTTATAGTTTATCTTGATTTAGCTGAAATCAATCTATCATGTTTATAAAGCTTCTACTTGAATATTAGAACCTTATATAGACTAGTATTAGAGCTCTAAGTGTTGCCCGCCCAATTACCCTTTGAGAGAGTCGACGTACCTTGGTACTGACTCATATCTCATTGAGTAATCTAACAATAGTTGCACTTACTTATGTTATTATATAAATGCTGCTTAACATTTTTTTTTAGCTGTAACTCTTTAGTTCATGTTAAAGAATTAAATCAATTATATATGTTGGAAACTATATCCTGCCAACCTACAGTTTTCCTTAGGCCCTGCACACATTCTCATATTGTTCTATGTATTCCTAGAAGGCTACCCAATCCTGTTAACCTGACAGTATCCTCCACTATGGTACTTCTTGAGTCCCTTTCAACGCACAATCCATATGTCAATCTTACCTAATCATGGCTGACCTATTATTATACTCATGGAATGTTAAGGGACTCAATTCTCCTTGCAAACACAAACAAATCCTCACACATTTAAAGAAAGATAATGCAAGGATTGCATTCCTACAAGAAACTAAACTTTTAGCGGAGGACATGGATAGGCTAAAACGAGACTGGGTCAGTTAGGTATATGTTTCATCTTACTTTCTAAAAAGAGGAGTGGCTATACTGATCCATAAAAAACCTAATTGATCGCACATAAAAACGGTTACTGATCCAGAAGGTAGATGGGTGATAGGATGTCTCAACACACCCTCTGGACCTTTATCATTGGTGAACGTGTATGCTCCAAACTCTGATTCCTCCGAATTTTTTCATAATCTAGCACAACAAATTTTGTCAAACAATGTAAACAATGCACCCATATTGATGGGTGGTGACTTTAATCTTGCACTAGATGCCCATTTAGACAGAAGTAATATCTCCCTTGATGCTCACCCTAGAAGCATCAACGCACTCTCCTTACTTATGAAAGACTTCAGGCTTACAGATCTTTGGAGACTTTTCCACCCCAGATATAGGGACTATACTTTTTACTCAGCACTCCATAAATCATACAGTAAAACTGACTATTGGTTTGCTTCTCACTCTATTATTGACAAAATAGTTGACGCATCTATTCTTCCAATGGTCATATCGGACCATTCACCCGTCTGTATTTATCTACTCTGGGGTCCCCCACTGCCCAAAGCTTCCATGTGGTGTTTGGTTCCTTTACTAATTAAGGATCTGGAATCCCTTCCATGGGTTAAAACACAAATAAGAGAATTTCTTTATTTCAATAAACCCTCGGTTACTTCCATAAGCATATTGTGGGAAGCTTTAAAGGTTACCATACGGGGGAAAATCGTAAGTTTTGCATCCCATTGAAGGAAAATGAGAGAACAACAGTTAGCTACCATGGAGAAACAACTAAAAGAAAAAGAATCCCTTTACTTCAAAACCCCAAAACCCAACCCTAATTCGCCCCTTCATTTTGAAATACTAAATCTCAGGATTAAAATAAATGAGCTCCTATCTCGAAAAATGAAACTTGCTCTTTTTAAGCTCAAACATAAATACTGGGCACAGGGAGACAAAGGTGGTAAATTACTTGCTTACCAACTTAAAAAACAATAGTTAGAAAGACATATTGTAGCTATTAAAGACCAACTAGGTCAATTACATGCAGATGCTCTGTCTATCAATCAAAATATGACAGCCTTCTACCAAAAATTATATACTTCACCTAAATTGATTCCTAACTCTCATATACAACAATTTTTACACAAGATACATCTTCCACACCTTTCTGAACAAGAGAAGAAAGATTTAGACTCGCCCTTTACTCTGCAAGAAATTCAGAAGGCTCTTTCCTCTCTAAAATCTGGCAAATCTCCTGGTGGAGATGGTTTCCCGGTAGACTTCTATAACGCTCTCTCTCTCTGACACTTTATGTCCTTTGCTTTCTAAGGTCTTCCAGGAGGCCACCCAAACCGGTAGACTCCCGGCCTCTATGTCAGAAGTGATTATAACTATACTAGCAAAAAAAGATAATGATCCCTCTTTCCCTTCTAGCTATAGGCCAATATCTTTACTAAACACGGACGGGAAAATCTTTGCAAAACTTCTGACCTCACTTCTAAACTGGTACATAAATCTCAGGCGGGCTTCATTAAGGGCAGAACAGGTTCCAACCATCTTCGCTCATTAATCAATCTCATACATAGGGCTAAATCTCTAGAAACCCCTGCAGCTGGTATAGCTATTGACTTCAAAAAAGCCTTCGACTCTCTAGATTGGAATTATTTATACCATATCTTGAACCATTTTGGTTTTACCAGTAGATTCTGTTCCTGGATTAAACTACTTTATACACTCCCCAGAGCTAGAATACTAACAAACTGTTCTCTTTTGTCTCCCTTCTCTCTGACCAGAGGTACCAGGCAAGGCATTTCATTATCACCCTCCCTATTCATTTTAGCAATGGAACCCCTTACTGCACACCTTCATTTCTCCAACATCATTAAAGGGATTCCCATTGGTAATTTATGATATACATCACTATCTTATGCTGATGATTTACTAATTTTTCTAGAAAACCTCGAAAAGGCAGGACAACCACTGGTAAATCTATTTAAAGAATTTACCACAATTTCTGGTCTTAACTTAAATTTAACAAAACACACACATTATCTCTAAATTCCCTTTGTAAACCCTTTATGAATAATTCCTTGGGTTTTCAATGGGCCTCTCAAGGTATATCATATCTTGGTGTTAACATAATCCCAAATCTAGAGAAAATATGGGAAACCAATTTTATCCCTCTATTATCTAATATCAAAACCAGTCTAGACCATTGGAAGTTGCTTAACCTGTCTTTTCTTGGGAAGATATGAGCCATCAAAATGTCTATTGCACCTAAAATATTTTACTTATTTGCTAATATCCCTTTAATTCTTCCCACCAGTTTCTTGAATAAACTAAATAAACTTATTGGCAATTTTATATGGCAAGGAAAAATTCCAAGGTTTAGTCACACCAAACTTCAATCTCATTGGTCTAAAGGGGGTTTCGGGTTGCCCTGGTTTACAGCTTACTTATGGGCCCTCCGTGCTTCACAAATGACTAAATGGTTTTGCAAATCATCACCTCAAACACCCCTCTGGATAGAAATGGAATCATTGCTCAGTATAGGGAAATGCCCTACCATCTTTATTTACAACCCTGTTCCTTCAAACTTAAGATGGCACCCTACTATCCTCTCCTCTGTATATTACTGGAAGCAATTACACAAAAAACTAAAATCGAATCCAGCTCCTTTAATTTATACCCCTATTTGGGGCAATCAAAACATATCCCTTGAAAAATAACTTATTTTCTGTCGCTCGTGGCAAAATAATGGCATAACTTTTCTGGGGGATATTTTGGGAAAGAACACCCTCACCTTAAAATCCTTTAACGAGCTTTGCACTCAATGGGATCTTCCAAAACAAGATTTTTGGAAATATTTACAGTTATGCACCGCTTGTAATATCTTTTTCAAGAACTTTCATATACAGGACTTATACGACCATTATGTTTCTTTATGGATCAGTACTGCCTCAAATTTAACTAGTATAATTTATAAAGATATCAGGAACATTTTACCGGCTCAATCTCTGAAAGCCAAAAATAAATGGAGCCAAATTCTGAATTACGATATATCTGAATTACAGTGGAGTAAGTGCTGGCTTCTTACAAAACATTCAAAGATACACGTAGTGCTTTAATTCAAACAAAAATTTTACACTTCTGGTACAGAGCACCTTCAGTTCTTCATAGTATGGGCTTGCTTAACTCTAATAATTGTTGGCACTGCAATAAACCACACGGAGATTTACTTCACATATTATGGAATTGTGACCCCATACTTAAACTCTGGTCTAAGGTACATCAATTGGCTTCTGAAGTACTTGGTCACAATATTTCTTTTGACCCCAAATTATTTTTACTTGGAATTTCAACTTCTATTAACATCTCCCTTTCTCAATCCCAAAATGAATGTCTTAACCTGCTTTTTCTTCAAGTTAAGCAACTTATACTGATGTCCTGGAGAACCACTAATATTTCTTCTGTTTCTGATATTCTTAAAAATCTTTCACAGTATACCTCTTTGGAATGTATCACCTACTCTGCTCACAACCAACTGAAAGAATATGACAAATGTTGGCAGGACTATTGTAATTACCTTAATAACACACATCTAATGGACCATTAAGGAAACTTTTACAATATTCTTACAATACTTCCTACAAATTTTTTTTTTTTCTCCCTAGAATTGATGTTTGTCTTTTTTTTATTTAGGAATCTTAAGTTTTTTTTTCTGAGATCCTTACATTATAGTTACTCCCTTTTGGTAGGATTTTAAGTTTACTTCTCCTTAAGTCTTAACCAGTAAGTGAACTATCGTATCCCAATATTATACATTGATTTAGGCATAACAACTTTCTCTTATCTGTTATAAAAGGTGTCATTTTTGAATAGTTATGATTACATATTTCTAAGACATATCTGATAAGTATTTACCAACTGGATTAGGATAAGATAATGATAATTTACTGTTTGTATGCTTCTTGCTCTTACCAGAATTGTCGTACTTGATATTGACTTACTATCCTACCTGTAATGGGAAGTCTGTTTGTATCATTCAAAATAATGAATAAAAAGATAGTGTAAAAAAATATAACATCTAAGAGGGAGCTATTAGCAATATTGAAGGTATTGTTCCTTGTGGGTTCACTAACTAATTGTACAAGGCCAAGCTCATCACAGAGAGATTTAAAGCAGTGAGATTTTGTGGTAAGCCAATCCATATTGAGATCCCCTAGGAATATTGTTTCTGTATTAGCAGCAGAGATTAGGGATTTCAGTATATTTAGGATTTCAGAACCACCAGTCGGAGGCCTATAGCCCCCTATAATAGTAACGCATTCTGAGGAAGGAAGGTAAAGCTTCAAAGAAACAATCTCGAATTCCTTAGATATAGATTTACAGCTGATATCTATGATTGATTTGTTGAGTCTTGCCAGACCTTTGTAGTCAGTGGCGCATGTGGAAGAGTGAACAACGGAAAGGTTCCTGACTGGTATGCCTCTATATCCTACCAGCCCCCTCCTTAATATGTCTGATTTAATCACTGCCCATAATCTATCATAGTTTTATTTGAAAAGGATGTTTGGAGATGTGGATATTTAAACTCCGAGGTGTGACAGGATTGAATAAGGCCCTGCCCCATTTATGATGCAGAAAGAGCTTAAATGCAAGGATCTATTCTATTCTCAAGCCTGGTCACATGGCCCGCTTTAAAGCCGATCTCCACAATGCTGACTAGTCAGCAGTATTTGGGGCTTCTGACACTGATAGCATGCTTGACCATTTCATCCTCCTATTCAGTACGATCTGTGACATTCATGCACCCTTCAAAAAGCGTGACATCAAAGGCCATTTCAACCCCTGGATGAGTCCAGACACCCTTGAACTTATGAAAAATAGAGACCATCTCTTGCATGTAGCCAGGGTCACAAGGAAGCAGTCCGACATCCTGAATTACAAGCAGGCCAGGAATAACTGTACCAGGACCATCTGAATAGCCAAAAATGTATACTACAAGGAGGCCCTAGCCAAGAACAGGAACGATAGTCGTAAATTCTGGGCAAACCTAAAAGAGGTCAATGGACATGAGCCCAAAATGGCCCCCACCATGCTGAGCATTGATGGACCCCCCATCCTTGATCCTAAACCTATAGCCAACACCTTCAACCTTGCTTTCACCGACCTCCGTAATTTCCTCCCTACTGACTTCTTCTTCCTCACCAACCCTGCTGCTCCTTCACAGACCCCAGTGCATCCCCCTTTTCACTTCAAGACTATTACTATCAGGGAAGCCAGGAAATACCTGCATAAGGTGCTCAGTAAGGGGAGATACAGTGGAGATAACCTCGATCTGAACTAATCTCGCTTTCTCTGGATGAAATCCTGTCTCCCCTTACCCATATCCTCAACCTATCACTTCGGTTTGCAGTATTCCCTCAAAAATGGAAAGCTGCAGTAGTTACCCCTGTGTACAAGAGTGGGGATTGTGCCATGCCCGAGAACTATAGGCCCATCTCTATACTTCCACCACTCTCGAAGGCCCTGGAATGAATAGTTGTGGACCAACTTGTCGAATACCTGGATAAACATAAGCTCCTATGCCCTGAGCAGTATGGCTTTAGGGCAGGGCACAGCACCACTGCATCCCTCCTGGAATTCATGGGCTTTATCCATAAATCTCTCGATCTTGGACAGCTTGCTGGGGCAATCTATATTGATCTAACAAAGGCCTTCGATACGGTCAATCATGCCCTCCTAGTTGACCAACTCACTGCTACAGGCCTTGCCCCTAAGGTGGTTGCATGATTCTGCAGTTACCTGCACTGCCGCTCCCAGCAAGTCAGGATAGGTACTGTCTTCTCAGACAGCAAACCTGTCTGCTCAGGCATTCTGCAGGGGTCAATACTGGGTCCCCTCCTATTCAGCTTATTCTTGAATTGCCTACCCCAAGCCAGTCAAGGCCGCATCCTCCTTTATGCAGATGATGCAATTGTCTTCTCAAGTGGCTCAGACCCCAGTGCCCTTGAGCAGCAACTACAGAGCAACTTCACCAGTGTAGAGATGTGTTTCAAAGATCATAAATCGAAAATGAACTACAAGAAAACAAAAACCATGCTGTTTTCCAGCTCTCTAAACAAAGACAAAAACTACCCACTATCAATATACAGTAGTGGTGGGGTTTTCCTTGAACTTGTTCAACACTTTAAATACCTTGGTATCACTATTGACAACTCGCTCTCCTATACTCACCACATTGACAACACGGCCAAAGCTATCAACAAGCACACAGAGCTACTTTATCGTCACAAGCATAGCCTCTCCCCTGAAGCCCTCAGCATAGCTGTTCACAGTTCTGTGGTTTTCTTGGTGGACTACAGGCTGCCTATATATGGTTCTGCCACTGATACTGCTCCCCGGTGCATAAAAACTACACTCAACAAAGCCTGCCGGCTCAC
This sequence comes from Neoceratodus forsteri, assembly GCA_016271365.2. Taxonomy (NCBI): domain Eukaryota; kingdom Metazoa; phylum Chordata; order Ceratodontiformes; family Ceratodontidae; genus Neoceratodus; species Neoceratodus forsteri. Next base: position 884,653,295 of record CM057452.1, on the reverse strand, counting down.
CTTAGGTGTGCACCGACTGACTCACACCTGTGATCTCTATGCCAGGGCACCCTGGCTCACACTCAATGGCTGACTAAATTATCAATCCTGCCTTCTGGCCAAAAAGATCTGCCTTGGACAGCTACCACCAGGCATCCAACAACTTTTGGTTCCCAGCAATAATCCATGGCATACCCATAACTCTGAACACCAGTCCTTCCTAACTCCGAAATGTTGAACATCTCAAGGACAAAGGTCCTTTGCTTACCATGCATCACTGTGGTTCAACTTTCTCCAGAAGAACATTGCGCACCTGCCCACACTGGGTACTTTCAAAACAAACTTGAAGCTCCTTATGATACGCAAATCTTGCTGTGCCTGCCATCGTTAGCACCACCTTTCCACCCCCCCATCACTACTTCCATCCTCTGCCCCTCAACCCTTCCCTCTCTCCCCTGAGTAGGCCCTCCTGCTCCCCCCACACACCTAGCACCCTCTCCCTCTGCCTCCAGTCTAGTCATCTCCATCCGATCCCTACTGCTTTACTGATATTATGCTCTCCTTTTGTACATTGCACTTGGGCTCCTTCCCTTCACCCCATTTTTTCTTTTTTTCTTTAGCACTTAGCAACACTCCAAACAACCTCTTGTTTGCTGACAACTGACTGGTTTCACCGTTGGGCACTGTAAATTTTCTGTTGTCCTGTGACCTGTACTGTGTTTGATATATAATCCTGTTTGTTTACCTTTTTTAATTCTGCAATCCTTTGTATAATTTCACCTATCTGTTGTACTGAAATGTCCTGACATGGAACCTATGTAAAGAGCTCTGAGCTCAAATGGTTTTCCGAGTACTGAAATAAATAAATAAAGAAAGAAAGAAAGAAATCCTTTCCTTTTCTGTCTCTTCTCTGTCTGGTTGCGCAAACAAATTTTCATATCAGACCTAGGAACTGATCACTCCAACGGTTTCGCAATTCTCCGCCTCTCGCTATTGCTCTAAAGTCACTTGCTATTTCTGTCTTTTCTCACCCTTGCATATCTGCAGGTATAAAAATATATGTGAATCTTTATGTGGGAATGCCACTGATACTGAGATCCCTTTGTTTAAAACTGTATATAGTTATACTGTTGAAATAATTGCTAAAAGCTATTTGGAACTTAAGGGGTTAACCTGAGAAGCTGATTTGCAAACTCTCTGAGATGCTGTAAACAAGAGGTCAGTTCTGGGTCATTATGTTATTTTTGCTGCACCTACAAGAACATTGGAAACTTACAAGAACATTGTGTGAGAAGCATACTGTTTTCTTAACGAGTTTTCCAGACACAGAAATATAAAAAGAGCAGCAATGCTTGTGCAAGAGAGCAAGAGTGTGAGACTGAGATTTGAAATTGAGAAGAAACACTCAGAAGGACTTTGTTTTCTCTGTTTATTCTGCCTTTGTAAATAGTTATTCTGAACAAATTTTAATTTTTTGTTTTGCTGTTATTAAGAAAAATAAAACATTCATTGTGAATTCTGAAACTGCTCCTTGTTTTCCTATGCTTCCTGACCTGTGCCTCAATGACACCGGGTACTGGACTACATTTTCTGGGGCCCATTTGAATGGGAAGCCCTCTAGTGCTCCTCTTTCGAAAGGGGCTCCAAACCTGATGGCCTCTGACTTATTGACATTGATTTTGTACCCCGAGATTTCTAGTTCAAGTAAGAGCTCTGGCAGGGATGTCCATGAAGATGTCAGGAAGAACAGAGAATCATCCACATAAAAAGATGTTTTTACTGCCGTGATCACCGTAGATTAGTTAAGATTTAAAAATCATGGGGATCAGAGCTTATTTGCCTCTGTCCTCAGTTCCCTTTAGTGGAACCGGAAGTCCTGGATCCTAACTCTAACTAGGTCTTCAGTGGTATTTTTAAGCCAAATGTGGGGCCCATCTTTTTTCTTAAGAAAAAAAATAAATTAAAACATTCATAGAAAACATATTTTGGTGGAACAAGAAAATTTTACCTCCAACTAAATCTGTATGAGGTTTGGAGTCTTTTTTTTTAGGAAAAAAAGTAGTTTCAATTTTTTTGCCCAATTTCGTTGAACTGCAGCTTTAAACTGTCAGATTAGAGTAGGTTGCAAGATACCCAGAACAGCCAGGCATGGCCCAAAGGTTATTAGCACAAAAGCTAGTAGCTATATGGTAGATAATGTCCTCATCTATCACAGTGCCCTCCCTGTGCACTCGGTTCCACAGCTTTTATTGTCCTTTCCTTTCCCTTGACTTAGCTTTGTAGGCAATAATATTTAACTATGCAGCTCTTCCCTTCTGTAACTACCTTCATCTCAGCTGTAGGTCAACTGAGATAATCAACTACCAAGTCCCTCTTCGAGACCCACGTCTGTACCCTAGCCTTCTTACTTGCCGGTTCCAGACAACCTATTATACTGTTTCTATGTACAGTAGGTATCCCTAGTTCTACACAAAGATATATTTAGAACTGTGATAGGGTAGTGAACCAGGCAGTTTCTCAGGGAACACTCTGAGACAGAGAACACTATGGACATCAGTTTAGTTTAAACAAAAACTGTTATACTTCTGCAAATGAAACAAAAGCGCTTATGTTTAGCTTTACACATTGTTCTTAGTTCATTCTCTCAGGCTTGCTCCAAAACCAAAAGCAAGACATTTTATTTTTTCTCCCCTTGTTAAAGCAAGAGGGGTTTGGTTCAAATCCCCTCCCAGCCCCTGCCAAAACCTGTGCTGGTGTAGGGAGCATGACGCACATATACTCCATCACAAGAACTCATGCCACCCTTGCTCTATTGCTCTTTATCTCATTTATGTAAATCTAATTATATGCACTACTGCTAAGATTAGCAGTCTCTGATATTTCATTTTTTATGCACATGCATTGCTCTGCATCTTGTTTCCTTCTTGACATTACAGTGTTTATCCGTTTAAATGCTTTTATTTTGCACTATAGTGCATCACATACCTGTATACTATCTACTAACTGTCAAATCACGGTGACTTTAAATCCCTGTGTATGAAAGCTGCTTACTGTACATAAAAAAAACTTGCATTATACTGTGTCTGTTAGTTTAGTGCAAAATATTGGTTTCATAATTAATAACATATCCTGAGTAAAATGTAGCATGCCTGTCATTTGATCTGAAGCTCTCAGCTCTTCTTTGAGTTACACAGTTTCCTTTTTAGCAGGCTGGCATTTAAAAAATCATGTGTGTTTTCTGGAGTATGCAATACAGACTTGCAGTAGCTGTACTGCATTTGTTAATGGAGCAGAAAATGGGACTTAAGTCTTTCAGTCAGTGAGGCTGCAAATTCCTTTTTCCATGGAAACTGACTTATTAAAGGTTTGATCATGACCCTACAGAATCCAACATGTGGGACCGTTGCTTAGAAATGACTTACAAGGATAACTGGGCTTTTTGATGTGGTTTCATGAGCTGCTTTTAATTCTCTTTCAGAATAAGACTAAAGGTGAGCATCTGTGTCTGGGCAGGTATATTTATAACTATCCTATTGCGGTCTCTCTTTTATACAGACAGCATCTTTTGCAAAACTGTCAACTATAATCAGTGGTATTTTTCTATTATCTCCATTTCCTCCATTTCTTTTCATCCTCACAATTGCTCACACAACTGGCTATCATCAATATTTATCCACTAATGGTGGTAATTTGCTATGGCACTGAAAACTCAAAAGAAAATAAAAATTATATTAGAACCTTGTTAATCTTGTGTAGACAAAGTGGCACATTTATAGGGTCCAGACTCAAAAGTCATTTCAGTTTTTTTTTAGATCAGAATGATTTTCATGTTACAAGTTTTGGAGGCAGTATGCTAAGAAATACCTATGTTTAACAGTAAATATTAAATCTTACTCATAAAAAAAATGTTATTTCAAAAAAAAAAAAACAATGTTTTACTTGTATTATAGAGGTTCTTTGCCAGGGAAGATGTGGCAAAGTGGCAAACTTTGCACTTCACAAACATCTTGTGAAGTGCCGGCTAATTGGGCAGTCCCCAAAAACATTTACAAAGGGTGGTGAGGTACATTTGCCTATGAGGTCTTACTTTAATTTTCCTGTAGGGCACACCGTCAAATGCAATAAAATCTGTGGGAAAATGTGTTGTTAAAAAAAAAAGTAAAGGGTTCCTGACAAGCATGAAGTATGACATGCAGTACATAGCTGCTGTCAAGAAGGCTGCAAGAAGCCGGGCCTAGTGGCATGGTAGGCTGAGGCAGGAGGCCTCATCTCCAGCCTTGCCAATGATCCAGGTTCGAGAATGAGCTGGGGATGCTCAGAGGCCAGCCGGGGGAAGGAGGATTGAGCAACCTAAGATGGCTCTCCTCGATCGGGGAGAGAGGGCAGCAGGTACTGTTGTTTCACCACCACCTAGCCGAAGCTGTGGCTAGGACAGTGGTCACCAAACTATTTGGCTGGGTACAGATGCAGAAGCGTCACGGCACCTTCCTGCAGTGTGTGCATATCAATGAGCATATGCCGGTTTGGGGGAAAACCTGTAAACAGGGACATGGCTCAGATGGTGGATGATGGTGGCATCTCTGATGGTTCTGCACCACCCTTTACAGGCACCCAATCACCAATTATGGTTTAAGGAGTAAGGAGAGAAATCCTGCATAGTCCAGGTTCGGGAATGAGCTGGAGCTGCTCAGAGGCTGGCCAGGGGAGGAAGGATTGAGCAACCTAGGATGGCTCTCCTCCATCGGGGAGAGGGGACAGCAGGTGCAGTTGCTTCACCACCACCTAGTGGAAGCTGGGTGATGGGACAGCGAGTACTGAACTATTTGGCTGGGTACAGATGCAGAAGCATCACTGCAACTTCCTGCAGTGTGTGCATATCAATGAGCATATGGTGGTCCGGGGAAAACTTGTAAACAGGGACAAGACTCAGATGGTGGATGATGGTGGCATCTCTGATAGTTCTGCACCACCCATCACAGGCACCCACTCACCCGTGGTGGTTCAAGAAGTAAGGGGATAAATCCTGGGTGGTGTGGGTGATGGGGCTGAGGCTGCCACTGAAAGGAGAGACTGCATTAGGGAGGTGGAAAAAGAGAATAGAAAAAAAAGAAGACTGGAAGAATGCTGGGGTGCATTAAGGTGGGTAGGGGTGGTGGCCAGCAGAGTAGGGGAAGTTATCTGACCATTTTACAAGGCCCTGGTCTGGTCCTTTTTGGAGTGTTGTGAGCAGTTCTGGGCTCCACAATACAAAAATAACATTGAGGATGTATGGGAGGTGCAACAGAGGGCTATTAAAATGATCAGGAGTTCTGGGGATAAACGCTATGATGAGAGACTGAAGGCCTGTAACATGCTTACCCTGGAGAAAAGGAGATCAGATATTCAAATAGAAATGCAAGTGCAGTGCACATGTTTGCACTGCATTTTCACCCAATATTCACCCTATATTCAGTTGGATAGTTAGCAGCAACAGTGCTGCTCTGACATGGATCTGGGCTCTATATAGACCACTGGGAATAGTGCTGCCTGAAACATGATAGCACCAAGACCCCTGTGGGCTATATTCAGCCACAACATGCAAATTAGTCCATGGGGCATTCAAGGCACTGCAAGTCTATTTGCATGCCCATTATGGGCTAATTTGCATGAGACACAGCAGCCCCTTAGTGACATTGCCAAGAAAATGTAAGGCCTGGAGGTCTAGTGTGACTGCCCACCTATGATCACCCATTTGAACCCTGTAATAAAATCCCTGGTAGTCTAGTGTGACACCCATCCCCAGTCACCCGTTCAAACCCCATAATAAAATCCCTGGTAATCTAGTGTGTCCCTCCACCCTGGATCACCTGCTTCCACATAGAAATACATCCCTGGTGTCTAGTGGTACCCTTCTGATCACCTGGCCATACACAGTGAAAGAAACCCTGATATCTAGTGGTACCCCCACCCGCCGATCTTCCATTCAAACTCCATAAAACAATCCCTGGTCTCTAATGGTACCCATCACCCCCTCAAGTTCCTGTTCAAACTCCATAAAACAATCCCTTGTGTCTAGTGGTACTCCCCATTCTCTGATCACCTGTTCACACTATATAAAAGAATTCCTAGTGTCTTATGGTACCCCCCCACCTCGATCACCCATTCAAACTCCATAAAAATCCCTTGTGTCTAGTGGTACCCCCATTCTCTGATCACCTGTTCACACTATATAAAAGAATTCCTAGTGTCTTATGGTACCCCCACCTCGATCACCCATTCAAACCCATAAACAATCCCTTGTGTCTAGTGGTACCCCCATTCTCTGATCACCTGTTCACACTATATAAAAGAATTCCTAGTGTCTTATGGTACCCCCCCACCTCGATCACCCATTCAAACTCCATAAAACAATCCCTTGTGTCTAGTGGTACCCCCCATTCTCTGATCACCTGTTCACACTATATAAAAGAATTCCTAGTGTCTTATGGTACCCCCCACCTCGATCACCCATTCAAACTCCATAAAACAATCCCTTGTGTCTAGTGGTACCCCCCATTCTCTGATCACCTGTTCACACTATATAAAAGAATTCCTAGTGTCTTATGGTACCCCCCACCTCGATCACCCATTCAAACTCCATAAAACAATCCCTTGTGTCTAGTGGTACCCCCCATTCTCTGATCACCTGTTCACACTATATAAAAGAATTCCTAGTGTCTTATGGTACCCTCCACCTCGATCACCCATTCAAACTCCATAAAACAATCCCTTGTGTCTAGTGGTACCCCCCATTCTCTGATCACCTGTTCACACTATATAAAAGAATTCCTAGTGTCTTATGGTACCCCCCACCTCGATCACCCATTCAAACTCCATAAAACAATCCCTGATGTTTAGTGATGCCCCCCATCCCCTGATCAGTCATTCAAACATTTACAAAGTAGCGGTGGTGGTCCATTGCACTCTTACCCACTGACACACTACCTCCACTCTCTCTCGGCTCCGATACAGAGACTGCATGTTCCTCCTTCCCGCCTTTGTCACAAATTACATGAGCAGTAAGTGAGTACATGTACAGTATAAATACTGTAGCACATGCAAACTGACAGCTTATATGGTGGCTGGCTGAGGAGGTGAGAGGAAGGCTGTACCAGTCACCGTATCAGGCTTCGATGATCGCCAGCCTCCCAGATATGGGTGTGTGTGGGGAAGTGGTATGAGAGTGGATGGGTCAGGTGGGGGTAACCTGGACCACCACTGCTACCCTGTAAGTGTTTGAAAGGACGATGGAAGATGTGGGGGGACACATTAGTCGACCAGAGATTTTATTAGGAGCAACAACCACATGAGGAGTTCACACAGGGAAACAGGTGCTGCTGAAACTGGTGTCACCGACTAAAGCTGCCAAAAGTATAAATACAAGAAAGTAGGGCACCCATCACCCACAAACTGAAGAACAATGCTGTTCCAAAATCTTTGTGCTGAAGGTGCTTACTTTATTTAAGGTGCCAAACAGACAGTTTAAAAAAGGCCACCTGCCACATTTCGGAAATAAATCCTTTTTCAAAGGCTGGTGTCTTTGTACTTACAAGATGGTTATATTGTCTCATTTCTATTACATCATCAGGGAGATGATGATGACAGTCAGGTTTGAGGGTTAAAATTATTATGGGGCTTGAACAGGTGATCAAGGTGGGCAATCAACCTAAACCACCAGGCATTTTATTATAGGGTTTGAACAGGTAGGTGGAGGCAGGCTGTCACACTGGGCCACCAGGGATGTTTTTCTATGTTTGACTGACTTGGTGATTACCCTGCCTTTGGGGGGTGTTAGCGCCCCATTAAGAGGTAGTTTTTGGCAGCAGTAAACAGCACCACTTTGGGGACAGTTTACCACTGCCACAAACCTTTCATTATGCTGCTGTGCCAGCATGCATGAAGGGACACCTGCATTTGCATAGAAGCAACAATAGTTCAGCGGTTTGGCACTGCCAGGTTTGTGGGGGGCTCCTGGGCCTTCTGAATATGGACTGGCCAGGAGCACCAGCACAGACCTGGGTTAGTGCACCCGCTAACCCTGTTAGTGGATGTGCTAACCTTTGAATATTTGGCCCTGTGTGTGACCTGATCTCAGTCTTCCATATACTGGAGAGTATCAAGGTCAAGAGACAGACATGTTTGGTCTGGTGTACTCCAGCAGGATGCAGAGTAGTGTTGCTCAGATAGTATCCTATGAATTAGGATACCACCAGATACCTAATGTTCATCCAGATAGTGGATCTGATCAGATAGTAGCACTATCTGACCATGGATCTGACCATCCCAGATCTAGGTTGGATCCCCCAGATCCATGGTCTGATCCCTGTATCTGACACTGGATCTGACCGTGGATCCCTGGATCCAACATTGGATAGTGCAGGATCCGACCTGGGATCCAACCTCTGATGTGGTCAGATCTCAGGTCAGATCCCAGGCTGGATACTGCCACTATCCAATGGATTACAGTTTTTTTCCCAATTGTTTAACCAGGTCAGACACACTACGCTGAAAGCTTGTTTACAGGTGCAACCTGGGAGCACAGGGAAGTTAAGTGACTTGCTCAGGGTCACACAGTATGTAAGTGGGAGCTGTGGGATTTAAACCCAGGTCACCAGATTTGCAGCTCAGAGCCTTAAACCACTGCACTATACTGCCTCCCTAAGCCTACAGTTGGATCTGCAAAGGCACTATCTAAGCATCACTAATGCAGAGACATACTCTGAAGCTCAAATGTAGTAAATTCAGGGGTAATGTTAAGTGACATGTCTTCTCCCAGAGAATGGTGAAGCTGTGGAACAGTTTACCAGTGGTGATATTGACAATGAAGACAGTTCAGTCCTTCAAGGCAGGCCTGGGCATATTCCTGCTTACCAATGGGATCATAGGGTACCCTTGGAGTTTGATGAGTGGGAAATATCTGTCAATGACTACATGTTTGCACTGCATACAGAACATGTTGGTTCCTGCTTATAAATCTGAGAGGGGGAAGGGGAGGTGGACTAGATGGGTCTAGTGTTCCTTCTGACCTTAAATTATGGTTCATATGTAAAAACCCTCCCTTTAAACTCCAATTCCACCTTTTCTTCATGCTCTCTCTCCCCCCTGCTTCCTTGGTTCTTACATGCACATCGTTAAGAATGGAAGCGCATCCACCTCTCTCAGGACTAAAAGAGATGAATGTAAGATAATGATACATTTCCATACCCAATTCTCCAATTCAATTTTATTGGGAGTTAACCACCGAGACAAGCTTATGTACACGGTGTCCCTTCATGCAAGTTATCAGATACATAACAAGATTAAAAAATATATGAATATAAAAGACATGAAATGCACAATACAGAAATACATAGTAAGTACATACAGTATACATAGTTTAAAAACACAGTCTTCCCATCAGTACCATGTAAATAAGTGTTCATGTTATTCCTCTTGACCCTGCACAGAAACAATCATTTTGAGAAACACAGTTCATGTATCAAGTTTTCAGTAGTCTTATTGGGGGACTCTTCCCACAAATGGTGTGAAATTCATCAGGTAAGGAGTTCGATAAATGAGGAATAAAATAATTGTATGATAAGTTGCTCTTTTGGTTTTAACTCTTAGAACCTTCAATTCATAAACAATTTGCACTTCTTGGTGATACATTTATTTACTTGACATTTAGTTAGTCTCTCAAGTAGCCGGGTATTAAACCACGTGCAGTTTTGAAAGCAAATATAACTTTATGCAATTTATATGATGTGTAAGTGATATCCACCCAACCTTTTATGGAGCTCACAGTGTTGGATGGTTTTGGGACAGTTTAAGATAAGTCTGGCTAATCATTTGTAAAGTACATTCTATCTCTGTAGTTTATCAGCAGAAGAGTGATTGTAGATTACATCTGCATAATCAAACAGTGGCATAATCTGTGTTTGTACAATTATTCATTTCAAATTGGGAGAGAGACCATCTTTGTACCTGTGAAGCAAACCGGGGAAGGTCACGTGATGGCTGCCTGAGCAGACAGAGTTTTACTCACTCCCGACCCTCTGCCATAAAATTCTATTCTTTTCAGAATTTCTTTTACCCATCTGTGGCTTTAAGCGCCGCTCAATTTATCTACAATTGCTGGTGAGACCTACCGGGGTGTAATTTTCTTCACTATGGACTGAGAAATGAAGACTCCTGCTCCCTGTCATACACTGCCATCAACTCTAGGCAAGGCCTCGAAGAGACCAAAATCTCAGGCCGGGCCAGCTCCCAAAACTCAATCACAAGAAGGGACTCTCACAGAAGAAAAATTTTTTGAAGGGCTAAACCCCCTGAAGACAGCAATCAATGGACTTTCTGAATCTATTCATCAAATGCGATCATCGATCGAGTCTCTCACCCAGCGAGTGGAGGACAATGAAAAGCGTACCTTGTCTCTGGATGATTGATGCAGCAAGACAGAGCCAGAATTCTGTGCTCTCCAGCAAAAATACAAACATATGGAGGAACGGTTAGAGGATCTTGAAGCCCGGAGCAGGAGGAACAATGTAATAATGTTGGATTTGCCCAAAAAGGCAGCGGTCCCCAATGTAATTTTGTTCACACAAAAGCTATATGAGATGATTGTGGGGCCCTCACCCAATGGGCCCGCCTATATCATCGAAAGGGCACATCGTTCCCTGTGCCCGATGCCACCGAAGAACTTGTCACCAAGACCCCTCATATTTAAATGTTTAAATTACTTACACAAGCAATATATCTTATTCAAGGCCCGGGACTTAAAAGATGTCCTGTGGGAGGGCCACAAACTCAGAATCCTGCAAGACTTTCCTTATTTGGTTTGCCAACATCACCAGGTATTTCATCCCCTGGTCTCCAAGATCATTGCTCCGGGTCTCAAATTTAAAATGCGCTGTCCTGCAATCATTCAAGTACAACATAAAGAAGAATGGAAATCATTTGAGACTCATCAACAAGTCCTCAAAGAATTGTAGGATCTCTACCCAGACCTATTCAGACCAAAGTTATGGGAAACTTGCCCTGAGGGACAACTCTTAGTCTCTTGACTCTCCTTGCAATGCTAATTTGGTCGAGTTAAGGACCCTGATCTGGTGAGTTAACCTTTTTGCTTTTCCTCCTGGGTTCTGGATTAAAAATAAGACTATACAATTTTTTGCCAAGAGTGCTAGAGCCCTAAATCACTTCCTAATAAACAGTGTTCACCGGGGGGCTCCACCATGTAAGCCGCATTCTCTTTTAGTGCACGGAGGAGCAGAAGGATGTTTTTTAAGGTAATGGAAATTACGAGTTTTGGAAGTGAATGCAGTATTTCTGGATCGGGAGTGAATAAAGATCAATGGCGGCAAGAGTTGTTGGGGCAGCAGGCTTGATTGCTGGGAGGGCAGGCATGTTAATTTCTGCAAGATCAGACTGAGGTCCTTGGTCCTGGATGTTCTATAACTAACTGTCTTACTGAGGTCTCAAGGTCTTAATTTTGTGCTCCCCTGACCGCTCGAAGATCCATTTAAGGTCCACTTACTTATTCAGGAGAGCTCTCATGGCAAACATTTCACTGGGTCCCAGAGTCTTGTACTGCTCTTCGGTTCATTACAGAACTGACTTGTTACCTGGAATTAAGCACCCGGCCTGCCCTGCTCTCCTCCTCTGTCTTTCTTCAGGTTAGTCTTTGATTTCAGACAGTGGACTGATTTTCCATCACCTGTGTCCCTCCATGGCTTTTTTACAGCTTGACTACCATTTTAAAGCTTCCACATTTACCTGAGGTCTGCAGGCATGAAGGCTGCACTCTGAACCAAGGATCGACAGCATGGACTGAGTGCTCCCTAACCTTTCCCTAGAATCATGTTTTCCCTGGCACCTGTTTAATTCTTTATTCATTTTTCCTAATCTCTCCAACACTTGCCTGAGTTTATTTATGCTGTGATTATTAGCCCTTGTGGTCCTATAGCCATTGCATAATACCCAGGGAAACGCACTCTCCTACCTGCGCTGCTCCTCAACTCTCATAGCAGGCTTTCTAATAGTACTCCATACCTTTGCTACACCTTTTTTTTTTTCCTGAGGCTCATTCTGGATGCTATATGGGATTCTCTTAAAATGTTGGAGCAACCATACAAAACAGCAAGCCAGCACAACTCTCAGCTCAGGACAATAAGACTTTTTTAATTAAATTAAAACAACATACCCATATGGGCAGGCTCCACAACATAAGACAGGACTCAAATGGAACCCCGACCGGTTTCCCACCTAGTGCGTCATTAGGGGGATGGAGCTTCACTTCAAGTATCCATATCTTATAGTAGTCCCTTAAAGGGATAGTACAATCTTATAAATACATTTATACATAATCTGACATACTTAATACATCAGTATAAAGTGCAGTAAATCACAAAAATAAGAAATAGGCTACTACAAAATAAACAAAAGTGAGCAGGAAAAAGACATACTGTAGTTACTGACCATCATTTGTAATATTTCAAAAAAGGATACCATGGACATTAGACAACCTAATTCCACAGCACTTTACTTTAATGTTATGCAGTGTTTCCTTCTATTTTGTTCAGGGGATGGACTGTAAATACTTATTCCATATAAATCTGAAAAGAGAAAAAAGCAAAAGAAATATACATTTAACAGGTCAGTACAAAGAATATACAAAAAGCTAAGTAAAACAAAATCAATCCCCTGAGGAGACAGAAAAAGCATGCACATTTTTTAGAAAATCATTACTTAATACATGCCATCAATTCTATGTTATCATTAAGGCCTGGTGGTTTAAGGGCCCCTAAGGTAAATATCCAAAAGGACTCTCTTTGTTTGGGTATTTTATCCAGATCACCCCCTCTCGGTCCTAATGTAACCTTCTCAATACCACAAAACTTAAATATGTGATCCTTAGTACCAAGTATGTTACAATGGTAGGCTAGGGTATTACCACCATCCTTTGCTGAAATACAATGTAGGTACTCACCTATTCTAATTTTGAATTGTCTGGATGTTTCTCCTACATAGAAGGCTCCACATTCACAAACAGCCATATACTGTATACTACATTTGCAGTATTACAGTTAAAAATTCCATTGATTTGATAATGCTTACTGCAATTGCTGCTGGAGAATGTGTCTGTTTTCAAAATAGAACTAGAAAATTTACATCTACCACATGCAAAATTGCCATCTGGCAATGGAGGTAACCAATTGCCTTCACATGTACCTGTCTTAGACAGATCCATAGGTTGATAGTTATGTATGAGTTTGTCCTTTGAGTTACAACTATATAGGTTTCATTTTAGTTACTTCATGTAACAGAGGTTCAGTTTCCAAGATTCTCTATTTCTCCCTAATAACCTTTTCTAATTTCTTCACATGCCTAGAAAACCGGGTAACAAAATTCATCCTTGGGGTATCTTGTCTAGCTTTCTTAACTGTCAACAGATCCTGTCTATCAATATCCAAAGCTTCCCTACATACTTCTCTAACTAATCCAGAGTTGTAACCTCTCTTAACAAATCTATCACACAGTTCTGTGGCTTGAACAATAAAGTCCACATATTCACTACAGTTTCTTCTAAGACGTAGCATCTGGGCTTTAGGAATGTTCCTAATTTGATGGGGTGGGTGGCAGCTAGTAGTATGTAATAATGAGTTCCTATCTGTCTCCTTCCTGAATAGATCAGTTCTATAGGTACCATCTGGTTTCTTAATAATCATCAGGTCCAGGAAGGAAACAGATATAGGGTCACATTGTACCATAAATTTTAGATTATTATTGCTTTTCTCTAAATATGTAACAAACCCCATCAACTCCTCTTGGGTGCCTCGCCACACTAAAAAGATGGTCTATAAAGTGACTCCAAATGCCAATCTTATCTAAATAAGGATTGACCTAGCCGTCATAGACATTTTCCTTTTCCCATTTTCCCAAATAAATGTTTTCATAATTGGGTGCAAAAGTAGCACCCATAGCAGTACCCTTAATTTGTAGATAGAATGTATCTTGGGACAAAAAATAATTTTTGGTTAACATCTGTTCAGAACATTCCAACAAGAATTCTTTCTTGCCATTGTCCAGTCCAGTATCCCTCTCAAACCAGTACCTTAGTGCATCCAATCCCTCAATATGAGGGATATTGGTATATAAGGAACTAACAACCATAGAAACCAACAGCCAGTTTGGTTCAGATTGCATATCCTCCAGTACCTCTAAGATGTGCATAGTGTCCCTTATATAGGAGGGAAGACTGGTGACATAATCTCTGATATAGAAGTCCATATATTTAGATAAAGGTTCCACAAGTGAGCCAATACCTGCCACTATTGGTCTTCCTGGAGGGATCTGCAAACTCTTATGGATCTTAGGCAGAACATAGATACTGGTTCTAACCAGGTGTGCCACAGAAAGGTATAATAATTCATTAGTATTAATAACAGCTTCTGACACTGCAGTAGATAGTAATGAGTCAATACTACATTTAAATTGCAGTGTGGGATCTTTCTAGTATTTTTTTGTAAAAGGTAACATCAGATAACTGTCTCTGTATTTCTGTCAAATAATCATGTTTTGATAGAATGACAATGGAGTCACCCTTGTCAGCAGGTTTAATAACTATTTTTTCATTAGCCTCCAAAGATTTATGGGCCAATGCTTCTCGATGTGTAATATTGACAAAGGAGGGCCCACTATCAGATGCTAGAAGTTCCTTAATTCCAGTCTCACATGCCCTCTCGAAGATTTTAACAGTCTCATTATATTTAGGTAAAAAAGTAGAAGGTGGTTTAAATAATCTTACCTCAGGTCCAGGGGGTAGTTCGCCTGTCCCTCCATCACTAGCTACAGATACCCCTTTATACATCTTTTGTTTCTCAAAGAAAGCCTTCAAATTAAGGTTATGAGAGAATCGATGTAAATCCACATACACATCAAATGGTTTTAAATCCACTGTTGGTGCAAACGACAGTCCCTTTTGTAGAACTAGTAATTGATCCTCACTTAATTCTTCTCCTAAGATATTAAATACTAGATTATCTTCTTGCTGATTTATTTCTTCCTTCCGCAAATTCTGCCTCCGATGTTTCCTGCCCCCTCTCCTCATCGATTTGTGATGTTGCTTGGTGAGGGAGTGATGTGAACTGGCCCTCGTAGTACTCTGACCCCCTGCCTCTGTGTTGGTTGTTGCTGTTGATCCTGGAATTGAACTGTACGTTGTTCGCTCTCCCTGTGGTCCAAAACATCTTCCAGGTCCTCTTCTAAAAAAAGCTCATTGTCTGATTCACTGTTGGATATATAAACTGGTGAATGACTATGATTTTTAAGGATGGGATGTAACTGTTGCTGATTTGTTGTGTCCTGCTGATGGGAAGATCTACGGTTACTCCGACCTGTACTACGTTTATTTTTATATTTGTTTGTGTTGCTGTAAATACTCCAATCAAAAACTCGATCCAACAAGTAGTCTTGTCTATCACGCTCAAATTTATTTAATTTTGTTTAATTCTCTTCTCCTCCTTCTGTACAAATTCCTTAAGTTTATTTTCATATAAACTAAATTCAGAGTGATCTTTAAATGTATTTACCAGTTCCTCTTCATTCTGTATATGCTGTGTGACTTCTGGTTGTTGAGCCTGATAATCTTTAATCACCATCTTAATTAATAGGTCTGTCCCTTCTTGTGGCGAAGTTTTCCAATCAGTCATAAGCAGTTCCCTATCCCATCCATATCCCAGTTTATTTGTGACTCTAAGGCCCCTGGGTGAGTGTCCAACTTTAAGATATGCCTCAAGAGTGATCTTCCCCCAGTAATGCCAACTCCCTCATACTATGGCACGTTGTAACTGAAGAAAGGCAGTTTTAATATCAATTACTTGACTTTCATAAGATGTAGTGCATACCTGATTATCTATATCCCCTCTCACAGCATCCACTGTATCAGAAAACAGTGTGTCTTCTCCCGCTGGTGCTAATACATTCACTGCAAGGGATCCTGCCTCAGCCCCTAGCTGGATGTCCGAAAAAAACATGGACATACTGAAATGGGGGACGTAGTAACGCTCCAAGATGAAGTACTCAGTGCTCAATATTCAGTTCACTCATTTTCTGCGTCCTACAAAAACATATCTATTCAGTGTATTCAGGTGACTATTTCCAACGGATACAGCACTGCAAAAACGACACCGCCAAATGAGCTGAATGAGAAACAAATGGGCTATAAGCTACTATGAAAAAATAAAAGCCAGCTGTGGAACCCAAAGGAATGTTTGTAAAAAAATGCCAGTCCGTAGAGCATGCAGCGAGCAAGTTAAAGCAAAACTGCATAGGGAAACAACAAAACCAGCTCAAGTTGCTAGACAGAGCGTGCAAGGCACCTCAAGGTGCAACCATACAAAACAGCAAGCCAGCACAACTCTCAGCTCAGGACAATAAGGCATTATTAATTAAATTAAAACAACATACCTATATGGGCAGGCTCCACAGCATAAGACAGGACACAAACAGAACCCTGACCAGTTTCGTACCTAGTGCATCATCAGGGGGATGGATTTTCACTTCAAGCATCCATTATTTTATAGCAGTCCGTTAACACATTTATACATAATCTGACATACTAATACATCAGAATAAAGTGCAGTAAATCACAAAAATAAGAAATAGGCTACTACAAAATAAAAGTGAGCAGGAAAAAGTCCATCCTCTGAACAAAATAGAAAGAAACACTGCATAACATTAAAGTAAAGTGCTGTGGTATTAGGTTGTCTAATTTCCATGATATCCTTTTTTGAAATATTACAAATGATGGTCAGTAACTACAGTATGTCTTTTTCCTGCTCACTTTTGTTTATTTTGTAGTAGCCTATTTCTTATTATTGTGATTTACTGCACTTTATACTGATGTATTAAGTATGTCAGATTATGTATAAATATATTTATAAGATTGTACTATCCCTTTAAGGGCCTGCTCTAAGATAATGGATGCTCAAAGTGAAGCTCCATCCCCCTGATGACGCACTAGGTGCGAAACCGGTCAGGGTTCCGTTTGTGTCCTGTCTTATGCTGTGGAGCCTGCCCATATGGGTATGTTGTTTTAATTTAATTAATAAAGCCTTCTTGTCCTGAACTGAGAGTTGTGCTGGCTTGCTGTTTTGTATGGTTGCACTTTGAGGTGCCTTGCACACTCTGTCTAGCAGCTTGAGCTGGTTTTGTTTGTTCCCTCAAAATGTTGGAGCCTATTTGGACCTGGATGTTTGCTACAAGTTGAGACTTTTCTTAAGGGGCTTTTGCAGTTACAGTTTGTTAATGCTTGGGGGGCATGTTATTGTTTCTTGTTATAATTGTTCATACCATTTTATATGTTTTTTTTTTTTTGGCTGGGGGAGACTGAGTGGGCAGTATGTGTGCATTACAGGTGGGGAGAATCTGGGAGTGCGGTTGCCTGGACTGGGGATTTAGGGGAGAAGGGCTCTTGTGGAAGAGGGAGATTGTCACTCTTGTTTATTTAGTTCAGTCTGGGGATTGGGGGGATGAGAGGGTGGACTTTCCAGTTGCACAGAACAGGAGCATTGTCTCATTGGGTCCTGACAAGTGAGGGGAGAGGGATCCCAGAGCACCAAACTAGTATGCATTTTGTTTTTCCTAGGGGCCTGTGGCATTTTCACATAGATCTTGACAGATGAGTAGGGTGTTACATAAATTTATTTCATGGAATGTTTGAGGAGCACAATCTAATCAGAAATGGCAAATGATTCTTTGGCACCTGCATAAATAACAAGCCAATGTGGCTCTAATTCAAGAGTCTCACCTGCAGCTGGAGGATATTGCTTTATTTAGGTGGAGTTGGGTGGGATGAGCCTTGGGGGTGGGATCAAGTATGAAGAGGAGCTGGGTGGTCATACTACTAGCAAGAGGTCTGCATTTTCAGCTTATTTGGGAGTGTTGGAATACGGAAGGGTGGTACATTCTCATTCAGGCCCAACTGGGGATCTCCGAGGTAATTATTGGCTCCATATATGGTCCAACCACTGATTCCCTGGGGTTCTTCTCTGCACTGGGGACACAGCTTGCCTCCTGCCCACCTCTACCACTCATTTTGGGAGGGAACTGGAATTTAATCTTTCAAATGGAGCTGGACAGATCTGGGTCCCTACGGAGGGGACTGTCCACAGTGCAGAGGGGCCTCAGGGAGCTAATGAATCAGAGTGGGCTGTTAGATCCCTGGAGCACTCTGAATCCTTCAGTCAGACACTCTACCTACTATTCACCTCCACATGGCACCTCGTCCCGCATAGACTTTTTTCTAATTAGTAAGGCTCTCCTCCCGGGTTTGGTGATTTGTGATATTTTACCCCTAGTTATCTCAGATCATGTCCTGGTTTTGTTATCACTTAGTCTGAATCTTACCGAAGTGCATGATGGGATCTGGCAGCTTAACCCCCCAGCTCCTAAAAGATCCACTCGCCAAACAGAAGATTCAAGATTTTCTAGTTATGTTTATGAAGGAGAATGAGGGAATGGTACCATGTCTAGATATTTTCTGGAGGGCAGTGAAATGTGGGGTTCAGGAGGAATGCATCCATCTGGCCATTATTAGGAAGAAGCAGCAGGCGAGAGAGGAGGATCGCCTTTTATCTGAAATTAGATGACTGGAGGGTTGGCTTTCAGACACCTCTTCTTCAGAATACCGGAGGCAATTAGACTCCCTCCGAACGCAATATTACAACCTGGTAGCTGAAAAAGCAGACCTGGCTTTGCTTCATACAAAAACTAGATACATGGAGTCGGGGGAAAGAGCAGGGCAACTGCTAGCCTGGAGGCTTAGACATCTTGAGCCACTGAGGGTGGTTCCCAGTCTCAGGCCACACCCGATAGAAGTCCCCATTACACAACCCCGGGCTATCGTAGAAGCCTTTTGAGCATTTTATAGTCAACTATACAAGCATGAGCCGAGTGAGCCAGACCTCTCTGACAGGATTTCAGAGTATCTGGAGGCACTGCCTCTGTTGCAGCTTACCAGGGAACAACAGGTTCTGTTGGATGGCCCTATATGCCTCACAGAGGTACAGGAGGCCATATCCTAGCTCCCTGTAAACAAGATTCTGGGACCGGACGATTTGGTAACAAATTTTACTCAACTTTTAGGGCAGAACTTGCTCCCTTTTTGACCCGTTTATTTAATTATTTATTGGCAGAGGGGTTAGAGGACCATTCATTTACTAGGGCCTGGATTTCTTTAATTCTTAAGGAGGGGGGGAGGGATGAGCTCCTTCCTTTGAGTTAGCACCCAGTGTCCCTCTTAAATTTGGACATTATGCTCCTGGCCAAGATACTGTCGAACAGACTGAAGGTGGTATGGGCGAACCTGATCTCTCCATCCCAAGTGGGGTTTATGTCAGGTCGGCTTTCATCTGACCACTTGAGGAAGCTTCTACATTTGATCTCTGCATCTGGGGAGAACAAGACCCCAGCAGCCCTGGTTTCTCTAGACACAGAGAAGGCTTTCAATCATGTGTCTTGGCCTTTTTTGTTTGCAGTCTTGGAGAAGTTTGGTCTACCCCCCAATTTTCATAAATGGATTAAAGTACTATACAGTAATCCCTCTGCAAAAATACATTGCAGTGGTTTCTCCTCAGCCCCTTTTCAGATCCAGAAGGGAATGTGACAAGGATGCCCGCTTTCCCCTTTATTATGTAATTTGTATTTAGAGCCCCTCCTGTATAACTTGTCTCATAACCCTGCCATACAGTTATTTCCCTTGGGGGAGAGAAATTCTCGATCTTGGTGTATGTTGATGACTTGCTGCTGCATGTGGAGGAGCCCTTGACGTCGGTCCCTGCTGTACTGGCTGAGGTAAATAGGTTTGCTGAGATAGCAGGCTATAAATGAAATGTGGAAAAGACACAAGTTATGCCACTGAATGGCCTGCTGAATAGGTGGGAGATACAGGATCTAGGTTTGGCTTGGAGGCAGAAAGAACTGGTATATTTAAGGATCCAGGTTTCTCACTCTCCTGTGGAGCTGGGGAAGTTGAATCTTTCACCCCTAATCCAGACTATCAGACACAATCTTCAACACTGGGACTCACTCCCTCCCTCTTTCCCTATGGGTCTGGGCTAACATTGTAAAAGTGAATATCCTCCCACATTTTATCTACAGAAGTCCTGGTTTTATCACCTGCAGAGGATTCAGAATCAATTCCTGTGGAGAGGAGGAGTGATCTGGAGTGCCTATTTTAAATTAAGACAATAGAGAGAAAGAGGGGGAATTCAACTCCCTAACTTTTTTCTTTACTATTTAGCCCTTCACACCTCAAAATGGTTACATTGGGGAAGACAGATGACAGGGGTTTTATCGAGTGCTTCCTGCCCAGCTTGGCTTCTGATAAAGGACCAGTTGTGTAGGAAAGAGGGGCCTACAGTTGAGTAGTTTGCCCTTTCTGAGACCCTCCACCCTGCCCCCCATGCTTAAATACCCACCTTTCATATGGTCGTATGGAATAAGGGGTGCTAGCTGCACATTCGAGCAGACTTGATAGACCTCTGGGCCTTTATCTGCTAGCAAATTTTGTATACTCATATGTTCGTATGTCCTTGAAGGCCTGTGTACAGTTACAACAATATTTGAAGTTGGACTGGACATCGGCCCTTTCCCAACCTGTCTTGGGTAACCCACATTTCCGTAATTGGGGCCATCCTATTTTGATATCCTTTTGTCAGCAGCTGGCAGGAGTGCCAGTACAGTTCTTGACCAGAGATGGCCGATTATTGTTGCAAGGGGAGATTCAGGAGGCCTTCATGCTTCTCTTATTCCATACTTTTAAGTATTTACAGTTAGCAGGGGCTTTAATGGCCTTTTTTGAGCCAGCTCCATGGTTGCACTCTCAGCACGACCTGCTGGATACTCTCATGTCTATCACATCGCAACCCCACGTGGTCTCTGGATTATATTCTCACCTGCAGTCTATGGATCCTAATTCCTTGATGGGGATTGGATTCTACTGGCAGTAGAAATTAGGTCTGTCTAACAGTTCTAAACAGTGGCACACAATTTGGTGTAATCTGTACGTATATATTAAATGGGACAGATATAGATGGACCCAGTTCAGAGTAATTCATTACCTCTGTTTTACACTCCTTAAATTATTTAAATTAGGATGAGGTTTGTCCTTGCTGTGTCATAGGTGTGGTTTTGTAGAAGGATTTGAATCATATGTTCTAATAATAATAATAATAATAATAATAATAATAACTTTATTTATTTAGCACCTTTCAAGTACCAAGGCGCTGTACAGAAAGATCATAAAATCAAAGTATACATATAAAATCAAGTAGAACAACATCAGTCAATAAAAACCTTATTCCATAAAAAAGACTTAAAGTCCCGCTTAAAAGCTTCCACGGTCGCGCATTCTCTAAGCCGGCGAGGCAGAGAGTTCCAGAGGGTAGGGGCCATGAACCCAAAGGCCCTAGCCCCAGAGGACTTCAATCTAACCCTCGGAACCTCTAGCAACCCCTCGTTGACTGAACGGAGCTGTCGCATGGGGCGGTAAGGAACCAGAAGCTCTTTCAAGTAGTCAGGGCCGAGTCCGTGCAGGGCTTTGAAGGTCAAAAGACCTACTTTAAAGGTGATCCGCCACTGTATAGGCAGCCAGTGCAGATCACGCAGATATGTGTCCTTCTAGTCACCCCCGTCATTAACCTTACAGCAGCGTTCTGCATTAGCTGCAAGCAGTGGATATCAACCCCAGGAAGCCCCAAGTAAAGGGAGTTGCAATAGTCAAGGTGAGATGTCACGAAAGCATGGACTAACACGGGTAAGTCGCTGGACGGGACAAGGTGTTTCACCCTGGCGATGTTCCTAAGATGGTAAAATGTGGACTTGACGACTGCTGACACCTGATGACGAAGAGTCAACCTGTCGTCAAGTACCACTCCCAGGTTACGCACCCGTTCAGAGGAAAGGATCAGATCCCCCCAAGCAATATGCCAGAGGGCTGACTAGACCCCAACCCACCCATCCCACGCCCCAAATCCACAACCAAAACCTCAGTCTTACTGATGTTCAATTTTAACCAGCTCACATTCATCCAGTCCTGAATTTCAGCGAGGCAGCTATTAAATACCGAGAGAGCACTAACCTGGTCAGGGGAAAAAGACAGGTAGAGCTGGGTATCATCAGCATAGCAGTGAAACCTCAGCCCATACCTTCTTACAATGTCTCCAAGGGGCAGCATGTACACTGCAAACAACATGGGGGAGAGCACCGAACCCTGGGGGACACCACAATCCAGAGGGAAAGGGTCAGAGGAAAAAAATCTCCGACACAACTCTCTGCGTTCTCCCAGATAAAAGATGAAAACCATCTGAGCACTGTGCAAGACAGGCCACAGATGGACTCCAGATGTTCGAGCAAAACCCCATGGTCTACAGTGTCGAATGCTGAAGAGAGATCAAGGAGGACCACGAAAGAGTGGTTCCTCTGATCTCTTGCCATCAGGAGATCATTGAGCACCCAAACCAGAGCAGTCTCGGTACTATGCCTCTTACAAAAACCAGACTGGAGAGGTTCATAGATATTATGGATGGTTAAATGGTCCTCCAGCTGGTTTGCCACTACCTTCTCAATAACCTTCCCAATAAAGGGAAGGTTAGAGATCGGTCTGTAGTTGGAAAAAACATCTGGGTCCAAAGAAGCCTTCTTCAAAAGGGGAGTCACCACAGCTTCCTTTAGGGAGCTAGGAAACTCACCCAATTCTAGGGAGCACCAGATTATTTGAACCAGAAACGGGACAACGATCTCAACACAACCCAAAATTAGGGAGGTAGGGCCCGGATCTAAACTACAGCACGTAGAGTGCATCCCCTGGATGATCCGCATAATATCACTGAAATTCGGCAGGTCAAAGGAACACCAGGAGACAGAGGAATTCGTGACCAAACGCTGACCAAAAGCTTCTCCCTTAGAGTGTGTTGGACGGATCTCGGATCTGATGTCGGCAACCTTATTCACAAAGAATTGAGCAATCTCATCAGTTCTGGGACTGCCCCAAGATCCTTCACTTCTGGATGAAGATTCACTCATCCCTGGACCCCCTCCTCAGCCTGGAGGTGGATTTTAATCCAGAGGTATCACTAGTTATGGATTCCCCCCTTCCTTATCAAGTGGCAGAGAGAGCATATGGCCTTGATATCGATTGCTGTGAAAGTGATTACATTCCATCATTGGTGGGATGAGTATACGTCGCCATATGCGGAATGGCACACAGAGCTTATGCAGGCCCTGGCAGTAGAATATCAAATTGTGAGGCTATTCCATAGGGAGGAAAATTGTTTCAAGACATGGGAACCTTTGTACACTTTCATTGGAGTCTCGCAACAGCCTCATAGCAGGGGGGAGGAGAACCAACGTATTACCTAGCTTTTATATTTGGGATCTAAACTCCTCCATTGGAGTATCTATACAACAATGAGTACGGAGGTTTTGTGGAAGATGAGAGACCCTTGGAGGATAGCATTCCAACCAGGATACCCCTGTGGGTATCCATAAGGTTGCTGGGGCTGGTAGGTGTAGACTACAGATGGTGCCCAGTCAACATATAGGTGCTCTGTGAGGGGAGGGTGAGGGAGGAGGCGGAGGGATGGGGGGGTAATGTTTTGGATGGGGAGGAGGGGAGGGGGCTTTATGATTTGCTTGTATGTGTTGTAGATTTGTAGTGTCTTGTTAATTGTCAGTTGATGTTGGATGTTTTATGGTCTTTCTAAATTAAATAAAGTATGTTGAGTTGGAAAAAAAATCTGTGAAGCAAACTGGCTCTAGTCCCTATCATTTTTTTCAAGCTGTCAGAATGATTATTCCCTGTACCACAGGGCTCACCCTAAAGCCTAAATATTTATATCCATCCATTTACTCAAGAATTTGCCCATTATGTGCACATACTTTAGATGGGAACTGGAAACTTTTTTCAACATGGTAACTGAGCCAAAAAACATGAGTTTTGTTTTCAGTGAACGTAATTTTAGTTTAAAAGCTGTAAAAAAAATATCTGACGAGCCAAACATCCTTTTTGAAGAGCTGTCTGTATTTTTGAGAGGAATCCCCAGAGGTATAAATGACAGTGTCATCTGCATAAAGATGGTAATTCAGAGTCCCAATATTGTCTCCCAGCCCCCTCAAGTATAAAATAAATAAGAGGGAACACTGGACAAAGCCCTGGGGGAACCCTCTGAGAATGTCCAGGTACTGTGAGGTGAGTCCATGAACAACTTTGCACCATTTCCTATTGTTAAAATATGAAATGAATCAGCTGATTGCCCCCAGTACCCAATTCCATCTCTTCTAATTAACTAATTAGTATACAGTGATCCACCATATTGAAGGTCTTGGAGAAGTCAGTAAAGATGGCTCTGGTATTTTCCCTGGAGTCCATAGCTTTGTTGACTTTTTCCAAGATCTTTGACATTTATTTATTTATTTTATTTATTTGGTATTTGGAAAATAACCTTTGAGCCAAGTCTCTTTTACAAAGGTTCAACGTCATGTGAAGGATGACATGGGGGAAATGGTACTGTGATTTTTCCTGAAACCTGATTGGAAGGGATCCCTGAAGCTGCTTTTTCTCAGTATGATCCTGTAACTGTTTTCATATCAATTTCTTCAGTGTTTTTGAAAGTATTGGGATGAGAGAGATTAGTTGGTAATTGATCATTAGGTCTTGACTACTCCCTTTAAAAGCAGGCACCACTTTGGCATTTTACAACCCTCTGGAAGATATCCAGACCAGATTCTTCCCTTTATAGTAGACTACACCTACTGTATAGGCCTAATCCAAGCCAGGAAAAACTTTTCTGCAAATGCCATTTCTGGTAATTTGTCTGCTTACTTACAGAGTTTAGTACCATGTGAGTCAGCATCACAGTACTAGAGGTGCTGTGAAATTTTACTTCACCAGTGAAGCTGCGAAATTTAGCTTTATGAAATACTTTCCGAAGTCATCGCTTTACCACTTATGTTTTCATGGCAAAGCAGTGTTTTTTCAGGCAAAGTCATGGTGAAGTTGTAACTTTGTTGACAAATTTGCTTGACTTTAAGTGCCACTTCATCCTTCAAACACTTTGCACTTTGCAAATTTGACAAACTTCGGGAGTTAATTCGCAAAGCAAACTTTGCACATCTCTTCTTAGTACTTTAGATAGGGCCATCAAATACAGAATATCTAAATTTGTCTCCCCTGACTAGGGAGCATCTACCATTTTTAGGTTTCCATTTTCTGTACAGGATATTTACACTATCCCTATCTAGATCATATGGGAAAACTTTAGCATAAGCCTTCTGGATTCACAGAGACATAGAGTTATCAGATTCATGCACCTCAGGGCAGAGCCCCTTCCAAATTGGAGGGCATTTGGTCACAACATCCACATTATTATCATTGTGATGTCAGTTTGTTTATATACTGTAACTGCCTTCACTGAAATGCATCTTGAAATGCTCTCTGTATCCTACCAAGCTCACCATGCTGTAATTATTTGTACTTTTGCTGTAATTATTTGTACTTATGCTGTAATTTATCTTACTTTTTTGCATGAGCTGTACTCACTGTCGTCATTTGTGTACCCCGTCCCATGGGTCACACCTGGAAATGACCCTCTGCTCAGTGTGCTTTTCCTGGTAAACAAATTTTAAATGAATAAATAAATCAATTCAGGAAGGAATCCAATTGCTCACTCTACTTTCATGGGATTCTTCCCCACCAGCACCCTTCACAAGTAGTTCCTGGGAGAAGGATAGCACTAGCAACAGTGACTGCTTCCTTAACACCCCTCACAAGTGTCACTAGGTAGAAGCAGCTCAGGAGCATTCTCTTCCCTGCTGTCCCTGCTCGGGTTGGCAAACTGCAGGTGCCACATACAGTGTACTGGATGTGTTAAAGCCATACATTGTTACAAAAATAACTGTGCAAAGTTGTCAATGGAAGAGATGTCATTTGTGCAGGAGAAAAGTAGCAATCAACTGTATTTATCTGCCACTTGTAATAAGCATGATGAGTTCTTTATATGTTTATATTGGAGCAATTTGCTGACAATAGAACGAGTAGCAATCCTTCTGGAATTGAAACATCTTGCTACTTCAAGACTTCAGGTGCTGAGCCACAGACAGCCAGGACAGAAGTTGTGAGCAATTAAAGTAATAATGTATGACAGGGCATGTTTTGTTGTGGCACTTACCCATGCCCTGTGTGGTGCAGCACTAGGCCGAAGGCTATGTGCCAAGAACCACACAGGAAGTGGGTAAATCTCACAATTACACATGATCGGGAGTGCACTATTGCAAGTACATGAAAGACCTCTAAAAATAAAAGACTTAAAAAAATAAACGCACCTTTTAGATTAGAAATAAATACATATTTTGATAAAATAATTACATTTTTGATTTGATCAATTCACTTGATAAAATAGTGCAGTGATTATGATTGCTGCTCCTGCTCTTCTATGACTGTGTTTGCATTCATGCCCAAGACACTGTCTTGTCAGCCCCCACACTCTGCCATGGCTATGTCTGTCTGCTCTTCCCACCCACCCACAGCTTCGTCTGTTTCCATGTTTGTTAAATAAAAGAAACCCTGATCTGCAGTGTGTTCTGTCCCCTGTTGCCTCTTGTTTCAGGAAAAGAGTGGTTTCACTTGCATTAATCATATATCCAAGTAGCTCAGCTTTGCTTTGTTTTTCCTTGCATGAGACAAACTCATGTGAAACCACTCTTATCCTGTGATGAATGGCTCTGGGGGACATATTAACACACAACTCAGAATATTTTTGTGAGACTCCGAGGAAAGACTTGGTTGGTCCGAAAGCTTAGACATTGTTTTCTTTTTGTAACATCCATGTTGGTCCAATAAAAGGTATCAAACTATCTGCTTCTGGACCTGACTTATTAACAGCCTTTAAGGAATACTACAGTATAATTATTTTGCCAGCACACAGAAACATGAGGAGTTGCACAATAAGGCAATGCAATGTAAACTGACCTAAATATTCTTTCTCGTCTTGTAAAGCAGTCGGAATATTTTGGAAAAATGTACTTTTAAGAAGGAAACCTTTTAAGCCCTAAAATATCTACTATAGACTTCTACAGTGGTGCTGTCATGTTGTGACATGTTCATCAGTAACTTAATAACTTCAGTTAACAATGAACTGGTTAGTCTTGCTACAGTAACCTGATGCCTTTTTAACCTATAGTGATTTCTAGTGAAAGAACTGTTGAATACTAGGGGACTCTTAATCTTAATAGCTTCAGTTATAACACAACCTATCACTGAGCACCACAGTATTTTAGCTGACTGCTTTTCAAGACATGAGGCTAAAATTTCAAACCAGATCCACCCACCTATATTTTCAAAGTTGACTTCTGCTTGCACTACTGTTAGACCATTTATTGGGTGCTTTAGCAGTTTAGATCCAAAGCATGGAGCTTACATCAAAAATATTATGCGTGCACTATTTGTTTGGACACTTACACAATTTTCTGATGCAAGCATTGTTTTAATGCAGCCTGCCACAAATCATGGGAAAACTGTAAAAAAAAAATTCAGGACTCTGAAAAGAGGGCTCCTGAGTTTTAGCACAATCTGGCAGATGCAGGAGCAGGAGGAAAATGCATTTGCATATGCCTATGCCCCTTTGAACCCCCCTCAATGTCCCCACCCTCTGAATGTTCCCACATCTTGCACTGCATATTAAGAGGTTTTTTTTTTTTCAGTTAATAATTTTATTAGTTTTCCAGCTTAGGGACAGAATAAAACACACATACATGGTATGATGTACAGCAGAGAAGGATCATACAACAAAATGTCCACACTTCTTTAATATATCATATAGTCCACACACTTCAACTATAATGGACTTTGTAGGGGTAAGAGGGGGAACCCCTCATATCTCTGCAACAGCTGCTATGCATTAATATCAGAACAATCAGCAAAACAACACCAAACTTACAGATTAAGACTGGGTATCTAACTAAATTAGGGAAATACATATACACTGCTAGAGTTACAGAGAATAACATATAAACAAGATTTATTGCATCCTATCAGAGCTAAGAGTCTCTTATCCTGGGAGCAATTGAAGATAAAGCACATTGTAAGTCACCAAGAAGGGTTCATCCTATACCTGTTCTAGGTTTTAGATAGGTTAGGAAGGGGGCCCAGCATAGTGTGTAAGTTGCTAATTTATTACATGCTGAGTAGGACATACGATCAAGTGTAGCAAGAAGGGCAAGAGCATGCTGGAGTTCAGATATAGTGGGAATTTCAGTGGATCTCCACCTTGAGAGTATAAGGCGTTTGACAGATACCTAGCAAGGCCAGCCAACGGCTGTGATGGGGTTTGATATTAGATCCAAGGGGGGGGCAGGCCCAGGATCCACAAAAGGGGGTCTGGTTGGATTGCTAGGCCAAGGATATCCCTGGCTAATTGAATAATAGCTTGCCAAAAGGGGGTCAGCAGGGAGCATTGCCAAATAATATGAAAGAGATCTCCTACTTGAGCCTGACATCTCCAGCATAAATTAGTATTCAGGAGCTTCACTTTGTACAGTACCACTGGTGTTTTATACCAGTGGTGTAATAATTTATTTTGGATAAGTTTACTGCAGGCATCTGAATAGCTGGAGTGTGCCAGTTTCCAGCAAAGGTCCCATTGGGTATCATCCAATTCAATTTTCAGTGCCTTTTCCCATTTTGATTTTGAAACCCCAGATTGGGAGGGAATGCTCCCTCTGATGTCAGCATATATTTTGCTGGCTTGTCCCCTAGGAAGCTTAAGTCAAGCAGAGATTCTTTGAGGAGTAATCTGAGTTAGTGAGTTTGGTTTAAGGATCGTAGTTAGGGAGCTACGGAGTTGCAAGTACCTCCAGAAATCTATTTTACTTAAGGATTTCATTTGTACAAGGACTTGAAAGGGTTTCATTCCTGAGCCCATTTCGTCTAGAATATCTGCCAAGGCTTTAATACCAGCTTGTTCCCAGTGAGGCCAATAGACAGGCTTATTGTCTATCAGAATACGCTGGTTGTGAAAAATAGGCATATAGGTAGGTAGATGGAGTGGGATTAGCTCCAATCCTTTTGTGCACCTTATGCCAAATATTAATCGCTGACACTATGGTGGGGTGGGATCGTACGGACTTGGGTAAGGAATTATATAACAGAAGGGGGAGGCTATGAACCTGAGCTATGGTCTTTTCCATATGCAGCCAATACAGTGAGTCTGAGGTCAAAGTAGTGAACCATTTCAGGGACTGCACCATTGAGTAGGCCCAAGCATATCCTTCAAGCCAAGGGAAGCCCCATACACCTTCCTTCCAATGAGAGTGCAACCTACCTCTGTAATAGTGGGGTTTCTTGTCTTCCCATAAACAATTTGCCTATAATTTTATCAATAGTGCACAGCCATTTCAAGGGAAGGGCTAGAGGAATATGGGAGAGAGGATATAAAAGTTTAGGGATCGCAACCAATTTTAGAGCAGCTATATTCCCTGCCAGGGTGAGATGAAGCAGTCTCCATCTGTCTACTTCTGTTCTAAGATCAGCAACCAGAAGGCTGAGGCTGAGGTCCCAAATTTTAGACAGGTCAGGAGAAATATGAATGCCAAGGTATATAAGAGACTTTGGGCCCATTTCAGCCCTAAAGTAAGGGGACTATCTTGTGTGCAGTTAGAGTTAAGCAGTAAAATTTCAGTTTTAGATAAATTAATCCGGAGACCCAAATGTGTTGCAAAGTCATTCAGGAGTGAGAGTAAAGCCAGGAGAACTATTGCAACATCTTTAATGGGGACCAAAAGATTGTCAGCATACATAAGGGTGATGTAAGTATGCATCCCAATGACAATGCCAGAAATTAGTGGATGGTGTTGGATGGCCACTGCTAAAGGTTCAATCGCTAGAATGAACAAAAGAGGGGAGAGGGGGCATCCTTGGCGAGTGCCCCTGCCAAGCTGGAAGGGGCTGGAGATCACTGCATTAGTCCAGATCCTGGCTAGCGGTTGATTATATACTGCCATGATCCATTGCCAAAAAAGAGGGCTGAAACCAAACCTCTGCAGCACCTTCTCCAAGTAATCCCATTCCAGAGAATCGAAGGCTTTCTCAAAATCGAGAGCAATGGCTGCCGCAGGGGTGGAGAGAGATTTGGCCTAGTAAATAATATTAAGCAGTGACCTGATGTGATCCTGGCTCAGGTGCCCGGGCACAAAGCCCAATTGCGAGGGGTGGATGAGAGAGGAAAGGAGGGGGCTAAGCCTTAGAGCCAAAACTTTAGTAAATATTTTGCTGTCTGCATTAATTAAGGAAATTGGGCAATAGCTTGCGGGGAGCGTGGGGTCTTTACTTTTTTAGGGAATACAGTAATAATTGCTTCTCGAAAGGTAGGAGGGAAGATGCCACTTTGCAACACCTTATTATACACCTGTGCAAGGAGGGGGGCAACCTGAGGTGCAAGTAGCTGCCACAGCTCGATTGGGAAGCCAGCCCCTCCAGGGGTCTTGCCAGCATTAAGACTGTTAATGGCTGCTGTGACTTCCTTGGGTGTAATAGGGAGATCTAAGGACTCCTTGGGAGGGCTGGAGAGTAGAAAGTTGAAGCGGGGTCAGGAAAGTATCTATTGAGACTTCCGCCTGCATTGTAGTGGAGGAGTATAGTTCGGAGTAAAACTGCTTCATGATACCGTTGATAGAATTAGGATCAGTACTGATTGAGCCAGGCCAGTCTCTCAGACCAGCGATATGGCACTCAGCCTGTTGTTTTCGAAGATGGTAAGCTAATAATTTGCCAGCTTTTTCTCCCCCTTCCCAGTACTGATGATGCAGCCTTAGCATGTCCAGCTCAGCCTTGCGAGTTAGTAAGTCATTAATCTCCATACGAATAGCAAGCATGTCTTTGTGTATTGGAGGGTCAGTTACTAGACAGGGCATCTACTTAGCATGGGTTTCTAAGTCCTTTAGTCTGGCTTCCAGAGAAGTAAGGAGATATTCCTGTTTCTTCCGGTGTATGGAAGCAAAGCCAATTATAGCCCCCCCCCGTAGGGTGGCCTTAAGAGCCTCCCAGCGGGTGCCAGCAGAGGTATCTTGAGGGGGATTTTCAGCTAGGAATTGAGCTGTCTCCATGGTTGCCCATGGAGCAAAGAGGGGATCCTTAAACAGAAGGGGGTCTAGTTTCCATCTAGCAGACTTATTTGGGTGTATGCCCCATAGTATATGCAGATGTACAGGGGCATGATCCGATATAACTTTAGGCAGGATTGCAGAGTCTACCGTGCTCTGACAGATGTCAGCCGACACCAGCCAGAAGTCTAGTCTGCTATGAGAGCCATGCACTGCAGAAGTAAAGGAATAATCCTTCATCTGCGGATGAAGAGTTCTCCATATGTTGTCTAGACCCACTTCCATTATTAATTGTTGCAGGGCCAAACGGGCTTTAGGATGCTGCACCGACATGGGGGCACTGCTGTCTAATTGGGGCACCAGAACCAGATTAAAATCCCCTCCCAGAATGGTGGGAACAGAGTCTGTCATTATGGAACTTAGCTCCTGTGCAAAAGAGTGAAAGAAGGAGGGATTGTCTTCATTCGGAGAATAACAACAAAGAAGTAGGGGCCCTTCGGTAGTTGCCATTAGTGCTATCACCCATCTGCCCTGGGGGTCCGATCGGGTCTTAGTGCAAGTCCAAGCTAGTGACTTATGAATAAGGATGGCCACCCCTCTCTTCTTAGTTGCAAAGGGGGTGGAAAAGACCTGCCCTACCCAATCTTTTACTAGCCTATCGTGATCCTGTTTAGTCAGCTTGGTTTCCTGTATAAAAGCCAGCATGGCCCTCAGCCTTTTCAAATGAGATAACACCTGCTTACGCTTAACCAGGGTGTTTAAGCCCCGTATGTTCCAGGTGTACATGTGAAGGTCAGCCATAATTAAAATAATGAAAGTTGGTGCAATATACCATAGCAATGTCATAAAATAAGCAGGCTGAGGTCACATCCATTCCTTCCCTCCTGAGGCTCTTTATAGCATTCAACCATATACAAAAATGAAGCCCTGCAGTGTTTTGATTGAGCAGACACTTAAACATAACCCAGTCTATAAAATTTGGATGCCAACTAATTGGGCTAAATGGCCCACAAAAACTTCTAACTATGTACATGGCTATGCCTATCCAATAGCTTACAAAGGATGGAGTGCAGTGGTTAGACCAGAAGATCAACCTCCATGGCCATCCATTGTCCTCTCGTGGGGTGGGTGGAAGAGAAAACAAAAAAAGATCATTGCAGTGCATTCAGCTTCATGTATTCGCTGGATGGCAGCAGAGATCTCCTGTCCCCTGCCTAGCTGGGGCATAGGAGGGAGAGAATAGGAAGTGCTGGGGGCAGAGTCGGGGTCTAACGAACCAAAACCAGAGTGTAGTATAGCTGATGAGGTGAGACGGGCTATTCCTCCAACCACCACACGGGAGGGCTGAGAGATCCGCAGTACACCATGTGGCAAGCAGTGTAGTTCTAAGGCATATGAAACCAGCCTAGAGGGACAGAGCTCGGTGTGGTCGGTGCTATCACATATGCCTCCTAAAGGGAGGATTAATGAACTACTAAGAAGCACGACCATGTTCCTTCTCTCTGTCCATACCAGGACTGTGAGCGAGCATTATAAGCAGGTGGATTAGCATTAGAACTGAGTAGATATAATTGTCCCCTGGCATACAGTTAATACCACACATGAGAGTTGTACCACATAAGCACATCCCCTACCAGTTGCTGACTACCCATATTTTAAAACCTAAAAGGTTAAACATTCAACGAGCAAATACATTAGTCTGCCTGCAATAACAGTCCCAACAAGTTCGAAGTGGGATCAGCATACAGCGTTGTAAGAGCCCTAAGAGCTAAATATTTTTGGAGGGTCAGGACCACTAATTCTTGACCCCTCCAAGTGCATCTCACAAAAGTTCCCTGCACTCGTCACAGGGCAAATCCAAATCCACCCAAGGAGGCGAGGTGGGCCTTAGCAGCCAGGCTGAAAGCAGCCCCCGATGGAGATCTTAGCTATAAGGCCATAAAACAAGAACAGCCTCCTAGTTCAGCCAGCCAAATGACTAACAGAGTGTAGGTGAGTAAACCACTTAGCTGTACTATCAGGGAGGTGATTCCTCAGCCGGTAGTGAAGTCTCAGATCTTGGCGCAGAAGAGGGCAGGGAATGCTGGTGGGATGTGCTGGGTTGCACTGGAGAGGTTTGTTCCGAGGGGTCCGGTATGGATTCCACTGCTACTACTGCGGCCCAGGATCTTGGCACTTCTGATGAGGGGCCACCTGCAGAGTGGTCACCTTCATGTGCAAGTTCCTTGGAGAGGATGAGCAAAGGGGCGTAGCAGTTAGGCGAGTAATGATGTTGCAAGTCACCGGCTTCATCTTCTGGGATGCCTTGCTCTTGCTGTCTGATAATTGGGTGCAGCCGTTTTTTGTGCCACTCCAGAGGGTGGCGTTTCCTGCTTCTTGGAGGTAAGGAGGAGTCAAATCAGGGCACATAGGGCCGGGGAGACTGCGGTGGGGACCTGGAGGATATCTCCATGTGGGAAGGAGAGTCTGAGGGGCCATTAGAGGTGCTGAAGAGCTCCGGGTTCCTGAAGTCTTGCGGATATTCTTTGTGGAGATAATCCATAAGGCTTTCCAGAGTTGAGAAGAGGGTAGGTGACCCTTTGATTATTACTCACATGGTGGTGGGGTAGCGGAGCGAGAAGGATATACATGCAGTATTATTTGGCAGGGCGTGTATGCCTTGCGACGGTCAGTGAGGTCCCGGGAATAGTCCTGAAAGACTCGAGTTGTGCTTCCCTTTCAAGAAATGGAGCCCTGATCCCTAGCTGTAGCAGTGATCTGTTCTTTTTGTCAATAGTATAGGAACCTGGCTAGGATTGGTCGCAAGCGCTCTCCCAGCTTGGGAAGTGGGGCGAGAGAGCGATGGGCCCGCTCAATCTGGAGATTGATGTCTGGAGGTAGGCTGATAATGCGAGGTAGGGTATCCTGCAGAAACATCACTGTATCTCATTGTTTAGCCCCTTCAGGAAACCCAACAAATCTCAAGTTGTTTCATCTGCACCGATTCTCCAGGTCGTCCACCTTATCTTGCAGAAGAGAAATAAGTGGGCCTGATCTCAAGTTATGGCTGTGATCTCTTGCAAGGCCACATCATTAGCTTTAAAATGCCGCTCCATGTGAAATATCCTGGTTTCTTTAGTCTGTAGCATCTGAGTGTTAGCATTAAGGGCTACAGTCATTTGTGACATCTGAGCCATTAATTGTGAGAACATGTGCTCCATTGTTGCAGGTTCAGCTTGAGCAGAGGAAGAGGGCACCATTCTGCAGGCCCCGATCCAAAAGAGGCACTTGTTGAGGACAGCAGCGCCACTGGAGATAGAAAATGAGGCAAGAGATATGCTGCTGGTAGGTTCCTCTTCTATTTCTTGTATAATCAGACGATATTAGTAGCCCCTCTCAGCAGGATGTTGCAGGATAAAGGCCACTAGGACAGAGAGCTTAGAGATTATGCTGCCATTTTGGTGAAAGGCTAAACCACGCCCCCCCATATTAAGAGATTTTTCTAAGTTCTTTACAAAATTAAGTCAAGCAATGGACTTGTAGAGATGCAAAAGTCTCCACCAGTATATACTTCGTAGAACTATTTTCCAGTGCAGTCTCAGCATTCCATTGTTTATTCTTAAGCTTTTCAGGGAAGAGTCTGTCTGCTCTTTCTCATTCAAGACATTTATATCACCCATATCTTTTGGCATTCCCCGGTCACTACAGACATTGGGCCCAATTCTAGAAAGGTGGCGCAGGTTGCCGCCGAACACAACCTGAGCCACCCGCAACTGTGACATTGACCCTGCGCCCTATTCTAGAAGGGGCAGGGTCTCCACAGCAAAGTCCTGCAAATTGCGACATGCGGCAAGGTATGCCACACAGAGGGTGTACCTGGCCAGCATGTCGCAACCTGCTGCCGCAGGTCACAAGTGCACCCCCCGTACTGTACAGTAAATACACAACACGATATCCCACATTTCTCTGGTAGTCTTGTGCCCCCCCGAACTGTACAGTAGTAGAATAAAACACGATATCCCTCGTTTCCCTGGTAGTCTAGTGCCCACTCGAACTGTACATTATTAAAATAAAAGACTCCCCCGTTTCCCTGGTAGTCTAGTGCCACCCCAAACTGTACATTATTAAAATAAAACAGACTCTCCTGTTTCCCTGGTAGTCTAGTGGCCCCCACCCCACCCAGCCATGTCAGCCCACCCATCACCCCACCGTCCCCAGACAGTGACTGACACAGCCCTCTCACCCTCCATGGCCAACCATACGACTGAGTGCAGTAGCACTACTGCACTCAGTCAGTGGCTGGCCATGGAGGAATGAGCTGCCAGTCGGTGGCTGGGGATGGTGGGGTGCTGGGTGGGCTGGCACAGCTGGGTGGGGTGGGGACCACTAGACTACCAAGAAAACGGGGAGTCTGTTTTATTTTGCTAATGTACAGTTCGGGGACACTTTAATTACCAGGGAAACGGGATGTTGTGTTTTGTTTTAATGTACAGTGGGGGCAATTAGACACCAGGGCTGCTATATTGCCACATATGCGGCGGGTGACTTGTGGTCTGGGGCACGGGTGGGGGGATGGCAGCTCCGCTCTGTGGAACTTCTGCCAACAGCTGTTTTGGGGGGTTGGGGGGCTGGGTTGCCCTGTGGGGCCCTGCTGGGGCGTGCTGGGCATGGGGGGAAGGGAATCTGTGCACTGTCCGCTGGACAGCCGACGGGTCTGAAGGACCCCTGGGGTGTCTGTAAGTTACACCAGCTAATGGCTGGTATAACTCACGTTGCCGGATCTCCTTCAGGGTTCTTGTAGAATCCCGATGTGGGCACTTTGTGGCTGCCCTTCTAGAATGGGGCGCAACTGCTGCTGTAAACCCCCTAGCGCCATATCTCAGGGGGTTTATGCGGTGCAACAGCTGTTTGGCGCAAGTGGCCTGCGACATGTTACAGGTCACTTTGTAGAATCGCGCATATCGCAACTGCTAGCATAAGTTGCTACATGCGCCATTCTGCTTGGCGCAACTGCTGTTATGCCTGGCATAACCCTTCTAGAATCGGGCCCCATTATCTTTTATATTTAAATTAGAACTAAAGGGATTGTGCATCACTCAGTTTACATGCATTTGCCTATTTACACTGCAAGTCAACCAACTATGTTACAGGACACAGCCTTTTTTTTTTTTTTAGCCATATAGGCTTTTTTTCCTCCTGTGTCAAGGTGAGGGGATGGGTACATCAACCCAAGTCTCCCAAGCCACCTCACCACCTCCCTCAGCACATGCCCAATCTGGAAGCTCCCCTACAAGTTCCCCTCTCATGGCAGGGTTGGGAGGGGAAGGCCATCCTCCTCATCAGTGCAACAGGTCTAAGACAGACTGGTTTGTGTGCTGAGTGATGGTGCAGGCATGAAAGAAGCTGGGCCAGATTCATGAAAACCCTCAACACCATTTTCATGAAAATCCTCAACACCATTTTCCGCTTTTCTGGTTCCACTGCCCCAACTGCGGAGCATCAGACTCATGCATAGACCTTCCCTGCATATCCCTCCTATAATTTTGCCTTCCAGACCTGCTCTACTCTCAGACCTCCACCTGGGGGTAGCCAAGACCAGGCTGACAAGCCACTCCTCCCCGGGAGAGGAGAGCAGTCCCTCAGATGCTTGATCCTCTCCCTCCCCTGCTGACACCTGATGACCCCAGTCCATTCCCAAAATTGGTTCACCAGCATGGGAAAAGGT
This sequence comes from Neoceratodus forsteri, assembly GCA_016271365.2. NCBI lineage: Eukaryota > Metazoa > Chordata > Ceratodontiformes > Ceratodontidae > Neoceratodus > Neoceratodus forsteri. The sequence continues at coordinate 884,616,460 of CM057452.1, read as the reverse complement.
AAGGTACACATGACGCCTCAGCTCTCTTCACGACCGAGCCAACTGACAGTCCCCTCATTTTATGTGTGCCTGCTATAGGCATGTCAAACTTATTGGTATCTGTATAGAAGGGATAATAGGAAGATGTTGAACATTTAGATAGCATCCACTATATAAGATTTTTAAAAGTCCTTTACGTATTTTATATTGACTTGTTGGACTATATGTAATTCATGTCAATTAATGCATGTACAAAACAGTTATGTCTCTTAGTATTGTTTTGTATACTGTTACTGCATTTGTATTATTGGTGTTGCTCTTGAAACACTTTTGACTTCTGCTTTTATAAAAGTGCATTGATGTTAATGTTTGCTTTGCATGCATGTGCAAAGCAAGCATATTGTCAGAGTAGTTTTTTGGAGGCATGTCATTGTCAGATCCAATGCAGCTCAGGTTGAAGGTGGCTCGACAGTGACAGATCAATGATCAGTGAGGCTGATAATGATACTTTTCTGCTGGTTGATGGGCAGAAACTTGTGTAGTTGAAAGGAGACAGTCATGCCTGTAGCAGATGTATCCTTTCATCTACAATCCTCTTCCGTCTTATCCTTGGTGGACTATGGCATCGTGATCTATGGGACTGCCAACCAAATTGCCCTACACCACGTAAAACTAGCCCTCAATAAAGCCTGCCACCTGGCCTTAGGATGTGATAGACTAACACACACCTGTGAGCTTTACAAGCTTATGAACTGGTTAATCTTTGAAGGCAGACTTAAGTACCACACCTGTCTCCTTGCCAAGAAGATTCTACAGAAGCAAGCCTCCTCTAGCCTCCACCCCCTATCCAAATGATCCTTCACAGAAGGGTCTTCAGATGTTCTGCCAAAACCTCCCTCCTAATCCCCCACTGTAGGACCTCCCTTGAGCAAAGGTCTTTCCACCATCACGACCCTCTCTGGCTGAACAGCCTACCACCCACCATCTCATTGGAACCCAGACATGGCCACTTTAAAACTGGTCTAAAGACCCTTCTACTAGACTCCTCCTCCTGTGACCTTTCCTAGCCCCACCATCACTTGAAGATTTGCTTGCCCCCCCCATTGGACCTATCCTGTTTTTCTGGCCAGCCTAACACCTCTTACCAGCATTGTGCTCTAACTTACTTACTATTTCCCCAGAAGCAGTCCCTCTGATGTCTAAATTTTGTATTTGCTTCTTATTTTGCTTTCATTCTACAAGTGTGTATTGTGATACTTCTGACACTGGGTCTGTTCTGCCAACTCAAACCAGGCAGCTATTTACTCACTCACACTCACATACACACAATAACAATACAATAAGTACAGCAAGTCAAAGCTTTATTATAACAAAATATAATACAAAAGGTTATACATCATCGATTCAATAAAGCATCATCCAAGCCCTCTTCCAATGGCTGGGAAGCCCCCTTGTCAGCCTGGCTAGGAGTCTCTCGAACCGGGAACTGGCCCCACAGTGATGCGTCCACCCTGCAGGAGAGGCTTCAAACCAGGCATCTGGAAAGTCCCATTTTATATGTTTTATCTGGTATTTAGAAATGCTAAACCACCATGTCCTAAGCACTGGCCAGGTGCCCAGAACATCATGAGCCAAACAATGCCAGAGATTCCAAAAGAAAAGTCTCATAACATCTTGTACAAAACATCTTATATAACTATGATTAAGCATTAAGCATTTCAAAATGGAATAATATACAAAATGGAGTGACAATAATCAACACAATACATATATATATATATATATATATATATATATATACACACATCATTCGGCCCTTTGATTATCGTGAATACAATTTGTATGAAAATGGCATCATAAAAGGTTTATCCACATACAGTCTCCTAATTCTATAGGATAAATAACAATTCCACACAGTTAAAACAAACAATATCACTGCAATTATTAAAATCGGATGGATCAATCTGTTCAATACTTTAGTGGCAGAAGGAGATCATCCAGTAAATATGTCCCACCAATGGTGAGTAGTTTCAGTTTGTATTTTTGAGCCTAATTCAATCATTTGGTCTGCCACTATCACGGTTTGCATTTGGGTTTGGATCAATGTTTTATTCCTAATAACTTTATTAGAAGATACCGATATCCAATTAGTGACTGGTATCCATTGCTTAAACACGGTCCTCCATATAAATTCATTATTCACTTTGTGCTTTGTTCTTTTGTGTTAATGCATATATTTTTTGCATAGTGCATCCTGTCCAATTAATAAGCTGCGATATGTTCTAGAATGTGCTTAACTGCAAAGCTTGTGACATATTAAACAATTGCAAGAATTCTGCATCGTAATCTAACGTTAACTTTTGCGGATTAAAAACAGTAGGCATCCATTGCGCTTGTAAATTAACAAACTGTGATACATCTGTCCCTGCCACTTTTAACTTGTTCGCTAATGATATTCAATATTCCCACACCAGCACCAGTGCCACCTAGTAATGTATCATACCAAGCTCGTTTATTTCTACACTTATGACTAGAAGCAAAGGTTATATTAAAATTAATATACGGTTGCGCTACTGATATGCAAGTAGATGGCACTTTAACCAAGCTATCATTACTAACAATAGGATGATTTCTCAATACAGTAATATAGTCTACCCAAGTAGTTCTATTTTCTATTACAGTTGCATTCATGCAAAACAAAGTATTTACATTAACTAGTTCAATGGTTTCGTTAAAAATGTCTGATTGATTCATGCAACAGTCTCGTCCTCGGTGAGGAGTTATCATGCACATGTCTGATAAGTTGCAGCATTTAATAGCAGTCTTATTCTGCAAAGAGATTTCATCTGTTTCGTAGGCATATTGTACATATAATCGTCCTGGGCCACCAGTTGTCATCCAGAGATTGACCCTGGTGAAAATGCTGTTCAGTACCACACTTCTGTCCGGATGGGCAGCTAAAGTTCCTGGGTTCTATCTTTGGTATCATTTTTTCAACTCCAGGTTCCTTTACAACCAGTGTCATTACAGTTAACCCTTTGAATCCTTCCTCCAGGGGTAACTAGCTCTGCCAAATGGACCATAAGACACACCAGCATTCCTTTTAAAATCCATTGCTGGACCTAGAAAGACACAAATTTCATTATTCTTGAAGATAACATTTATGTGCAGGCACGTATTCCCATTTTTCTTTCCCTGATCCGATGACTAGCACAGTGTTGTCCTTCCCATGGCTATCACTTCAGCCAGCTTCGGTGCGGGCCATTGGACTAGTGATCCACACCTAGCTCCATTATTAAAATTGTCGTGGATCCAAACCTCTTGTCTTCTTTGTCAAAGTACGGGGCCTCCCTTAGTAATCAACAACTGTGCAACCCTGTCATGTGGCTGGATAAGAAAGCTGAAAAGACAATGGACATACATACACAACTCTACCCTCCAGCATAACTGATTACTTACTGAGGGCAGAAACCCTTGTACCAATAATAGGTGTGAGATTCAACTGTTTGCACTAGAGAAAACAGAAGGGCTTGGGCTGGGTTATGCTGTTAAAATACCTTGGGTCTTTTCTAAAACCTGTCAAATACACATTTTTTTTTATACCCCTTTGGGGAAACAATGATGTACCTTGCAACCTTTATGGGTATTACACTGGAAGGGATGGAGGAAGGGTAGCTTACCCCCTCCCTCCAAGCTCCTACTGGTGGAAGACACAGCTCGAGGTGCAAGAGACAGCTCGAATACTGTAGCAATAAAAAGGTTAGCTGTGAAACACAGACAAACAACAAAAAAAACAAACACACACCAGTTTAAAAATAAAACAAGATTATTTCCATAGGATAAAAGAAGCCAAGCGTCCTTGGGTTCCCTTATCCTAAGCATGACAAAATGTCCAGATTGATGGTAATACCGTACGTACGTATCTCTTAAAATACCTTTCAAAAAGACAAAAAAAAAATGATTACACCATGGTCACACATAAAAACAAAAGCCATTGTTTTTAACTGTAGATGGTAAACTCTCAAAACAGCTGTAATAGTCCTTTTTTCAAAATCGTACATATATATATACAATAAAAATATGGGAGATGATGAATAATTCTCCCTTCCAGCTGGAGTATTGCCTGTGTTGGCTGCAAGTCAGAAGCAGTGAGACGAGAAGAAAAGTTTGTTCCTTTCACTTAGAATACTAGTTTTGCAATAAAAGTCAAATTACATGGTTCACTCTTGGTGTGCTTTCATGAAAACATACATTTTGTGTGAAAAGTTGTGCTTTAGGCATGAAATACACATCAAGTTTGAACTGGTAGTAACATAAAATGTTGAAACACAAGAAGGTCAAATAACTTGCAAAAGGTCACAGTGTGCATGCAAGGGTCGTTCAAACCCAGCCATTCCTATAGTGTCCTTGAACACCACCAATATTAAAATATCTTTAAATAACAATAGAGCACGCAATTAAACTGCTGGCCAAGACAGTACACACACATACACATACACAAAAAGAAATACTTAACACAAAATAAGACTGACATTGTTTCACACCAATTTGCTGAGGTAATGCCCATAGTTTCATTAGAAAACTGTATGTGTTTTAGATATATGTGCTGCCTCCTGCCTGTCTTGTAACACTGACAATTTTAAACCAACACATTTATACATATTGCCATGCCAAATCTTTCCAGAACAAAACACTTTTTAAACACATCATCTGTAAGTGAACACATCTTGTATAACATAGATTACACCTTTTGGCACATAACTAAAATAAGGCACTCTGCCATTTTGCAAAAGTTTCTGGTTTTATGATAAAGCCATTTATAGCTGTTAACACATTACATTTTCACCTAGCAGTGGCTTGGCACGTTGCTTGCAAACTACAACTCTTTCTGCACATTGCAATCTATATGACGTCATAACTCTTCACCATCAACACTACCTGCTCCACCAAACAAAAGTTCTTCACTGACCCTATCTAGGCAGCACAAATGTTCCATTAAAAATAAAGCCAATTAAAACAGTCAGCTATGAGGCAAAGAAGCTTCTTCTTTCTTTTTTTTTACTGTAACATGTTGTGCACTGAAGGCAGTCAGTCCTATCTCACAACCTTGACAACAGAACATAATTACAGAACACAGATATAAGCTAGAAAATATGCATGAGAAAGACGGAACATTACCTTGTTTAGTATACATATTACAGAAATAAAACAGACAGACATAAAACAACTTTAAATAAAAAAAATTCAGACTTACCCGGTGCCAAGGTATTTTTCTTCTTCTTTTCCGATACACTAGTCTGAGTAAGAAAACTGACTGCAGGACCTTCATGATAATTTCCAAACACTGCAGCTATTAACCCTTTTAAAGGTTTTAACCCTTTCAAAGGTTTTCTTTTGGCCATTTTAGTAACCTGCCAAACCAAGTCTTTTTCCAGAGCTCTGGTTTGTAGTTTAAAAACAAAACAAACAAAAATCTCTAACAGTACTAGGTTGAGATCCATCTGGTAGAGGTCCCCAGTACTTGGGTTTGGGATCAAATGTTTCAGCCTCTATAGGAGGCAAGGGAACTTGAAATTGATACAAAAACTTGAAACTACACAGATAGGCAACATGGGGGATTTTCAAATCATCCTGTCTGTAGTCACCTACTGTGCATACATCCACAGTAGTTTATTTTCTTTCTAGATGTTGCTTATCTAACTTCATTTAATCAGCGCTGCTTTTCTCCTAAAGCAGCCTGAACTGTGAAAGCCATCATTGGCTCTAACAGTATATACTTGCAGCAAGCACAAATTACAAGTACAAAGGGCAGTTGCCCTTGCTTGTTTGAGAGACTTTCCTTAATACATCTTTTCACATATTCTTTCACAGTTTCATCAAAGAGAAAAGATAGAAAAAAGAACTCATCCTTTTTCCTAAAAATAGACATTTTATTTTCGAATCCTGCCGACTACGCCAAAAATGTTCTGCCAACTCAAACCAGGCAGCTATTTACTCACTACACTCACATACACACAATAACAATACAATAAGTACAGCAAGCCAAAGCTTTATTATAACAAAATATAATACAAAGGTTATACATCACCGATTCAATAAAGCATCATCCAAGCCCTCTTCCAATGGCTGGGAAGCCCCCTTGTCAGCCTGGCTAGGAGTCTCTCGAACCGGGAACTGGCCCCACAGTGATGCATCCACCCTGCAGGAGAGGCTTCAAACCAGGCATCTGGAAAGTCCCATTTTATATGTTTTATCTGGTATTTAGAAATGCTAAACCACCATGTCCTAAGCACTGGCCAGGTGCCCAGAACATCATGAGCCAAACAATGCCAGAGATTCCAAAAGAAAAGTCTCATAACATCTTGTACAAAACATCTTATATAACTATGATTAAGCATTAAGCATTTCAAAATGGAATAATATCATACAAAATGGAGTGACAATAATCAACACAATACATATATATATATATACACATCAGGGTCACTGGCCCTAAATTGTATGTTCTTCTGAGCTTTGCCACTATCTATAGTCTTGCACTGTTTGTTTCTCCCTGCATGCTTTGTATTCCTGGTGTGGAGCCTTTGCAAAAGAGTCTTTGACTCAAAGGGTTGTAATTCTGATTGCCTAAATAAATAAATAAAAATAAAATACAAGAGACTGCCCAGCAGCCAGCCAAATGGCATCATTATAGCCTGCTTGGACGTCTTCCAGCACACTTTACACTGAGTCTATCTTTCATGTAATAACCCCCCCCATGTAGTGCACTCCCAACCTCACTAAAATGTGCAGACACCGGGGTGCTCTCCCTCCGGTGATGCCATACATATGTGCCACTGGTTCTGAACACATTATCAATTACCCCCCATACTGAGACCCACTTTGAATGGCATCTTTCATGTAACTCTCCCACCAGTGTACTGCACCCCCAACCCACTTAGAATGTGTGTGACACTGCCCAGAAGCCAGCTGAGCATTGTCATTATGAACCTGCTTGGATTTCTTCCAGCACATTTCCCACTAAGTCCATCTTTCATGTAATAAACCCCCAATGTAATGCACTCCCAACCCCCTTAAAATATGCAGACACTAAGGTGCCCACCCTGGTACTGCTGAACATCTGTGCCACTGGCTGAAAACACGTTATCAATTCCCCCCACGCCAAGACCCACCGTGAATGGCATCTTTCATGTAACCCCCTCCACCAATGTAATGCACCCAACCCCCTTTAAATGTGCAGACACATGAGTGCCCACCTCCAGTGCCACCAAACATCTGTGACACTGGGGTGCCCAATCCCCAGTGTCACCTTTGCTGTAAGACAAAAAATGGTCCTCATAGTCTTTTTGTTTTTTTATAGTTTTACCCTAAAAAGCAAAAAAAAAAATTCATCAATGTTTTTTGATGCTGACCCCGTTCCCCTGACCCACGACCCACCACACCACAACCCCCTAATCAGTACTCACCCACCACATTCTCAACTGCCTTGAAATAGCCCACCATTGTTTTGGTACAAAACATGTTCTTCTCCTTTAATGCTGGCTGTGAACTAAAGAAACAAGGTAAGTGCAGCTAATGTATTTTAATGCATTTAGAATGTTAACTCATAACTTTGTCATTTATTAATATTTTTTCACCAGATTTTTGACATAGCCTATTTTGCACCCACCTCATGAACAAGGTAGGTGCAATTTTTGAAATCCAGTCTAAAATGTGATTTTGCACTCACTCTGCAAAATCACTTTTTGGGCAGGTTTTGAAAATGTTTACCAATCAAGGTTCATGAGGTGGAGTCATACGAAGACTAGGGCCCAGATATTCAAAGGGGTTGCACCATGCACAACCCCCCAATGCACCCCGGCATGATATTCAAAGTGGCAAGTTGTGCTGCGCAAATCCCGATACTCCGGGGTGCAATGGTAATGTATGTAGCGCAAATGCAGGGGGGCGAGCCCATGCATATGCGGCACATCCCAATATTCAGCCTGGGATGTGTGGTGTATGTGTTGGCACAACCCTGATGTGCACCGCATATGGGGGCACAATGTTGAGCCCATGAAAAGGAGGAACAAATCCTGGCCACCCACAGGTGGGCTGCTGCACGTGCAGGTGCAACGCCGCTCCCGCAAGCTGTGGGTGGCCACCCAACCAGCAGGGACACCATCCAGTAGCACACACACCCTCCCCATTGCCCAATGTGACCCTCCCCCCAGTATGCCCGATCGTGGGCTTATGAAATTAAATTATAACCTTGCGGTCTAGTGGTCCCCCCCGGATGCCTGATCATGGGCTGTAGACACTGACAATTCCACACCTGGTGGTTCATTGGAATCCCCCTCCCTCTCGTGTCACCCAATCTCAGGCATCCAAAATAAATATAATCTCCCGGTGGTCTAGTGGTATCTCCCACCCTCCGCATACCCGATTGCAGGCAAATGTTATATTAAACTCCCTGGTGGTCTAGTGGTATCCCCCTTCCTCCCATGTCACCTTATCGCGGGCATCCAACATGAATCTATTCCCCAGTGGGCCAGTGATAACTCCCTCTCCTCCACCCACAGAGGACCCCTGACACCCAGCTCCACCCCATCATCGGCAGGCGGCTGCACTCTACCTGCATACCGCCTGGCCACCTGCTGACTGTCAGCGTACAGTATGTGTTGCACACCTATTTTTCCACAGTGTGGACCAATAGGCCTGCAGACCATACTGGACTACACAGAGCATCAATATGTGAATGAATGCTCATTCACATATTGTGCCTGTGTAGTACAGTATGGTCTGCAGGTCCATTGGTCCACACTGTGGACCAATAGATGTACAGCACATACTGTATGCTGTCAGTGGGTGGCAGGGGTCCTCTTTGGGTGGAGGGGAGGGGGGTACCACTGGCCCACTGAGGAATAGATTCATGTCGGATGCTCACGATCGGGTGATACAGGAGGGAAGGTGATGCCAGTAGACCACCTGTAGACCACCAGGGAGTTAAATATAACATTTGCCTGTGATTGGGCATATGGCAGGTGGGGGATACCACTAGACCACAGGGGGATTATATTTATTTTGGATCCCCAAGATCAGGTGACATGAGAGGGAGGGGGATTCCAATGGACCACCAGGTGTGGGGTTGTCATTTTCTACAGCCTGCAATCGGGCATACGGGGGAGGGCACTAGACCACCAGCAGCTTACAGTGGCAATGCAGGGTGCCATGTGTATTTTACCAGGCTGCCCTGTGCAATTCATGCAAATGGGCCATAATGACATGCAAATGGCCCCATTTGGGCCTTGCATATGTTATGGCTCATTTGCATGCCCTCTTCTGAATATCGTGGATGCTGCACCCAGTGCAACTGCAGTTGTGCTGGCGCAACCCCGGTGCTCCCTATCTGTAGCTTGTGCCAGCACATTGTCACTGCACCATGTGCATTCCCTGCCATATTCAAAGGTGCTGCGCCATGGTGCATCGCCGTTGAATATCACCTGGTCCTGGCCCCGGCATATCCCAGATGCACCACGCCCATGATTGTGCCATTGCCAAGTGCAGTCTGAATATTCAGGCCCATGTTGAAAAGTTGGTGAAAAAATATGGTCAAATGACCAAGTTATGAATAGACGTTGAACTATTTCAGTGTTCACTGATAACTTGCTGTTTTTTAATATTTTTTCATTAAACTTTCAACATGGTCTTTTTTGGACCCAACCTCATGAACAAGGGGTATTTTTTTCAGATCTGGGCCAAACAATGAATTTGCAGTTGCTCATTCACCTTTTGGACAGGATTTGAAAATTTTCACCTACCAAGTTCATGAAGTGGGGTCATAGGAAAACTAGGTTGAAAACATGGGGTCAAAATCTTAAACACCAAAGCTATGGAGGTACATTGAAAATGTTCAGTTTGTTTACAATTTTAGTAATTTTCAATATTTTGATCCTACATTTTCAACATAGCCATTTTTTCACACCATGTGATGAACGTGTAAGAGCAGGTGTGGGAAGTTATAACTCAGATACAGCTTGCAGTGCAAAACACACAAAGTTCTTGTGTGAATTTTATTCAAATAATAAAATTAAAAATAATAAAAATAAATCAACAAAAAGGTAACTTCTGAGCTTCAGCACTCTCTTTTATTACAAAGTGCTGCCACAGAGTGGACAGAGCTTAGGCTTCAGCACATCCACCATCATCTGTGATCAAAACCTGATTATCTAGATCCAGAAGTGTCTTTTATATCTGAGCTAAATCAATCACTCAATCAATCAATATCTTTATTTAACCAGGTGGAACATCATTGAGCAAAGCTCACTTATACTGTAAGATGGATCTGGAGTAAATACATAACACAAGAAGCGAACATCAATTAGTAATAGGCATAAGTACATTGGCATAAAGCATTCAGTATAAGCAAAAAACATAACATGGTTTGATAAGGCAGCTTCATGGTAGACATTAGTGAAGCACAACAGCAGCATATGTTACAGGCATAATGCAATGGTAGGCAGTATCCAGCTAAATGCAAATTCTTTACAAGATAAGTACACAAATAAAAATGATAGACTACTTTCATATTGACTGAACTGTCTAATCAGGCAAAGCATTGTGTAGCATTTAAGTAGATTGCACAGCAAGGACATTACAAACACAAGGTGTACAGAGGATACAGAATGTAGGCAGGAGTTAGTATAGGGAATGATTACACAGGACGGGGTGGGGAGAGGAGAAGGAGCCTACAGCACAACATGGGTTTATACCAACAAGGTGAAGGAGGGAGGAAGGGTATAGTAGCATATAAATTGGGGGAGGCAGTCAGGGGAATAGGTAAATTCAGAATTAGGGGTGACATCATACGTCAGCTAATCCACCCCATATTCTAATACAGAAGTTTCCTACTCTAATACATTGAGTTGGGGGATCAGCTGGATCATATATCATAATGACATTCGTACTGAAAATTCATAGATAAATATTTAGGTATAGAATGGAACAAAAAAGAGAAAACTACCTTAAAAGGCTTAAGGGTCAATTAAAGACCCAAACTCCTCCCTCCAGATAATGACATCACTATGCTTTATCCTATAATTATTCCTCAGAAAGGAGCCACTGGCACTTAAGAGCACATGAGAGAACAGAGGATATGCTGTTGGACCAGGTATGCAGACTGACCTTAAACCAGGAAGTGCATATGCTTTAGTCTTTATAACGTAGTAATGTTATTTCATATCACTTTGCCCCTTACAGAAGATGAAAGAAAAACAATTTAAAACAACTGCTTGAATGTGTTTTTAGAGAAGAGTAATGTACTAAATTCTAAAACTATCCTTCTCTACATTGCTTTATACTTAGAACAATTGGCAAGAATTTCCAGCCCTAAGGCTGAATTCTCATCCGGGTGTTTATTCCTAATATGGGGTGTTGGAGAATATTATGGTGTGTCTGAAGTGAGTAAAACACAGAGTGAAAAGCATAAACACCCCTGCTACTTTAATTCTCCTTGTTACCTACAGTATAGTAAATTAATACTCATCTCTATTTCTTTAACATCGTGAGCCAAGTATTGTACTAAGTGGCTTGTGCATAGACATTTCATTCAGGGCAGGCTGCAACGTAATGCCGCTCTGAAATACAGCAGTTCCCTTGTCTCAGAGTGTGGATTAGTGTTTGTGCCATTACCCATTGGGTGTGCCATATGCTTTGGTAGCGTTCTCACAGACCACACGCCAAACCAAGAAGCAGCAGGATACGTAGACCTAAAGGGGAGAAATAGGAACTGCTGAGGAGCTTGGAGTGCTGCACCTAGCAACAGGTAAGGAACAAAAGGGGGTATCCTTGCAAACTGCAAACAGCGGTAGTATCAAGAGCAGTTCTCAGGACCAAACATAGGAACTTCCTATTACTTCTTCTTACAGTAACTCAAGTACTACAGAAATAAACAGAGAGAGGGCTCAACTTCCCACTCCACATATAGTGGGCCGGGTACCAACCTTTTCCTCTAGCTGTCTGTTAGATAGCATTTCTAAATATGTACCCAGGCATGTGCATTTATCATATGAGCAACCATACTTGTAAGCTTACTTTATGCTTGTACTATATGTTTGTTATGTTCAAGGCACAATGGGACTTCTAACAGGTACAACCCTTTAGTCCAGGCACTGACATACCTTGGAGGCATAGAAGCACTCCTATTCAAACACCACCAAGGACAAAAGAGGAAAATTAGCAGGGTAGGATAGAAAATAAGGTACCATGACAAGAGGCCACCCAATCATGGTAGAGTTCGGAAAGAGTCAAGGGAGACTCGAGAAAAGAGATGCTACTGCAATAGACTAAGAAAAACTAAAGGGCTAGAAAGAATGAATGTCCCATGGCGTTTTTTTTTGGGGGGGGGATTATGTCACAAACCCACATGGTTAAGCGAAAACCAGTGGAATACATATTTCTGTACTGGTTTTTAAGACAATCTGTCCAAAAACTGTTGGGTAGGATGGAGCTTCCGCCCACCTTCTCTTGGAAGCTCCACCCCAGGGTCTCCCTATAAAAAAATACAAATCGTTAAACAACGGGATGTAATGCTGCAAACCCTTGCAATATTATAATCACATCTCAATAACTCTGGGATGTCTACATTTTGTGAAGTGCAAGATTTTCATATTATCTTATATACTCCATAATCAACAATATTTTATACATGTTACTGATCAGTACCAGCCCCATGACGGGACAAAAAAATCAGCATTCACATGTTCCGTCCCAGCCCTGTGCTTCACTGTAAATTTCTATGGTTGAAGGGCTAGGTACCATCTCATGATACAATTATTCTTATCTTTCATTTGTGAGATGAAGCACAGTGTGTTGTGGTCAGTTATCAATGTGAATGTGGATCCTCATAAGTAAAACCTTAATGCCTCAATAGCCCATTTGGCCGCTAGACATTTCTGTTCTACAGTGGAGTACTTCTGCTCCCTGTCATACAATTTACAAGATATGTAAACCACAGTATGTTCTTCCCCATTAATTGTCTGACTTAAAACTTCCCCAATGCCAGTCCCAGATGGATCCGTGTGGACCTCAAAGGGGTAGGTAAAGTCTTGACTTCACAATACTGGGGAGGAGCATAAAGCTGCTTTTATCCTCCTAAATGCCTCCTCACTTTCTGATGTCCATTTTTCTTGATTACCATACTTCTTTTTAGTTAAATCAGTTAGCGGGGCTGCAAGAGTAGCAAAGTTGGGAATAAATCGTCTATAATATCCAGCTAATCCTAGAAAAGACAGGACATGTTTCTTTGTAATGGGAACTCGACACTGGGCCACTACTTCAACCTTACTGATTTCTGGTTTAATCAGACCATTACCCAGTATGAACCCTAGATATCTGGTCTCTTGCATGGTGATGGTACATTTTGTGGGGTTGATTGTCATCCCTGCCTGCTGTATTCATGTCAAAACTGCTCTTAGGTGTTGCAAATGGGTATCTCAATTTGGACTGAATATAACGACAAAGTCCAGGTGTACTGCACAAAAATTAATATGGGTGCCAGCACCTGGTTCATGTATCGCTGAAATGTAGCTGGGGCCCTGTGGAGCCCAAAAGGCATAGCCCAAAACTGGTATAAACCCATAGGGGTGCTGAAAGCAGTTTTTTCTTTGGCAGATTCCTCCAAGGGAATCTGCCAATGTACCTTTGTCAGATCTAGGGTAGAAATGAATTTGGCATTTCTGATTCTATCCAAAATATCATCCACCTGGGGCATGGGGTAGGCATTGAACTGGGCAACCTGATTTAGATCCCAAAAATCCAGGCATTACTTTTTGCCTCCTTCTTCAGTACAGTTACCATAGGGGAACCTCAAGGACTCTTCGAGGGCTCTATGATATTTAATGCTCTTAACTTTTGAATTTCTTTCTGGACATCAACCTGAATTCTTTTGGGGAGCCGATATGTTTTTTTTCTAATAGGTTGTGACTCAGTACATATCTGGTGCTCTACTCCCTTAGCCAGTCCGGGCTTACTGGTAAAGGTGGCTTTAACTTCTTGTATCAAAGACCACAACTCTGACTGCTTGATTTTGTTTAGGTCAGGGTTCATGGTTACTGACTCTGTCCCCTTCTCAGCTTCCGATCTCCCATAGGCTATTTCCAATTCTGCATCTCTTATTTTTGGCATTACCATCATTCCTAGTCCTGGGTTAGATCTCTCATGCCAACGTTTTAACAGATTGGCATGATAGATCTTCCTACCTAGCCTTTTGTCAGGGGTCTCGATTTCATAGGTGACAGACCCTGTCTCTTGTAGGACTTTACAGGGTCCCTGCCACTTCATCAATAACTTGTGCATGGACATGGGCAACAATAACAACACCTGATCCCCTTGGGAAAAAGATTTCCTACTGGCAGTTCTTTTGTCATACCTTTCCATTTGGTTCATCTGAGCCTCTATCCCTGCCTCATCATGGGCCTTTTGTGTGTATAAGACCAATCTTTGTCATAACTGCCGCACGTAATGGGCTATACTGGGAGATTTCATATCCTTACCTTTGTCTCAATACTCCTTAAGAACATCCAGAAGGCCCCTGAGAGTTCTACCAAAAAGAAGGGCAAAGGGGGAGTACCTGGTGGAAGCTTGGGGTACTTCCCAGTAAGCAAACAAAAGAAAGGGGAGCTATTTATCCCAGTCCCTTCCTTCATCCTGAACAAACTTCTTGATAATTTGTTTCAGGGTTTGATTGAATCTCTTGACTAAACCATCCATCTGGGGATGATAGGGAGATGTTCCAATGGCTACTATCCCCAGAAGGCGGTAGAGTTCTTTCAGCAATTCTACATGAAAATTGCTCCTTCTGCCCATTAGGATTTCCCTGAGAATCCCTACCCAGCTAAAAAGTTTTACTAATTCTTCTGCAATCTGGAGGTGGTAACAGACCTCACAGGTATTGCTTCAGGGCACTTGGTGGAGTAATCACACACCACCAAGATGAATCTGTTAACCTTTGCACTTTAATCAAGGGGCCCCATCATGTCCATCCCTATCCTCTCGAAGAGAGTGGTTACTAATGGTAAGGGTGCAAGGGGTACTATATCCCTTTTTTCTTTCTGGGCAGTTAGTTGACAATCAGGACATTCCTGACAATACCGAGCTATGTCTTCATGTGTCCCAGGCCAAAAGAACCTTTGCAGGATTCTGCTTAATGTCTTGTCCCTCCTTGTATGCCCTGCCTATGGTACATCATGACCTAAGGCCATGATATACTGCCTACTACATAGGGACACCATTAGTTGCTCAACTCTCTCCTTAGTATCAGGGTTGGTACATATCCTATACAGGAGACCATTGACCATTTTCATTTCTGGGGCACCTTGTTTACTCCCTTTTCCCACCTGTTGAAAACAAGGTTTCAGAATGGTATCATTCTGTTGTTACATATACATGTCAGCCTTCACATATACACTGTTATTTTCATCAGGCAGTGCTTGTTTCTCTCTATGCCATTCCCATTGTAGTCTGTTTTTGGCATTTAGAGATATCTTATTTTTTCCTGGAGTATTAATCAGATCCCCTTCAAATGGAAACACATCTCCCAATAATGGCTCCTTTTTACTCTGGGCACTAGTGGTCACTGCAGATAAAGTTCTTTGCTCCAGGAGTAAGGATGAAAATTCTGGAAAGTCATGTCCAATGATCACTGGGATGGGTAATTGTGGTACCAATCCTACAGTTACTACTGAGGTTTTTCTTCTCACCACAATAGTAAGGTTAGTTGTAGGGTGTTGGTGCGTGTCTCCATGAATGCAGACCACGTTCATAGCAGGTCCCTTTTTAGCAATCTCTGCTAAATCAGTTCAAACAAGGGTATTTTTGCTACCAGAGTCAATGAGTCCTACCACAGTTTGTCCTTTTACTTGTACTTCTGTAACCTAATACCCAGGATTCAACAGAGCCAAGTGGGCATTGTCAGTTTTCTTAGAGGGGGTAGAAAGGGCAATATGTCCAAGTCCCTTACAATTATGACAGATTATGTCTGGGGGGAAATGTTCTCATCCCTGGGCCACCTTTCCCCTCATATCTCTTTGTAGGAACAGTCTGATTGGGTCTTACTGGAGTAGACTGGGGTTTCATAGTAGGTTCCGACGACCTTTGTCCTCCTCTTCTGTAAGGATGATGTGTGACCTGGAACTCTTCTGCCAAAGTCACTGCTACCTCTGAGGATTCTGAATTATGCTCTTTTATCCAAATTTGTACATCCATGGGCAAAATCTGCAGAAACTGTTCTACAACAAAGGTTTCAATAATGTCCATTCTAGATTTCCCTTCTGGCTGTATCCATTTTAAGCAAAGTTCTCTTAATCTAACATAGGTCTCTCGGGGTGGGTCATGGGCCTGGTGTTTCAGGGCACAGAACCTTTGCCTATACGTTTCTGCATTGATATCATAACATTTCAATATCTCCTGCTTAACAAAGTCATAATCATCAGCCAGGCAGGGATCCGTATTCTCATATGCTAACTGGGCCTTTCCTGACAAATAAGGTGCAAGGCATAACACCCATTGTGTTGTAGGCTAATCACACGCTTTGGCCACCCTCTCAAAAGTGGTCAAATAGGCCTCTATATTGTCAGAGGAAGTAATTTTGGACAGTTTAATGTCTTTTGGGTTGGGTGTGGTACTGTGTCCCCCATTTCCGTGCCCTGCCCCCAAAGTCTGTAACAATTGTAATGTCTCTTCCCACCTCATATCTTGTCTTCTGCACTCGTGTTCTCTCTCTGGGGCATCAATGTCTCTCTGTCTCTCAATTTCCATTTGACGTACTGCCAACCAATGAAAGAGATTGGATAGGCCTTCTAGGGATATCTCACTGGTTTCAGCACATTGCTCCCTTTGCACCACCTCCTCCTCCTCCTCCTTGCTGTCCAAGTTGTCCTTTGGAGTCCTCTGGCACACATCTGGTCCCAATCCTGGGAGGAGGTGCTTGCCCGTCTTCTCTGTCTGGGATCGGGTAACTGTACCCATCTTCTTCGTATCATCTGTTCCTTCTGCCATGTCTTTTGGTTATCACAGTACCAGGTCTGGTACCATTTCTGGCCTCCCTCAGTATACCTTGGATGACCAGAATCCCACTGCTAACACCAATTTATGTTAGCGGGCATGGAAAGTGATAACTCAGACACAGCTTGCAGTGCAAAACATACAAAGTTCTTGTGTGAATTTTATTCAAATAATAAAATTCAAAATAATAAAAAGAAATCAACAAAAAGGCCACTTCTGAGCTTCAGCACTCTCTTTTATTACAAAGTGCTGCCACAGAGTGGACAGAGCTTAGGCTTCAGCACATCCACCATCATCTGTGATCAAAAGCTGATTATCTAGATCCAGAAGTGTCTTTTATATCTGAGCTAAACCAATCACTCAGTCAATCAATATCTCTGTTTAGACAGGTGGAACATCATTGAGCAAAGCTCATTTACGAGATGGACCTGGAGTAAATACATAACACAAGAAGCAAACATCAATTAGTAATAGGCATAAGTACATTGGCATAAAGCATTCAGTATAAGCAAAAAACATAACATGGTTTGGTAAGGCAGCTTTATGGTAGACATTAGTGAGGCACAAAAGCAGGGTATGTTACAAGCCTAATGCAATGGTAGGCAGTATCCAGCTAAATGCAAATTCTTTTCAAGATAAGTACACGAATAACAATGATAGGCTACTTTCGTATTGACCGAAAGGTTTGATCAGGCAAAGCATTGTGCAGTATTTATGTAGATTGTGCAGCAAGGACATTACAAGCACAGGGTGTACAGAGGATAGAGAATGTAGGCAAGAGTTAGTATAGGGAATGATTACACAGGACGGTGTGGGGAGAGGTGAAGGAGCTTACAGCACAACATGGGTTTATACCAACAAGGTGAAGGAGGGAGGAAGGGAGGTTATAGAAGCATATAGGTGGGAGGAGGCAGTCAGGGGAATAGGTAAAGCTGGAGTTGGGGTGACATCATAGGTCAGCTGATCCACCCCATATTCTAATACAGAAGTTTCCTACTCTAATACATCGAGTTGAGGGATCAGCTGGATCGCAGATCATAATGATATTCATACTGAAAAGTCATAGATAAACATTTAGGTATAGAATGGAACAAAAAAGGAAAAACTACCCTAAAAGGCTTAAGGGTCAATTAAAGACCCAAACTCCTCCCTCCAGGTAATGACTTCACTATGCTTTATTCTATAATTATTCCTCAGGAAGGGGCCACTGGCCCTTAAGAGCACAACAGAGGCAGAGGATATGCTGTTGTACCAGGTATGCAGACTGACCGTAAACCAGGAAATGCATATGTTTTAGACTTTATAATGTAGTAATGTTATTTCATATCACTTTGTCCCTTACAGAAGATCAAATAAAGAAAAACAATTTAAAACAATTGCTTGAATGTGTTTTTAGAGAACAGCAATGTACTAAATTCTAAAACTATCCTTCTCTATATTGCTTTATACTTAGAACTATTGGCAAGAATTTCCAGCCCTAAGGCTGAATTCTCATCCGGGCGTTTATTCCTATTATGGGGTGTTGGAGAATATTATGAGGTGTTAAACACAGTGTGAAACACATAAACACCCCTGCTACTTTAATTCTCCTTGTTACCTGCAGTATAGTAAATTAATACTCGGCTCTATTTCTTTAACATCTTGAGCCGAATATTGTACTAAGTGACTTGTGCATAGACATTTCATTCAGAGTGGGCTGCACCATAATGCCGATCCGAAATTCAACAGTTCTCACTGCATGTCACTCATCTCAGAGTGTGGATTAGTGTCTGTGCTATCACCCATCGGGTGTACCATATGCTTCGGTAGAATTCTCTCAGACCACACGCCAAACCAAGAAGCAGCAGGATGCATAGACCTAAAGGGGAGAAATAGGAACTGCTGAGGAGCTTGGAGTGCTGCACCTAGCAACAGGTAAGGAACAAAAGGGGGTATCCTTTCAAACTGCAAGCAGCGGTACTATCAGAAGCAGTTCTTGAGACCTTTTACCAAACATAGGAACTTCCAATTACTTTTTCTTACAGTAACTCGAGTATTACAAAAATAAACAGACAGAAGGCTCAACTTCCTGCTCCACATATAGTGGGCGGGGTACCAGCCTTTTCCTCTAGCTGTCTGTTAGATAGCATTTCTAAATATGTACCCAGGCATGTGCATTTAACACCACCAAGGACAAAAGAGGAAAATTAGTAGGGTAGGATAGAAAATAAAGTACCATGACAGGAGGCCACCCCATCATGGCAGAGTTTGGAAAGAGTCAAAGGAGACTCGAGAAAAGAGGTGCTACTGCAGTAGACTAAGAAAAACTAAAGGGCTAGAAAGAATGAATGTCCCGTGGTGTTAGGGGTGGGAATTCTGTCACAACGTGATGAGTGTCATTTTTCCAAACCAGCTCTACGATGCCAGTTCGACATCAATTTCGTCAACCAGCATCACAGCAATGGAATTGAAGAGAACCGTAAGTTTCAGTTGACATAAATCTTGATGGACTTCCGGTCCATCTTTCTATTGGGGGACATTGCCCCCCGCACCCACCATTCTAATTATAATCAACTCCAAGTCAGAGTTGATTCGGGGAAGGGAACAGGACCTGGAGACAGTGTGCCCCTGTCTCTGGCACTGTATTGGTGTTGCTGTCTGGGGGGGGGGGTATACCTTCCAATCCTTCCTAAAAAGTGTTTTTGCTCTTGTGGCACAAAAGGACATTTCAGTCAATATTTTATAAATGACACCTGTCATGTTCAGATGGGTCATAAAAAGACTATTTTAAAAAATTTGAGGTCCAAATGTAAAAAAAAAAAAAAAAATGTATGAAGAAATGTAGTGCATAGGGCTAGCCGTTGGCCCAGCAAGTAGCGTGTTGGATTCCCATGTCAGTGACTCAGGTTCAGGGATGAGCTCAAGGAATCAGTTGGACCATACAAGGATGGGGGCCAGCACTATCCTGCACCACCTCTCTAAGCCTGGTAAGGTATTGTGCAGTATGCTGTCACACAGGTGACACTGTGTGATGAGCAGAGTAACCTTCCCTCACAAGGGGTACATCTCATAGCCTACTTTTGTAATCAAGTACTCATGTCATTAAACATAACTACCACTCACAATTTCTAAAAATCCCTTCTCTTGAGCCTAAACATTCAATGCACTTACTGCATTCATACTCTGGATGTAGTAGGATGATGTTATCACATATTTGCAATGCTAAGTACCACATCACTGTGCAAATATATTTCATTTTTGCATAGTGTCCATGGCATGAGACTGGGACTTTTAAAACCTTCAAAATCCTGTATCTTGCTTCAGAAATGAAAATATGTAAGACAAACATAACTATTCACTGACTCCATTGCAAACTATCTCTTACTACAGTACTACTCTGCCTTCGTCATTCTCTACAACTCAACCAACCTGTCTGAGACAACGTGCAAGCAAACATTTGACACTGACAAATGCTTGTTCTTCTTGGGCTGAGCACATCCTCAGTTCCTTGGAGGGCAACAGTACTAAATGAGTTCTCACCTTCATGATGTTCCCTAGCCAATAAGATCACTTCCTGCTGTTTCAGTAGCCAACAAGAGAGTGTACCTGTACTGCTAGTTCATGAAAAGCTGCTGCTTGCCTTGTTGCATTGTTATATTTCAAGTTGCCTACTGTAGCTATTTTATGCTGTTAGTTTACTGAGGCTGGTAGATGAAGGTTGTTATTATGTAACCCTGCTGTTCCTGCCACACTGTGCTATAAATTACCCTGCTGGACTGACCCTGGTCCTGTGTATGTATAATTAACTCTCCCATCTCATACTGTGCTGCAGGCTGGACAGAGGCATCAGTGACATGTGTTTTACTTCCCCTTGCTGCAGTGTGATTGGTTCACAAAAATACATTGCTGCAGTCTGAATTGTGCTTGGAACCCTGCCCCTGCAATTATGATCAGTGGGTTTGCTTCATGAACTGTTTTGATTTGTACCCTCTGATTTTATTTGCATATACCGCTATAGGTTTGGAGAGTTTTTAATTGTTGGTCACAAGGACATTTCAGATCCACATTTGCAGTGTCAGTGGCTCAGTAGGTAGCACACTCACCTCTGAGGCTGGGAGATCAGAGGGCTGTGGGTTCAGTTCCCACATCTGGCACTTGGGTTAATATCCCAATACTGACACTGTAGTGTAGCATGAGAGGGGTGCTGCACTTCTGAGGTGCTGTCTTTCGGATGAGACGTTAAACCGAGGTCCCATCTGCCTGGATTGGTGGTAGTTCAGGTTGATGTTAAAGATCCCATGGCACTTATCGAAAAGAGTAGGGAATTTCCCGGTGTCCTGGCCAAATTTCCCTCATTCACTAAAAATACCACCAACAGCTTAATCTGGTTCAAATTCAGTTGCTCACCATCTGTATCCCCCCCTTCCCCCGGTCGCCCCTGAAAAAGGGACTTCTAGGCCCAGTGGGCTTACCGGGTCAACAAAATTCAACAAAACAAACAACAAAAACAAACATTTCAAGGGTGATAATCCCTGTAGATGTTGACAGCGAACTTCACATTTCCTGTGTTATACAAACAATTTGATGTCCCTGTGTTGTGAGCAGTTTGATCAACCTTTATAACATGTAGTTTCAGTGGTTTTAGTTATAGTTAGTGGTGGGCGAAGTGGCCCCAATTCGCTCCGGGAAGTGATCCGCAGAGTGAAGGCGAATTTGCGGAGTGCTCTGCAACACGAAGCAGAGTACTTCGCATTACAATGGGTAAATATGAAGTCCATTGAAAATAATGACTTCATGTTACTCCTCGCCTTCCCAAACCACTACTCACTACATTTTCATGGGCGAGTACATTGAAAACAATGTACTTCGCCTTACTTCGCCTTGTTTTTAAGCTCCAAAGGCAAATTTTGCAGTGTTTCATGGGATTTCAGGTCACATGGGCTCTAGATTGTTCTGCACAGCCTCAGTTTGGGGTAGTGTGTGTAGGAAGCTGTAGGAGACAATCTGCTCTGAGAGCTCTCTGCAATTCAAACCTTCAAAAAGCTGTTAAAAAAGCCTTTTTGAGTAATTTTTTGCTGAAACTTTAGTTCATCGATTATAGGAAACCCTCCTGTGCTCATATCATCAAGCATTTATTGTTTGTGTATGGATTTTGAATGTTAATGTACAACATTCAGTCTGTGTACTGAGAGACAGTGGAAGTGTGCTTTGGGGGAGGGGTGTATCTGTGCTGTAGGTAGATTAACTTGGAGAAAAAGACAGTGCTTTCTTTTTTGGTGATATTTTTCTTGTTTAACTGTGTTAATATACACACAGTACTATTTTCAATATTTCTTGCCATTTTTTTGCTGTTTGTTGTGGTGCAGCAGAGCATAATTTTAGTTTGTTTAAAATATGTGGTTATACTACTGAAGTTTTCAATTTGCTATGCATTACTTAGTGTGTGAGTAAGTGTGTGACGTGTGTCATCAAATCAGACACCTTTTATTGTGCCACATAATTTCAGCAATGTGAAGCTGCTATCCACTGCAGCTATGTGATTTTTGTACTTCTTTGTGGTATCTTTACTGGAACTAGTACTAGTGACTGTTACTGCAACAGTACAGTACATTGCCCCCCGCTGCGGGCCCTGCCCCAACCGGTAAAGGCATTCTTTTCCAGATTTGAATTTCTGATGGTGAGCACTGGTTAGGTGTTGTGCCTTTGTGTCTGCATCTCCTCAGTGCACAGCACAATCTTAATCTGTCTGTGCATTTGCATCTCTTTAGGGCCCAATCTCCATTTGTAACTTACGTCACAGTTGTTTCTTTGGCTTCCCTTCAGAGTACTGGACAGGTGTGGTGCTTAATTCTGCATGAACATTGCACTCATTAATATACGTTTTTAAGTCAGGACCATCATCACGAGTCACTCGTGATACAAATCACGTTCTTCATCATCACGGTCACAAATGCAGTCACAAATCATGATTCAAGATCATTCATATTATGAATCACATTAATTTTTTTTCTAGTTACTTGGTTGTATTGTAAGCCTGTTTTGTAGTATCTCTCCAGGCTTCACCACTCCACCATTGTACTCATTGATACGTGTTTTTAAGTCTGGGAGTTTTAAGCTACAGCTCATCAAGGAAGTACAGCTGTAGGCGGTAAGCATTCACGTTTCTTCATCATCACGGTCACAAATGCAGTCACAAATCACGATTCATGATCATTCATGTTATAAATCACAACATTAATTTTTTTCAAGTTACTTGGATGTATTGTAAGCCTGTTTTGTAGTATCTCTCCAGGCTTCACCACCCCACCATTGTACTCATTGATACGTGTTTTTAAGTCTGGGAGTTTTAAGCTACAGCTCATCGGGGCCTGGGAAAGTACAGCCATAGGCATTCACGTTTCTTCATCATCACGGTCACAAATGCAGTCACAAATCACGATTTACGATCACGTCATGAATCACAACATAAATTTTTTTTAATAGTTACTTGGATGTATTGTAAGCCTGCTGGTCACGGTGCTGAACAGGGATGGGATCCACACCTGGGCCCGGGGGAACAGGCACATCCTGCTCCAGAGAACCTGGTGCTGGACTTGGTGGTGGTGGTGGTGGTTCAACTGCTGCAGAGTCAGGACAGGAGGAGGTGCTGGTCCTGCTTTGGGGGGGGGCACTCACAAGTTTTGAGCAGTCCAACAGGAATGGGTGCCCATGCCCTCCACACATGCACACGGTACGATGCTGACCACTACCACACTCTCCCAGAGCTGCCCCATCCCGGATATTCCCTCATCCAGGTCCATCTCTTCTACTGAGCTCCCACAATCTGAGCAATCACTACTCACACTGTCACACAACACACACACACATACACAGTCACACAGACACAGACAAACAACTAACTACTTATAAAGGTAAGAAAACTAAAATTTACAGAAAGAACAAATTAAGTAAAAAAGAGTACTGAAAAGACAAAAAAAAGCTGTTGGGTCTAAATCAAAGTTTAAATCTCCTCCTCACTCTGATCTAAAAGTATCAGCAGTCACAAAACACACTACTCTCTCTCTGTCTGCACAGGAGAAAGTAAAAGTGTCTGCTTGTATGACTCACTTTCTTCCTGCCTAGCTAAAGAGCATGTGACTTACAGTACTGTAAGCCATGTGATGTGTGGGGGCTGCCAAATCTGAAACACCAAGTGGATCACTTAGAATCCTAATGAGGAATGCGAAGTCCATTAAAAACAATGACTTAGCCTTACTTGGGTGTCATTCAGCCCAGCAGTGGTATTGACAAGCGAGATTAGCATTTGCATTCCTACTCGCGTGGCCAAGTAGCATCGCTATGCTCACTACAGCACTTCGCCAGTGAATTTTAAATTCTGCATCTCTGGTTATAGTTAGATAATGTGTATGTGTGGTTAGTGGGTTGCATTGCCATTGGTGTGTGTGCCCACGTGGTTTTAGTTATTAATTTATTTAATTATGTATTTAAAAGTCTAACCAGGGAAGACATACAGAGCTTATAACAGCTTGTTTCCAGATGAGTCCTGGGGTGAGGGTGTGCAGAAGAAAATGGAATAGGTAAAAGAATAAAAACAACATGAACAGAATATATCATTAAGTCAATAGCAAGTAATGTAGTTCTTTAGCACAGGAGCAAAAGCACTACTGTACATTACAGTTGTGCATAATATTAGTCAGCGTGATCTATGTGTTTACTTTTGTTATTGGTTTATGAGTGTGAGAGCACTGTGATTTATGAGTTGTTAGTGTTGTGTTTAAAAGCACAGTGTGTTT
This sequence comes from Neoceratodus forsteri, assembly GCA_016271365.2. Lineage (NCBI taxonomy): Eukaryota > Metazoa > Chordata > Ceratodontiformes > Ceratodontidae > Neoceratodus > Neoceratodus forsteri. Next base: position 884,591,669 of record CM057452.1, on the reverse strand, counting down.
ATGCTTTCAGTATGAATGGTGTGTCTTTTGTTGTGAGTGGTGTGTGTGTGTGTGTGTGTGTGTGTGTGTGTGTGTGTGTGTATGAATGAATGAATGAGCAGGGAGACTTCCGGTGATGTCATCCTCAAAATGGCAGCTTGAGGATTTTGTGGAGTACCTAACCTCTGTAATTCTCTACCAACAGAACAACATTAAGCTTTAATTTGGGCATCAAAGGTAACAAGGACTTCAATACAAGCATGAATGGCTGTGCCAGGGCAACTACCAAAAGACTACCAGCAAACAATAAAAAAATAAACAACTTCTGGTGGAACAAGAGAACAAAAATCTGCATTTTTAATTGCTGAGCTCTGGAGTTCTGTCGGGAAGTACAGAATACTACTGCAGCCCTACACACCAACATAATGAAATTAGAAAAATGAGCAGATGATCACGAGTCCCAACTTACCCAAACTGATCAGCAGGTGGATACAATGGAGATCACAGTACTGTAAATGCATGTGATCATCAAAAAATTTGAGGATCAGATGGAGGATGCTGAAAGTTGGAATTGGCAGAATAACCTCTGCCTAGATGGCATACCAGAGGGCAGAGAGGGTGAAGCGATGATACCTTTTTTTACAGGACTTCATTCACATGGCCTTGGAGTTACCAGCAACATGTACTTTGGAAATTAAGAGTGCAGCACACCCTTGGTCCCTACCTGACAACCCGGAGGCATGTCTGCAATCTATTATAGCGTGATTCCTGCACTACAGTGAGAAGCAGGAAATTCTAAATAATGCCTGATGAAATAAAACGGTCTACTATAAGACCTTCAGAGTATGCTATGATAATGACTACCACGCCTCTCTCCAGACACAATGATGTGTGTACTTGCCACTGTTAAAAATCTTGAGAGCCAACAACTAAAAGTTATATACCCCCCACCCGACTAAAATAGTTGTACATTTTCTGGAGGGGCAACAGACCTATACAACGGTGAAGCAAGCTTGAGCAGCACTGACTGATAAAGGACTAGAGCTCCCTCAGAAAGCAACAGCGACATCTGAGGCTCCCACATCCATAGCATTGAAGCTGGCCCGACAAGCGTGGCGAATAGTGGAAGCAAAGCGGAAGGTGACAGAGATACTTCAACAGATCAAGCAGCATCTCTGCATCTCCTCAGCTCCCAGTGTGCTTCTACCTCTGAAGACTTTTGCACCTGATTATGCCATTACCACAATTTCACTCTACCCTAGAACAGGTGTGAGGCCTCCTTTAAGGTAAGCAGAGCTGCTTGGGATTGGGAGGTTTCTTTCTTTCTCCAGACTGCCCTGAGATTTAAAATGGTAAATTAGTTGGCTCCTGTGTGCTGGGCAAGGGTCTGTCTCTACCTTCTCCTCTAGGGGCAGCCTTGACTACCCCTGGCTCTCCTGTGTGGCTTGCACAACCTCGGTGGTCATACCCCCTCCCAAGTGAAGCAAATGTACAACTTCAGATACAATTAAAGTGACGTCTTGGTTTTAGTAGGCAATGGCCTTGGAGACTGGCCCAGGGGACCAGACTGAGTGTTGATCCCACGAGGCACTCCATCAGACCTCATGGCCAGTGTGACTGTCAAGCATGCTGGCAGAGCTTAAAGGGTTGACAGAGTCACTCTTGCCACCACAAAAGGCAGGCACTTAACTGACTGTACTTAGCTACAAGGTTGTACACATCCTCAGTTTTTTTGGAGATGCTTGCAGAGGTTGGGGTTGGGCTGGGAGTGTCATATGGACAGGGTGATATATCGGGAGAAGGGCAGACGGGGTTCCTTGTGATGCATGGGGATACAGATTAGAAGTAAAGGAGGGCAGGTGGAAGAGGGAGAGACCTAGGACGTAAGTGGCCAGCTATCCTGTCTGAAGGAGGAGGGGCTAAAATACAACAACAAAACAAAAAAGACAATTGCTGTAAATGCAGCAATGTGTAATATGGCATAGACTACCTTAGCCTAATCCGGGGCCTAATTTTTGGTGGACTGAGGTTCTTTCATGTCTGAGAAAGTTCTATGTACTCTGTAACTGTATGGTATGCAGTTTGATGGAGAGAACTGATCTTAGAAGAATCTTATTAAATGAATGTAACTTGGAAAGCTGCAGAGGCATTGCTACTGCAGTGGCAGACCACCTACAGCCAGCCTATAGGATGGACCAGAAAACTAAGTGAAACAGATTGGTTTGTTTAATGTTTATTACAGCTTTACAGACAGAAACTTAAATATGCCAAAGATAACTCTTTGAGTGCTGAGAATGTTTGAACGTATATAGATTCTGGACATATATATATATATATATATATATACACTCCCACAGTCTTCTAACTTTCCTATGGCTGTCTGGGGGGACTTTCATATTGTTTTGGAAGGAGAACTACAGAGCTTCACTGGAATACTGAAAGCCTTCCACATGGGAATGTAGCCCTGACTGCAGACCTACCCTGTACAAAGACGGCATCAGTATCTGAGGAGAGGAGCTCTTTCACACGTTGATGCCCATCCTGCCCCCCCCCAGTACCAATATAGTGGCTATGCTATTGGGGCCTGTCCTTTTTCAGTGAGATAACCCCAGCCATAGGTGAGCCATGTGCGCCCAGTGCCCTTGAGGGCTCCTACCTCGGAGGTCAATGACTGTGCCTGGGCTCCTACTTTGGAAGCCCATCCTGCCAATTTGTTGTGATGCCCAGTTGGCATCAAAATCAGTTTCACTGTTATGAAGTTCAAGTTCAAAGTCCTATGCTTTTATGTGCAGCCATTTTCTAAACTTTTATACAAAACAGATGCAGGGTGGATGGGGACTCGTGGAGAGACTAAGGGAAACACGGAAGGGATATATACCCAAAAAGATATGGGTAATGATACTTATTGGTATTCCCTAAATGTAAATGGGTTGAACAACCCAGTGAAGCAGTTCCAGACCCTTGCACAAATTGTATAAGAACATCCAGACCTCATTTCCTGCAGGAAACCCATTTAGATGCATGGAAGCATGTTAAGCTCCAAATATTTGGCTTTAGCAAGGTATACAGCTCGCAGCCACCCAAGAATAAATGACACGGGGTAGCTATTTTGATACCTAATTACACTCAATTTCAGGAGAATAAAGTAATTAAGGATAGGGAAGGGAGACTGGTAATAGTTCAAGGACTTCTGCAGAATGCAAAAAGCTACATTAGCTGCTGCGTACATCCCACTGGCTACAACATCTCCAGAGATCAGGAAACTAATGGACCTGGTCCTAATAAATACCCCTGGGATGTTACTGACAGCTGAACAGTTTAATATGCTCCACTCTAATATGAAGGATATGTCTAGCGGGGCTCCACAAAGCCAGTGTGACAGAAAATCTGTCAACTGGCTTTACAGCAATGGCACTATGTCGACCGCGATCGCGGGTCAGCATTGTGTCGGTCAAACAAAAAGAGTATTTGTGGGGGACTATGCCCCCCACACCCCCAGACATTAATATAATCAACTCCAGGTCAAAGTTTTTTCAGGGAAGGGGCACAAGAACCGGAGATGCCATGCCGTAGTCCTGCGTGATCATTATAGCGAGCTGTCATTGTTGCCGCTGTAATGGTCTTCACCAGAAATGTTTAGCTGTATCAACAGTATACCTGTCCAATGCATGCCTCCCTAGGCAACCCACATCTCATAAATTGTGTGCTATTATCCTCAGAGACCTGTAGTGGTCCAACATATGGAGAGTTGCATCTTAGAGATAAGAACAATAATCCACTATTAGGCAGCACACAGGGTATACACTACAATTGATTATAACTATACACAGCAGGAAAAGTCACATAAAGTGATAAAATGCAAAATAGGAGATATTATTATCCGATCATGTCTACACATACTTCAGCCTCTCACAGTTTAGATCAAAAACACAATGGAGACTAAATGCATTCTAGCTGTGGTCAGAGAATTTATGCACTTTTTTGGTAGAACATATTCCTGAAATTCTGCAGCTTAACCAGGGTGGGACTCGCACAGAAGCTGTCCTATGGGACACACTCAAAGCTGTTCTCCAGGGACAAATAATTGCATATACATTTAAGAAACACTGAAAATTGCAACAAAGGCTGAGTGATCTCCAGGAAACATCATTTTCTGCAGGAAGCTCACCAAAAGGGTGACAGATCAATTAAAAGTCAAATGGGCAAAGTTAAACAAGAAACGGAGGCCACACATCTGCATAAAACAGAGATGGCACTGAAGCACCTGAGACATAAATATTATGGGGTGAGCCCTAGAACTACTAGACTACTGACTCATCAAATATGAAAGCAGAGGACCAGAGCAACAGTTGACAGCTTGTGGCACCCCCTTACTGGTCAGACTGTATGGGAGACCTCGCAAATAGCTGAGTCCTTTTGATCTTTTTATACCTCCTTATACATGCCCAAAGGCCTGAATAACCCAGAGGAGTGGATCATTTCTTGGACTCTTTGACTTTGCTGACCCTAACCCTGCAACAGGCCAAGGCCCTCACTGTTCTGATTCCGTTCAAAGAGTTGGAACATGTGTGTGTGATTAGCCAAAACCCAGAAGGCCCCAGGTCCTGACAGGTATATCGTGGAACTTTATAAAACTCAATGAGAGCTTCTGCTACCCCCACTATTAAAAGTATTTAACAAAGTGCTCCAGGGGGGCCAGATCCTGAGCTTGTGGTGGTATGCCTTGTTTTCAGTTATTCCCAAATGGGGAAAGAATCCCATGGACTGTGTGTCTCACAGAGCAATTCTGGTCTTGAATGTGGACTATAAAGTTTTTAAGGCTATAGTCACTCATAGGCTCAATCCGCTACTACAGGCAAAAATACACTCAGATCAGATGGGTTTTGTCCGTAAGTGGTAAACTGGAGACAACATCAGATGCACATTGCATATCTTTTACCACATGCACACCCATCAGTTGCCATCTCTCCTGGTTAGTTTAGATGCCAAAAAGGCATTCAATAGGGTGTCATTGCCCTTTGTTTTCACCACCCTTACACGGATGGGATTTTCAGGAGACTTTGTGTCGCTACTCCAGAGAATCTATGCCTCCCCGCAGGGCTCTATTAAGGTAAATGGACACATCTCCCATTTCTTTGCCCTAGGCTGAGGTACTCACTAGGGCTGTCCCCTTTCACTGGTAATATTCGCCTCATACATAGAACCACTTGCCCAGGCTATTTGAGAAGTGAGTCCTATAAGGGAATTCCAGTTGGAGAGAAAGAACATCATGCAGCATTACATGCAGATGATGTACTTCTCTATGTAGCAGATCCAAAAAAAATCAATCCCAGAGATATTCCACATCCTGGCCTGATTCACGGCAATATCGTCTTATAAACTGAACACTACTAAAACAGAGGCCCATCCATGCCACTTTATCCTGAGCCCAGAATTGAGACAGCAATACCCATTTTGTTGGGACTGCATGGAAAGTAAGTACCTAGGTATTAAGCTCCCTCAGAAACTAGATAGGCTATATGAGGTGAATTATGGTCCCCTTTATAGTCAGTTAATAACAGATTTACAGAGAAGGCATACCCTCTCCTTAAAACTTATTAGTAAAACAGACTCAGTCTGCATGGTGGTTCTTCCTCGCTTTTTGTATGTCTTCCAAAATGTTCCCTCACCAATACCTCAATAGGGTTGGAGGAAATGGTGAATAGCCATCACTAGATTTATTTGAGGAGGCTGCAAACCCTGAATTAGGGGTTCCACCCTAATACTTCCCAAGAGTATAGGAGCTTTAGCACTCCTGGACCTGCCTCTGTATTATCATGTGGCTCAACTCTGCGCTTCATTTCAGTGGCATATACAAGGCCCTGGTCCCCAATGGATAGAAATAGAAAAGGATTTGCTACCCTTTCAGGAGGTGACTAGGTGGAAGTTCAGAGAGGGGGCAGGAGAAGCATCCAGGGACACTGGTATCATATATGGGTTTGAAATATCAGTTCATGTGGGTATGCCAGCTTGCATACCTACCTGATTTTGCACCAGCATGAACAGATAACACCTTTCGAGATTGACAAAAACAGAAAATATTTAAGTCAGTTATGTACAGCTGCAGACCTGAAATCCTGTACAGAGTTGCAATTACAGTTCAGCAGGACCACAGAGACTTCTTCTGCTGTCTCCAAGTGCGACACCACCATGCCACACTACCCATTGAGGCACAGGACCCTAATGAATGTGTGGCACTAATTAGCACTTTAGCAGTACACATCAGGGCCTACCCAGTCAGAAGAGTGTAGCTAGAAGAGCGCGATGTGAAGTGTGCCTCCTAAACCGCATTTACCAGAACAGCAACAGGGGTAGAATAGTGAATGTTAGTAACCTGCCAACGCTACCCCTGTGGCTGTGAAGGCAAGGCAGGAGTGGAGAAGTAGGGGAAAAATCAGGAGATTGGCAGAGCTGCTCCCATGGTGTAGATGTCTAGGGCACAAGCAGCTGGGCCAGTACAGCTCAAGAGACCAGGGTTCTGTTCCCGGTCTATCCAGATATGTAGTTGAAATTTTTCCCTCCGTCCGAAGTCTTAATTTTTTTAACAACCCAAGACTGAAATCCTCTCACCCCCAAGTTTCTTCTTTTCTCCAAGGTCTGCTCCCCCTCAGAGTTGGTTAATTTAATGCGGGGTGCAGAGGGCAGAGACCCATGTATGGGGGGGTGGTAGAGCCCCCTGCAAAACATAAATGTGCATGTTTTGCTGTGGGGAATGGTAGTGGTCGTTGCTGTGGTGTACAACCGCTACCATGGGTGCAGTTGTGTGGGATGGCATTTTGTCCTGCTGCTGTTCTCATCAGCGCTGTTTGTACTGTGCTGTTCTTGGTGGTGCATATGTCGTTGGCGCTGTTCTGACCTAGTGCCCATCAAAGTACAGACCAGCACATACGTAATTGCTACTATTTATAAAACTCTTCAGGGAACATACAGGTATAGTACCACTTGTATAGCTATTTATAATAATAATAATAGCTTTATTTAATATAGCGCCTTTCAAAATGTCAAGGCGCTTCACAAATACATATAGATGCAATAAAACGATAAATATGAATAAAATCATAGATCAGGAAAAACTTTGTTCCATGGAAAAGTCTTCAGTGCCTGCTTAAAGCTCCCCACTGTCCTGCACTCCCATAGCTGATGTGGTAGAGAATTCCAGAGGGTTGGGGCAACAAACATAAAAGCCCGAGCCCCAGATGACTTCAAACTAACCCTCAAAATCTCCAGCTACCCCTCATCAGCCGAGCAGAGCTGTCACACAGGGGTGTAAGGAATCAGAAGCTCTTTAAAGTAGTCAGGACCCAGTCCATGTAGGGCTTTGTAGCTTAACAAACCTACCTTAAAGGTGATCCGCCACTGAACCGGCAGCCAGTGCAGATGGCGCAGCACTGGAGTAATGCAAGATCTCCTTGATACCCCAGTCAATAAATTTGCAGCAGCGTTCTGCACTAGCTGCAAGCGGCGGATATCAACCCCAGGAAGCCCTAAGTAAAGGGAGTTACAATACTCAAGGCGCAAGGTCACAAAGGCGTGGACCAAAACAGGCAAATCGCTGGATGGAATGAGGTGCTTGATCCTGGCAATGTTCCTAAGATGGTAAAAGGCTAACTTGACAACTGCCGACACCTTATGACGAAGGGTCAGCCCATCGTCAAGTATCACTCCCAGGTCACGCACCCATTCAGAGGTAAGGATCTGTGCACCCCCCAGGAAATAAATCAGAGGGAAAATCAGTCCTCAATGCCTCTGTCCTGTGAACCAGGTCCACCACCAAAACCTCGGTCTTTTCTGCGCTCAACTTTAACCCGCTGGAACTCATCCAATCTTGGATTTCAATGAGGCAGCTGTTAAATACCGAGAGAGCACAAACCTGGTTGGGGGCAAAAGACAGGTAGAGCTGGGTATCATCAGCATAGCAGTGAAACCTCAGCCCATACTGTCTTACAATGTCTCTGAGGGGCAGCATATACACTGCAAACAACATGGGGGACAGCACCAAGCCCTGGTGCACCCCACAAGGCAGAGAGAAAGACTTGGAAGAAAATATTCCGGAGACAACTCTTTGAGTTCTACCGGTGAGGAAGGATGAAAACCATCTGAGCACTGTTCCAGTCAGCCCACAGATGGACCTCAGGTGCTCGAGTAGGACCCCATGGTCCACAGTGTCAAAAGCTGAAGAGAGATCAAGGATTATCAAAATGGAATGGTTTCTCTGATCTCTCACCATCAGGAGATCATTGAGCACCCGAACCAGAGCAGTCTCAGTACTATGCCTCTTACGAAAACCTGATTGGAGAGGTTCGTATAAATTATGGATGGTTAAATGGTTCTCTAGTTGAGTTACCACCACTTTCTCGATAACCTTTCCCACAAAAGGAAGGTTTGAGATAGGTCTGTAGTTCACTAGAGCCTCCAGGTCCAAAGAAGCTTTCTTCAGAAGAGGTGTCACCACCGCCTCCTTCAGGGAGCTTGGAAACTCACCCGATTCCAAGGAGCACCGGACAATCTGAGCTAAGACCGGGCCGATGATATCACTACAACCCAAAATTAGGGAAGTAGGGCCCGGGTCTAAACTACAGCACATGGGGCGCATCCCCTGGACAATCCTCATAATGTCAACGAACTCCAGCAGGTCAAAGGTACTCCAGGAAACACCTGGCATAGTGACCCAGCGCTGACCGACTGCATCTCCCATAGAACGGAATGGATGGATCTCCTGCCTGATGTCCACCACCTTATTCACAAAGAATTGAGTGATCTCATCACACTCCATTTGTGAAAAAAAGTGACGGAGCTGCAGACAGGCTGGGTTGCACAACCCGGCCACAGTTTGGAAGAGTTGAGCCAGTCGATTCCTAGCAACAGCGATTTCCCTGGACAGGAATTCTGCCTTCTTATGGGAGATCGCTGATTGATAGAGTTGATAATGCTCTAACAAGATAAGATGGTCAGCATCCAAGGCGGATTTCTGCCAGCTATGTTCTAACCTGCGTCCCAACCTCCGCAACTCCCTGAGAGACCCGTCAAACCATGGGGCCTGAGGGCGAAGCAGAAGGGGGTGAACATGGACAGAAGCAATCCTGTCAAGAGCTGAAGAAATAACCTTATTATAGGCCACGACTAACTGCTCTGGACCTATTCTGGTCTTGCCAAACACCGAGAAGTCAATCACCACTGCCAGGTCTTCAGGAACCACTTCCCACAAAGGGCGGTAACTGACCATCTCCACAGGGGCCGACTTACTCAGGGGGGCACAAAAATTGAACCTCATGGTGTAATGATCAGACCAACCGACATGTTCCACCCCAAATCAGAGGCCTCGATCCCCAGGAGGAAGACCAGATCAAGAGAGTGACCACCATTATGGGTAGCTGAGGAAACAACCTGTGTGAAGCCCAGTGATATCATCAACTGGAGGAAGCGATGTCCAAAAAGTGACGATTCATTGTCGACCCAGGCATTGAAGTTGCCCAGAACCATCAGTCTGAGGCGACTCCAATGCCATGTCCTTGGCGAAGTCTGCTACTTCCTGCAGGAACAGCTTTTCATCCCTGGTGGGCGGTAAATGAGAGCTATCCTGCACCCCACACCAGTTACCACAGTGCACTCAAATGATTCAGCCTCCTCAACTGGTACACCAGTGAGGCCCAATTTGGTCTTGAAACAGACCACTACTCCCCCGCCCCTGCAATCCAACCTCAGGCGATGTATCACCGAGTACCTGGGAGGAATAGCTGCCTCCAAATTTGGGGCAGCATTTCCATCTAACCAAGTCTCAGTGACGCAAACCAGATCTGCTGTTCCTACAAAATCTGCAATAAGTGCAGTTTGTTCTTAATGGATCTGGGATTGCATAACAACACCCAGGTCGAACAACGTTCGTGAGCCATCCCGGCTGCTTGCCCACCCAAGGAGGAGGTGCCCTTGGGTATGGGGACTAGACATGGATCACCACGTTCCAGGCACCATTTCACCCCAGGGTGTCTTCTGGTCCTAACCACCCCTATGGGAGAGACCCACTCATTCGAGCTCCAATGTCTGTGCCCCCTAACCCACCCCTGCCCTCCTCCCTTGCAAGCAATCCCCAACGCCCGACAGCGCTGGTAGATGAGAGCGGGCAGCGGAGGGGAGAGAACGGGTGGAGGGCATGGAGAGAGGAGGCTGAATAGCACAGGACTGGGGGAGCGAGCAGACACATTCTACAAAATGCCATTAAACTGTGGCAAAACAACACAAAGAATCCTAATTTCCTAAAACAAACAATGATACAGTTGTAGTTGAAGTATATAAAAACTCCTTAAAAATATTAAAGACATAAAACAAAATGTAAACAAACCACAACACCCCAAAAATCCACAAAACAACAAAACAAAAATAAAATATAAAAACTAACAATAAAACAAAACAATAACTAATAAAATAAAACCCCTGGGCAACCAGGAACTCTCACTAACTGGTGCCACTAAGTAAAATAAAACTAATAAACCAAAAAAAAATAAAATAAACCCCCCCGGGCTGCACCATACTCTCACTATGGTAGCCAGGAGGAACAAAATGGTACTCTCACTATCATATATAATTGGAAAATAATGCAAAAAATAAAAATAACAAAACCTAAAGAATCAAAATTAACACTAAATGTTTGTAGTGAGGTCACTGAGAAAACGTCAGGAAATCCCAGTCCTGGGCACTCTCACTGCCAGGTCATTCAAAAGGCACAGGGATTCTGAAAGGATGTTAATGATGGAAAAACAACTGAGCTGAAGTTTAGTACATATCCAGCAGCTAAAACCCCAGAAACACTCTCACCGATGACTCATTAGATGGGAGGAGGAACTGGACACTCAGATAAAGGCAGTAGACTGGGAGAAGTGCTGCTGCAAGATAGGCAGAGTTACATCCTCCCATGTTTGGCGGGAGTACACCTGGATACCCCTAATCTGTTTTTTCAGGACACCAGCTATTACTGCCAAATATGCGAGGGATAAAAATAAGGAATGCCGGAGAGCTTGTGGCACCACCCTAGCGACCCGTACACATATAATATGATCAGGTCCAGCACTTAGTCCCTTTAATTGGGAGCTAGAGCGAGCCATTACAGAGGGTCTGCATGTTCTGACAAAACTCACACCACAAATATACTTATTTCACATACTGTATATCCTAGGAGCTTGAAGGTTAGACATATTAAATACTTACTGAGGATCATGCTCATAGCAGCTAAGAAGTGTGTCACCAGGAAATGGCTGACCTATCAACAGGTCACATTGGATCAATGAAGAACAACGATCAATGGTATTTATAGAATAAAAAAAAATAACATTTAGTCTAAATGACAAAATTAATTTCTTTACTTCCAGATGGAACTCATGTGTCTTCTATGCGATGCAACATGACTGCACTTTCATCCCTTAAACAACGCAAAGATCACCCAGAGTGGTTTTGCCATAATTGTGGTGCACACATGTAGTCTTAAGGTGCTTTTACACACAGGTTTCTTTACCGAAATATTCAGTACCTGTGTGGCGCCACTGTAGTCTGTTCCATTTCGTGCTGACTTTACACACACTGCACTCTGTTGGAAAACTCTACCTCCGTTCTCTAAAAGTGCCTTCTGCTTCCCCAGAATTCCATTTTAGGTAATGACTGGTACCGGAATGGCCATTGCACACAATGTAGTGAAATGGAACACATCACCACGATCCATGCCAACCAGGGAACGTGGTTCAGGTGAGCGTTCTCTGTGGAATCGGAACACGTTCAGTTTACACACCAACAGAGGTAACGGTAAACTGCTTCTGCAATGGTTATTCTGTTACAGAAGAGGTAGTGTAAAAGTGCCTATAGGTGCACCTCAGAAGATGTGGGGAGGGGAAGGGTAAGTACAGTGGGAGAGTAGTCAAGGACTGCTCCAATATATACTGCATGGAGTCTCCTTTGGTGCACCCACCCCAATGGTCCTCCTCTTCAACGATGTCACCCAGATTAAAGGGTTTCCCTTAAGCCTTTCACTACTTCAATCAATTCACAACATAGGATAAGGAGTTGGCAGTTTTATTGTGGTGATGCCCCCACTGCTGTGCTAGGAGGCAGAAGCTACCTTATTCGTTTAGATTATTTTCAGGATTAATAACTCCTATGGACTGGATGGCCTTTTCATCTTCTTGATTGCATTGCATGTATTGAATGCGCAAAACGTTTTCTTTTAATAAACAGATATTTACAAAACAGAATGCGTGAGCAGCATAAGGCCATGTAAGAACAGAAGCAGAGCACACTGCCAGGCTCAGTATTTGGCTCTTTTGATTGCTGTTACACAATAAAACTTAATGATTACTCAACTGTAAGATATATTTAGTATTTTTTTTTATTTTCTTTAAGTTTTGACAGCTGGGATGAGGATTTATTATACCTAGAGGCAAGATGAATTCCAGAGAGGGAGAGATGTTCAACAAACATGGCAACATATCTAAGACCTGAAGTGACTGTTGTGCTTTCCAGGGTGTGGCACTATGAACAGGCGGAGACATGAGTAGACAACCAGTGAGATGCACAAAACAGATGAAGGGCTACCCAACTTGGCACAAAGGGTGTCAATGGAATGATTTGTCCTTTAAACTGATGGCACAACAGCCTACTCTGTTATTAAGTCTGACAGATTTCACAGCTCTTATTTTAGTTAACACTTTATCAAAGACAGCCAGCCTGGGATCATTACACTCTCGGTGGGACCCTGCTTTTAACCAATTTTATGCAACACCAGTGGTGATAAATTTTCCCTTATACATTTTTTTATCCCACCATCTAACCCCACAGATATAGGGGATATGCAATAGGCTGACTCAAAATATGCAGTTTATCTTCACATATGTGTGTGTGTGTGGGGGGGGGGGCAGGACCATAACTCAGGAGTGGCAGAGCCACAGGTGAGTTATGACAATACTGCCCCCCACAAGTGACAGTAAACTGCATATTTTGAGTCCAACTATAGCATATTTGATTTATGCAATATCAGTTTACTAGCTGTAGCTTTTAAATCTATTTGTATGAAGATTTAACTGTTTCTCTTTGTAGTCTACAGTGTTGCACATGGCTATTATGAGGTCATCAGCATTGTGAAAACTGCTCTCTGACTGGTTCAGCATTCCATTATGATGTACCCAACAAGACAAGATATCATTTGTGACATACCAAGCTCACAAGGTTACGTTACCTTGTCACTTGAGTACAATATATTACTTTTTTTATCTTGTTATTTGAATCTCCACTCATGTTGTATAAAAATGTTTATTTTGAGCTTAGATTTGACTCAATGACTATCCTGAACCTGAGAACCAGTTAGACAGGAGGGGGCCCAGTATTCAAAACTTTGCCCAGTGGGCAATGTGTTTGCACTCCATTTGCCCAGAGTTTGCACCTGTGAGCAGTATTCAAAAGGGGGCTGTTGCGCGCGCTAACAGGGTTAGCACATGCAAAACAGAATAATGTCTGTGGTGGGCTAAGGGAGGGGCGGGGACAGGAAAACTGACACCGGGCAATATTCAGTGCATTTGCACTGTGAAAAAGGGGGTTAGCGCAGTCACTTTGTGCTGCGCTGATACCAGTGATCAAAACCCAAACTTATTCTGGGTAGCACTAGTGGCCTCCGGAGCAACAGCAGCCAACAACCATGTTGGCAGTGAGGCAGCACACCTACTCCCTGGTAGACAGTGGTACTCTCCAAGCTCCAAACCCTACCCCATGAAAAAAAGTATTTATCTTGTGTCCTGTGGCCCTTCCATCCTCCAGTCCCCAGTTCTGGTATTTAAATACAAGTCATTGGTGTCCAGTAGTCCCCCCACCCTCTGATCACTGTCCTAACATATAAAAACAAAAGTCCCTGGTACCTAATGGTCCACCCACCATTTGATTGCCATTCCAACATAGTAAAAGAAAATTCCCTGGTGTCTAGTGGTCCCCCCACCCTCCGATTGCCAGCCTGTATATGTAATTTACATTCCCTGGTGCTCAGTGGTCCCCCCACCCAACGACTGCTGAACTGTATATGAAAAATGATGTACTTGGTGTCCGGTGGTCCTCCTGGTCTCCGATCGCCATTCTGTAACTCAACAAAGGTTTCTCCATTGGTCCATGGTTCCCCCTGCTCTCTGATCATCGTTCTGTAGCTTGAAAAAGGCATCCCTGGTGTGCCGACCCAGTGGTGTGGAGGGCTGAGGCATTGCACCTTACCTCCTGCCACACTGGTGACCTGTGTTTGGTGGCAAACGTCTGCCACAGGGGGTAGGCCAGGGAGGGAGAGGATCGAGCATCTGGAGGACAGCTTTCCTCTTCCAGGGAGGGTGGCATGGTATTCCTGCCGAATGACTGCCTCCAGGTGGAGGCCTGAGGACAGAATGACCAGGATGGTGCCAATGATGGGAGCGTGCTGCTGGACTCTGCAGCGTGTGCACACCTTCACATACGTTCCCCAGCAATGGGGAAAGGAAAGGACATGGAAAAGGGGAACACTGGCAGGCTCGGGCCGAGCTTCTGACCCTCAGCTCAACTCCCAGGAACTGGATTGTGTGCACATAGAAACATAGACTTTGATGGCAGATAAGGACCACTTGGCCCACCCAGTCTGCCCATTTCACTACCTACTGGATAAGCTGCAGATTCTAGTTAACAAACAGCCTACTTACTGCAACCCCCCACTATAATTGCCTTGTGTCTGTCCCATGCATGTTTGAATTCCCCCGCTGTTTTAGACCCAACCACCTCCTCAGGAAGGCTATTCCATGTATCCACCACTCTCTCAGTGAAAAAAAATTTCCTCACATTACCCCTGAGCCGTCCCCCCTCTATCTTTAAATTGTGCCCCCTTGATCGTACACATCTCTTTTTCTGAACGATGCTACCCTCCTGGACTTTGTTGATTCCCTTGAGGTACTTGAACGTTTCTATCATTTCCCCCTGTCTCTCCTTTCATCATGACTATACATATTAAGCTCTCTCAGTCTCTCTTCATATGGTTTCTGCTGCAGACTCTGCACCATTTTAGTTGCCCTCCTCTGGACTGCTTCCATCCTGTCTATGTCCTTGCGTAGATGAGGTCTCCAAAACTGCACACAGTACTCCAGATGGGGTCTCACCAACTGTCTGTACAGAGGGATAACCACTTCCCTTTTTCTACTTGTGATGCCCCTACTTATGCATCCCAGTATCCCCCTGGCTCTCCTTACCGACTTTTCACATTGCTTACCCGCCTTTAGGTCATCTGATATGACTACCCCCCAGGTCCCTTTCCATTTTTGTTGTTGCTAGTACCTCCCCTGCTATTGTGTACTCTTCTCCTGGGTTTTTGTTTCCCAGGTGCATTACTTTGCACTCTTTGCATTGAATCTAAGTTACATGTCTGACCATTCCTCCAACCTTGCCAAGTCCCTTCTCATCTTTTCTACGCCCCCTTGTGTATCAACTCTGTCACAGATCTTTGTGTCATCTGCAAAGAGGCATACCTCTCCCTCCAGACCCTCTGCAATGTCACCTATAAAGATGTTAAAGAGGACTGGACCCAGTGCTGAGCCCTGAGGTACTCCACTAGTAACCCCCCTTTCTTCAGAATTGGTTCCATTTACTATTACCTTCTGTGTTCTGTTGTGCAGCCAGTTTGCTACCCAGGCTACCACCCTGGGACCCACTCCCAGCTTGGCTAACTTGATTATTAATCTTTTGTGTGGGACTGTGTCCAGTGCCTTGCTAAAGTCTAGGTAGGCCATATCCACAGCCCCTCCCTGGTCTATTACTTTGGTCACCCAGTCAAAGAAATCAATTAGATTCATCTGACATGACCTTCCTGCTGTAAATCCATGCTGCTTTGGGTCCTGTGCCCCGCTGGCTTCTAGGTACTCAACAATTCTTTCTTTCAGAAGTGATTCCATCATTTTCCCCTACCACTGAGGTCAAACTTACAGGTCTGTAGTTTCCTGCTTCTGCGTTGCTCCCACTTTTGTGAAGAGGAATCACATCTGCCCTCCTCCAGCCCTCAGGTACTGCCCCATCCTGCCATGATTTGTTAAAAGCGTGGTCACTGGTGTCACTAGGTCCTCCCTTAGTTCTTTTAGGATTCTGGGGTGAATTCCGTCAGGCCGCATTGCTTTGTCCACCTTGAGTTTTAGGAGTTCTTTCAGGACTCTTTCTTCTGTGAATGGACTGGTGTCAACCCCCCTACCCAGAGTGCTTCTATTGTCTGGTTTAGGTAACTCCTCATATTCTTTTGTGAATACTGAGCAAAAGTATTCATTCAGTATCTCTGCCTTTTCACTGTGTCCCTCTGCCCATCTCCTCTCTCCTTTATTAATCTTCACTATCCCTCCCTTAACCTTTCTATGCTCCCTAATGTACCTATAAAATGTTTTATCCCCTTCTTAACTGAGTTGGCTATTTTTTCCTCGGTTTGGGCCTTTGCTAGTCTGACTGCCTTCCCCACTTCTTTCTGCTTTAATTGATACAGTTTCCTGTCATGCTCCTTCTGTGATTCCTTATACTTTTTGAATGCAGCCTTTTTCTCCTTAACCTTCCCTGCCACCTCTTTTGAGAACCATAGTGTTTTTTTACTCCGCTTTGTTTTCTTTATTTGTTTCACACAAAGGCTTGTTGCCTCTATGATGGCAGTTTTGATTTTCTCCATTGTTCTTCCACCCTCCTTTTGGTCATTTGCTAGTGCATTTTTCAGGTATTCACCCATTTTGCTAAAGTCATCCCTTCTAAAGTCCAGTATCCTTGTTTTTGTATGGCTTATCTCCATGGTTGTGCTCATTGTGAAGCACACTGTGCTGTGGTCACTTGTTCCCAGATGTCTACTGACTTCTAAATTTGTGATCCTCTCTCCTTTTGAGAGTACCAGGTCTAGTATTGCTCCCTCCCGAGTGGGTTCCAACACTAGCTGTCTAAGGCCTGCCACCTGCAGGGCATTGAGAATGACCCTGCTCTTGGATGTGGCTGCAGTACATGTTATCCAGTTAATATCTGGCATATTCAGGTCCCCCATCAACAGGGGGCAAGGGGGATGATAGTCCTCCCCTTCCTGGCTCCACCATGAGGGGAATCTGTGGGAGACTCACCGTGGGGGTAGGGAGAGAGCAGCATGGTCACAGGTGGATGTGAGCCCTCCCGAGGGGGAGAGCCAAAGCCACCTGCCTGCACCCCACAGGAGAGGAAAAACAGAAGAAGAAAATAGAAGGTGTCCCTGGTGGTCCATGATTTCACTGATCTCTGATAACTATCCCATAATGTCAACAATGTCACCCTGGTGCCTAGTGGTCCCCCCTTCCTTATCACCAGCCCTGTCATGTTCGTGAACACTCCCTTTTGCCTAGCGGACTTCCCACACACTAATTGCCAGCCCCAAAGAAAAGTGAATGTCCTAGAGGTCTCCCCACCCCCACCATCTGAGACCCGGCTCATAGGCAGAACACACATTTTCCCATGGTCCGTGCTCCCCCTTGGTCTCCAATTGCCATTCCTCCCTGTGATCACTGAAGGTAATTGAAAGTAATCTCTGAAGAGTGTAAGAAATAAATAAAATCCAAGAAAATCCTGGTGCCTAGAGGAATCCCTCCACTCTCTGATACCTGGCTTATAGGCAGAACACATATTTTCCCATGGTCTGTGCTCCCCCTTGGTCTCCAGTTGCCGTCCCTTGCTGTGATCACTGAACGTAATCAGAGGCAATCTCTGAAGAGTGTAAGAAATAAATAAAATACAAGAAAATAACTAACATTCGAACATATGAAATTGCCAGCCGAAACAGGCCTCATGGTCTATCAAGTCTGCTCAAGTGTGCAGCTAACCCCTCATAGTCCTTGCCATCTAGTGGTACCCTCCACCCAGCGATCCCTGTCCCCATTTCAGTGTAATCTTTCCTTGGCATCTAGCAGCCCCTTCTGAACCAGGATCACCGCCCCCCCATTTAACAGGCCATTGCCATGGGAACCCATATAGTGACTGGCACAGCCCTCCTCTCACCTCCTCGACCAGATGCTGCAAGGAAATGCAGAGAGCACACGTCATCTGCAATATACAGGGCTTGTGTCCTCTGTATTGCACAGGCAGCATGTGCTTCTTGTACAATACACAGACTGCATGTTCCTGTACAGAACAGAGAATGCATGCCCTGTATGTTACAGAGGACATGTGCTCTCTGCATTTCCTTATGGTATGTAATTGAGAAGGTGAGAGAAGGGCTGTGCCAGTCACCATATGGGATCCCACGGCACTGGCCTATCAGGTTGGGGTGGCAGGGTGGGTGGGTGGTCAATGCGCACAGTCTGGGGGGCCACTAGATGCCAGGGAAGGATTACATTGGAACAGGGATGGGGATTGCTGGGTAGAGGGTACCACTAGATACCACGGACTATGAGTTATTTTCTTGGATTTTATGTATTTCTTACACTCTTAAGATATTACCTCCAATAACCTTTAGTGATCTCAGGCAGGAACAGCAATCATAGACCAAGGGGGAGCATAGACCACTGGTGAATATGTATTCTGCCTACATGCCGGCTATCGGAGGATGGAGGGGGGACTCTAGGCACCAGGGCATTCACTTTCCTTTGGGGCTGTTGATCGGCAGGTGGGAGTGGAGTTCACAAGGCACCAGGGAGTGTTCTTGAACATGACAGGGCTGGCGATCAGGGTGGGGAGGCAACAAGCCACCAAGATGATATTGTTTACATTACAGGATGGTGATAAGAGACTGTGGGGAGCCACGAACCACAAGGGACACCTTTGTTGAGTTATGGGATGGTGATCAGAGACCGGGGGGACCACGGATCAAGAGGGAAATGGTTGAGTCATGGGACAGTGATCAGACACTAGGGGAGGACTACTGGATGCAAGGTGCATAATTGTTTATATATTTATTTATTTATTTAAAGTATCAGTTTAGCAACCTTTAAGCCAAGGGCTCGTTTACAAAGGTACCTCATCACATGGAGGACAATAGACACAGCGAGGGTAACAGGTACACAAAAATTGCTTTTACGTGTAGATTGCAGACTTTGTTTGTTTGTTTGTTTGTTTGTTTATTCGCTTAATGGGTAAGCACACTGGAAACAAGTTCCTTTTACAGGTGCGACCCACATATATTGCATACAGACAATACATAATCAAACATACATATACAATGCAGCAAATTGCAGACAAAAATGTCTTTGTTACGTATAAAATTCATAAAAAAATTCATAAAAAACAGTTACAATTAAATTGAGATTCGAAATACATCCTTAATGCATTGGCAAACTTTTTGACAGAACACAACCACCTAATATCTTGAGGAATTTCATTCCAAATAAATGGAGCAATATAAGCAAAGGATCTTTGTCCACTTTTAGATTTCATAAAAGGAATCTCGAGAAACCTACTGTCTGACCTATGTCTAGAATAATGACCATCAATATATGGTCTCAAAAACTTTGAAATACTATGTGGAATTCAGAGTCCATAATCTATATATGAACTTGGCTACACAGTATTGGAAATTTAATGAAACCGTAACCAGCCCATTTCTTTCAAAATCACACAATGATGAGATGACTTAGAACAATTTAAAGCAAACTTAACTATCAAGTGAAGTAAAGTAGATTTCTTTGAAATCACTGTCCAGAAGCAGTGTCAGTAATCATAGCTGCATAGTTCACAATAGGAAGTAAGCAGCAATTTGAAATAACCAACCTAGACTCAGGAATAAGAAATGAACGGATTCTGTACAAAGAACCTAATCTACAATGTATTCTTGAGGTAACCCTCAAAAATGAGATTCATAACTTAGATGAGAATCTAGTAATACCCCAAGATATTGAAATGTATCAACATAGTCAAACAGTAATCCATCAAGAGATTTAACTTCCAAAGTACCAACCTCAGATCTCAGTCTAGGTGGGGTACCAAAAACCATCACCTTTGTCTTAGATTTGTTTAAGAGTAATTTACAGGCCATAAGTGAAGACTGAAAATTGCACATTTCCTCTGTTAAAGAAGCACCTAGATCTCCAACTGACAAACCCTGCATATAAATTACTGCATCGTCAGCATAAAGTGTTAGAGAAGCATTATTAATCACACTTACTAGTTGATCAAAAAACAAAGAAAACAAAAGTGGCCCCAAAATAGAACCTTGTGGAACCCCACACTTAACCATTACAGAGTCTGATACAGCACCCCTATATTTAACCCTTTGAAACCTATTTGTTAAATAATCCCTCATCCAGTCCAAGAAAGACTCACCAACTCCCAATGACTCAAGTCTAGAAATCAACAATTGGTGATCAACTGAGTCGAATGCCTTGGTCAAGTCCACGAACACGGCGCCGTCAGACACCCTTTATCCATGCCATTAAGTACCGCGTTCGTGAACTCGACCAAGGCAGTCTCAGTAGTCCTTCCCTTTCTAAAACCATGTTGGTTCTGAGACAATAATCCAAAGCGATCCACATACCCAATCAACTGATTATCAACTATTCTTTCCTGAACTTTAGCTAAAGTAGACAAGATAGAAATAGGTCTGTAGTTACAAAACTCATGTTGTGAACCAGATTTAAATATAGGAGTGACCAAAGTATGTTTCCATATATTAGGTATAGTACCTGTAACAAAAGACAAATTGAAAATAATACTAACTGGAAGTGCTATAACTGAGGCAGCATCCACCAATAAACTAGGACATAAGCCATCAGAACCAGCTGAGCTGTCCCTCTTAATACAACGCATAACAACTTCTCTACCTCCTTGGAGTAGTAGTCCTTAAGTACAGTTTAGGATTAACTGTAAATCTTCAGTCAATCCCAAGTAGTTCACCTTGGACTGGTCACTAAAGGAAGCAGGCAATGCAGTAAATTTCAAATTAAACTCGTTAGCTATCTTCAATGGACAAGACAACAAGTCACCGTTCAACCTCATTGAACCTGGTTGACAAACATTAGGTCTTATAAAATTGTTAATTGTTTTCCAAAAAGTAGTACGTTAGATAACCCTTCACATTGTTTATGACGAATATAGTCTGTTTTAGCCTTCTTATCTTAGCCTTACATTGGTTCCTTAAAGTCCTATACGCATGATAACCAGAAGCAGAATGGTTCATTTTATACGTTTTCCAGGCCTTGTCTCGTTGTCTCATGAGTTTAATCAAAGGAGGTGTTAACCACCCATAAGTTTTCCCTCGGACCCTTCTTTTAACAAGGGGAGCTAACTGGTCCAAAACATGTGTAAACTCAGTAATGAAAAAATGCAATGCAGAATCCACATCAGGGATAGAATATAAAAAAGACCAATCTATTTTACCCAACTCTGTACAAAAAGAATGTACATCAAATTTAGAAAAAGATCTCGAAATCCTTATAATTGGCTTAGACTTCTTCAGTCCCCCATGTTTCCAAATACAGAAGACTGGATGATGATCACTTAACGAATCAGAGGTCAAACCACATTTTATCATATTAATAGGTCTATTTGTTAATATCCAGTCCAGCAATGTGTGATTTCCTGATCCATTATTGTGTCGAGTGGGCAAAGTAATAATTTGTTGTAAACCAGACTGAGACAAGACCGTATTTAACTTTGTTATATCTGAACCCATCCAATTTAAATTAAAATCCCCCAGTAGTATTAACTCTGTAGAAACCCCAGTATTCAAAGCATTTACAAGTTCTTGTAAGCCTGATTTGCTACCATTAGGTGGAAGATATACACAACAAATAGTTAATTTTTTGACCAATCCCAACAATAACTGAATAGTAATATGTTCACAATATTCCAAATTACTGTTAAATATAGTGGTCTCATTTACCATTAAATATTCCTTAACATAAAACAAAACCCCACCCCCTCTACCAGTGACACGATCCTTTCTAAAAAGTTTATAAGCAGGTATACAAAGTTCAGTATCAAGAACAGGTAAGGTTAATCAGGTTTCAGTCAGTGCCAGAACATCCGGATTATATAAACTAATCCATGACTCCACCTTTTTACAGTTTACAGATATTATATACAAGTTTGGTTGAAGATATTTACATAAGCACAGAAAAGAAGCATTGTTGCCTTGAGAAAGCTTGCGTTGCATTTTATTACATCTTATATATGAGCCAGAGATGGACTAATCATTGTTGTAGGTGGTGGCAGTCCATAGTGGACCTTGTCGGGGTTTGGGCCCAAGAGAGCGTGAGAGCGCAGGCTAGTTGCAGTTACAGGAGTGTGTATTGAGGAGATGGTTGCAGAGAGCCACTTTGAAAGGGGCAGTCTTAGAGGTGCTGGTGATGGTGGCTGGGAGCGTATTATACCAGTCAGGGGACCTGTAGCGGAAAGATCTCTGGGCAAGGGATGTTTTTACGCTAGGTACCATCAGGATGGCTTTATTTGAGTAGTGGGTGGTAATAGATGGTGTGGCAGTGTGGAGGGAGGCGGTGACCCCAGGAGGGGAGAGACCAAGCAGAATTTTCTTGGTCAGGAGTCAGATCTGGTAGTGGAGTCTTTCATCAAAATTGAGAATATTGGCAGTGGAATAGAGGGAGCAGGTGTGGGTGAGCCTTGTGGCACCAGTTAGCAGCCTGCAGGCCTTGCTGAGGGAGATTTAAATTTTCTGAAGAGTGGTGTTATCTGCTGCCCCATAAACAGGGAGCCCATAATCCACTAGGGACAGTATGGAGGAGGTAATAGCAAGCCTAAGGGCATCAGGAGGGAGGCATTCCTTGTGCCGGTAAAGGAGCCCAATCCGAGTGTTTACAGCAGCTGCTAGTGAGTTTATGTAGTCGTGGAAGGTAAGAGCAGTGTCAAGGGTAAGCCCCAGGTACTTGTAGGTGGATACCTGTTCAAGGGGGTGCTAGGGAGGATGAGGAGTGGTGTATTTTTTGCTTTGTTTTGGTGGTGTGAGAAAATCATGAATTTCGTATATACTAGATATATAGATTTCGATATATGGGTCATTGATCAGCAGATGGAGGAACCACTAGGCACCAGGGACTGTATATTGAATATAAGGGCTGTTGACCGACAGTGGAGGGAGGGCTACTAGACACCAGGGATTGTATATTAAATATACAGGCCATTGACTGGAGGGTGGGGGAACCACTTGGCACAAGGGTATTTTATTTTTATATGTTGGATGGTTATCGGAGGGTGGGCGACCACTCAGCACCAGGGAATTTTCTTTCTCTATGTTGGGATGGCAATCAGAGGGTAGGGGAACCACTAGGTACCTGGGTATTTCATTTTTATATGTTGTAACAGTGATTAGAGGGTGGGGGGAACCACTGGACAGCAAGGAATTCCTTGCTTGTATGGAACTGAGCGGGGTGCAAACCTGCCACTGTTTTCCTTCTAAATGAGCCCATAATGGGCATTGAAATGGCCCCTTAGCACCTTGCATGTCCAATGGGCTCATTTGCATGGGACCATCTGAATATCACACCTAGGGCTACTGGCGTTGTAAGGTCTGGTGGTGCTATTCTCTGCACTGCAAGGGATCCATGTTGGGGCAGTGCTACTTGATTTAGAATTGATTTTGCGCTGTTCAACTAAATATAGCATCCTCAGGATTCTGGGCAATAGCAAAGGGCAGGGCAAAACTTTGTGCTCCGCTTTGCCCATTTTTGAATACCGGACTCCAGATTTCCAATGCTGATGACACTGCTATGGTCTTGTTCAGCCCTAAAGATAGCTGCTGAATTCAAAGAGAAACAGTGAAATCTTTATACAAACAGCTGATTTAAAAGGTATCATTTTTAAACTGATGTATAAAACGTATACACAATGATCTGATTCAAAATATTCATCTTAACCCCATTTGGAGGGGGCTAGAGTTTCATAACACACTTGTATGCAAGCAAGAAAACAAGCCAGAAAAAAATGAACAAACGCAAGCCTTTTTTTATTCATGACTGAATAAACAGCTGCAGGACCCCCGTTGTATTTTCTGACACCAGGTGGCCAACCACAGTGTTATCTTTTTAACTTATTTATTTCTTTTGCATTAACACCCCCTTAAATTCAAATAGCTTTTCACACTCACCGACTCTCTGCCACATGTGTCACACTCCTCCCCCATTGCCAGATAAATCCCTTCCACCACCCACTGTGCAAAACATCCCCCACCCAGCCCAGTAATTTAAATTAACCCCCATCCTCACCCACCCTCTAGCACCCATGTCACGCTCCTCCCCCATGGCTACGTAGTAGACTTATTTGGTGGTCCCACAAGTGGCACAGACCTCCCTCCCTCCACCTCAGCCAGTCACCCTCTTCTAGTCCTGTCATCCACCACCACTGCCTCTGAAAGGGAAAAAAAATGAAGTCCAAATAAATGTACTGCACATGCTCAGTGACTTAGCTTTTTTAGCCCAACAGAGGATTGGATTTGGTGTCTCTGGAAATGTACTTAAAGGTTCAATTCAAACCCCATAAATACATGGATGTGGGGGGTTGGAAAGAACCCAGAACCTACATTTAAAAAAAATGTTAAAAAATAGGAAAGTGATAGGGGATTGCACCCCCCCAAAAAAAAAGTTCCCAAATACCTGAACTGCACAAACACTGGGTCTTTTGTGTACTGTATCATGTAGGGCCTGTGCAATGCAAGCATTAGGTCTTGGGCCCTGTATCATGGGTCTGCTGCTAGGTGGAGGACCCACAGGGCCTTGCACCAACCAAGCTATATGCCCAATGTCCTGCAGTACAGTTCTGCTGTTTTGAGTAGGACCTGCAGGCACCTACACAAAGCAATCTGTAGGTCTGTGGTCCTGCAACATGAGCCTGCTGTGGCCCCTGCACAAAGAAACCAATAGAATTGGAGCCATGCACCGTGGGTATGCTGGTTCATGTAGGGTCCACTTTTCCCTGTGTGAAGCAAACTACAGGTCTGTGTACATGACCCACAACTCTGCTACTATTGTATGGTCACACATCAAATAAGATATCTATACAGCATAGCCCTTGACCTGTAGTTTGGCCTTAAGGCATGTCAGTAGGGGGAGGAACAGAAGGGTGGGATTTAGGGTTAAAAAACCTAACACAACACTTCCATACTTGACTATTTAAGCCTAACAGATGTATTAACATAGTTTTTCATAAGTAATATGTACGTATATAAATGTAAATGGCGATATTGTCCTTTTTTACTATCTGCATGTATGAACTTCAACCACATGTATTGCTGCAATAGAACCCAATATCTATCCAGCTTCACTCTATTACCATCGAACAGGAACATAAAATATTTTGCAGCTCTAATAAAGTTCTTTCTTTTTACCCCTGCAAGAGGAAATGCTAGTTGATGGTTTCTGCCTCTTCTCTTCTTGCTCAGTCTGATACTTACCCAAGGGGAAAACAGGTGGGTCAAAATTGGAATATGGGAGGATCCTCCTTCCTTGGGCCCTGGTGTCAGCCCCTGGGAGAGGGGAGGCTAGAAATATCTGCATCAACTGCTTTTTTTTTTAATTTAATAAACTTTATTGAGTTTCAACAAACCAAATAAAACAAATCAATACAGCAATAAAACAATAATGCCAAGTATCAAATCCATCAATTTAGGTATTAACACCAAACATAAAATCATCCGAACAAAACCCAGAACCCCCCCAAAAAAAGCAATTAAATAGCTAAGCCCCCCTTCCTCCCAAGCCACACACTATTATATACCTTTAGACCAGAGCCCAGAGTGTAACCCAAGCCATCAAGGCTTCCATACTGCTAAAAGAGCCTCCAAATTGCCCCAAATCGATAAGTAAGATTTTGTTCTATCTTGCATAGAGGCAATGTGCCTTTCCAATTGCAATGCTAACATGACCTCCCTATACCATTCCATTGTAGAGGAGAGTTTGTCTTCAGTCCAATGCCTCATAATAACCAATTTAGCCATCGCAGAGATAAGTAGTATATGTGCTTTTCTGACTCTAGGGGTGCCAAAGGGGAAGTAACTTAACAGGCACACCTCCAGGGTAAACAAGGTCTCTAGTCCCAAAATGGGGTCTAAGGTTTCCCTAATGGACTGCCAGAGCACTTGCACCTTCGGGCAAGTCCAGAGCATGTGATAAAGTGAACCCATGCCATCCTTACACTTGCTACAAAGTGGTGAGGCCAATCTCCCCATTTTAAACAACTTCACTGGCGTGAGATAAACATCATGCATAATATTAAAGTGAATTAACCTGAGCCTGTCTTGTTTTATGTATCTGTATATTGAATGCCAGAGATTCCTCCAAAGAACAGGATCTTCAGGAAAACTTAATTCCTCCATCCAGTAATAACAAATCCCGGTTGGTAACTTAGAATCCAAAACTTGTAAAGTTTTATAACAGGTAGAAACCGAGTGGGGTTGGGAGGCCGTTTGAAGGAGTGAAGGTACATACAAACCCACTGAGTCTTTCAATGGGACATAGGCAAAAAAGGAGGTAAGGGCTTTACTGACTTGAAAATATTTAAAGGCGCTTTTATCTGAAATCCCAGTGGAGCTCTGAAAGCGGCGAAAGGGGAGCAGTCTCCCATTTGACCAGCAATCAGAAACCTTATAGTGATTTATCTGAGGCCAAAAAGAGGAGGGTATTGGGTCCCCTCCAATCTTAAAATGCGGGTTGCCTATAATAGGCTGGTCCACTGATTGACACCACCTCACTCCAAAATTGTTCTGTATCTGGAGAGAGGCCTTAATCAACCACCCCATAGGATTGTTCCTAAGAGGCTTAGGAATATGGGATGGAGAAGTATATAAGAGGGCCCCTAGTGAGCATTTAACTCTGGCCGCCAGATGTTTCTCTATATTAAGACATAAGGGGAAATATTCCGACGGTCCGAATTCCTTATCCCAAAAGGCAAGTTTACTAATGTGAAATGCTACATAATATAGGAAGAACGAGGGGGCTGCAAGGCCCCCTCTAAACTTTGGTGCCGTTAATTTGAAGTAGGATCTACGAATACCTTTCCCCCTCCAGAGGAAACCATTCAGTAACCTTTGGAGTTTGGAAAACCATGTTTTGGGTAAGAAACTCCCAAGCATTCCCATTGGATATAAAATCCTCGGTAGAATATTCATTTTAACTACGTTCAATCTACCCCACAGGGAGAAGGGGAGCAAGCCCCATCTCTCCATATCCCTGGCTATCGTTTTGATTAAATCCCCGAGATTATCTTTAATCATGGTTCCAATATCTCTAGAGATTTTTATACCCAGATATACTATGGACTTTGCTTCCCAGGAAAGACCATAAGGGGACAGTTCCGCCCTGCTCACCCTACTGTTTAAGGGAAAGACCTTGGTTTTGGCCCAATTCAGCTTATAAAATGATACTTTAGAGCATTCCTCAATTTCAGCTAATATGGCTGGAACTGATATACTAGGCTTCTTTACATGAAATAAGATATGATCTGCATATGCTAAAAAAGCAAATCTTGTGGCTCCCATCTGGATCCCTTTAATACTAGTGTTGTCTAGGAGTCTACGAAGCAAGGGCTCTAGGTATAGGTTAAAGAGCAAGGGAGACAAGGGACACCCTTGTCTTGTGCCCTGAAACAACTGAAAAGCGGGAGATAACACTCCATTGCATTTAACTTTGGCTGATGGGGCGGAGTATAGAAGTTGTACCCATCTCAGGAACTCATCAGGCATACCAAGGCGGGTTAAGGTGGCAAAGAGAAAGTCCCAGGAGACCCTATCAAATGCCTTTTCCGCGTCCAGGGACACCAGCACCATAGGTATGCTGGAGTCCCTGGCAGCGGAAATGAGGTGTAACAATTTCCTCATATGATCTCCGGACGACCTTCCAGCCATGAACCCAACCTGCTCGCGACCTATGAGGTTGTCGATTACTCTTTAGAGTCTGGTAGCCAGGATTTTCGCCAATATTTTTATATCCGAGTTCAATAGAGAGATAGGGCGGTAACTACCGAAATTTAGTGGGTCTTTCCCAGTCTTCAAAATTAGTGATATTACTGCTTCCTGAAAGCTAGAATCTGATATGCCATTATCATACCAATAACTAAATACGTTCCTTAATACTGGGCTTAATAGGGGTTGACAAGTCTTATAGAGATTGTTTGGTAGTCCATCAGGCCCAGGAGACTTATCAATAGGTAACTGATGAATGGTCTGTTGGATCTCTGCTAGAGATATTGGAGCGCCCAGGGAGGCAGCCTCCGCAGCTGTAATCTTAGGCAAACTCACTGAGTTGAGATAGCGTTCTATATCGGTATTGGTGGGGTGCAAAGATGGGTCCACGGCATAAAGATCCTGGAAATATCTACCAAACCCTTTTGCAATTTCATGCAGGTCAGTACATACCTGACCATCTTGGCCAGAACTAATTCTTACAATAAATTGTGAAGTCTCTAACTGCCGGATACGCAGAGCAAGTAGCTTCCCTGATCTCTCCCCCATCTCCAGGTATTTAAATTTAGTTCTCTGAAGAGCCAGTTCCGCTCTCTGAGATATAAGTCCTGTATACTGGGCCTGCATCTGGTGCAATCTGGTCCACATATCTGTCGAGGAACAGATTGTGCTCCAGACTTTTAATAGATGCAAGGAGGGTGTCCATTTGGATCCTCTGACACCGGGCTCTTTTCAATGCCATTCTTATAAACTCTCCCCTCAGAGAGCATTTTAGAGCCGCCCATACCAAATCGAATTTAGTGACTGACCCCTGATTACTAGTAAGGAAGGACGTGATAAAATCTCTGATATGTTCCTGAGAAACATGGTCTCGCAGTAACTGAGTATTCAGTCACCACAGAGGGGATCATTTACCTCCTGCCCCTAACCAGTAGCTCATGCTGACAGGCACATGGTCAGATAGGACTCTGGCCGATATCTCCACTCGAGAGACCCCAGCCATTGCAAAAGAACTTAGGAGCAAGTAATCAATTCTGGAGTATGTTCCGTGCACTGAGGAGAAAAAGGTGTATTGCCTCTGTGTAGGGCTAAGGATTCTCCACACATCCAGCAGAGCTGCCCCATTAAGCAGATCTTTCATAGCACGCTGGGCTGGAGAAAGACCGCGTTTACTACGATCTGATCTATCCAGCTCAGACTGGAGTACTAGGTTCCAGTCCCCGCCTAATACTGTCAGTTTTGGTGGGTTATTCACCACTAAATTTAGCAAGTGAACAAAGAATGAGGGAGAGTCAATGTTCGGTCCATAAATTGAGCCAAGCAGAACCAGGTGGGATTCTAGCAAGCCGTGTATCAGGACATAACGGCCCTCTGGGTCCCAAACTTCTTGAGTTAACTTGAAAGGAACGTCTTTTGCTAATAATATCATTACCCCCCCTTATTTGTTGCTCTCCCTGCTCCAAAAACTTGCCCCACCCATTGCCTTCAGAAAAGAGTAATATCCGCCTCTTCAAATGGGTTTCTCGGAGAAACACTATTCTTGCTCTCAGCTGAGATAAATGCTTGAGAATTATTTGCCTCTTAGCCCTATCCTTGGCCCCTTTAACATTCCAGCTTACAAAAGGATATTGATTACTCATATCCCGGGAAAACCATGGAGGAAAGAGTAGTGGAAGACATGAACATGAAACTAAGAGACCACAACTGCCCTTGCCTAGCAGGCATCTCTAGTCCAGGATTAGACTGTGAATTCTGTAAAAAGGCTGCGCTGCCTCTTGAAGCATTCCTGGACCAAGAAAAATAACAGTGTGTGGCCATACCCCTTTTTCCACAACCACTCCCCCTAAAAATAACCCCAGTGGCTCCCCAATAACTATTCCTTTCATAGCCTACATCCCCCAACTTAAAAAACCACCCCCAGTTCAATATAACTGCACTCCAATCATCTACTTGCCATATGATGTTAAATACTCGCAACCTAAGCATTGCTCCTCATCCCCACTAGCCCCCCTCCCACCCAGTTAGTCATTAATATGAACGGAAAGGCGTAAACTGCCTAAGGATAACATGTGAAATGTTCCTTATGTTCTTTATATTCGTATCAGATCCGAAATGCAACAATTCAAAATTTCAGCAATAAATGTCCCTGTGAACATTCAATGAAACTCTATTAGTTAGATTAACAGACTCCATTTCTATAAGCCTACACACAAATATGCTCTAGTGCTAGGCAACTCTAAATGGAAAGAAGAAAAAAAAAAGGGAAAATCGTTAAGCATTAACACAACAATAGCGGAGTCCTTATCCCTCCACCGATCAGGAAGAAGGACCCAGGGTAAACAGCTGTCGCTTAAGCTTTATGCTCCGGCCGCAGGATAGCCTGTTTGAATCCTGTAAAAGATTATAAACCTTAAATCATATTGGACAGTCCGCCCTCTAAAGAGAAGGTGCTAAGCACCAACCCTGTTCGAGACCTATTGAGTCACTAAGTTGAAAAGGACAAACTGAAGACCATGTATGTGGTTCGGGAGCTCTTGGAACCTTCAACTGCTCCCTTTTCCTCGATTAGTCCTTCAAAAATGGAGGCTAACAAAAAAAATATCCCCTGTTATATAAAGTCTCTGTAACAAGTCAATCATGATAGTCAAGGACTAATCCAGCCGCCTTTCTCAGCTCCGATGTGTTGCTTCCTCAGCATTAACCGAAATACCCCAGGACGTCATTCTCATACTCTTGAAAGGGCTTGCCACTAAATAAAGGGTTGCTGTGAGACATCTCTCCTTGATGTACTAATGTGGACACCCGGGGAATAAAATAAATTCAATCTACTCTCTTGCCCTTGCTTTCACTACAAAGGAGTAGAAAAGTGTTCAAATTAGGCACAGACACTTGCAAAACGAGAACTCGGTGCTTTATTCCTTTATTCATTTGTAGAGATCCGGGAGAAGCTCTTTCAGTTCTTTCAGTGCTTGTGCAGGGGAATCGAATGAATACCACTTATCTTCATGCTTGACCAGGAGAACTGCTGGATATTTGACCCAAAACAATTTACCGGCTACCAACAGTTTGGAGACTACCAGGTGAAGCTCTTGTCTCCTGAGGCGCACCGAGTGAGGGAGATCCTGCGTAATACAAATTTTTCAATCTTCCCAGAATACTTCCCTGATCTCTTTAACTTTGGCTAAAATATGCTGTTTATCCTGAAAATTTAACAGCTTAAAGATGATCGGTCTGGGTGGCTGTCCTATTACTGGTATAGGGCGTAGCGCCCGGTGAGCTCTTTCAATTATGTAGTCTCCGCCACTCAGGGATGGCCTGGCAATTTTAACACACAGCTTTTGTAGAAAGACAATTGGTGTATTCCCTTCCTCTTTCTCTGGCAAACCGATGATTATTAGGTTATTTCGCCTACTGCGTCCCTCCAGGTCTTCGAGCTTATCTTCCAATTTCTTAAGCCTTCGTACAAAGCTCGCCGTTTCCATTCCGGCTTTTTCTTGTTTCCTCTACAGAGACATGATTCTGGCTTTGGAATCTCCGACTCATTGATAGAGAAGCAACTGAGCTCTTAATTGCTTGCAGGTCCTCAGAGATCGTAGCGACCGCTGCCTGTAGTGCATGCATCATTTCCAAAAATCTCTCTTCCGAGAGTGCTGGTGCTGTTGTGGGCATCTTCTGTAAGCTAGAGGTTTGATGTTTAGGCCACTTCGCGGTCTTGTCTTTCTCAGGCGTGTGGGGCAGAGAGTGCCTTGGCGGCGCTCTTTTCATATAAATTTCCATTCAGCCCTCCGCCTAGAGATTCTCGATTGTGATGTCCCGATAAAAGACTGCAGAAGAGAGAAGATTTAACTCGCCAATCCTGTTAAAACCGAAGAAATAGCAGGTGGAAGATGGAGCTCCAGGGAGAAGCTGCTTCAGCTCAGGCTGCCATTATGTGACCTGCATCAACTGCTTTAACACTTGGTTGGAGGGCTGGTGTGGGGAAAATGGTTTTGTCTTCACTGGGGACTGGGGGCCCACCTAGAATGATGTGGGCCTACACAAGGGCAAAGGCTTACATCCATCCAGGAAGGGGACATCGGTCCTTAATGACCAGTTTAAATACTTCCTTGGCAAGCATTTAAACTAGCCAAGGGGGAGGACCATGGGAGCTGGGAATCTCAAACAGTCCACCCTCAAAGGTTAGAGCAGTCAGCAAGGAGGATCAGGAAGGTAAGTTGTTGTTGGATACACCTGAACCAGTTATAAAGAGTATGGCAGAGGAAGGGAGGTAGCAAAAGAAACAAACCAGAGTTGGAAGGAAGAAACAAGAGGGAAAATACAGGAATAGAAGGTGGGCAGGCAGTAACATGTGGAAAGCCATTTATACAAATGCATGCAGCCTGGGAAATAAAATGCCAGATCGGGTGGCCTTGATGGCAGAGACTGATCTGGACATAGTGGCAATAACTGAGATTTGATACACAGTAAACCACAACTGGGAGGTAAGTGTACCAGGTTATGCTCTATTCAGAAGGGATGGGTGGGTAAAAAAAGGGGGGGGTTGGCCCTGTACATCAGTGAAGATATAAAAGTAACTGCAGGACAGGGTAGACAGGGGGAAGCTGAGGTACAGTGGGTCACCCTTGAACCAGGCAATGGCACAGTAATTTGCACAGAGGTGATCAACAGGCCTCCAGCTCAGGGGGAAGAGGTGGACAGGGTGCTAGTGGAGGAAATACATGAGATGGCAACAAAAGGGGAGGTACTGCTGCTAGGTGATTTCAATATGCTGGACTTGGATTGGAGCATCTCGGCAGCTGCCTCAGCCAGGAGCTGAGACATCTTGGACTCCCTGCAGGGGTAGGCCTCAGGCAGTTAGTGCAAGAACCCACCAAGGACA
Source organism: Neoceratodus forsteri (assembly GCA_016271365.2). Classification (NCBI taxonomy): domain Eukaryota; kingdom Metazoa; phylum Chordata; order Ceratodontiformes; family Ceratodontidae; genus Neoceratodus; species Neoceratodus forsteri. The sequence goes on along the minus strand of CM057452.1, from coordinate 884,558,925 downwards.
GGGAAATTCTGGATCTAATACTGACCAATGGAGACAGAATCACAGAAGTCCAGAAGAAAGGTCACCTGGGGTCCAGTGACCACCACACAGTGTGGTTTAACATGGGTATGGGGTCGCAGTCAAGCCACACAAAGGCAAGGATCTTGGATTTCAGGAGGGCAGACTTTGCTAGGATGGGGAGATGTAACAAAGAAGCTGTGGTGAGGAGGGAGGCAGGAGGGGGGTTGAGGAGCCGTGGGCACACCTAAAAGGAGCCATAGTGGAGGTGACAAACCAGTGCATTAGGCTAAGAAACAGAAGCACGAGAAGGAAGAAACCACTATGGTTCTCAAAAGATGTAGCAGAGAAAGTAAGGGCCAAAAGGTTGGCTTTCAGAAAATATAAGGGGACTCTGAAGGAAGAGGATAGGGTGGTGTACCTAAATTGTCTGAGGGAAGCAAGGAAAACTGTTAGGAGTGCAATGGCGCAAACAGAGGAAAGATTAGCACAGGCGGTGAAGGAAGGGGTTAAAACATTCTATAGGTACAGCAGTGAAAGAAGGAAGTCTGGGGGGTGGGGTTGAAAGGCTCAAAGGGGATAAAGGGGAGTGTGCGGAGGGAGACCTGGAAGAGGCATCAGTACTGAACAAATACTTCCGTTCGGTATTCACTGAAGAAGGGGAGGGACAGGGACCACAGCTAGGCATCAGAAACAAAGGCTAACACCAGTTCATTTACAGAAGCGAGTCCTAGAGGAGCTCACAAAACTGAAGGTGGACAAGGCAATGGGACCAGATGGCATACATCCCAGGATACTAAAGGAACTAAGGATGGAGCTAGCAGCACCGCTGGCAGCCGTGTTCAGTGAGTCGCTCAATACAGGAGTAGTTCCGGAGGACTGGAGGAGGGTACACATAGTCCCTCTTCACAAAAATGGTAGCAGGGAGGAGGCAGGAAATTATAGACCAGTCAGCCTCACCTCAATAGTGGGTAAGATCATGGAAGCATTGCTTAAGGAAAGGATTGTGGAACACTTGGGATCCAGTGGAGCACAGGATTGGAGACAGCATGAATTCACAGCAGAAAGGTCATGTCAAACAAATCTGATAGATTTATTTGGCTGGGTAACAAAGGAGGTGGAGCCGGGGAAGTGGTAGATGTTGCCTACCTTAATTTCAGCAAGGCCTTCGACATCGTTCCACATAGAAGACTGGTTAACAAGTTGGGTAGCCTGGGTGTGGGCCACAAGGTGGTGAACTGGGTTAGAAACTGGTTAGGGGACAGGAAGCAGAGGGTGGTGGTAAATGGGATCCAATCTGAGGAAAGGGGGGTAACCTGTGGGGTACTTCAAGGATCAGTAGTGGGGCTAGTCCTTTTTAATGTCTTCATTAGTGTCATTGTGGAAGGGCTGGAAGGGAAGGTTTGCCTGTTTGCAGATGACACCAAGATCTGCAACAGGGTAGACACTCCAGATGGGGTGGAGAAAATGATGAGGGACCTAGGAAATGTGGAAAAATGGTCAGAAGTGTGGCAACTGAGGTTCAATGCGAAGAAGTACAAAATCATGCACATGGGGACAGAAACCTTGGGGAGAGCTACACGATGGGGTGGAGGGAGTTGCTTACAGTCACCAGTGGAGAAAGGCATTTGGGGATTATTATCTCAGATGACCTAAAGGTGGCTAAGCAGAGTACAAAGGCTGTAGGAAAGGTCAGTGGTATGTTGGGGATGCATAGGAAGGGGTATCATGAGCAGAAGAAGGGGGTGGTGATACCACTATACAAAACATTAGTGAGACCTCATCTGGAATACTGTGTACAGTTCTGGAGGCCACATCTTTATAAGGACATAGACAGAGTGGAGGCAGTTCAGAGAATGGTGACTAAGATGGTTCAGGGCTTACACCAGAAGACATATGAGGAGAGATTAAAAGACCTCAATATGTATAAACTGGAAGAGAAGAGGGAACAGGGGGATATGATAGAAACCTTCAAGTGTCTTAAGGGCATAAACAAGGTGCAAGGGGGAGACATCTTTCAGTATAGGAGAGGTACAAGAAAGAGGGGGCATGGTATGAGATTGGAGGGGGCAGGATAAGGGGAAATGTAAGGAAGTTTTTTTCATGGAAAGGGCAGTGGATGCAAGGAATAGCCTAGCCTATGAGGTGGTGGGAGCAAGAACAGTGGAGTGATACAAACATGCATGGGATAGGCATAAGGGAACCCTAGAGGTGGGAAGGAGAGGCTAAAGTCGATGACCAGATAGGGTCAGCGACTGTTAATAAAGGTAGAATATACAGGCAGACTGGATGGGCCTGGCGGTCCTTATCTGTCTACAATTTCTATGCTTCTGTGTTTGTGTGAGCTAACACTTCCTGTCCCTTATGCTCAATCAGTCTGAATCTGGGTTCAATCTGATTATAGTTAGCTATGCAGCATCCAGCACAGGGCCACTTTCAGAGCATTTCTAGTGAGGAATCCCATATAACCCTTGTGGTGCATAAGCAGCTATACCTTGGAAAACCCATGAGGAACCAAAGGGTTACATGTACTTTGAGAAAATGCCCAGAATTTCAAGGGACCTCATCAGTGTTTAAAACAGTTTTAGATTCTGGGGATGTCCTTGAAAACTCTAGGCAGGCACTTTCAGTCAAATAAGACTTGCTTACATTGCATTAGAAATGAATGAACTTACTGCGCAGGATTCACCAAGCCCCAGGGAGGACATAAGCAAAGTTGCAAATAAAGTAGCTGAGCTGTATCCAGTAAAAGGATGTTGCATCCAAAATGAGTGTTGTTCGTATTCCCAAAGGTAACTGAGTCTGCAAAGTAGTTGGCTTACATCCATCCCCTCATCAAAGAAAAGAGGTAAAATGGCACAAGGTTATGGATGGGGATACAAGGAGAGTGCTGCATCTAGAAATGTAATGCACGATCCTCAATAACAGAATTCCCTAATGGGGTGGATGGGATCCTAAGTGGTAAGTGAACACAGCAGGTAGACTACAAAAGGGTGGTATAGGCAGGCTAGATAATAACAAACAAAAGAGGCAGCAACAGGACAAAGCAGCCTGGAGCCTCAGCAAAACATGCACTTATGGTCAAGAAGAAGGCAGACTCAAGTATAGTCTTCTGAGACTGAAAGAAGCCATTGCTAGACTGTAGAATAATGTCACAAGTTTATTCACAAAAAAAAAAAAAAGTGAAACAAACTCCCTACAGGCTAGACAGTGCCAACACTGACAGAAAATAGCACAACATATAGTCCTGGTAGCACTGTTAAGCATGCAGAAGGAGACCTCAGTCCTAAATGCCAATGCCCTGCCTGTGTCAGCACAAAAAGTACCACAGGAAATTGTGCCGGGTCCATTATGGCACTGCCACGCTGTGCCCTGCCAGATATATGCCCCTAAGATCCTGCTGTGCCACACCCAGTGCTTCCTCCAATGCCATAGGGATGGAAGGTAGCTGAGGCATATCATGCCTGTAAGACAGGACTAGGGTATACATCACAGCATGTTACATCGCAGGGTGCTGACTATTCCATACCTACTGTATTGTATTATTTATGCTGCTGTCTTGCTGGTGCTGCCCCATCCTCCACTTGAACCCAGCCCCATGCTTCTGTGTCTTTGTGACTTACTCCCTATTAGCCCCCATGACTTATCTACAATGGTTGGACCTGGCCACAGCCAGGCAATACTGCCCCCCCTTCTGGGTACAGGAGCAGGAAACCTCTCTGGTGCAGGTTTGGCCAGTAGGCAGGAAGGAGGTGGGGCCTGAGCACTACAGGATCATCCTGCTTGCGCCAAGGTTTTTTTCTTGGGTTTCCACCCACCATCTGGGGCGCCATCGTGCAGAGGGATCCATGTATGTGCATGCAAGTACACTGTATGGAGCCCAGCTAGATGTCCCCCTTCTTGCAGGATCTCCACTGCACTGCCACCTGTGGCCACCCAGGTGGCAGAAGTGCATTAGAGGTGGTGACCCTTCCTCTCAGGAGGAGCAGAAGGTCCTATGGGGCTCTCAATCCTCCTTGCCACAACTGGTCCCTGTTGACCTGGGCTCATACTCCATCCTAGGTCACCAGCATCACAAGCAGTAGCACTGCCACTGTGCCAATAGGCTGGCCTGTACAGCATGAATATTTTGTACCAAGGCCACCAAATAAGAGGTACATAAGTAATAAATGTTTTTGTGCTCTAGAAACCTATATGGTGGTCTAGTATGTTTGCTTGTGTGCGCAGCATGAAGTGAACATGATGTGGCTACTAGGGAGAATAAAGGCTTCAGAGGAGTGTTACTGTGGTATCCAGTGCAATTCAGGCTGCATGAGGCTTACCAGTGACATCTCAATAAAGAGCAGGCTGACTGTGACAGAGTTCATCTTGGCTGATGAGCAAAAACATTTTGTAGTTAAAAGGAGGCAGCCACACCTTTCAGAGTGCAGCTGCATGCTTTCATCTGCAACACACCACCAGCAGCCAGCTGAGCACTGTTATACTGATACTGCTCCTCTCCTCCCCCCCATGGCTCTCCTTAGATCTCACCTCCCTACCTTCCCTGGGGTCAAGGAGCAATGGTAGTGTGTTCCGCCATCAGCACCCTACCTCCCAATTACTTCTCGCCTCACTCTCCTCAACACCCACCCCACTGCCTGTCCTGTGGTCAAGGAGCAATGGTGGTGTGTCCCACCATCAGGGCCCCCCCTTCTGATTACTTCTCCTCCCTTCCTTCTCAACCATGGGCACAAGACCAGGTCTTGTCTCCTCAACCCGCCATCCATACCACTCAGTATTGGTGGAAGCAACAAAATGATCCGATTTTGAGGAAGGCAGGTGGCCAGGGCACTTGCTGAGCAGTGTTGTAGTCTGTAAAGCTCTGGCACGGTGCCAGCCCAATCACACCATCCTAACCGCTTAACCTGTCCCCCCCCAGTCCAGACCAGATCCCATCCCCCATCCCACTCCTTGCCAGCAGCAGCAGTGAACCAATTCAGGAAAGCAGGTGGGTGGGACAACCACTGGGCAATGCTACAGTATTAAATCTACACTACAACAGCCACAGTGAGGCAGCAATGCTCAATGGTAAGAGGTATGGCTCAGCTCACCCTATTCACCCAATCCTCTGACCTGGCGGATCCATGCCTTCAAGAAGGACGAAAAATCCAACAGTGAGTAACGCCTGACATGACCATAGGCACAACCACTGGGGGAGGAGATGAAGAGTCCAGTCTCCCTTAACTTCCCCGGCCCCTTGGGTGGTGGGTGGCATACAGCAGAGCAATCAGGCCAGTAGGTACAGCAATAAAGAAATCAGCACTCACACGTTAGTTGTTTTTTTCAGTAACTTTCTTTACAGACTCAGCAGGACTGATGTGGCAGGGGCAGGTATAGATTTAACTGTCAGCGTTGGCCCTGGCCCCCCACTGCAGCGTGTCAAGATTAATAATAACCTCCTGCACTGGTAGCAGGTTGGAATATCAGAGAACTCCTACAGTGGGTAGAAGGGCTTGGGCAGGTGGAAGGAGGAGCTGGTGGCTGGCAAGGAGAAAGTGTGTGTGTGTGTGTGTGTGTGTGTGTCTGTGTGTGTCTGTGTGTGTGTGTGTAAAACAAAAATAAATAAATAATAACCTCATAAACTGCTCCCATCCTGAGATCCACAATATGTTGGCATTGTGGTGGGGGGGAGGACCTCAGGCAGGTTGATCAAGACTCTGGAGAGGGAGATGCAAAGACTGGAGCAGGCAAATAACCTGCTGGGACTTGACTTGCATTGTGAGGGGTTATGTCGGGTAAAGTGCAGACAGAGAGCTTGACGGTATGGGATGAGGGAGTAACGCGCTCAGACAGATGGGAGTTGGGGAGGTTTGAACAGCTGGGTCAGATGAAAGAGTTGGTGGTGGGGTGGATTGAACATAGTGCTACTGTGCAGATAGGCCAGGAGGTACTGGGAGTTCTTTCAGTGGGCTGTGAGGGGAAGGGTTTGAATAAGCAATGCACAGACAATCCTGGTAGTTGGCTATGTGCTGGGGCAGTGAGGGTTAACAAGGTCAGACTGAGACTGTGAGACAGACTAGCAGGCAGACAGCCAGAGTCTGGAGACCATACTGACCCTCCATAAAGGATCGTGTGCAAGGCAGAGGTATTCAGACTGATTGTTGGGAAGGGATTTGTAAACACCAGATCAAACAGTTGCTGGGAGCTGGTGCTGCATCCACTAGCAGTATAAGTGGAGGAGTGAAACATTTTTATTGTGTTTGCCATGCACGCAAGCGCAGTGAACACCTTGATATGAGAGTGAATTTTGAGGGGTGTGACACTGTCCGTCCAATGCAAAGCAGTGTTGCAGGGGCACAACCGTGCCACACCAATCAGCACCCAGGCTGACCATAACAGTTTCTGGCTTGCAGGGTGGGGATGGCACCAACTTCAAAAGAGGTTGCCATCCCCACCCAGCAAGCCAGGCTGATCTGTCATGGTCAGCCTGGAATGCATGCCTGCAACAAAGAAAACCATCCATCGATATCTGTTGCTGGTGGCTCTAACTGTCCCCCAACTCTACCCTCTCTGTCAGCCCCCACACACACACACATACAAACAGATGTAACACTGGGGGTGCTCAATCCCCAAGTGTTTTTCCCTAAAATAAAGAAAACTGTCCCATGTCGTGTTTTTTATCCCCCTGAAAATAAAAAAACTGTCCATTGATATCTGTTGCCGCCACCGACCCCCCTCCAAAAACATAACACACTGACACTGGGGGTACTCAATTCCCTAGTGTCCTTAATTATTGTAACAGTGTCCCTCCCAGTGACTCTGGGGTACTCAATTCCCTAGTGTCCTTAATTATTGTAACAGTGTCCCTCCCAGTGACACTGGGGGTGCTCAATTCCCTAGTGTCCTTAATTATTGTAACAGTGTCCCTCCCAGTGACTCTGGGGGTGCCCAATACCCCAGTGTCCTTAATTATTGTAACAGTGTCCCTCCCAGTGACACTGGGGGTGCTCAATTCCCTAGTGTCCTTAATTATTGTAACAGTGTCCCTCCCAGTGACTCTAGGGGTGCCCAATACCCCAGTGTCCTTAATTATTGTAACAGTGTCCCTCCCAGTGACACTGGGGGTGCTCAATCCCTAGTGTCCTTAATTATTGTAACAGTGTCCCTCCCAGTGACTCTGGGGTGCCCAATACCCCAGTGTCCTTAATTATTGTAACAGTGTCCCTCCCAGTGACTCTGGGGTGCCCAATACCCCAGTGTCCTTAATTATTGTAACAGTGTCCCTCCCAGTGACTCTGGGGGTGCCCAATACCCCAGTGTCCTTAATTATTGTAACAGTGTCCCTCCCAGTGACTCTGGGGTGCCCAATACCCCAGTGTCCTTAATTATTGTAACAGTGTCCCTCCCAGTAACTCTGGGGGTGCCCAATACCCCAGTGTCCTTAATTATTGTAACAGTGTCCCTCCCAGTGACTCTGGGGTGCCCAATACCCCAGTGTCCTCCATTAATAGAAAACTCCCTGAAATAAAGAAAATTGCCCCCGTCGTTTTTTTTTCAAACCTGAAAAAACGAAAACTATCCATCATTGTCTGTTGCGCCATTACACATACCCGCCCCACCTACCTGGAGGTCCGTCCCCGTACTCTTCTCTGGACCGCAGACATGACTTCACTCTTCAAAGCCCAACCACAAACTGAGGTAAGAGCTTCAATGTATTTCAATGGGGTTTTCAAGTTTTATTTATTTATTTTTTATTTAGTTTTTGTTGACCGGGTAAGTGCACTAGACAAATCCTGCCTATTTTCAGGCACGACCTGGGGGAGGGGGATACAGATGAATGCCAGCTGACCTTGAACCAGATTAAGCTGTTGGTGGTATTTTTTTAGTGAATGAGGGAAATTTGGCCAGGACACCGGGGAAAATCCCCTACTCTTTTCGATAAGTGCCATGGGATCTTTAACATCCACCTGAACTACCACCAATCCAGGCAGATGGGACCTCGGTTTAACGTCTCATCCGAAAGACGGCACCTCAGAAGTGCAGCACCCCTCTCATGCTGCACTACAGTGTCAGTATTGGGATATTAACCCAAGTGCCAGATGTGGGAACTGAACCCACAGCCCTCTGATCTCCCGGCCTCAGAGGCGAGTGTGCTACCTACTGAGCCACTGACACTGACAAAGTTAGTGGCATAACTTGGCTATTTTTTAATATTTTTGCCCCAGATTTTCAACATACCTTTTTTGGGACCCCACCTCATGAACAATTAAGTGACAGTAGGGAATTCCATCCCAAAAGGTGACTTTTGCGGTTGCTATGTAAAATCACCTTTCAGACAGGAGTTGAAAGTTTTCTCCACCTTTGTTCATGAGGTGCTGTCATAAGAAGGCTATGTTGAAAATTTAGTGTAAAAATATTAAAAAAACAACAAAGTTATGAGCCTGTGTTGAAATTTGCAAATGCAGGCTCATAACTTTTGCAATTTTCAATATTTTTACCCCAAATTTTCAGCATAGCCATTTCTTCACAACACCTCATGAATACGACAGCTGTCATTTTTCAGATCCTGGCCAAAATGTTTGTTTTTTTTTTTGCATCCAGAATGGTGATTTCACAGTCATTGCACAAAATCACCTTTCAGACAGGAGTTGAAATTTTTCTCTGCACTTGTTCTTGAGTTGGGCTCATAAGAAGGCTATGTTGAAAATTTGGGACAAAATTACTAACAAATCAAGTTATGAGCCTGCATTGAAATTTGCGAATGCAGGCTCGTAACTTTAGCAATTTTCAATAGTTTGACCCCAAATTTTCAACATAGCCATTTCTTCACAGCACCTCATGAATGTAACAGCTGCCATTTTTCAGAGCCTCACCAAAATTTTTTTTGAATCCCGAAAGGTGATTTCGCAGTCACTGCACAAAATCACCTTTTGGGCAGAAGTTGAAAACTTTCTCTGCACTTATTCATGAGGTTGGGTCAAAAGAAGGCTATGTTGGAAATTTGGCCCCAAAATATTAATAAACAACAAAGTTATGAGGCTGCTTTGAAATTTGCGAATGCAGGCTCGTAATTTTGGCAATTTTCAATATTTTGACCCCAAATTTTCACCATATAGTAGCCATTTCTTCACAGCACCTCATGAATTTGACAGCTGTCATTTTTCAGATCCTCACCAAAATATTTTTTTTTTTGCCTTCCGAAAGGTGATTTCGGAGTCGCTGCACAAAATCACCTTTCGGGCAGGAGTTGAAATTTTTCTCTGTGCTTGTTCATGAGGTGGGGTCATAAGAATGTTATGTTGAAAATTTGGCCCAAACATGTTAACAAACAGCAAACTTATGAGCCTACATTGAAATTTATGAAGTCAGGCTTGCAACTTTGATAATTTTCAATATTTTGACCCCACATTTTCAACATTGCCATTTCTTCACAGCACCTCATGAATGTGACAGCTGTCATTTTTCAGATCCTGGCAAAAATGTGTTTTTGCATCCTGAAGGTGATTCTACAGTCGCTGTGTGAAATCATCTTTCGGCCAGGAGGTGAACACTTTCTCTGCACTTGCTCATGAGCTGGGATCATAAGAAGGGTATGTTAAATATTTGGGGCACAAATATTCACAAACAAGACAGTTACACTGCCCAACATCATCATGTCTGCTTTGCATTCTTAAATGTTAATAAAATGATTCCTTCACTGAAGCAATTTTCAAACACATACCCCCTATGACACCAGTGCTCACTGCGAACATTCTGCATTGACAAATGCTTATTATCAGCCTAAGTCAAATCCTTGCTGCTGAAGTTTAGCCTAGACAAAAAAAAATGATGCTTCCCTGACTCTGGCTGATTTATATGTGCCAGTGTATCCCTGACAGTCACTTTGCCAGCCTTACAGGCTAGTGTTGCTTCTCATATCCAAAGTTTCTTTAAGCCTGCCAACTTCGGCATGAGTTTTCTAATCAAGAGAAAAAAGAGAGCCGTGCACACACTAATAATAATACCTTAAAGGCAGTAATACTTGGCTTGGTGTCTTCTGCTGTAATTTCAGTTTCATAAATGCTTTATTAAAGTGATGAAGTGGATCATTTGGACTGGGAAACTGGTGCAGCTTAATAGTCTCAGATGTCTTGGTTTCCCAGTCCTTTGCTGCACTTTAATATTAACAGCAGAAAGACAGCAGAAGCATCTAGCCAAGCACTGCTGTCTTTTGTAAGGCTGGTGTTAGCATGTGCATGCCTTTCTTTTTGCCCCTCACCTGCCCGTCACCTGACCTCATTGATTTTCCTTCCTGTGTCAGCTTTGCTCGTCTCCTGAGGCACATAGCAGCATGTCCCTGCATGTTTGGAGAAAGGGGGTGGTGTAGTTAAACGTTTCATTTGTCTTGTAAGACAGTTCAACCAAACACCTCACAGTATTTTGCCAGCAATGTGATGTAAGGGAGTATGATTCCTGTCCAAAGTAGGTGCAGAATAAAACTCCATCGTGATTACACAGATGAACAGGGCAATACTTTGGTGGTGGTGAGTGTTATTAAACACTCTCTTCGGTCCTTGCAATTCCATTGTCCATCTGTGCACGTGACATCATGGACTGTTGGGTGTGCAGGCCAATCACAGAATTTGTTTATTTATTCCACATAAAACCCTTTAGGCAGAGCCTATGTACAAAGGGTTTAGAGTCATCCTCAACAAGAAAAGAATCAATGAGAATTTAGTTTACTTTAAAATTGTTCCTGTCGGTGCCAAAAAGTTGACAAATAGGTAGGCAGGCACCAAGGCCTATTGTTGGGGGCCTATGAAATGGGGGTTAATTAGCACAGTAGCTTTGCTGCATGGAGTAGATGATGTACAGTACATTACATTTGGACCAAGGGATGATGGTAGCTGCTGGAACACTACTTGACCGGAGAGATTTGAGAATCGTCCTTGGACAGACTTGGGCTTTGTCCTGGATTACCTGCTAGAAAACATTTTGGAACTGGATTTTGTACATCATTTGGAGGCCAAGGATAAAGGTAAAAAAACATTCTAAAAGTGTTCTGTATCTAGCCCGATAGTCCTATGCTAAATAGCCATTCACAATGGCAATGGTGCAACAGGCTAAGGAGACCCATGTCCCCACTCAAAGTTTTGTCTGTGGTTGCACCCATGGACCTGACTAACACTACTGCTTTTCCAGTCAGGCAGCAGGCTGAGTCCTGTCTTACAAATACCTACACCCACTCCCCTCCCAGTCTCTCTTTCTAGCAGTGTCCTCTCAGGGTCAGTCACCCAGCCTGCCAAACACGTGACTTCAGTCACCTCACATCCTCTCCTAACCTCAGATTAATTAGACCCCTGGCCTGCTGCCAGCTCTGAGGCACAGCCTCCCTCCTGTACTCAGTCTTGATATTTGATCACCACACTCTGAAAGCGCAGCCTTGGCCTGTCTGCCAACGCTGTGCTGCACTGAACATGCCACAATGATAAGTCCTCCTGATCCCCTACTCTCAACTACTTCCATCTAGACCCTGGATCTTGTCACCCCAGCTGAAGGAAAGCTCAGCCTCACTACCTAATAAACAGCTGAACTCTGGCTGCTCAGTGCTTGACCCCAAACCTGCTGCTTGTTCAGTCAGTCAGTGACTGTCTGACTGACAGTCTCAGTATGTGTAGTACAAACAGATTTACTTTGTTCTTTGTTGGCTTGGTTCTCTGTTTTTCTGTACAGGCCCAGTAGCCTTTTTTGTGGCTCCTTCCCAGAGTCCCTCATCTGGTGAACTGTACAGTGCTGCTGCTGCCTGCCTGAGCTGAGTGCCTGTACATGAGAAGCTGCCTAGACTAGAACCAACTCAACATCACCAAGGTGGAATCGCCCCACTTGATTCCACCACCATTTGTTGCTTGCATCTGTGTGGTGGGTCCCAGTGCTTCTGCTGCCCAATGCCTTGGTGTCTGCATAAAAATTAAGTACTTCTATTATTGTTGATATTTTTACTGGGAAATGATTGTACTGTAATCTGTGTGTAAAAAGAGGCATGCTCATCACTGGTAGGGCAAAGATATCAGTTGATGGGGCGAATATGATATACTAAGTAATGGTATCCTGATGGGAATGCATGTAATCACTGTTCTGTTAATCATCCATTGGCAGACTAATGCAAAGGGGTCAGCTGGCAGCATCAACAGGATGATTGCATGCATTATGTTAGCACTGCCAGCCAACCCTCTTGCATTATGCTGCCAATGCGATTTTCTTTTTAGTTTATTTAGTTTTTTTTTCACCAGGTAAGTGCACTAGACATTTAAAAACATTTGCCTATTTTCAGGCACGACCTGGGAGATCACAATAATGGAGACTGATACAACAATGTACAAAAAAAATGCACTGGCTCTATACAATTGCCTAGAGATAATATAGAGAACAAACAACCAGCAGCCAAATGAAATACAATTGCCTGGACGTAATATGGAGAACTAAACCAAAGCACGAAATACGATATGTGGTAAGCATGATGCAAGGTACAGGGGTAAGGTGCAACAATGAAAGACAAGTAACAAGTACAGGGATAGGTTTCATACCATTGGAAGTTGGTAATCAACAATATACACAAGAGGTCTTGAATAGGAGGGAGTGGTATCCAGTCTTGAAGGCATGACTGGATCGGCACGGACTGACAGATCCACGATGCTGCAACGACAATTTCATGTCAACACAACATTACCCCGACACCACTACATTGACCGCAATTGCAGTCGGGATGGTGGCGGCATGTTTAAACTTATTGTTTTGTGTGGGGCTGTGCCCCTCACACACCCCCATGCAGGGGACTGTGCCTCCTGCACCCCCCTCATTAGGACTCTCAACTCCGAGAAGGAGCTGAGTCAAGGATGGGGTGCAGAACCTTGGGGAAGGGAGCCGGGGTCCCAGGCAGACTTTACAGCGGTGTGGAGATGTTGTCGGTATCGACCATGTCACTTTAAATTTGTTGCTGTAGTGACAGTATACCCAGACTGACTACAGCAGGAATAGAGTTCCAGAGTGAAGGGGCAACGTAGGGAAACGACAATTCCCCTAACTGGACGTGGCGATGTTGTCAGTATCGACCATGTCGCTGTAAAGTTGTCGCTGTAGCGACGGTATACCCAGACTGACTACAGCAGGAATAGAGTTTCAGAGTGAAAGGGCAATGTAGGGGAAGAACAATTCCCCTAACTGGATGCAGTAGCATGTTAATCACCCCAGTGAGGCTGGTTACTTGTAATTGGCAGCTATTGCCATTTACCCTCCATAAATGCCTCTAGAGGTGATCAGTAATATGCAGGTGATGTTTTCTATAGGCGCCATGGCTGCCAGCTGTAGTGCTTAGCCTGTGTCCTGATAGCCCAAAGAATCTGGAGCCACCACTAGTCCAGTTGGGGTTGGGGATGGGGCTGTAGAGCTTATAACTATAATACAGGTGGTGGGTTTGCTGGAGCAGGGTTCAAGTGTGCAGATGAGGGGTCAGAAGGGGCTGGTGTTACTGTCAGTTGAAAGACAATGTCTGGTATGGGGTGCATGGGGGGTTGAAGGGAGACAAGTCAGTGCTACTGGTGACAGCTGATATGAGTGCAAAAAGCTGTACTAGATTCACATAGTCAGCAATAGTTGTCTCTGGAATGCATGTGTGTGTGTGGGGGGTGTTTATACATTAAAAACGGTTGCAGTTTTCATTTGTGTTCTGTAGCCAATTATGTGTCCTGTTGTTCCCACCAATGCCTGTCTGCACTGCAGCAGTTAGACAGCCTGGACTTGTGTGGTCCTTTGCCTCTGGAGTTCTTTTTTTTTTTATGTTAGTCCTTGGTAACCAGGTAAGGCCCACTAGGCACAAGTGCCTGTTTTCAGGGGCAACCTGGAAGCACTGGGGAGGTTAAGTGACTGGTTCAGAGTCACACAGTATGGAAGTGGAGGTTGTGGGACTCAAACCCAGATCTGCTGAATGTACCAAGCTCATTCACAGCTCATTACTCTAACATCTAGGCTATACTGCCAGTCCCAGAGTTAATTATTGCCAGTGGTGGATATGGGGGGGGGGGGGACCTGAAGGAATTCAATTCTAGGATAAAAATTAAGAGCCTGACTTAGTTCCAGGAGTAAAATGCAGAAGGACTTCTCCTGCACAACATTTACCCACCAAAAGACTGAATAAATAACATGTTAAAATGCAATATATAGTGAGGAAATGTGTCTCCAGCCCCTTGTCAGGTATGTTCGATCGTATATGAAAGGTGGTGGGTCCCCCAAATGAGTGCATTTTGCCCATTTCTAGCATTGGTGCAACTCAAAGCCAATGCTCAGAAGGCTGACTGTGTTGAGCTGGCTGATGGGCATAAAGTTTGTGTACTTCCCAAGATGCAACTGTACCTGTCACCAAGGACCAGGTTAGATAGGACAAAAAGGGAAATGTTGCAGCCTGCCCAAATATAGCCCACTTTCCACTTGACAGTGGGTCCATAACTGTACACCTGGGGCTGGATATTCAAAAATGCACCAGTCCCCAGTGCAAGATCAGCGCAGTGCAAGTCAAGTGCGCCATGGCACACCCAGAGCCATATTCAGGAGATGTGCCACCTGAAAAGCAGCAGTGTAATGCGGCTGAATATGGCAAAGATTCTCCATTGTGCAACCAGGGATGCACCGGCGCAACCAGGAATGCATGGAGCAGACCTGAGCACAAACTCTGTGAGCAGGGCAGAAGCAACAGGCAAAAGGGACACAGAACCAAGGCAGCACAGGGCAAGGGGCACAGGACCCCCACCCAGAGCACACCCCAGACACAGAGACAGTGACCCGCAGGGACCAAAGGGCACCAGGGGATGGTGCACAGACAACACCACTCCAATGAGCATGTGACATGCACCAGTCCACAACCGTGACACGACAGCCGTGCCAACAGAAGTGTCACGTTACAGACACCCATTGGACAGGCACACACTGCGTATAGGGCATGGTGCCAGTGGATGGGCCAAACACAAGGAGGATGAACCTGGTAGCAGGTGACCCACATGCCACACAGCATCACACAGGTCAGCTGAAGTACTGGTGAGAGGGACCACAGTGCTGGCCATGGCGAATGTGAGCAGCACCACTAGCAGACAGCAGCCCTGGCAGACAGGAGTGTGATGCGCATGTGCTGCCACAGGCTGCACTGGGACACACACAGGGCAGGGGCACAGCACACATGCCCAGTGACTGCAGGGTCAATGGCCCATGTGGCTGCAGGAGGACAGCCAGCACAATGGCCATGACCTGTGGAACAGGGGCAGCAACACAAACAGACTGTACCACAGATATGTCGGCTGGCAGGGCCCGCCAGACACTGCAGGGCCACCCAGAGCAGCCAGTAAAAGGGCTGCACACACAGAACAGCCCACTAGCTCTGTGGAAACCCGCAAAACCACCTGATGCTGTCCACATGTGGCTAACAGATGCACCCACAAGGCAATGTATGTGACCCCACACCAACACTGTGGTAGACCTAACCAGCCTCCCACCACCCTGGCAGTGGAGGGACACACATAACGGGAGCACCCAACTAGAAATCACAACCAGTAGCACAGGACCCTGGGCAACCTGCGTCCCCGTAGCCACAGCTGGCCGGCCCATGTAAACGATCCCCAACCACACTGGACCGCGACGTGCCCGGGACACAATCCCCAGAGCCCTACCATGGACCGGTTGCCATGGACCATGCCCACCCAAACAACACCTGCACGCTAGCAATGGAGCCCAGTCACCTGCCCAGGCACCCCATCGTGCACCCCACCAGCCCACACATGCCCCGTGGATAGGAGTTGTCCCCAGACACCCACCCCATAGGCGAACACAGCTGGTCTGGCAGTGGAGAACAAGGGACAGTGAGCCCAACCCACCTGCAATGGACACCACACCCCACGCAGCCCTGCAGCATGCAGGACACGGACACGGACACCGTCCACCCACAGGTGCAACACCCCACAGGTCCCTGGCACAATGATGCCCAGGTCCTGGTCCCCACCCCACATGACCGCAGACGATACAGCCCTGCAGTATGCCACAGGCAGGCAACCCCCCCCCATGTGCAGGACAGTGCACCCATGGATGGTGTGATTCAAATGACCCCGTGGGGCCATGCCACCAAGGGGACCTGGACCCCGTGAATGTCACCCCCACCCCCATGTCCGCACACAATGGTGCAGCAACCCACCATGTCCAGAGACCGACACACCTGACCCGTGTGCACCCAGGTACACACGCCAAGGCCAAGGGACACAGTGGTACACCCAACACAGACCCCAAAGTCCCCATGTGGCTGGTGCCAGTGACCCGCCCTGCACTGGCAGTGACCCCATGAACAGGGAAACAACAGCTGCAGCATGGCTCCCCATGCCACCTGCAAATCAGACACAGACACAGGTATGTATCAAAATATCAGGTTTATCAAAAACAATGGTGAACAATACAAACAGCAAAACAGGACATGTGAGGGGGTGAGTGAGAGGGGGACGGGGACATGGGAGGGGTCTGTACAATTGGAGGTGTGACTGCAGGGGAACAGGAATGGAAGGGGAGTGGGCTATATACACTGGGCTCCGTCGATGCAGAGACCACTCCAGGCCCTGCAGGGTACTCCTGATGCCCACTGCGTAGCACAGCATTCTCCTCTGGAGTGCCACCACCAGTCCCAGGCCCTGTGTTGTCCGTATGGTACCCCTCCTAGCCACTGGCTGATGTGCACCTAGGGGAAGGGACAAGAGGGCAATCACTGCACTGCACTGCAAATAACCACTGTACACTCATAGCGCACAGTGGACAGTGGGGGAACACACCACAGGGGGACCACAATGGACCCGTGCCATGTGGTCCACCCCAGCTATCCAAACAGCACACCACAATGGCACAGACAGACAGACAGCATGTTGTGCTGTGCCCATGTGTGCATGGGCATGGGCACATGGCACAGGGTGGCAGCACTGTCGCTACACATGGGGTGGTGGCCATGTGCACAACTCTCCCCATGGCCAGCCACATGCCACCAATGGACATGCCACAGCAGAACGCCAAACGGACAGTGCACCACACACAGCTCACCTGACACATGGCCAGGGTGCCCATGCCCATGCCCTGCACCTGCTGCCAACCCACACTGACAATTAACACCAATGTGACCACACTTACCTGCCCCTTGCCGACCCTTGTGCACTGTGCCCTGTGGCCTACCCAGGCTCCTCTGGTCACCCGCAGCCTCCCTGGCCCGCCTGCCATCCTCCAGCCCTGTAAGAGACATGAAGAGAAGAGGACATGAGTACACAGGCATGGATGGCCCCCCACCACCCCACAGCCTGCTGTGTGCTGGCCTATACCCAGCAGTCCCCCAGCCCACACGCCAGCATGCCCGCAACACATGCTGTGGACATGCATGATGCCTGCTGTAGGGGGGACAGGCACTCCCAACCAGCGGACAATGACGCGGAAACGTAGCACACTATGGTTAGGCACATGGGCATGCACACCACCTGCACATACCTACTAGCTGTGGCACAGCCCCACATTGTACCCGCGTCTGCATCCGGTGCAGAATGTCTGGATTCTGTCTCCGCAGGTCACCATATCTGTGGCAACACTGCTCTGCAGACCTGGCCACACCCATGCGCCTCTCTAGGGCCCTTGACACACTGTGCCACACCTGACCCTGGACCTGCTGGAGTAGCTTCTGCCCATAGAGCTGGGCCACATATGGCTGAACCACTGCTACCAGGTTCACCAGCTCTACATCCATCCAATTGCGCACCCGACGGTCTCGTCTGCTCACCATTTCCAAACACTGTGTAGTTCTGGACAGCTGCAGAGGAAAGCGCACATGGGGCAGCATGTGTACAATGCGCGACAGGGGGTGACATGCCGCAATCACGCATCTCGGATGTGCACGATGCCGATGTGGAATGCAGTTGCACAGTGGGTTTCTGGGGATGCACACCATGCCAGATGTGTCACTGCATGGTGCCATGACCCTAAGCCAGATGTGACAGGTTGTGACCCTGTTCAGGGTTGCGCATGTGCCAGAGATGTGCCGCACGCCTGGGTGGTGTAAGCCCAGTGATGCATGCGCAGTAGTGCAGTATCGAGCATGACATACTGGGTGCACAATAGGCATGTGTGATGGAGTGTTCACATGTGCACTGTATGACCACGCACCACGCATACGCAGAACATGCGCCATAGGGTTGCTCTGGCACAACTCAGTTGAGCACAGTGTAAGATCACAATATTTAGCTGCCATATGCAAATTACCTCATCAGCCAATGCGTGGCACAGTAGGGTAAATTAGCATATCATTACCATTACGCACAAGCCCATTTGCATGCGATGCGCTTTATAGGCGCCAGGGAACAGCACAGGCCATGGACCGGTATTATATCCTTTCTAGGTAAGTGGATGCTGGTGCAGGCACACACAGCCATGCATCAGCACTGCAATGGAGGATTGCTGACGGACATGCTGGAACTGACACACTGTGCTGTCACGGTTCACAGGTGGCAACATGTCAGGACATGAGGAGGGTGAGGAGCGTAAACCTGCATGCATGCGCAGGCCAAACTTCACTAAGGGAGAGACACATACCATGTTCGAGGCCTACCTTGACAGGGAGCCCCTATTGAGCAGTGCCACGGGCACACCACATGACAGGTGAGTCAACTGGGACAAGGTTGCGGCCTTCATGAACCAGCACGGCAGACACCAGCGTTCTGCTCAGGAGTGCCGCAAGAAGGTTGGGATGGACAAGCGGCGTATTAAGGAGAAGATGGCAGCTATACGAACATCCTGCAGTGCCACCGGTGGGGGGCCATCAATTGCACCCACACTGATGGCCACGGAGGAGCTAGTTGTAGCCACCATATGCCACACTGCAGTGGAGGGTGTGCCTGGAGGGGGGGATTCCAGACAGGCTGCAACCCATCACTGCATGGTATGTATGTTACGCACACACTGTCCTGGCAGGTGTGTGCCAGGGCATGCCGGCGTGCATGCCACTGGTCCGCATGCCGCATGCGTGTGTGCTCACCCCTGTACATGGCACACTGCTGGCCAATGGTACCAGTGGCATGCACCCAGAGGGGACACATGGGGGCAGACGCACCACTGACCATACCATCTTCTCTTGCAGCATCATCACACCTTCATGCAGAGAATGGGGCAGTGGCCGCAACCACGGCTGCTGTAGATGGACCCTCAACATCTACCAGCATCCGTGGCCCGGACAGGCTGCAGCTGAGCACCTCAGTGCTGGTGGATGTCCTTGGCCTGGAGTTGGACCAGGCCCTGGATGAGGTCCTGCAGGATGCCTGCCTGGAGGTGCTGTGTGCAGAAACCCAGCTCAGAGCGGGGTCTGGCTCTGATGATGACATCACCCTGATCCTGGACAGCGTGGGGACCATTATGGAGGAGACACCCCTGCCTGCCTCACAGGTGTCATCAGGGCCCAGCACTGTGCCCGTGGCTGCACAGCTGCCTCCCATACCCACAGGTGCAGCGGTGTGTTCCAGCACCATTGTTCCCGGCATGGGTGGTGGTGCTGTTACAGCTGTGATGGCACAGGCCACTACCTAGCAGATGGATGGGCAGCAGCGGCAGGATGTGGGTGTCAATGGGCAGCATAACACGGGTCACACCGCCGGTGCGCCTGCTGTATTCTTACCCCCCATACAGCCCACTGTGCAGCATCCACCAGAGTAGAAGGCTGGGCAGCATGGCAGGTCACCCACAGCCAATCGGCGTCTCGGCCAGTAGTCGCAGGAGGCCGAGCGGCTGGCTGAGCACACCAGGTTGCTGCGCATATCCGTTGAGCAACAGATGCTGCTTGCCACTGGAGTGCAGGCACTGTGGTCGGAGGTGCACCAGCTGGCCAAGCAGCAAGACTGGGGCACTGCGCAGATCCTGGTTGGGTTGCACCGCATGCAGGAGGCCACAGCTGCAGCTATGGACCACATCACCAGTGCCAGTGCCATTGCGGCTGGCTTTGCGTCACTGGCTGCCACTGGGCTCAGCCGTGCACTGAGTACACCCCACAATGTGCAGTCCACTCCATGGTCCTGGCATCTAGTGACCCCATCAGAGTGGATGCTGAGCTCCGATGTCGGTATCCCAGGCATGCCTGGGGCTAGCCTGTTTGGCTGCCTACATACCCGTGCGAGGAAACGGTTATGGTCCCACACACCAACCCCTGGGGGGGCCTCTGACACAACCTCCGTGGCCAACGCACTACCTGTGTCTGCTGATGGCTCCATCATGGCTACCCATGTGGCCATGGTGGCCGAGGGACTGCGTGGTTGACCTGAGGTATGTGCTGCCCTGACCCGCTGTCTGCTGCTGCTGCCCTGTGTGCACATGTGCGGTGTTGGTGCAGCTTGCATGTGGTGGCGCGCATGCGTGTTGTGCTGCATGCCTCCCGTGTGTGCTTCTTGGGCTGCTGGGATGTGTGTTATGGGCGTGATGAGGGCAGGCCCGCGCCGGTTGTGCCTGTGCACCGGTGTCATGCTTCTGATCCATGTGTTGTTCCACTGCCTGTTTGTGTTTGTGTGTGTCTCTGCACTTGCTTGTGCTGTGTGTGTGTGTGTGTGTGTGTGTGTGTGTGCGCACACGCAACCATGTGCCAGTGCCTCCACCATCCCTGCTGTGTGGCCCATTCCATGCATGCATTCCACCATGCACATCCCTGCATGTGTGTTGTGTGGTGGTCTGTGTGCCCCATGCATGTGTGTCACTGCACCTACCTGCGTTCACCATAGTGTTTCTGGGTGATCATGTTGTGGTGGCAATGTGCCAACTGCACCAGGTGGGGGTCCCTCTGCCCAGGGGGTGGCTTCCCACCTCCCTCCTGCCCATTGTCACTGTCATCTCTGCTACTGTTGCCCTCATCAGCCTCGACAGCTATCTCATGGTCAATGGTCATGTTGTGCAGTATGCAGCAGGCCAGGAATAGGTCACAGGCTTTGGAGGGGCTGTATTGTAGGGCACCGCCTGACTTGTCTAGGCAACAGAATTGCACCTTCAGCATGCCAAAGACACATGCAATGATATTGTGTGTGCTGGCGTGAGCCTCATTGTAATGCTCCTCTGCTGGGGACGCTGGTCGCCGGTAGGGGGTGAGCAGCCATGGCCGCAGTGGGTACGCGCTGTTACCTGTGTGGAGATTGACATGGTTAGCCCTGTGCTATGCTGTTCTGCCCTGTCCCCAATGCCAATGCCACCCCATCCTGTCAGCCCCCACCCCCAGGGCTGCCACGCCCATGACCCCTGGCCCGTGCTGTACTTACCCACTAGGTGGCCCATGGGGATATCTCCACATTCAAACCTGTGGCACAGTGCAGAGCTGTGCCAGATGAATGCATCATGGACACTCCCAGGGTGTGGCGCAGACATTGATGGTGCTGCCCGTGGCATCGCACACCACCTGGCAGTTGGTGGTCGGGTTTCCCTTCCTGTTGATATACACATTGCCCTTGGGGCCAGGTGGTATATGGATGCCTATGTGGGTGCAGTCAATGGCACCAATCACACCAGGCATGCGTGCTACCCTGTGGAAGTCCTGCATGTTTGCTGTACTCTCCGCCTGTGTGCTGGGGAAATGTATGAACTCCGGAGCATGTGGCAGCAGAGCGTTGAGGAACTGGGTGAGGAGGCAGAACGTGGCTGACTGGGTGATACCCATGGTGTCCTCTGTTGGTCATTGGAAGGTGCCCGTGGTGAGCAAGCACATGGCACGGTTGCCTTAGTCTCCACAGACATGGCATGACTACATCTGGTGGGTGCCTGCACTTCTTCATGTCACAGCTCACAGAGCTGCCTTAGAATGGCCCTGTTCAGGTGGTACCAGCCCACAATCTCGGTGTCACTATAGTTTTCGAATGTGATGTGGGCACAGTACCACCTGTGTTGGGCATGCCACCCCTGGGCCCTTCGTCAGCCATGTAGGTGTTCCTCCTGCCTCCTCACACCCCTCATTACTGCTTCCATTAGGAATGGGGCACTCTTCATCCCTCTGTCCATGTGTCTGTCAGCCTCTATGTCTGTCTGTCTGTGTCACTGTTTGTGTCCCTCTCTCACTCACTCTCTCTCTCTCCACCTCTCTCTCTCTTTCTATATCTTACTCTGTCTCTCTCCCTCCCTCTCTTTGTCTCTGGGCATGAGGTTGTGCATCTGCTGTCTGTGTGTTTCAGCCATATTTTTATAGGAACAAGTCTGGCTGGTGCATCTTGGGTTTGAAACATAGAAACATAGAATTTAACGGCAGATAAGGACCACTTGGCCCACCCAGTCTGCCCATTTCACTACCTAATGGATAAGCTGCAGATCCTAGTTAACCAGCAGCCTACTTCTTTCTACCCCCACCCCCTAGAATTGCCTTATGACTGTCCCATGCATGCTTGAATTCAACCACTGTTTTTGACTCCACAACCTCCTCCGGAAGGTCGTTCCATGCATCCACAACCCTCTCTGTGAAAAAATACTTCCTTACACCACCTCTGAGCCACCCCCCCATCTTCAAATTGTGCCCCCTTGTTCTTGCACACCTCTTTTTTTGAAAGATGCTACCCTTTTGGTAGCATCCAGACTTGTGCCATGACTTCACGGTTGAATATCCCATTGTGCTGCATATTCATGGGAAAGCCCCCTACACTTGCGCTGCATACATTATGTTTGTGCCATGGCGCAATGGTACTTGCGCTACGCCAGTCGCTGTCTTTCAGTATTGCTCTGCAGTGCAAGTCCAGTGTTGCGACATGAGCAACTGCTCTGAATATCTGGGCCTTGGTCTCCTATAGTAGCTGAAAAATGGAAACATGAACAGTAGGAAAGGATTTTTACAGGAAGAGTTTCAGCTTCTGTACTGGTGAAATTTGTACTTTTTATTAGGTTTTGACCCATTTGTTTCTCATTTTGACTCACATTTTTTACACCAGAGGGTCTAATTTGACCCATGTTTTAAACTACCTAGCGCTGTCACTGCCTGTTACACTGATGTTGTGCCCACTAGCCAGCTAGCAGACATCATCATTAGGCTTTGGAAATGAACATCTTGTTTCACAGTCCCTCCATGTATTTCCCTTTCACACACACTTCTAGTGGGTTCCCCTGCTCACAGACAGGAGTCTGGATAGTGTCTCTTTAAAAGCACTAAACAAAGTGTGTGTGTGTGTGTGTGTGTGTGTGTGTATGTGTGTGGCGTGGAGCACATGCCATGCAGAATGCAAATATAATAGAATCAAACATGTGAACATCATATCACTGAACAGAAAACACCAGAAATATTTATTTTCCAGTTAAAGCTCTGTTACACTGCACAAAAACATTCAGCATTGACACATGCTTGTTTACAAGTGTTTCTGCTTTTGCAGCAGGAACACTTGTAAATAAACCAGCACATGAGTTTCTAGTTTCTAGTGCATGAAAGCATGTATTTCTAGGTGTACCTCTCCCTGCTTGCATTTTGGCATCCTTTGTGCACAGTGCGATTCTCAATTTTGTACACAGTTGTAGCTACAATGCAAGTGAGCAAATGTACCAAATCACGGACTCATTCTTGTTATGGATGCAGCGTCACTGGCTGGCATTCCTCATTTGTGAATCCTACCCATTACAACTACTGCTGCAGCAACCAAATTCATCAGAAACCATATGAAGAGAGACTGAGAGAGCTTAGTATGTATACCCTTGATGAAAGGAGGGATGGGGGGACATGATAGAAACTTTTAAGTACCTCAAGGGAATCAACAAAGTCCAGGAGAGTAGCATCTTTCAGAAAAAGAGATGTGTAAGAACAAGGGGGCACAATTTAAAGTTAGAGGGGGGACGGCTCAGGGGTAATGTGAGGAAATTCTTTTTCACGGAGAGAGTGGTGGACACATGGAACCACCTTCCTGGAGAGGTTGTGGGGTCTAAAACAGTGGGGGAATTCAAACATGCATGGGACAGACATAAGGCAATTATAGTGGGGGGGTTGCAGGAAGTAGGTTATTGGTTAACTAGAATCTGCAGCTTATCCAATAGATAGGGAAATGGGCAGACTGGGTGGGCTAAGTGGTCCTTATCTGCCGTCAAAGTCTATGTTTCTATGTAACATGGGCAAATATTTTAAAGGTAGCCATAGTTTTAAAAACATCCCTACAGGCAAAACTTTCTTAATGTGGGCCGTAGCAAAAATAACAAGCAGAGCATGCATGCTAATACACATCATACATCTCAGATTTTCATGATTAAATTATAGCTGGAGGAGAAGGAAATTTAAAGCAGCATTGCAATGATAAAATGATTTTCCAAAAAGATAGCTTTCAGCTACGATTAATAAAAATATTAGCATCCCTGTCAAATCTAGTTTTCTATGCACCTCCTTTTTTTCACTCCATGTGATTTTTTAATTTTCTTGATCCTAACCCTTACAAGGTCTACAATTTCAGAAGCAAATGATTTGATACCTTTTAATGGACCAACATAGATGTAACAATAAGAACAAAGTGCTCTAGCTTTCGGACCAACCAGTCCTTCTTCAGAAGCGCAATGGCAGTTATTTAGAAAAAAACATACTTTTAACAGCTAGATCTTGCATAAAAAACAGAAAAAATCCCCATTGGTTTAAAACACTCATTTAAAAAATACAGATGATGATGTCAGAGAAGTTTAACAGTACCATGTTACCTTCATCTGGGAGTGTCCCAGGGTCAAAGGTGCTTGGTGCAAAACACATACAAAGAATCCTACTGCATATAAATTTAGTTGACATAGGATAACACTGCTGGAGCAGAAGACTCTTAAATCAAACTATAAGTATCACAGTGTGTATAAGGATGTGATTACTGAAAAACAACCCCCACCCAGATTAAAGACATACTAAGATTGTCTTAGGACTCCAAGAAGTTTCAATGTATGCATTATAGACAAGAAATTACCAGTAAAGCTCTCTTAAAAACATCAGTGCACACTGTATGATGTGTAAAACTTAGCTGGACCTATCACCCAGCTATACTGTCCAGCTAGATATCATGCCCTATAAACTTCAAAAACCTCTAGTGTAGTGACAGGACTTTATAAGTGATAATTTAAATATAAATTGACAGTGTTAGTGTCAAACAAAAAACTCTTGTCGAGGACCACCAAGGAATTAAGACCATGTAGCCTGATATGTACTGATGTCAACAAATTCTCAGTATATAACTACTTGATGTACCGGAAGTGTCTAAGGAATCTGAAAAAGAGATAAAAATGTAATTTCTGTCCTCCTCTTCACACAAACAAGACACCCTACCCCACCCCACATCCCCATAATGTGGGGGGGGGGGATAAGTAGCTTTAAGGAGATACTCTCACACACACATGCACACACACACACACACACACACATATATACATACACATTCTCCTAATGAACCTTCATTCACATCAATCACTGCAATTGTTCCCCAAAGGAATTCAACTTGTCATGAAATTCAAAGTAAAAGGGATCATGTATCCTAATACCTACAGAGCAAAAAATGTGACACTATTTAACCCTATTCCTATCTGCGTAGTAACATTTCCAAGGATTCTGGATAGAACCACAATGAAATAAAACTGCCACCCTCCCCAGGGTAAGGTAACTAGAAGTAAATATAAAGTATGTGTGTAAGACCAGAGGTCTAACATACCTACATTTCCACAAATCACTACAATGTTAGCCTAATGTAAAAATATCTGTCCAGGACCCCGTGCAAATGAGATCTCACACCCCAATATGTTCAGAGTTAAAAAAATAAGTGACAGTCTGTGATAACACTCTTGTATGTACAGTAACGGGCTAGGTAATCTGAATATGGTATAATGGAATCAACCCCACTCCCAGGTGAAGGTAAAAAGTAAGGAGGAATTAATATTCATTATGTGTGTGTGAAGTAAGAGTAGTAACACACTGTAACTCCATGTATCTAAATAGAAGCCTACCTCAATGTGACAGCAAGCCCCACACCTGCTATATTCACATACGTCACAACACGTACCCACTCACATACACCCATACACACACACCTACACCCCACACATGCTGAAGTCCAATAATATGCCAGTCTGAAGAAGAAAAGGTCCGTGGATGTCAGTTTCTGTAATGTTCCATGAAACCCAGATCAATATTCATCCCATACTGAGCTGTGAAATAAGTTTAATCTCAAAAGCTCGTCTCTGTTGTTATGTTTTTGAGATTTCCTTTTAAGACCATTACTGACATATCAGAAATTGAGTGGTCAGGCTGGGAGAAGTGGTGCCCCACTGGTTTTTCAGTCTCCTTTGTTTTAATATCACATCTGTGTGAGTTCATCCTAGTGCCGAGCTGTTGGCTTGTCTCTCCAACATAACCCGTTTGTGGGCATCTCTTGCACTGAATGAAATAAACAACATGTTGTGATGTGCATGTATAACTCCTATGCACCTTGAATTGTCTGTTTTGTGATGTAACCACACAGTCCGAGGTGGAAATGAGATCACAAGTCTTACAGGGGCATTGATTGCAGGGTCATGTGCCATTGTGTGACATGGTATTATATTCTGGTGAAAGCTTGCTCCTAATAATCAGGCTGGCTAAATTTGGTGGTTGTTTAAAAGATAGTAGCAGTAGTTCCTTAAAAATTCAATTAAAGGTTTCATCCTCACTAAATATTGGGTGGAGGTCTTTAATAATCTTATGCAGAAGTTCAAGGTCTGGATGATATGTGACTACTACGGGTATTCTGTCTGCAGCTGTCTTTTCTTTATATTGAAGTAGTTGTTTTCTTGGTACTTGCATTGCACGTTCTGTTATCCTGTCAACTTCTCTGGAAGAATGTCTCTGCTCAATAAAGGTGTTTTTCAACATAGCCAAATGTGTATCTCTGTCATCCTCATTTGAAAAAATATGGTGACATCAGAGTGCTTGACTGTACATGACAGATCTTTTTATGTGGTTTGGGTGATTACTTTTCTTGTGTAGGTATTTCTATCTGTCTGTTGGCTTCCTGTAAATACATGTTTGTAAGGTTCCATCCTTAATGGTGACTGTGGTGTCCATAAAATTAACATTGGTGGTAGAATACTCCAGGGTAAGCTTTATGGTAGGGTGGAGGTTATTAAGTTCTTGATGAAAATCTTTAAGTGCATCTGTGCCATCCGTCCAGATAATAAACAAATCATCAATGTAACGGAAATAAGCTAGTGGTTTGTGGGGACAGTGCCTTAAAAAATCCTCCTCCCAGTCTGCTATAAAGAGGTTAGCATACTGTGGAGCCATCTTGGTGCCCATTGCTGTTCCCATAGTTTGAACATAATGTTTACCATTGAAGTTGAAGTTATGTGTCAAAATGAATTTCATAAGTTCCCCACCACTTCAAGGTTGATGTTTTGTTCTGGTCCTTTCTCCTGTATGTATTTAAGGCATGCTGTAATGCCATCTGTGTGTGGAATATTAGTGTAGAGAGATGTTACATCCATTGTCACTAAAATGGTATCAGGTGACAAATCCTTATAACCAGAAAGTACACACAAAAAGTGCATAGTGTCCTGGATATAACTGTCTCTTTCCATAACCAGCAGTTTCAAAATGGTCTCTACAAACCCTGAGATTCCCCTCAGTCAAGGTACCATAGCCAGAGACTATGGGTCTTCCCAGATTGCCAAGTTTATGTATTTTAGGCAGCATGTAGAAGGTCTACAATGATATTTCTTAGCCAGACGTGGGAGGCATCTTTTTTTCTTGAGAAATAACTAAATTAAAACACTTTATAAAATACTCATATTTTGGTGGAACTAGAACATTTCGCCACCAAGTAAAACCTGAATATGCCTGGAATCTTTTACAGTGAGAAAATGTCAAGGTCAGATTGTTGATCCAATTTCTTTGCACTGCTGCTTTAAGTAAGCCAAGAGCCACTGTCTAACTTATTAAAAAAGTAAAACAATAAACTATGTTCCACTTCAGCCTACAAATTAATGTTAGTCTTGCTCAGACATGCCTACTGTTTATTGTATTTAACTTGTTCTAGTTGCATTTGTATGTTTAAAAATGCAGCTTTAAATAAAAGCAAGGTCAAAGCCTCTACAATGTTGGCAAATAGCAATGACAGCAAAACAGGGCTTTAGAAGGGGAACAATAGAATGATTTTTTTTTTCATTTGACACAATCTGTTATCTTTGCAGCTTGATTATTTATTGCATTTGAAATTATGAGAAGGAAAGCAAGGATGTATGTATTCTACAGATGTGTGCATCAGTGGATGGCTGACTGCCATAAGACCTTTTCAGCTCAATGCACACAGCACATGTGCACTTACTAGATAATTATTAAACAGGGCCATAAAGCTGTTAACATAATTTATGATAATAAATGTTTAATCACATTCATGTTCCATTTTTTCCGTATTGTTTTTTTTCTTAACTTGGTATCTTTAAAACAATATCTGTGATTGGATGGTCTCTTATAGCAATGCATTTTTCATGCTAGTTTGTTAGATCATATAGTGCTGTTTAAAAGTAATGCTGACATGGCTGTTTCAGCACAATCACAATTAAATGAACTAGGTCCATTTTAGTACTGTGATGTTTATGGTGTTTGTCTGAATATTGAAACTATGTACAAAGGTAATAAATCGTGCAGTAGTTTTACTACTTTGTCAACAGTACTTCATTTATTTTGATCCTTTCCCAGGAAACCTGAAGAAGGGACCTGTGAGGCCCCGAAGCTTGTGTAATTTACTATCTTTGTACAAGACATATGTTGGTCCAATAAAAGGTTATCAAACCTTTCAGTGACTCCTGTTTTCCTTGGACCAATGCGGCTAAAATCTCTTTTGACTCGATCCTTTCTCAGTTGTGACTTATTAAATGTAATTATTTGTAAATCTACAAAAAAGTTACATGAGGGGGGTTATAAGGGGCTATATTTTATAATAACATATATATGTGTATAATGGCAGATGATATTCTTGCACATCATTGTGATTTGCATTACGTAACTGTTTTTCTTTTCTCCTTCTGGAGGCTTGACATTAAAATACGGTGACCAACATGGGAGGGGAAATTGTGTTACCGTCATACTTGGCTAGATATTTAAATGGAGTTAAAGATGCTAACAATTCAAGCTCAAGTAACAAAGGGAATCTTGTGCCCCCTACATACAAATGGAAACATGCTACCCAATTATTTGCGGTCTCTGGGATCTTAATAGCTGGAATCAGATGTGTCTGGTGAGGAAATCTGTTCCTACAGTTGGAAGGTTAAATAATGACACCGTATTCTTGTTAACTTCAGAGAAAAATGATTCCTGGAACTGTACTCAATGTTTTGTTATTGCACTGCATGTCTGATGGTTGTATAATGCTGCAATGTTTGTTGCACAGCATGTCTGATGATTGGATAATGGTGCAATGTTTGCATGTGGTGCTCACTGATTGGAACCCCCCCTTGGAAAAATATCTTGTGTACCTGGTTGCCTATTTCATAAATAAAATCCACCCCTGCCCATATCAGTAGGTCTCTCATCTTGTTCTGCATATATTTTATCATTATACTTCTTTATACCAACATATAGTACTCAAGGAAGGGGGCTGTGTAATAAGTTAAAGCAAGAGCAATTGTTAGTTGGTAAATCATTTAATCATACTGCTTTTCAGGAGTAATGTGTTTTTGTCATCTACTATTTCTTAGCGGTAGATCTATTTCTCCATTATTTAGTCATTTAAACAAAATGCATTACTTGCTTTATAATCAATGGCTTGAGACAATAAATTTGGCCACCAACTACAGCTTTGTATGGCTGCATAGCATCAGGGCTATGCTGATGTATTGCTACGTATTGCTTAAAAGGTGTTCTGGAGGGTGTGGCTTTCTCCTATCCCATCACGTTTCTCACAACAGCTGCACTGGATTGCAAAATAAAATAATATAAAAAAAATACGCAACATAAGGCAATCTTATAGTGGCTAATGTGTACCTCAATAGTAAGCAGTAAAGCTTGATCAGCTCTCTTATCATGTGGGTGTGTGGTTGAGGTTGGATACCGAACGCACAGCATTTTGTTTGCTCTGCATTTCTGCCCACTGAAGTTGAATTACATATGGTTCAGCAGGCATCAGTATGCTTTCTTTGTAACCCCCCCCCCAAACCCTTATGGTGCACACTGAGTGTCATCCCTCTGGGACTCTCGAGGGTCAACCCTTCTCAATCTGTGTTTTCATCCCTGGGGTGCAAGTGAGAGGATGATGATGATGTCAGCAGCACAGAGGTGTTGGTGGCATTGGCTGAGCTCACTGTCGGATCAAGGTCAATTTGCAGGAGATCCATCAGGGATGGGTCAGCAGGATTGTGGAGGTGTGTCAATATTCATACCAGTTATCAGTGTCCCTTCTTGCCTGCCCCCAACACAGATCTTAGACTGCCAGCCTTCTATTGGCATGGAAACACTTCATCTTGTCCTGATATCGACATTTACTGGAGTAGCTGCTGCAGTTCGTCTGGAAATAGACACACACCATCTTCATCTTCAATTTGCCCCATAAGTCAGTGACCCCAAACAGATTGATTTTGATTTTCTTTTTAACACATTTGTAACCCTGTTTACATTCCACAAAGTGATATACATTTTACTAGCCATATCCCACTATTTTGGAAGTGTTCAGTTTTGCCTCTGCTATATGGATTCAAATCGGGCCTCTAACAGGGCAACTTGTTGCAGTCCCCAGTGTCACATATATTATTAGTTACATGTACAGTAAGGAAAAAAGACAACTAAAGATAATTATCAACATTAACATAATATCGAATAAACCCAGGCGTCTGCACCCGCCTACTTTTCCCCTGATCTGGCCCCCACTCTTGTACACATTTTCCACATAAGATTTTATATTTTTCAAAGACACAATACAAATATCCCACTTCCCACAACACCAGTAATAGCAGTAGGCTAAAGTGTACTGATACCACTAACCTAGTGCATTCCCCCCAACTCTCTCATGCTCACAATTGCTCTGTAGTTCCCCCATCAAAACCATATGGACTCCTACTGGTTGGATGGCAAAGATCTGAACTATACCATTCACAGTTTAAAGAAGCTTGAATGGCAACATTCCCCAGTTTGTCAACTACTGCCCCATGGGCCATCTGCAGTGAATCTGCAGTGAAAAGAACAAGAAGGACCAAAGACAAGTACTAGGAAAAATTCGTATTAAAACAATAACATTGCAAAGTACAACAGCAAACCTTGTGAGGTTGCCTCAGGAGAAATGAGCCACTGTTCAAATTATCACTGGAGTAGAGCCAGCGTTCCCCATCAGAAACACGCTGTGCTAGCAGTGATGCAGCACCAATTAATGCAAATAAAAGTAACTTGAATGTGGTTGCATCCATTACTACTAGTGGAAGGAGCATGTCCCATAGTTGCAGCCACATGGCGAGGCAAATGTGAGCTGTGACACATAGGTTATAGACAGTGGGAGTCCACCTTGCAAGCCAGTGTAGCATTGGGAATGCTGCCATGCAGTCGAGGGAAGTCTAATCTTTCTCTATATGCCCCTCTCACTCGCCCAATGGTTGAAACAAAAGTTTATAACATGTCTCTTTAACTCTTTAACCTTGGCATCCTCAGCAAAAAGGAAAAAAATGTAATTTTAGAATTTCACATGCTCCTCCTATCCCCACATATCACCCTTCCCCACCTCTGTGGCTCCACTCAAGCCCTCATCCCACTCATTCCCCTCGCCCAGCTCTGCCTGGATTGGGGAAGGACAAGCACACCACACTGAACAGGACATACGATTGTCTATAGCTCTACCAGTGTGTTGGTGTATTTCTCCCACCCTAGGCCATTAACTGCTCCAAGTATACACCCCACGTACGAAAAAGGTTATTCTGTGCAAAAGGCAAATAACCCAGACAGTCTGGGTGACTGTGGTGTTCCCTAAATCAAAGGAAATTTAGGAGGCTGGGGCTCCAATCAGTTTATGGGCACATAGCTGAAATTAGTAGGTAGGATTGTCAGATGGAGGTGGAGAGCATGGGACCCATAGAGAGTAAGAAAGCAGGTACTTACACTGACCTTGCGTCAACCTTCACATAGCTGGGCCAGTGGATTAAGTGGCTTGTCAGCCTTCTTCTGCTGAATCCTCATGTGCCAGAGATTCTTTCACCTCCTGGGGGAGGTTAAAAAATCAGGTTGGTTGCCCAGGGCTGCTGATCCTCAGACGGGAGGGGGTATAAATGTACAAACTCCCAATCCCTCTGGGGTAGCTTGGCCTTAAGAGCTCCATTTTCCCCTGTAAGTGAGTGACCCCGAACAGATTGATTTTGTATTTTTCAGGGGACTGAACATAATTTTGTATGTACTCTGATGAAGAGAAATTTACAGCTTGTAGTCGGTAGTACAGCCTGCCGCCCGCCGGTTCACCCATGCTGCAGCGACATACATTTTGCCGACACCGATTACGGTGCAGGCAAAATGCTGCCTGGCATTACAGCACCAGGTACTTCATCTCCGGTGAGTTACAGCACCAAAGTGCCGTCCCAGGAAATGGTCACTTTTGCAGGGGGGCTTCTTCCCCTGCACCTCCCAATGCAGGGGGCTTTGCCCCCCGCACCTCTCCAAACTAAATATAACCTCATCTGGGGCAGGCATGCCCCAGAGGGGGTAGAAACTGGGTGGGTGCAAAGGGTGGCAAGAGTGAGGGGTGATCTAAAATCAAGATCGCCCCTTTCACTGTCACTGTTTTTGCAGCACTGTAGTTGCCACAACCAAAATGAGTCAGCAACTTGACGGACTATATCACCTGCCTGGTCATCCCCCTTAATTCAGTGAACAGTAAAGATCCTGTAGGGGAGGTTCCCCAGAGTCCTGGCCAGATTTCCCCATTAATTCTATATCTCTTGTCAGATTAATGCAATATCAGCCGTGTTGGCTCTGACCAGAATTTGTTTTCTAAAGCTCCTTCTCTCATGTTATTTTTTACTATGCATCCTGAATTCACTCCAAGGACATCACAAGCAAACAACTGAGCACCAGGATAATTGGTGGTGCTAAATAAACATACCAAAGCAGCAATTTAAAAATTATAGCACCCACCAAAGCACACAGATACCAACGGTTCAAATATTTTTAACATTTATTATTAAAAGCAGTAGAAAGAATCCATTTCCAACTGGAAAAAGAACTAATGTTTCACAAGGATGATGCCCTGCTTCATCAGAGTATGTGTCAGTATGGTGCCAGCACACATAGCTAATGGTAACCAGTACAGCATCCAACCAAAATGCTTAGTTTGTCTTGGTGGGGTGACAATGGAGCAGACTCTTTAAAAACTTCCAAACCACTCCCATCAGGAGTGGAATAAAGAAATAAGGGCATGGTAAGGGGACCTAAAGTGTACAAGGCATGCAGCAAGGTTTTGAGGGGTGGGGGAAGGGACAACCCACCAGGGCAGTAGGTCGTGGGGTGAAGTAGTATAGTAAGGGTAGACTGGATGGAACTCTGGTAGCCTTCTGCCATCAATTTCTATATTTTTATGTTTCTCTGCAATAGTAGCATAGAATTTGATGGCAGATAAGGACTGTTTGGCCCACCCAGTCTGCCCATTTTTCCCTACCTGCGTCACTGCAGACACTACTTGATCGCCGGCTCTTTTTCTCCCACTTCCTTTTCACTAATATTCCCCTGTGCCTATCCCATGAATTCTTGAACCCCACCATTGTTTTTACCCCAACCACCACCAAAGACCTTTCCAGACATCCACCATGCTTTCTGTGAAGAAGTGCTTCCTCACATTTCTCCTGAATCTACTTCCAGCTTCATTGCATGTTCCCTTGTTCTTGAGCATCTTTGTTTTCTGAAAATACTCCCCTTCTGTACCTTATTTGCTTCTGTGAGGTATTTAAAGGTCTCTGTCATATCTCCCCTTCCCTCCTCTGTTCTAGGGTGTACATATTGAGGTAATTCAGTCTCTCTTCATAGGGCTTCTGATGCAGACCTTGCCCTTCACCATTTTAGTTGCCTCCTTTGGACAGCCTCCACTCTGTCTATGTGCTTCTGAAGATGTGGTCTCCAGAACTGGACACAGTACTCTAGGTGGGATTTCACCAGCAATTTATACTGAGACAACACCACCTCTCTCTTTCTTCTGAAGATACCCTTCCCTAGGTACCCCAGCACTCCACTAGCCCATCCAGCTGTCTTGTCACACTTCCTGGCCACCTTTAGGTCTTCGGATATTTTATTTATTTATTTATTTATTTATTGAATAATCAGTTTTACAACCTTTGAGTCAGAGACTCGTTTACAAAGGTACCTTGTCACAAGGGGGGGAAGACAACAATTAAGTGCGGATTTAGACAGAGGTTACATACAGGTGAGATACATACATACGTTGAGTTACACGATCATTATATACACACAGTTGTTACAGTTGCAGTAGTTACAGTTGCCCAGTCGTCC
Organism: Neoceratodus forsteri; assembly: GCA_016271365.2. NCBI lineage: Eukaryota > Metazoa > Chordata > Ceratodontiformes > Ceratodontidae > Neoceratodus > Neoceratodus forsteri. The sequence goes on along the minus strand of CM057452.1, from coordinate 884,524,481 downwards.
ATGGAGCACAGAGGACTTAGGGAGCTATTCGAGACAGGGATATGTTCCACTACAGGCATTTACAGCACCGGCTGTCAATAATGTGTTACGGAGGATATTTTGAACCGCCAATCCGGGGATCTTTGCTATTCCCTCAGGAAGGTGGTTAAACCAGGCGGGGCTTTATGACTGAAGGATCTTTGGCAGAGAGAGGTCCTTGCCCTGGGTACTAGGAAGGTGGCTTTGGTGGAGTTACGGGTTAGCACCGGCCGGACGGCTGGTTGCAGGGATGCAGAGACCCCTGGTGGACATAACCCAGACAGGGATTTTTTAGCCAGAAGGCAGGTGTGGTATTTCAGCCGTTCCTCAAGAGTGAGTATGTCAGTGGCAGAGTATAGCAGGCAAGTGTGAGCTCTGCTGTGGGTGCCGGTCAGGAGCCTACAGGCTTTGTTAATAGAGGTCTGGACTTTAGATAGGGCGGAAGGGTCTGCCGCTGCATATATTGACTTTGTTTTTTTCAGGTTCAGTACTAGCCGATGGTTACTGAACCATTTTTCAGCTTGGAGGAATGTGCTTTGCAGCGTGCTTTGGAGTAGCAGCGGGTCTGAGTGTGATGCTAAGATCACTGCATCATCCCCGTAAAGCAGTATTTTGTTGGAGCAGGAGCTTGGAAGGGTGTTTAGGAAGAGACTGAAAAGAGTGGGTCCAAGGATGGAGCCTTGCGGGACCCCTGAGAGTACCGGTAGGCTGGTGGAGAAGGTCCTATTTAGCTTAACTCTTTGGGATCTGTTGTGCAGGTAGCTTGAGAACCAATTCAGGGGGCCGGATGAAAATCCCAGTTGGCTGAGGGAGTTTAACAGCAGGGGGTGGCACACGGTGTCAAAGGCCTTGGATAGGTCGATGAAAACTGCCCCTGCAAAATGACCTTTATCAAGCGCAGAGTGTATATAGTGGGAGAATTCCAGAAGTGGATGTGCGTGGTGGCCGGACCGAAACCCATGCTGCTCAGGACATAGGATGTCGTATTTAGACAGGTATTCTACTAGCTGAGTGGATACTATTTTTTCCAAGGCTTTGGAGAGGGGGGAAGGATAGAGATAGGCCTGTAGTTATTTGTAGTGTTCGGTCCCCAGACTTATGGATGGGGTGACTTGCCTGTTTCCATGCTTCTGGAATTGGCCAAGGCATAGAGATCTATTAATGGCAATCGAGGGGATTAGCATGACCTCCAGCGTGAGGCGAGTATCCTGGAGTCAAGAGGGTCATTACTTGGCCTTTATGAGGCGAGAGATTTTAGTAGGAAAGGCTTGGCATCATGGGGTGAGATCGTCCGGAAGTGGAATAGTGGCCGGAGGTGAGTGTGGGTGGGCAAGGGACAGGGTCAGAGAATTGGGCAGGAGAACTGCACTTAAGTCCGTGAAAGTTTTATTCAGGCAGTCTGCGATATATGATTGGTCTGTCGAGACTGCCCCATTTATGCAATCTGAGATGGTGGGGAGCGGTTTTGCCATTCAGTTCTTTAATATTGTCCCAGAAGGCTCTGGCTGAGCCCCAGGAGGATGTCAAAGCAGCCTGATAGTGTCTGGCTTTCACTTGCTTGATGGCCCAGGTGCATTGGTTGCGAGCAGCTCTATAGGCTTGCCTGTCTGCCACCCGACCAGACTCATTTGCTATGTGCCAGAGATTGTCTCTGTTTTAGTTGCTGGATCAGTGCAGGGGATATCCATGCCTGATCCATTTTTTTTTTAGATGTGTGATGGGGGCAAATAGGTCGCAGGCATTGTTGAAGGCCCTAGTGAGGTAGTTAAAACAGAATTTATGTCAGATGCTATGGTCATTGGAGTCCAATCGACTTGTGCGAGGTGATGTTTGAGGTTGTCAAGACCCTGGGAGAAATCTGCGTCGAGGGTGCTGCAGCACTAGGGCTGAGTGTGGGGAGGACCAGAAGCAGATGACAGGAGTGGTCACTAAGTGAGTCCGCTAGGACTTTTACAGATTCCAACTTGTGGCCTATTGGAAAGAACTATGTCCAGGAGGGAGCTAGTTCCTTCGCTTGTTAAGTCTGGTGGGCTGAGTGACCATTTGAGAGGGTCAGGCTGCAAGCTCGCTTTTATATTGTCAGACGAGGGCTGAGCCAGTTGGTGTTTAGGTCTCCAAGATTAGTTGTTCAGCCTTTGAGGTAAGGTGGATAGATAGTCTAAGAGGGAGTTGATTGCTAAATTTTTGGTACTCGGGGGTATGTATGCCGTGGTTAGGTATAGGGGGCCACGACCAGGGTGTGGGGTGATTTTTAGAGTAATGGCTTGTGCCCCATGGTTGAGCTCAGGGATTGGGAGTGCATGACCTAGGACTGAGTTACGCAAATAGATTGCGCACCCCCCTCCACGCTTGCCCATCCTATCAGCCCTGAAGAGGGAGAAGCCTGGGAGGGAGACAGCTGAGTCAGGTGTAAGCTGGGAAAGCCAGGTTTCCACTAGCATAAGAATGTCAGGAGAATATTGTGCAACCCAGCATTGGAGTGCTGGTTTTCTTGGGAGACTACATATGTTCATAAAAGCAATTGGAGACCTTTGCCAGGGGTGTGCCGAGGCATGGCCGAGCTGCCAGGCCCAGGTTTGGGTGCACATTTCCTGAGAGCAGGAGAAGCAGGGCAATAAGGCGTTTCATAGAGGAGCGTTTGCTGTAGGTGGGGTGCTTTGCAGCTGCCATGTCATTATATGGGTGGTGAACGGATGGGAGAGTGACTAGTACCGAGACACTAGAGAGGAGAGACCATCTGTGACAGAGTTCATGGTACAGAGGTTGTGAATTGGCGGAGGGTGGGTGGGGGGTGGTAGTCCAGTGTTGGGAAGGGTTTGGGGATGGACTGATAGGCGGACAGGCAATAAGCTGTGTGGAAAACAGGGTATTGTGTGTGGAGGGACTGAGGTTCGGGCAGCTGCACGTCCAGTGGATGATATAAAGGGTTCCATGGTAGACAGTGGGTGCTGTGGTAAGAGGAGAGCCAGCATGGCAAGGATCATGGTTAAGTGTGATTTTACAGTAAAGAGAATTGGTTTAGAGTGCAGGCTCCTCTAGTGCTAGAGAGATATAACCTGCAAATGGAAAAGTTGGCTGATTGGTTCTGGCACCCCATGTGATTATAGCTATATAAGGGAATGCCGACCAAGGGTGGTGGTGGGGGCGGCGGGGCTAGACCTAGCACCGAGAGAGAGCGAGAACACTAGCCGGTTCCCTTATACTTCCCGAGCAGTGTGCAAGCAGTAAAATAAAGGCGCCAATCCAAAGGATTCAAAAACTGTCCACAGCTAGGCTCGCTCCACAGGGACCAACGGTTGCGAATGCAGCACAGCGTTTCTCAGGTTTTTACCTAATAGCAGCTTCGCGGGGTTCAGCAGCTTCGGGGGTTTCTGATTGCAGGGAGGGCTTTGGCAAGTAGCCCTCGCGACCTCCGCGGCTCCTCGGGGGAGAGGGGGTTCGATCTGCAGGAGAGTGAGAGAGAGCACAGTTTAAATAGGCAGGTAGGAGAGTCAGATTAGCGTTGGGGGGCGGGCAGACTTGGGAAAATTCAGCTTAAGGCTCTGCTGTGGCACTATATGTAACTGGTAGCTCTTGGACAGCTTGAATCAGGATAACCCTTTTTTTTTTTTTTTCTTTCTTTTTAGGCTCTAACTTCATACATTCTCCACATTCAATTTAAAATAATCACTTCTAATTAGGCAGCATACAAATAAAAGAAAAGTAAAAAACAGTTTCAGTTCCCTAGCACCGAGAGAGAGCGAGAACACTAGCCGGTTCCCTTATACTTCCCGAGCAGTGTGCAAGCAGTAAAATAAAGGCGCCAATCCAAAGGATTCAAAAACTGTCCACAGCTAGGCTCGCCCACAGGGACCAACGGTTGCGTAATGCAGCACAGCGCTTCAGGTTTTACCTAATAGCAGCTCTCGGGGGTTCAGCAGCTTCGGGGTTTTGATTGCAGGAGGGCTTTGGCAAGTAGCCCTCACCTCGCGCTCCTCGGGAGGGGGGTCGATCTGCAGGAGAGTGAGAGAGAGCACAGTTTAAATAGGCAGGTAGGAGAGTCAGATTAGCGTTGGGGGGCGGGCAGACTTGGGAAAATTCAGCTTAAGGCTCTGCTGTGGCACTATATGTAACTGGTAGCTCTTGGACAGCTTGAATCAGGATAACCTTTTTTTTTTTTCTTTCTTTTTAGGCTCTAACTTCATACATTCTCCACATTCAATTTAAAATAATCACTTCTAATTAGGCAGCATACAAATAAAAGAAAAGTAAAAAACAGTTTCAGTTCCCTAGCACCGAGAGAGAGGCGAGAACACTAGCCGGTTCCCTTATACTTCCCAAGCAGTGTACAAGCAGTAAAATAAAGGCGCCAATCCAAAGGATTCAAAAACTGTCCACAGCTAGGCTCGCTCCACAGGGACCAACGGTTGCGAATGCAGCACAGCGTTTCTCAGGTTTTTACCTAATAGCAGCTTCAGGGGGTTCAGCAGCTACGGGGGTTTCTGATTGCAGGGAGGGCTTTGGCAAGTAGCCCTCGCGACCTCCGCGGCTCCTCGGGAGGGGGGTTCGATCTGCAGGAGAGTGAGAGAGCACAGTTTAAATAGGCAGGTAGGAGAGTCAGATTAGCGTTGGGGGGTGGGCAGACTTGGGAAAATTCAGCTTAAGGCTCTGCTGTGGCACTATATGTAACTGGTAGCTCTTGGACAGCTTGAATCAGGATAACCCTTTTTTTTTTTTTCTTTCTTTTTAGGCTCTAACTTCATACATTCTCCACATTCAATTTAAAATAATCACTTCTAATTAGGCAGCATACAAATAAAAGAAAAGTAAAAAACAGTTTCAGTTCCCTAGCACCGAGAGAGAGAGAGGAGAACACTAGCCGGTTCCCTTATACTTCCGAGCAGTGTGCAAGCAGTAAACAAAGGCGCCAATCCAAAGGATTCAAAAACTGTCCACAGCTAGGCTCGCTCCACAGGGACCAGCGGTTCAATGCAGCACAGCGTTCTCAGGTTTTACCTAATAGCAACCGGGGTTCAGCAGCGGGGTTTCTGATTGCAGGAGGCTTTGGCAAGTAGCCCTCGCGACCTCCAGCGACTCCTCCGGGAGGGTTCGATCTAATAGCAGCAGAGTTCAGCAGCAGGGGTTTCTGATTGCAGGAGGGCTTTGGCAAGTAGCCCTCGTGACCTCCAGCTGACTCCTCGGGGAGGGGGTTAGATCTAATAGCAACCGGGGTTCAGCAACCGGGGGTTTCTGATTGCAGGAGGGCTTTGTAGAAGTAGCCCTCGCGACCTCCTTGACTCCTCGGGAGGGTTGATCTAATAGCAGCAGGTTCAGCAGCAGGGGTTTCTGATTGCAGGGAGGGCTTTGGCAAGTAGCCCTCGCGACCTCCTGACTCCTCGGGAGGGTGGGTTCGATCTAATAGCAGCCTGGGGTTCAGCAGCCGGGGTTTCTGATTGCAGGAGGGCTTTGGCAAGTAGCCCTCGCGACCTCACTGACTCCTCGGGGAGGGGTTCGATCTAATAGCAGCTTCGGGGTTCAGCAGCTCTGGGTTTCTGATTGCAGGAGGGCTTTGGCAAGTAGCCCTCGCGACCTCCGTGGCTCCTCGGGGGAGGGGGGGTTCGATATGATTATCCCATGGTCTCTTTCCTATCTGGTGGTCATCACTACCCCTCACCCATATCGAACTCCGTCCCAGCCCTATGGTTTCCATGCCCTAAGTGCATGATTTTGCACTTTTTTGCATTGAAACCCAGCTGCCATACCCTGGATCACTCCTTGGTTTTTCTCAGGTCTCTGCTCATTCTTTCCACACACCCTCTGGAGTGTCCACCCTATTGCTGATTTTCGTACAATCTGCAAAGTGGCAGATCTTCTCCTCCAGCTCCTCTGCAATGTCACTTATAAAGATATTAAAGAGGACCGGTCCTGGTACTGATTCCTGAGGCACCCTGCTGGTTACCCCCCCTTCTCCAGAGTGAACTCCATTTACCAACACCCTCTGTCTCCTATCCCCTACATTACCCTTTTAGCCTTTACCTTTCAACCACTTTTTTGAGAACCACAGTGGTCTCTTTTTCTTCTTGCTTTTGCTCACTTGCTTGACGCAGAGATTTATTGCCTTCAATACACCCTCCTTTATCTTCACCCACTGTTCCTTCACCCCACCCAGGTCATCCTTCCCCTGCAGGTCAACCCTGAGGTATTCACCCATCTTTTTAAAATCTGCCCTCCTGAAGTCCAGGAGCCTCTCTCTTGTGTGGTTTGATTTTGAAGCCATCATTATGTTAAACCACACTGTATGGTGATCACTGGTTCCTAGGTGTCTTCCCACTTTGATGTCTGCAACACTCCCTGTTAGTGAGTACTAGGTCCAGTATTGCCCCATCATGAGTGGGCTCCCTGGACCAGTTGCCTTAGGAATGTCTGCTGCAGGGAATCTAGAATGTCCCTGCTTCTAGCTGCAGCTGGGAAGCTTCAATCCATGTCAAGGAAAAGGGAAGCCACCCCCATAGGCAGGGTGTGCATGGAGGAAACTGAAACAATGGAAATGCAAGACTCCAGCACTACCCACCATAAAAAAGCAACAATGAAGCACAAAATAGTAATGAATGCTTTTAATCAGTGCTCTGACCTCTTACCAGGACAATGTTACACCAGCGAGACCCAGGAACCTCCTACCAGTTTCACTTTAGAGCATAATTTATTACTACTTTGTGCTTCATTGTTGTTTTTTATGGTAGGTACTGTAGTGCTGGAGTATTGCATTTCCAAGGCTGCAATCTACACCCGGCAGATTAAAGTCCCCCACCAGCAGCACCTCCCCCTTTTCTCCCATCTTGCCAGTAGCTTCCACCAGTACCTTATCTAAATCCTCCCCCTGTGCTGGAGGTCTGTCATTCATGCTACTGCAAATAGTGGCTTCATTCCCCATCTCCAGGGTTTGCCACAGTACCTCTTCCCCTCCTGGATTCTCTGTATCTCTCTCACTTTTATGCCTTCTCTTACATAAAGCACCACATGCTCTTCTATTCTTCCAACCCTGTCCTTCCTGAACTGTGTATAAGATGGTATGGCCATGTCCCAGTCATGGTTTCCAGTGCACCATGACATAGTATTGGCCGCAATATCCAGGTCAGCCTCTGCCATGATGGCCTCTAGGTTTGGAATTTTGTTTCACAGGCTTTTATTATTCACACACATGGTCTTCCAGATTCTGCTACCATTCTGTTTGCTAACCCCCATTTTTCCTTTGTGCCCTCCTTCCTTTCCTCCTCTCTTTCTAATGCTCTCGTTCCCACTCCCTTTATTTCTACCACCCTACGCCTTTTATTAATCTGCATCCTGGGGAACTTTTCTCCCCTTGGGTCCCCCCTATTCTTTACTTCAGTCTGGAGGGGCAGTTTATGCCTCCTTGATTTCTTCCACCACTCCCCTTGGCTAAGTAAAATGGAATAATAGTAAAAAGGCACCCATGGGCTTAACACCCCACTTTAAAAAACAGTTTCTGTGCCATCTCCAACCAATACAACACCAGGATTATATAAAGGAATTCCCTTAAGTCTCCTTTCTGGCATACTTAGCTGAGCAAGTGGTCATTTGATGTCAGGGTCTCTAACTAGTTAAATGAACTGCCTGATACACCTGAATGAATTTCCCCAAGATTAATCAGTTTAAGAGATCTTTGTGGTCTGCCCTTGCAGTCCATTGCAGCTGTAACTGTTAGACTGTTTTATTCAGTTTCACTCTGTACATATCCTGTGACTTTTTATACAACAATCTGTGTGGATTTTTTTCAAAACTGTGTGTAATTGATCTGTCTTAAGTGCTTTGAGCCTGACTCAACTGCATTTTCTCTGGAACTGGTTATTGTACTTGTAATGCTTTTTGTGACTATATATTTGAGCGGAACCTTTGTAAATGAGCACCTGTGCTCAAGTGTATTCGACAAAGTTTTCAATAAATAAAATAAATAAATGTTCATCAAAGTAACATTTCCACTATCCAATGAGGACTGTGGTTCCTCTCCTAGACGGCTTCAGGCCATCACCCCTGTATTATCCCTTCAGGTATGGGCCCCAGTCTCCAGTGTAGCTGAACCCCTCCTTCCTGCACCATACTTTCAATCATGAGTTGAAGCCTACGGTGCAGAAAACCCTTTCTTACCCCCTGTTGTTCACAGGCAGCACCTCAGTGAAAACCAGTGAGTGCACTACCTGTATAATACCCGTCCCCAGCTCCCTAAACTCCGGCTGCACTATCTCAGTTCCATCCCTAGCCAGATCATTAGTCACCAGGTGGACAGTGACACCCAGGTTTCTCCCACCCTGCTGCCCTTACAATCCTCAGGATCCCTTCCCCCTGATAAGGTGTTTCTAGCTTTCCACCTTTTTGTTTGCTATGCTCCTTTATACCCTTACCTTAGATAGATTTTTCCCTTTTACCCCACTCAGCAAGTAGTTCCCTGTTGTATGAAGTGTTTTCCTCCTTCCTTTATGTCCTTCTCTTTCTCTGCTAAATCATACTTAAGTAGCAGCACTTTCAGCTTCCCTAACCTCTGGCTACCTGACACTAGATAAGTTGCTATGAGTGTTTCCCTATATTCTCCTTAAATCCATTTATACTCCTACCCTAGATAGAGTGTTGCACCTAGTTCCAGTCTGGACTTACCTTTGGCCCTCCACTCTTCTCCGCAGTAAGCGTTACTACAGAAGTGAGCAGGAATCTTACCTTAGCCACTAGGCAGAGCTTCCTGCTTCCCTGCTTCCTCCTGCTGATGCCCAAGATTCCAGTCCTATCCCTGTTCAACCCATGTGCTGGGACACGAACGTGTGTGGGACACATTAAGAGTGCAGCCTTTTATTCTATCTGGGTACTTCCTGGAGCCTCCTGATTGGTCTTCCCATTTGTTTCAGATGCTGCCCACTTCTGGGTTGTACTCCATGCTGCCAAAAACCAGTATCAGCCCCAAGAACAAAAAAACTGAACAAGGTTAGTCAAGTTTCACTTAAATTTTACATCTGTGCGCCAAACCTTTAGATTCTTGTTAAATACAGCTGTTTGTTGGCACTTTGCTAATCCTACTGAGTGCACTCTGAAATCTGCAGCTCAACCATATTTAAATGCCCCACCTTAGCCTCTCAATTAATTCTCCCATTTGTTTCAGCTGCCACCCATTTGCTGGTAGTGCTCCATCCTCTGACAACCTGTAAAATAAGAGTATAGAGGTTTTTGTTTGTGCTAACTGGCTAACTTGACAATATTACCAAAAACAAGTCACTTAGGTATAAAAGCAGAGGTAGGGTGGCTCTGCAGATCACAAACACATTAAATAGCCTTACATAGTAAAATAGTAATATAAGCTATAAAGGGACTCTCAGTTCATGACGTCCACCTCAGAACAGCAGTCTGGGTATCATAACAGAGGTGGGCAGATGAAACGCTATAAAGACACACTAAAAGCCACCTTAAAATCTTGTAATATTAACCATGAAACCTGGGAAAACATAGTCACTGACCGGCCATGATGGTGTCAAATCTGCCAGATTGGTTTGAATGAATCTGAAGCTGTGAGGTTGCAAGATTTGTCTGACAAGCACCTGGCACGCAAGGCACTTCATCTACTCACCTCATCTGGCTTCCACTGTGACATATGTGGCCATATATGTATGTCCAGGATTGAGTTCTTCTCCCTTCAACAGACCCACAGCAACTGAGATTCATCTATTGACTCAACAGGAGACTCCATTAACCCTTCTTCATAAGCAGGGACCAAAAAGTGTGCTGTTTAAATATCTACTAATTTATTTATTTATTTATTTATTTTATTAACAGTTTATTGTTTTAACTATCATACCGACAAAGCAGACATAGATACAAAGACATCATTTACATTAGACGTATACAAGTCATGAGTCTGCTATGTCTTCCCCATCCCACTTCCCCCCACCCTCTCCCGAAACTCCCCATCCCTTATCTGCTAGGATAATAAAAGAAATGTAATGTGGCCTGATGAGATCTATCTTCTCAATGCCTTCTAGGGGTATTGTTATTGTCGGCTACTTGAAACTTACTTCTGCAGTAAGTAAAGGGTATGAAAGGGGGCCCAGACTTTATTATGCACAGTCATGGTGTTGTTCAAATTAGCAATGGTCTTTTCTGTGCGTAAATTGGTTAAGATTTCTGCTAACCATTCATTATAAGAGATCTCCTGTTGGTCCAGCCAATGTCGCAGGACCAGCTTTTTGACTAACACAGCATTGAGAGTTATGTAATATTTCCTGTTACGCACCTTTATACCTGAAAGATCCACCAGTAAACAAATTTTTGGTGTAAATAGGTCATTTAAACCTAAAAGGGGGTCCATGCACTGTCTAATCTTAGTCCATAAAGGGAGTACCTTAGGGCATGACCAAAAAACATGCACTAAAGATCCTTCCTGTTGCTGGCATCTGTTACATAAATTGGAGCCCTTTAGGCCTAATTTGGCCAATTTAACAGGAATATAATAGGCAAAATATCTACTAATTTATAAAGATGTCCCACTCATCTTACTACCCAGAGTACCCCTACAATTCCCTCACAAGCTGGCATTTTCCTAGGCTTATCCTGAAGGTCTGTACTGTCTTCATCTCAACTTTCTACACTCGTAGGTTGTTTCATAGTTCAACAACTTCTGGGAGAAGAAGTGGCTCCTAACAGTACCCCTGAATTGACCACTTTTGAGTTTCAGGGCATGTCTCTGTGGAGGGGTTGTGGGATAACAGATGGACCAGACACAGAACTTCAGGTTCAACACACAATATATGTGTGATGTTTATTTAAATACAAGAAATAACCTTCTGCAATGGCATATTTCTTCTTCTTCAGTACATCAGTTTGCAGTAATAGACTATGTATGTCCTTTCTCTGCACTTAGCCAGCACCTACTGACACTGATCTCTGATCCAATTCACCAGTTGAGCTGTAGCTGTAACCCTTATGCAGGCCTCATTTGCTTGGGTAGTGGAGCCCCAAAAGAAAAAAACAAAAAACAAAACAAGCTATAGACAAAGAATCTCAATGCAGAATCACTGAAAGAAGGTCTACCCCAAAGGGCATTGGCAACAAATCAAGTTTCAAAGAAATACAACATCATACATACTTCCATAATGCAATGCATCGTGGGATTTCTTACTTAAGTTTACAACAATAGACATGTATTTTAAATAACACAACTAGCTTAGTTTCTATAATAGTCACCTAGTACTTTTTACCATTATCAAAAACACCTAGTGCCATGGTATTTTCAACATTACAGGTTTTATAAACATAAGGTATATTATGACATAGTGCTATTACATACTAAACCCAACAATGATTAACACATCCTGTTTTACATACATCTGGAGGTCACCACTATACCCTCCCTGAACGAGGACCTAACAGGGAAAAATGAAAATTAAAGAGGACACTGTAGCATAGTCAAGGGAGGGAGAAGGGGGTGCCCACAGGTGGCCAACCTTATGGACTAGAAATAGTAAAGGATAGATTAGGCTTAGAAATAGAACTGTTGCGACAGATTTAAGAAAAGGTCGTTCCTCAAGAGTGGCAGGAGCTCCCGGTCACATATCCCCCACCTTAAGAGGGAAGCAGTTATTGCAGACTGCTTTCCACCTTCCTGTTCCAGGAAGAGATAGAGTTTCCGCCATCCATCTTCAGAAGCTCTGTCTCAGGGTCCCTATTAATGATAACTATTGTATCATAAACGTGGTGGATGTCATCATTCTTTACCCTGAGGTGTTAACACATTTTTCAACAGAGGCTAACAGTACCTTCTCATCTCCTTTTAGGGAAAATCTGCTACATTTCTTAACCAAAAATCTGGACGGCTGTAAAGTCCAATACCACAGAAAAACTTTCTCTGGGGTGAGTAACTACCTGCTCCAACCCCACTAGACAAGTCAGTTTTAAGCAGAGGCCCATTCTTAGGTTCAACCCCTCTACATAAACCCACTATGACTCTTGATTCATTTCACTTGTTACCAATACAGACACCTGAAGGTAAACACTCAATGTGTTACCCAAGCACAGGTTCCAATCCATTTCCACCCACTTCTCCTTTGTAGGTTTTCACTCAGAAAAAAATAAAACACGCGGACCACCTCAGACTCCTTGTCTGCCCTTGGGTACCTCTTTCTTTGACATCAGGCCTGCCCCCTGACCAAACTTGCTACACTTTTGCCTACAGAAAAGGATCATTGCAGAGCCACCTCTGGCCTTGCCTGCAACTAACTTGACCCCTCTGTCTTACACAAAGCGCCTTTGGGAATATGGATGGAGCAATAGTAGTTTCTACTCTCCTATTTCAACCTTTTATAATCTATGACCCCAAATCCTTGGTCATCTTATCCCCAGGCAGGTCTCTACAGAAACCTACAGGACCCCAAGGAACCTCCCATGCTGAATACCCTGCAGTGTTAAACAGCAGGTTCCTAAACCTTTTAACTCTAGGGTGTCTTAATAAACATTCTTTTAATCACTGTGCTATTTTCAGCCATCTGTTACCATCTAATACCTTGTAACCTATGTGAGAGTTTCCCTTTTTCCAAGGGTGACATTTTTTTAAATGACCTCTACCCTCCTTAACTTTAACATACTGTAATAGTTCGGCAATATTAGTATTTTTAGCATGCAGTATACCCCAGTCAATACTGTTAACAGATTTAGCTACAACAATAAAAGAAAAGTCCCTTCAGCCTCATAGGCTGCTTCTTGCTTGCTTGGGGTCTTCAACCTCAGCACAATATCACTGGGCACAGTCTTACATGGGGTCTCACATTTAAGTTCCATACTTACATCTCTGACCTCCAACCGATAACATCCTGGGAAGAAAGGAATATCCTGCTCAGTCAGAGAGTCCTCCTCAAACTGAGCCCATGAAAAATCCTCCTCTGAGTCTTTGTCCAAGCTCTCCTGCAGGAACATCTCGAACATCTGGCACCAGTGTTCTGCCTCTCTGCTTAGTCGGTCTGCCTCTAGCCATTTGCCACTTGTCCAGTGGACCATCCTCATCAGGGTCTCCACCTCCTGGATGTTGTCTCTTGCACCTCCAGTCTGCCTCGACCTGCATCTCTTCATCTTCTTCTTCAGGCTTGGCCTTCCTCCGAGCTCTCAGGTCCAGTCCAGGCAGCAGCTTCTCTCCATCTGTCAGCCATGGTTCTAGTCAGAACTCCATGGACCTTCATCTCCGGGTCCTCCTCTGGCAACTCCTGGTGCATCAGTCCACCTGGGATATCTGGGCAATATCCACCAGAAAACGTCCCTCTTTGGCCAGTCCAGATGCTTCCAGCAAGTTATCCCACTTCTTACACCAAGTCAGTGCAGGGGTTGTGGGATAACAGATGGACCAGACACCGAACTTCAGGTTCAACACACAATCCCTGTGTGAAGTTTATTCAAAATACAAGAAATAACCTTCTGCAATGGCATATTTCCTTTTCAGTACATCAGTTTTCAGCAACAGACTATGAATGTCCTTTCTCTGCACTTAGCCAGCACCTACTAACACTGATGTCTGATGCAGTTCAAAAGTTGAGCTGTAGCCATAACTCTTATGCAGGCCTCATTTGCTTGGGTAGTGGAGCCCCAAAAAGAAAAAAAACAAAAAACAAAACAAGCTATAGACAAAGAATCTCAATGCAGAATCACTGAAAGAAGGTCTACCCCAAAGGGCATTGGCAACAAATCAAGTTTCAAAGAAATACAACATCATACATACTTCCATAATGCAATACATCATGGGATATATGCAAATCATCATGACATTTCTTACTTATGTTTACAACAATATACATTTATTTTAAATAACACAACTAGCTTAGTTTCTATAATAGTCACCTAGTACTTTTTACCATTATCAAAAACACCTAGTGCCATGGTATTTTCAACATTGCAGGTTTCATAAACATAAGGTATATTATGACATAGTGCTATTACATACTAAATCCAACAATGATTAACAGATACTGTTTTACATACATCTGGAGGTCACCACAATACCCTCCCTGTATGAGGACCCAAGAGGGAAAAATGAAAATTAAAGAGGACACTGTAGCATAGTCAAGGGAGGGAGAAGGGGTGCCCATAGTTAGACAACCTTATGGACTAGAAATAGTAAAGGATAGATTAGGCTTAGAAATACAACTGTTGTGACAGATTTAAGAAAAGGTCGTTCCTCAAGAGTGGCAGGAGCTCCCGGTCACAATCTCTTCATTCTTTTGGAGCAAACCAGATCAAGCATCTCTGTCTGTTCTGTCTTCTTGATGCCATTCAGTATGCATAACATTGAGATCATGCCACCCAGCCTCCTTTTCTCCAGGGTGAATGTTCTTAGGACCTCCAGTCACTCGTCATAGCTTTTGTACTTTGTACCCATGATCATTTTGTTGGCCGTATGTTGCACCCTCTCTACTATCTCAATATCCTTTTTGTATTGGGGAGCCTACAAACGCACACAGTATTCCATGGGATACAGACCAGGGCCTTGTAAAATGGTAAAATTACTTCACCATGTCTGCTGCTCATTTCTCCTCTATGCACCCCCAGCATTCTTCCAGCCTTCTAGGCAGCAGCTGCGTAGTAGTACTACTTTTATTTGTATATGTGTAACACCTCACCCCTGCCTTTTCTAGCAAAATGACAGGTGGCATGCTGTTGAAGCTGACAGCAGTACCTGGTGGGGACTGCGTTCGGGGAGGATGAGGTTACTCGGCACAGGGGACCTAGGTTTGGCTACTTTGCACAGGGGCACCCAAGTAAATCCGAACACAGGAAGCAATAATTGTAATGTCCAGAACCAGGAATGGGATTCTTCAGTGTGGCTTTTATTCACATCCAAACTGAACAAACAAAGCATAGACGGACCCCCAAGGGGCTACATTCTTGGTAATGCAGATTAGAGACTACAGAACACTTTATCACTATTTCCAGCCCTCAGGCTCTAAACCCACCAGGCACACAGCCTGGAGTTGCACGCAGCTTTGGGTACACAGCCCGACCTGTACACTACTTGGGTTTTTCCCACTGGCCCGGCTCCCCCGCCAGCCACTTGATCCACGGTCCATTTTGGGAATGAACCAATTATCCTGTTGTGGCTCCCCAAACCACACTAGAACCTTTGACTCCTAGAGAGAATTTTCCTTATAATCCTACATCTGGGTATTTCCCTCATCACTGGCCAAGTGCCTGAGGTAAAGTAGAAATCCACAGAGCAAATCCGTAGAGGTGGACCTGGTCACTAAAGATAGGGGGCCTCCCACCTCCAGCTCCCACAGCCCATACCCGGCCATTTCTCTGGAAACTAAACAATTCCTTTACTGAAAACTTGCAAATGTAGATTCTTGGGTAGATGTCTGTCACATCTCCTCTACATATCATTTTCATCCCAACAAGCTCTGGACTTGAACCTACTTTTACTTGTTGCTTAGCCCATTACTCTAGGCTTCCCACTATTTTAGTAGTTCAATCCCCACATTGTCACACAAGTCCCAGGGTGAAAAACATAGGCCCTTTCAGGAAGAGCAGACACTCACCCTCCGGTTGCAGGTGCCCCACAGGCAACTCACAAGTCTTCTTGTTCTCCTGAATAAACTCTGGAACACATAGGTGTCTTTTCCTTTACAAGCAGAACTAGGGGGTTGCCCCAGGAATCTGCAGGGAACCCTTTCCTGCCCCCATCCCTGAAGGGAGTGGGCACTGAGACCCGAAAACAGTGGTCTCCACCACTTCAATTATCTTCTGTGTCTCTCTTTTGGTGGAGACACACACCCTTTTTTACCTAAAAGTAGCCCTCTATCAGGGCTGAGGCTCCTAGAGCCTACACAGAGCTGCTGAGCTGCTTTCTCAGCAAGCTCCCAACACCAACTCCACACTGAACTGACTGACTCTGACTCACTGACTTCAAAACCTCCCAACATTCTATTCCAACTCCCTTGTTGCAGATTCCAATGTGGCTCAGGCAGCTGTGATAGTTCTATTGGTGATGTCATCCCTCAGTCTCAGCTGAGACTGAGAACAGAGTGAGACAGTGTGAAACCCATTTAACTGGAGTTTCACAAGCTGCCTTCCCTGCCTACCACTAGGTCTTACTGGGATTCTAGTAACCCCGGGTAACAAGGGGGTTACACTTGCCCTTGACCAAGAAAATGACTGTCCGCAGTCATTATTTACCCGGCCTTAGGCCATCCCACCCTATGTGCTACCCGGGAGTGGGTGATCAGGCCCCCTCCTACCATGTGCAAGCACAGGCAGGCAACACTAAGGGCCTAGAGGCCTTTAGCTGACATATCAGCCTCTACACTATCCACTTACTATGGACACCGAGTGGCTGTGGTAGAACTATCCAGAGCATAGCCCTGATAGATCAGCACTGCGGTCCAAATGGCCATTCAGGACCACAACCTGTCTATCCCCCCTAACCCTCTATGGAAAACCTATCTGCCTTTAACCTAATACCCCCAAAAGCAAAAACAACCCAGGGACCTCCCTGACCTTGGGCAACCTGCAACCACACACCATTGAAATACCACATTTTATACCATTTTACTGCCTCCTCCCTACCCCCACAACCACACGTGTGGAAGGAAAGGGTTAATACAGTAACAACAACACCTCCACAGTATTTTAAATTTCTACACACTAAAGCAATGATGAGGAACTCTGATGAGCCCCTCCTCCTCTTCTCATCTTCTCTTCTCTTCTGTCTTCCCAGGAACACCTGTAAGAAAAAAAAAGACAACACACACTCCTAATCTGCATACACAGTCTACCTAGACCCCTACCATCAAAACACTGAAGAATCTCAAAAATATTTGTTTAGAAAAAGGTAGAAAAAACAGTATTTACATTAGAAAACTACATTATTTACAATACACATTTGGGGGGATGGAGTGCCCTAAAAGTCCCAACTAGTGACCCCAATGCCTGAAGGCTAGTCCAATAAAGAGTCTCTCCTGGGCCGGAGCCCGGTGAAGCACAGTTCTAACAGGTCAAAGTCCCGAAGGGGAGAGTCTTTGTGGACAGTTCACACATTTGGAAGTCTGCTAGTGTAGGGTGTGTACTGCAATGTCATAAAGATAGAAAAGTTTGGGCTTACCAGCCACTTGTAGAATGGAAAATTTTGCACCGACCTGCACCTCTGACGAAGACTCTCCCTGGCAGCATTTCTTCTGATACAGCTGGGCGGACATCTTCCAGGAACCACAGGAGGGCACATCTGGAAACTGCTGGGTTGATGTCATCTCTGGAGATGGAACCTTAGAACAGGAACAAAAAGAAAACAGCTGGTCCGACGTCATCCGATCACCAGGCGATGAACAGGATACAGCTGGGCTGGTGTCCCCTCTGGATCTGAAGTCATCTGCTGGGTCAGTCGATGGATTCTGGAAAGGCCAGTACACTGTAGAACTGATGAATGTGGGGCACCTGAGTCCTAGGTGTCCATACTGGTGAATCAATAAAGGCACTTCACAGTCTGGTGTGGCAGTATTGACTACCACTGCTCGGCTTTCCATTTAGTGGGCACGGGCACATTTGCTGGGAGGTCCTTGCACTGAGGCCAATAGTACCGGGGGTCAGAAGCTTGAATTATTACCCCGTCTGGGTGCACATAATTCACACAGTGGGAGATTTCACGTCCATCTCCATCCACTATTCTCACTCTGTCTATAAACAGTGTCCTGCCTCTCTTCCACTGGGTATACTTCTCATGAAACAGTCTGTTCTTCACATGCTTGTTGGCCCCAGGATGCACACTTTTCATTGCTTTGTCCCAGATCCAGGATTTCCTGCTGTTTTCAATCTCCTCCCAGACTTTCCGAGGAAAGGTAGGAAAGGTCATACCATAGATCTCATTTGCCTTTCTACGAACCAGTCTCTTCTCTTTACTTGCTTTGGTCAATCTGAGACCGCTGGCCTGGCTTGGGGGTGGCCAGTCCTGGTTCTGCCAGCTACGCATCCTTAAAGAAATTAGAAATGGATCCCTGACTTCTTCCTCTTGCGAAGCCAGGGCAGTGACATCACCACTTTCTTCCATGCATTCCTCCAAGGCAAGATCTTGAGGCTGTGTACCCATTCCTTTTTCACAAGGCCACATAGGTTCCCCCTCATCTTCCTCTTCACTGCGGATCTGAGCCCAGGAGTGAGCAGTCATTCTCACTCCTGAGACTATCCGCTCATCACTAGGCATGGAGATCGACACCTCCCACTCAAAGGCCTCCCGCATCTCGTCTTCGCCTAAGAGACTTGGGCTAGGCCCCCCCTCCAGGGGTCTATTGATGCTTTATCCGAACTTTCCTTCTGGGATCCATCATCTGAAACTTCAACTTCTGGTTCTGTCTCTAACTCTGCACCCTCTAGCTTTGTGCCACACTCCCCTGAGGGGCCTTCCTCCACAGGCTCCGCCTGGTGCTGTGTGCTGCCAGCTGCAGATTCCTGAACCTTTGTCCATGTGGGAGCCAAACGAATTGGAGGCGCTTTATACAAGCCATATTTTTCTAGGCATCCAGCACATTGAGGAATCATGAAGACGTCCCTTCCAGCTCTCAAGCATATTTGACATACATGCACTGGATATCCAGGAACCGCCACATGAGGAGGCAGTTGTCCTCCATAGCACCACTTTTCAATATGCCTCAGTCTATTCACTGCTGCTGTTACTGCAACCCGGGCATGATCCGGGTAACGAGCAGGTCCTGAGGCCATAACTGCAGAAAACAAACAAACTTTACTGTAACTGAAAGTCCCACTTTATTGAACACTTTCTTTAGTTGTAAAATGGCTCCTCTGCTGCTGTGTTTACTTTACTACCCCACCCCGTAATGGCGGCGGCAGCACTCCTGTGCATCAACATTCAGAATCTGGGTCAAGCCACTGCGCACCCGATTTACACAAACTAGTGATAACTTTTGCTCAAACTGCACAACTTGCTCTGTTCTTTCTTTAAACACATTTACAGGATTTCCCATGGACTCTCTACATGCTGGAAACATTTCTTTGATTACCAGTCCCTTAAAGCTTCAGGTTTTTAGCACAGGATTGCCTGTATAAGTAGTGCTGCACATTGGCTACAACCCACAGTCTCTCTCTGGCTTTAAACTTTAAACTGAGGCTGAATTCATTCCTATGTACACAGTCAATGGCTTAGCAGACTTGCACTTGCTGGCAGGACTTTACACATTCGTTACTTGCAAAGCGACTACACTGCTGCACACACATTTATATGGCAAAGGGCAGAAAATCACTGTTTGAGCAGTTTTAAGTTGTTACTTACTGTTATCAGTAGCAGTTTGCTGCAATGGGGAAAAATGGCCTGCAGCCAGTTCTTGGAGGTCTCAGAACAGAAACGGGTGGGCAGTCCTACCGATCGTCTCCTCGACAACCACCTTTGCAATTTCAACGATCGATTAGCGGGTTGAGCCCGATTTTAAACGAGATAGTCTATTTTTACAAAGTCTACAGCGATTTTAACACTCCGCAATGCTCCTCCACTAGCCAGTACACGCACTCCACTCACACTCCCTCTCGAACGCTGGGGCAGTCACTGTAGAGCTGGCTGAGGGGTGGGACTGATCTCAGCCTGACCAATCACATGACGCCATGCAAATGAGCCTCTTCTTCCTCATGAGGGCTCTTCTCCTCACGGCGATTGTCGAGCAGGCAAATTTAAACTGCAGAATGCAACTTTTTTTCTTTACCAACTGACTCCACAGCGGGAGCCCATTTCAGCTATTTAACATAGCCATTAGACCTGCAAGTCTCTCATTCATTCAAAAAGCATTTCCAACGTCCAGGGCACAATTTTTCTGTTGCTACCCCTAGTCTTCCACACTTTTCTTTACCACAGTTCATTTTAAAAGCATTTCCAACATCCAGGGCACAATTTTCCTGTTGCTACCCCTAGTCTTCCACACTTTTCTTTACCACAGTTCATTTTAAAAGCATTTCCAATGTCCAGGGCACAATTTTCCTGTTGCTACCCCTAGTCTTCCACATTTTCTTTACCACAGTTCTTTTAAAAGCAGGCAAAATGCTGTAAACAATTGATGCAGGACAAGGCACACTCTTTGGCTTTACTGCTCCTTGGTAAACAGTTGGCATTTTTATTTATTTTATTTTTTTTTATTTAGTACACTTTATTGACATTTTGAAGACACATCTTCCATACATAGCATACCAAATAGCATTAAACATGTCAAAACTAATCACTCTATTTATCTCCCACCACCTACCCTCCTCCCCCCTCCCATTTAGTCCTATATCTTATTCAGCTAGTAGAATATCCCCCCCACTACCCTCACCCCCCTGGAGAACTGGGACATAGAAGTCTAGGGTAGCTAGATAAATAAGAACGACTATAATTTCATACTACTAACTTTGATATATTTAACTTCCTACCTTCTTGAGTTTCATGCTCTCCTATTCCAACAGTGGAACACTCTTCTTCTATAAATCCTTATACCTCCCAGCTAAAAACCATGAAACCTTCTCCCATCTGTTATTAAAAATATCTAAAGTACGGAATTGTGATGCAATTGCCTGTTCAGCATAGTAGGCTATATTCATTTCCTGTATCCATTCTCTGATGGAAGGTGGAGTTTCTCTAATCCAATGCCACATGATTACAAGCAGCGAGACTGCTGAGGTGAGGGCCATATAGTACTGCAAAGTCTGATTCTGTATAGCTGAGAGGTTACCAAGCACACGTGTTTCAATATTGAAAATGTCTCCCTATTCAAACAAAGGCAACAAGAAGCTATTTACTTGCTGCCAAAAGTTCTGAATACTGGGGCATGTCCATATCATATGTATAAGAGAACCCGGCTCTCTTTTACACCTTTGGCATAATTTACTTTGCGTCCTATCCATATAATGTCTCCTAATCGGTGTATAGTACAAATTGTGGAGTACCTTAAATCTGACCAAACGTAATCTATCTTGTTTTACCAATTTATAATTATTTTTCCAGATTGATTCCCAGATGGACACGTCATAGGGTAACTTTACAGCCTGTTGCCAATAGAAAGCTATTGGAGATAGTATCTCTTCTGCTCTGTTGGTCAGCAATTTATAAATCCGAGCTATGGATTTTGGCTGTATAGCCCATTTAAATACCTCCTTGAAGAATTCTGAAGCCCGAGCAGACCATGGTGGTTCCCCAAGTACTGCCTTTACACATTGCTTAATTTGTAAATCTTTAAACAAGGGGAAGTCTGTCAACTGAAAAATAGTTTTGAGGTCTTGGGGGATCAGAATTTTGTGATCTTTAACTAAGTCTGCAACTCTAGCTGTATCTATCCTTTTCCAAAATGTAGGGGGAATAGTCCTGTTGCCTAATTGTAAATTCAAATTATGAACTAAGGGTTGGCCTAAATCTCTCCTATTATCTAATTTAAAATAATTACACAGCTGGGAATGGGCTTCCATAGTCCAAGCTAACGGCGTATGCTTCCAGGACTGGGGTATTTTTTACTTGCCATATAGAGTAGTGATGTTAGTGAAATATTATTAGAGACAGCAATTTGTCTCTCAATCTTATACTATATCAAATTTGGGGGAACTGATTCCTGAGGTGCTAACCATAAGAAATATTTAGAGGTCTGGAAAGCCAAATAGTATAAAAAAAGGTTAGGAATACCCAGCCCTTCCCTTTCTTTCCCACCCATTAATTTATTTATTGTCCTTCTGGGTTTTTTGTCATTCCAGAGGAAAGCAGACTATGTCGAACTGATTTTTTTAAACTATGTCTTAGGGAGGTCTAAGTTCAGCATAGACAGGGGATACATTAACCTAGGGAAAACAGCCATCTTAATTAGGTTAACTCTACCCCAAAGGGATAAGGGTAAAGTTTGCCACCTCTTTAGATCTTGCTGCATCTGTGTTACTATCGGATCTATATTCAAGGATTTCAGCTTGTTGATGTCTTGTGTAATCTCTAGACCTAAAAAGGTGAGTGAGCCAACAGCCCATTTCAGTCTCATCTCTTCTGCTTCCTTCTTGGTACATGTAGGCGTCAGTGAAAGTACTGCTGTTTTATGATGATTCAGCCTATATCCTGACACAGAACTGAACTCATCTATTAATCTCAAAACTGCTGGTACCGATTCATGCCACGAGGTGAGATGCACGAGAATGTCATCAGCGAACATTGAAATTTTATATGCGCCAGGACCAATATTTATTCCTTTAATTGCCATTGATGTACTAATTTTTCTAGCTAAGGGTTCAATATATAAATTGAAAAGCATG
This sequence comes from Neoceratodus forsteri, assembly GCA_016271365.2. Lineage (NCBI taxonomy): Eukaryota > Metazoa > Chordata > Ceratodontiformes > Ceratodontidae > Neoceratodus > Neoceratodus forsteri. Next base: position 884,502,203 of record CM057452.1, on the reverse strand, counting down.
GGAGAGAGCGGACAGCTCTGTCTGGTTCCTCTTGATAACCTAAAATTGTTGAAGATGACCCCATTACATGCAACTCTTGCTGAAGGAGTTGCATATAGGACTGCAATCCATTGGCTATATTCTTGGGGTATTCCATATCTAGGTAAAAGATCAAATAGATATTTCCAACTCACTCTATCAAATGCCTTTTCCACGTCGAGGGACACGAACACCTTTTCAGTGTCCGTATCACCCGATGCGGAAAGAAAATAACATATCTTTCTGAAATGATCACTCGACTGCCTCCCTGCAACAAAACCCACTTGGTCGGGTCCTATCAAGTTGTCCCATACCCTTTTAAGTCTGGCCGCCAATATACTGGCTAGTATCTTAATCTCAATGTTTAATAATGAAATCGGTCTATAATTCTCCGGACTAGTCTGGTCTTTCCCCGGCTTGGGTATAACCACAATTCTAGCTTCAAACAATGCCAGTTCTTTTGGTTCGGCTGAATACATATAATTGAATAGTATCTGTAAGTATGGTGCCAACTCCTCTTTAAATGTTTTATAGAAAGCTGGAGGATACCCATCGGGTTCTGGTGTCTTGTCTATCGACAGCCTATCAATTGCATCTCGAACTTCCTGTAGGGTAACCTCCCCTATTAATGTCGAACTTTGATCTACTGTAAGTTTAGGCATCTGGATATCCCTGAAAAAAAACTTCAATTTATTCTCGTAGTCTAATCTGTATGTTGTGATGTATACAGTTCTGTATAGTACTCTTGAAAAATTGTAACAATTTCCTCTGGGTTAGACTTTAACTTCCCTGTTTCCCTGTCTCATATTGCAATTACCCATCTCGCCTCTCTTTGTTGTTTTATTTTGATCACTAATAATTTTCCGGCTTTTTCACCCTGCCCAATATATGTCGCTTTCCACTTTGATGATGTTTTCATTGTTTTGTTTAGGCTGTAAGCTGCATATTTTGCTCTCAGGGAATGAAGTTCCGCCCAAATTTTCTCATTTGCTTTTTGACTCAAGTGTTCTTCTAAAAACCTTATTCTATCTAACCATTCTTCTACCTCTTTTATCTTTCTCCATTTCCTGTTAGTGGCAAGTCTAATGAATTCTCCCCTCCATATCGCTTTTAAAGCACCCAATAAAATATATTTTTTCAGAATAGATTTTTGGTTGAATTCCCAGGAATCTTTAATGAACTTTCTCATCTTTTGTACTATCTCAACTTCCGCCAGCATTTGTGTATTTAAAGACCAAGATTTATAAGCTCTCCTGAAGGATGAAAATCCTAGTTTTATCCAAATGGGTGAGTGATCTGAAAGCACTCTAGGATATATCCCTGTATCCTCAACTGTATGTAATGTAGTTGAACTTAGAAGAAAAAAGTCAATCCTTGAGTATACCTTGTGGGGGGGGGGAGAATAAAATGTGTAGTCTAATTCTATAGGATGAAGCAACCTCCACAGATCAACCAGCCCTGAGTCACTCATTAATTCTCTTAGGGCTCGCTGTGCTGGAGATAGACCTGATCTTTTCTTGTATGATCTATCAAGATCATTTGTGTACAGTATACCACATTCCAATCTCCCCCTAAAAGACAAGGAACATTAGGCACCGAAGCTATGATCGTGGCTAAGGGTGGAAAAAAAGTGGGGGTGTCTGAATTAGGACCATATATTGAGCCTATGAGAATTTCTACTCCCGCTAAATTCCCAAGTATTGGTATATATCTCCCCTCTTGGTCACACCAAGTTTTAATTTCCTTAAAAGGAACATTCTTACATATAAGTATTGCTACTCCTCCTCTTCTTTCACTGTTGCCTGCCCCAAAGACCTGGCCAACCCAAAGTTTCTGTAACCTTACGACTTGATTGGTGGTAATATGCGTCTCCTGTATCATCACAATGTGTGGTTGGTACCTATTCAGATGTCTTAAAATAGTGTACTTCTTTGAATTATCTTTTCCACCTTTTATGTTCCAAGATATTATATTCCAGCTGCCCATTTTTCTGTCAAGTTGATGGTCACAATATGTTGATAGTCCTGCCTATACCAGCTCTCTCCAAGTGTACTGTATCTTACTCTCTGTCCCAGTTGACCCCCTCCTATAATTCTTCCCCACTCCCACAATCCCCCTAATATCTTCCCCTCCAACAGCCCCACTCCCCATACTAATATCCAGGCCATTAGCTCTCTCCTGAACTTTCTAGCCATCATGCCCCCGAGTGAGCAGCCTCTGCCCCCCTCAATAGCATCCCCTAAGGGACGTCCACTCTACTACTAACTTAAAATCTATATCTACTAAGTCTGTCCTAATATAGCTGCATCTAAAGGCTTCTCATAAGGCTATCCCCAAAGTAAATAGCTTCTTTCTCGCCCCCTCTAGTTATAGCCTCTTTCTTATTTATTCCAAAAAGACAAAAAAGAAAATCTGTCTTCTTAAGTTCGTATCAAATTGTCCCCATAGAATAATCTTCTATAAAATAAGATATCACAGGATGCCTGTAAATACGAACTTTAACATCAGGTCCATAAAATGTCCACAGGGAAAAGAAAAATGCATCTTGACTTAATGAATGTCTCTGAATTACAAAGGGACTCCTCGCTGAGCCTGACCTCTGACAGTAGGTGGAGCTCCAGTCTCATTTATCGTTCAGTTCTCTTCCAAGCAACAGGAAACATCATAACTACCTCTAGGGTCCACTGGGCAGAACAGAACTCTATAATGTGTAAATAATCTTTTCAAAAGAAAAAAAAATTTGCCTCCGCGAATTATCGGTGTATTCGCCCCTATCAAAGCCCCTCTCCATCGAATTCAAACATCCACAAAATCCTCCGACTGTCTAATCCTAATCTCCATAGTCGCAGATGGCAGCATGCGCTGTTAACACTCTCTCTCTCTCTCTCTCCATATTATCTGCTGCCCTTCCCGAAGAGATCTGGTAGTCTGTTATAAAGATCTGTTGCAGCTTGAGTGGCGGACTCATATCTCTGGGTTCCTGAGTCCATTGTCACCTCTAGTCTCACAGGGAATAACATCCTATGTTTTATTTTAGCTGCCCACAGCTTAATCTGGATTGGTCGATAAGCCGCCCTGTCTTGTCTGACTTTGAATGTTAAATCGGGTACTCTTCTCAGCTTCTTGCCTTCCCATTCCAATTTCTCCGTATTTCTAGCCGCCTTGAGTATATGGTCTCTATCCAAATAGTTTAATACTTTGAAAATGATGGGACGAGGCAACTTGTCCGGAGGAGGTCTTGGTCTGATCGATCTATGGGCACGTTCAATCACCTATGTAGGGTCATTTGGTGAGGGGACTGCTACTCAAGTGCAGAGCTTCTGCAGAAAGAGTATAGCATTATTTCCCTCCTCTCCCTCTGGGAGCCCTAATAAGACCAAATTGTTGTGGCGCGATCTTCCCTCCAGATCATCGACTTTCTTGTCTAACTTTTTAACTGACTTTTTGAGAAAGATGTTTTCTGTTTCCAACTTATGTACTCGATCCTCCATCGACACAATCTGGGTCTCCGTATCTGACACTCTAACTATTAGACCTGACAGGGAAGCCTTCCAATCTCGAAATTCCTCTATCAGGGAGAATAACGCTGTTTTGATAGCAGAAATGTCCTCCTGAAGTTGTTCTGTCCATGTGTTCATGGTATCCGAGTTTAGAACTAAATTCAGAAAGGAGCTTCTACATGGCCTTTTGGCCTCCAACGCCATCATATCTTTTATAAGCTCTTTGTCAAGATCGCTGCGGTGCATTTCTTTAGTTGTCTCCATGGCGGTTTCTTTTCAGTCCCCGAGGTTAACCAGTAGGCTATCACTATGTTTTAAAGTGAATTACGCCTTATTGTCTGTAAAGTTAGTAGCTTTAGTCAGCGAAATAGCGGCGCTGCACCTTCGTGCTGCTTACTCCTCTGAGGGCATCATGTGACTCCACAGTTGGCATTTTTAAACAGCAGCACAAGATCCACAGCACACAGCAACACGTCAGTTAGCTTGCTTCAGCTTTTGGGCTACCCACTGCCAGATAGCCAAAACGCTAGCCCCTTGCCCGAGCACCTTCCTTCCCAGAATTAAAATCCAAAGCGGTGCCTCCATTTTTGTAACACCTCACCCCTGCCTTTTTAGCAAAATGACAGGTGGCATGCTGTTGAAGCTGACAGCAGTACCTGGTGGGGACTGGGTTCAGGGAGGATGAGGTTACTCGGCACAGGGGCTCTAGGTTTGGCTAGTCTGCACAGGGGCACCCAGGAAGCAATAACTGTAATGTCCAGAACCAGGAATGGGATTCTTCAGTGTGGCTTTTATTCACATCTAAGCTGAACAAACAAAGCATAGACGGACTCCCAAGGGGCTACATTCCTGGTAATGCAGATTAGAGACTACAGAACACTTTATCACTATTTCCAGCCCTCAGGCTCTAAACCCACCAGGCACACAGCCAGGAGTTGCACGCAGCTTTGGATACACAGCCCGACTTGTACACTACTTGGGTTTTCCCCACTGGCCCGGCTCCCCCGCCAGCCACTTGATCAGCGGTCCATTTTGGGAATGAACCAATTATCCTGTTTGGCTCCCCAAACCACACTAGAGCTTTTGACTCCTAGAGAGAATTTTCCTTACAATCCCACATCTGGGTACTTCCCTCATCACTGGCCAAGTGCCTGAGGTAAAGTAGAAATCCACAGAGCAAATCCGTAGAGGTGGACCTGGTCACTAAAGATAGGGGGCCTCCCACCTCCAGCTCCCACAGCCCATACCCAGCCATTTCTCTGGAAACTAAACAATTCCTTTACTGAAAACTTGCAAATGTAGATTCTGGGTAGATGTCTGTCACATCTCCTCTACATATCATTTTCATCCCAACAAGCTCTGGACTTGAACCTACTTTTACTTGTTGCTTAGCCCATTACTCTAGGCTTCCCACTATTTTAGTAGTTCAATCCCCACATTGTCACACAAGTCCCAGGGTGAAAAACATAGGCCCTTTCAGGAAGAGCAGACACTCACCCTCCGGTTGCAGGTGCCCCACAGGCGACTCACAAGTCTTCTTGTTCTCCTGAATAAACTCTGGAACACATAGGTGTCTTTTCCTTTACAAGCAGAACTAGGGGGTTGCCCCAGGAATCTGCAGGGAACCCTTTCCTGCCCCCCATCCCCGAAGGAAGGGGGCACTGAGACTCGAAAACAGCGGTCTCCACCACTTCAGTTATCTTCTGTGTCTCTCTTTTGGTGGAGACACACACCCTTTTTTACTTAAAAGTAGACCTCTGTCAGGGCTGAGGCTCCTAGAGCCTACACAGAGCTGCTGAGCTGCTTTCTCAGCAAGCTCCCAACACCAACTCCACACTGAACTGACTGACTCTGACTCACTGACTTCAAAACCTCCCAACGTTCTATTCCAACTCCCTAGCTGCAGATTCCAATGTGGCTCAGGCAGCTGCGATAGTTCTATTGGTGATGTCATCCCTCGGTCTCAGCTGAGACTGAGAACAGAGTGAGGCAGTTTAAAACCCATTTAACTGGAGTTTCACAAGCTGCCTTCCCTGCCTACCACTAGGTCTTACTGGGATTCTAGTAACCATGGGTAACAAGGGGGTTACATATGTATTTGTATCTGGCACTCTTCCCCAGAGGCCCAGGGTGCCTAACATAAAATGCAGGAGTAATGTTACATGAAATATAAAAGAAACCATCAAATCAATAAATAATTCAGCATAAAAATATTTGAACAGCTAGAATTAAACTGGGATGGCAGCCGAATGTGAGAGATGTTACTCCCCAAAGGCCTGACTGAATAAATAAGTCTAAAATCCCTCTGAAAGGCTTCCACCGAGGGGGCCGCCATCAGGTCCCTTGGTAGCAAGTTCCATAAGCCTGAGCCAGCTCCCTTGAAAGCCCAGTCCCCTGAAGTTTTTAATGATCAAATGGGGGGGGTGAACCCATGCTTTGGCAGTGGAGGTATCAGTACTGTTGTGGGGTTACTAAACCTGGCTAAGACCAAATGTTTAAAAAGTCAGCACACTCAGACAAGCAACTGGAGCAGACATGTGTTTAGGTAGAGTGAAAACTCGTGAAGACTTGAAATGCTGCAAAAATAGCAAACCATTTATTTAATCTTAGATGCAATCGTGATACACAACATGAAGACACAGAGTAGGTGCCCTGGTGCTTAGCTTGTGAAGAGTTTTACCAGGGTCCCCGGCACCTACTCTGCTATTCATGTCGGTAATGCTAGTTGCAGTCCAAATAAATAAATAGTTTGCTATTTTGCAGTCAAGCCTTACGAGTTTTCACTCTGCCTAAACCTATGGTTGCTCCAGTTGCTTGTTTGAGTGTGCTGACTTTTTTAAAGTTTAAACCTGAGGTTTTTAAGGCTACTGCACCTCAGTGGAGCTAAGAGTGCATGAAGATATGTAAGGGTGCAGGAGATCTGCCTGGCAGCCATTGCCCAACCTGTGTAGAGCCTTGTAAGTAAGCAAACCAACACTTAAAGGTTAGTTCATGAGTAGTTTAGGGAATTGTGGAGGTGTCTTAGGCAAGTAGCATGATCTGTGACCTTCTTGGAGGTGCTACCTGTCTACGACAGGGGGAGGATGGGAATCTTCACACCAGGATCTTCAATGTGTGGTTGAAGGAATGGTGCAGATAGGAGAGTTTAAGCTTCATTGGGGACTGGGGACCCACCTGGAGGGATAAGGGCCTGTACAAGGGTAACGGCTTGCATCCATCCAGGAGGGGAACCATGGTCCTCAGTGAAAGGTTTAAATGCTACATAGGTGACCATTTAAACTAGCTGAGGGGGGAGGTGGAATAAGGCAGAGAGACATAAACTGTCTGCCTCCACAGGCTCACAAGGTCAGCAATGGGAATCCTGAGGGAGTGAAATCCCAGAAGGAACCAAATAACAAAGGAATTGAAGAGGTAAAAGGAGAGATAGTAAAAAAAAGTAGTGGAGGAAATAAGAATAGGCAAATGAGAAATGGGGGGGGGGAGTGGCAGGACAATCTGGAGAGCCATGTGTGCAAGTTCATGAAGTCTGGGCAATAAGATTGCAAACCTAGAAGCCACAATGGCAGATGAAGACCTAGACATAGTAGCAATTACAGAGTTCTGGTCCAATGAAAACCAGGACTGAGATGTAGCCATACCAGAGTATATTCTGTTCAGAAAAGACAGGGTAGGTAAAAAAGGGGAGGAGTGGCTCTTTATGTTAGGGACAACATAAATGCTACAGAAATAGAGGGAGAGCAGGGATGAGCTGAGGTACTGTGTGTCACCCTGGAGACAGAGTGGGAGGCGCTATTCACACAGGAGTGATCTGCAGACCTCCAGCATAGGGGAAGAGGTGGATAAAGATATGATGAAAGCAATGCAAAGGATGGCATGCAAAGGGGAGATGTTGCAGGTAGGGAACTTCAGACTACTGGATGTGAATTGGAGCCTACCAGCTGTGGCAACAGTCAGAAGTAGGGATATCCTGGACTTCCTGCAAGGAGCCTTTCTCAGGCAACTAGTTAAGGAATCCACTCATGGTGGGGGGGGGGCCATACTAAACCTGGTACAGGAAAATGGGGACAGTGCTGCTGCTATCTCAGTGGGTGGCCACCTGGGGACCAGTGATCACCGTATGGTGTGGCTCAATATAAGAACTGGATCAGAACTGAGCTACACTAAGGCAAGGGTCCTGGACTTCAGGAGGGCGAATTTAAGAAAATGGGAGAATGCCTCAGGGACACCCTAGCAGGGATAGGGAAACAGGGGGAGTTGAGGAACAATGGGTAAAATAAAGGGAGGTATTAAAAGGCAACAAATCTCTGTGTCAGGTAGGTTAACAAGAGAAACAGAAAGAGAAAAAAGAGACCACTATGGTTCTCTAGAGAAGAGGCGGAGAAAGTAAGGGCAAAAAAACCCTAGCATTTAGAAGGTACACGAGGGTACAGAAGGAGGAGGATAGGAAGAGTTACCAGGAGAAAGAAAGAGTAGCAGGGAGAGCAGTTAGGAGCACAAAGGTGCAAACAGGGGAGAATATTGCCCAATCAGTTAAAAAAGGGGGATAAAACATTCTTTAGATATATATATATATATATATATATATATATATATAAGCGAGAAGAGAAAAACCAAAGGAGGGATAGTAAGGCTAAAAGGGAAGGGGGGGTTTGGGAGGAAGAGGACCAAAAAAAAGCAGATATATTGAACAATTACTTTTGTTCAGTGTTTACGGAAAAAGTGGTAGGTGACAGGCCAAAATATGGGATAAGGGCATTAAAGAAAGGGAGGTGGACACTAGTCCTTTTACAGAGGAGAGAGTTCTCAAGGAACTAGCGCAATTAAAAGTAGAGAAGGCAATGGGACCGGATGGGGTGCACCCTAGGATACTGAGGGAGCTCAAGGAGGTGCTGGCTGCATGTCTGACAGCTCTGTTCAACCTATCACAAGAAACGGGAGGTTCCAAGGGACTGGAGAAGGGCAGATGAGGTCCCACTACACAATAGTGGAAATAAGGAGGAGGCAAGAAATTACATACCTGTCAGCCTGACTTTGAAAGTAGGTAAAGCAATGGAATAGCTATTGAAGAAAAGGATTGCCTTGCAACCAGTGGATTACAGGATCCGAGACAACATGGGTTCAAAGGGGGGAGGTCTTGCCAGACAAACTTGACGAGTTCTTTGACTGGGTGACCAGGGAAGTGGATTAGGGAGGAGTGGTAGATGTGGCCTACCTGGATTTCAGTAAGGCCTTGACACCGTTCCACATAGAAGATTGGTGAGCAAGCTGGGCAACCTAGGAGAAGGTCCAAAAGTAGTAAAATAACTAAGAAATTGGCTAAGCAATAGGAGTCAGAGGGTGGTGGTAAATAGGGTCCACTGTGGAGAAGGCAAGGTGAAAAACGAGGTGCCACAAGGGTCAGTACTAGGCCCAGTCCTCTTCAATGTCTTTATTAGAGACATTGTGGAAGGGCTGGAGGGGTAAGTATGCCTGTTCGTGGATGACACAAACATCTGCAACAGAGTGTATACACGGGGGGGGGTGGAAAGAATAAGGGATGATCTGAAAAAGCTGGAAGATTGGTCAAGGGAATGACAGATGGGTTGTAATGCAAAAAAGTGCAAAATCATGCACTTGGGGCACAGAAACCCAGGGGCAATGTACCAGTTGAATGGGGAGGTATTAGCAAACACAAAACAAGAAAAAGTCCTAGGAGTAATCATTTCAGATGACCTGTAAGTAGCCAAACAGTGTGATAAGGCAGTGGGGAAGGCTAGCAGGGTGCTCGGGTACATAGGAAGGGGCGTCACCAGCAGAAGGAAGGATGTAGTATTACCCTTGTATAAATCATTGGAAAGATCCCATCTCGAGTACTGTGTCCAGTTCTGGAGGCCCCACCTCCGTTAGGACATAGATAGATTGGGGACAGTACAAAGGAGGGCTACTAAAATGGTTCAGGGCCTGCATCAAAAGCCCTTTGAGGAAAGACTCAAGGAACAAAATATGTACTCTCTAGAGGAAAGGAGGGAAATGGAGAATATGATAGAAATGTTCAAATACCTAAGAGGTATTAAGACACAGGAAGGTAGCATTTTGCATAGAAAAAGATGCTTCAGAAGATGGGGTCATGCTACGAAGCTGGAGGGGGGATCAGAGGAGATGTGAGGAATACTTCTTCACGGAGTGAGTGGTGGACATCTGTAACAGCCTCTCAGCAGAGATATGGGTGCTAAAATGGTAACAGGTTTCAAGTGTGCATGAAATAGACACAAGAGGACCTCAGAAGTAAGGAAAGGGATTGAGAAGACTGGAGATTGAGTAGGGTCTGTGGTGGCACACTAAGTAGGGAATATAGGGCAGACTAGGTGGGCCAAGAGGTCCTTATCTGCTGACAACTTCTGTGTTTCTATGTGTCCATGAAAGTGATACACCACTCTGCCAACTGCCAGTGCAGTTCACGCAATGCCAGGAATACATGACACATACTAGAAAGGCCATTCAGTAACCTGGTGTCTGTGTTCTGCACCAGCTGCTGGTACTTTAGCATATCTCCACTGACCCAGAGGTACAGAGCACTGCAGTAGTCCAGCCTAGACATCACAAACGCAGTACTAGCATTGCCAGATATCCGGGGGGTAATAAGGGATTTAATCTGGTTTATGTTTCTTAGATGGTAAAAGCCATTCTGGACTACTGCCTACACCTGATCCTCAAATGTCAACCCCACATCCAGAATGACATCCAGATTTTTTGCTTTAGTGGCAGCCAAGAGCTTAGAGGAACTATGCTTGCTGAAGCCTCAGTTTCCCTCTAGGTTTCTGCCACTCTCCCCCCTTTGGCCCAGCTCAACAACTAGCACTTCAAATTTGTCAGAGTTAAGTCTTAACCAGCTTGATGACATCCAATCCTGGATCTCAGCCAAGTATTTATTAATCACATCCACTACACCAGGTGTCCCAGGCGCAAAATACAGATAGAACTGGGTATCAACTGCATAGCAATGACACCTCATCCATACTGTCTAATGATCCCTCCCACGGGCAGCAAATACACTACAAACAATATGGGTGAGAGGACCAAGCACTGGATATGCCACAGGGTAGTGCCACTGGGGGTGGAGTGTACTGCTTGCCATGCTTCTGCCCCTTGTCTAGTTTGACCCCAGCTCCTGTTCCTATTCCACTGCTGGAAGAGGAGACTCACAGAGTGTGTAGATCCAAGGTAACAAAGGGGTTTTACCAATACTGTGGCGCTGTAACTCACAATAAGGTTATTTTTCTTATCTTTTGCAGGTTTCAGTCTAAATGGCAAGACCAGCAGGAGGCCAGATGAGATCTGGAAACAGGGAAGACACTACAGAGGGGCAGAAGCACATGACTGGGCTCTGCTTATCACCTCAAATTAGGAAGCAAGGAGACTGAGATAAAAAGCTGAGACTCAGTTGTTTTCAGCACACGGGGGAAACAGAGTGGTTGCACTGTTACTGTGGAGTTGTAACTCACAATGAGGTTGTTTTTCTTACCTTTTGCAGGTTTTGGTCCAGATAGTGAGGCTGGATGGGGCTGGCTGAGATCTGGGAAGATAATACAGAGGGGCAGAAGCACATGATTGGGCTCCACCAATCATTACAAGGTAGGACACAGGGAGACTGAGGTGAAAAGCAGAGACTCAGTCATTTTTGGCACACAGGGGAAATTAATTGCCCTTAGCATGGGTGAACTCCTGTTAATCTGAAAAACTGTTCAAGTCATGCCTCTTTTCAAATCAGGAGATCCAAGCAACCTCAACAATTACAGGCCAATCTCCTTACTTTGAATCCTCTCCAAACTGCTGTAGAAAATAGTCAATAATCAACTTAAGAACTACTTTGACACTTCCAACCTGCTTAATCCAGTACAATCAGGCTTTAGGCCCTATCACAGTATAATCTCAGTGCTTGCAAAGGTAACAAACGACTGGCAGAGAGCCCTTGATGTAAAGAACAATATATGCACAGTCTTTCTGGATTTAAGTAAGGCATTCAATACCATGGACCATGACCTGCTTTTGGCTACCCTTCACAATATTGGATTGGACTCACTATCCTTGAAATGGTTCTCTTGTTACCTGGCAGAATGTTTGCAGCAAGTCAAAGCAGTGGGTGATCTTTCTCCGCTGAAACTGATTAGCAGAGGAGTGCGGCAGGGCTCCATTTTGGGACCGTTACTTTTTGCACTATACATTAACAATATTGACTATGGAATCAAGTCATCCAGCATCCATCTTTTTGCTGATGACACGGTCCTCTATATTGCCAGGCCTACCCCTGAGAGATCCTGCATGGACCTGCAATCAGATTTCAATATACTACAACGTAACCTTCTTAACCAAAAACTATTAAATGCCAAAAAAACTAAGGCCATGGTCTTGTGTCCACTTGTTATGGCCTCAGATCCCTCCAGGTCTGGCCCAGTGCCACCTATCATCACATTGCTAGGTAAATCACTGGATTATGTTGCAAAATTCAAATACCTAGGGGTGTGGATTGACAACAGACTCTCCTTCATCAAGCACGTAGAGGAACTCTCAAAAAAACTGAAGCAAAGGCTTGGCCTGTTCTATAGAATTAAACATGTGCTTACCCAAGAGGATAGGAAGAGGCTGGTCCAAACCACTTTCCTAACTGTATTGGACTATGCTGACTTCCTCTATGGTCAAGTTCCAGGGCCAGCTCTAGCAAAGCTCGATATCCTTTACCACAGAACCCTATGTTTCATCTCTGGTGCAGCTTACACCATGCATCATTGTGCACTGTATTCCCTGGTGGGCTGGTCATCACTTATGTTCAGGAGACAAAGGAACGCTATACTCAGGACTTACAGAGCAATTATCAAGAAACTCCCCCTCTAGATCTCTGACTGCCTGCCCCTCTGCAACTTAGGCAACTACGCCCTGAGAAGTTACTCTTACATCTCACTATCTGTACCTAAGATCAAATCCCATTTCGGTAGAGCTTTCTTCAGCTACGTGCTGCCCCAGTTATGGAATAAAATCCAAAAAGCATTAAAACTCGTTAGCCCAATTAATCTTGTGACGTTCAAAACGCTTTACTCAAGGTCCTTCTTTGAGCCCTGTAAATGTTTTCCCTGATGTTAATGGCAATGTTGCCTCTACAGTGATAATAGTAGCTCTCATCCTTCCTCCTGCCTTTCATCCTTCTCTTTCCATTATTCTATGTGCCTACATACATTTCTGTCATTTTTCCTAGCAGATTGATTCCAATACTTGCAACATTATTTATATTAAGAACTGTTGTTTTATATGTATACTTATTATATATAATTCTTTATTTTTGTTGCATTCTGAGTTGTTGTATCACCCTGTGTCTTAACCTTTCCCAGGTTGTCCATGTTATTCTGTTGTGCTGACAATGTGTTTCTGTTATTCTATTGAATTACTTATCTGTACTACTCAGGCCCACCTTGCAAATGAGCTCACTCAATGGTGTTCCACCTGGTTAAATAAAGATTGATTGATTGATTGAATTGCACCACCACTATAGAGCTGTAACTGACAATAAGGTTGTTTTCTTACCTTTACAGGTTTCAGCCCAGATAGTGAGACCTGGGGGCGGGGGGGGTTGTCAGCTGACATCCAGGATCTGGGAGGACCCTACAGGGAGGTTGAGGCATGTGACTGGGCACTGTTAATCACTACAAGGCAGGAAGCAGGAAACTCTATAAAAGAATCCACTCCTAGTGTGTCCCATCATGCTAGTGCCCCACAGTGTGAGTGGAACAGAGAAGCAGTGGAACAGCTGAAGTAATTGACTTCTTAGGTGTCGGCAGGCATCCACAGGTGACATTAAGCATGCGGGGAACTCTGTCAGTCCACTAAGGTGAGATAAAGTACCTGTTTACTTGCTGCTCCCTGTGTAAGAGAGCACTGGATGAAGGTAAGGGGGTAACAGCGGGGAGGAAACAGTCCATACAAACAGAGCTACCTGCTGAGTGGGAAAAGAGGAAACATCCTGTCTAGGATAAGGGTACAAAGGGGTAAAAGTAAACAAAAAGAGGAAAATGAAATCAGCCTTATCTAGGATCATGCTACAAAGACATCAAGTCAAGCGATAAAGGGGAAAACTAGAAACACCCGATCTAGGGCAAGGATACAAAGGAGAAAAGAAAAGCAAAAAGGAGAGTAATAAAACCACCCTGTCTAAGGTCACAGTACAAAGGAATTAAATAAAGCAATAAAGGGGAAAACTAGAAACACTCTGTACAGTAAGGGTACAAAGTTAATTCCAGTAAAAGTAGGAAGTGAAGAAATAATGAACCATAAACTGTTCTGTATAGTGTATGGTGTCTTACAAAAATATATATATATATAGTTTGCTACCTTTCTGTTTGTTTTTTCTTGAGTAGAAAAGTCATTGATTCCAGCCGAGAGTTGGCCCTGGTTGCTAGGGCGCGCTTCGTGATTGTTCGGGAGCTGGCATACCTATGCATTAGTTGCAAATTTCAATTGGTTGGCTTAAGGGTTTGGGTGGGGTTTTGAAGTTGAAAAATTGAAAACATGGTGGCTGTTCCTCTCGCTTAGCGAGAGGAACATTCATTGTGAGAACTGGGTGTTGTCTTTTAATATCTGGTTGTTCCTGACTTCAGAGTAAGCACTGTTTATTGCTGTTAGCCCAATTGTTGCGGTGAGCACATTTGACTAAAATTGAATTTGAATTTGCCGGTTCTGCGGTTTGGGAGTTTGTTGAGCTTAGTTTCCATGGCAACTGAAGCACTCATGGACAACACAGTGTGATGTACATACTGAAGCAGAACGAAATGTCTTTCTGCTGCAGTATGGACATCACTACTTTTACAGAACCACATTTAAAGCTTCATTGATTTCTGTGTAGAACTATGTTCTGCCATACACTATAATGTTGATTGTGCGTAGTTGCCCATCCACTATCCTGTATATTACTCATTTTGTCTTTCCCTATCAGATCCCCAAAAACAGACCATAACTGCAGATAGCTAAGGAATATATTCCTAGGGAGACCATATTGGTTCGTCAGTTGCTGGAATGATTTAATAATCCATCCATCAAAATGATCTGCAGTCAACAGAATATCATAATTTACCCATCTCTAGATATGACAGGAACTGAATAAGGAATGAAAGTTATTCCCAAAAAGAGGTGAGCGTTTACTTAAATTGTTCTCATGTCCAGTTACTCTCATTATTTTATTCCATACTGTACATGTTGTTTTTGGATTTGCTTGATACAGTACCAAGTAGAGCTAAACTAATATTAAATTTATATAGTCTCATTATTAACAACCTTAACACAAACACAGACTCTTAAGCAGAAATGGGAAGTTAATTTCGAAATTATTATCCCTGAACAGAAGTGGAAAACAATCTGTACATCATGGAACAGTGGAACTAATAATGGAAAGGGGTTGCAGATAGATAATTAGAGATGTGGTGAAGTTTAATTTCACCGGTGAATTTCTAGTGAAGTTGCCAATTTCGCTTCTGCAGACATTTCATGAAGTATTGGTAACCAGGCAAACTTTTGTCCACGCAACTTTGCCTTTAAATTTTGCCTTTGCTGTGCAAAGGCTAAGTTTTGTGGAGAAAATGAGCTTGGTCATATGAAGACCTTTCTGCAGGTCGCATGGTTGTTTTCCTGGCCAGTAACGGCTGTTTCTCAGTTGCAGACTGTGTTTTGAGGTGTGTGGAGGAGTATAACAGGAAGCAATAGTATTTCACTTAAAAGTATAAAATCTCTTATTGTTTATTTGTCAGTTCTTTTATCTTTATCTCTTAATTAGTTAGGTTTTGTTTATAATTGTTTTTGGATCTTTTTTTTTGTCTCTGTCTCTCTCTGTCTGCTTCATTTTTTTTTCAATTTTCACTGTCCCAGGGCTCATGGAATAGATTCAGGAGGGGATGTCAGTCCACACAGCTGGACATTAGGGCATCTGGACCCATGGTGGGTCCAGGGTCATTCTCCTAAATAGGGCACAGTCTGTTGAGCAGGTCTCCCCCCCCCCCACCAAGAACATACGTGAAAGTCAGCCAGGCCCCACTGAACCAGAGCCAGTGCCTCCAGTGGAGCATCAGGAGGAGAAGGAGGAGGAGGAGTGGCAGCAGCAGCGGAGGGATCATCATCATCAGCAGCAGCAGGAGCTGCAGCAGCCTGAGCCCCCCCCCATGGTTCTAAGATCACAGTTGGCACCATCTCCCCCAACATAAAGAGGCAGGTCCATCAGGCGGCCACCGCCAATATCCCAAGACCTCCCATGTGTGGTAATATTTTAAAAGTGACCCTAGTGACCACAACATGGCCATATGTAATCTGTGTGAGAAGCTGGCCCATGGGGTAAAGGGGAGCCATGTTAACACTGGAGGGCAGAGAACACATCTCAGACTGCACCACCATGCAGAGTGGGAAGAGGTGATTAGAGAAGCAGGAAGTGGGGGTTGGGAGGATGGTGGCTCATCCATGCCTGTGACTGGGTAGTCATGTGGAATGTTGTCATTGCTGTTGACCCCCATGCAGCATCACGTGCCACAGGGCAGAGACAAGCAGAAGTTGTGCCCCATGTTGGTCAAGGTCCTCCTCCTGCAGAAACAGCAGCAGCACTGGCATCAGCAGTAACAGTAACTGAAACTGGCCTCATTGCACCGGGAAGTGGGGGACTGGGAAGTGGGAATACACAACACAGGGATTGCAACAACAGGGGTACCATACCAACAGTGACAGTACCCTTTTGTTTTGTTACACAGCACAGGGATTACAATGGCAGGGGTCCCAACAGTTTCAGAACCCTTATTTTCTAATACATAGCACAGGGATTGCAACAACAGGGGCACCATACCAGCAGTGACAGCACCCTTTTGTTTTGTTACACAGCACAGGGATTGCAATGACAGGGGTCTCAACAGTGACTTTTTTTTTGCTAACAAACAGCACAGGGATTACAATGACAGGGATCCCAACAGTGATTTTTTTGCTAATAAACAGCACAGTGATTACAATAACAGGGGTCCCAACAGTGACAGAATCCTTATTTTATAATAAACAGCACAGGGACTGCAATGACAGGGGTACTGTGCCAGCAGTAACAGAACCCTTTTGTTGTTTTTACGCAGCACAGGGATTAGAATGACAGGGATCTGCAGCACTGTATACCCTGGCATCAGTCCGTTCATGTTTTTTTTTTGTACTTGTTCTCAAAGTGGGCACCTCCTCTCTGTCTGAACCAATTGAAGTAGCCACTGAGTTCAATGCATACTTCACCTCCTGCACCTCATCCCTCCTCTCGCCCTTCTCCTCCCTCACCTCCAGTCTCTCCTCTCACTTGACTTCCACAGCCCCCTCCCCCTTGTCTCCCTCTTTCTCTTTTTCCCCTCGGACACTCTTAGAGCTCTTCTTGCATTAATCCTGCTAAGGTCAGGTGCCCTGACGGTCTGGACTCCAAGCTCCTACACCTATCTGCTGCAGCTATTGACTTTCCTCTTGCCTCTCTCCTAAACCTCTCCTCTCTTGCCTCTGCCCCAGCTGCCTGGAAGCATGCCACTATTATCCTCTTCCCAAAGGAGGCAACCCCTCTGTCCCTGGTAACTACTGACCTATCTCTCTCTTCTCCCTTCCTAGCCAAACTCCAGGAATACATTGTACTCTTCCAGCTTTCTCCCTTCCTTGAATCCACCTCATTTTTCACCCCCTTCCAGCCTGGCTTCCTGAAGCACCACTCTACTGCCACCTTCCTCCAAAGATTAACTGACTCTATCCTCTCTGGCATGGACCAGGGCCTTATCACCTAGCCATCTTTGTCGACTGTGCCAAGGCATTTGACACTGTCTCCTATGCCCTCCTGTTCAATAAACTTTCCACAGCCAGGCTTTTAGCCAGTGCCACCAACTGGTTCAGTTCCTACCTTGAAAGTAGGTCTCAATCAGTCAGTGTTGGAGACTCTGTATACCCCCACCTCCCCCTTCACCATCAACACTGGTGTACTGTAAGGCTCTGTCCTTGGACTGCTCCTATTTTTGGTCTTCCTCAATGACCTTCCTGCTGTATGCTCCTCCTCCTTTATCCATATGTATATGGAGGACACCATTCTGTATACCTCTGGGCGCTCCTCTTCTGAGGTGGAGTCCAGACTCCAGCTTGAGTTCAATAAAGTTCAGCACTGGTGCTGCTCAAATCAACTATTCCTGAATGCCAAGAAGACAGTCTCCATGACCTTTGGCATGAAGCAGAGACTGTCTAGGCTCTCCTTCCTCCCCTCATTCCACACCCCTAATGGGATTATGCTTTAGGATGTTACCTGCTTTAGGTATCTCAGGGTTTGGTTGGACCAACACCTTGACTTTTCTGGACATGTGGATGCTATCTACAAAAAACTGCACCCTAAACTTGGTGTTCTGTACAGGAACCATGGATGTCACCCCTTGCAGGCCCACTGGGCACTTGTCCAAAAAATGATCCTCCCAATATTTGACTATGGTGATGTAGTCTACAGTGCCATTCCCAAAACCTCCCTAGCCAGACTGAACACCCTCTTCCACGCTTTCTGCCACTTTGATCTTGACCATGGCAGCTGTTGGAGCACCTGCGGGTATGTTGTGGGCTTCTGGGAGTAGTCCACAACTGGTTTCAATCTTACCTCATGGATAGATTGCAATGTGCAGTGTCTGAGGTTTATTCCTCAACCCCACTGCCTCTGCCTTGTGGGGTCCTGCAGGACTCTATTTGTCCCCCATGTTGTTCACAGTGTATATACTGCCTCTAGGGGACATTATAAGGTGGTATGGGCTGAGTTTTCACTGCTGTGCAGATGACACTCAGCTCTACATGTCCTTTATACCCAAGCACCAAGAGACGGTCTCGGTGCTAAATGCCTGCCTTGATGAAATCCAAGACTGGAAAAGGGCGAACTGGTTGAGGTTGAATCCGGATAAGACTGAGGTACTACTGCTGGAACCTGGTCACCAGGAGATGGAGATGCAATCCGGTTGAGTCTCAGGGTTGAGGCTTGAGGACTGTCAGTTGCTTACCTCTGATCGGGTGAGGAACCTTGGCGTTGTTCTTGACTGTGGTTTGACACTCAGATTATGGGTGTCGGCAGTGGTCAAGACTTCTTTTTACCATCTTAGATACATCACCAGGGTGAAACACCTGATCCCTGTGGCAGATCTGCTGGTGTGGTTCACTCCATTGTGACCTCACATTTGGATTACTGTAATACACTATACCTAGGGCTAGTGGGGCTAAATCTGTGCCACCTGCAGGTAGTGCAGAATGCGGTAGCCAGGTTGTTGACTGGTCTTCCAAGATTGTTTCACATTATACCAGTGCTGCGCTTTCTGCACTGGCTGATGGTTAGGTGGCAGATCTCCTTCAGGGTTGGCTTTCTGATCTATAAGGCCCTGCACAGCCAGGAACCTTGTTACTTGCAAGATCTCCTGTCTCCCTACTGCCCCATCTGCTCTGGGGATGAGGGTTTTTCTGGAAGTTCCGAGGACTTACCTGAAAACATCAGGGGCACATGCATTCTCATCTGCAGCCCCAGTCTTATTGAACTCCCTCTCTCACTGGGTTCATGATAGTTCATCAGTTGAGGTCTTCAAGAGGGAGTTAAAAACCTTCTTATTTAATCAAGCTTTTATGAGTTTTTAATATAGGTCATTATATATTATCTATATCTTACTTATCTTATTTGTATTGTTTTAAATTTTTTTCTGAATCTTCTGTAAAGTGCATTGAGTTGAAGAGAGAAATGCACTCTACCAAATAAATTTTGATTGATCGATTGACAGTCCCCCCCCCGCACTCACCACTGCAACCTCTACCAATCTCTCTTTCCCCTCTCTTGAGGATCAACGCCTCTCCCATGGCACCAATTTCATAGTTAAATACTGGTTCAGTTTTCTCCCTCCCTATCTCTCCTCTTCCCTCTCCCCCTCCACCTACTCCCTTTGTAACCTTGACCCCCGTATTCTGGCCATCCCTTCTAGGTCCACCTTCGTTGGTCAAGCTGCCTTTTCACATTGCTTCCCCAAAATCTGAAACTCCCTTTCCTCTCCCATCCGACATGCCACATCCCACTGTACCCTCACCTTTCTCCTTCATAGCTTCACCGCCCCCTCCTGCAGCTGTTTCCACTCCTCTAGCCCCACTTTCCCTCCAGACATACACTGAATTCCACCTTGCATTGCACTTGTGACCCTTGTTTACTATATTCTGCTTGTTTGGATTGCTTGGATTGTTGCTATCATTTGTGCCTTGTATTTCATTAAGATATATATTGTTGATTGATGTATATTGTTGATTGATACCATGTTATTCTTGCTCTGTCCCCCCCCATGTACCCCCCAGGATGCATCTGGAAATGAGTAACACTACTCAGTATGCTTTTCCTGGTGAAACGTCTAAATAAACAAATTAAATAAATAAATGTCTGCGGACTTATCACCAAAGTGCTCCTTAGTTTACATCTGAGCTTCAGCAGATGAAGGTTGCAGGTTGTAAGTTCGAGCGAAGGTAGAGGAAATCTTGGTTGACGAGTGACAGACTTGTTCTGGAGGAGCACTTGAAGTTGTGCTGGGAAGCTATCAGTTGTTAAGAAGAATTTCTTCTCAGCTATGATATCCACTGAGAAGAACCATCCTGCCACACTTTTCCATGTTGTAGACAGCTTATTACATCCTGATTGTCTGCTGCATAAGGAACTTGTTTCCAGTGAGAAGCATGAGCAGCTAAAACAGTTCTTCAAAGCCAAGGTTGTGGGCATTCATGTCCTGATTTCCTCCACTACCTAGTTTGTGGTCAGCAGGGATAGAGATGGGAGTACAAGTGGCTCCATGAATGGTTGGGGGGAATTTCAACAGTTGGATGAGGAGGAGGTCCTTGGGGTGGTAATGGATTTGCAGTGTACCACGTGTGTTCTGGATCCTGCAGCCACCCAGTTGCTTAAGGCTGGGTGGAGGCAGAGGAGTTTCAATATTGACAGGTATGAGCACTTTCCTTTAGGAGGGATTATTGCCGGTGCCTTTAAAAGGTAAGGTGGTGAGGCCCCTTCTTAAGAAAGCATTGTTAGATCTTGACATGCTTGCCAGTTTTTGTCCTGTCTCCAACCTCTCCTTTCTGGCTAAGGTTATACAGAAGGTGGCTGCAGCCCAGTTCATGAACTATCTTGAGAAAAATGACCTCCATGAGTCATTTCAATCTAGTTTCTGTGACAAGCACAGTAAGGAAACAGTCATGATCAGGGTTTGCAATGATCCCTTCCTGGTTATAGATCATGTGAGATCTCTATCGTGATCTTCCTAGATATTTCTTCAGCATTTGACACTGTAGATCATTCAGTGATGTTGGCCAGACTTGGGGATCATGGAGGGTTGTCTGGGACTGTGTCACAATGGTTCTGGTCATTCCTTAGTGGAAGGGAGCAGTCGGTAGTGCTTGGTTCTTGCCATTCACAGCCATTTGCTCTGGACATTGGTGTTCCTCAAGATTCTGTGCTTTCACCTGTTTCGTTGTCGGTGTGTATGCTGCCACTGGAAGAGATTATAATGGACTACAGTGGGGAGTTTCACTGCTGTGCAGATGACACCCAGCTGTAAATGTTCTTTGCTCTTGATGGAGTGTCATCTGTACTGAGATTAGAACAGTATTTGGAAGAAATCAGGGTTTGGATGGCATCCAATTGGCTGGCTTTGAACCCCACCAAGACTAAATTGCTACTGGTGGGTTCAGAAAAGCAGATTTCAGCTGTTTGAAGTGGCCTGATTCTTCACTCTCTTGAGGGTGTGTCTTCTGGTGGCAGAGGAGGTTTGCAGTTTGGGAGTTGTTCTTGATGTACAGTTGACATTTGTTTCACAGGTGTCCTCTGTAGTCAAGAGCTGCTTTTACCACCTTAAGAATGTTATCAGTAAGGTTTATTATCTTTTCTAAATATTCACCTCATATTACAAGAAATTGATGTAATGCTGCTTCATATCCTACTGCTACATATTGCATAATTTCTTTTTGGAATATCCTGTATCTGTTATGATATTTATAGATGTATTTTTTATAGGTGTTACAAAATGTGTGTTTGCAAAAAATGATTATCAACTTAATGAAAGTGCATATGTTTATATTGTTTGTCTGTATTATGGGGTACTCTGTGTTACCAGCTGTTTTTATGTGCATAATGAAAATTAACAGAAAAAAGAGGTATGGACAGTCACCAAACGGGAAAGGTACCTGGGCGTAATCATATCTGATGACCTCAAAGTATCGAGACAAGGCAGTAGGGAGGGCTAGTGGGATGCCGGGGTGCATAAAGGAGGGGTATCACCAACAGAAGAAGGGAGGTGGTGTTTCCACTGTATATATCATTGGTGAGACCCCACCTGGAGTACTGTGTCCAGTTCTGGAGACTGCATCCCAGGGAGGACATAGACAGGGTGGAGGCTAGCCAGAGGAGGGCAGCTAAAATGGTACAGTGACTGCATCAGAAGCCCTACTGTATAAAGAGAGATTGAAGGACCTTAATACATACACCCTGAAATAGAGGAGGGAGAGGGGGGACATGATAGAGACCTATAAATACCTCATTGGGTTGAATAATGTACAGGAGGGGAATATGATTCAGAGGAAAATAATCATGAGAACAAGGGGACATGCAATGAAGCTGAAAGGGGAAAATTTAGAACAGATGTAAAGAAGTACTTTACTGAAAGTGTGGTAGATGACTGGAGCAATCATCCAGCAGAGGTGGTGGGGGCCAAAACAGTGGTTAGCTTCAAGGAAGCATGAGGCATTCACAATGGAATCTTAAGTTGTGAAGCAAGGAGGGGCAGAGATCAAGCAGGGTCTGTGGTGACAGTATAGGCAGAGAAAAAAATGGGCAGACTGGGTGGGCCAAGCAGTCCTTATCTGCTGTCAAATTCTATGTTTCTACCTCTTTTTCTCCTCACCAAGTATAGCACCTTGAATTTGGCTACAGTGAATCTAAGAATCCAGGAGATCAATGAGTCATCCACTTTGTATAGGTTCTTCAGAAGTTTGTCTATGTCCTCAAGGTAGTACACCACCCAGGCTAGCTAATCCTATGCAGCCTGCTGAAAATTCCAGATTCCAGATTGATGATGAAAAAACAGAGGCCCCAGCACTAATTCCTGAGGCATGCCACTGAGAATCCCTCTCTTCTTGGAGTAGTGACCATGAACTACAAACCTCTGCTTTCTGCTGCCAAGCCAGTTATCAATCCACCTCGTGTACTTTGAAACAATTGCTTATTATGTGCCACATTGTCCAAAGCCTTGCTGAAGTCTAAAAAGACTGTGTCTATGGCCCTGCCGCTGTCCACCATTCTGGACACCCCTTCATAAAATGTGATGAGGTTGACCGGGCATGATTTGACCTTCAAAAAGTCATGCTGAGAAGGGATGGGAACACTGACGTCTATCAAATGATCCATTATTCATTTTTTAGCTTTTTATTTCTGGAGTTTGCAAGCCAGAATTTACAAAACACAGATCACATAGGAGGATAACCATAAAGAGCATTATACAATGGCAAGAAAAAATCCTGGACTCTGATTGGTCAGTCTTGGGCTGGACCCGTGATGTAAACCAGTACAACATTACAGGTCTAGCCTCAGACTCACTGTGAACCTGCAGATGAGCTTTTGGATGATCAGCTGGATGAGTATATGGCAGATGAGCTTTTTTTTTTTTTGCATCTCCTCTTAAGAAACAAAAATATTTTTCCACACTAATAAAAACATTCTTTAAAATTATTTTTTTACTTTATATATAACAACGAGCCATTGTATAATAGCTATAATGCCCTCCAGGGTGTGTGTCATTTGGGAAAACGTCATGTCTCAGTTGTTGGATGCACTCAGCCTGCGGCCTTGTGCCCAACCCCCTGAGGCGTGATGTTATCCCAGCACGACACACACCCTGTCGGGCATTATTGCTTAATTAAACCATATATTTTCTTAAAAAGAATCCATGCATGACACCGCCTTGTGAGCTATGACATGGAGGGGGAGGGGAACACCTGTAAGAACTACATTGATTTGGACAGTGAAAACCCATCACATGCAGCCCAGGAAGGACAAAGGGGAATCAAAAAGAGGATGAAATTCACATAATTACTGTATCGTATCACCAGGGTGACTCTATGGATTAAAAGATTCCCCCAGAGCATTCACATTGACCATGTGTAAAATGAATCCCCACAACTTCCATGAAAATGCTGCAGCAAAGCAGTTATTCAGTATACAGCAAAAACGGCAGAATCTGAGTAACAGTAACAAGAAAGTAATGCAGTCAGCACATTTAAAAAAAAAAGACAATGTTGAGAACCTCTTCTCATTCAATCTACAGTAGAATACTGGAATATGTAACAAAAGGGTTTCTCTGGATAATAACCAGCTTCCAGTAGAGTAAAGGACCAGCAGCATGAGCGTGTGACAGTGAGATAGTTCATAATGGCAGAGAAAATGAAGACAGTGGTGGGAGCACCATCTTACCGCGACCTGGAATAGGCAGTCCGATCTCAAACATGTTGCTGCTGCATTTAATATAGTAGTCCAAAGTCCATTATAACCATAGTTCATTAGTAAAGAAAAAACAATAAGAGCGAGTCAGCAGCCCAAGTCCCAGTTCCCAAACTTACAGTTCAACTAGAGTCCCAGAACATCTATCCCTGTTGGAAGAGTTTCCTTCCTCATCTCCCTCTGCCATCTCCTCTTCAATTTGGCATACCATCTTATCTACCTCCTTAGGGTCATTGAACAGGAACTGGTGACCATTCCACACCAGCTGGACTTTAGCTGTTAAAAATAACTGATGTTGCATGTCCAACTGGTATAGACAACCCCTGAGCCCATCAAATGCCTTGTGCCATTGTCGGGTGCTGCAGGAGAGGTCTGGGAAAGGCATCAATGTATCATCTCCATATTTTAGGGTCCTGCACCTCCTGGTGATCACTAGTGTCCGATCCCGATACCCAATCCATGTACAGACGATCATGAGTGTCCATGGAGCAGTGGGATCTTGTGCTGCTCACCGAAGGGTGATGCAGTAAGCCTTTTCAATGGAAAGTTGGAGATCAGCTTTCAAAAGTCCAAATAGAGCTGGTAGGAACATTTGAGCAAAGGTAAGACAATCCTCCCTCTCAGCTGCCTCAGTCAGCCCTACCACTCTCAGATACTTTTCTCAAGCTTGGTTCTCCATGGTCCCCAGATGTTACCACAGAAGCTGGTTCTCTTTTATAAGCTTAGCTGTCACATTGATGGACTTGAGGATCGAAGCCTTGGAACGCTATACTGTTTGCTCACATTGGCCCTTTCGTGTTTCAAAAGCCAAAACTTTTGGTGTGAGAGTATCAAATTTTCTGTCTAGATCCTGCATCATCTTGATTAGCTGATGTAGGGTACCTAGAATTGAAGTTAGAGACACTTCCTCAGATGGTGGAGCTTCCAAGTCCAAGGTCCATCATGCTGTGTAGGCTGCACCTCACGTTGCTGTTTCTTGGGAGCAAAAAAATCAATAGGAGGTGCATTTTCTCTGCATGATAACTCATCCTGCTGATAATTGAAGAGCTGACCCCCAAAAAATAACTACTTTGTGCACTTTTTTAGAATGAGTATTCAGAGTTTTAAGTAATTTATTTAGGTTTCTCCTTGGGGCTCGAGTTCAGTGCAGCTTCCTCATCAGCTGCTCAGTAGCGCCCCCCCCCCCCAGTGATCCATTATTGTGTCCTTGTTAATGGAACTTGCCCAGCACTGATGTCATGCTGACAGGCCTCCTAGATCTGTCCTTGCCCTTTTAAAGATGGGGACCACATTAGCCATTTTGCAGTCCTTGGCAGACTCATCAAAGTTTAGTGCAAAGGGCCCCACAAATTGTTTCTTTAGCTCCACTATGATCATAGAGTGTGTCCTATCCACCACTTAAGATTTATCTGATTTGATCTTTGCCAGGTAGCCAGCTACTATAGTGGATGTTATGTCCACAGGCTGCATCATGGTTACCCTTGATGCCATGTGCCATCACGATGTGAACCCTTCCCCTCTTAGGGCCTTATGGTGACCACAAAAGTGGAATATTCGTTCATCATTTTAGCCATTGCTCCTGGCTCACACTACTGTAGGTTCTTCCCCATTCTGCTGTTTTCAAGGTCCCAATCTCTCCTCCTTTACCTTCCTCTTCCCATTTTATGATTATTGTGTATTTTTGTATATTTCAAATACATTGTAACTATGTGTTAGCAATATTTTACTTTTTATCATCATTATCATCATCGTCATTTAAAGTGAAGCCTGTCAGGATATGACTCAGTTCATCTTGGTCACCTTCTCTGGACTGTCTACAGCAAGTTAACATCCTTCTTAAGATAAGGGCACCATTACTGCACACTATACTCTAGGTCCAGTCTTACCAGTGGCCTGCTCAGTGGTAGTATGACTGCCACCTTCCTGCTGGTCATCCCCCTGGCTATGCAGCCCAGCATCCAATTTGCTTTTGCTGCTCCACTCCTGCGGGTGTGCAGAGTACTTCAGGTCACTCTTGATGATACCCCCAGATCCTTTTCCTTCTCAGACTTGATGACCTGCACACCACCCAACCAGTATTTTATCTCTTGGTTCTTCACCCCCAAATGCATAATTCTGCACTTTTTAGTGTTGAATCCCAGTTGCCAAATGTCAGACCACTTCTGTAACCTAGCCAGGTCTTCCCTTAGTTCTTGTCTCCCCTTCTCCATGTCCACCTTCCCACAGAGCTGTGTGCTGTCCATGAATGGGCAGATTTTACATTTGATCCCAATTGCTATGTCACTGATGAAGATGTTAAACAACATTAGACTGAGCACCAAGCCTTGTGTGATCCCACTGGTCACCGGTCTATCTTTTGAAAATTCCCCCCAACCAGCACCTTTTGGTTTCTGACTTTCAACCACTTTTTGACCCATCTCCCAGATCTTCAAGCTTCTGACCAGTCTCCTAAAGGGTACAGAGTCAAAGGCCTTGCTGAAGTCCAGATACAGAACACCAACAGTTTGGCACTTGTCCAGTGTCTTGGTCACTCAATCAAAAAAGTCAATCAGATTAGTCTGGTAGGATCTTCCCAACACAAACCCATGCTGCCTCTTGTCTTGTAGCCTGTTCTCCTCAAAAAAGTCCACCAGTCTTTCCTTCAGGATAATCTCCATCAGTTTCCTCACAATTGAGGTCAGACTATCTTGTCTTTAATTCCCTGGTTCACCCCTTAGAACGCTTTTATGGAGAGGCACCACGTGTGTAGTTTTTATTTCCAGACTGACAAAAGACACTTACCTATTCTCTGTTCTATTCTAGAACTCAGTAGTCTGCTACTTCTGATGGGTCATTATAGAATCAGAGCACCATACCATAATATTCATTGCTAAGCAACTATCAGCAAATAACAGAAAATGCCCTTCTAAAATGATTTTTTTAATAAAACTATGCATTTGCCATCTAGAAAGCCCTGCAAATAGTGATAGACAAAATCACAGCACCATACCATCCACAAGCAGCCACATCATCAGATCAGCAAACCCAGACATCAAGGATGATGGATAACATACATCAGGGAGGAGAGCAATGAAACTTGATATGATCAAGTTTGATCAATACAATCCTGACATTAGGCATATATAATCAGGCAGAAAGAATGTCCAATGCAAATAAGAAATCACAGCTGCCAAAAATCCAAGAATGCTACTCAAGACTTCCCAACCAGACCCTGCAAAAGGCAAGGTGCTTGAATTGTTAAAAATATTTCACAATATTGTAAAACTAGTTATTTTCATGCAAAGTCAGTTTAGCAAACACTCTAATGCAACCATAATTGCGTATATTTAACTTAGCGATAAGTCATTAGTGCCACATTCACTATAATGGAAAAAGTCATAATAGCACTAATTAATACAAATTTATTTTAGTGATGACTAGTGCTTCTACGAAAATAGTGAAAATTGTTTTACAGTGAAAATTTGAATTTTACAGTATTAGAGTCTATGATGAGCAGAGTATTTACTACTTGTGAGGAAGGTGTCTGACTGGGGAAGAGCTGGAACATGTTTAAGACCTTCCAGAAGGAGTCAAGAGATTTAGGCTTAATTTATAACCTGTAGTTTATGAATTCTTATCCCTATGTATACAAAGGATCGCATTTTTACCAAAGTCATGCCTAATGCCATTCTAAGCACAGTTGGGCTGCCTTTTCCAATTCTCAATGTCTGTAATAACTTTCTGCGCCAAGGTCATGCCTAACAAAGGTCGATTGGATCAGTACATCTGCCTGGTAAACCAATAAATAACTAAAATATAAATAAAATGTAGCTGTGTATATTTAATGTGATTCCTCACAGAACAAATGTGACATCCAAGAGCAAGTTTTTTGTAAACTTCTTTTATTTTACTATGAGGAAAAACACAAGTAAAAGTCAGAGTTAATTTATTACAATTAGTTTGTTCTTGTTACCACATTTACTATTACAGTACCCGTCTCTCATTTCTTCTTTCAGTGTAATTAACATATTATAGAAACATAGAAACATAGAATTTTACAGCAGATAAGGACCATTTAGCCCACGCAGTCTGCCCATTTTCCTACCTAATGGATAAGCTGCAGATCCTAGTTAACCAACAGCCTACTTCCTCCTACTCCCCACTAGAATTGCCTTATGTCTGTCCCATGCATTCTTGAATTCCCCCACTGTTTTTGACTCCACAACCTCCACAGAAAGTCTGTTCCATGCATCCACAACCCTCTCCATGAAAAAATACTTCCTCACATTACCTCTGAGCCGTCCCTCTTCTATCTTCAAATTGTGCCCCCTTGTTCTTGCACATCTCTTTTTCTGAAAGTTGCTACCCTCTTGGACTTTGTTGATTCCTTGAGGTACTTGAAAGTTTCTGTCATGTGCCCCCTGTTCCTCCTTTCCTCAAGGGTATGCATAATAAGCTCCTTAAGTCTGTCTTTGTATGTCTTCTGGTGCAGACCCTGCACCATTTTAGTTGCCCTCCTCTGGACTGCCTCCATCCTGTCTATGTCCTTGTGGAGATCGGATCTCCAGAACAGCACACAGTACTCCAGATGGAGTCTCACCAGCTGTCTGTACAGTAGGATAACAACTTCCTGTTTTCTACTGGTGATGCCTCTTCCTATACATCCCAGTATCCCTCCAGCCCTCCTTACTGCCCTCTCACATTGCTTGCCCACCTTTAGGTCATCTGGTATGACTACCCCCAGGGTCCCTTTCCATTTTTGGTGTTGTTAGTGTCTCACCCCCCATAGTGTACTCTTCCTCTGCATTTTTGTTTCCCAGGTGCATTACTTTGCACTTCTTAGCATTGAATCTAAGCTGCCATACATTTGACCATTCCTCCAACCTTGCCAAGTCCCTTCTCATCCTTTCCACCCCACCTTGTGTATCAACCCTGTTACAGATCTTTGTGTCATCTGCAAAGAGACATACTTTTCATTCCAGTCCCTCTGCAATGTCACTTATAAAGACATTGAAGATGACCGGTCCTAGTACTGAACCCTGCAGTACCCCACTAGTAACCTCACTTTCTTCAGAGTGGACTCCATTTACAATTACCCTCTGTGTTCTGTTCTCTAGCCAATTCTTTACCCAGTCTACCATCTTGGGACCCACTCCAAGGCTGGCTAACTTATATATTAATCTTTTGTGTGGGACTATGTCAAATGCCTTGCTAAAGTCTAGGTAGGCCATGTCCACAGTCCCTCCCTAATCTACTGCTTTGGTCACCCAGTCAAAGAAATCTATTAGATTCGTCTGACATGACCTTCCGGCTGTGAATCCATGCTGCTTTGGGTCCTGTGCCCCTCTGGCCTCTAGGTGCTCAACAGTTCTTTCCTTCAGAAGTGATTCCATCATTTTCCCTATCACTGAGGTCAAACTAACAGGTCTGTAGTTTCCTGTCTCTGCCCTGCTTCCACGTTTGTGAAGTGGAATCACATCTGCCCTCCTCCAGTCCTCGGGTACCACCCCATCCTCCCATGATTTGTTAAAGATGGTAGTCAGTGGTGTCACTAGTTCTACCCTTAGTTCTTTTAGAATTCTGGGATGAATCCCAAAAGGCCCCGTTGCTTTGTCCACCTTCAGTTTTAAGAGTTCTTTCAGAACTCTTTCTTCTGTGAATGGGCTGGTATCAACCCCCTATCCAGAATATTTCTGTTGTTTGGTTTAGGTACCTCCCCTTCTTCACTTCTGAATATTGAGCAAATATATTTGTTTAGTATCTCTGCCTTTTCACAGTCACCCTCTGCCCACCCCCTTCCCTTTATTAAGCCTCACTATCTCTCCCTTGGTCTTGCTTCACTCCCTGATGTACCTATAAAAGGTTTATCCCCCTTCTTAACTGAGTTGACTATCTTTTCCTCAGTTTGTGCCTTTGCTGTTCTGACTGCCTTCCCTGCTTCCTTCTACTTTAACTGATACAGTTCTCCGTCCTGCTTCTAATTAAAGCAATTCCTAATTAAAGCAACAGTGCAATGAAATTTGGCAAAAAATTTGAACCCAATTATTTTTTTCACTTTAAAGGATTCCAGGCATCTTCCGGTTTTATTTGTTGATACAATTTTCTAATTCCATCAAAATGTCAGCGTTTTATAAATGTTTTAATTGATTTGTTTCTAAAGAAAAAAAGATGGCCACACATTTTGCATTGAAATAACGTTGTAGACCTGGCAAGGGTTAGGAATGAAAAAATAAGACTCATGATGCACAGCATAGGAGGTGCCTAGACAAGTACATTTGACAGGTATGGTAATATTTTTCTTAACTGTAGCTGAAACTGGATTATTTTGGAAAATCATTTTTTATTTCACTGCTGCTTTAACATGTTTCATGTCATATAAATATATATATGTGTGCAGTTCTGTAAATGAGTGTGTGACCCCATAATGTCATTGAACTCAGTTTTAAATGAAAAACAATTTATTGAAATAAAGTGCACTGAGGACAAAATTAAATATGGTGACTGGTTTGCAACTTTATTTCTGTTTTTTTCCTTTTTAGTAGTTCCCTTGCCCTTTTTTCATTATATTTTTAAATTAACTTGCTGTTCTGATACTGACATTCCCTCCTCCTTTTCTATTAAGTTCATAATGGGTATCTATCTGGTGAGGTATTTGTCCTTTTGAACAGTGTGGCACTGTTGCCATCACCACTATCTTTATTTTCTTATCTATTTTAACCAAATCCTCTTGCATGTGTTAGAGAGCCACTTTTAAGTTATTGCTTTTGCAGCTGGTATCAATATATTATACTGTGTACGTACCTGTCATTGCTTTTAGAGATATTCTTTGGGTGTAACTTTAGCTCCAGGCACTTGATTTCCATATGCTGCTTGGCACTGGTAGCATGTCAGCCAATTCTTCCTTTATAGAAACATAGAATTTGACGGCAGATAAGGACAGCTTGGCCCACCCAGTCTGCCCATTTTCCTACCTAATGGATAAGCTGCAGATCCTAGTTAACCAACAGCCTACTTCCTCCTACCCCCAACCCCTAGAATTGCCTTATGACTG
Organism: Neoceratodus forsteri; assembly: GCA_016271365.2. Taxonomy (NCBI): domain Eukaryota; kingdom Metazoa; phylum Chordata; order Ceratodontiformes; family Ceratodontidae; genus Neoceratodus; species Neoceratodus forsteri. The sequence goes on along the minus strand of CM057452.1, from coordinate 884,471,128 downwards.
TGCCATGCATTCTTAAATTTCACCACTGTTTTTGACTCCACAACCTCCTCAAGAAGGCCATTCCATGCATCCACAACCCTCTCCGTGAAAAAATACTTCCTCACATTACCTCTGAGCCATCCCCCTTCTATCTTCAAATTGTGCCCCCATGTTCTTGCACACCTCTTTTTCTGAAAGATGCTACTCTCTTTGAATTTGTTGATTCCCTTGAGGTACTTGAAAGTTTCTATCATGTCCCTCCTCTCCCTCCTTCCCTCGAGGCTATACATATTAAGCTCCTTAAGTCTCTATTTATATATCTTCTGGTGCAGACCCTTCACCATTTTAGTTGCCATCCTCTGGACTGCCTCCATCCTGTCTATGTCTTTGAGGAGACTGAGTCTCCAGAACTGCACGCGGTACTCCAGATGGGGTCTCACCAACTGTCTGTACAGAGGGATAACAACTTCCTGTTTTCTACTGGTGATGCCTCTCTCTCTGCATCCCAGCATCCCCCAGCCCTCCTTACTGCCTTCTCACATTGCTTGCCCACCTTTAGGTCATCTGATATGACTACCTCAGGTCCCTTTCCATTTTTGGTGTTGTTAGTATCTCACCCCCCACTGTGAACTCTTCCCCTGGGTTTTTATTTCCCAGGTGCATTACTTTGCACTTCTTAACATTGAATTAAAGCTGCCATACATTTAACCATTCCTCCAACCTTGCCAAGTCCCTTCTCATCCTTTCCACACCACTTTGTGTATCAACTCTGTTGCAGATCTTTGTGTCATCTGCAAAGAGACATACTTTTCCTTCCAGTCCCTCTGCAATGTCGCTTATAAAGACATTGAAGAGGACTGGTCCTAGTACTGAACATTGCGGTACCGCACTAGTAACCCCCCTTTCTTCAGAGTGGACTCTGTTTACTATTACCCTCTGTGCCCTGTTCTCCAGCCAATTCTTTACCCAGTCTACCATCTTGGGACCCACTCCAAGGCTGTATCTATATATTAATCTTTTGTGTGGGACTGTGTCAAGTGCCTTGCTAAAGTCTAGGTAGGCCATGTCCACAGCCTCTCCCTGATCTACTACTTTGGTCACCCAGTCAAGGAAATCTATTAGAGTTGTCTGACATGACCTTCCTGTTGTGAATCCATGCTGCCTTGGGTCCTTTGTACTCAACAATTCATCATTTTTCCAATCACTGAGGTTAAACTAAGAGGTGCGTAGTTTCTTGCTTCTGCCCTACTCCCACTTTTGTGAAGTGGAATCACATCTGCCCTCCTCCAGTCCTCAGATACCACTCCATCCTCCCATGATTTGTAAAAGAGGGTAGTCAGTGGTGTCACTAGTTCTACCCTTAGTTCTTTTAGAATTCTGGGATGAATCCCATCAAGCCCCATTGCTTTGTCCACCCTCAGTTTTAAGAGTTCTTTCAGAACTCTTTCTTCTGTGAATGGGCTGGTATCAACCCCTGTATCCAGAGTGTTTTTACTGTTTGGTTTAAGTACCTCTCCCTCTTCATTTGTGAATACTGAGCACAAATATTTGTTTAGTATCTCTGCTTTTTCACAGTCATCCTCTGACCACCCCCCTTCCCTTTATTAAGCCTCACTTATCGTTTCCCAGCATGGGGTCAAACCTTCACGGACCTAAATATGCTTTTTTTTGTTTTGTTTGCAGTCTCTCCAGCACTGTTCTGTGTGCTGAGAAGCCCTCCAGAAGCCCTCCAGGATTCAACTCAATTTTGCAGAATTCTGCAACAATGTTACTGCAGGAAACAAGGCAGTTTTCAAAGGGAGTTAATTCCTCTTGTCATGCAAGAAACTGTGACACTGCATTTCATCCTGGTGGGCTCCACTGTATGTGTACCATAGTGTTTTCTTTTACCTGGTGTAAGAATCTGGCTGTTATCTTCCATCTACTGTATGTTCCCTCCATAAAAGAGCAGCAGTGGTACTGTGCACATTCTGACAGCCCTTCTACTGCATCTAATATCAATTTCTGAGGTCCACATTTGCTGGGTTTCTACAACCAGCAGCCAGAGTGATTGCTGAAGTTAAAACCTCCTTACATATCACTCGTGTTTTACGTGAATTGCACTGGCTGCCAGATTGGTGGTGTGCCACTTTCAAGATTGCTTTAAATATAGATTTTGTGAGCAGAAAATGACTTCAACTTCTGTTCAGTCTGCCCTAACCCTACCTACCTTATGTGGGAACAAGGGGCCTATGCATCCCCCAACTCCTCCCACCCTCTTTCAGTGATTCCTCCTTTTAATGATACCCATGTGCCTGTCCAATTGATGTTTACCTCCTGACACTTCCTTTGCCCTTACTACCTCCCTAGGCAACACGTTTCATTGATCCAGCATCCATTATGGAAAGAAATGCTTCCTCACCTCCCTCTTGAAACCCTTCCCCAGTAACTTAATTTTGTTCCCTCTTACAATCATGTTTGTGCTCAACCTAAAAACTCCCCACACTCTACCCCATTTATCCCCCTAAGTTATTTAAAGGTCTCAATCAAGTCTCCCCAGCTCTCTTGTTTTCTAAGTATGCGTAGTACATGTTGAGGACCTTCACCCTTTCCTCACAGGGCTTCCTCTACTGCATCTGTGTCATCTTGGTTGCCCTCCTCTGCATGCCTCCTCCTTGTTAATGTCCTTTCTAAGGTGAGGGCTGCAGAACTACACATAGTACTCAAGGCTGGGGTGAACCAATGACTTGTACAGGAGGAATATAACCTCCTTCCTTCAGCTTGCTATCTCACTCCTTATGCAGCTCATCATCCTATTTGCTCTCCCCACTATCCTTGAACACTTGGCCACCGCATTCATGTCAGCATAATAATAACCCCTAGGTTCCTTCCCTCCAAGGTACATGCAATGCTTTTGCTTACATACAAAGCCATGCATGGACTGGGTCCAGTCTACCTGAATAATCTATTATTCTTTTAGTCTATAGAAGATAGCCAAAAATAGCACACTATCACTTGAGTGAGGAAATTTGCCAGTAAATATGGTAACTACCAAAAGACATTTATTTAAAGTCCAGTAGCATACATGATGCAGTCCGTAGGGTTTTTGCCACTTACTCCATTATGTATGCTACTGGACTTTGAATAAATCTTTCTTGGCAGTTGCTATTTGTGCTGGCTTACTTACTTGCTCAAGTGATGATGTGTAATTTTTGCCATTGCAACCTCCAAATTCAAGCGTTTGTGTGTCTCCTGAAGTGCCTCCCAGGTTGTTTGCTTTTTTCACCCATCAATGAATCAGAAAGCATATGGCCCTTGTGTTTTTGTTCATGTCAGCCTTGTAGTCTATGGCATGCCATCTCTGCTTCTCTGAGGGGAATTTGATTCTTGTCCCAAGATCAGGACTGAAGCCATTGGAGGAGAGGGCCTTTTGTGTCTCTGTACCTATAATTTGGAATTATAAAAAAAGATCTGAGAAATTGAGCTTTCTGATTGGCTGAAAACATTCTAACAGCCTTATGTTAATCTTTTATTAACATACACATACAGCTTAATCATATGCTGAGCAAGGTTTAACACTGTTTAAAAAAACATTTTTATTATAAGAGAAACAAGGCACTCTCAGGGGTTATGTTAATGATCAGTTAATCACCCTCCAGGAGCATGTGGCACTCAGTTACACCTTGTGCCACATTACACCCCTAGAGGGTGATTAACAGACCATTAATATAACCCCTGGTCATGCCTTATTGCTTAAATATCCTGCTTGTCAGCTTGAAAAGTATCTCGTTGGTGGAGGCATTTAAAAAGGGCATGCTTTTAACTTGTATCTAAGAAAATAGCATTCTAGGAGTCAACTTTTAGCTTATAACAGTATCTTCTGTTAGGGTCTGGGTTAATGTACAGTATCTATAATCTTTTAAGTAAATTTTGGTTTACTTCATATTTTATTGTTTGTTCAGCACTCTTAGCCTTTGAGATAGGACCCTTTAAAAATAAACTTGCCTTATGAACATCTCTAGATAAAATACAGTCAGACCTGGCTAATCCATAAACATTTGTCTTTGCTTCTTTTATTACGTAATAAAAACAAGCGTAGTAACCAGTCACTAGAGGGTTTTTTTTTTTTTTTTTTTTTACTTTATTAAAAAATGGTAAATTTGGAAATACAGTGCTGGACAATTTAAAAACATTTCCTTTTCCTTTCTTGCTCATTTATTAATTCTTTGTTGATTTAAAATAATCCATGATTTTTGCTTAGAAGTTTCCTTCTTTTAACGTATACACAATTTTTTTAACTTTCCTTTTTGCTCCTTGGGATGCACAGGGGACTTACCCCCTCTCTGCACCTGGACCTCACACCTGGCACCCCCCAGGCTGCCTGGATTGGGGAGGACTGCAGTTTTCCCCCTACAGTGGGGCTCCACCCAGGGAAAGGGGGGAGAGACTGAGATCTACCAGATACCCTGGCCAAGGCCTGCACCTGGGGTGTCATTCGGGTGGAGGTCTGGGGGCGTCATGGTGCTGCTGGCCTGAGGGATTTTTTCCCATTAGTTCCTAGGGGTTTGAACATGCAGTGATGTCAGCACAGGACAGGCATACTTCTGCAGGTGATTTACAGAGATCCACTGTCACCTCCCCACTGAAGAGTGGCCCCAACTGTTACACACCCAGCCTCCACTGAGTGTCACTGACTTGCTGGGAAACCACAACTGCCCCCATAGGAGGAGGAGAGCTGTCCATGGGATGCTCATCCTGCCTCCTCCCAGATGACCCTCTGACATACTGCATTCACTCCTGAACACGGGTTGTCAGTGCTGCTGGCAGTAGTGCTACTGCTGTGCTGGCAGGCCAGCTTATACACATTTGTTTATGTCAATAACACAATCCACAAGTTTCTGTATTTCCTCTGAGGGGTTTTGTTCCAGGTAAGGGCAGATAATCAGTTTTTTAATTCACAGCCTAACAGTAATGTTCTCGCTTGGAAGAGAAACTAGCAACAGATCTTTCAGCCAAGGTTCATAGCTGATGTGGGGTTGAGTTACTGCTGAGTGTGTGTGTGGGGGGCCCTTAAAGCACAGATGAATGGATCGAATGGGGACAAGACTTTGAGAGCTGGCAAAGACAATAAACAGCCTAAACTGAGTCACTGATGGAGTGAGAGGGATGGCAGGAGGCAGCATTCTTTATTAAAGTGATTGGAAACAGTTCTTTCAGAACTCTAGATGCCCTCCAGTTTTCCTCCTTGTGTCTATCCAATATTTTGACATGTTCTTACCTTTTTTGTTAAATTAATAATCTATTTTTTGCCTCTGTAACTACACTTAATACCTTTCTCCTGAGCAGTTGCTGTTCTGTCTTTTCATATTGCCTGAACATTTATGACATTAATAACACCATTCCAGGCCATTCAGGTGAACAGCATGGAACAATGTCACTGATGTCCTGTAATGTTTTAGGAATATGAAAAGCAAGAGCAGTAGCTGGTTAGGAGAGTGGAACTCTAGGTAGAGCTGAGGGCTCCCAAAAGCTAGGTTATTTATTGTGCTGTGCTCTGTAATTTGTGCACTGCAAGGGACACACTGAGGTGCGAGTGCATTGATTCAGCAGTTGACAGGAGGTACTTGTACCTGTGTGAGGCTTTCTTGAACCCCCCACTTTCAAGGGAGAAGGAGTTTGGGCAGGCACTGCAGTGCTTTGAAAGGGCTATTTCAGCCCCTTTTTGCGTTGGCTAGACTGCCTTTTTAAAGGCAGTCTATATACATTGCCCTTGTCCCACAGGGAGGTAATCAGTGTGCGAGCGTCACCATGGCAACAGGGTGACGTAATTGCTGGGTGCACTATTTCAGGCTCGGCTCTAGCAAATGGAGCGGAGCGCAGAGTGGAGGCAATGCAGACAGAGGCCAGCAGTGTCTGATGGTGTCTGACGGGGAACAGGGGTACTGGAGTCGGGAACCAGGCAAAGTCAATGGTTGGTGTACTCATAGCCCCATATTTATAGTACTAAAAAAGCAGTAAGCATGCTTACATAAGTCCATGTGATGTACACAATTGAATCTATTTATTGGCTGCACACTAAAAGATATAGCTCTGAATGTGTATAAACATTTCTGCATGTTTATATAAGCTCAAGACTCATTAAAAGGGGACAGGCTGAAGGCTTAATTGATTATTGCTAAACAACTATTATGACATAGAATTGATTCTGTGAAATTATATCCTTTACCTTAGGTTAGCCAGTGCATTTTTATAATGTATTGTATCCTAAATAGAAGTGCTGTTTTTTTTAGTTTGTTTTTATAAAGGTATTTCCTTGCTTTTCTTTGGAGTTTACTGAATATTACACTGTGTGACTACAGAATTTTTCCAGGGAACAGGTAGTCAAATAAGTTTATCTGCAGAGATCAGGTTGACCCCTTGCAGGACAAGCAAGTAGCACTGCGAGTATAAACTCTGCGTTGTACTGTGGATAGCGAGCCAAGGGCCACTAACATAGCATACTTCATAGTTAGGAATTTTCTGGGTTCATATCATAAGTATCGTATGAAATAGAACTCACACTTGAGTATATTATAATAGTGAAGACAATTATATAACATGGATAATACAATTACAACTAAAGACGGGACAATCGGAGTTAAGTGTGTGTCATGCTGCATGTATACCCTGGATTCTTATGTGTCTATTTCTGAGCAATATATATGTAAGAAATGTAGGGATAATGCCAAATTAATAGTGATGGTGAATGAGTTCAATACAAGATTGAATGAGCTAGAAAAAAGCCAGAAGGATATGACATATAGATTCCAAGAACAAAATAAAGATAATGATATTGCTGCTGCTAATGGAGTAGCTTTAACTCAGAATCAAAAGGTGAAAAAAGGCAAGACACCAAAACAAAAATCACAACTAGAAAAAGAACCAGGGAAGAGGAATCATCCACTAACACAGAGGAAGAATGGTTTCATGTTCAGAGCACAAAAGTTACCAAAAGAAGGAAAGGGAAAAATATGTATGCTTTTAACATCTCCCTCCAAAATAGTTTCGACCCCTTAGCCCTACAATATGTACCTAATGATGGCACTATTCATATAGATGATGCGCTTAATACTATAAAGCCTACAGGGATTAATCAAATAGAAACTAGTACCTGTGCACCACTAGTATTACTGGAACCTGAAAGTGATAATAATAATAAACAAACTGGGGACTTAAACATCCAAACAGGGAATACAGATTGCCCAGATAATGTCAATAATATGGAGACAGATAGTGATCAGTTACTGGGTAATAAACAAGTATTTGTTTTAGGTGACTCACTAGTTAAAGGGTTGGACAGAACTAAATGTAATGATTATAAGGCATCAAGAACCTTATCATGTTTTAGAGGGGCAAGAGTTTCTGATATTAATAAAATGGTCAACAACATCTTGAGATATGATGCACAAAACTCCCTAGTCATTATTCATGCCGGAGCCAATAATATATTTACACAGAATGAAAAGCAAATTAAGCAAGAATTTATAGATATGACTAATAAATTAGTGGATATGGGATGTGATGTTGCATTTTCCGAAATACTGCCAATTCCAAGGGCTGCCTATGAGCAGACATTAATGTTATGAAGAGTGAATAATTGGCTATGATTATGGACTCTAAAACAAGGATTGGATATATATTTCATTGGGAAGAATTTAGTGCAAGTAATGACTACTTTTGTAAGGATGGGCTTCACTTGAATAACAAAGGTAAACAAATGCAAGGTACACATACAAAAATACATTAGGAATTATTTAAACTATTTATTGGGGCGGGGGGGTTACATAAACCGATTTAACATTGAAATAAACATACACTCTAAACATACAAAGTCATATAAGATAGAGGACAAACATAGGAAACTTAAAAACATAACTATCCTATTACTTAATGCAAGAAGTTTACACAATAAAATGGATGTGTTGAGATATACACTGATTAGCAAACAAACTGATGTGTGTGCTGTGTGTGAAACCTGCTTCACATGATGAATGGGACACTGATATCTTAGGATACACTAAATTTATTAAGAGCAGAAAACAGAAAAAAGGGTGTGGCATTGCCCTATATGTAGCTGAAAGTATAAAGACTGACACTAAAAAACTCTAGGATGATGATATAGAGGTACTATGGGTTGATCTTTACTTAAATAACAAAACTGTGGCTCTTGGATTTGGTTATAGATCTCCCAACCTGGACTCTTACAGTAATATGGCTTTTCTTAGTGAAATTGAAAGTATGGAAGTGCCCAATGAGTACATTCTTATGGGAGACTTCAATATGCCAAACATCAATTGGGCGACTCTTGAAGCAACAGGAACTATAGAAAAAAGATTCCTAGAATTTACTCTGCAGAATAATCTTGAACAATTAGTCCTGAAACCTACTAAGGAAAACAATGTACTTGATTTAATCTTGACCAATATTAGTAATATTGATACTGAACCAATAGTGTTGTTACCACTGGTAGATAGTGATCATAATATGTTGCATATGCAGCCCATGATGCTTTGCATTGTGTGGGCATGTGTGATTTTGTATAATATGTTGTAGTTTAATCTGAATATAATGACCCAAGGAAATAATAATGGAATAACAAAAATTAGAGGCTTTAACAGAGGTGATTATGATAGTATAAAAAACTATCTAAGTAACTGGAATTGGTCCAGGAATTAACAGAAAACTCAAGTCTACAAGATCAGTGGGATATAATTAACACCGAGATTATGCATTGTATAAACACATGGGATCCATGGAGGATAAAATACGATAATAGATCAAAAAGAATCCCGCTATGGTGTACAAATTAAATAAAAAAGATTATAAACAAAGAACATAGAGCATTATCGAAAATATAAGAAGTCACAAAACACAACTCATCTTATAAAATACAAAACTTTGATAAAAAAGACAAAAAATGTTATCAAAAAAAGGAAACAAGAACTTGAAATTCACCTTGCTACTGATTCTAAAAATAATAAAAAAGGTTTTTTCAATTATATATATCACTTAAGGGTAGCCAAAATTGTACAGAGCCGTTAAAATACAGGAAATAGTAGTGTCTAATGAATTCAATATGGCTAATGAGCTAAATACATATTTTCAGAATGTCTTCATCCCTAAGGAATATATTAAAATCAAGCAACTGCATAATGAAGGAATAGTGGAACCTATTACTAAGAAAAAGTAGCGGATATCATTAATAATCGGAAGGAAGGCTCTGCACAAGGCCCAGATGGTATAGCCCCAAAATTCCCTAATAAAATAGTTAATGAGATGGCTGGCCCATTAGCAGTACTATATAATACATCTAAAAATAATGGGGCTACATTATTTATTTAGTTATTTTTATTTATTTTAGTCTTTGGTAACCGGGTAAGGCCCACTAGGCACAAGTGCCTGTTTTCAGGGATGATCTGGGAGCACTGGGCAGTTAAGTGACTTGCTCAGAGTCACACAGTATGCAAGTGGAGGTTGTGAGAATCAAACTCAGGTCTGGTCTGCTGGATGTATCAAGCTCATTAAAGGAATTAAAGGAATGGAGGTGTGCAAATGTTGTGCCAATACATAACAGCGGTAGCAAACAACTTATTGGGAACTATAGGCTCATTAGCTTAACCTCTGTGATAGGCAAAATGATTGAGAGAATAATTCAAACAAGAATGAATGCTCATATATATAGAACTGCAGTATGTGATATTACACAACATGGATTCACACCTGGTAGACCGTGTTTAACCAACCTAATCAGTTTTTTTGAGCCAGTTAGTGAAGCTCTTGATGAGGGATTGCCTGTGGATGATGTTTTTCTGGATTATGCTAAGGCATTTGACACAGTGTCACATAGAATCTTACTGGAAATTCTGTGTAAATTCAAATTCCACAGTAATATCATCAAGTGGATTTGCTCATGGTTGAATGATAGGGTACAACGTGTAGTAGTACGTGGACATGAATCAAGCTGGGGTCCAGTGACAAGCGGAGTTCATCAGGGTTCAGTCCTGGGATCCTTGTTGTTTAATATACTTGTATCAACAATGCAGATAAGTGACTGTGCCTGGATGGGAAAGTATGCAGATGACTGTAAAATCGCCTGTATAGTTAACAATCCAGAATCAGTCACCAAATTTCAAAAATGTTTGAATAGTATAGGTGTCTGGACAGAGGAAAATAAAATAAAATTTAATGAACTAAAATGTAAGGTGATGCATTTTGGAAATAATAACAGGGGGGCAAATTAAACTATAAATAACAAAATAATTCAATCAACAATAGAGGAAAGAGATGTAGGTGTAATCATTACTAATGATTTGAAATTTGATGTCCATGCTAAAAAAACAGTTAAAAAATGTTATTCCATTTTGGGATGTATACATAGACATATAAAAAGTAGGAGGGCTGAGGTCCTAATGCCATTGTACACAAGTCGCGTCAGGCCTCATATGGAGTATTGTGCTCTGTTTTGTGCTCCTACTACTGTAGGTGCTCTAAGTATGATGGAGAAGGTACAACAAAGAGCCTAAGAGAGTTAAACATCTGGGATATCTCCCATATGAGGATAGGCTTAAGTCCTTGAATCTATATTCACATGAGTATAGGTTATTAAGAGGTGATCTTATATATACATTCAACGCATTATGTAATAGTGACACACTTGATATTATATGCTTGGAAAAACAGGTTTGCGAAAATAATACTAGATCACACAAAGCTAAAATGAAATGCCCTGTTAATAAAACTCAACGAAGACAGAGATTGTTTACACAGAGGGCACCACCTATATGGAATTCATTACCATCATATGTTGTTAACATTGATACTGTGCAAAGATTTAAAATCCTACTGGATGACCATATGAAGGAAATAAAACACAAATTCCACCATTAATTTATGGTGGCAAGTTCGCTATGGGCCTTGGCCTCATAAACTTGTAAGATCACCATGAAACTATAAAAAAAATGGTTGGAGCATATCAGAATACTTAAGTGGCGTGGAAAGGAAAATAGGAGGGCAGAATTAAAGCAGCAGATTTGCTAGTCACCTGTCACAGGGTTGCGAACCAGCCAGCTTCTGGGGAATACTTTCAAAGAGAACACTCCAGACACCACTTTAAATTAAATGAAATCTGCTTTACTTTTTTTTAACAAGAAAAAGAAACAAACAGCTTGTATTCAGCTTAACAGAAACTTTTTGCAGTTCAGTCTCTTGTCATCTCTCTTTGCATCTCATTGAAACAGAAACCTTCTTCTGTCTGTTCACCCTTCTCTCTTTATTGGGCCCAGGTGTTGCTTATTAACACCCTCCCCCTTCCCCTGAGAGATAGACAACAGGTTGAACATCCAGTGCAGTGAGGCCTTAAAGGGCCAACTTTAAAACAGAATGGGTTTGGTGCACATCTCACCACAGCCCCTGTCAAAACCTGCATTGTCTGTGTTGCTGGGTTGTGAAGCAGTTTACAGGTTAAAGAGGCAGGATGGACATACAGTCCATCACATACCCTCCCCCTCAGAATTGTGCTGTGGCACACTCAGTATGGGCCATCACAGAACCACTTTCTTGAGAGAAAAAAATCTGCATTACCATAATGGGTATGTGGCCAGTTGTGTACATCAATTGAGAAAGGCTGCAGTGCCAAATGCCACCTGGTGACAAGCATTGGTATCCTGCATAGCACTTAACCACTTGAGGAGGCGTGATCAGTGACAGTCCCAGCAGGCAGTACCTTATGGTGACCACCATGAACTTTACTACCAGACACTCTTTTTTCAGAGTGGCGTAGCACTGCTCCAAGAGAAAAAGTTTTGGAGAGAGATATAGGGGGATGTGAATCCCTTCCTCAAAGTCTTTTGATAAACTGTCCCCAGCCCCACCTCAGCAGCATCTGTGTACAAAATGAAGGGACAGTTGAAATCTGGACTCTGCATGATGGAGCCCTCACACGGCATATTTTTGATGGCCTGAAATTCCATCCAACAGTCAGGTGACCAATATACCTTATTCTGGGCAATTTTCTTGTCCAGGTGAGTCAGTGTGGTAGCAAGGGTTGAGAATTGTGGAATGAACTGGCAGTAATGCCCTGCAATTCCAAGAAAGGACCAAACCTGCTTCTTAATAGTTGGGAGAGAGCAGGCAGCTAGGGCCTTTCCTTTGTCAATAACTTTGCATGCGTGACTGTTCCCAATTATATTCCCCAAGTATTTTGTCTCCTGTTGCCCTAGGATGCATTTCATGACATTGGCCAGGAGACATGCCTCCCTGAGCTACTGAAGTACTGCAGCCACATCCTGCAGGTAGATGTCCTAATCAGGGCTAAATATGACAGCATCGTCCTAGTACATTGCTGCATACAGCTGTGGGGAACAAGGATGTGGACCATCATTCTCTGGAATGTGATTGAGGCTCCATGCAATCCAAAGGGAAGCATGGTAAATTGATACAGGCCAAATGGGGTGACAAAGGCTGTTTTCTCAAGGGACTTGGGAGTTAGTAGGATTTGACAAAACTCCTAGGTCAGGCCCAGGGTGCTAATGTAACGAGCCTTTCCCAGTCGATCCAAAAGTTAATCTACCCTTGGCATAGGGTATGTGTCAAACTTGGATGCAGCATTAACTTTCCAGAAGTCTATACAAAACCGTATGGTCCCGTCTGGTTTAGAGACCAGCACAATAGGGCTAGACCATTCACTCTGGGATTCTCGAATGACTCCCAACTCCAACATAGACTGGATTTCCTCCTGTACTGTCTCCCTGGTTCTTACCAGTAGTCTGTATAGTTGCTGGTGGATCCAGACACCTGGGTGTATGTCTATGTGGTGGTGGACCACATGGGTTCACCTTGGTTTCTGGGAGAATACATCCTCAAAATTCTCTACCAGCCTCTGGGCTTCTTGCTTTTGGATCTGGTTGAGCCAGTCATCCACTGGGATGGCACTCGGTTCCTTAACAAGTTTAGGTCTTTAATCCAGGGTTCCATCAACAATGTCCTCATATGACAATATCACACCCCAATCATACTATTTTCCCCTTTCTCCAAATTACCCATATCTTAGCCAGACACTTTAGAGGCTATCCATGGGCATCAAATCATGACAAACTGATTGTCCTGCTGGCATGCTACTGTCTCTTCTTTATACATCTGTAACTGATGGACTCTTGAACTGCATGAATTTTGTAACAATATGCTCTGACTGTGAGGTTCTGTTTTGTCCTTAATGTATGCATATTTACTGGTTAGTGCCAATAATGAATCACTGGCACAACCTCACAAACTCCGTTATTCACATGTGTGAATAATGGAGTTCTGTAAACCACCTTTCTAAAAATAGCTGCACCTGAGTACCTGTACAACAGTCCATCCTTGCACTGGCCATCTGCTCACACTCCCTCAGAAAAACCACCAATGCAAATGACAGGCATCTCGAATTTCCGGCCATCTGTGCTCCAGTCCGAGTGTGCCCATCAATAAGGTGCCAAATTTCAAATTTCACTGCCCCTTCCCGAGGCACCTCGGAGTTAGAATAATTAGTTAGTATGTGGGGGCAAAGCTCCCCACATGGGGAGTGCAGGGGCACAGCAGACCCCTCACATTAAATGCGGGAGGTGAATTAAAATCTATGGTGCCCGCCGGGTGTGTTCTGATGGTGGAACCACTTCTCGGTACTTCAGCATGGTATGGGTACTTTGGTATGGGAAAAATGCATATAATATTGTGTAAAACCGCCAGATATAAAAGATGATGATCTTTTAATTCCTCTTCATTGGAATATGTACAAAATATGTTCAGTCCAATAGAAAATACAAAATCAGCCTCTTCAGTGTCAGGAACTTACAGGGCAAAATGAAGATGAAGATGTGTGTCTGTTTCCTGATGAACTGCGGCAGCTCCTCCAGTAAATGTCTATATCAGGACACAGTGAAGTTGTTGCATGTTAATAGAAGGCTGGCTGTTTGAGCTCTGTGTCAGGGAGGCAGGGAGGGACACTGATTACCGGATAAGGATACTAAAACATCTCAATGCTCCTGCTGACCCATCTCTGATGGATGTCCTGCAAATCGACCTCAATCTGACTGTGAGTTTGGTCAATGCCACAAACATCTCTGTGCTGCTGACATCACCATCATCCTCTCCACTGTGCCCTGGTGAGGCAGACTCGGATAGGGAAGGGCTGCCCCTCGAGGGTCCTGGAGCTTGATTGTATTTTCTGTTTTTTTTCTTGTATACCTTTCTAGAACCAGTAAATATAAAAAATAACACATAGGGAAGTGTGGTTAATGAGGATTGTATGCACACCCTCAGTGTGCATAAAATCCTCATTAACCACACTTCCTCATGTATTATTCTATATATGTATTGTGTCATGCAAGTTTATTATGAAAATCAAATAAAGTATATTTAATTTAAAAAAAAAATCAATGCCTTCATCCCTCATCAAACTTGGGGCCCCTTTAGGACCTTCTGGGTCTATAAGCCATACCTCCCTGTCTTTCCAGGGTTTCAGCAAATTGACATGGTAAATTTGTTTTGTTTTCCCTCTGTCTGGTTGTAAGACTTCATAATCAACCAGCTCTACCTTTCTGAGGACTTCATGTGATCCCTGCTATTAAGCTAGGTGTTTAGGTATTATCTGTAATTTTAAATCTATTTGCATTGTAAAGCACTTTGAGCCCTGGAAAAGCACTACATAAATAAAGCTCCTACCCTATCCTATCCTATCCTACTCTCAGAACTAGGCAACAGAAGGAGTACTCTGCTGCCGGACTTGAACTCCTGTAGTCTGGCCCATTGGTTATGCACCCTGCCTGGGTTTGCTGTGCTTTTATTAAAATTTCTTTGGCAAATCTACCAGTTGTGTCCAATCTTACTAAACGAATATTTCTGCTCAGTATTCACAAAAGAGGAGGGGGAAGTGCCTAATCCAATTAACAGAAGCACTCTTGATAGGGGGGGTCGATCCCAGTCCTTTCACAGAAGAAAGGGTTCTGCAAGAACTCCTAAAACTGAAGGTGGACAAAGCAATGGGTCCTGATGGAATTCACCCCAGAATTCTAAAAGAATTAAGGGAGGAACTAGTGAAACCACTGGCTACTCTTTCTAATAAATCATGGGAGGATGGTGGTACCCGAGGACTGGAGGAAGGCGGATGTGATTCCCCTTCACAAAAGTGGGACCAAGACAGAGGCAGGAAACTACAGACCTGTCAGTCTGACCTCTGTGGTAGGGAAAGTGATGGAGTCACTTCTGAAGGAAAGAATAGTTGAGTACCTAGAGGCCAGTGGGGCACAGGACCCAAGGCAGCATGGGTTCACTGCAGGAAGGTCATGTCAGATGAATCTAATAGATTTCTTTGACTGGGTGACCAAAGTAGTAGACCAGGGAGGGGCTGTGGACATGGCCTACCTAGACTTTAGCAAGGCATTTGACACAGTCCCACACAAAAGATTAATAGTCAAATTAACCAGTCTGGGAGTGGGTCCCAGGGTGGTAGCCTGGGTAAAACATTGGCTGCACAACAGGACACAGAAGGTAATTGTAAATGGAGTCCACTCTGAAGAAAGAGGGGTTACTAGTGGGTACACGCAGGGCTCAGATTGGGTCCAGTCCTTTTAATGTCTTCATCAGTGACATTGCAGAGGGACTGAAGGAAAGTATGCCTTTTGCAGATGACACAAAGATCTGCAACAGGGTTGATACACAAGGAGGCGTGGAAAGGATGAAAAGGGACTTGGCAAGGTTGGAGGAATGGTTAGAAGTATGGCATCTAGGATTCAATGCAAAGAAGTGCAAAATAATGCACCTGGGAAACAAGAACCCAGGGGAAGAATACACAATGGGTGGGGAGGTAGTAACAACAACAAAAAAGGAAAGGGACCTGGGGGGTAATCATATCAGATGACCTTAAGGTTAGCAAACAATGTGAGAAGGCAGTAGGGAGGGCTGGGGGTATACTGGGATGTATATTGAGAGGCATCAGCAGCAGAAAACAGGAAGTTGTTATCCCTCTGTACAGACAGTTGGTGAGACCCCATCTGGAGTACTGTGTCCAGTTCTGGAGACCCCATCTCCGCAAGGACATAGACAGGATAGAGGCAGTCCAGAGAAGGGCAACTAAAATGGTGCAGGGTCTGCAAGAGAAGCCATATGAGGAGAGACTAAAGGAGCTTGATATGTATACCCTTGAGGAAAGAAGGAGAGGGGGGACATGATAGAAACTTTTAAGTACCTCAGTGGAATCAACAAAGTCCAAGAGGGTAGCATCTTTCAGAAAAAGAGATGTGCAAGAACAAGGGGACACAATTTAAAGATAGAAGGGGGCGGTTCAAGGGCAATGTGAAGAAGTATTATTTCACAGAGAGGGTAGTGGATGCATGGAACAGCCTTCCTGAGGAGGTTGTGGGGTCTAAAACTATGGGAGAATTCAAGAATGCATGGGACAGACATAAGGCAATTCTTGTGGGGGTAGGAAGAAATAGGCTGTTGGTTAACTAGGATCTGTGGCCTATCCTGTAGGTAGGGTAATGGGCAGACTAGATGGGCCAAGCGGTCCTTATCTGCAGTCAAAGTCTATGTATCTATGTTTCTATGTTTCTCTCATTTGCAATATGCATTGGAGCACATTAGGTGGACTGTGTGTCTGTTCTTCCTATGGTATATCTCCTTTGCGAGATCCAGCATCCCTTGAGGTTGTCACCCGTACAACAGTTCAAAGAGCAAGAACTCGGTGGATAACTGTGGCACCTCCAGAATGGCAAACATTTGATAAGGTAACAGAACATTTCAGTTTTTTACCTCAGTTGACACAAATTTAGATAGCATACCTTTTAGCTATTTATTTAAGTGTTCTACTAAGCCATCGGTCTATGGGTGATACACTGATCTCCGAATGGCCTTAACCATTAGTAAAGCACACACATCCCTCATAGGTTTTGAAATAAAGTTGGTGCCTTGATCAGTTAATATTTCCTTTGGCAGCCCAACTTGGGAAAACACTTTTATCAATTATTTTGCCACTGACTGGGCCATAGTGGAACATAGGGGAATATTATCTGGGTAACGGGTGGAGTAATCCAATATAACCAATATATACTGATACTCAGACATATGTTTTATCAAACAGTCCCATCATATCAACACCAGTTCTTTCAAATGGGGTGTCTATTATGGGCATAGGGATCAAAGGGGACCTTTTTATACATCTGGGGCCACCAACTGACACTTGGAGCAGGAAGCACAAAAGTCTGCTATTTCCTTTCATATACTGTACCTGGCCAGAAGAACCAAACAAGTATGTGCGCCTCAGTTTTCTCCTTGCCCAAATGACCCGCAATAGGTATAGTATGGGCCCGCCTTAGAATCTTCCTTCTTGCAGACCTGGGAACCACTAATTGGTAACGTGAAGTCCCAATTTGGTTCTTGGGGTCTACCCAGTACAAAATATCATCTTTCAGTTAAAACCTTGGAAAACATTGAGCTTTTTGTTTTTCTACCACTTTACCATTTATCACAGCTAAGTTCTGGTTGGCATTCCTGAGAACCTCATCAGCCCTTTGTTCAGAAATTAAGTTGGCTGGATTTTAAAAAAGGTCTGGTCTGACCTCTGGAAGGATCTCATGACCTCATGTAGATGTGGATGCCATACCCTCATCTGAATCACCTTGGGCTTCCTCGAACCCGGCTCCTTGCAGTCTCCAATCACCACAACCTCAGACAGAGGGCCCTCCATGTCAAATCCTGGGACTTCTTAGGGATTCTTTTTGGGCCAAATAGTTCAGAGACAGTAAAGGGAAATACATGTTCTGGTCCCTCTGTCTGTTTGGCCTCCTGTGGGCATGAACTTTTGGTATTGCTCTGCAGGATGGTGTGAAACCCTTCCCAGTCTTGGCCTAAGTCTACTGACCAGGGTATCATTTTACAAATGCCCTCCTTTATTATTCCTGCCCAGTTGTCTACTTTTAACCATACTGGGGCCGTATGATATTTACAGGTATCCTCATACACTCAGGCAATATTTATGGGATATCCCCACTGACCCAGGTTGGGTCCTACCCCATATTCTTTAACTAATGTCTGCCCACAGCCTCAATCCACCCAAGCTGTAACTGTTTTGTTCCCCACTTGCACTGGTATTGTATACAGGTTTTTTGGATTTGTGTGTGTGAGTGGTAGCTATACTTTCTGCAATATCACAGTCCATGCAGCCAAAAAAGTTACTGATATGTCCAACTTTACCACAACAAAACAAAAAAAATGCAAGGTTACTATGAGGTTTGTGACCTGCACTTGCCCACACATTTGGGTCACCAGAGAACGGGATCTTGGGACTGGGGGAATTACACCAGTTCCGGAGGTTATACCTTTCTGAAGTGGAATGGCAAGCAATATTTCACTACTTGACCACTTACCCATATCAGCAAATTTGTTTCCATTTCCCCAAAGTCCTTTCTCCCCTCTTCTGTGGGGATCTTCTCCTTGGGTTGCCACCTTAGGTTTGTTGTGGGTTCCACTCTTCTTAATGACCTCTGGTCTTTCTGCTTTCAGGTAATGTTTCTTCATTTTCACAGCTGCAGCCAGAGTGATCTGTTCATGTCGGCTTTCCCAGTCATGGACTTAATCTGGTAGAATGTTCCAGTACTGCTACAGTACACTCAAATCCACATTCTCCTCTTTAGTGCGTACCTCTGGTTTTAACCACCAAATAATCAGATCTTGTAATTTTTGCACCAGCACTGTAGGTCATGTTCCAACCTGCGAAGGTTCTGTTGGTAACTCTTTTCAGTTATTCTGACCTAGTCTAAGATAGCTGCCTTTACCCGATCATGGTCTCTGGTGGTGGTGTCACTTAGGCTTCTGCATGCAGTTTGGGCATCTCCAGTCAGGTACATTGCAATGCGAGTAGCCAAACCTGCTTCACAAACTCCTGTTGTTGATGGTCTCTCTGCACCTGCAATTGCTCTTGTTGGGTCATCCAGTCTCTTTCCAGGTGGATGTATTGTGCCTGATGCTGGTTTCTATGAGCTTGCTGTTGTGCCCGCTGCTGGTCTCTCTGAGCCTGCTGTTGCGTTTGTAGAGCCATCCAGTCCCTTTGCATGTGGGCTTGTTGTGCTTGCATCTGTGCCTGTTGTGCTTGCTGCTCTACCAGCCATGTCGGTGGTTTGTCTGGGTCCATCCTACCCCTATTTAGACAAGATAGAGTTTGAGCCCCTTGCTAAAGCCAGCCTTATGTGTCAGGGTAGTAAGCTAGGCAGTTTCTGGGGAGTACTCTAAGAGAACACTCCAGACATCAGTTTAAATTAAACGAAATCTGCTTTACTTTGCATTAACATGAAAAAGAAACAAACAGCTTGTATGCAGCTTAACAGAGCATTCTTACAGTTCAGTCTCTTGCTGTACCTACTTGCATCCTACTGAAGCAGAAACCTCATTCTGCCTATTTAGCCTTCTTCCTTTATTGGGCTCAAATATTGCTTGTTAACACTTCTCCTCCCCCTGAGAGTTATCCAACTGGTTGAGCATCAAGTGCAGTGAGGCCTTAAAGGGTCAGCTTTTTAGAAAAAGGGGTTTGGTACAAATCCCACCAGAGTACCTATCAAAACCTGCAGTGTCTGTGTTACAGGGTTGTGAAGCCACTTATGGGTGAAAGAAGCAGGACAGACATAAATTCCATCACACAGCCATATAGATATTTTTAGAAACCATGTTTTTTTCTGGCAAAAAATGTTAAAATGCCAGTTTTTCTTTTCACTTTCTTTCATCTATGAACCAAAATATGGGATTTTGAATTTATTTTCAAAACTCCCACTCCCTGTGCCATGCCCGCCTTAAAAAATGTAACATCTTGGTACAATGCCATGCTGTTTACTATCAGAAACTTGTGCTAATCCCATCCTAATATATCCTCAGTATGAATCTAGCAGTTACATTCAACAGGTAATCTCAACAGAACAGATTTTTAAGAATTGTGAGTGGTGAACACCTTTAATGACATGAGTAATTTATTACAAAATTAGCTATAAAAGCTGCATTAAAAATATCCGAGAAAATTAAAAATACAATGAGAATGAATCAAAGAGTGTCAAAAATACATTTCTGCTAAAATAAAACTATATGGTGCAACTTCATTTCTAACAAATACTGCTATTTTAACTATCTAAAATTATTTCCTAGTACCTGTAACATGC
Source organism: Neoceratodus forsteri (assembly GCA_016271365.2). Taxonomy (NCBI): domain Eukaryota; kingdom Metazoa; phylum Chordata; order Ceratodontiformes; family Ceratodontidae; genus Neoceratodus; species Neoceratodus forsteri. The sequence goes on along the minus strand of CM057452.1, from coordinate 884,450,957 downwards.
TGGAGGGGATTAAATGGGATTAACATTCATTAACACCTGCACTGGATAACACAGATCAGAATGAATAGGAATAATGGTCTCTGTACTCTGAACACAGAATTCGGATTCAGAATCACAGATTTCCACATTCAAGAGGAAATAACATGGCAAAAATCCATTTCAGAGGTTCCCCATTCAGATAATCAAGTATATGTAATAACAAGGCACTGATTAAGCAGATCTGACTGCAACATTAATCTTTTATAATAATTGGCTCCCCATTTTTCCCATAGGGAAACTGTGGCATAATTTGCCATTATAAAGGTGCATTTATAATGGCAAACACGCACACGGTTTCCCTCACTCTGCACATGTGCCTACCAGACGTTGCCACTTCCCAAACATGTTGTTGCCTGCTCGCCAAAAAGTAAACTGCCGTCCACCACAGTAACTCGGCGGTAAATTATATATCTATTTTTTCAAACAATTCTGGTCACATTCAACATTTGCAGGGGTAAATAAACACCATGGACCACTTTTTAAATCTGGCACCATCAACCGACGAAAAAATTAAAACTGAGCATGGTCACCGCCAGAACCTCTGCTATTTTATATAGTTGCTGTGGGAAAATGGAAACTCAGCATTATATAAGAAGAGTGAGAATCTAAAGTTTACATTATTACTCTCTGGGTTAGATGCTTGCACAAACTCCCCTCGAGCTTCGCTTTCTTGGGGTTTATGTAGCATCTAACCCCTCGGGTATGTGTAAACTTCTCATTACACACACTACCCCATACTTTATTTTCTATATACTGCTCTTAGATATGGCTTTTTGTAGCTTGTTTCTGTAAAGTTGTCAGTCTGCAGTTTGTATTTTTGAGTATGTCATGGCGCATAGGCGCAGACAAACTCATTGCTATAAGAGGTGCTCTACAGGGGTGTGCCCAATGGAGAGCTCCATTTCTAGGGGTGGGTGAGCGACAGGTGAATCAGTCAGCAGGCTGGCGATGACTCCATTTCAGCTGTTCGGGCAGAGCTGGACAACATTTCAAAGGACAGAGCTGCACCAATAGTGGCACGGCTCGGTCCTTTGATGTTGCATTCCTGCATTGCATTCCTGGTTGTGCATTCACACTGCTGTAGCTTACAGCAGTGTGAACGCGCTCAGCCCAGGCTATTGGCATGCCCCATCGCCATTAAAAAACAAACTGACGGGGTGCCCAATCCCCCTGTCAGCATCGTCACGCCCCTCCTAGTTCATTTGCTGAAAGGGGAGCCCACTCCCCATCGGCATTGTCTCCCTCCCCCCGATTTGTTGTGCATCGAGGGGGGTGCCCAATCCTCCTTGGCTCTTGTCCCCCCAACACTCGGTATGTGCAGAAAAGGGTGCCCAATCCTCTGTCGGCTACAGCTCCCCCCCAACAAATATTCAGGTGGCATGCTGGGAGCCCACCCCAGCATAACAAATGTCCCTGTAAAAAAGAAAACCTTCCTACGAGGTTTTTAATTTTTTTTTTAAACCTGTAAACTAGAAAACAGTCCCTCTTTAAGTCCAGTGGCCCCTTCCCAAGCCGCACCCACCCTCTGGCACCCCACCTCCCCACACCCCCCTCACCCCATACTCACCTCCAGAGCCCAGTGCAATGATCTTTGGTGGATCGGGAACACATCTGCACTCTTCAAAGCTGACCGCAAACTGAAGAAATGCCGGTAAGCGGTATAATGGCATAAATGTTTTTTTTTCAACTTTGCTGCATATCTAGGCCATTTTTGTGAATTTTTGCACCAAATTTTAAACATGGGGTTCTTGGGACCCTACCTCATGAATTCAGTCACTGTCATGTGGTTATTCGGTCCTGAAAGGTGATTTCACTGTCACTGCGTGGAATCACCTTTTGGGACTGAGTAATGAAACGACAGTGTCACATTTCATGAGGTGGCCTCTCCAAAAGCCTAAGTTGAAAATTTGGTGAAAAAATTCAAAAAAATGACTATGTTATGAGCGTGCGTTGCGCAGTTTCAAGACACACTTGTAATGTCATGGGTATGTTATATTTTCACTTCAGATTTTCAACATTGGTATGTTTTTACACCTACTCATGAACAGTACAGCTGTCATTTTCAACATCTTGGTTGAAATGTGTTTTTGCACTTCCAGCACAGAATAGCGCGGTTGCTGTGAGAAATCAGAGTTCGGGACAGATTATGAAAATTACAGTGACACTGTTCATGAGCAGAGGTCTCAAAATGCCTATGTTGAAAATTTGGTGACAAAAGTTCATATAATGACTGTGTTACAAGAGTGCATTGCGCAGTTTCCACACACACACGCAACTTCGTGAATTTGTAATATTTTCACTCCAGATTTTCAACATTGGCATTTTTTTACACTTCCTTATGAACAGTACAGCTGTCATTTTTCATATCCTGGCTGAAATGTGTTTTCGCACTTCTGGTGCAGAATAGCGCAGTCGCTCCGGGAAATCAGTGTTTGGGACAGATTAAGAAAATCACAGTGACACTGTTCATGAACAGAGGTCCCAAAATGCTTATGTTGAAAATTTGGTGACAAAAGTCCATAAAATGACTATTTTACGATTGTGCGTTGCACAGTTTCTATGCACACTTGTAACATCGAGGATTTGTAATATTTTCATTGAAGATTTTCAACATTGTTAGTTTTGAACACCTCCTTATGAACAGTACAGCTGTCATTGTTCACATCCTGCCTGAAATGCGTTTTTACACATCTGACGCACAATGGTGCGGTCGCTGTGGGAAATCAATGTTCAGGACAGAGTAAGAAAACCATAGTAACAGTGTTCATGAGCAGATGTCATAAAATGCCTATGTTAAAATTTTGGTGAAATTATTCCACTAAATGACTGTTACGCGCGTGCATTGTGCAGTTTCCATGTACGCGCATACGTTCGAGCATTTTTAATATTTTCACTCCAGATATTCAACACTGCCATCTCTTCACACCTCGCTATGAATGGTACAGCTGTCATTTTTCACATCCTGTCTGAACTGTGTTTTCACATATCTGGTGCAGAATGGTGCGGTCGCTGTGAGAAATCAATGTTTGGGACAGATTAACAAAATCACAATGCCACTGTTCATGAGCAGAGGTCCCAAATGCTTTCATGAGGTGGGGGTCACAAAAGGCCATGTTGGAAATTTGTAATGCAAATACCAACTAACACCTGGGGCGTTAGGGTTTCTAACCATAACGTCCCCCCAACCCATGGTGGGGCTCCAGTGCCCTCATCTTCTCTGAACCGCAGACACATCGTCACTCTTCAAAGCCAGATCATGAATTGAGGAAACAGGTATGCACTTCACTGTATTTCAACAGGAATGTGAACTTGGTAGCACAACTTGTTATTTCAGCTGGGAACTGTAGTCCTGCCAATCGGTGCATACCAACAGCAATCCCGACAACGAACTCCAGCATTGACAAATGCTTGTTGTATCTCCTTCAACTCTGAGATCCCCTGAGCTTTTGTATTCAGGTGATTAAAGTAAGTGTACATATATAGATACTTACATGCTCCCCATTGTTTGATTGGATTTCTGCTCCCATTGTTTTTTTTGTATGCTATATTAAGTAAGGATTTCACTGTTCTGTATGAATTAAAGGTATCAAGTAAGAGACCTACAGTATAAGGGCAGTCATACATTTTTTTTGTAGAACTCCCCTGTAAACCTATCTGATCTAGGAAAGTTGTTGGGTATTTCTAATGACTTGGAATTATTTCTTCCCTTAATATGGGGCCATTTAACATCCTGATTATTGATTTATTGCTTAATTGATTGATTCTTTGGTAAACAGGTAGAGCCCATTGGGTGTGAAGCCCATTTTCTGAAGTGACTCAGGAAATGCATTCAATTCATCCAAACCACAACACATACTACTGTATATAACAGGAGTGTAAAGACAAGTAGGTTCAGGTGAGGCAATTACATTTGATTTTTTAAAGCAGCAGTATTTGTAAGTCTTTATTTGTTGTTAGTAATAATTTATTTCTGGCAAAAGCATCAATGTATTATTTTTTTTAGTTTTCTTAATTCTTGAGCAAAGATACACAGTTCTGAAGTTTGTAAAAGTTATTGCTCCCTTACAATACCCACCATGAAAACATTAAACACTTTGGTGAGGTGCAGTGCTATTTTCCATCAGAAACATATGCTTCGCCATCATAATACATCCACAGTATAAATCCGATATTTACAGTTATAGGAAACCCTCAGCTAAAGAGAACTTAAAATATTGCAAGTGATGGTCATCTTGAGTCATTAACTGCAAAAATATTTGTAAAATGAAAAAGATACTGATTCTGAATCTAAGAATGTCAGAAATACATTTTACTAATAAAAGAAATAATGAGAATTTTTCCAAATTAACATATACTGCTTCAAGTCTGTCCTTAAAGGACCAAAATGTTATTGTTTCTCAGCAATTAGCATGATAATAATCTATCTACGCAGCTGGCTAAACCACAGATTACAAAGCGTAACCATAACGGGTTACCAGTCAATGGGCCAGATATTCAAAACTTTGCCCCGGGGCTAAATTAGCGCTGCCCGGCGGGCAAACTTAGCCCAGAGCACAAAGCAAGCCATATTCAAAAGGAATATTCCGGGGCAAACAGCTAATGAATATAGCATGGGACTGAGGCCGGGCCAACTGGGCTAGGAGTGCAGGGCAAACTTAGCCCTGGAATAAGACAGCTCTGAAGATGGCAACCAGGAAGTGCAAACCACAACAGCAACACAGTTCACATTGATGTGAAGGTAGGTAGAGGTGAACTATGTGCCCAATGTGTGTGCCAGCAAATGCGTGGGCCCAGTACAGCTGCAGGCAGCAGCGTATGTGAAAGTACAGTGTGGAAAACTGTAAAATATTCCCCAAACTGTTGGCGCAGCGCTAACACGTTTGTGTGGGTTTAGCGCAGGGCTAAACCGTTAGCCCCATGCAAACACGGTTGCCCTGCGCTAAACTTTGCCATATTCAAAAGTGACATGAAAATGAGCCTACTTAGGTAGTCTGTGGGCAAACATCTAGATTAGCATCTCATTATGCCCTGATTTACATGCAGTTTGCGTTGGGCTAACTGTTTAGCCCTGCGCTAAATCCGCGCAAACGTGTTAGCACTGCACAAACAGCTTGGGGAATATTATACAGTTTTGAACACTACTTCCACATGCGCTGCTGCCTGCAGCTATACTGAGAGAACACAGCATAGGCACAGATGGTAGTGGTGCTGCATGCAACTGTCACACTGTAGGTCATGCTATAGTGCACAGCAGACACTACAGTAGCAAGGGGGCCAGTAGTGTGTGGACACAGCAATACCTATATGGTGTGTAGGGCAATGATGATGACTGCACTATACACAGTGAGAGGCCCAACCTGCAGGTGTTTACTGACAGTGGACATTACTGTTGCATTGTTGAGTGACCCACAGAGGCTGCACCTCTGGCATGGGATGCTCACAGTGACATATACATGTCTGGCTTTGTGTGCTGTAGCAGTTGTACATCTGTGTGGTATGTGGCCGGGGGGGGGGCATATATTATCCGAAAGGCACACTGATGATGGGGTATTCCCAATAGTGGCCCATGTGCACTGCATGATGTGTCCCAGCCTTGTGGTCACACCTGGTCTGTGGCACAGCCTGGCCACCCATACACTCTCCCCTCAACATCCTCCATGCCCACAGAGCTGCATGTGTGTGCTGGCATCTGTTGGTGTCCACAGAAGTGTGGTCCGCAGGTGTGTGCTGTATGACCACACTACCATGCTGTCCACTGGTGGCAGGGTCACCACTTACTGCTTGGCATGGCTGGGACTGGTGGCAGATGATGGCATCATTGTGATGCCATCAGTTAGCAGCATGCTTCCTCTATGTTTGGCTTTGTCTATGTGTCATATTTATTTGTTAGGGTCACGCAAAACCGCGCAAAGCTGATTGCCCAGGGTTAAAACAAGCTTTTCTGGGTGGTTATGTGCACCGCGCTAAGTCACACAAAACCACTTTGCATGGCGCTAGTCACTGAATATAGCATTGTGCCTGTATTCATGTCAGTTTGCCCCTTGCATACATTATGATTTTGCCCAGTGCTAATGCAGTTTGCCCGCATTATTTGGCCTTTTGAATATAGCAGACCCGAGCTAATCCCGCTCTAAACCTGCACAAACGGTTTTTGCCCGGTGCAAAGTTTTGAATATCTGGCCCAGTGACTGGACATATAACAAGTGGTGTCCCTCAGGGTTCATACTATGACCAATCCTATTAAGAATTTACATAAGAAATCTTGGAAAAAAAAATTAAATGGCTTATCAACAACGGCAAACAGTGAGAAACAGTGGAACTGCTACATCAAGCAGTTGAACTGTAATTGGATCTGGACAAGCTTTCTGCATCAGTGGCAGATAATGGCTCTGCCATGCTGTTTCGACATCCTTTATGTCAACCAGCATCTCGCCGACAGGGATCATGTCGACCGCGGGCTGCGGTCGACATGATTCCTAATGTGTCTCTGGTCCTGTTTTTATCAGGTTTTGCTCGAACCCCCATGGGGGTTTGCCCCCAGCCCCTGGCCTTAGTATTCATTCTCAACTCCAGTTGGAGTTGATTTGAGGTGGGGGTGCAGGACTGGGAGACAGCATGCCCCTGTCTTGGGCATATCAACACAGCGATCTGTTGGCAAAGTGTCGATTTTTGCCAATAGGTGTGTATTTCACTGTGTTGGTGTCGCCGTAAGGGTGGCATACTGCAGATAATGACATAGTGTTTAATGTTGAAAAATATATTGTAATAGATTTGGGAAAGTATAATGTTCAACATAATTAAACATATTAAATAACAAAGTATTGAATGTTACAACATCAGAAAGAATCTTGGGCATTTTAGTAACAAATCACTTCAACCCTAGATCTGCCAAAGAATAATAAAGAAATCTAAGCATCTTACTGTATGTCAGCTATAAAAAAACATTTTATAAGCAGGAGGAAAGAGATGATTGTATAGATGTATAGATCTTATGCGTGTCCTCACTTCGATTATTGGTACTAGTTCTGGAGCTCTTATCACAGAGGTGTCATTAAAATGATAGACAATGTACAGAGCTGGGCAACCAAAGAAATCAAGGAGGTGCATGATAAATCATATTAGAAGAGAATTAGGGCTAGATATAGGAATAAATGTGCAAGCGCAGTGAAAATATTTGCACTGCGCTTGCACCCAACCTGGCTGTTGCTTTATTCAGTCAGATACGGGCGAAGATATCTGATTGAATATTGCCCATGCCGGCACAGCTGTAAGCGCAGCTGTGCTACCCTGATATGGTTCTGGGCTATATATATATTGCCCGCAGGGAATAGTGTTCTATACAGTACTATTCCCTGTGGGCTATATACAGCCTAGCTCCATGTTGGGGCTGTATATAGCACACAGGGAATAATGCTGCCTGAAACAGGATAGCACCAAGTCCCCTGTGGGCTAGATTCAGCCAAAGCATGCAAATAAGGACAATGGGCATGCGAGGCAGTAAAGGCCCATTTGCATTCCCATTCTGGGCTAATTTGCATGGGGTGCAGCAGCCCCTTACTGCCACCAACTGCCTTGTAATTAGAACCCTGGTAGTCCAGTGGTACCCCTCCGATCACCCGTTCTAATGTAGAATTGTAATCCCTGGTGTACAGTCGTATGCCCCCAATGACCTTTCTAACATAGAATTGCAATCCCTTGTGCCCAGTGGTAACCTCCCCTCCTGTCCTTTGTTTCCACCAAATATGCCATTGCTTCGTGTTCAGTGGTACCCTCCACACACCCCTGAGCCTTGGTTTCTAGCATATATGCTATTCCCTGGTGTCCAGGGGTTTCCCAGCCCCTAATCCTTCATTTTTACCAAAGATATAATCCCTGGTAGTCCAGCGGTTCCTCCAAACCCAAACAGCCACCCCACCTGATCCACCCACCTGCTGTCATCCCACCACCCACTCCCCCCTACCCCGGTGTCTGAAGCTCCTAACATTTGCATACTGTGACCACCATAGCCCTCCTTTCACCTCCATGTCCAACAACCACATGGAACATAGAAACATACAATTTGATGGCAGATAAGGACCACTTGGCTCACCCAGTTTGCCCACTTTTCCCTACTTACATTATTACCACAGACCGTATTTGATCTACTGCTCTTTCTCCCTCCCCCCTTCCTTTCCACAATGATTCCCTTGAGCCTATCCCATGCATTGTTGAACCCTACCACTGTTTCACCCCAAACTTCTACTGGAAGGCTGTTCCAAGAATCCACCACTATTTCTGTGAAGAATTACTTCCTCACATCTCTCCTGAATCTACCCCTTTCCTGCATCATAGCATGTGCCCTTGTTCTTGAGTACTTTTTTATGGAAAAAATACTTCCCTCCTGTACCTTATTTACCCCTGTGAGGTATTTAAAGATCTCTATCAAATTCCCTTTCTCCCTTCTCTCTTCCAGAGTGTACATATTGAGGTCCTTTAATCTCTCCCTGTAGGACTTTTGATGCAGACCCTGCACCATCTTTATTGCCTTCATTGGACCACCTCCAATCTTTCTATATCCTCAAGATGTGGTCTCCAGAACTGGACACAGTACTCTATGTGGAGTCTTACCAGCGATCTATACAGAGGCAACACTACCTCCTTCTTTGTGCTTATTATACTCCTCCGTATGCACCCCAGCATCCCACTAGCCCTCTAGAATGCCTTGTTGCACTGCCTGCACACTTTAGATAATCAGATATGATTATCTCCATGTCTCTTTCCTGCTTGGTAGTTGTCAGTACCACTCCACCCATTTTGTACTCCACTCCTGGGTTTCTGTGTTCTAAGTACATTATTTTGTACTTTTTCCACATTGAATCCCAGCTGCCATATCGTTGACCACTCCTCTAGTTTTCTCAAGTCTCTGCTCATCCTTTGCAGCCCCCCTCCCGGTGTGTCCACTCTATTGCAGATTTTGGTGTCATCTGCAAAGAGGAAGACCTTCCCTTCTAGATCCTCTGTGATGTCACTTATAAAGACATTAAAGAGGACTGGTCCCAGCACTGATCCCTGAGGCACCCGCTGGTAACCCTCTCTTCCTCAGAGTGAACTCTATTTACCACAACCATCTGTCCCCTCTCCCCTAAACAATTTCTTATCCAGTTCACTACCTTTGAACCCACTCCTAAGCTGCCCAGCTTGCTTATGAGTCCCCTATGTGGAACAGTATCAAAAACCTTACTGAAATCTAGGAAGGCCACACCCACCGCTCCACCCTGATTTAATTTCTTTGTCACCCAGCCAAAGAAATCTATCAGATTTGTTTGGCACAACCTCCCCCTGTGAAACCATGCTGCCTAGGGTCTTGTAACCCACTGGATTCAAGATATGCCACAATCCTTTCCTTCAGCAGTGACTCCATTAGCTTTCATACCACTGATGTCAAACTGACTGGCCTATAATTGCCAGCCTGTTCCCTGCTACCACTTTTGTGTAGTGGGATTAGAACTGCCCTTGTCTAGTCCTCCGGAAGCACTCCTGTTTCCAGTGAGCTGTTAACTAAGACTGTCAGATGTGTGGCCAGTATCTCCATGCGCTCCCTCAGTACCCTTGAATGCACCCGGTTTAACCCAATTGCTTTGTCTACCTTCAGATTAGCAAGTCTCTTCAGGACTTTGTCCTCTGAAAATGGACTGGTGTACAACTCCCTCCAAAGCTTCTGTTACTTTTTTGTGGCCCCTTCCCTTCTTCCTCTGTGAACACTGAACAAAAGTCTTTGTTCAGGATTCTGCCTTTTCCTGGTCCCCCTCTGCACAGTCCCCCTTCCCTTTTTAACTTTACAATCACACCCCTGGTCTTCCTCATTTTATTTACATATAGTACTTAAAAAATATATCGTCCCCTTTCGTTGTCTCCTGGGCTTTTCTCTCTTCAGTATGTGCCTTCGCACTCCTTACTGCTTCCCCTGCTTCCCTCTGTTCACCCTGCTACACCTCCCTATCCTCCTGCTTCTGTGCCTCCTTATGCCTTCTGAATATTATCCTTCTAGCCCTTAGCTTGTCAGCTATCTCTTGCCATAGCAGTCTCTTTTTCCTCTTGCTTTTGTTCACTTGTTTGATGCTATGGATAGTTGCCTTTACTATACTCCCTTTTAGCTTTGCCCACTGTTCCTCCACCCTACCCAGGCCATCCCCTCCTGCCAGGTCATCACTGAGGCATTCACTCAGCTTTATAAAATCTGCCCTCCTGAAGCCCAGGACCCTTATCCTTGTGAGCCATGGCCCACAGTAGAGTGACACCAAAATCCCAAAAGGCAAAAAATGACCATTACAATGAAAGTTGCTGTAATGATCTGCTATCCCCCAACACAGCTTTTCCCGGTGTTGTGCCCCCTCCCCAAAACAACACAACCTGGAGTTGATTATATTTAAATGCTGGGTGTGTGGGAGGCTCTGCCTCCCCCCACATGGGGAAAAAAACTCATTAGTTATTGGTGACATACTATCAAGTGTCGGCATTGTGCCATCGCTATATTTGATGTTGGCAGATTTACTGTCGATGAAACATGGTGCTTTCCTTGTGAGCTATCGGTGAGTGTGCATACAGTATAAAAAGATATTAGTGTCAGTGGCTAGGTAGGTAGCATGCCCATCTTTGGGGCTGGAAGATTAGAAGGTTGTGAGTTCTAGCCCCACACCAGGTACTTGGGGTAATACCCAGAACTGACACTGTAGTGCAGTAGGAGGGACATGCTACATTGGTGAGGTACCATCCTTCAGGTAATACATTAAACCATGGTCTGTTCTGCTCATCTCTGGTCACTGTCCAGGTAGAAATAAAAGATCCCTCTGATTACTCTGATTTCTCTTTAGAATGCATAACTCTTTCACCTTTTACTATAGACCCCATGGCACATATTGACAAAGAGCAGGGGAATTTTTTATTAATCATCAAACAAATTAATTCACAGCACATTCATTACACAGCATAAAGAAAATACAAAACAAGTGGAAATAACAAACATATCAATAAACTTTCAATACTCTTTGTAGTAGTGCAAAAACTAACTTTCCCTGATACCCCCTTCCATGCAAGAAATAAAATGCTATTAATGAAATGAAATTAAGGCAAGCCTTGTGGGGGGTTGGATGAAACAGGCTGTTGGTTAACTAGGATATGTAGTCTATCCAGTAGGTAGGGAAATGGGCAGACTGGGTGGGCCAAGCGGTCCTTATCTGCCATCAAAGTTTGCTTCTATGTTTTTATGTAAATCAAAAAACTAAAAAAAAAGCTTAACAGGTTCCATATTACAGAAATCAATGTGTACCTCACTAAGAATAATTAAATAAAGAACCCACATTTCATGCAATACTCAACGTAGCCATTTAAAGGCATCCCAGTGGGTATGCCACAGCTGTCAATTTACCTGCTTACATTTGGTCTTTTTAATCATCAGTAATTCATTCTGAATCATATGAATTAATTCTAACTGTGTAATATGCTGTTGCTGGAGTATCAACCTACAGCAAGCTTGCCAAATCCAATATACTAAGCACACCATCAATACTCTTAAGGAGCTAGTATAATATTGTACCCACCCTGAGGGAAACAATCCCTAATATAATATAGCTGGAGAAAGATACAAGAAATTAGCCGAACCCCAATGATTAGACAGAGCTTTCCAGAATTCACTAGTATATGGCCAAAGAAAATATAAATGATCCATGGTCTCTATTTCATTACAACAGTGTTCCCTAGGGCAGTAATGCTCTTCCATTTCCTTATGTTTCTGATTGTCCTTGACATTAATCCTACCATGGACTCCCAACCATATCACATCCCACATGTTTAACAGAATCCTTGGCTCAGTGAAGAGTGATTCAGTTGCCTTTTGTTCAGCAATTGGCAAGGACAAAAATGGTTGTTTCAAAAAATGATTCCCCAAGATAAATTTATATAAAGGTTTCCTAGGGGTAGTCATTAACATGGACTGTGAGATATTCCATCATTTTATATTATCAAAACAATCCATCCAGAACATGTTTAATTTCTGGACTCTCCTATTTTTATGGTGAAATGCCATCCCTTGCCATTCTTGCATAACTTCCTTCAAGGAAGGAGCCACACAACCAACCCACTGGGCCATAGAACTGCACAACACGGGCAGTAAATTAGCATAGAAAAAAATACTCCGAAAGAAAACCACTGGCTTCAACATTCTTACTCACCCTTCTTTTTTCTCTACATACGTAATAGCCCTTTTAATAGGATTCAAGCGACTCCCCCATAGACATGGAAAAAAAATAATACAACCTCCAACTGTTTAGGGATGAGATAAACATAACTTAAAAAAAGGAAAACTGGAACCAAGAATGCTTTAATAAGATAAACCCTCTTCATCTTACTCATATGCCACTTATTTCAACATGTCACCATCTGCTGCCCTTTCCCAGTTTGAAGAACCCAATTATGGCATGGCATAGCCCCCATCCCCCCCCCAAAAAAAACATTTTTACAAGGTTCTGAAGCAACTTTAACCTCCCCAACTGTCTCTAGGGGGCTAGGAGATGCTTTAATAGAAATACATTGACTCTACGTGTCCCAACCCCTCCTCAAAAATCCCAATTTCAAAATAGGGGGTAAGGTTATCACTACATCCTTCTGGCCGTTGGAATGTGAAATCACAGTGGCTGACCTAATCGAAAATGGTAAACTACTTGCCTTCTCAGATCTCAGTACAAAATATAAATTACCAGTTTCCTTTTGTTTTAAATACCTTCAAATCTCCCATGTTCTAATACAGCATTTTGGTAGCGGCCTTTGGGACCGGTTTATGATTGGTCCTATACTCAGCTCACTTTCCTGAGAGACCTTCGTCCACTATGTCACCTTCTACTATAAGGCACTTCAAATATGTAGTAGCAAACAAGAAGGTGCACAACATTTCACGGGATATGTCCCTCCCTTCTACCTCTCAAGTACTCCTCAATGGCAACAAATCTGGAAAGACTGTATAAGGATATCAGGTGGGATCGATATAGGCTGCTTCAATTTTATGTGCTGATGATCTATACTACACACCTGTAAACTCAGTAAGATGGGGCACCATACATCGGAATTGTGTACCAGATGTGGTTCACAGAGAGGTACACTCCTTCATATTCTCTGGGAATGTAACAAAGTTACCCCATTTTGGGCTGTCATCAGATCTAGATTGGACCCTATACTTGGGCTCCAGAATGCTTTCAGACCAGAAATCTGTATTTTGGGTGGCTCAGGAGAAACTCTAGTAGGTAATCAAAGGAAATATATGACACTGATATCTCTCTGCGCTAAGAGAATCATACTGCGCCATTGGTTAGATCAGCAAATCCCCTCGTATGTAGAATGACATAAAGAAATATTATTTGCTTTGCAAGCGGAATATTTTATAGCCAATATGTCCAAACATAGTAAAAAATACCAGAGAATATGGGCACCTCTATACACCCTACTATCCACTTAGGAGAGCCCTGATCTGGATCCGAAATTGATACAGTCCGCGATGGTTAATGGTTTAGTCCTCTTACTCCTCTTTACTTGGCTGTGTGACTACTCCTTTTATTGTCTCGGAAGGAAACCATTCCTCTTATATACTGTAGTGTCGAAGTGGGTGGGTTGGGTAAGGGAATATTAGGTTTTATTAGTTTGGTGGTTATATTGTACTATGTTATGAGAGCCAGATACTCTTGTTAGATAAATCTAATCTTATCGAAATTACTCAGTTTTGGTTACAAATGTCAGTAAACACTGTAATCCACAGCTTGTGTACTAATTAAGATATACAATGTCTAGACATATACTACTAGTTGTTTGTATAATAGTCTGTACAAGAGATCTGCATATTGTACGACAAATATATAGTATTTCAAATACTACAATAAAGCATATTAAATTTTAAAAAAAGAAATACATTGACTCTTTAATGTATTAATCTGTGCTCCTGAAATGGCAGATAGTGACTTAACAAGATTAGTCACCACAGTGCCCGATACTGCATTAGCCACTGTAAGAACTTGATCATCAGCATATGTAATGCACTTATCTGGGGTATCTAATGCAGATAGTACACCAACAATATTACGGGAAGAATGTATAATCCTAAGTATGGGATCTACTGTTAATATATATAATAATGAGCTTAAAGGACAGCCCTGTCTGACCCCTTTAATGATCTTACACTAATATCCCATCCATTTATTATTATACGTCTAACAGAGGCATCTTGGTAACACAGTTCAATCCAATCAATAAACTGCTGTGGAAACCCACAAGTCAGTAAGCAGTTCCACAGAAATGCATATGAAACTCTATCAAAGGCTTTAGACTGGTCCAGCTTGATCACAAACCTTTCCAATGTTCCTTGTGCCCCTTTTTCCATAATTTCCCTGAGTACTGTAGAAACAGGGCATCCATAATTCCGCCCTGGGACTGCACAAAACTGAAGAGGATGGATAATAGAATGCAATAATTTTGAAAGTCTAGTGCCAAGAATTTTTGCAAAAATCTTAAAATCTGTATTTAATAAAGTGATTTGTCTCCAATTCTGCAAATCCGTTTTCTCACCTTTTTTATATAACAAGATTAATAATCCTTCAAACATTTGGTCATTCAATCAAACTTCAGTCTAAAAGGCTTGAAAAGTAGATAACAATTTTTGTGGGATTAATTCCAATAAAGTTCACTTGACAATCCATCAGACCCTGGTGCTGTCCTGTTCTTTAAAGATCCTGTAACCACTGATGACTCTAACAATGTCAATAGAACTAAAAACTGAGCAGACTGTTCAGCACTAAGGGTTGGTACAGTAGCAGCTTGCATTACCTGCTCAAAATGTGCAAAAGTGGAAACCAGGTGTATCTGCTGTTCACTGATTTGCTGTCCCATCTCTTCCAAGATTCCATTATTTCCTGTAATTAAGTTACCTACCTGATCATAAATACCTAAAATGTGGTGCCTATGAACCCTAAAACAACAATCATCCAGGGGGGTTGTCTGATATTTACACCCCTGAGTTCCAAATCGCTGTTCTAGTACTAAAGATTTTTTGTCTATTGTATTGCATCTGAAACATTTCTTGTTCAATGAGGTCAGTCTGTTCCTTAATTCCCCCCTTGGTCTGTTTGTTTAGTGACCAATTCCTGAAACTGTTTTCATAGCTGAAGATATTTTGAATACTAACTTACACCTCTTTGTTTTGCTAAATTTTGTAAGAAAGCTATTATCAGACATTTGGTATCAGCCCACCAATCTAAAGGAGAGTCATATAAAAAGGCTACTGTGCACCTATCTTCCAACAAAGTTAGCAGGTCCTGTCGAATCACAGGGTCTGCAAATCAACTGGTGTTCATGTGCCGAATGCCTCGACCCCCCCACTCTAAGGGAGCCAAAGGAAATATAGATCCCTATCAGAGCATGATCTGATGTTTCAATAAGGACAGTTTCTGAAAAAGAAATGGGTATAATATTTGATATTAACCCAAAATCTGTACGCGTGGAAAGCTGACCTTTAAAAAAAGTATGGCTAGGTTCTTGTGATATAGACGGCTTGTGCATCTTTTAACCCAGTTTGTTTAATTAAGGCACTTAGAAAAACAGTGTCACAGTAGGTTTTGACTTTTCTTGCCCTGGTATCTGAATCCAACAAACTAACGTTATAATCACCTCCCAATAAACTTTTATTGGTACACAGATAGGGTTGCACCTATTTCAGAAGATCTGCCCTTAGTGCTTTGGTCTGTGGGGCATATACATTAAATAACCTATACATCTGTCTTTCAAATCCCACATCCAATAGTAAAACCTTCCCAGGAAAAACATTAACCAATTTATGTACAGACAGTCCTGGGTTAGTGAAACAGACTACCAGTCCACTGCACAAATGCTCTCCTATGGACCAATGAGAATCACCCATACACCAGGCATCATGTGCCTTCCCAATGTCCCCTGTAGTCCGAAGCCTTGTATCCTGTAAAAGAAACTTGCTAGCCTTAACAGCAGTGATTGATTATGTTTAAGGAAGTCCTTGTTTCTTCAAGCTTGCTCTAGTCATTCTTTTCTGTATACCTGAGGGTCTCTGATCTACTGGTTGCCCCCTTCCTCCTTTGGGAGGTTCACTCTGGGAAGAATGAGAAGAAGTGTCAGAATCTGCTTCCTTCATTTGTATGCTCCAGCTTTGGAGAACATCATAGGTGTTACTAAGAGGTGCAATGTTTTTCGGCAATGGTTGTTTAACCTTCTGTCCTGTGCTTTTTGGCCCTTCAGATACCTCTTGAAAACCATCCATAGGTGTAGTTGCTAGTGCTGTCACTTGCGCAGGTGGGGGTTGTACCAGGGGAACTGGGGGTGGAGGCATACTGTTTTCCTGGTCAGAAACCACTATTAGAGTTTGTTCCACAGGATGTATGACATTCACAGGAATAGTGATGTCAGGCTGCATGGAAGGACCCTCTGCAGTGGTAGTACCTAGTCCTGAAGTCCTTGGGGGGGGGGGACAAGAAGGCCTCTCAGTTCTGTAGGCTTTCTTTGCTTTATGCAAATAATAGTCTTGCTCCAAAGTTTCTTCTGAATTATGGGCTGCCTAGGGGCAAGATCGAAATTAATGCTTATTGTCCCCACATAAATTGCAAACAGGTGGAACTGTACACAGGTTAGCCACATGACCAAGTTCCCCATACTGAAAACATCAAACAAGGTTATGATCTGAATTGAGATGTGAGATGTGATAAGCAGCCACATTTATAGCAACTTTTCAGCTGGCCCTGATAAAACAGTATGCCCTGGCCTCTCCCAAGAAAGAAGGAAATTAGCAGGTGTCTAATCTCCCTTTCACTGTGTGCTTCAGTTGTACTCTAAATGTCCAGCCCCCTGTCCAAAACCCATTTTCATCAATGATAGGGTTTGGATGCCCCTGTACATCACATCTCTTTTCAAGCCAGAAGATTATTTCATTTATGCAGACCCACTCATTCTGAAACAAAATTATCACTGTTTTAACTGAGGGTTTGGTGATAGGAATAGCATAAAAGTCCTGCCAAACTGGGGTATCTTTAACTGTATAATATATTTTCCAAAATGTATCCAACAATGTTGCAGAGCAGACGCTAATGTCATAGTTACTGTCTCCTGAAGAGTGAATGAAGGCATATACCTCAGTGGGGGTAAAGTGCATAAAGTCTATCAACAAAGTTTTCCCCACAAATAGATGATCTGGCATGTTTCCAAAACTGCCTTTGAAATGGAGGTGCACCACAAACCTTCATTTTGCAGCTGCAATTGGTTATCTAAAAAGACTTGCTTATGTGGGTGTAGGTTTAGAGGACTGGTCACTATTTTGCTAAGGGAGCTGCCCCCCCTTCATGTTCTATGCTGTGTAAATTGAGACTGTCAGTATTTACCTGGTTGCCATGAATCCCCTCAACTGCTGCCTCCTGATTCTCAGGAGCTGCCTGTGGATCATCCAAGTCATTGCATTCTGGCTCACTCTGCTGCTGCATCGTACTGCTCTGTTCTGCTTCTGGCACAGTTCCAGGAGTGGAGACCACACCCGACAAGTGTGCAGCCACCGCAGCTGTCTCTGCTTAGTAAGTTGCATCCGAAGGCCATTCATTACAATAGGGCTTCTTTTCCAGTCAGGAGAACCTGGCATGGTTATTGCTAGGTCCAGGATTCATTGGCTGTTTACGAACGACCAACCTGCATGTTGCAAAGCCATTTCAGGAATCCAGTCCATAGAAGATTGAAACTCGCATATGGCAGTCCTAGGACTCATTTCCACCAATGCCTCTACTGCCACTGGACTCTTGCTGTCATGCTTTAAATTGATCACTGGCTATAAGGTAACTCTATTGCCTGATACAATGTTAGGGCTGGCTGCTGATCATTTCCTTTTTTTTTTCTCCTCCTCAAGCTTAGATTTATGTGCCTGGAATTCTTTCTCAGCATCAGCCATCATATCCAACAACTGTTTTCTTCTTCTTTTCAAGTTCAAGCTTCAGTTTAAACTCCTTTTCAGCCATGTCATAAGAAATACCCATACCGGATATATCAGACACTGTCTTACTCAAAGCATGGTCATGTACAGGTTCCATTTATTCTGTTGAAACCATTTCATCCTCAGAATCCAAATCTTCACAAGTGTTGCACACGATATCGGCTTCCCCTTGTGCCTTAGCAAAATCACCTCCTGCCTGGTCAAAGGTTCATCCTGGATTGGAGTCCACCATTCTGCCCACAGATAGTCAAGCTCCCTGTTGACAGAGTAGTGGAATTTTTTTTTATTATAATTAATTATAATTAATAAAGTCAAAATTAATATCACTATACAAAGTAAAAAACACAGGAAATAAAACATACAAATCATAATCAGGAAAAAGAAAAATAAGTATTTCATCATACATCCTACTCCCCCTCCCACTACTGTAATAGTAGGGGAACTTTTTTTTTAAAAACAAATTTCAAATAATATGGTGTTACTACATACTAAATCATAATACAAGAAAAGAAAAGGAACCATAAATCAGTTTTTCATCCTACAATCATTCAGGATAATATAATTATAACCCCAAAACTTATTAATAAAGTAGAAAACTAGAAACAGACCCTCACCCCCCCCCAATAAAAGGATAGGGGAATGTGTAACGATATATCAAGCCATATATATAGAAACTAGTACATATCAAGAAAAAAAAGGAAATCATTATGTCAGTCCAGTACTAAAAAAATCGTACAACTGATATAAAAAAAATCTAGACAAATTTAGAAAAGCATTTTTTAAAGCAAATTAACCTCTTAACTAATTATGTAAAGAAATCTGAAATAAAAAGCCAGAAGATATCATAAAAAAGCTTAATTTCACTATACATCTAATGCAACTTAAACATAGCAAAATAAAGAGAAACATAACCTCTGCTATTTACAATTGTGGAAAATTTCCCCAAATAGTCTACCCAAATTTTAAATCGCAAATTACATTTTTCTACAGCTTGTAAAGTTTTAATTTCATTCACAATAATAATAATAATAAGAAGACATAACTCTTGACAAGTAATGTGCTGTTATTGTACAATAAATCTGCAACGTATCTGCTGAATCCGATAAAGTAAACATGACATAATGACCCTAAGGCTGCTAGTATTATATTTTCTATAAGCAGTAGGAAATATCCCAAAATATAACATTTCTGACATACAGATGAAAAATGCAGGTAACTTCCATCTTTCTTTTAAAAGATCCCAGAATTCTACAATATATGGGCACTGGAAATACAAATGGTCCATGGTTTCAATTTGAGAGATACAAGTCAGTCTAGGGCAAAACTGTTCTGAGAGATCTTTATGTTTATAGTTAACTTTTGTGTTTATTCTGCCATGGACCCCTAACCAAACCATATCCCACATGTTTTCAGTATTCTCGGGTCCTGTAATAGGCATGATATATCCTCCTGTTGGTGTTTTGAAAAAATTTAAAAAGGATATTCTACAAAATTCCTATGCGTAATATCCTCATAAAGAACCTTCCTCGGAAGATCTAATACATCTTCATATAAAACCCCATTGTTTGATATGATCAAAAACATGTGCCCACATGGTAGCCAGTTTTGGTATTCTCTTATTTTTGTGAATACATTGTTTGTCTTTCCATTCTTGTAAACCTCCTGCTAAATATGGAGCTATCCATGGCCTCCAGATCTTCCCTCCTTTAATAATAGGGAGTATATTTACAAAAGTAAAAGTGGAAAAGAAAAAAAAAACTATGGGGTTTGGCATCCCTACTCCCCCATCTTTTAAAGATTTATAGAGGATATTCTTCTTTATTGGATTAAGACGGCTTCCCCAAAAAACAAGAAAAGAAAACACCTAAAAGGGTGATCTCTAAATGCTGAGGTACTGGGAATGTATAGCTAATAAATACAAAAAATAGGCATTAAAAAAGTTTTTATCAAATGAATTATTTTCTGTTTTCCTAGTTTCCAAGCATTCCATTTGCTAACTTTATTTTTTCCTTGTATTAATCCTTGTTCCCAATTATAAGCCGCCATGTCACCCGGCCCCAAAAATATACCCAGAATCTTTCTTCTGGAAGTCTGTCAGTAATTCCCCTAACTCTGGTTCCAGATCTTCTCTCCCTTGAATATTGAGGTATGCACTTTTCTGCAAATTAATTATCGTGCCAATGACCTTAAGTTAACTGACCAACAACCTGTATGCTAATATTCCAAAATGTGCATTTTCAACCAGTGAACACAAGTCATCTGCATATCCTATTGTCTTCACCTCTGGGTTATTAGGTAACAAAATCCCATGTATGTTTGGGGATGCATCAGTAATCCATATGATGGGGTCAAGTGTAAGAATGTACAAAAGGGGACTCAGTGGACATCCCTGACTGACCCCTATAGTTAACTGACATTTCTTCCCCCATCTGCCATTACCATAAGGGCATACTGTGCATAGGCTAATGCATAACACATCTGTATGCAAGATACAAAAATAGGGGCCAACCCATATGCCAGTAAATACATCCATGAATAAGAATGCAGGATTCTGTCAAACGCCTTTGACTGGTCTATTGTGAGTACATAACCTGACAATTTTTCTTGGGTCCCTTGTTGCATTATCTTCCTCAGTAAAATCAAACTATCTGTAAGTTGTCTACTGGGTATAGAACAATATTGTGATGGATGTATTAAATAGTGCAAGACGCTAGATAATCTTTTACTTAACAGTTTTGCCAAGATTTTAAAATCTGTGTTTAATGGCGTGATTGGTCACCAGTTTTGTCTGTCCATTTTGTTGCCTTTTTTATAGAAAAAAATCATCAACCCTTCATACATACTATCTGTAATTTTATCTTCATCTAAAAAATAATTATGCAATTCCTGTAATTCAGTGGGCATTATTTCCCATCACATCTTGTACACCTCTTCTGGTAAACCATCTGAATCAGGTGAAGTATTGTTAGCCAAAGATGTTATTGCTTCCTGTATTTCCAGTGTAGTAAAGTTTGCTGTCAGAGGTAAAGTTTGTTCTAGTTCCAAAACTGGTAATTGTGCTTTGCGTAATAACTGTGGTATCTGAGGGTTATCAGGCACTGGATTACCAAATGTAGCCTGTACAAAATTTTCTAATATTCCCATAATTTGTACATTATCTGATTTCATGGTACCATCTGGGGAAGGTAATTCTGTAAACTGTTGTTTTGATTATTCTTGCAGCACAATCTATGAATGGGTTTGTATGATCTTTTTTACCTTGAGTTCCAAATTTCTGCTCTTTTTCCAAAGAACATTGTCTATTGTACTGAAAAGTAAACATTTGCTGTTTTATTATATCTATTTCATCTCTTAAGTCTATTTGTAAATGTTTTTGTATGGAAAATAAAATTTGTAACTTGTCCCGTAATATCAAGTAGTTACTATAAGCAGTGTTTGTTTTATGTTTTAAGCCGCCAGTCCTCCCAGCAACTTGGACAGCCTCGGGCGCGGGGTCACGGACCAGCGCTGACCCCCCCAGGACACAGCAGGATTTGAAGGGGGAATTAAGCTGGTAGCCATGAGGGCTACGAAGCCGCCAGCCCTCCCAGCAACTTGGACAGCCTCGGGCATGGGGTTGCGGACCAGCACCGACCCCCCCCAGGACACAACAGGATTTGAAGGGGGAATTAAGCTGGTAGCCAGGAGGGCTATGAAGCCGCCAGCCCTCCCAGCAACACGGATAGCCTCGGGCGCCGGGTCGTGG
Source organism: Neoceratodus forsteri (assembly GCA_016271365.2). Classification (NCBI taxonomy): domain Eukaryota; kingdom Metazoa; phylum Chordata; order Ceratodontiformes; family Ceratodontidae; genus Neoceratodus; species Neoceratodus forsteri. The sequence goes on along the minus strand of CM057452.1, from coordinate 884,429,163 downwards.
ACCAGCGCTGACCCCCCAGGACACAGCAGGATTTGAAGGGGGAATTAAGCTGGTAGCCGTGAGGCCACGAGGCCGCCAGCCCTCCCAGCAACTCGGACAGCCTCGGGCATGGGGTCGGGGGCCAGCACCAAGCCCCCCAGGACACAGCAGGATTTGAAGGGGGAATTAAGGCACGCGAAGAAGAGCTTACCGGCTCTGGACTGAGAGCTCATTTTTCCAGTCTGTGCTCGGTCACTCATGTAGTGTAGTCTCGCTGGCGCCAAGTGCCACCAGTTTGAACTTTGGCGCCTTTTCAAATAATGTTAAGCACTGCCTAGCGAGGAGACCTCCATAGGGCTCAGTGAACAGTAACTGACCTAGGGGCATAGTTTTTGGCTTCAGTTGTTTTTTGCCTTGTAATTGTACTTGGTGTAAGCCCCACTTGTGCTGCGTGCCAGCTCCCCACCGCCCCCACCACCACCCTTGGTTGGCTCGTAGATTTATAGGGAGTGTCACGTGATCGTCTGGGCATAAAAAACAATCAGCCCACTTTTCCATTTGCAGGTTATCTGCCTGCTCCACTAGTGACTGCTACACTGAACAGATCTCCCTGCTACAGCTTAACAATGGCACTTCTAGCTCTCTCTCTACTCCTGCTGGGACCGCCAGTAGCCTCTCTCCCCCCAACCTCACGCCCCCTAAGGCAACCACTGTCTCATCTCCACCTAGTTGATTCAATCCTAGAGCAAATGTGCTCACCCACACTTCCACAATCAGCACCTACTAGCCTCCCCAACTGGCTAATAGAAGCAACCATTCTCCCCCCTTCTCTCTCACCAAGACTGTATGTGCTACGCTGTTTCAAGGTTGATCAACTCCCTTCAGTACCTCACTCACATAAATACCATTGCACCTACAGGACCTATCGGTTCAGGTTCTTACAGCTTGCCTTGCTGCTCCTACTTTTAGCAGAGGATAGTGAAACTAACCCAGGTCCTACCCCTTCTACAGCGCCAACCCCTCTGGCCTTACCAAAGGGCCTAAAAATAATGCACCTAAACATATGCAGTGTCCTCAACAAAATTCCAGAACTCCAACTATCCATCCTATCACTTCGCCCAGACATCCTCATACTCTCTGAGACTTGGCTCAAACCCCAACACCCTGATTCCTCTGTTGCTATTCCAGGTTACTCCTTAATTAGGCAAGACCGAATGGGTAAAAAAAGTAGGGGTGGCCTAGCCATATTTATTTCTGTCAAACATCAGTTCACCCCGGTCCCCACCCCTACTTCTTCGCCACAAATTGAGTCTTTAACCGACAAAATTGCTCTGCCCTTCTCCACTCCAGTGTATGTAGCTGGATCCTACTGCACCCCTAACACCCCAATACCATGCATTTTGGATCACCTGACCAACTTAAAATCCGTTGCTGCAACAGGAGAACTATATGTCCTAGGCAACTTCAATTACAACTGGCTAGCAAATGACTGTGCCAAGCTACGCTCCAAAGTAAATGCCCTAAACCTCACACAACAAATTTACCAACCCACCAGGCTAAACCTAAAAACACTCAACCACTCCCTTCTCGACTGGGCACTGACCACACACCCCCATAGGACTATAGGAGCAGGCTTACTCCCAGACTCCCTAAGTGATCACCATATGGTATACTTAGTCAGAAAAGTACATAAACCCCTCAAACCCCCCTCCCAGACCCTACTAGCCAGATCTTTCAAATCACTCTCTCTAACATCACTCCTGTCAGATCTGTCCTTGGTGGACTGGTCCTTCATCTCTAGGGCCCCTTCAATTGACCTTGCACTTGACTACTTCCAAAATAGCTTCCTGCATGTCTGGAACCTACATGCTCCGCAAATAAAAACTAGAGTAAGGGGCTCCTACCTCCCATGGATCTCCACTGATATCATCAGCAAATGCCGCACCAGGGACCAGGCATGGAAAAAGTTCAAATCGACTAACTTCCATCAAGCCTTCCTATCTTATCGAGCCCTTCGTAACTCTTGCACGAAATTGATCAGACATGCTAAACAGAACTACTTTTCGCTGGCCCTTAGCACAAATCTTAATCACCCGACCAAATTCTGGAAAACTATTAAATCCCTCCTATCCACGCCTGTACAACCACCTACCCCAGCCCTATCCATCCTAGGCACAGCTATCTCCAACCCCCTAGAAGTTGCCTTGGCTTTCAACACGTTCTTCACCAGCAGTGCTTCCTCCCTGGTTCAGAGCCTGCCTCTTTCCCCACTCAAGGCAACTACTGATTCCACCTCCCAGCACACCTCCCCCGCTCCTTCTCCTTCCGACCTGTCTCCCTGACTCAAGTCTACTATGTGCTGTGTAACCTAAACCCCAACAAGGGTAAATGTCCCTCAGGCATGGACTCCAGACTACTCCAGCTCTCGGCCCCTGCTATTGCCATACCGATAGCTGACCTGCTCAACCTCTCCTTTGCTACGTCAACAATTCCTTCAGCATGGAAGATGGCAACTGTCATCCTCTACCAAAAGGGGGGACCCTCCCCGGGAACTACATCACCATCTCCTCCTCCCAACTTCTGGCAAAAATACAAGAACAATTTGTCCTTGCTCAGTTCTCCCATTTCTTAGTCGAGTCCTCTTCTTCACCCCTTACCAATCAGGCTTCCAAAATTTCATATCCACTGTCACCTCCCTATTAAGAGTCACAAATGACATCCTCTCAGGTATGGATAAAGGCCATATCACCCTCGCCATTTTCATCGATCTAGCCAAAGCCTTTGATACTGTCTCCCATACACCACTACTGGGCAAAATCAAGGCTGCTGGCTCTATCCGACCATGCCACTAACTGGTTTCTGCATACTTGCATGGCAGACAGCAATCCATGAGAATCGGCCCCAGCACATCGTCCCCCCTCCCCATCACCATGGGTATTCCTCAAGGCTCAGTCCTGGGCCCTATCCTTTTCTCAATTTTCCTGAATGAACTGCCGCAAGTATGCTCCCATTCTGCTATACACATGTATGCAGATGATACTGTGCTTTACAACACCAGCCCATCTGCAGATACAGTGCATGACCAACTGCAGCAGGATTTCAACGCTGTTCAACTTTGGCTCAAATCGAATCAGCTTCTTAAATGCAAAAAAAAACAATCTCCCTAACTTTTGGCTCGCAACCTCGGCTCTCCCAACTCACCATCCACCCCCCTTTCCTAACCCTGGATCTTACCCCCTTAGATTCCTGTACCTCGTTCCACTACCTCGGCATCTGGCTCGACCAATATCTAGACTACTCAATTCACATAGACTCCCTTCACAAAAATTGCTTCCTAAACTGGGGCCCTATCGCATCAAAGGCTGCCTGCCACCCGGCCGAGCATGAACTTGTGCAAAATGATACTTCCAATCTTGATTACGGGATGTAGTCTATGGCACCGACCACCCTCCACTCTGACCAGCCTGGACACTCTTTCATTCCTTCTGCCACTTCATACTGGAATGTCCTAAACTTACGCACCACTGTGACCTTTATAGCTCTCTGGCCTTTCCCTCACTCTCAGCCCGCAGACAAATCCACTGCTCACGTGTTGCTGCTAAATTCTGGTCCCATACCCTCCCACCCTACCTGAATTCCACCTTAACTTCTCAACCCAGGGCGGCCTACTTGCTGCGACACTCAGATAATAGGCGCTTCCGTATCCCTTGCATGCACACCACTATGGGTCAGGCTGCATTTAGTTACCGCTTGCCTAAACTATGGAATGACCTCCCAACAGATATCCGCCATATCACTAATTCAAGTCACCTCAACTCCCGCCTCCATGAACACTTTCTCACTGTCTGCTCCTGTGACGGGCCTACACATTAGTAGCCCTCAGGGCCTCCTGGGCCTCAATACCTTACTTTGTGGACTATGTACGCATTCCTATTAGAGTCTACAAATCACTAACTAGTTTAAATTTAATTTCATTTGTACAATGAAATGTCTTTTCTATTCATCGTCTCCATGCCTGCCTATTTCTTTAAGCTGCATGGCTACCTTAGCTACCAACGTTTATAGTCCTTCATATTTGTGCTTCGCAACTGTACATAAACCTGTGTGTCTGTTTGCCAGAATGTTCCCCATTGCTTCCCCCAGGGCGCATCTGGAAACGAGTGGTTAGTCGCTCAGTATGCCTGCCTGGTTAAACTCAAATAAATAAATAAAACAGTCACTGAGACACACTTTAGTCTCTTCCCACCAGGATATTATAGAGTTATATAAGAATTTTACTATTCTTCTATCCTGTATGATGGCCTGCACATCATGTGTAATCCGTTCCTCCTGTAGGATATCAGTATTTAGTTGCCATACCCCTCTTTCTTGTTTCCTTGGAGGTTCCGAGGCTACCTGTATGCCTATTGGAGCATGATCTGAAGTTTCTACATGTAAAGTTTCTAAAAAACTATAGGTAAAGTGTTTGAAATAAACCAATAATCTATTGTTGACGACAGTGTTCCTTTAAAAAAAGTATGTTGGGATACTAACCTTGCTTTCTGTAATACATTTTGTAATTTTGTTTGTTTCAAAAGTGAAGTAAGTAATTTCCATCACAATATGATTTGGAGAATTTGCCATGCTGCAGTTTCAGAGAGACATCTATATTAAAGTCGCCACCTAAAAAAAAATCTGTCGATTTGTAAATAAATATGACTGTATCAGTTGTAGCAAAGCAATATGCAAAGCTTTGGTTTGTGGACCAGATATACTTATAAAGCAGCAGTCAAGCCCATGAATAAATACATCCATCAAAAAAGCTCTCCTAGGATCAAGTTCTACCATTTTTTGTACTAAAAAATCAGATGTAGTAAAACAGATCCCAAGACCACAACATTTGTCTGGTCCCATCGACCAGAAAGATTTCCCTGTGCACCATTCTAAAGAAGCAATATGTACATCTGTCAATGTATGCAACCTAGTGTCCTGCAAGAAAAAAACATCACAGAGTAAAGTTTGCAATACAGCAAATGTAGTTTTATGTTTGATGTCTGATTTTATACTATTGACATTCAGGCATGCCAGCCGAATAGATGGAAGTGATGATGCAGCAACAGGATCAGGGTTTTTTCTTGCTGGATCTTGTCACCATTGTTTTTGTGATGGTTTTGATAAGGACGGTCCTGGCAAAGTAGTTTCTGCCACTGGATCACTTTGTATAGTGTGGTAGGAAACATTGAAGTCCTCATCCTCCATTGCCTCCCCCCAACTCTGAATGACCTCATATCTATTTTCTGTTTGAATAGGTTTTAAGTCTTGTGATTTTGCAGCTCTTGCAGGTAAAACTCTTTTACTTTTGACAACTGGAGTAAAATCAGTGTTGCTTCAGTGCAAATGTGACCTTGTGAACAGGGCTTTGGACCATCAGGTGAAAAATTCAGCTCTGCAGTATGGCCCTGCATCTCTGGCACAATCTTTTATAATGTCTGAGCGAGAGTATGAAGCTCTCTAGTCGTGGGATGTGAAAAGGTGTATTCCACATTTTGCCTTGCACTTCACTGTGATTTTGTTGCCTGGTTAATGTAATAGTCCTGTTCTGAAAAATCTGTTGTGTTATGTGCCACCCAGGGGCATGATTTAAAAGAGTGTTCCTCTGCTCCACAGAGGTTAAAAGTCGGGGGATCATACATAGATTGGCTATGTGGCCTAAAGCTCCACATAAGTAACATCTCAACTTATCACATCAGAATTCAAATGATCTTGTGCACCACATCTATAACAAGAGCATGGTTGGCCTGGATAAAATAAAATTCCCTAGTCATGACCAAGGAAAAAACATTTGGCAGGTGTTGTATGCCTTATTCTGTTTGTCTGAGCTGAATCCTGAACTTCCATCCCCCTGTCCAGAACCCATTTTCATCAATAATGGTTTCTGGGTGTCCATTGACCATACAATGTTTTTCCAGCCAATAAATTATATTATTAACGTTGACCCCCTCATTACAAAATAAAACTGTGATGGTATTAACAATAGGCTTGGTGATTTGGATTGCTATGAAAGGGTCCCAGAGAGAAGTATTTTTAACCAGGTAATAGGCTGACCAAAATTTATCCAATAGGTTTGCACTCTGAAAACTAACATCAAAGTTTTGGTCACCCGGTGCATGTATGAATGTATATACTTCAGCCGGGGTTAAATGCAGAGAGTCAATCAATAGAACCTTCCCCACAAAATTTCTATCTGGGGGCAGATCTAATCCTCCTTTATATCTAAGACGCACTACAAATCTCCTTTTTGCAGCTTCTGCTGGCTGTTTAAACAGACTAGCATAACCAGAAGGCCTTCTATTCATAGGTGTTCCTGCCAGTTCCTCCCTTGGCTCAGGGAGCTGGTCTGCTGTGTCATTCAAAGTCGAAGTATTTTGTAAGATCATACCTGAGCTACACTGAGGCATAGGATGTTGGGAGGACTGTGTTGTGTCCACAGACTCAGTTCCTGCAGTCCAAGTACATTCTGCTGCTGGGTGTGTCATTTCAGGTGCAGTCTGCTGTGAGCTAGCTAGGGGAGTAGCGTCTGATGCAGTGTGTCTCACCGCAACCGAACTCTGGGTGGGTGCAGCTGTTACAGCTACTGCAGTTGCTAGAACCGGCTGTGGCATGTTAGTGATGAGCTCTCTGGGATCTTCAGAATTCGGTGAGTTTCTTTGTCATTCCGGTGTACCTGAGAGAGGAGTCTGAGGGTCTGGGGTCCAAATACCATCAGAAAAAAAACAGCCTGCTTGCTGCAAGGCTGTTCTGGGTGTCCATTCAGCATTCTCAGCAGTTAATGCCAAGGAACTAGAGCTCGCTATCTCATCTTGTGAAGTTATAGCCACTTCAGGTACCTCTTCTTGTTCCAGTACCAAACGTCTACCTTGTATTTTTGGTGAGCTTAATTCAGATCATTTCCTTTTTCTCTCATCTTCAAGGCGATGTTTAAGCAGTTCAAATTCTCTTTCTGCCTCTGACATGATGGCTAATAATTGAGTCTTGTTTTTGTCCAACTCATCCTGTAGACATTTTTCTGCTTCCAATATATCCATATAATCTTCCAGTAATGGATCAGAAGAAGTTTCTTGGTGAACCTCCATAGGTTCCATATGCTTCAAAATCGTACAGTAGCATCCCCCTGTGCCTGTTCCATGGCACCACCTGCTCTGACCATGTCTGCAACCAGACTGGGGATCCTTCCTCCCTCCACAGAGAGCCGGTGCCCCCTGCAGAAAGAGTAGGGGGGTTTCCTCAGTGTCATGGCCAACATTCCCCCTGTCAGTAAAACAGGTCCATACAACACCCCCCTCCTGCACACACCTGGAAATCAATCAATCAACCAATCAATTCTTTATTTTACCAGGAGGAAAATACACCATTGAGTGGACTCATTTACAAGGTGGTCCTAGGAGTACATGCATACACATATACAAAAGCAGTACAACTAGAGTAGACAATCAGTGATGCACAGTACACAACAAAACATAAAGAACAGTATAAAAAGGAGTAAAAACATTGGTTGTAGATATGCGGATACTCAGACGTAAAGAACAAAAACAGTCTAATACAAAAGGAAGAAATCAGCAACCATCTAGGACCAGCCGGTCTATTAAAATAAGTGCAGAGGGTAATTATGATTCAACAGTGGTTTTACAGGGGTAACTCTAGCTTAGGGAGGTGTAGATGGGTTGGGTGGAGAACAGGGAGAAGGAGGCACACGTGAGACAGCTGTGAGAGGTGTGATAGAGAAGTGGAAGTGCGGTAGATGACTGATTGGGAGGAGGGGATAAAGGAGGAGGTGAAAGGGCTAAGAGGGAGTGGGTAACAAGTGCTTACCGTGAGGACTGAGAATACATGGGCAGCAATGTCTGCCAAGGAAAGGTGGGCGGCAGGTTAAGAAAAACAGGAGCAAGTGTCTTTGAGGTAGTGATTCAAGAGAGTTTTAAAGTAGGACAACCCAGGTAAAGTTGGCAGTTTTAGAGAACTTTGGATGTTATTCCAAATGGTCAGAAGGACATGGCAGATGGCAAATTCGCTGTCGCATGTTCTAATTCTTGGGACCTCAAGAGAGAGGTAGGTGCATCTACAGAGAGAATAAGGTCCCTCAGCTAAGGTAAGGAGACCAGCCCCGTACTTTGGGAGTTTGCCAATGAGTGCTCTGAATGTCCAGAGGACAGCATTTTTTGTTTGCCTAGTGTTTAGTGATTGCCATCCGATTTGGGTGTAGAGGGAGCAGTGGTGCATATTGTAGGGGGCATTTGTCATGAATCGGATAGCCCTATTGTATAGCATGTCCAGCTTATTTAAGAAGGCCTGTGGGCAGTGGCCATATATAAAGTCTGTGTAATCTAGCAGGGGGAGGAAGATGGTTTGGACCAGAAGCTTTTTTGCATCTTAGGTTAGCAGGTGTTTAATATGATAAAAAAGTCCCAGCCTTTGCTTAAGTTTATTACATAGCTCTTCTAGGTAGACAGTAAAGGAAAGTTTGTGGTTGAGCCAATAGTCTAGGTACTTGAACTTTCCACAATTTCAAGTGGCTCCCCCCAAGAGAGTCAGGAGCTGCATATTTGGGGGAACAGGAGAAACATTTGCCAAGTGGGTATGAGGGGAGAGGATCATGGCTTTGTTTTTTTGGGCATTGCGAAGCAGTTTCAGATGGATGAGGTTAAGTTGAAGGGTGTTGAATTCATGCTGAAGGTCCAAGCACGCTTGCTCCAAGGAGAGCCCAGCTTCGTACAGCACGGTATCATCCGCGAAAAGGTGGACACTAGTTTTGTTAAGCCCAGAAAAAATAGGGCTGCTGCCATCTGTTGCAGCTTCAGTATTCTGTGATATCTCTGGAGAAATACCCTGCCTGTCTGCAGTACCACTATTGGCCACCAAAGACAATCTCTAGATATTTTGCAAAATATTAGGGAATGCACACTAAGCTACAATAGCTTAGTGTGTCTTCCTGGTCAAAAAATATAAACAAATAAATAAATTCTATACATAACTACCTACCTAAATAAATAAATAAATAACTACTGTTGCAGCCATAGATACTTTCAGATATTTCCTGATATTTCACAAAATATTTAAAGAGATTCTCTTTGCTAGCCAATAGTGGTACTGCAGGCAGGCAGGGTATTTCTACAGAGATATCACAGAATACAGAGGCTGCAACAGATGGCAGCAGCCGTATTTTGTCTGGGGCCATCCTCCACTAGACCCTGGAAGGAGGAGGGAAGGGGAAGATAGAGGGGTCCCAAGGAGACTAGGTAGTGTCTAGGGTTTGGACATGGGACCACCAAGGTCTCCCACTTGGAAGGAGGAGTCACATCCTGTGGGGGAAGGAGAAAGAGGTATTTCTTGGTCTGTACCCAGCAGACCCTCCTTTTTCTCCTTCATCCTGCCGAGGATCACATCCACACGTCTAGCTAGCCAGATCTCCCAGGTAAGGGCCTAGTAGGCCGGAGGGTTCATTCTTGCATCGGGCCTGGGGGAGGCAGGGCTATTGGGAGAGGGAGGTAGGTTAGAGCAAAGAGCGTTGCATGAACTGGGGCAACGAGCAGACCTGGGTTGATTCTCACAACCTCCAATTGCAATTTAAAAAACAAACAAAAAACAAAAACAAATAAGAAATAGAAATAGGTAAAGGAAAAATGTTTCGGCTGCATCTGTCTAAGGAGGGAGTCAGTGCATTGGGGCAGAAGTTTGATGTCTTTGCAGAATATTTAAACTAGCAAATGGGGAGAGGGGTGCAGCGCCCCATACGTCGAATGGGAAGAACACCCCTCCCCCCCCTCAGCTAGTGTTCAAACAGGGATTCAGCATGTTTGCAGTTCATTTGCATCACCAGGTAAGAAAAAAGGTCCGTCTCCCCATATGACACACAGCGGAAATGCCAAACCTCACCCAATGACTAACACACCGAAATCTGGCCAATGGAAAATCATGTACACAAATGCTCACAGCCTGGGAAATAAGATCCCAGACCTGCAGGCAATAATGTCAGAGGCTAAACTGGACATAGTAGCAATTGGTGAGACATGGTTTACCAGTAACCACACTTGGGAGACTTCAGTACCTGGCTATGTACTGTTCAGAAGAGACCAAGGTGCAAAAAGGGGGGGTGGAGTGGCCCTGTATGTCAATGAAAATATCAAAGCTACAGAAATTCAGAATACACATAAGGAGCCAGAAGAACTGTGGGTCACTCTGGAAACAGGAAATGGGACAGTCATAAGAACTGGGGTTGTCTACAGGCCCACAGACCAGGGGAGGACATAGACACATTACTGTTAGAAGATATACAAAACATGACAGCTAAAGGAGAGGTTCTGATAATGGGAGACTTCAACATGCTGGATACAGATTGGTCAATACCAGGAGGAACATCTGCCAGAACTTGACACATGGTGGATTCCCTGAAGGTGCAGGGCCTCAAACAACTGGTACAACAACCCACAAGAGACAGGGCTATCCTAGATCTAGTACTGACTAACAGGGAAGGGATCACAGATCTCCAGGTAGAAGGTCACCTGGGGGCCAGTGACCATTACATGGTATGGTTCAATTTGGCCACTACATCTAAATCATCCCATTCCAAAGCAAAAATATGGGACTTCAGAGGAGCTGACTTTGATAACATGGCCAACAGAGTTAAGCTAGCCCTGGCAAAAGAAACACAGGTGAGGGGGTACAGGCAAAGTGGGCAAGCATTAAGGATGCAATACTTGAAGCAACATCCCATTGTGTTAGACAGAAAAGGAAGTGCAAAAGAAGAAGGAAACCACTTTGGTTCTCAAATACAGTAGCAGAAAAGGTCAGAGCCAAAAGGCTGGCCTTTAGGAAATATAAGGGAACACAGCAGGATGAAGATAGGAAGGCATACCGAACTGCCCTAAGGGAAGCAGGGAAGGCAGTAAGGCAGGTAAAGTCACAAACTGAGGAAACACTAGCATGAACAGTAAAAGAAGGTGACAAGACTTTCTATAGATACATTAGTGAAAGGAGAAAGTCCAGAGGGGGTATTGCTAAGCTTAAAGGAGAAAAGGGGGCATGTGAGGAGGAGGACCCTGTAAAAGCATCTATCCTAAATAGATACTTTTGCTCAGTATTTACTGAAGAGAAGGTAGGGCCCACAGCTCAGCACCATGGACACAAGGGGAGAGAGGTGAGCACTATTCCCTTCACAAAAGAAAGGGTCCTACAAGAGCTCGCTAAGCTCAGGGTGGACAAGGCAATGGGACCTGATGGCATACATCCCAGGGTACTTAAGGAGCTAAGGGTGGAACTAGCAGAGCCATTAGCAGAACTGTTTAGTGAGTCTCTGAGCACAGGAGAGGTCCCAGAAAACTGGAGAAGGGCTCATGTGATCCCGCACCACAAGAGTGGTAGCAGGGAGGAGGCAGGGAACTACAGACCAGTCAGTCTTACCTCAGTAGTGGGCAAGATTATGGAGGCATCTTAAGGAAAGGATAGTGCAACACCTGGAATCCATAGGAGCACAGGATCCAAGACAGCACGGGTTTACAAAGGACGGTCCTGTCAAACTAATCTCATAGATTTCTTTGACTGGCAACCAGAGTGGTGGACCAAGGGGAGCAGTTGATGTCACCTACCTTGACTTCAGCAAAGCTTACACTGTTCCACATAGAAGATTGATAAATAAGCTGGGTAGGCTCGGTGGGTCAGAAGTTGGTCAACTGGGTGGCAAACTGGTTGACGGCAGAAACAGAGAGTGGTGGTAAATGGTATACAGTCAGAAGAGATGCAAGTCACAAGTGGGTACTCAGGGATCGGTCTAGGCCAGTCCTTCAATATCTTCATTAGTGACATTGCAGATGGACTAGAGGGTAAGGCTTGTCTGTTTGCAGATGACACCAAGATCTGCAACAGAGTAGATGATCCAGATGGGGTGGGCAGAATGAGAAGAGAGCTGGATAAACTAGCAAAATGGTCAGAAGAGTGGCAACTGGGATTTAATGCAAAAAAGTGCAAGATCATGCACATAGGGAAGAAAAACCCAGAAGCCACCTATAGGCTGGGAGGGGAGTTGCTGGCAGTCACAAAGGAAGAAAGAGACTTGGGCATCATCATCACCGATGACCTGAAATCATCCAAGCAGACCTCTAAAGCAGTAGGTAAGGCTAGCTAGGGGGATGTTAGGGTGTATTAGTAGGGGTTTCACAAGTCGTAAGAGGGAGGTAATAATCCCTCTTTACAAGACACAGGTTAGGCTCCATCTGGAGTACTGCATGCAGTACTGGAGGCCACACCTTCACAAGGACATTAACCAAATTGAGGCAGTCCAGAGGAGGGCAATCAAAATGGTGCAGGAACTGCATCAGAAGACATATGAGGACAGATTAACGGAGTTCAATATGTATATCCTTGAGCAAAGGAGGGAAAGAGGTGATATGATTGAAACATTCAAACACCTTAAGGGCATTAACAAGGTGAAAGAGTCTAACATGTTTAAATATAAGAAAAATAGCAGGACAAGAGGACACAGCATGAGATTAGAGGGAGGCCAATTAAGGGGGAATGTGAGGAAATTCTTTTTCAGAGAAAGAGTGGTGGATGCATGGAACAGCCTACCTCAGGAAGTGGTGGCTATGAATACAGTGCAGGGCTTCAAACAGGCATGGGATAGGCATAAGGGAGCAATACAGATGAGTATGAATAGATAGGCCACTGACTGAGAAAAGGCCGATGGCACATTTATAAGGTAGAAAAAGAAATGGGCAGACCGGATGGGCCTTGCGGTCCTTATCTGCCGTCAACCTCTATGTTTCTATGTTTCAGTTACTGGAGGATGGGGTATGCTCTGGGTGGTTTCGGTCATGATTTTCCCACATCCACTGCTTGCATCTCCCATCAAGGAGCAGGAAATGCTTGGTACTGAATGGGTGTTAGCCATGCAGAATGGGCTCAGTGGTGAGTCATCCCCCCCTAAAGTGGTTCAGTCTTACCTGATGTAGCCAGGAGTCCTAGGGCATCTTCTCCTGGTCATCGAGCTGTGGTCCGCAGTCCCTTGCTCTCTGGCTGGTCACGTCCCTCGGTGCTCCTCTCTAAGCGGAGGTAGGGGCAGGGAGGTGGTGCAGCTATGCTGCTCTATGGGTGAGGGGAGCAGTGAGGCTTGGTGGTGACCTGGGGTCACCTGGGATATGGTGGCAGCAATCCTGGTCACCCCGGACAGCGGACCATCCACGCAATGCAGCAGGGCTGGCGGCTGTTGGTCTCTGCAGCCGGCGGGGGGGGGGGAGATCCTGGTGGGCGGCCTGGGTGCCGCTCCCTCATGGTTGCATATGTTGGCAGGGGCTGTGAGCGATGGATAGCCCAATTTGCAGGCCTCAGCATCCAGGCAGATGGCGCAGTTCTGGGATCTTGCTGTGGGGCATGGAGGGTCTCGGGGGCTGTGTGGATGTCTGCTCATGGCTACGGCCTATTGTTTGGATCTCAGGACCTCAGGAGTCGGGCTCGCGAGATATGAGAGTGTGAGGATAGGCTGCCAAGGTCTTGTGATACTCTCGGTGGCCATCTTGTGAATGGCATTGTGGTTGGGCGGCCCACAAGTTCACCAATCTGGTGGTGGAAGGTGCCATGGTTCAATACAAACAAAAAAATAATAAATAAAAGGGGAAAAGCCAGGTATGACTTATGAGCTGATTCAGTTTACCCAAACCTATTAATATAAATTCAGTTGACATGGGCCTTTTTTCAGAGCCCCCCACATCATCACTTAGTACCTAGTGCTTCCAGGCAACAGGAACACACATAAAAATAAATTAATAGTAAAACTTGGTTTAAACTTTCAAAAAAAATAAATAAATGTACAATACAGCTTGAATAGCTAACCCAACAAGAAGCTGGCCAGGGGGATGACCTGAGGGTCCAGGTTGGTTGGGCACGAATGAGGGGTCCGAGGGGCCTGCCATAGATAAGGGTGGGTTATGCTGCCTCTGGATCGGGTCACCAGGAGGGGGAGGAGCCAGACACTACACCCACTAGTGACTCCAACATCCTCCGGCGGGGGGAGGACTTGATGAGGACCCAACTAATTTATCTCTGGGGATGGGGAGGGGTTCTTAGTGTCTTACAGGACAAGATGGCAACTCGGCAGAGGAAACCTTCGGTGAAGGCCACAGAGGGTTTGGAGGCACAGCTGTGGGAGATGTACAAAAGAAAGGGAGCCTTGTGGCTGGAGGCCTGCTTGGAAGGGCTGGAGAGCCCATCGGCAGCAATGAATGGGGGGGGGTGCCACCAAAGAAACAGATGGCAAAGGGCCAGGGGCACCACCCGCGAAGGTCCCCGGGATACCAGGAAGAGGTAAGCAGTGATCTGAGGTAAGACATTTGAACGATGGCGAGGTGTTACGGGTACTTGAGGTGGCGTTAGGGGACAGGGGACAAGAACAGGATAGACCAGACAGCCCGGGGGGGGGGGTTGCTGCTCTACCTTGACAGCAGGATGTGGCTGTGGCAGGGGGGGACCAGGGGACCCTTCCGGCTGGTGGGCTGGGGCAAATGGGAACGGAGGCTAAATTAGACCGACTGCTGGACCTCATGGCAGTGATGGTCGAGAAAGTAGGAGGGAAGGATGTGGCTGCAGGGGTGGCTGTCCTACCAGCCCAGACCACCCCGAGGCCCCTCCCCCTCTGTCAAGCTCATGGACTGGGCTGGATAAACAATTGAGGTCCCACCTCACCGATAAGGTTAGGCAGCAAATAAGGAATAGGGAATATGTGGATATGTTCTCCCTATTAAATAGGCCAGTCGAGAGGAATGACAAGAAGAAGGACAAGGGGGAGGAGGCTGAAAAGAAGCCGCCGAAGGTGTCCTGCACCGTTGAGAACTGGATTGCGGCCTTCCCCATCTATACGGGCACCATTCTTCAGGCAGATAAGGATCAAGTGCTGGGGTTGTATATGTATCAGAACAGGATTACACTAATGTACCACAGAAAGGGAGCGGTAGCATGGCTCAAATATGATGAGGCGTTTTGGTGGTGGAGGCAGGATGACAGCACCCTAGGGTGGGGGACTGTGGATATGACTCTTTTGGTGGATGTCATGCATGGAGGGGGGTAGTGCATACGCCACTGTGGGCAGCACCGCCACAGAGGGAAGAAGGGGGTTACACTGGGTTGCAGGCATGTTATGCCTACAACCAGATGAAGTGTTTGAGGGTGGTGTGTCTCTTTCGCATTTCTGCGTGGTTTGTGGACCGCAACATCCCTTCATCCAGTGTGCGTCACCACGGTCCCCAAAAGGGAGTTTCGGGGGAGCCACCAGGAAGCCAGGTAACCTGCAAGGGATCAAAGCGGCCTATTCTGGTAAGGGACAGGACTAGCCCATATCTGGCCCAGTAACTGGACAGGGAGGCTGTGTACATGCTGGGATAGGGTCACAGTGGGTTTCAAGCTCCAAGACTAAGGTCCCAATGGGGAGTCTCAATGCAGAGCACATGAGATTCACTAGGGCCCATCTGCAGGTAGTCCAGTAAGCTGCTGAAGGTGCAGTCAGGTCCCGTTTAGGTCAGGCAACATGGGAGGGCACACATAGTGATGGGCATTTGGGAGCCAGAGGGCCTGAAGGAGGATGGTAGGTGCAGTTTTGTACTAAATTGATTACTGCTTGAACAAATCATTTAAGGCTGGGCACATACCTGGGGTTCACTAGGGGGATTGTGGATGCTTTCTCTCATTCATGGGGTGGTGATTTGGAGAGCTTTCCCCAGCAGCGGAGCAGCGACCATGGACATTGCCTCCCTTGTGGTGGAGGGGGTGACAGCTCGACTTGTAAATGGGGAAGTATGTAGGTGAGGGGTGGTGCACTGCCTAGGGTTGTGGGTACAACAGGGCTGGCTGAAGATTGGGCCTATTCTGGGGGACCGGTTGTGCCAGTACATCATGCTGTCAAAGTAGGGCGGGGTCATGCCTGGGGTAATTGTGGGGTGCCTCGCTGGCTTGTCTTGGGTTTCCAAGCTTGGGGGTCACTGATAGCACAACTTTCAAGCGAGGAAGGTGCTAGAAGGGTGGGGGGAAGTCGCTCGCTTCCCACCAGAACACGAGGCGTCCCATCACCCCAGTGATCCTGGACAGCATCTGTGGGGTCCTTCCAAGCAAGGGTTGATCAGTCCCTATTCAAGGCACTTCTGTTTGATACTTTGTTTTTGGTGGCTTCTGTGGGGCGTTCAGGGTGTTGGAGCTACCACAGCCACCTGAGCACCAGGATCGTAGGATTGGAACTAGGAGAAGTTCTTGTGATGGAGCAGGAGGCCTGGGCGAGACTTAGGAAGAGTAAAATGGATCAGGAGGCACTAGGAGCTTGAGGTGGGCAGGTGGTCAGATCTAAGCACTGGGGTGATGGAGGTCGCAAGCGTTTGAAATTTGTGGACCCACATTTGCAATAACAGCTTTTTGTTTCTTCCAGGTGTCCTGGAGGGCATGGGTTCAATCTGGATCTGTGGTCAGGCCTTCATTCAGCAAGAGGCAGCAAGTGTGGCAGCCGGGGCAGGGAGGCAGCCCCAGAGGAAGGCTCATCCATGGGTCCACATCCGATGGCTGGGGTTGGAGAATATGCACTGGGGGAGTTGGTCTCCTGGTTTAGAGAAGAGGGGCAGACACAGCGCATCATAGAGATGTTGGTAGTACATCTTGGAGAGGATGACTTGGGAAGTTGGAAGGTGGTGGACTTGCTGCTGGCTATGAAGGAAGATTTATGCACCATCAGGGAGTGGTGGCAGCATGTAGTCCTCATCTGGTCCCAGATCTAGCTGGCTGAGTGGGGAAGGGGTGGCTCCTCTCAACAGGGTCTGCATTCGTATCAACAGGGAGATGAGGAAGGTCTTGCAGGCATTGGAGGGGACTGTGATGAAACATAGCCAGATTCAGGCCTCTGGTCAAATCAGGGTAGCCAAGATGGGATGGTTGACCGAGAGGGGATTAGAACTGTAGCTAGGAGAACTAGAGCATGTCTTGGAAGAAGTAGTAGAGCAATCAGCTTGTGGGGTTGGATGTTGTCCATCCTGTGGCATCTCAGGAGGATCAATATGACATGGAATGGTGGTTAGGGGACAGTGATGAGCTGAGTTCTTCTGGAGGGCTCGTGACCCCTTTCTGGTCGGCATGGAGGCAGAAACTGAGTAACCTGACCCAGGGGAGGGGTCATGGTCCACCTCCAGCAGGCACAGCGTTACTGCAAAGCTAACGGCACCTGACAAGGGTGGCCGAGCAGCCTTGGTCTTATGACCACAAGCAGTGATCCTCCTGGGTGCGCACGATGCTCTCAGTCCGGATTGTTAATCAATAAAAGCATGGCTGCGGCCATTTTCTCCAAGACTGGTGTCTATGTTTTCTTTCCGGGGAAAGGGAGTCATGGAGGGATACCAGACAATACAGAGGCTGCAACAGATGGCAGCAGCTGTATTTTGTCTGGGGCCATGCTGTGCTGGACCAGGAAAGGAGGAGGGAGGAGGAAGATAGAGGTGGTCCCGAGGAGACTAGGTAGTGTCCAGGGATTGGACATGGGACCACCAAGGCCTCCCACTTGGGAGGGGGGGTCCCATCCTGTGGGGAAAGGAGAAAGAGGTATATCTTGGTCTGTAGCCAGCAGACCTTCCTCTTTCTCCTTCATCCTGCCAAGGATCACCCACCTACCCTCCCTCGTAAAAGCAGGGTAGAGGGGCAAGGCAGTTAGGGCCCCTCTTTTGACCCATTATGGGTGACTGCACTAGGGGCTGGGGAGTGGCTTTTCCTAGTTTTCCCCTGCATCAGGGTTTTCCGGGTTTTTCATCTCCTCCAAAAGGGTGTTAAACTGAGTTAGAAGCGGGAGAAGTTAAGTAAGCTAGACTAAATAGTCAGGATACAGGTGCATGTCAAGCTGTCGCAGTCATGGGTGGGCATCTTGGGAGGATCACTATGACATGGAATGGTGGTTAGGGGGCCGTGACAAGCTGAGTTCTTCTGAAGGGCTCATGACCCTCCCCCCTGGTCAGCATGGAGGCAGAAACTGAGTACCCTGATCCAGGGGAGGGGTCATGGTCCGCCTCCAGCAGGTACAGCATTACTGCAATGCTAACGGCACCTGATGGGGGTGGCTGAGCAACCTTGGCCCGTACGACCATGGGCAGTGATCCTCCTGGGTGCGCACGCTGCTCTCAATCTAGATTGTTAATCAATAAATGCACTGCTGCGGCCATTTCCTCCAAGACTGGTGTCTGTGTTTTTTTTCTGTGGAAAGGGAGTCTTGGAGGGATACCAGACAAATTTCAGGAAATATCTGCATGTCTATGGCTGCAACTGTAAATAAATAGATACATAAATAAATGCCAGAGTTAAGAGATGCTGAAAGTTTTCAATGTTTTCTCATAACTTCGGCACATGTCAATATTTTTTGTAGTTAAATCTTTTTATTGAGAAAATGTGCAAAATACATCTAAAACAGAGCAAGAACATATAAACATATGAAATTGCCAGCAGAAACAGGCCTCCCAGTCTATCGAGTCTGCTCAAGAGTGCAGCTAGCACCTTATCTCGCAGCTGCCCTTCCCGCCCCCCTCTTCCCAGTATCCCTTCCCCTGCCCCTGTCCCAACCCTTCTTGAAACTGCCCACCATATTACAGGACACTAGCTTGTCTGATAAGGTGTTCCATTTGTCCACCACTCTTTCAGTGAAATAAATGTCTCCTCATCTCCCTCCTGAATCTTCCCCCCTCCAATCTCAGTCTATGCCCTCTCGTGTCCCTCCCCCTTCTCATCTGGAAAATTCCTTCTGTGTTGATCTTGTTTATCCCCCTTAGATACTTAAAGGATACCTAAACAACATTTTGACAACAAACTATTCGAAAATCTGACCTCAAATGGGACTAAATGAAAGGCTGCTGAATTCGTTAATGCTAAAAATATATTTATATATGTTACCTAAATGTGGTTCCAAAGCATTTAAAAAATGTAAAATCAGCCTTCCAATTTAAAAAAAAAACTGCCTTACCTGCTTTTTAAAATGGCCGCCAAATATGTTAAGCGATGACATCATCGGAGCCAAAGTCAGAGAGCTATATGGCTCTCTATAGTGCTAACTAGTTCTTTTTTCCTTTTGTATAGAATTGTTTCACCAAAATTGTCAAAACCATGTGCATTATTAAGGCTATGGTTCAGTTCATTTTGTTTACTTTAATGTGCTGAAATTGTGTTTTAATCCAACTGACTTCCTCTTTGGAAAACCACAGTGCAGTGCAAATCTTGAATAACCTGGTGGTCTAGTGGTTATGGCAGATCCAGGATGCTACAATGGGGGAGGAGGAGGGGTGCTGAGAGTGTGTGCATACTTGATATGCACTTTTTAACATTTTTATGAAGCCTTTATATTTTCTGCTATCATGCTTTTCTAGTATGTTTTTGACTGAAACTACAAATGTAATCCATATTTTTGAATGTAAACATTTATACAATAAATAAATCAGACTTCTTCAACAAAATGAAATGCAGCAGCAGCAAGCGAGTACTTTACAATGGGGGGGGGGTTACAGCCACACCCTTCACCACCCCATAGATCCAATACTTTTTTTTATCATTGAATGTTTACTTACCTGCAGCCACAGTCCTGCCAATCTACAGACACCACTCATCCACCGCCAACCCCGAAGCTGTCATGCCCAGCTGGCATAGGCATCTAAACCATCGAGAGGGGCTCTCCTAAGCCCCAGTGCCCGGCGAGGATCCACTACCGGCGCACATCTTCCAGACATCGTTGGATCAGTGAACTGCGGCCATCAAGCTGCCGCGGACTTGCGCTGCTATTTTCCTTGTTCTTCCCCAATGGGGGCACGGACATGCAATGACATCCATGCACTAGCAAGCAGACGTCTGCCGTGCCCCCCCCAACCTCGGCACCCGCACCTCTGCAGTACCTCCGGGCATCCCCAGGGACCACCAGAGCGCAGTGTGCATCCACCCCTTTCCCCAGGACTAGGACAGCTGTTGTCGGACGCTCGATCCTAGTCCGCCCCTGCCAACCCCCGATGACCCGGGCTCATTCCCGAACCTGGATCGCCGGCTTGGAGTGAGGTGTGGCGTCCAGCGCCTCAACCCTCAGCACCACCGGGCCGGTTTATCCACCACTTGTTTGTAGCAAAGTTCTTCTGTAGTCCAATGCCAGAGTTCACATTTTCTTGGAAATCAAAATGCTTGTCTTGTCTTCTCTTCTCTTCTTTATCCATGGGAAATAATAATAATAAGAAGAATTAGTATTTATATAGTGCTTTCATGAAGTGACTGAATGTGTAGTGGCAGCCAATTCACACATTAATACCCTCACACAGTCTTGGACAATTGCATGAACTGGTTTTATGGGAAGGGGAATGTTGGTCAGGACAATAGGGTCAGGTAGTGATCATGGTGCTGGCAGCCCCACATCTTATTTCTCACAGTGATCTGCTCATATTTCTCCCCTTCTGTCTTCCTCCTTCCCTGAATATAGCAGTACCTTGCTCCAGTGGCCTTTTCAATCCCCCTCTGGTATTCATTCTCACTACTTCTCCCCACACCAAAACTGGTGAACTCATCACCCTTGTGCATCATGAATGTAGGTAGTACAGTCCCCAGGTTTTTTTGACATATCAAAAATAAACAAATCTTCCAGTAAGTCAGGCTGATAGCAGCAGGGAACAAGGGGAATTATAGGCTTTCTTATCCTTAAAAGATATAGGCTACCTTTGATTAGGCACTATTAAATGATAGGTGTGCACATCATTATGAATGTCATTTTATAGTGCCTAATCATAGGTGGATTAGCTCTTATATGGGTAGGAATGCCTATGTTTCCCATTGTGCCCTGCTGCTACCAGCCTGGCTTACCAGAAGATCATGTTTATTATTACTATGTAAAAATGACACGGGCAACTGTACTAACCACATCCATGATGCAGAAGGGTAGTGAGCTCACCAGTTTTTGGTGTGGGGAGCAGAAGAGAAGAGTGAATGCCAGAGAGGGACCGAAGAGGCCATTCCAGCAGGATACAGCTATATTCAGGTTAGGGAAAGACAGCAAGGGGGATGTTTAGCAGATCATTGTGAGATCTGAAATGTAGGGCTGCCAGCACCATGATCACTACCTGACTGTGAATGAGAGCAGCCAGCGATGACAAATACTCAATGACAAGGTTGCACTTGAAGTGTTACTTGAATTCAGTGTAAGGAGATTACCCTCAGGTGTGTGTGGGGGGGGGGTGTTGGCATTTGTTCGGACAGTATTGAGGGAGCTGTGTATAGATCATTCAAGATTTAGAAGGGTGGTAGCCAACCAGCTCACATTGTGGAGTATTGTACTAAAACGTACTGGAGAAGATTTGCTGGGAACTGTCCTGCGGGGTTCTGCAGATCATAGGTAAAGGATTAGACTGACACTGGAAGTCTGGTGGATTCACTCAAGGCATTAGTATGCCTCTCCTGCTAATAATATTGCTATCCATAGTAAGTACGGCCCTTATGAGGGCATTAACAGCAGTTTTTATGGTGAGTCCTGAGGCTTATTGCTTGGCCCTCCACGAAGATCCAATTGTTGCTTAATGAGGTGGGACAAAAACACAACAGGGGAACTGTACATACTGCCTTCACTGTGCAGAAGGGTAGTGATCCACTCAATGTTTACTGTGGGAGCAGAAGTCAAACATTGAAAAAGTGGACTTAAGTGTGATTTGGGAGGTATTTTTTAATGGTGCCAGCTGATGATCCGTATCGATGTAGGTATGCACAACTCTCTGAAGTATACAATTACAGTCTGAGGTGTGATAATTCTCTTCATGAGACTGCAAGCTCATATGCAGCCCCAGGCAGTACTAAGGACAGGGTATGGATGGTGGGGTGTTCAACAGAAGCCAGGCTAGGTGCAGGGGGTTCACTTGGAAAAAGAATAAAAGAGAAGCTTTTTTTGTGGATTAACAAGAATGCATGAGCTTTGGAATTGGACCAGACCGGTACTTCACTGTGTGACCCTAAGCAAGTCACTTAACTTCCTTGTGCTGCCAGGCCACATCTGTAAACAAGGTTTCACCATAGTGTGTCTCTCCTGGTTAAAAAAAAAATTCAGGGCATCACATAACCACTAGATCATCAGGTATTTGAAGTGCTGTACTGTTCTGCAATTTGCCAAAGAGAAAGTCAGCTAGATTGGAAAACTTTTTCAGCAAGTTAAAGTAAATAAAATGAACAAAATCATAGCCTAACATGTGTACTGATAAAAATAATCCACATGTTAACACATGGTGTTGATCAATCTGGTAAAACAATTCAAAACAAAGAGGGAAAGAAAAACTAGTAAGTCTATATGTAACCCCTAGATGGCGCTATCCCAGGGGCTACTACCCCTGCCTGATTTGCCACTAACAGGTTGAGGGGCCTGGATCCAATGGCGGGTGCCTCCACCCAGAGGTCAGGGTTTGCAATAGTTAAACTTACTTGGTCACAGCCCTCTGGGACACTGCAACCCCCCTTTCTTCCCACTAGTGGCCCACACAATATATCAGAATTACCTTCACAGTATACACTTACCCCCAGGACTAGTTCTGGCACTGGGACCTCCTGTGAAATAAGATACAGTGCAACAATCACAGTACAGTACTTTAACATAGACAAATACCTCAGGAAGTAGAACTTTGCTGAAACAAGCAGCTCTGATTTATTTAGGGGGATATAACAAGGACGGGAAATCAGGTTAATTAGCTTATCACTTTACTATCTACTCTATGGCTCTGTGCACAGGCCTATCCTCACCAGTTACTGTCCCTGGGTACCCAAGCCCTAGTGGCTAGTCCAAACCGTGGGTAGCTGGTAGGGGCCTCTTCACACAGTGAAAAGAAAATTAGTTTAAACAGTCAGCAGTACAGCATTCCATTTGGATTTAATGTGGCAATTCAACAGGGAGCGACCCTGAATTAGTACTCATGACCTCCAAACAAGATAGGGTCCTTCAACAGTAGGCTACTCTTGAGCTCCATGAGACTCTTCACACATTTATATGGTAAAAAAAGAAAATACTATACCAGGCAGGCTGCTTTTCATCCCGATCGCAATTACTGCACAATACCCGGGAGAACACACAGCAGATTCAGTTCCTGACAGACCGAGTGCAATCAACAATTTCTCCAGTCTTCTCAGGGTGAGCCTGGTTTCTACTCTTCAGAGATCCTTTGATTCTTTTCACAGGACGGATTCAGTCCTAACAAGCAGTTACACAAGCTGCAGACCGGAACTCTGGGCCTTACACGCTTTTTGACTGAAACTGTGCACTGAAGGAGCACAGGGTTTCTTTCCTTCACTGCCAGATCTAAACTGAAACTCCAACAGACAAAACGGGCACTTCCTTTGAGTTCCTCCCAGTTCTTGACTGGATTGGCTGTCACCCACAATAGACTGCTCCTGTTGGTCCAAAAGGTGCAAGTCTAAACTACATCTCCCAGAGTCACTGCCCATACAATCCTCTTGTGGCTGGCTCAGATTATGAGTCCAAGTTCTGATTCGTCCAAGGCACCATTTTAGAGCTAGCTTACCCACACTGATTGGTCCAGTTCAGCAGTTCAAAACCAGAATGGGGAACTAGGGAGACACAGTTCTGACTGCAAAGAAAGTAGGTTAGACAAACTGTAATTTCATTATTACTGTAAATGATTTCTGGCAAACAGTTACATCTTTCAGATAGGTTCCCTTTGCACTCTAGTGACTGCAAAATGGAGTGAATTAGCAGCAGCTTGAGTGGTACTCAATCAAAGAAACACACAGTCCCCCATAAAACTAATTATGTCTGCAAGCAGACAGCTCTTAAAGAGACAGTACCAGAGGTTCTAAAACACTACTGATAAATGGCTTAAACGCCAAACACCATTCAGGCTTGGAGCATTCAAGCAAGCTCCTGAAGTCTTTTGGGAACCCCTATTTGCAGGGGTTATAACCTTCCTGGTTTGGAAAGCTTGACATCCGCTACAAGCAAGTACCCCATAAGTTTCAACTGCAAACCATATACATTTGCATTAGGCTCACACATGTAATCATCAGTCAATACATCATTTTACCAAGAACACATTTCTGAAACATTGCAGTACGTCACTCTTTACACAGTATTACACACACATTGTACCATAACTCAAGTTATTACCTCTTGTACATGAAACCTGAAGAGAGGGGCCCTTCCTATCAGTTACCTTGGGGCTGGACGGGCAAGGCACCATACTTAGAGGGCAACACAAGTAACTTGGAGTTAGCACTGACGCCAGTTTGGGCAATGAGCTGGGACACATACACTCCTTTATGGACAACATTGAGAGGCAGATCCACTGGCTGGCCCAGGGAATCATAACTGAGGTGCACCACAGGCTTTACAGCTCGACCAGTCTTTCTAGGGGAACTGTTACAGTCTCTGCACTCTGAGCCTCATTTTCAGCATTGTCCTCACTTGTCAGGAGTCTCCATGGGGTAGAGAGGTTAGAACTTGGAGCACTTCAGCTCCAGGAGTTACAGTTTCTGAGTCCACAACATTTGGCTCGCATGGAGAGCTTTCGGACACTGGCAGTGGACTGTCAGGGCACTCAAAATACTCTTCTTGTTCTGGTGTATCACCAGTCTGACCTAATCCATCATTTTCTCCCTGAAAGCTCAAACAGTTCAACCATGCACAATGATTCCATTTCATCTGATCTGATGCTTTGCACTTCACTTTCTGGGAGCATTGGCTCCAGGGACGAAGCTGGGGGCTTGGACAGTCCAGAAGGCCAAGCTTTGTCTCCAGTATTGACTAGGGATTGTCTCCAAACAATTGACTCAGTTCGTAAGAAGGATAGTATTCAAAGTCACTCACTTTCTTCTGATATGGACTGACAGTCATGCTCAACTGGGACTTGTGCAGGGGAACACTTTAACTCTGCTTCTGTAGGTGCAGACTTCTTGATCTTTTCTTAGCAGCAGCTCTAGTCACTGGTCCAGAGGGGCATCTTCTGGGGCTCAGACTCAATCAGATTTGTCCAATGGGCAGTAAATGATTTCTATGCATTGTTTTACATCTTTGAATTGTTCTCAGGCCTTACTTTGTACACTGGCAGATCATCTAGTTTGCCCACTACAATGTTAGGGAGATGGTGCCATCTGTCAGCAATCTTGTGTTTGCCATGCAGTCCCAGATTTCTTAGCAATACCTGATCTCCCTCCTGGAGTTCCTGTGTTTCACCTTTTTATCATACCGCTCTTTGTTGGCCAGATTTCTTTGGCAGCCATGGTTTGAGCCAGTTGGTACGCATGAGTTAGCTGGGCTTTAACTTTGCACATACTGTAAATAGTTGTCAGCTTGAACCCCATCAGGAGAGACCCCAAAACACACATCTACCGGTAGTCGAGCTTCTCTTCCAAACATCAGGTGGTAGGGGGAGAACCCAGTGGCATCACTTTTGGTGCAGTTATAAGCATGTACCAGGGTGCTAATTTGTTGGCTCCATCTAGGCTTGTCCTTTGGGTGCAGGGTGCCTAGCATATCTAGCAAAGTGCGTTGAAACGCTCAGGCTGTGGGTCCCCTGGGGTGGTAAGGAGTGGTTCTGGACTTCGTCCCCACAGAAAAAGCATCTCTTTGATCAGGACGACTCTCAAAGTCTCTCCTCTTGATCAGAATGGATTCTTTGTGAGCCCCATAGTGAACAAAAGTTTTCACAAGTACTTTGGCCACAGTGGATGCTTTCTGGTCTTTGTGGGGAAAGCTTGGGCATATCTTGTGAAATGGTCAGTGACCACCAGCACATTACTGATATTTCTTTGATCTGACCCAAACTCAGAAAATCAATACAGACCAGCTCCATGGGTGCACTGGTGGTGATGTTAACAAGGGGGAGCCCTCTGGGGCAAAGCTTTCTCTGTAAGCAGCGACTACAAGTTTGAATGTGTTGCTCCACATCAGCCTCCATCTTAGGCCAATAGAATCTGGATCTCACCAAGTCAAGTGTTCTGTCTATACCAAGGTGCCCTATGGTTGTGCAAGGACCTCAGTACTGAGTCTCGAAAGGCAGTGGGCAGCACTAGTTGTTGTTTGTTCTACTTGTCCCCTCTGTCTACTGTTTCTCTGTATAACAGTTTATTGATCAGTTTCAACTTAGGACCTTCTTTGTATAACAGTGCAGTTCTCAAATCAGTGGAGCGACTTGGACACATCTTTTCCTGCATAGAGGGCTTCTAAAGCTGCTTTGATCATGGGATCGCGGGATTGAGCCGCCGATACTGTCATTGTCCAGCTGAGGCAGTGCACCAATGTCTATTGCAGAAAAGTGGCAATAAGCAGCAGGTATGCAATCCTCAGAGGGTCCCAAGCAATCCACTATGCAGTCCACTGCGTCCCAGGACACTTGTTCCTCCCTGTCAAACTTCCGGCAGAGTGCCCGAATGTCAGGTTCTGCCAATCGACCCAATCATTCTGGGGAACAGGCCTCGGGAGAGCATCAGCATCTATGTGGTTCAGACCTGCTCGGGTATTCGAGAGCATAGTCATATGTAGATAATGCAGAAAGCTACCTATGGCCAGTGGCATCCAACTTAGCTGAGGTCTGACATAGGTCAAAGGATTATTGCAGTTTTACTAGTATTTTAGCCCCATACAAGTACTCATGGAATTGGTCAACAATAGCCCACTTCAAAGCTAGGAACCTAACTTATGTACAGGATAGTTCTTTTCGGATGGGGTCAGGCTTCTACTGGCAAAGGCCACTGGTCTCAGGCCATTCTCGTGGTCTTGGTACAACACAGCCCCAACCCTTGCAAGCTAGCATCAGTGTGCAGGACATAAGGTTTTCTTGGATTGGCATAGGCCAGCACTGGAGCATGGGTAGTTGATATATGATCTCATGAAAAGCAGTCTACAATCAGGAGTCCAGCGGCCCCAAATACTTCACTCGGATGAAAATACACTCTTTCAGTCTTGAGGACGCTGACTTTGGTATTTTTTTGGGTTGGGGATAACTCTTGAGTAAGGTTAAGTAAAGGGTGGATCACTCTTGAATAGTCCTTGATGAAGCGTCCGATAATAACCACAGAATCCCAGGAATCTTTGCAGTTCTTTAGATTTTTGGGCTGTGGCCAGGTGGTCAAGGCCTCAACTTTACTCTGGTCGGTCTCTTTCCTCGGTGGATACTATAGTGTCCCACATACTTTACTGATGTTTGAAAGAATTGACACTTATCAATGGACAGTTTAAGGCCAAAGTCCTCCAGTCGGTCCAATACCTTAAATAATCTGCTCTCATGTTCCTCCAGTGAGCTGCCAAACACAATAACATCATCTAGGTATACCAGGCACTCTAGTAAGTTCATGTCCCCCACTGCACGCTCCATCAATCGTTGAAAAGTGGCTGGGGCACCTGAAATCCCTTGAGGCATCCTCATGAATTCATAGTAGCCAAGCGGACAGATAAAGGCTGTCTTCTCACGGTCCTCTGGGGCCATCGGGATCTGGTAGTACCCACTCGCGGAGATCCAGCACAGAGAACCACTTGCTCCTCGCTTTAGGCAGTCCAAAGCATCCTGAATGCGGGGCATTGTACTGACTCGGATAGTCCGCTGGTTTAAGGTGCGATAATCACACACATCCTTACTGTTCCATTCTTTTTCCTCACTACCACAATGGGGAAGCATAAGGGCTTCTGGATTTTTCATTACACCAGCAGCTAACATCTCTTGCAGATGCTGCCTCACATCATCTATGTCTAGCAGGTGCCAGGCGCGTAGACCTCTCACGAATGGTCTTTCGTCATGCAGCCGGATATTGTGCTCAGCCCTGCACGATCCTACATCCCATTCCTTTAAAGAAAACACCTGGTCTCTCCGAGCAAGCTTCTCACTGATCCTCACTTTCCATTCAGCTGGCAGCGGGAGTCGCCGAAATCAAACAAGTCAGGCGCTACTCTGTCATTCTTCCTTGAACTCTGTTGCTGGGTAGCACTGCAGTGTCTGCACTAATGCACATTAGCCAGGATGCAACCTCTATTTACCGAATGTCTCTTTCAGACACATTATGAACTTGGACCATTACCCTTCTGGCATAAGCATGGGTCTAAGCGGCAAAATACTAGGCTTGACCAGCAGTCCCTCTGGCAATTTTCCATCGCCTGGTGCATCCAACATTAATATTTTATTCTTAACATCCTTTCTGATACTGGACCTCTCCTGTAAGGTACACTGGGCATTTGGCACCAGGATCAGAGACTCAAGATCCTTCTTCCATACAATTCCGACCGGTTCCTCTGGTTCTATTTTTTCAGTATCTCTGTGCCTCATAGGCCTTCTTAATTAAAGCCGAACTCTTAAAGCTCTACTAGTCTTTGACCCTGTTTTCATAACACAACTGTGCCAGCCTTCGAACATATGAGCATTTGTTCTAATCAACAAAGGACACCATCATACAGTCCAGTGGGGGACACACTAAGGTAGGGTCTCTACTTGTTCAGCCACCCAGCCACGGAGGTGGGGGAAAGACAGCCAACTGATATACCCGGAATAGGGTAGGCCTTCACTTAACCCCATACATGCAGTCCTTCTAATGGTTGTAAGGGACTGCCTGACAAATGCTTCTGATACCAATCCTGGAACATAATTGTCACTTGGGAGCCACTGTCTATACAGCTCTTGTAGACACTCCATTCACCTTTACAGTGGTCTCCATGGAGGGACCCACTATTCTGGACCAGTCTGGAGAGGCGGTAGTGGGGCCTGGGCAACTGACCTTGCCACAAAGGACGGAGTTAGCATTTTTGGTGCCCTCACTGGGATCATTTTGCACCTCTTAACCACTGATTTGTTCTCCGAAGCTCTCCTTGTAGCCTATATGTAACTTTGTCAGTGTCTTTTTGGGACCGCATTCCTTTTCATGTGCCCATCTTTCCCACAATTATAGCAAACATACTTTCTGGAGTTTGAGTTTGCGAGGCGCACACTGGGAGCCAGGGCGGGGTATTACTAACTGAAACCTTGGTGCCATCTCTGTTCTGGGCGTGATAAGCATTTGGAGACATCTCGTGAGTTCTCTCCACTTCCATGGTCAAGGAATCGAGTTCGAGCTGTTATCAGCAGGAGATACATGGGTGGTACCCCACCCCATAGCAGATGCAGTCGGATATAGGTCAGGCCCATACTTGCAGGCGTGGCCTTCATAAAGGGACTGTTTTGAATTCCCGGATCTCTCTCAACAGTTCGCCTCCATTGTGGCATATCTTTTCCTTATCAGAGCACTCATTGACTGCCAACCTCTGCCCTGAACTTCACTTGATGGGCCACCTCAGTCACTCGGGTCATAGCCGCAGCTATTTGCAGGTCCCTCCCGAGGTCGCCTTTCTCAACTCCTCGACTTTCTCCATTAACCTCATCATAGGAGGGTGGGGATTCCAGTCGATTTGCTAGGCGAATCGAAGCAACAGCAGTTCTGAGAAGGGGCAGACTTAAGGATCCTATCCAGCCTGGTTCGGTCCAGTTCAATCGCTGGCAAACTACCCTTTCTGAGGCATTCTTGCAACAATTTTTCCAGCCGAGATACATACACAGACAACAACTCCTTGGTACTGTTGTGCATCACTTACTCTCCACCATAGGTCTTCATCAGAATCTGGGCTCCATACACATTCTCCAGGGCCTCAAGATAGGCCTGTGCAGTCACTTCAGGGTTACTGGCCCTTGCATTGGATGGTAGCCAGGCAGGACCTCGGAGGCTCTCACTAACCCTCTTTCGCTGGCTTCCGAGCATTGCCATTCTAGCACTTGGGGACAAATATAGTCTATCCAGGTCTCCCAGTCATCCTCCCTTGGGGGGTGGGGAGGTGCCAGAGAAGATCCCCAACCTTCGTAAGAGTCGTGACTAATGGCAGATGCAGAAATAGGAGTCTGTATTGGTTCAGCCACCATTACGGGTACTGGAGCTGGAGATGGTGTTGGGGAGGAACACCTCAAGTGGCAAGAATAGTTTCTTCAAGTCCTCCACAGTTTTCCTTCCCCAGCAACCATTTAGCAAATTCTCTCAAAAGTTTCAGATAGTGGTGGGCTCTTTCCCCCGGTCTTTACTGTCCTTAGTTATCACTCCAAGCAGTGAGGGCTCCTCTGGGGTAATGGTCTGTGGCACTTTGGAGCTATCTATGGATCCTTAAACTCTACTAGGGCCAGGAAAGTGTGGGTGAGCAGATTAGCATGCCGACCCACCACCACAGGGTTTTGTAAACCTTCCACCTTGGAAAGTACTCCTGCACAGTGTCCGTATTGATACCCAGGGGATGTCCAGGATAAGCATAGCATTTTGGGGGTCGATCTCTCCCAGTACCACTCCACCAGCTGGTGCACAGCCACTTCTGTCGGGTACCCATTTATTTTTTATTTTTATTTTTCTTAACAGTGGTTTGTAAATATGGCCACTCAGAGGACACACAATCCCAGCGGTGAGCCTCCAAGATGTAACCCTAGATGGCGCTATCCCAGGGCTACTACCCCTGCCTGATTTGCCACTAACAGGTTGAGAGGCCTGGATCCAATGGTGGGTGCCTCACCCAGAGGTCAGGGTTTGCAATAGTTAAACCACTTGGTCACAGCCCTCTGGGACACTGCACCCCTTCTTCCTCACTAGTGGCCCACAATATATCAGAATTACCTTCACAGTATACACTTACCCCAGGACTAGTTCTGCACTGGGACCTCCTGTGAAATAAGACAGTGCAACAATCACAGTACAGTACTTTTAACATAGACAAATACCTCTAGAAGTAGAACTTTGCTGAAAACAAGCAGCTCTGATTTATTTAGGGGGATATAAATGACAGGGGGAAATCAGGTTAATTAGCTTATCACTTTACTATCTACCTCTGGCTCTGTGCATAGGTCTATCCTACCAGTTACTGTCCCTGGGTACCCAAGCCCTAGTGGCTAGTCCAAACCGTGGCAGCTGGTAGGGGCCTTTCACACAGTGAAAAGAAAAATTAGTTTAAACAGTCAGCAGTACAGCGATTCCATTTGGATTTAATGTGGCATTCAACAGGAGCGACCCTGAATTAGTACTCACGACTCCAAACAAGATAGGGTCCTTCAACGTCAGCAGGGCTACTCTTGAGCTCCATGAGACTCTCTCTACACATTTATATGGTAAAAAAGAAAATACTATACCAGGCAGGCTGCTTCTATCCCGATCGCAATTACTGCACAATACCCAGGAGAACACACAGCAGATTCAGTTCCTGACAGACCGAGTGCAATCCAACAATTTTCCAGTCTTCTACAGGGTGAGCCTGGTTTCTACTCTTCAGAGATCCTTTGATTCTTTTCATGGACTGATTCAGTCCTAACAAGCAGTTACACAAGCTGCAGACCGGAACTCTGGGCCTCATACACGTTTTTGACTGAAACTGTGCACTGAAGGAGCACAGGGTTTCTTTCCCCTTCACTGCCAGATCTAAACTGAAACTCCAACAGACAAAACGGCACTTCCTTTGAGTTCCTCCCAGTTCTTGACTGGATTGGCTGTCACTCACAATAGACTGCTCCTGTTGGTCCAAAAAGGCCAAGTCTAAACTACATCTCCCAGAGTCACTGCCCATACAATCCTCTTGTGGCTGGCTCAGATTATGAGTCCAAGTTCTGATTCGTCCAAGGCACCATTTTAGAGCTAGCTTACCCCACACTGATTGGTCCAGTTCAGCAGTTCAAAACCAGAATGGGGAACTAGGCAGACACAGTTCTGACTGCAAAGAAAGCAGGTTAGACAAACTGTAATTTCATTATTACTGTAAATGATTTCTGGCAAACAGTTACATCTTTCAGATAGGTTCCCTTTGCACTCCTAGTGACTGCAAAATGGAGTGAATTGACAGCAGCTTGAGTGGTACTCAATCAAAGAAACACACAGTCCCCCATACAAACTAATTATGTCTGCAAGCAGACAGCTCTTAAAGAGACAGTACCAGAGGTTCTAAAAACACTCACTGATAAATGGCTTAAACGCCAAACACCATTCAGGCTTGGAGCATTCAAGCAAGCTCCTGGAAGTCTTTTGGGAACCCCCATTTGCAGGGGGGTTACATATAGAAACCTACTGTATAATGGTCTCTGGCTCTGGCTCCGATTATGTCATCATGACTCATCACTTAACACAGTTAGCAGACATCTTAGGGAGAAGGTAAGGCTGTTTTTTGTAAGTGAAAGGCTGATGTTTACATTTTTCCAAAGCTATGAAACTGCATTTATGTTATTTACATAAATGCAGTTTTAGCATAAATGTAAACAGTAGCCTTTAATTTACTTCACCATGAAGCCAGATTTTGGAGTTTGCAGTTTTAAAAAACTGCTTGTTTAGGTATCCTTTGAAGGTCTCAATCATATCCCCCCCATCCCTCCCTCCTCTCCTCCAGTGAATACATATTCAACTCTCCCAGGATGTCCTCGTAGGGCTTGCTCTCTAATCCCTGGATCATCTTTGTGGCTCTTTGCTGCACCCCCTCCAACAATCTGATGTTCTTCTTCAGGAATGGGTGCCAGTACTGCATGTAGTACGCCAGGTGGGACCTGACCAATGACCTGTACTTCTGGAGGAGACCCCTCTTGCAGTACACCCCAGCATTTTGTTGGCTGGGGTGTACTGCATTTTTTAATAAATCATGGGAGGATGGTGTGGTACCTTAGGACTGGAGGAGGGTGGATGTGATTCCCCTTCACAAATGTGGGAGCAAGACAGAGGCAGGAAACTACAGACCTGTCAGTTTGACCTCAGTAGTAGGGAAAATGATGGAATCACTTCTGAAGGAAAGAATTGTTGAGTACCTAGAGGCTAGTGGGGCACAGGACCCAAGGCAGCATGGATTCACAGCAGGAAGGTCATGTCAGACAAATCTAATTGATTTCTTTGACTGGGTGACCAAAATAGTAGACCAGGGAGGGGCAGAGGACATGGCCTACCTAGACTTTAGCAAGGCATTTGACACAGTCCCGCACAAAAGATTAATAAACAAATTAGCCAGCCTGGGACTGGGTCCCAGGGTGTTAACCCAGGTAAAACACTGGCTGGACAACAGGACACAGAGGGTAATAATAAATGTAGTCCACAGTGAAGAAAGGGGGATTACTAGTGGGGTACTACAGGGTTCAGTACTGGGGCCGGTCCTTTTTAATGTCTTTATAAGTGGCATTGCAGAGGGACTGGAAGGAAAAGTATGTCTCTTTGCAGATGACACAAAGACCTGCAACAGAGTTGATGCGCAAGGTGGGGTGGAAAGGATAAAAAGGGACTTGGCAAGGTTGGAGGAATGGTCAAATGTATGGCAGCTTAGATTCAACACAAAGAAGTGCAAAGTAATGCACCTGGGAAACAAAAACCCAGGGGAAGAGTACGCGATGAGGGGTGAGATACTGACAACAAAAATGCAAAAGGACCTGGGGGTAGTCATATCAGATGACCTAAAGGTGGGCCAGCAATGTGAGAAGGCAGTAAGGAGGACTGGGGGGATACTGGGATGCATAGGGAGAGGCATCACCACTAGAAAACAAGAAGTTGTTGGCCTTCTGTACCGACAGTTGGTAAGAACACATCTGGAGTACTGTG
Source organism: Neoceratodus forsteri (assembly GCA_016271365.2). NCBI lineage: Eukaryota > Metazoa > Chordata > Ceratodontiformes > Ceratodontidae > Neoceratodus > Neoceratodus forsteri. The sequence continues at coordinate 884,395,602 of CM057452.1, read as the reverse complement.
TACAGTTCTGGAGACCCCATCTCCGCAAAGACATAGACAGGGTAGAGGCTGTCCAGAGGAAGGCAACCAAAATGGTGCAGGGTCTTCACCAGAAGACATATGAAGAAAGACTAAAGGAGCTTAAGGTGTATAGCCTTGAGGAAAGGAGGGAGAGGGGGGGACATGATAGAAACTTTCAAATACCTTGGGAGAATCAACAAAGTCCAAGAGGGTAGCATCTTTCAGAAAAAAAAATGTGCAAGAACAAGTGGGCACAATTTGAAGATAGAGGGAGACGGCTCAGAGGTAATGTGAGGAAGTATTTCTTCATAGAGGGGGTTGTAGATGCATGGAACAGCCTTTCTGAGGAGGTCATAGAGTCAAAAACAGTGGGAGAATTCAAGAATGTATGGAACAGGCATAAGGCAATTCTAGTGGTGGGTAGGAGGAAGTAGGCTGTTAGTTAACTAGGATCTGCAGCTTATCCATTAGGTAGGAAGATGGGCAGATTAGGTGGGCCAAGCGGTCCTTATCTGCCATCAGATTCTATGTTTCTATGTTTGCTGCCACCTTCCTGCACTGAGCAGAGTTAGTCATGCTCCCTGTAATGATCCCTCCTAGGTTCTTCTCCTCTGTGAAGCTCCCCCACTGTACCCCATTGAAGTGATAATCCCTCCCCTGGTTCCTGGTTCCGAAGTGCAGAACCTTGCACTTCTTGGCATTGAACCCCAACTGCCATGTTTCTGCCCACTCCTGCAGCTTAGGCAGGTCTTCCTGCAACCCCTTCCACCCCTCCGCATCATCAACAACAGGTCTCATCTTGGTATCGTCTGCGAACAGACTGATCCTGCTCCAGATCCTGTGTGAGATACCTGCAATAAAAATCCAAAAACAGCACTGATCCCTGTGGTATCCTGCTCGGCACCACTCTCGGTGATGAGAGGTCCCCCCCACCACCACCCTTTGCTGCCTTCCCTTTAGCCAGTTTGTGATCCATTTCACCATTTTTGGTCCCGCCCTCACATATTCCAGTTTTCCCCCCAACCTTCCATGTGGCACTGAATCAAAGGCCTTGCTGAAGTCTAAATACAGGACATCCACTGCATGGTCCCTGTCCAGCTCCCGCGTCACCCAGTCGTAGTACCCTACAAGGTTTGTCTGGCAGGATCTGCCCACTACAAACCCGTGCTGTTGACCATCCTGGAGACCATTTTCCTCTAAGAAGCTCACTAGCCACTCTTTTAGGATGGTCTCCATGTGCTTTCCCATGACTGATGTGATGCTCACTGGCCTATAGCTTCCTGGTTCATCCTTTGGGCCTCTTTTGTGGGTGAGCACCACATGGGACATTCTCCAGTCCTGTGGTACACATCCTGTGTCCAGGGAGGTATTGAACAGGTTGGCCAGTGGCCCCACCAGGACCTCTGCCAAATCCCTTAGTACCCTAGGGTGAATGCTATCAGGTCCAGGTGCTTTGTCCACCCTTAATGTCCTCAACCCATCTAGTACCCTGCTCTCTGTAATCCCTACATCTGTCTTTTCCTCCCCCCACCCCCTCACCTGGGGGTATCTGTCCCCCCTTTTCCTGCATGAATACAGAGCAGAAGTATTCATTTGGTGCCTCTGCCTGCTCCACCCATTTCTCCACCCCTCATCCTTCGTAATCCTCATCAGCTGATCCTTGCTTCTTCTCTCTCTCTGATGTAGTGGAAGAAGTCTTTTTCTCCACTTTTGATTCTCCACGCCATTGTTAGCTCCCTGGATGCACTGGCTACCCTGACCAGTCTGCTAATCTCCCTTGACTTCTCTATGTATGTATCCTTATCTTCACCCCTCCCCGATTTCCTGTACTTCCGAAATGCTGCCCTCTTGACCTCACCTCTTCCATAACCTCCTGTGTCAGCCAAGTGGGCAATATAACCATGTATAACATATTAACTATACAGAACTATTACATATACTGGAAAACATACTGTAACAACCCACTTACAGACAGCACACAAAGGTACACAAACCAGTCAGCACATCCCCATAGGGTAGGTCAGAATACCATACATTTTTCGTACTGACAATCTATTCATAATTAAAGAAGATGCAGCCTCTTGACAGATGATACGCCCCCATGAAAGTGTCCTCCATAGTATGGATAGGCTTGGCTTCTTGAGACATCTGTAACTAGGAGTCATAGTGAAGCCATGGGCAATAGATCCAGGGTTGATAGGGGATATTAGTCCCATGTCACAGAGTATGGGAATCAAAGAAATGCATAATAGATGTTCATTCATACAGAGACCTGGAAAATTAATCCTCACCCCATTTCTGTGGGGAGTCCAGTGACAGTGTGGTGAATTAAGGTATGGTCTCCAAGTAGCTTGATATGCTAGGGGAGTAGAATTGTTCAGGTATGATAACCTTTCCAGAGTGGCTAATTGCCCTACAGCTTGTAGCCACTCATTAATGGTTGGTAGTGCAGGAGTATGCCACTTGCATAGAATTAGCTGTTTGGCAACCACACTAACTGCCACCACCCAGCTGATTTTGGAAAAATATTCAATTGCCCCTTCTGAGTAAATTCTATAAGGAACAATGACACGTCAGGTGAGATTATTGAAGGTAGTATCTGTCTGCAAATACATTCCATCCCCTGCCAAAATCTTTGTATCTGTGGGCAGTCACACAGAATATGGTATAAGTGGGCACCTCCAGCATCTATCATCTTGAAGAAAGCTCAAATGTTTTAGGACAACTAGGGTGTGGTACCAGTCAAGCAGTTTTTTATTCTGTATCAGTTGGATCCTTCCATCCCTGCAGGCCTTATGGGCCCTGGAAAGATAAGTGGTCCATGCCTCATCAGAGATAATGATGTGCAAATCCCTCTCCTATGCCAGCTTTGAGAGGAGGAATTTGTCCAGGAGTGCATCTCTGAGGCAGCCATATATATAATTCACTTTGCCCCATTAGAGCTTGATCCCATGTTTTATGAAGAAGGTGGAAGGGGCTATAGTAGGTATCTTCACCTCCAGGAGTGGGACCAACGTTCTCTGTATTTAAGATATCACCAACACTCTTGTTTAGGGATGCCATATTTATTCTGGAGAGAGGTAAATGAATCCATGCAGTCATCATTTATTGTTAGTAGGTCTTGAACCTACCTAATCCCTTTCTGATCCCAGCTTCTTCATCTTGGAGTATGTCCCCAATGCATAGAGACTCACTGCCCAAAGGGTCACTAACATGAGAGGGGTGGGTTCAGTACCAACCTATTGATGCAAGAAAGCCCATACATGCTTGGAGGCGACCAGCACTGGATGGTCTTTCAGTACATAGGGACCTTTGTTATGTAGATATACTGCAGCCATGCTGACAGCACCAACCATTTGTTCCATGTGTAGCCATTAAGGCAAGGAAGGGCTCAATGGAGCAAACCACTTTAGAACTTGAGATACCAGGAAAGCTAAGTGGTAACCCTTAAACCACAGGAGACCCCATTCACCCCGGCACCAATGTCCCCTGAGTTTAGCTCTGCTATACCGGGGTGATTTCCCTTCCCAAAAGAAACTGCCAATGATCTTATCAATTCTTGCAAATCAAAGACTGGGAATATGCACCGGCAGGTGAGCCAAGATATGAGAGGGCGTTTCTTCACAGAGGGGGTAGAGGAGCCCTGGAACAGACTACCAGATGGAGTGGTGGGGGCTAAATCGGTGGAAGAATTCAAGAGGGCATGGGACAGCAAATGGGGCTGAGTATCAGGGGAGGGCGGGCTGACAGGAGGAGGAGGAGGTGTAAGGGGTAAAAAAGGGCAGACTAGATGGGCCGGTATGGTCCTTTTCTACTGTCAAGCTTCTTTGATTCTATGATATGTGAAAATCTTCGGTCCAGCACTATCTTGAATGCCATAAGTTTGCCAGCCAGGGAGAGGTGTAAGATCTTCCAGCGTTTAAGTTCAGTTTTGTCAGATTCAAGATTTAGAATGAGGTGGACCATCTTCTAAAGAGAATGATGGATAGTTATGCTTCAGTATTTTATAACCCCTTTTACTCATTTGAGCCCCGCTGCTAAATACGGGTCAGGTTTACAATGTGGTTGCAGAGGGAGGACTTCAGTTTTGGTTTGATTGACTTGGAGTCCAGAAATCATGGAGAACTGGTGAAGGAATGCCTGAAGAGGGTCCAGTGAGGACGCCCCATCTGACGTTACCAGCAGTAAGTCATCTGCATACAGTAGTGTACGATAATCCTGATCATCCACTTGCACACCTTTAAACTAGGGATGATTGCATATGGCTATAGCCAAAGGTTTTATTACCATCATGAACAGCAAGGAGGACAGGGGACATCCCTGCTGTGTTCCTCTTTAGAGGGGGAAGGACTGCGATTTGACTCCATTTGTCAGCACACTAGCCTTGTGAGAGCTGTATATTGTGGAGTGCCATTTAAGAAAAATTGGGTTTACACCCATATGCTCCATAGTTTGAATTAAATTATTCCATTCAGTATAAGTGAAAGCTTCTTCAAAATCAACTGCAGTGGCTGTGGCCTGTAGTGACATCTGTTGGGGAGTGTGTATTAGGTTGAGTAGGGTTTTGAGGTAGTCAGTACTCCTCCAGCGTTTCACAAATCCTATTTGGGCTGGGTGAATAAGGGTAATCAGAGTTTCCTCCAGCCTATTCACCAAGATCTTGGCCAGAACTTCAGCATCCACATAAATAAGAGAAATGGGCCTATAGCTTCCCAGGAGAGCAAGGTCTTTCCCCTTTTTAGGGAGGACTGTGATCACTGCTTCCAATTGCATAGAGGGTAGTTGCCTTGTCTCTAATGCTGTTTGGAAAACTTCCAAACGTGTAAGACCACCTCCTCCTGAACCATCTGATAGTAATCAGTGGGGAAACCATCCCCTCCTGGGGCCTTGCCAGTATTGAGGCTTTTATAGCATAAATTACCCCCTTCCTTCAGTAAGGCAGCTTCAGGCATGCAGCAGGATTCCCCTGGGGACATAGCAGCAGGTGGTCAGGAAGCAAGAAGATGATCAAGGTAGTGCTACAAGCAGATGCACATCTACCTGAATTGTGCTTGCCTGTCAACGCTTTGCGTCAACTGCCTCACCCAACCCCCACCCTGGGTTTAATGCCTCAAGTTTGCAAGCCAGGGAGAGGTGTAAGGGCTTCCAGCGTTAAGTTCAGTTTTGGTAGATTCAAGATTTAGAAAGAGGTGGACCATCTTCTAAAGGGAATGATGGATAGTTATGCCTCAGTATTTTATAACCCCTTTTGCCCATTTGAACCCCACTGCTAAATATGGGTCAGGTTTACAATGTAGTTGCAGAGGGAGGACTTCAGTTTTAGTGAAGGAATGCCTGAAGAGGGTCCAGTGAGGACGCCCCATCTGCCTGTACCAACAGTAAGTCATCGGCATACAGTAGTGTACGATAATCCTGATCACCCACCTGCACTCTTTTTAGTAAGGGATGATTGTGTATGGCTATAGCCAAAGGTTTTATTACCATCATGAACAGCAAGGAGGACAGGGGACATCCCTGCTGTGTTCCTCTTTGGAGGGGGAAGAACTGCAATTTAACTCCATTTGTCAGCACACTAGCCTTGGGAGAGCTGTATATTGTGGAGTGCCATTTAGGAAAAATTGGGTTTACATCCATATGCTCCATAGTTTGAATTAAATAATTCCATTCAATATAATTGAAAGCTTCTTCAAAATCAACTGCAGTGGCTGTGGCCTGTGGTGACATCTGTCGGGCAGTGTGTATTAGGTTAAGTAGGGTTCTGAGGTAGTCAGTATTCCTCCAGCATTTCACAAACCCTACTTGGGCTGGTGAATAAGGCCAATCAGAGCTTCCTCCAGCCTATTCACCAAGATCTTGGCCAGGACTTCAGCACCCACATTAATAAGAGAAATGGGCCTATAACTCCCTGGGAGAGTGAGGTCTTTCCCCTTTTTAGGGAGGACTGTGATCACTGCTTCCAATTGTATAGAGGGTAATTGCCCTGTCTCTAATGTTGTCAGGAAATCCTTTGAACGTGTAAGGCCACCTCCTCCTGAACCATCTGATAGTAATCAGTGGGGAAACCATCCCCTCCTGGGGCCTTGCCAATATTGAGGCTTTTATAGTATAAATTACCCCCTTCCCTCAGTAAGGCAACTGCAGATGTGCAGTAGGATTCCCCTGGGGACACAGCAGCTTGCGGTTGGGAGGCAAGGAGACAATCAAGGTAGTGCTACGAGCAGATGCATACCTATCTGAATTGTGCTGGCCCGTTGACGCTTTGCATCAACTGCTTCACCTGCCGCCCCCCCGGGTTGTCCTTGGATTTATTGGTATACTGGGTCCCCATTTTCCTGTTTGTAGGTTATTTTAGCTGACCACTAGGTGGTGTTAATTAAACACCTGATTACTCTGCAATCACGGCCTCTTACTCACCTACAGTGCTTACACAGTAATAGAATTTGGGGCCCAAATCCAGTTACTATAGGCTCCACCCGGGGCTTGTACCTAGGACCTTCTGCATTGGGGGAGGGAACACAAACCACTTCCCCAATTAGGCAGTTCTGCTTTGAACTGGGGTGCTGTGGTATTTATCCAAATAAGGATAAACAGGCAGTAAATCAAGTCCAGTGTAGTTCCACAGGAGACCTCATCCCTCTTTACCAGGACACTTCCACACTTCCAGAAGCCCCCCAGAGAAATTCTCTATCACCCTCTGCTGTAGAAATAAAACTCTTGTGGGTAAACATTAATAGAATTTATACCAGAGCATCCTCCCACACCAGTAACTGTATTTACAACTCTCTTGGGGATAAGCATTAATCTGGACCAAATGGAAAGGAACCATTGGCAAAGTAGGGAGAGGGGATGGTGGCCAGGCCCCCAAATAATGGGGTCGGGGCATATTCAGTAGGGTGGTGGGGTGCACAGGGTGTGTTTTGGCCATGGTATTAAACATGGCAAGGAGGTCAGGAGGCTGTATGGTGTACAGGCAGCTGGAACTAATTAGGGAGGAAGTAAGGAGATTGCACTGGACGCTAGTTACACCGGTGGGGTGTAGGGGCTCAGGCAGGGACTGGAAGGATATTGATGGGGGTCAAGGGAGTGACAGTGACAGTTGTGAACATCACACTGAGGCAAATGGGAGCAAGGGGTTAGCGAGCTGCACAGGGAGAGGTAGGAGCAGGATGGGGATGGCAGGTCAAGGTGGACTGGAGGGGAGAGCATTGTGGAGCTGTAGGGATATGGTAGGGGATGGGCCTACAGCGAGCTTAAGGAAGGCACAAGAGATGGAGGGATTGGAGGGTTAGTGAGCAGCACAGAGGGAGTAGGGAGAAAGTTGGGATAGCAGGTAGGGGTGAAATGGGAGGAGGGCGGGATGGAGAAGCAGGGACACTGGAGGGGATTGACCTACGGCAAGTTCAGGATAGGCAATGGAGATGAAGGGATGGAAGCTTGAGGGGGCAGGAGGACTCAGAACAGCACTATGGGGCAGAAGGTGGGAAGAGCCACAGCAGGGAAGGCAGCTGGGAGGAATAAAGCACAAAAATAGGTTTGCAGAACTGCAGATACAGGATGAGGTTGGGCGGGGTGGAAGTTTGTGCAAAGGGGAATCAGGAAACAGAAAAAGGGGAGGGAATAGTAATGCCACAGGGAGAGGGGGAAATGGTGGTCTGGCCCTTAGAGGGGGCAAAAGTGGCCTTGGCAGACAGCAAGCAGGGGGAGAGGAACACCAGGAGGAAGTTACCTCAGGATAAAAACATTCAGAAGGTGGTATCGGGAGCCAAGGAGCTTGGTCAGGAATACACATGGAGGAAGTCGCCACAGGCAAGTCGTGGCCTGGAAAGGGCTTTAAGAGTCTGGGAAAGCTCAGGGGGGTAGAGCCAGGATTGCAAGGCAAGTAGTACCCAGGAGTTAGGCTTGACAAGAAGCATGAGGGGCTGTGGGGGACAGAGTGGTATCAAAAGCAAGGCGTGTACAAGGAGCAGAGATAAAGAGGTGGAGCCTACGCAGGAGGGTATAGCAGCTGGGACCCAGTCAACGATTCTCACCAGTACTAAGTGGGCCTCAGTAGTAAAGGAGATGGGGAGGAGGAGTTGAAAATTCTAATCACAGAACAAGAAAGGGCAGGACAAAGGCAGGTAAGGGAGTTCGCAGCAAGGCAAGGGGGGGGTAGGCAAGCGGGGGGGCTAGCAACAGAAACAGGGTTTAGGAGGAGGGAGGAAAACTTAGGGCCAGGGGACAGCAGGGATGCAGGGAAGAGTCCAGGGGTTAGCCCCATGAAAGGACAGGTTGCAGGGGCTAAGAATAGGGAGATCAGGCTGGGGGTAGGAGGCATAGAGGAGGGAGGGATAGGACGCAGAGAGGTTATGGGGGAGAGGGCAGCAGGAGAGCTGGCAGGGTGTGGATTTAGTTCAAGAAGGGTGGAAGACAAGGTCCTGATTATTGTGGACTCCATTGTCAGAGGCATTAGCTGGGGGGGGCAAAGATCTGGGTTAGATGTTTGCCAGGCATAACAGCAGTGGAAGTGATTCATCACATCCCCTCCTGGGGGAAGCTGCAAGATGAGAAAACCCACCTGTTGTTCCACTTGGGAACAAATGACTTAGCAGGGCACAGTTTGTTGGAGGTGCAGGCTAGGTTTGAAGCATTAGCAAGGTTCTGCAGCAACCTGAGATTTAGAACAGTGGCGTTCTCCGAGGTGCTGCCTGTACCGAGAGCTAGCTCAGAGAGAAACCAGAGGATAAAGAAGTTTTAATAGCTAACTTTCTGGATGGTGTGCTCAGAAAGGATTTGGGCTGGTGGGGGATTGGGGGACTACTTGGCAAGATGAAAGCCTATTCGCCCCAGATAGGCTACACTTAAACAGGAAGGGGAAGGATATGCTGAAGTGTAAACTGGAGGAGTTTGTTGAAAAGAACTTGGATTTAAATTGAGGTGGGAGGGGTGTTGCAAGCTAATCCCAAACATGGTGCAGCAGACAAGGGGGGCATCTGCCCCCTCCAGAAAACAAGAAACCCAGTAGGGGCCACAGGAGAGAGGATGAGGAAGATGAGAAGTCTTAGGACAGGGGAGGGCATCAGGGTGGCTGGAGGGTGGAAGGCCATGTGTACAAATGCCAGGGGTTTGGGCAACAAGGTCCCGGACCTGGCAGCAGTCATGGCCAAAGCAGACTTAGACCTGATGGGAATCAAGGAGTCATGGTGCCATGAAGGACAGGATTGGGAAATGAATATACCAGGGTACAAGCTGTTTAGGAAAGACAGAGTCGGAGGGAGGGGGGAGAGTGACTCTTTAAGTGAGGGAGGGGATTCAGGCAGCAGAAATACAGGGCAGGTGGGGGGACACAGAGGCTTTATGGGTCTCATTGACCATGGGAGAGGGTGGTGTGCACCAGAGTGATCTATAGGCCACCAGGGCAGCAAGAAAGGGTGGACAACCAGATGACTGAATCGCCATAACAATCTCTGGCACATAGCCTTAGAGACCGGGAGGCTTGCTGATAGGCAACGCTACCACGAGGCCAGAAACCACTGCACTTGGCAGGTCCGACAGGCAAAGGCCGAGTACTACAGAACAGCCCTCACCACCTCCTGGGGCAAGGGGTGCAATCTCTGGGACTCCCTAAAAGAACTTAGTGGCAAAATCTCTAACACCTCCCCCTCCCAGATGTAGGCAAATGGTGGTATCTCCACGGACCCTGACACAATTGCAGATGTACTAAACTCATCATTCTCTGACCTCAGCGGTGTGCTCCCTGCCAACTTTTTTGCACCCACCCCCACCATAACAATGACACCCACCCAAGTACCCCCTTTCCGCTTCAAGGTTATCACCCAGCGTGAGGCTGTCCCCCTCTTGCTAAATGCACTCAGCAAATCCCGTTTCAGCAGTGACACCCTTGATCTTAAAATACTAAGGTTCACCCTATCTGAAGTATTCTACCCCCTCACTGCCCTGCTAAACCGCTGTCTTGCCCTAGGCCAATTCCCCTCCATGTGGAAAACTGCCCTGATCATTCCTATCCTGAAGAGTGGTGACCAAACCCAGCCTGGTAATTATCAGCCCATCTCCATTCTACCTCCTCTCTCCAAGGTTCTTGAAAAAATAGTAGCCACCCAAGTCACAGACTACCTTACTTGACACAATCTCCTCTGCCCTGAACAGCATAGTTTCCATAAAAACCATAGTACCACAATCGCGCTTTTGGAATATACCAACACCATTCAGGCAACTCTGGATGCAGGCCAGATTGCTGGTGCTGTTTATATAGACCTCTCCAAAGCATTTGACACTGTCCACCACTCACTTCTCCTAACCTCGCTAACCCAAATAGGATTCTCACAGGATACCGCCACTTGATTCTTGAACTACCTGTCCGACAGAACCCAGAGAGTCAGAATAGGGCAAACCTTGTCGTCCCCTCTTAGAGTAACATCTTGGGTTCCCCAAGGGTCAATCCTTGGCCCTCTATTTTTCACTTTATTCCTTAACTCTCTACCCAAGACCTGCTCTTGGAGTCTCCTACTTTACGCAGATGATACGGTCTTATTCAGCACCCACACCAACCCTGCTGCTCTCCAAGTAGCCCTCCAAAGGTCTTTAAATGAAGCCTCATCCTGGTTTAGTGACCATAGGCTTGTCCTCAACTATAAAAAAACAAAGTCCATGCTATTTGCCCCTGCCCAAAACAAGTTCAGTAGTCATCCCCTGCTTATCCATAACTCCCAAAATGAGACCCTGGAACAAGTTTCTGCCTTTAAATGCTATGGGGTTACCTTAGACTCTGGGCTAACCTACCACAAACACATCTGCCGGCTTAGCATGGCTGTAAATGTGCGCATTGGTCTGCTCCACCATTACAAGCACTGTCTCTCCCCTGAAGCCCTACAGCTAGCCATCTCCTCCTCCATCCTGTCACTTGTTGATTACGGGATTATTTTCTATGGTACTGCCGACAACACCTCTCTCAACAAAATTAGGGTTTCCCTGAATAAAGCCTGTAGACTTGCCTCAGGATGTGACCGGCTCACACACACCTGTATGCTTTATACCAGCACAAACTTGCTTAATTTCGATGATTACCTAAAATACCAGACTTGTCTCCTTGCCAAGAAAATCATGGCTGGCCTCACCCCCCCAACTCTTGTGGCGATACTCCCTCCCCCATCTGTACCAGACGCACATGTCATTCTGAGAAAACGCCATACCAGGTACTGCACTGTAAAATCTCCATGGGGCAAAGAACCTTCAGGTACCATGCCCCCAGTTGGCTGAATTCACTCCCCAACCAGTCCTCCAGGCTCCTACCCTAGGACTGTTCAAATCTCTCCTCCCTAGCAACATCTTGGATGATGTCACTTGTGACTGTACCTGACCCACACACTACCTAATACTGTGCCACGACAATGGGCCCTCTTGGTCCTGCCTTGATAATGTCAGTTCCTGGCATTAGTCTAACCTGAGCCTCAGACTAGCTGGCAATCACTGGACACACTGTCAGCAGCATCACATAGAAGCAGGACCATTCTGGATGCCCTTCAAGTTGCCTTACTCAGACAGATGATCAGGGGAACCAATGTGGGATGGGGCGGTGTTAGATTTAGTGCTAACAATTGGGGATAGGGTGGGGAAAGCATCTGTGGGGGACAACTTTGGTACAAGTGATCACGGCACCATGTGGTTCATGGTACGCACATCAGCCACCATAAATTGGACCAAGGTGAAGGTGCTTGACTTAAGACGAGCGCACCTTCGCAAGATGGAGGAATATATTTGGCAGGCACTGGAAGGAGTGGGGAATCTTGAGGGAGTGGAGGATATGTGGAACTCAATAAAGGGGGAAGTCATGAGAGCTACAGACCTCTGCATGAAGATGGTGAGCAAAAATAGGAGGAAAAGGAAGCCACTGTGGTTTAACAGGGAAGTGGCAGAATACATCAAAGCTAAGAGGAGAGCCTTCAGGAGGTTTAAAACAATGCAGGGGGTGGGTGAGGATTGGGAAGAATATCAGATAAGGCAGAGGGAGGTGAGACGGGAGGTCAGGTGAGCAAAGGCATGGGCAGAGGAAAACAATGCCAAGGTGGTCAAAAAGGGGGACAAAACCTTTTTTAGGTATATAAGAGAAAGGAGGACAACCAAGAAGGGGATAACCAGACTGAAAAATGGGGCAGGGGAGAGGGTGGTGGGGGACCAGGAAAAGGCTGAGCTGCTGAATAGCTACTTCTGTTCAGCATTCACGAAAGAAGGAGAATGGAAGATGAGTAGCTCGAGGTTGGCAGGCATTGCAGGGGAAGGGGTGGATGTGAGTCACTTTCGGGAAGAAGAGATCTTGAGAGAGATGAAGGACGTTAAGGTGGACAAAGCCATGGGTCTGGATGTGGTGCATCCAATAGTTTTGAGGGAACTGAGGGAGGTTTTGGCTGCTCCCATAATCACCCTATTCAACAACTCCTTAAGGTCAGGGGTGGTACCTAAGGATTGGATACGTGCAGATGTAATACCACTGCACGGGGGGGGAAGAGGTGGGCAACTACAGGCCAGTAAGCTTGACATCTGTGGTTGGCAAGCTCATGGAGAAACTGCTCAAGTACAGAATCGACAAGTACCTGGAGACAAATGGCCTTTGGCATCCAGGGTAGCATGGGTTCACTGAGGGCAGGTCCTGTCAAACAAACTTGATAGAGTTCTTTGGCTGGGTCACAGAGGTGGTGGATCAGGGAGGCTCAGTGGATGTGGCCTACCTTGATTTCAAAAAAGCATTTAACTCAGTGCCACACAAGAGGCTATTGCACAAGATGGGTGCCTGGCACTGTGGGAGGTGGTAATAAAGTGGGCGCAGAGCTGGTTAGAGGGCAGAACCCAGACAGTATTGGTCAATGGGACACCCTCAGAGGAGTCTGTGGTCATCAGTGGGGTTCCCCAAGGGTCAGTGTTAGGCCCTCTACTGTTTAACATCTTTATAGGGGACATTGCAGAGGGTCTGGAAGGGAGGATGAGCCTATTTGTGGATGATGCTAAGATCTGCAATAGAGTGGACACACAGAAGGGGATGGAGATGATGTGCAGAGGTCTGTGGAGGTTGGAGGACTGGTCCAAGGAGTGACAATTGTCATTCAATACTGCAAAGTCAGCCCACACCTAGATTATGGGGTCCAGCTCCGAAGGCCTTACCTCAGGAAGGATGTGGAGAGGGTTGAAAGGGTCCAGAGCAGAGCAACAAAAATGGTGAGGGGGCTAGAACACTTACCATATGAAGGGAGACTAAATGAATTAGGCATGTACTCACTGGAACAGAGGAGGGAGAGGGGTGACATGATCAAGACCTTTAAATACATAAAGGGGATCAACAAGGTGCCTGTGGAGAGCCTTTTCCAGCTAAAGGAGTGACCTAGGGTAAAGGGACATCAGTTCCAACTTAAAGGGGAGCAATTTAGAGGTAATGTTAGGAAGTACGTCTTCATTGAGAGGGTTGGTGGACAACTGGAATGGGCTGCTGGGGAGGTAGTGGGGAGAGGACAGTGGAGGGGTTTAAGAGGGCATGGGAGAAACACAGGAGGTTGGTGGGTCGGGGTGAGGACTACAGTAAAGGCCTAGTGGAAAGCTATGCAAACTGGGCAGACTGGGTGGACCTGGAGGTCCCTTTCTGCCATCACATTCCTATGTTCCTATGTAATTACTTTCTGGAGGGAAACAAGGGCATCCAGTTTGGTTGTAAGCACTTGGGTATCCAAAAAATAGGTAAAGTCTCTGGTGGAAGGGTGTTGAAGCCTCCCTAAGTCCACTAGACTATGTTCAGCCAGCAGATCTCCCAAGGCTATGTGAACCTTTGTGTGAGGTTCCTGCATAGAAAGGCTATGGTCCATGTGATACGTGGACAGCCAGTTCTGAGTACACTATGATTTTTTGTAATATAAAAATGTGTTATGGACTGTGTCTCATGAGAGATGCTGAGACAGCATGAGAGATTACACACACACACCCAGGTTTTAGATACAAGGTGTTACCTGGAAGGCCAGGAGCTAATTACAGACTAGAACAGGCCTTACTCAAGGATCTCCTGTTTATCTAAGTTAAATAAAGCTTTAACTGCTAAGATGGAAATCGATATCCATTTTATGACGTTTAGAGGAGGAAACCAGGTATGGCACATTGGTGCGAAATCATAAATGCTTTGATGTCTGTGTGAGAGAGGATACTGCTCATAGATGAAAGGAAATTTACAGACTTGATTGGAGAAGTCACATGGGGAAAGGAGTTTCTGCTGATGCAACCTTAATTAACTTACATTCTAAAATGATAAAACATCCTGGGTGTATGATTTTTAATAAACAGAGGAGGAACTAGGTGACCTCACACAAAGGGGTTGACAAAGACAGTTTTTTTAAACAGTATTCTGTCTTTCTTCAGAGACACACTTCTATCTACACTCTGATAAAGACACATCTTTGAGCACTTTAAGCAGGTATTCAGAAAGAGAGACAAACCTAAGAACTGAAGTAGGAATTGCACTGTTAAAACCTTGTTCTTTTAAAAGATTGTATGGTTCTTGTGATATATGGTTCTGTATTTTATGTTTTACATACTTTTATCTATTTTAGTAAAAATCTATTTTTAGAGCCTACTTGGTCTGTCTTTGAATTTCATTTTTTAACAAGTGAAGTATATGTGGTTAAAGCTGACACTATGCATAAGCTTGAATGGTGATGCCAAACTGGAAAAAGGTAAGCATAATCTGAGATCTTTATTAGAGTTTATAAGGGTTCATTTTTGTACACCTGGTTAGGTGCCTGTAGGCAAAGATATCTGGCCCCCTGAAGACAGAATTATCTGAGCCTGTGCATTGGGTACGCTAGCAAGAGGTTCACAGTTTGAATCCTGCCAAAACTTGAGACCAAAGGTTGATTCGAACCCACAAAACAGACAGGAGGGTTACCCTGTTTCTGTTAACTGTTCACAAGACTGTGCTCAGAGGTTGGCACTTTGGGAGTAGAGGGCCTGACCTGCTGAGTGGGTTTGTGACAGATTGGTTGGCAGCAGGGGGATAAATTTTGCTATTACAAGCTTTTATTGTTCAATGTGTCAGCCTGAGACCGTCAGCTCACTTGCAAAGAAAGAAGAAGACAGTGATTTATTTTTTAAAAAGGAGACAGAACTATATCACTTGGCGTACAGTCAAGTTCCTACCTATTTTATTTTTTTCTAAAGTGCAAGTCAGAGTAGCCGTAGTTAGAGAGGAAGATGGCTTCCAACTACAGCAGGCACACTGTAGACTTCTTAAAGCAGTTGTGTGGGGACAGAGGAGTCCAATTCGAGGTGAAAGCCAGCAAACAGAACCTCGTAAATGCCCTGATGGTAGCAGATACCCAGAGCAGTGAGTCACAGACATTGACTGAAAAGGACCAAACCTCGAGTGTGGCAGGTCTAGCGGCCACTGCAGTATCCAGATTTGATGAGGAGGGCAACAGGGCCACTGTCAGTGAAGGGCCACAGCAGCTGGGGAAGGTCACCAGTATCCTGGATCCAGAAGTACTCAGGCTGCAAATTGAGTTGCGCAGGATGGAGCTGGAGTTTCAGAGGGAGAGGGAGCGAGAGAAGCGAGAGGCAGACCGTGAACAATGAGAGGCAGACTGTGAGGCAGAGCGAGAACGCCATGAGGCAGAGTGAGAACGCTGAGAGAAAGAGCGAGAACAGAGAGACTTTGACTGTGAGGAGTAGGAGCACTAGAGGCAACATGAACTGGAGAAGCTACGACTCCAACCAGAGGCACCAGAGCAGGTAAGTGGCTTGGGTTTAACTGGGACTGCAGGACTGGGTTACAAATTGAACTCCAAATTGATAGCCAAATTTAAAGAGGGGGAGGCTATGGATGCCTTTTTAAATTGTTTTGAAAACGTTTGTATTCAGGCTAAAATTCCTAGAGAGTTCTGGAGCTTCCAGCTATCCCCGCTACTTACTGGGAAAGCTCAGGATACATTGAGTCAAATGGACAATGAGGACAGTGATGATTACAGAAAACTTAAAGCTACACAGTTAAAAAAATTTGAATTAACTGCTGAATCATACAGAGCTAAATTCCGTAAGCTCAGGAGAAGCCCTGACATGAGCTACGAGGAGCGGGCCATGAAACAATGTCAGTTTTTAAAACGGTGGTGGGAAGGAATTGAGGCAAACTCTGTTGATAAAATTGAAAATGTGATTTTGTTAGAACAGTTTTATTGGGCATGTCCAGCAGAGCTGAAAACCTGGCTGGAGGACCGAGATCCCAAAACAGTGCAAGAGGCTGCTGAACCCTCGGACCGCTATGCCAAGAGCAGACCTGCTGTGAGAGCAAATGGGGCGGGCATGGCAGTGCAGAAAGGGAAAAGCGTGCCTTCAGGGCAGCTAAAACCCTCACTGCCTCCACCAAAACCAGTTAGCCCCAAGTTTCAGAGAAAAGATTTCTCTGAAAAGAGAAGTGAATGTTGGTTATGTAAAGAAACTGGGCATATTGCCAGACAGTGTCCCAAAAGAATGAGCAATAATATGCAGAATGGTACTAGAAAAGAAGTGGGTTGTTTGTGTGTCCCTGGGAGCATGCCAGTGAACATGAGGGAACACATGCACCCAGTCATGGTGAATGGTGTACAGAAGCAAGGGTTAAGGGACACAGGGGCATCCCTGACCTTAGTAAAAGGGGATCTGGTACAGCCTGGCCAGCTTATACCCAACAAATATGTCACTGTACATGACATTGCTGGTGAGGAGAAAACATTGCCCCTCACTAGTGTTTTCCTAGACTGGGGTGAAACAGGGAGAACTGTGCAACAGGTGGCTGTAGCCAAAACCTTAGCAGTGGATGTGATCCTGGGCAACAATCTCAAACAAGGCATGGTGTGTGCAGTTACCTGTAGCCAAGCAGCAAGGGAAAATTGTAGTTTCCTGAACCCCACAGAAGCCACTGTGGAAACCACTGAGAGGCTGGTTCCCCAGTCTGTGTCTCCTGAGATGGAGACTACCGAAAAGGGGGTAGAAATTTCCCCAGTAGCAGGTAACCACACAGCTACAGAGGGTTACTCTGAAGAAGGAGGGGTGACTCATTGTCTGAGGGTTGGGATTGACAGTGATCCTGAGTGCCCTGATGCTAGTGCTAGGGAACCTAGTTTAGCAACTGAAGGGGACCTTTCCCATGCCTTGGGAATGTGTGAGGGGTTTGCAGCTGCTCAGAGAAGTGACCCTAGTTTAAAGAAGCTGAGGGCTTGGGCAGACTCGGATGGCACACAGGGAGGTGACGGCAGACATAAGGTTTATTGGGAAAATGGACTTATGTATACTCAGGCAGTACAGACAGAGAGAGGGGTGCTAAGCAGGCAGCTTGTCGTTCCCCAGGGATATTGTGAGCAGTTCCTCAAGATTGCACATGATATTCCCTTGTCTGGTCATCTGGGAATTATGCGCATGACACAGCAGTTGGCCCAGAATTTCTACTGGCCTAACTTCACCCAGCAGGTGAAGGAGTACTGCAGGTCTTGCCACCGGTGTCAAGAAATAGGGAAGGCGGGTAAGAAAACCCAAGCTGCCCTGATTCCATTGCCCATAGTAGAAGAGCCATTCCAGAGGGTAGGAATGGATATTTTGGGGCCTTTTAATACCCCCAGCTCCTCAGGGAAGAAATTCATCCTGACTGTGGTGGATTATGCCACCTGGTACCCAGAGGCAGTCGCCCTATTCTCACTGAGGACAGACAAAGTGGCAGATGCCTTACTTGGGATTTTCTCCCATGTTGGGTATCCACAGGAGGTTATCACCGATCGAGGGGGTTCCTTCATGTCGGACCTGATGAAATGTTCATGGGAGAAGTGTGGGGTGGTGCAGAGATGCACGGCACCATATCACGCACAGGCCAATGGGCTTGTGGAAAGATTCAATGGTACCCTGAAGTCAATGCTCGGGGTGTTTGCTGCACAGCATGGGAAGGACTGGGAGAAATACCTTCTCCAACTGTTGTTTGCATACAGGGAGGTGCCCCAAGAGTCGACAGGATTTTCCCCCTTCAAACTCTTATATGGACACCAGGTACGTGGGGCCCTAGACTTGATCCGGGAGGACTAGGAAGGCAAGCACACCACCCAGGGAACTCCCATTGTGGAATACTTCCTTAAGTTTAGGGAAAGGCTGAAGGAGCTTATGGGGACAGACCAGAGCAACCTGGCAGCTGCCCAACAGAAACAAAAAGTGTGGTACGACCACAGAGCCAGAGCTCGCTCATACATGGTGGGTCAGGAAGTCATGGTCCTTATTCTGGTCCAGAAAGACAAGCTGCAGGCTGAGTGGGAAGGACCGTACAAAGTGGTTAGGAAGGTAAATGATGTGAACTACATTATAGAGTTACCTGACCGAAGACAGACAGAAAAGATGTACCATGTCAACATGATGAAGCCATATGAAAATAGGGCTGACATGGTGTTTGCAGTGTGTAGTCCTGGGGAAGGGACGGACAAAGGAAACCCCCTTCTGGACTTGCTGGAAGAAAGTAAGTGGGAGTCCTCTGTGGAGGCAGTAAAATTATCTCCCCAGCTGGCCCCGGACCAGATCCAGAAGTCAGGGAGGTTTTAGCAAACTTTGCCCCATTGTTTAGCACAAGCCTGGACTAACCCCCTTAGCAATGCACAATGTGGAGACAGGGACACAGACGCCCATATGGCAGACAGCATATCGGGTGTCAGAGGCTGTCCAAAAGGACATTAGGAGGGAAGTGGAGGAGATGTTGGATTTAGGGGTAATCCAGAGATCCCACAGCCCCTGGGCCTCACATGTAGTCCTTGTGCCCAAGTCAGATGGCTCTACTCATTTCTGTGTGGACTATCATGGACTGAATGCAGTCACGAAGTCAGATGAACTCCTGGACAAATTGGGAGGGGCAACCTACCCTACGACCATTGACCTGACCAAGGGGTATTGGCAGGTGGAGTTAACAGACAGAGCTAGGGAGAGGTCGGTCTTCATCACTCCGATAGGCTTATTTGAATTTAAAGTAATGCCTTTCGGAATGAAGAATGCCCCGGCCACTTTCCAGAGGTTGGTGAACCAGGTGTTAAATGGTACTGAGGAGTACGCCGTTGCGTACCTGGATGACATTGCGCCCCAGACAGCAGGATCCCATTGTAAGTGCTCCCTCCTGGAGTGAATAACCACGGGTGCTAGGAGGTACATCACCTCCAATTGCAGCACCCTTTGTGAGGGGATAGCCCGTTGATACACTGCGCTCATCGACTGCTCCACCCACCCACCCTGACTCGGCATTTCCTTTATAGGCAATGTCAAGTGACATCACATCCTGTTGCTCTTTTAACTAAGTCCCCACTTCTCAGCCACTAGAGGAACCCACAGACCCTACCTCAGGTACAGTCAAACAAACCTCTACCCCCAAACCTCCTGGGTCCTTCTGTCAGCCTGTGCCACTTTGCTCCTCCACTACTTCTGCTTACTTCGAATCTCTGGCCACATCGATCCACCTCTACCTACTTCTAATCCCTGTCTACATCTCCCCCAGCCCCCACCCCATAGTTCACCGTACATCCTGACCCCCAGCCTCACCTTCTAGCCTGCACCCTGTGACCATTAGGAGTCACTATTTCTCACCCTGTTTCTGGCCCCAACCCAGCGTGCCTCAAGCCCCAGAATGCCCAGAGTTCAGTTCCCACCCTGGTCCCTTCTCCAGCTGCCCTGGCTGAGACTTGAACCTGGTACCCTCTGTACCAGAGTCCGGGACACTACCACTAAGCCAAAGTGGTATCTACACTTGCTGAACAGCACTCAAAATACTTCTACCTTTCTGCCCTGCTGCTACGGCAAGCACCATGTCAACCCACCTCCTCCTAATATACCTCCCCCTCATACTTACTCTGGTACCTATAACCCAGCAACCAGGCAGCCCACCCAGTACACCGGCCCTAGCATCAATTCCCCCGGACATTATAAGATCCCACCCTACAATAACCATGTGCCCCTACCCACAGCACCCATTCCCAGGTTACCTCCCCTCCGCCTACCCTGGCACCCACTGGCGGCTAATCACCCCTGCCCTCCCGACCGTGCTGACCCTACTCATCCCCTGCTCCCTGATGGCCTCACCCCCACCCCGAATACCCACCGAAAGCTCGCTAAACTCCACCCCCAGCTAGAGCCATGATCCTCCTACTACTCCTCACAGGCAATATATATCCCAACCCAAGCCCCACCCAGACTAGCCCCACAACTGGGACCGCCAGTCTCCATATAGCCTCCATGAATATATGCAGCATACTCAAAAAAATTGATTCCCTCCAATGCTGGGTCATGCTGCATAAACCAGATGTCATAGCATTGGTAGAAACTTGGCTGTCAAAATCCACCCCCGACCACTTTGTCTCACTACCAGGATACACCCTATACCGAGAGGATCGTGTTGGCAAACGTGGGGGAGGCTGTGCTATCTATACCAGGGACTCACTTACGGGACTAGCACTCCCTGCCCCGGTTCTTGTAAACGGGCTCAGGCCCTCACCCTTAAACTTACACCTGACCCCACCAGGGGCCCCCTATATCTCACTACAGCATACATTCCGCCAAAGCACCAAAATCCGGCAATGTTATCCTTAACCGATTATCTTGCTACCCTCCAACACAAGGTTGATCACATCCTTGTGGGGACCAAAACGTGAACTGGCTCAGTGCCTCCTCTTCCACCACCCGAGATACTTTCACAGCTATGGATCTGACGCAACTCATTTTCCAACCCACAAGAGTACACTCCAAGAGAGGTACCAGTACCCTTCTAGATGTAATCATCACAAACCGTCCCCCAAAAAATCTAAGATATCCAGGTCTTCCCAGACTCACTTAGTGATCATTCCCCGATCCTATTTCGCTGGACGACCCCCACACCCCAACTTAAAGCCCAACCCACACTCTGCAGGCGCCTCAGACCTGGTGGGCTAAAAAGTCTCAAATGACTTCTTGCCCAGATAAACTGGACACCCATACAGCATGCTCCTAACATAGACACTGCTCTCACCTTCTTTTCACAGACTTTCAACAAAGCCTGTGACCTCTACGCACCCCTTACCAGAACACGTACCAAAAAGCTCAGTGCACCCTGGGTTACCCCTGCCCTACGTCAACTGCTCAAGCACAGAGATAACCTATGGCACCTTGCCACTGAAACAGGCCGGGTAGCTGACAGACAGGCTTATAATGCAGCACAGAACAAGTGCACCTGGGTTATCCATAAAGCAAAGGCCGACCATTACCAGGCCACGCTCACCTCCTCCTGGGGGTGTGCGCAAACCTTCTGGAACAACGTTAAACAATTGAATGGGAGTGCCCGCGCCCCCCCCTTCCAGCCCAGATTACCATGGACAGCTCTACCTCGACTGACCTGGCCTGCATAGCCAAATTCCTAAACACTATCTTCACGGACCTTAGCTCGGTCCTCCCCAGTAATTTCTTCGACCCTCCCGACCGGCCCCTGTCATCCAACGCCCTTGTTTCCACCTACGCAGGGTAACTGACCTGGAAGCCAGACCGCACCTGCTCAAAGCTTTAAAGACAAATAGTCCTGGCAGCGACTCCCTGGACCCCAGCATTCTCCATCGGGTGCTGGACCAGGTACTTGCTCCACTCACCACCCTACTCAACAAATTCCTCTGCCTGGGGCAATTCCCAACTGCATGGAAAATGGCCATAGTTACGCCCATCCTCAAAGGCGGTGACAGGTCTAATGCAGGGAACTACAGACCTATCTCCATCCTCCCAGCCCTCTCCAAAGCCCTTGAAAAGCTGGTGGCCTCTCAAATCACTGAGTACCTAACCAAGTACAACATCCTCTGCTCAGAACAGCACGGTTTCCGGGCAGGGCACAGTACCGGAATGGCTCTAATTGAGTTTTCAAACTTCATACACTCCTCCCTGGATGCCGGTGCCCTAGCCGGTGCAGTGTTTGTAGATCTCTCAAAGGCTTTCAACACTGTCTCCCAACCCCTCCTGCTGGAAGCCCTCTCCCATGCTGGCCTATCTACTGGGCCGATCTCTTGATGCACTAGCTACCTATCTGACCGCCTTCAACGTGTCAAAATCAACGAGACACTTTCCACAACCTGTCCCATTCGCTCAGGTGTACCCCAGGGCTCCATCCTGGGACCACTACTCTTCTCAATCTACCTAAACACCCTACCCAGGGCATGCACTGGTAGAATTCTGTTGTATGCAGATGATGCCATCCTCTTTGCCACCCACCGCAACCCCAACGCCCTTCAGGACACCCTACAACTTGCCTTCAATGATGCAGAAACCTGGTTCAAAGAGCACAGACTTGTCATCAATCTCAAAAAAAAACAAATCAGTGCTCTTTGCCCACCCTCAAAACAAAGCCAGTAACTTCCCACTACACATCCTCCCCAGCTCCAAGCAACCCCTTGAACTAGTCCGTTCGTACAAGTACTTTGGGATCAGCTTCAACACAGCCCTCTCCTTCCACACCCATATTGATGCACTTGCCTCTGCTACTAATGTGCGGCTAGGTATCCTCTACCGCTATAAAAACTGTCTCCCCCCGTTACCTCCGACTAGCAGTTACATCCTTGATACTGTCCCTGGTGGACTACGGCCTACCTGTATGTGGTGTGGCTGACTCAACCGCCCTCAATAAAATCTGCGTTGTCCTGAATAAGGCATGTAGGCTTATTGCAGGGGCCCCCAGGCTCACTCACACATGTCAGTTATATGACTTGGCAAGGCTGCTAAATCTGGACGAACGACTTTAATACCAAACCAGCCTCATTACAAAACCTTCTCGGGCTATCCCCCCCGGGCTGACAGCCTCTATCCGCCAAGCCCAACCCTTGGTTAATACCAGAACCTCCTGCAAGATCACCCTTCTGATCCCTAGAATCAGGACAAGACATGGACAGAGATCTTTCTGTTATAGAGCCCCAGCCTGGTTTAACGCACTCCCACCAGCCATCTCTGACACCACTACTATCTCCACCTTCAAAACTGCACTGCAGAATCAGCTATTTAATGCACCTAATTGCACCTGTCACTAATTGTGACTTAGTCCACCACATACTGACAAAGCTCGCATGAGCGGCACCACTGTAACTAGAATAGTTCCCTCGCTCTACAAATATTTGTAAATATACATGGTTGTCAATATAAATTATTGTCATTTTATTACAATTTGAAACTCTGTGATGTAACAATGAGCCTGTAATGTAATGTATTTGTCCTCAATGTGATGTAACAATGAGCCTTTAATGTAATGTATTTGTCCTCAATGTGACAAGGTACCTTTGGAAATGAGCCTCTGGCTCAAAGGTTGTAAACTGATGTTCAAATAAATAAATAAATAAAATCTTTAGTACCAGCTGGGAGGAACACCTATGCCACCTTAGGGAAGTGTTGGGCAGGATACAGAGGGCCAGGCTCACTGTCAAAGCCAGGAAGTGCCAGGTGACAATGGGAGAAGTGGCATACCTCGGGCATATGGTAGGCCAGGGACAGCTTCTTCCTAACCATATAAAAATAGAGGTAATCCAGGCATGGCCCAGACCAGAAACGCGAAGCAGGTCAGGAGTTTTCTAGGCACAGCAGGGTACTGCAGAAAATTTGTACCCAATTACAGTGCCCTGGCTGCTCCACTATCTGACCTGACAAAGAAAAGGATGCCCAAGAAAATTACCTGGGACCCAACCTGTGAGGAAGCCTTTTCCAAACTAAAAGAGGCACTGTGCAGTGCTCCTGTTTTGACAAGTCCTGACTTTAGCAAACCCTTTATAGTTCAGACTGATACCTCAGACGTGGGTATTGGGGCAGTACTGAGCCAGACATCCAGCCAAGGAAAAGATCACCCAATATCATACCTGAGTAAAAAGTTACTTCCCAGGGAGCAGGCATACTCCACTGTGGAAAAAGAATGTCTTGCCATAGTGTGGGCCCTAAAGAAGCTGGAGCCATACTTATATGGGCAGCAATTTGTGGTACAGACTGACCACAACCCCCTGGTTTGGCTGACGCAGATGGGAAAGAACAATGGTAGATTGTTAAGATGGAGTCTTGCTTTGCAAGGGTATGGTATGACAATCGTACATAGAACTGGAGCCAGAAACCAGAACTCAGATGGTCTGTCTCGCGTGTATGAGGAGTGAACTGATTTGGGAGACTTATCCCATGCCGGGGATACAGCCCCCAAATTCAGTCTAGGTGGGGAGGATTGTGACATGTGGACAGCCAGTTCTGCGTACACTATGATTTTTTGTAATATAAAAATGTGTTATGGACTCTATCTTATGAGAGATGCTGAGACAGCATGAGAGATGACACACACACACACACACCCAGGTTTTAGATACAAGATGTTACCTGGAAGGCCAGGAGCTAATTGCAGACTAGAACAGGCCTTAATCAAGGATCTTCTGTTTATCTAAGTTAAATATAGCTTTAACTGCTAAGAGGGAAATCAATATCCATTTTATGATGTTTAGAGGAGGAAACCAGGTATGGCACACTGGTGTGAAATCATAAATGCTTTGATGTCCATGTGAGAGAGGATACTGCTCATAGATGAAAGGAAATTTACAGACTCTATTGGGGGAAGTCACATGGGGAAAGGAGTTTCTGCTGATGTAACCTTAATTAACTTACCTTCTAAAATGATAAAACATCCTGGGTGTATGATTTTTAATAAACAGAGGAGGAGCTAGGTGACCTCACACAAAGGGTTGGCAAAGACAATTTTTTTAAACAGTGTTCTGTTTTCCTTCAGAGGCACACTTCTATCTACATTCTGATAAAGACACATCTTTAGGCACTTTAAGCAGGTATTCAGAAAGAGAGACAAATCTAAGTACTGTAGTAAGAATTGCACTGTTAAAACCTTGTTCATTTAACAGATTGTACGGTTCTTGTGATATATGGTTCCATATTTTATGTTTTACATACTTTTATCTATTTTAGTAAAGCTCTATTTTTAGAAAAGGTAAGAGTAATCTGAGGTCTTTATTAGAGTTTTTAAGGGTTTATTTTTGTACACCTGGTTAGGTGCCTGTAGGCAAAGATATCTGGACCCCCGAAGACAGAATTATCTGAGCCTGTGCATTGGGTACGATAGCAAGAGGTTCACAGTTTGAATCCCTTCAAGACTTGCAACCAAAGGTTGATTCGAACCCACAAAACAGACAGGAGGGTTACCCTGCTTCTGTTAACTGTTTACAAGACTGTGCTCAGAGGTTGGCACTTTGGGAGTAGAGGGCCTGACCTGCTGAGTGGGTTTGTGACACTCCAGACATGGTTCCATTGTTATGTTGAAATCCTCATCATGGAGGATGGGAATAAAACCAGAGGACATGGGGGAGATCTCATGGTTGATTCTGTGGAAAATCTGTGGGTCATCTTTATTCAGACAATAAACATTTGCCACAAATGGGGGCCTTGTGAAGTGGTCAACTCTGTCAATAGCCATCACCCTTCATTATCTGATTTAGAGCATGTAATGGTCTGCCCCAGCACTTTGTACATGAGAACAGAGCCTCCACCCTTCTTGCCAGCTGTGGCACTGTGGGCCTCAACCCCTACCATTCCTGTTGGAGTTTAACAGCTTCCTGTCCAGAGAGGAGAGTTTCTTGGGGAAGGACAACTTGAGAACAGAGTCTTTTCCAGTGAGCCAGAACTTTTTTCTTTTTATTGGGGAGTTCAAGTCCCTGACGTTCCAGTTCAGGGCTCAAATCTCAGCCATTGGGTATGTATAATGAGGTCCCCCATGGAACCTCAAAGTTGAGGAGGTCCGCCTACCAATTGCATGTTGCTTGGATTATTACCTCATTTGGTTGAACATCAACAGTGCACACTATGAATCTGGGTCCAGCTGCTCCCTCAGGCCACCTTCCCTGGTATAATAACACATAACAGTCTTCCAAAACATGTACCACTGTGACACAAAACAATTACTTTTTCACCCAGTTGGGGCTGAACTGACCCTCGCAACATTCTCCCTCCCCATAATGCAATATCCCACAGCTTCCTTCCCATACCAGTATCCCATCCTGTGATTCTGTCCCTTGACTGTCAAATGCACAGGGCTACCAAATCCCAAGTGCAGACCAAAGCAGAGAGGTACAAGGCAGAGAACAAAAAACAAGCCCAGGAAACACTCTACCCCACAATGCACAACACTCCAGTGTGTGCTCACTGAGGAGAGATAGGGTAACAGGAGGAGTCCATTTAACAGGGCAGGCATCCAAGGTGAAATCCAT
Organism: Neoceratodus forsteri; assembly: GCA_016271365.2. Classification (NCBI taxonomy): domain Eukaryota; kingdom Metazoa; phylum Chordata; order Ceratodontiformes; family Ceratodontidae; genus Neoceratodus; species Neoceratodus forsteri. The sequence goes on along the minus strand of CM057452.1, from coordinate 884,369,356 downwards.
AGCTCCTAATGTTGTATGAGTCAGCCCACTGGAAGGTAAAGGCATCCCCACCACAATGGTCAGCAGTACACCTCCAGAAGGACAAGGTTCTATTTCCTTGACCATTTCAGGTTTAGTTAAGGTATAGGACATACCAAATCTCCATCAGCAAAAAATGGAAAAGGTTCCTTTGCCACCCCCTACCCACCCCATGTTCAAGATGCCAAGTAAATCTTCCCTCCCTATCTTCCTTAACACCGTATTCCATAGAATGGTCAAGGCTTCAGATTTTTTTTTGCTATGATCACCCCTATTCTTCCAGAATCTAAAGAGTATACATTAAACCTCATATAGACGTGCATCGACCTTGAAGCCAATAGACCTGGGAAGGAAAGAGTTAGAGAGGAGGAAAAAAGCATGTTAAAAATGTTATTCAGCCTTAAAATGGCCCTGTTTCAAGTTTGGCTGTTGTAGAACTTAGTTTCTGAAATTTGAGCGTATTGCCTGGATTGTCACCTGTCCCTTCCATCCTTGCAAGGCTGGGTACCACCTGTATGTTTAATTCCCTTACTATCTCTGTGAGGATATCTGTTGTAAGCACTCAAAAACTGTTTGTATTCACCTGTCCCTTCCATCCTTGTGAGGATGGCTTCTACCTGTATATTTAAATTCCCTGACTATCCCTGTGAGGATATCTGTTGTAAGCATTCAATAGCTGTTTGTATTCCATCATTGTTTTGTTTGTCGACTGTATCTTGTACCCTCCCGGGTCATGCTTCAAAATAGGCAGGTTATTGCCTAATGTACCTACCAAGTCAACAAAAACTAATAAATAAAATAAAATAAATAAATAAATATGTAATTGTAGTAGTAAAAACCTTTTTTCATTTAGAATGAATTGGAAAACTCATCTGAGACAAGCTCATTCTCAGTGAGGTCATATGATCAAGTATACGGCGGTTGAGACTTGTGTTACCTCTTTAAGCAGGGACTGTCTTAATTGATGTGTAGTTCCGATAGGTCCAGAGTTGCCTAGGCTGCCATGGCCACATAAATGAAGAAGCCCATGCCTGTGGGAATTCAGAGTGCATCTTTTATGGAAGATTTTGGACTGGAGGAGCCAGTGCTTCACCAAGTTCTGTGGCTGGGGCCCGTAAATCAATGATCCGTCCAACGCAAGAGTCATCAGGGGCTATGGAAACCCTGAGTGGATGCTGAGTAACTATGGCAACCCCTCTTTTCATCCCCAGATGCAAAACCTCTATGTGTACACGTGCTTTCTCCTACTTGGCACCCAAGACCTGGAACGCTGTCCCACAATCTATTCATCAAGCCCCCATCCATGCCCACTTTAAGAAACTCCACCGCCGACATCTACTGGCTTCTAACCCCTGTACATGCTTCCAGCCACCATAGCCCACTCCACATACCTCTACCTTCTACCCTTCTTACCTTCCCTCTCCTACCCTCTCTCCCCCTGTCTTCTACCTCTCATCTCTCCTATCTTAAAACCTCACGTCACTTGATGGCACTTGCTATTTACTTTGAACCTGTTAGCGCTAACATTGTATATATGTTCTGGGTAGCTGTACTGTTCTAGCTGCAACTGGCAATATTTGTTGAATGCTTTAAAACAATCTACTTGTCTAATACTGTTTGTATTGCTATTGTCCTATTGTCTACCTCTCCCTTGTGCTGCGTCACATTGTACTGCTCATGTATTTTCACTTGTATACTCCCGGGTCGTGCCTGAAAATAGGCATCTCTATGTCTAGTGCACCCACCCGATTATCAAAAGCAAATAAAATAAAAAAATAAAATAAAATAAGAACATGACCTCTGTCCAGGATTTAGGCCATGATGAAGATTCAGGACCAGTGGTCTGAGGAGACTGTTTGTTGGGAAGAATCTGCTCGTCATCCAGGGGGGTTTGCATCAGTGGGGCACATCTGTTGTCCATCAGAGGTGAGCTACAGTCTGATGATGGTGGGGTTTCTCTGTCAGGGCTGTGGCTCCTCCTTCTTCTGGACTGAGAGGCGTGGTCCTGTCAGCAGTCATAGGCATTTTTAGACTTTCTGCCCTTACATTTCTTTGAGGAGGAGATCCATGGGTCCAAGTCAGCTGGGAAGTATTGCTGTTGTAGTCTGCACTGCCCCCTTGGTGATTGAGGTGCTATGTCAGTGGGTGCTGAGGAGTCCATGTCTGGGTCATAGGGACCTGCTACAGTGGGGTGATTATTGTACTTAGTTTTGTTTGAGGCCACACTCTGGCAATGTAATCCTCAGCAGCCTCAGGGGAGTTGAACTGCTGCACAACTGCGTTGTTGGTAACTCTGAGCACCGCAAGATACCTCAGACTGTAAGACACCCCCAAGTCCATAACAGCTTGTTGGGCTGGTGTGTATGCTTTCTGCCATGCTGATAGCTGTTTAGAGAAGTCAGGAAATATTTTAATTATGTGTCCATGCCATGTGAGCTGATCTTTCTGCCTAACCCAGGCCATGATTTGCTCCTTGTCCATGAACTGGAGAAAACATGTGAGACTCAGTCTGGGCCGAGCATTTGGCTTTTTGGTGGGCAAATGAGCGATGAGACCAATCAATCTCCAGATTACCTAGGCATTGTTACCCCAGGATTTCAGGTGATGCTTTCTGTAGGAACCTAGTCACATCAGTTCCCTCACATTTTTCTGGAAATTTGACCAGTTGGAGATTGTTACATCTCCCTCTATTTTCAAGGTCTTCAACCTTGTCACAGAGGAGATGGAGGGCCTGATCCTGCTCCCTGATGTGGGCTGTGAGGAGGTCCATTTTGTCTTGTGTGGCAGCCACCCATTGCTCCACTACATTGACCCTTTGAGAAATTTGTAGGAGGTCGACGTTTGTTTGTTTTGTATGAACTTTCAAATGCAGGAACCATGTTAGAAGTTGTTTAAACATGCCCTTGATTTCAGCAAGGGCCATTGGAGTAGAGTGAGTGCCACAAGTTGCTATTTTCCCGCTCTCCAGATCGAAGGACTTCTGAGGTAAAGAGAAATCTTCACCTTGCTAGTGGTGCTGATCTGCTGCACCAGTTCACACTAGGAGCACACCGATAGAAGGAGGGAGCACTGCCCCATCGAACTGAGTTTGCTGACATAAGGTAGGTACATAATTGGAAATAGATTATGAAGGATATTTAAAAGGGGTTCTTGGAGCAGAAAGATTAAGTAGCCATCTTGTAGGTAGCTTGGCCACACCCTCCCAATTTTCAATATTTTGACCCCAAATTTTCAACACAGCCCTTTTTTAACCCCACATTATGAACCTCACAGCTGTTATTTTTCAAATCCTGCCCAAAATGTGTTTTCGTGCTTGTGCCACATGTAACCCCCCTGCAAATGGGGTTCCCAAAAAGTCTTCCAGGAGCTTGCTTGAATGCTCCAAGCCTGAATGGTATTTGGCATTTAAGCCATTTATCTGTGAGTGCTTTTAGAGCCTCTGGTACTGTCTCTTTAAGAGCTGTCTGCTTGCAGACATAATTAGTTTCTATGGGGAGACTGTGTGTTTCCCTGCTTGAGTTCCACTCCAGCTGTTGTCAAATCACTCCGTTTCTGCCGTCGCTAAGTGGGCAGAGTGAGCACTTTTCAAAGATGTAACTATTTGCCGGAAGTCATTTAGAGTAATAATGAGAATACAGTTTATCTAACCTGCTTTCCTTTGCAGTCTGAACTATGTTTGCCTAGCCCTCCATTCTGGTTTTGAACTGCTGAACTGGACCAATCAGTGTGGGGGGACCTTTGAAATGGAGCCTGCTGCTGGCAAATCAGAACTTGGACTCTCATTGTGGAGCCAGCCACCTATGTACTGTATGGCCAGTGACTCTGGGAAATGTAGTTTTGACCTTGGCGCCTTTTTCCACCAACATGGGGAGTTTATTGTGAGTGACAGCCAGACCAGCCAACAGAATAGTGTGGAGCTAAAGGAAATGCACTGCTCTGGGACTGGAGAGATTAGATCAGTTTTGGCAGTGAAGAGACAAGGAGCTGTGTGCTTCTGCAGTGTGTAGTTTTAGCGCGTGAAGCGCGTGTAAGGCCCTGAGTTTCGGTCTGCAGCCTGTGCAAGTGCCCGTTCGGACTGAATCTGACCTGTGTGGAGAATCAAGAAGATCTGAAGAGTAGAAATCAGACTCACCCTGTAGAAGACTGGAGAAATTGCTGAATCACGCTCGGTCTGTCAGGAACTGAAGCTGCTGTGTGTTCTCCCGGGTATCGTGCAGTAATTGTGGTCGGGATCGAGAAGCAGCCTGCCTGGTATAGTACTTTCCTGTTACATATAAATGTGTGTAATGCTTGTGGGGAATTGCGTTTCAAATCCCCTGTACAGTGAATTGTGTGCATGAAGCTGGAAGTAAACCCCAGTTTAATCCAAACTACATCTATTTGCTCTAAACTGCAGTGGGGTCCAGTCACAAGGACCTTGTCCACATGGTCTGCTCCTCCTGGCAATCCCAAGCAATCTGCCTTCCATCTAGTTTTCAGCATTGAGTTAGCGAGTACAAGCAGGGTAGCTCTCTGCCATCTGTTTAGCAAATTGTAAGTGTGTCATCTAATTGTTGCTGTTTCATTTCTTCACAAACTGAGCCATCCGGCTCCGGATTACAATTGTGTATTGTGCAAGTATTTTTTCCATCACAGGGCCCCAACCAGCTGCACTGATCCTGGCTAGCCCCCCCCCATCCTGGGTACCCAGTGAAAGTGACAATTTGGGACTCTGAATACGTGCACAGTACAGTGATTATTAATGTGGCTAACCTAATTAACCTGATTTCCCCCTGTCCTTGTTATATCCCCCTAAATAAATCAGATCTGTTTGTTTCAGCAAAGTTATATTGCTGAGGTATTCATTTATGTTAAAGTATTGTACTGTGGCTTTTGCACTGTATCATCTTGTTTTACAGGGGGTCCCCAGAGTCCAGTCGACAGAGCCAGTCCTGGGGCTAAGTGTACATTGTGAAGATATTCCTGATGCATTGTGTGGGCCACTAGTGGGAAGGAAAAGGGGGTTACAGTGTCCCAGAGGGCTGTGACCAAGTCAGAATAGACAGTACCAGCCCTGATCTCTGGGTGGAGGCACCCGCCATTGGACCTAGGCCCCTCAACCTGTCAGTAGTCAGTCAGGCAGGGGTAGTAGCCCTTGGGATAGCGCCACCTGGGGGTTACACACAAAATTACATTTCATCCAGGATATCAGAAATAATGCCTGTCATGCTCAGAAGGTGGGGTACTAAAAGAACTGTATTAAAAATGTGGGGTTAAAATCTCCAAAAACAACTGCGTTATTAATAAAAGTTGAGTTCAGGGCCACTTATTGGCCCAGTGGGTAGTATGTTGTGTTCTGTGCCAGTGACATGAGTTTTGGGACCAGCTCAGGAATTTGGCTAGATGGTACTAAGAGGGGGATAGTGCTGCCATATGGCACCTTTCCTAGCTTGGGAGGGACTGAACAGTGTTCTGCCACACAGACAACTCCTTGCAGTGGGCTGGGGAGCCTTCCCTCACAAAGGGTTGATGTGCATGTCCAGCTCTTGTGAGGCTATACACTACATGGGGAAATGTTTCTGCTTCCAGCGCTGACATATGGTGTCTCCACCTTTGCTAATGCCCATAAGACTGCTCTCCATAAATGGGATGTCGCATATAACAACATATGTCGGTATGCCTCCTCTTCACATTGCCTCAAGCACCACTGCACACTGTATAACGAACTGGGCTGGCTCTCCCCTTCTGCCTACCGACTTTACTCCCTAGGGGCCCTCACAGACTCTGTAATCCATAACCAAACACCCTGCTCCCTTGCAGCTCTACTTGTTCCACTGACACCTGCCCGCGGACTACGCTCGGCAAATACATTTCTACTTACCATACCCAGGTGTCTTACTTCTAAAGGCTCTGGAGCTTTTCACTGCACCGCTCCGGCCACCTGGAACTCTCCCTCCCTCCCTCCTGCCCTAAGACAGGCAAACTCCCACCCAATATTCAAAAAATAACTATATCGCCACCTATCCCGGGACCCTTGCACATGCTTTGATCCCACTTGAGGCCTCACAGCTAGCCACACTACCTCGCCCAGGACACTGCTGCACTTCTGAACAAGCTTTGCCTTAATTTGCCTTAATAGCTGCCACTTAGCCCAGTCTCAGTTGTTTTTTTTTGTACTACTGTCACCTTGTGTCATCTCTGCCTAGCCATATGTATAATCTCAAGTACTGTCTGAATTTATCTGTATTCTTACCTACATGTACTATATACTATGTAATTGTATAATCTCATCTCTTTTTATGTATGTATTCTCCCGGGTCGTGCCTGAAAATAGTCAACTTTTGACTAGTGCACCTAACCTGGTTAACAAAAACTAAATGTGGGGAGAGATGATAAGATGGGAAAAATAACAGCTGGCAGAATGGCACTCCAGTTGCTGCAGGCCCCGCACCACCGACAGGTCAGCTATTTTCATCAGCCACTCAGCCCCTAAGGTCTTTGTTACTCTCCACATATTATCCCCTGTCACCCATGGAGGGCCAGAAGGAGGAGGGCTGTCTGGCTCTGCTGGTGGTGAGGAGGTGTGCATCATCTGGTGGCTCATACTGCCCTGCAGGTGGTTGATTAGTAGAGCAACATGGTCCCTGACCCTGGACAGGACAGCGATCCCAGAGATTCTGAATCCCCCCATGCTGGTCACCCAGCAACCTGAGTCTGTTCCCAAATCTTAGTCACTGGTGTGGTACCGGTATCCCCTCAGCTACCCAACCTACTTTTTCATAAAAAATTATAAAACCTCTGCAAGCCCTTTCTGCTCAACTTAGCAGATAATTACTTTTATTCCTCATACAAACCCATTACCCCCTTTATGTTAACAGGTATAATAGGACATCAACCAAGCTGTGACAGGACACTGGCCCTAGTGTGGTATAATAATGACCACATGTTTCAGCTAAGTATTGTTTTATATTTAGCCTACCTTCTTGTCCTAGTTAGTTTCTAAAGAGCTGCAGATCCTTTGTGACCCCATTGTTATTCTTATTTTACAGATAATTCTAGATGCTCTCTCAAGACCCAGGTAAGATATCTCGTATTATCTATTCTAGGATGGTAATCATTAACAGTGCAACTTCAAGTATTAGAACAGTGTTGGCTTCCATGTGTTAGCTGATTGCTGATACAGGGCTTAAAATATCTCCACTATTCTGTTTATTTCATTTTATGCATGTCCCTTCATGAATGAGGATGCAATTCCACTATCACAAAAAGAAGAGGAACTAATTGCATGGACCAATGGTCTTTCTCTGCCAGTATGGTCTATGTTCCACGGCCCGGTGGTGCTGAGGGTTGAGGCGCTGGACACCACACCTCGCACCACGCTGGCGACCAGGGTTCGGACGCAAGCCCGGGTTGTCAGGGGTTGGCAGGGGAAGGACAGGATTGAGTATCTGGAGGATTGCTCTCCTATCCTGGGGAAGGATGTGGGCTTTCACCACTCTGCAGCGGCCCTTGGTGATGACCGGAGGCACTACTAGAGTCAGCGCAGCAAGGGGGGGTGCAGTGGACATCAGTACGTTGGTGCTCCGACGTCATTGCATGCCTGTACTCCGGGAACAAAGCTAGGAGGAAGGGAATCGATAAATTCTTTTTTGATATTATTCTATCTTGACCTCTTCTTTCTTTATATGTTGAGTATGTATAGGATATAGGATAGTGTCTATAAATAAGTTAATTTAAATAAATTAATATTAACTTAAAAAGTGTGTGTGATTTAGCTCAATTAGAGGGTGTAGAGTCCAGTCTATTTATGGTATGTGTTAACTTATTTATAGGAACTATCCTATGTCATCAGGTCTGTAATTAATTGGGTGGTAAAACCAATTTTAACACTGTCACTTTAAATGCTTTGCACTATAAAAAGAGTAACCACTAGTGGTGAGGATCACCTAGAATAATAGCAGAGGTTTGGTTGCTTGAAACGTTGGTTGACTTTGGGGAAGGGATCTTGTATTGAGATTCCAATAAGCTTTTTCAACACTGAAGGAAGTGTAAATGACTTTTTACTGGTGCAGTTACATGGTGCCTGGCTTATACTGGCTTTTTGGACATTGTGGGTTTTCAACAGCTGGTGAGTGCAGGTATACTTGTATGTCCCTGGGTGCAGTGAATTTTCTTGCAGAGCTGTTGGGAGCCAGCAATTTGCTCTCCCGTCACCTTATGTCTGGACTGCCATTTCTGGTGTTATGCTGAGGTCGGAGCAGAAACCACTGTGGCTATGGCTTGAGGCAAGTGGGAACTGGCTCCCTCCTCCCTTGGTTGCCTGCTTGAACCTCGGAGAGCTTCCTGGGGTGGTACATAGTTATTTGTGGCCCCCTCCCACTTTGGCCATGCAGTCAGTGTGATCTAGCAGGGCCATCACTGCTGCAAGAACAGGAGGGTTTCTCTCTGTCAGGGCCATAAGACCAGCAGCAACCTCCATATGCCTTCACTTTGCTTTGCAGGGGGCCGCAGTTTACTCCAAACTAGGGGAGTTTATAGGGCTTCTCATTTTAGAAACTTTATAAAAAAAACATGAACAGGTAGATTCCAGCTAAAGCCTCTCCTCTGCTATTATTAAAAAATCAGGATGGTGGCTAGCATGTGGCACAGCTCGGCCAAGTGGAGGAAGCACCACATGGTGGGCATCACCCTTGGCCATTGCTGACCACACAGCAGGTCAAGTTTGTGAACACAGGGTCAGAGAAGTCACTTCAGTGGTAGGTTGGGGAGCATTCAGTGTTTTTGTAAGGTTCCATAAATGAACCAGTTTGATCACTCTGGTGGTGTACTTCATGTAAACCCTTAGGCTGGGGTTTTGGGATCAGCTTCTTTTGGGCTAGAATTGTTAGTTTTGAAACAGACAGCATGTCTGGTAATTAAATATAAAATATGGCAGTGCTACTGCTCATGGCAGGAGACATACAACCTGATCCTGGCCCTCCAAGTGCCAATCACTTAATACCGTATCTTCTCCCCAGGACCCACACTGGCTATCATCCAAGAGGTTGAAGATAGCGCACATGAACGTCTGTAGCCTCAGACCAAATATGCAAGAGGTACAAGCCTGGCTTGACCTCTACAAGCCTGACATCCTCACCATCTCAGAGACCTGGCTTAAGGCCCACATCCTCAGTCATGAGATCATGGCCCAAGGATACATCACCTTCTGAAAGGACAGGGAGAGCAAGAGAGGGGGTGGTGTAATGATCTATGTGAAAGACACCCTAACCGTGTCACACCTAATCCTGAACCAGGATACCAGCCAAGATGGTGAATCAATATTCATCCGTGTTATCCTCGGTCACTCAAAGCATCTCACAATAGGTTTTGTCTACAACCCTCCCAAGACTGCTCTCCAATCTCTTGAGGCTATCATAAAAACCACGGCCAAAGATGTCTCAATGGAGCTCCTTATCCTGGGAGACTTCAACCTTAACTGGGCCCATGACCCAAACAAAGCCCTTAGGGCCATGACTTAAGAGGCAAATCTGGTACAGGTTATCACAGAACCTACTAGACTAAACTATAAAACGGGGAACCACACCATCCTGGACTGAGCTCTGGTGAGTAACCCTCTCAACTTCCAAAAAGCTGGCTTAATAGCCGATGCCCTGAGTGACCACTCCCTGGTATTCTGCATCTGGAAGAATAGAGTGCCCAAGGTACAGCCCAGAATACTCACCACCCGTGACTACTCAAATTTCATGGCGGCACAGTTTAATGACCACCTCAGCAATCTGGACTGGAGCCCTATTAGGCTCCTCCCTACCTTGGACGAGGCTTTGGAACACTTCTACAACACACTAATCAAGGCAGCCAACCTCTTTGCCCTGCTAAAAAAGCTCAGATCAAAAGGCAGCTGCTATAAGTGGATCTTCCCAACTGTAAAATCCCAGATGATCAGTCGAGACCAAGCCTGGAAGAAGTTCAGGTACTCTTCTCTCCCTGCTGATCTTGTGGCATACAAAACCCTAAGAAACAAATGAAAGAGGGCAACTAAACTTGCAAAAAGAAGTACGTCACTCACCTCCAAAAAACCAATCTAGACAACCCAACGCTTTTTTGGTCTCACACTAATGAGCTGATCAGGGGCAACACCAAGGCTGAACCGGCCCTATTGAGGTCAATGGTCAGCTAGTGAGCGATGGCCCACAAATTGCCTCAGCCATCAATCTTCACTTCACCAACCTTGATGGATATAAGGCCAGATTACGCCCCCAACCTTGGCACCGAACATGACTGAGTCCCCTGGCCCTAATCAACCCTCATTTCACCTGAGACTGGTCAAAACAAAAGAGGTCCTTATTCTCCTGAAGGCCCTGAAAATTAAAGGTTCCAGAGGACTCGATGGGATCAATCCAAGGCTCCTTAAGGACGGAGCCCAATCCCTCGCCAAACCCTTGACCTGGCTCATAAATAGATCACTGCTGGAAAGAACCGTTCCGGACAAGTGGAAACATGCAAATGTGGTTCCCATCCACAAGGGTGGCTCTAGGGAACACATAAGCAACTATAGGTCTATCTCCTTGCTCTGTACCCTTGCAAAACTGCAAGAAAGGCTCGTATATGGCCAACTCCATGACTACCTGGAGTCTCGCCAGCTCCTAGCCCCCTCCCAGCATGGCTTTAGAACCAACCATGGCACAGACACTGCCCTCACCAACCTCATGGTTGATGTACTCAGAGCAATGGACAAAGGGAAGCCTACTGGTGCGGTTTTCATACATCTGTCCAAGACATTTGACCTTTTTGACCACAACCTTCTGCTATTAAAGCTAGATAAAATTGGACTAGACCATCTGGCCCTCAAGTGGATCGAGAGCTATCTATCTGGCCTCACACAGAGGGTCATCTGGAAGGGTGCGCTCTCAGACCTACTACCCCTAAAGGAGGGAGTACCTCAGGGCTCAATCCTCAGTCCCCTCCTGTTGTCACTGTTCACAAATTACCTAAATCTCCAGTGGGGGGGGGGTAACTCGGTCATTCAATATGCGGATGACACAGTCATCTACCGCTCCTTGGACAATCTGTCAGACCTTGGTTCCCTCCTCCAAGCTGACCTAATGACACTTGAGGCTTGGCTAATAACAAACAGAATGGTCCTAAATCCAGGAAAATCAAAAGCCATGCTGTTCAGTGCCAGATCCCTTGGACAAGACAGGACCAAATCCCTACAGCTTAACTCACTCTCAGGTAATAACATTGATGTAGTGACCTCATTAAAATACCTAGGGCTCACAACTGACCATGGTCTCACCTTCAAGAACCACGTCAACCTAGTGACCAGGACCATCCACTATAAACTTGGCACCCTGTATCGATTGAAGGACCAGCTTATCCCTGAAGCTAGTCTCTCAATCGCCTCTGGTGTCCTGCTCCCCACTCTGATCTATGCTGCCCCAGTTATACAAGGCATGGCCAAGGAAGAGGTCAACCGACTGAAGATACTGTACAACAAGGTAGCTCAGTTCGTGACTCAGGGTCACACTAGAAGCCATCACTGTGACACACTTGCCCAACTACAGAGGCCTTCATTTGCTTCATGCCTCCAGTACCCCCGCTTTGTCTTGCGCTGAAGTTACTCAGCCTGTCCACTCCACCCAGCCTAGTAGGAACCATCACGCTCAAGCATAACCCTAGGAGGTTAAGGACCTCAGGTCAGACTCTGCTGGCAGTCTCCAGGGTCAGAACCAACACGGGCAGCAAGTCCTTCTCCTACTCCACCCCCAACCTGTGGAATAATCTTCCACCCGCAGTACAGGAAGTCCTCTCACTCTTGAATTTTCATACTAGGCTCAAGGCCCACATGACTGAAGCCAGTACTTGCCATTGTCATGGCACCTGATAGCCCCACAATACCTATGCCAACCATCTCATGTGTTCATTCTTTGCTCAGCACTGTCACTAGTCACCCTAACTAACAATTATACCAAATTGACCTCTTAGAATTTAAGTGAGTTTGCTAACAGGGGCACTGATTATTACAGGAGGCCACTGACTTGATTCTGCTAATGTTGAGAGGAGGCATTTAGCTTATATTGATCTCCAGTTCATAGGAGGTACTCAATCCTGCCAGTCTGCCAAATTTCTGGAGGCACAAAACAACAGATAGGACATAGCACCATAGAAGGTACTGCTAATCTCACTTGCTGCTCACGACCTGGTCTATCTCCCATGGGGGGTGAGCGGCACCTACTAGTCAGACAATAGGAGGTAATCCTATATTCTCTTGTCACTCCCCTGATTAAGACTCGCGCACAAGGGACACAGTGTTCTGAAGAGATAGGGGGACTGCAGAGAAGCGGAGCACTTCAGACCCAGGGTGATATTGCTAAGATACAAGGCCTTCCCCTATATTTCCCTCTACTGCTGAAAGAACCCCTACCTAATAGAATGTCCATAAAGCAAGGAATACCCTACCTTTGCTGGCCCAACAGAGGGCTACTCCTGGCCATCATGTACCTCCTGTCCCTACTCTGGGTTGATAGGCTAATTAGCACAGGAGACTCTGACTCCAGAGGTCCCCCTCTGCCTGATACCCGCCATGTTCCCACTGGCAGTGCTACTCCCCCTCCCATAATAGTTCACAGTCACTCCTGATGGCCCACGAATTTCACAGGAAAGGTATTTGGTACTCTACCCTCCTATTCGCAAAGCGAAGACTCTGTACTGAGCTACTTCCCCTTCCCCGCCCCTTCACTCTGCCTCATTGTTGCCCTCCTGCTTATCGCAGGTGACATCCAGCTGAAACCTGGACCCGCTCCTAACAACCTCCTGATTTCCTCCCCACAGAACCCTCACTGGGTGTCCATGAAGGGCATGCGGATTGCACATATGAACATATGTAGTTTACGATCGAAGATGCCTGAAGTACAAGCCTGGCTGGAGCTGTATAATCCAGATGTCCTTGCCGTATCAGAAACCTGGCTCAAACCTCAAGTACTCTCACATGAGGTTGCAGCCCTCGGGTATCACTCCTTTAGAAAAGACAGAGCAAACAAAAGGGGGGGAGGGGTCCTAATCTATACTAAAGACACCCTAAACTCTGTGCAGGTTAACCTGCAACACACTACCAGCACTGACGGCGACTCAGTCTTTGTACGCATCACTCTTGGTCATTGCAAGAATCTCACCATTGGGTGTGTGCACAACCCTCCTAAGAATGCTCTATCATCACTCGAGGCAGTCCTAAAGGACATTGCTGAGGAGGTCTCCTCTGAGTTACTCATTCTGGGGCACTTTACCTAAATTGGGCCACAAATGCAAACCACTCCCTTAAAGGACTGGTACAAGAAGCAAACCTTGCATAGGTTATCTCTGCGCTAACAAGACTGAGCCACAAAACAGGGAATCATTCCACCCTCGACTGGGTGCTGGCGAGCAAACCTGGTAACTTACAGGCTGCAGGCACCTTAGCGGACGCCTTGAGTGATCACTCCCCAATATTCTGCATCTGGAAAAATAGGGCTCCCAGGTTCCATCCGCGAATCCTTGCTGCAAGGGACTACACCCATCTATTACCCAAACAACTATCCAACTACCTAAGCAGCATAGACTGGAGCCCAATCAAATTCATCCCCTCACTGGATGAGACTGTTGCCTTCTTTCAGCAAACACTCCACATGTCAGCTGACCTATTCGCCCCCATGAAGAAACTCCATACCAAGGGAAGCTGCTATAAGTGGATCACCCCTCCTTGAAAACCCTAATGAAAAACCGGGACAAAGCCTGGAAAAAATACAAGCTGTCCACCCTACCTGCTGACCTGTTGAGCTATAAAACTCTCAGAAACAGATGTAAGCTGGCCATCAAAACAGCCCAAGGGAGTTGTCACGCAACTTCAGAAAACGAATCTAGGAAACCCTAGACTCTTCTGGGCACACATAAATGGGTTATTAAAGGGGAACTGCAGACTGAACATGGCCCCATCGAGGTAAACGGCCAACTAACAAACGACGATCTCCGCATCGCTATGGCACTCAACCACCACTTCGCGAACCTTGACTCCTACAAGGCTGGACTACCTCCCCTACACCTGGACCCTAACGGGAGGTCACTTCCTAACCTTGACCGCCCAATCTTCCACCTCAGACTGGTAAAACCAAAAGAAGTTCTCTCATTATTAACGACTCTTAAAACCCCTGGCTCCAGGGGACCTGATGGGATTCACCCCAGGCTATTGAAGGAAGGGGCCAAGTCCTTAGTCAGACACCTGACCTAGCTCTTTAACTGATCCCTAAAAGAGGGCACAGTCCCTGAACAATGGAAACAGGCCTATGTGGTCCCAATCCACAAGGGACGCCATCGGGAGTCCACTAGCAATTACAGGCCTATCTCCCTGCTTTGCACCCTGGCAAAGATACAAGAGAGGCTGATCTACAGGCAGCTCCGTGAATACCTAGAGTTCCATCAACTTCTGGCACCCTCCCAGCATGGCTTCAGAACCAGACATGGGATGGACACTGCCCTCACCAAATTCTCTACTGACGTTCTCGGAGAACTGGATAAGGGGACCCCTACTGGTGCGGTCTTTATCGACGTATCCAAGGCATTCGACCTGGTCAATCACAATCTGCTATTGACTAAGCTGGGCAATGTAGGCCTTGACAGCCATTCCCTTATGTGGTTTGAAAGCTACTTAAATGGACGCTCACAGAGGGTAAAATGGAAAGACTCCATATCGGAGCTGCTCCCATTAATAGAGGGAGTGCCTCAAGGTTCGATCCTTGGCCCCCTCCTCTTCTCCCTTTTCACCAATAAACTCTGCAACCACTGTGGTGGGAGTTCTGTGGTCCAGTACGCAGATGATGCCATCATCTATCGACCCTCCACTAATCTGGGAGACCTCAGCCCCTGGCTACAAGGAGACCTGAGTTCCCTCGAGCAATGGCTTGTTAACAACAAAATGGTCCTTAACACAAACAAGACCAAGGCCATGCTGTTTGGCCCAAGATTCCTTGAACATGATGGAAGCCAACACCTACAACTGACTTCTGCATCGGGCAGTAGGCTAGAGGTTGTGGCATCACTAAAATACCTTGGCCTCACCCTGGACCAGGGCTTCACCCTCAAGGACCACGTGGATCATGTTACTAAAAACGTACATGCAAAACTAGGCACCCTCTACCGATTGAAAGACCAGCGAGCTGATACCTGAAGCAAGGGTCTCCATAGCCACCAGCGTCCTCCTCCCGACAATTACCTATGCGGCCCCAGTGGTCCAGGCAGTAGCTAGACTTGAGATGAATAGACTCCAAGTTCTATACAATAAGGTGGCTTGGTTCGCCGTCCAGTCAAACCCCAGGAACCATCACTGTGACATGCTATCCCAACCTAATTGGCCCTCCTGGGAAGCCCGTCTCCAATACCCCTTGCTTTGCCAAACCTTTAAATTAATCAGCCCAACCCCCCCCCCCACAGCCTCTCGGGACTCACTGCACTAAAGAATAACCCTCGGCTCCTCTGCACAATGGATCGTACGCTCCTAGCTGTCCCAAGAGTCAGAACCAAGGTGGGGGTCAAGTCTTTTGGCCACATGGTACCCACCCTATGGAACTCCCTCCCTCCTGGAGTTCAGGAAGCTCCCTCCATCAAAAGTTTCTGCACAAAGCTTAAGGCTCATGTGATATGTGGTGCTCTGTTGAAGGTGATGTTGGATGATGTGAAGATGAGTGCGCTCTACTCTAAGGTGGTGAAAAGAGATGAGCGGGGCACCAAAGGTCCGAATTATTTTTCGGATAGGATAACTGCTATCCAGACAAGGAGAGGCAGGAGTCGACTTAGTAGTTTTTAAAATGCCCAAAGGGCGGATGTTTTATTTGCAACCAAAGAGGGGGTAGACAGACACAGTCACAAGAAGATTAGGAATGCCCGTTAACAATAGGGCAGATTATAACAAGGATACCAAACACTTTTGATCTACCACTTTATGGTTACCTCTACAAATATAAACTGCAGGCTTAATGCCACTCTTATTCTAGTACTAGTTTATACTGTACTCTATACTCTAACAAGAACCCAGTCTTGGCTACTCAGCACTACATTTGGGTGATCAGCATCATGCATCTACAAAGAGTCCAGAATTTTACAAAGGTCCAGAGATCCGGCGTCTTCGTGTACACCGTCGTTCTTCGTTGGTAGCTACAAGGGAAATAAAACAGAACTGTGGAACCCTAATCTCAATTCCCAGCAAGGACCTAGGTAAGGCCACCGGGGTAGTGAGAGGTTTGGTAAACAGACCATATATCTTCGGCAAAAGCCCACTCTCTCCGAGGCTACCGGAATGTAGAACCAAAGCAACTGGTTCCTGAAATAACACACACTGAAGTAAGAGGTTCCTCAGCCAAAACCCACTTCTAGGGTTGCCAAGGATGAAGAAAGACCAAGATCTGCGTGGCGATGAATCCAGTGGAGGACTACCACGATCCGACTGATGCTGCAGCACTCCAAGGGCCAGCTGGAATCGGAAGGAACTCTGACAGGACCAGGAACCATAAGAATCTGAAGAGATGATGGTTGAATCTGCAATCCTCAGGTCAGGAACTAACACAAAACAAAGAAACGGCGGACGCGTCCCGGACTGGGCTTCGACGGACTCGACTTTCGGCGAACGACCAGGTGGGGGCGCAGAACAGGTTCTCCAAGATGAGCTCTCTCTCTTCTGTAGAGGGCGACCAACTTCGGGACATCTGGAACAGGAACCACATGGAACGGCACTGGCACGGCTGTCGTGATGCGTTTCGGCGGACGTACTTTCAAGCTGTGAAAACAAGAAAACGGTGGGTACGACTGGTACAAATGACGACGGACTTCGACTTCGGCTGACGACACGAACGGACGGGATGAGTTGATAGATGATCTTTCTGAAGTGAAGAATGCTGGAAGGATGTCCTCTTCTTCTGCATAGAGACTGATTCTGAGCACGTGGTGTAACAGACCACACTAGGAGACTGCAGTGTGGTAGAAGACTGAGACTGTCTTTGTACAGTAGCAAACATATAACTGAAGAATTCCCAAAGAACTGTGGAATAGTACAATAATTTGCCGGGGAGGGCAAATTATAACTTTAGGGGAAATCGTTACTGATAAGGGCCAATGTCCAGGTGCTTAGAGCAATAGTTCAGGTAATTGGACCAATAGTTCAGGTACTTAGGGCAATAGTTCAGGTACTCCGGACAATAGTTCAGGTACTTAGGACAGTAGTTCAGGTACTCCGGACAATAGTTCAGGTACTTAGGGCACTAGTTCAGGTACTTAGGGCAATAGTTCAGGTACTTAGGGCAATAGTTCAGGTACTTCGGACAATAGTTCAGATACTTCGGGCAATAGTTCAGGTACTTAGGGCAATAGTTCAGGTACTTCGGGCAATAGTTCAGGTACTTAGAACAATAGTTCAGGTACTTAGGGCAATAGTTCAGCATAAGCAGTACAGTAATCACAGTAAATTCACAGTTTAGGCAATTAGAACACTCTCAACTGAACCCCTGTTTCTATAGGTAGGGTACTTCTGGGCTAGGATCCCTTACTGTCCGATGTGGCTGGGGCCTCCCTTTAGACCAGGCTTTACCTCGGGCCTAATGCCCTACCACTACCTCAGGCCTGAAGCCCTACATTAGCTTGAGCCTGCCTTATTCCACTAGGCTGGGGCCTCCTTTTAGTACCACTAGGCTGGCTTGCCCTATTCTGCTAGGCCGGGGCCTCCCTTTAGTACCACTAGGCTGGCTTGCCCTATTCCGCTAGGCCGGGGCCTCCCTTTAGTACCACTAGGCTGGCTTGCCCTATTCCGCTAGGCTGGGGCCTCCCTATAGTACCACTAGGCTGGCTTGCCCTATTCCGCTAGGCCGGGGCCTCCCTATAGTACCACTAGGCTGGCTTGCCCTATTCCGCTAGGCCGGGGCCTCCCTTAGTACCACTAGGATGGCTTGCCATATTCCGCTAGGCCGGGGCCTCCCTGTCAACCAGGCTTTACCTCGGGCCTGAAGCCCTACGTTAGCTTTGGCCTGGTGCCCCACCTTAGATTGGGCCTGGAGCCCCACTTTATACTGGGCCAGGTGCCCTACTTTAGACTTTGGGCTGAGTTGCCCTTTTAAATGGCATTGCCCCTTTAAATTATAATGGGCCTGATGCCCCTCAACACTTTGGGCTGAATGCCCCACTTTCCAATGGGCCTGGAGCCCCACTTCATACTTTGGGCCGAATTGCCCTTTTAAATCCTGTTGCCCTTTTAAATTTCTCAGCTCACTGAGAGCTGCTGTCACTTATATGCAGTAAACCCCGCCTCTGCTCCGCCCTCTAATCAATATTCATAGGCCTCTTCAGTGGTCTTAATATACTGGACCCTCCTTTGGGGCGTCGCTAGTCCCGCCCCCTAATAAATAGTCATTCGCGGGTCCTAACGACCCGATGGTCCTCACGGCGCTCGGCCGCCTTCTTTAAGCGCCTCATGCGTGTTTTCCCCACAAATGCAGTCCCCTCTAATAAACGGGCGGTCAGCACGACGTGTGCTGCCGCCGACTTACCGCTCTGCGGTCTTGTGGTCTCGCTGGGCTGTCGGGAGGCGGTAGAGATGCTGGCAGTGGGAGGGAAAAACGAGCAGGCAGCTGGGGGGACGACTGGGGGGTCTTCGCGGGCCGACAAGGAGCGCGGCGCGATGCGGCTGGCAGGGCTGCCGACGGGGGACCGAAATTAAACTAAAAATACTTTGGGGGGCTAAAAATAATAAACGGAGGGCTTTTAAGCCCAAGAAACGCGACGGGAGCGGCGTTTTTTTTCTTCGTGGTGACCCGATGGCACCGACTACAGACTACAGCAGCAGAGGAAGTCTTCGGGCAGGGGAGGCAGCACAGGACCACAGCAAGTCCAGAGGGGTGGCTCCAAATCAAGGTAAGCCCTGACTGTCCCCCCTGACTTCTGGGTCCTGGCTCCTCAACCTCTGCCTAGCAATCACTGTCTCCAACTGTTTTCTTGTAGAATGATTGTTTAAACTTGAACCTCCCCAGGGTTCTAGATCTGCTGGATTGGAATGCTGTGCATGAGCCACCTAGCACAGCATTCCATCCAGGCTATTATGACCTGCATTGCTTGTAAATTCTATCTTTTTACAAAGCTGCAAGTGCACAGGGCACTTTTCTGTTACTTACAATATTTTCTCTGTAATGGCACACTTTGGGGCATTACATTTCATATTATGGCTACCTCCAGATGTAGCTGCTAGAATCTGGTCCGCCCATGGACACCTAAGCCTCCTGAGTCGTTACTACCTACTATGCGCTAACCTGTCTCTGCATTTGCAGTTCACACCCCCTCTTTATTAGTATTAATACATGCACTGCTGTAATGTCGATCTCAGCACATGTAACCAGCTGACTGTACACCTCTGTATAACTCATGTATCATAATTGTATTTTCTACATTTACCGCATTGCGATGTATCCTTTGTTATGTAATCCCGGGTCGCCCCTGAAAAAGGGACCGCTGGGGCCCAGTGGGCTCACCCGGTCACCAAAATTTAATAAATAAATAAATAAATATGTTTTTAACACACAATTACAGACTGTATACCGCAATGTTTCTGGAAAATGCTATCTATGAATGTAACCTGCCATTTATTCTGTACTATCTGTATTACTATTTGCCTCACTGCTTCTCACCTTGTAATGTTATCCCAGGTCACCCCTGAAAAAGGGACCTTCAGGGCTCAGTGGGCCTACCCGGTCATCAAAATTTATTTAATTAATTAATTAATAAATAAATATATATCATCATAATGTCAGCTCTGAGGACTCAAGGAGTCATGTTGAATGTCAGCTCACTTCTCCACTGCCCAGACTGGTGTTGGAAATCCTGAGCAGCTGAAGGCTATTGTGAGCCAATCTCTTGCTGGTACTTGGCCTTGGCCCTTTCCTTCAGCCTGGAGGGGGGGTGGTCTGCTGTATATGGAATGACCAGTGGGGAGAGTAACCGAGTATAGCATCATGGGCAGTAATATACAGTAGTTGGCCACAAGTGCAGTTCTTTCACAGTGTTTGTGGTTCCACAGCTCACTAATGGCTGGTCAGCTCACTCAGTTAGCAGGTGGGGGCAAGTTTCAGATCTTTGAGCTTTGGTGAACTGTGTGTACCGCTTGGACACTGGGGTTCAATGATTTGTTAGACCAAGAAAGATAAATCCTGAAATCCAGTAGGGTTAAGAACCAATACAGTGTTTAAACTAGCAGGATTTTAATTTATGCAAACTGAATGATTTGTAACAAAGTAAATTGCTGTGCCATAACTTGAATGTGAGAGCATATTGGAATCATTTTTGCTTCAGCTGCAGTTTGTCTCCCCCACTTGCTTATAGAGGGAGGGATTCAGCACACACTGATGCATGAGAAGAGTAGGTATGGTGGGGACACTTCGACCTTTTTACATAACAATGGGAAAGTTGATTGTTGACAGTAGGGAGAGATACTGAACTGCTTAGACAATGTTTAAAGGGTTTATAGTATGGCTTGTGTATGGGACAAAGAATGCTAGGGAAGCAAACAGTCATGGCCCTGCCACCTCATGGGTGCTATGACCACCTCCCCCTTTCCTGTATGGCATCACCGGGTCTGATTCCCTTAGCTTAGTTATGCTAAAAGGCCAGAGCACATACATGATTTCAGGATACTGATTTGTAAGGGCCTAAAAGTGGCAGTGAACTAATTATATAATTAAATTATAGCTCGATCTCTGCCCAGTAAGGGACCTGATTATAAGGTTATGTCACTTCTGGAAACAGCTTTCATATGATGGATTCCCAGGTCTACGTTAACAAGCTCTACAGAGCCAGATCAGTTGGCACCAAAACAGACAATTGGCTGAGTGGGTGGCCATGGGGTGATCGCTGCTTTAGCCCAGGATAGCTGGGCTCAGACTGCAGTGCAGATTTCCTCCAGGCAAACTTGGCACAAATGGCAACGGCCTGATAAGGCTTGCAGGGGATCTCTTTGCCATGAAGGAGCATCAGATATAAAAACAAAAAACAAAAAGAAACACCCAGTCATAGCAAGGTCGCATGGCTAAACAGGGTGGCCGTGATCCGATAGACCGACAGCCGGCCTGCTACTGCTTTTCGAGGCCAGAGTATATTCTAGCAGATGGAGATGGATTTGTGAAGTACTGCCAACTGGCATGCAATTCCTAAAGTGAGATCACACAAATTACAACAATTTCTTAGAGAAATAACTTCCCCCTCAAGATTAAGTAAGTAGTCACTACAAGCTGGCGGCCAACTGCTCAAGCCATGTGGGGGCTCTGGAAGCTGCAGCAGTTTAATTCTGCAAAGATTATTGACTAAAATTTGAGGAACAGACTGGGCAGGGTGGGGGCTTCAGGTCACCATGCTGAATCCAAGTCAGTACAAGCCTCAAACCATAACCTGTTCCTTGCAATTCAGTAGATTAACTGCATGCGTGGCTTGATTCAGATTACCATTATCACCCATGAGCTAGAAGCGGAATGCCACTGGGCATACTGCAAATCTTGGGTACCCCCCCATGATGACTTATCCACAGCCAGTGATGCAAGGGCCGCTTCTGTTCACATGCAGTGGTATCTGCCAGGATACAATACAATTACAGCATACTGCAGCAGAATTACTGTAATACACAGGCAATTTTAATGGCAGTTGATCTCCTTTTGTCATCTGGTGTCACAGGATACGGCACTGCTTCCTGGCCAGCTCCACTGGATATATATCAACTCTTGGGAAGCCAGTGAGGGTAATAAACATAGACCAAGTGCCCCTGCAGACCCAGGGATACCTGAGCCACTGATCTCTCATGGGCTCTGGTGGCACCTAGAGAGAGAGAGCTTTGGCTCTGGGGGAGGTGTAACTGACCAGCCATAGTTGTCCAGGTACATATACAAAATAAACATAAAGTAAAATACAATGATTATTAACCAAGTGTAGGGGCAGCCAATCCAGCAAGGGCAATAGTAGGGAACAGAGGATGTATTTTTGATGTACATGCAGGCTGAATGCTAAATAGTGGATTACTGAAACACCGACCGCTTATACCCTAATGCTGATCTTACCACAAGGTGAGTTGGCATCTGCATTATTCATCCTGCCACATAGGCCCAAGCATTGCATTCCGCTCATCATTATTCCTGCAGTTTGAGAATTAGAGTGAGAGGTGAATCACAGAGTTGGACCGGTCCCCTTCATTTTGCATCTACTAAGGGAGCAGTGTCTTGGAAGTTGGGCCCTATTGGTTCACAATGCTAGCACTGCATTCACCCTGCTATGCTGCATTCCAGTATATCCAGTTCATAATGAGGAATAAGTAAATAAATAACCAAAAGCAGAAGTCAATAACTAACTAATTAACTAACTAACTAACTGGGTGTAGAGCTGTTTCTCAGTCCACAGTTATTGTGACCTTTGGTATGTGGCAACATGGGGATGTGCACACTTTATGCTGCCTGTGGCAAGGCCCCCCATGCAGTGGGGGCTGGCTTGTAGTACTCGGAACAGCTGCTTGACCAGCAAGGGTAGGTCCTTGTGATAATTAATTAAAAAATAAATACATAAATAAATGAAATAAATGCATACATATCAGTGAAAATGATATGGCGCGCAAGGGGGGAGTGTTAGTGTGATGCTGGACCACCGAGGAAGTCCCCCCATGGGCCTGGTTAAGTAATAAGGCAGGACTGTTGTCATGAGTTTAGCAGGACCAATACTAATGAAAGTTTCTTGTTGTGCACAGCAGCCTCTTCTTGTTTCAGCAGCAGAACAATGGCTGGCAAAAAATAGACATCCAATGAACAACAACATTGGAAGGGGCACTGGAACAGCAGCTGCAATCATTGTATGAAGGAAATGTCAAGCATGGATGGAAGCTTTCTTAGTAGAGACACTGACACCTAAGGAGCCCATGGCCCCCTCAGAAAAGGTCATCAAGAAGCCAGATGGCCTCCGAGGTAAGTCACATAAGGGGAGTGGTTAGGCTCTCTGAAGAGAATCATGACTGGGATGTCAACATACAGGGGCACACAATCTACAGGAGGGACCAGGAGGGTAAAAGAGGAGGAGGAGTAGCTCTCTACATAAGGGAAAGGATCAAAGCAATGGAACTAAAGGGTAAACAGGGAGGAGAGGAGGCACTGTAGGTCACTTTGGAGACAGGAAATGGCACCACAATCCCACGGGGGTTGTACTGTATACAGTCCCGAGTCACGGGGGGAAGAAATGGATAAGGAAATAATAGGAGGCATCCTTAGGATGGAAGAAAAAGGGGAGATATTGTTGATGGGGGATCTGAATATGCCAAATGTTAACTGGAGCACATTTGCTGCAGCCATATCCAAGAGCAGAGTCATTCTCGATGCCCTACAGGGGGCATGCCTCAGGCAGCTTGTGTTGGAACCCATTCGGGTGGGAGCAGTCTTAGACCTGGTACTCTCAAACAGGGATAGTGAGAAGATCTCGGATTTAGAAGTGGGTAGCCATCTGGGAACAAGTAACCACCAGACAGTGTGGTTCATGATAAACACAGCCATAGAGTCAATCCATACAAAAGCAAGGGTACTGGACTTTCGGAGGGCTGACTTTGGCAGAATGGGAGAGTGCCTAAGGAATGCACTAGCAAAAGGGCAGGAAGGAGGATTGGAGAAACAATGGGGAAAATCAAAACTGCCATCACAGAAGCAACAAGCCTTTATGTGAAGCAAATAAAACAAAATGAAGGAAAAAAACACTATGGTTCTCAAAAGAGGTGGTGGCGAAGGTTAGGGAGAAAAAGCATTCAGGAAGTATAAGGAATCACAGAAGGAGCAGGACAGAGAATTGTATCAGTTAAAGCAGAAGGAAGCGGAGAAGGCAGTCAGAATAGCAAAGGCCCAAACCAAGGAAAAGATAGCCAACTCAGTTAAGAAGGGGGATAAAACCTTTTATAGGTACATTAGGGAGCAAAGAAAGACCAAGGAAGGGATAGTGAGGCTTAATAAAGGGGGGGGTGGGCAGAGGGTGACAGTGAAAAGGCAGAGATACTGAATGAATACTTTTGTTCAGTATTCACAAAAGAAGTGGAGGGGGATGTACCTAAACCAAACAATAGACGTACTCTTGATGGGGTGATACCAGTCCTTTCACTGAAGAAAGGGTCCTGAAAAAACTCCTAAAACTCAAGGTGGACAAGGCAATGGGGCCTGATGGAATTCACCCCAGAATTCTAAAAGAACTAAGGGGAGAACTAGTGACACCACTGACTACTCTTTTTAACAAATTATGGGAGGATGGTGTGGTACCTGAGGAATGGAGGAAGGCATATATGATTCCCTTCCCTTTGCAAAAGTTGGAGCAAGGCAGAGGCAGGAAACTACAGACCTGTTAGTTTGACCTCAGCGGTAGGGAAAATGATGGAATCACTTCTGAAAGATAGAATTGTTGAGTACCTAGAGGCCAGCAGGGCACAGGACCCAAGGCAGTATGGATTCATAGTGGGAAGGTCATGTCAGATGAATATAATAGATTTCTTTGACTGGGTGACCAAAGTAGTAGATCAGGGGGGGGCTATGGACATGGCCAACCTAGACTTTGGCAAGGCATTTGACACAGTCCCACACAAAAGATTAATAAACAAGTTGCCAGCCTGGGAGTGGGTCCCTGGGTGGTAGTCTGGGCAAAATATTGGCTAGACAACAGGACGCAGAGGGTAATAGTAAACGGAGTCCACTCCAAAGAAAGGGGGGTTAGTAGCAGGGTACCAGAGGACTCAGTACTGGGGCTGGTCCTCTTTAATGTCTTTATAAGTGACATTGCAGAGGAACTGGAAGGAAAAGAATACCTCTTTGCAGATGACACAAAGATCTGCAAGAGGGTTGATACACAGGGGAGGGGGTGGAAAGTATAAGAAAGGGACTTGGCAAGGTTGGAGGAATGGTCAAAAGTATGGCAACTTAGATTCAATACTAAGAAGTGCAAAGTAATGCTCCTGGGAAACAAAAACCCAGGAGAAGAATACACAGTGTGGGGGTACTAACAACAATGAAAATTGAAAGGGACCTGGGGGTAGTCATATCACACAACTTAAATGTAGGCAGGCAATGTGAGAAGGCAGTAAGGAGGGCTGGGGTGATACTGGGATGCATAGGGAGCGGCATCAACAGTAGAAAACAGGAAGTTGTCATCCCTCTGTACAGACAGTTAGTGAGACCCCATCTGGAGTACTGCGTGCAGTTCTGGAGACCCCAACCCTGCAAGGACATAGACAGAATGGAGGTAGTCCAGAGGAGGGCAACTAAAATGGTGCAGAGTCTGCACCAGAAACCATACAAAGAGAGATAAAAGAGCTTAATATGTATACCCTCGAGGAAAGGAGTGAGAGGGGGGACGTGATGGAAACTTTAATGTACCTCAGGGAAATCAACAAAGTCCAAGAGGGTAGCATCTTTCAGAAAAAGAGAAATGCAAGAACAAGGGGGCACAATTTGAAGATAGAGGGGGGATGGTTCATGGGCAACATGAGGAAGTATTTTTTTATGGAGAGGGTGGAGGATGCATGGAACAGCCTTCCTGAGGAGGTCGCTGGATCAGAAACAGTGGGGGAATTCAAGAATGCAAGGGACAGACATAAGACAATTATAGTGGTGGGTAGGAGGAAGTAGGCTGTTGGTTAACTAGGAGCCACAGGTTATCCAATAAGTAGGGAAATGGGCAAACTGGGTGGGCCAAGCGGTCTTTATCTGCCATCAAAGTCTATGTTTCTATGGACATAGCTGGAGGTGCTGGAAGCCTGCCTGGATCAATTCACCACTGGTGAGCTACCAGGCCAGAACTTGTCCTGCAGCCAGGACCCCAGAGCCAAGTGTGACAGCACTCACATAGTGAAAATACACACATAACCAGCCAAAGAATCACAGGTAATTCATAATTTCCACAGGTGTGAAAAAATGTTTATTGCTGACAAAAATACACAACAAAGGCTGGAACTGTGTAGAAGGTGGAGGACCATGGTCCAGATAACCATGTGTTTTGCTCAGCTGGAGCTTCCTTAGTGGATAAGCTGCTGGAGAAACCATACCCCTTTCATACTGAACATTACATCAGAAAAGGGCCAATCAGATTGTGTTGGCCACTGCTCCAAAAATGGGCTAATCAGATACTGAAAGAAGAAGTCTTAAAGGTGCAGGCCTCAGTACGTGTGATCAGGGGTGAGGCGGATACCAATGCTGGTGATGTGTCAGTAAATATATGCAGTAAATTAAGCAACACAAAACATATTACAAAATAGGATTCCTGTTATTTCAGAACTCTAGGAACTTAGAAAATGGCTTCAAAAATACGGGATATCAAAAAATACAGTGTATCTGCAAGTAACTGGCCAAATGTGAGCATTCTACAGTATGACTGTATCAATGGTTAATACATTACCACATTGCTCCCATGGTCTAGTTAAAGAGACGTAAAGAAAGGTAACCAATAATAGGGTCAGAGACACAGATGTAATCTCCCACGAAACTACATGTCCCAATTTGTAACGGCCCAAGGGGTCTACATGCCACTAGATTCCATATCCTGTGGAAAAAGTAAATACAAAGATATAATGAGAGAAGAGGTTAGAGAGGAAAAGCTTGTGAAAACAGAGAAAGGTAGAGATGTGCTAAACCGGGGGTGGGGCTAAGGGGAGGGTTGTGGGGTGTTAAGGGAGGGGAGGAAAAAAGTGTAGGGTGGGTTGTGGTGGTAGTGGGAGGGAGCAGTATTGGTGGTCCAGGGAGAAAGCATAATGAGATGTGATTGGTATAGATAGATGGAGAGTACAGAACTGAGTAAAAGATACAAAAACCAATAGGTTTTAAGCACAGAAACCATAAAATAAAACAGGCGTGAAAGCACATATGTTCACAAATATGGCTAGTTTACACAATACAGCAGTTATGAAAGAGGTCTCAGGTCAAGGTTAGCATTAATGCAACTTGGTTTCAGAGCTTTCATAGTAAAGATCCAGAAACTCTCTCTCTCTCTCTCTGCAAGTGTTTTCAGAGTCTGTCACCTTCTCTTCTGTTCTGCTGAATCCACCCAATTCCCATGATAGGATGGATCTTTATTGTGGCGCTCACTGAAATGTGCTTCAACAGGTGACATGTTGTTGGCATCTTTGATAGCTCTGACATGGTCCTGAGTGCAGGTTTTCAGGGGGTCTAATAATTCTGCCAATGTACATCTTTTGACATGGGCACCACAGGGCATAAATGACAAAATTGGTGTTACAGGTATTAAACTCCCTCATGTCACGTTCTGTTGAAACCATCAGTTTCAAGCTTACTGGATTGATTGTAGTAATGACAAATGTTACAATGCCCACATTTGAACATGCCATTTGGTTTCCTATGGAGCCAGTTCAGGTGATCAGTTGGTAATTGTGTCCCTCTGAATTGACTGCGGACAAGACGGTCCCTCAAGTTAGTGCCCCTTGTAAATGAAATACTTAGTGAGTTGCCAATATTGGCTGCCAGTACCTGGTCCCCAAATAACACAGGCCAGTACTTTTTCAATATGACTCCTACCTTGGAGGCCATGCTGTTGTATACATTAATGAAACAAATTGGCCCCTATTGATTCTTTGCCTTTCGTTTTGGTCTAAATAGTGCCTATCCAAAACCCTAGCCCTGCTCTGAGCCTCATAAGTGGCTACTAAGTTCTACAGATACAATCACATTTCCTCACAAGAAACAGGGCTACAAAATACAGGGATCTTGCAGATGCTACTCTGTCTGATCATGTGCTCAAAATGCCCCCACACAAAATTTTATGGGGGGGGGGGACAGGACAGACTCTTAGGAAGCTTCACCGCTACAATATCAAACATCAGATCATGAACTCACTAGTGGGTGAGCATTTCTCCAGCTTGGGACATGATTTAGGTGACATGAAAGTGGCAGTCCTGAAGGTCAGCTTCAGAACACAGAGGGAGAGAAGGGCCTCAGAGTGTAAACTTTTAACATCCTGGAGTCTGGCGTCAATAAAGACACAGTCTCGTTTCCCACTACTTAACATAGTCTTTGAACTTAGCATTTCCCTTGCAATTAAACAAACAACAACTACACTGCTACATAACAAAAGGCCATAAAAGGCTGACCTGTTTACACTGCCCAACTTGCCCAACTGTTGCACTTAGCTGCTATGACAAACATCAGGGCACTCACCCCCTACCTTTACTTCCCAACTACCGCTGTCCACACCCTACACCTCTCTAGTTTGTCCCCTGCTAACCCTCTCCCACATTATACTTTCCTATGCTTTTCAGATTCAACGTCTTCCATTTGGTCCTTATGTTCTCCTCCACCATCCCCGGCTCTCCGGGCTCATGACAAGGCCTCTTGGCTGCGAAGGTTATATCGGTATGAATAAAGTGAAATGTCTAATATCCTATCCTACATTGTATGTAAGCATTATCACTTAACTTGTACTACCTGAAGTTTTTTGAATTGTATGAACTCTAATATGTTGTATTGGTTGCATGGCTGTCCTTAAATTTAATGTAACCGAACATTCTGTTCATTTACCCACTGTCTTCCCAAATCACATATGTTGTCCTCTGTTACCCATTGATATGGAACCTTTGTAAATTAGCCCCCAGCTCAAAGGTACTTGTAATCCGAGAATTTAAATAAATAAATAATACATATGTAAACTGTGTCTGCAGCTTATCCAGTAGGTAGGGAAATGGGCAGACTGGGCGGGCCAAGCGGTCCTTATCTGCCGTCAAATTCTATGTTTCTATGTTTAACACCTCCGGCTCAGACCGTTTGATTTACATCGGCATTATAAAGCTTGTTTTAGCTGTATTGTTTTAAACATTTCTGTAGCTTTTTGTCTGCATGTTTAAAAAAAAACAGCTGTGGTGACAGTATTACTTCTGCTTTGATGTTAATTAGCAGTTTCAAAGTTTACGCAGACCTTTGCAGTATTTCTATTTTCTATTCTTGCATTGCTATTAAAAGGCAAGCTTCGACAAATGACAGGCACTTCAGCCTACACTGTACTATACCTGAAGAAGAGGCGTGTAGGCCTTGAAAACTTGTATCTAACTTTGTTAGCCTAATAAAGGTATTGTCCCAGATTTTCCCCTCCAAAAACAGGACAGACAACTTGCATGTTGTTATGCTCAGATTGGCAATCAATTTATTCTGCTTCACACATCTCTTATTTACAAATTCCATCGCCATTCATCATTATTGTCTTTTACAAAAAAACTTGTTTTCATTGAAATACATATCAATATCTATCAATCCATCCTTTTTCTTCCTCTTCTTCTTGCCTCCCCATGTGAAAACTTCTTCTCTAATTCTCTTGTAGGTAACAGTGAAAACCCAGACTGCTTTTCTCTCCTTCTGTTGCTTCGTTTTACCCTCATATTCCCTTGTCACTCCCACCTCCCCATCTTCCTCCCCCTTTTCCCCTCCCCCTTTTTTCCCCCTGCCATCCACCTATGGCAGTCCATCATAGTCCACCACTGGACTCTTTCTGCCATCCACCTATGGCAGTCCATCATAGTCCAGCACTGGACTCTTTCTGCCATCCACCTATGGCAGGCCATACCTGTCTACCCCCGAACTCTGCTCTCCATCTTCCCTTCTGATGGGTGGGTGGGAGGCAACAAAAATTTCCAGCAAAAGAGGCCGTATTCCTCTGTGCTGCTCCTTATATTCCCTGTATTTTGGAACCTCCTACCTATCCCTGTCATCTTCCTGCTCAATTTTTGGCTCTGCCCCCTCCCCTCTGACATCCTATCTCTTGCCCTATGACTCTCACAGTCCACCCAACCCCCCCCATCCTCCCCCTCTTTTTCTTTCTGAGCAAACTAAATTTCTGTAAAGGGGGGGGTCCAAGGGAGGGACCGGGTACAGCCCTTCAATCCTCCCAGCGTCCTTCTCTTTCTCCATTTTTCTTTTTAAAATGGCTTCTTTTCCCCTGATGGACCCCACATTATTTACCTCCCTTGCCTGTCTCGGACCACTGTACTGTAGTGGGAAACCTGTTCTAAACCCCCCCTTTTATAGCTTCTGCTGTCATGCTATCCAGATAATGTCTCAGCCATTTTTCCCAGGCTTCTATCTTGATGGGGGTTTTAGCTGCCTTGAAATGTTCTCTGTCCCCTGTACCTCCCCCACCTGATCCCTACTTCCCCCATCCTTTTCTCCCCATCCCACTTCTCCTCAATATGACTGGGCCCCTCTCCCCCCATAACCCCTGCCTCTCGTCCCTCTAATCCATGCCTGTCCCCTGTAACCTGGCCCATCTCGAAAGGGCTGGTGAACTGCACCTTGTGCCCCCCCTGCTTGATTCCCTTGATTCCATGTTGTCCTACATCTTGCCACTGGGTGGGACCCCCCACATCTCGAGCAAACATGACTGAATCTACATTGTGGCCATGAACAAAAGGCCCTGTTGTATCCCCAACAACACTTCTGGGTTAGCCCCCCCTTCTCCCCATCTCCCCTTCTGGAGTGGATTGATCAATAACATAATCCGTCCACAAATCTAACTGTTTTGTGTCCCATCTAACATCCCTGTATGTCGCCATCCTTTGCCGAAAGAATTCATCATAATATATTCACCCCACCCACCCCTTTTGCCTTTGCCCTCTATATGATCAGGGAATACGTGATCAGTGGTATGCCTATCTCCGGCTTCTTTTCCATAACTATGGCTGAGTATGTGGCAAAACCCAAGAACCACCCATCCCACATCTTTCCCTTTGTGAACTTATCCTCCTCCTCCTCCTTTTTACCCAATAGTACCACAGCCGCTGCCATCTCGCTCTTACCTATGCTCTCCATTTCCTCATATTTGGCCGCCGCTTCTCTACTCACTAAAGCAAATATGTCCACATACTCTCCTTTCCATATTTTTTCTTTGGTGGTCCCTTATTCTCATTCCTGGGGCTCCTATTGTTCCTTTTCCCACCCCTTCTGTTACCTTCTCCACCCATTCCAGAGTTTCCTTATCCAACCTGATCTCTGCCACTGCTGTTTCCATCTGCCCCAACCCACCTATCCCGAGAACCGCTATAATCTGTCCAATATACTCTTTGATACTGTCGTCTACTTATCCTAATACACTACCTGCAGGCCTTTCTGTTCCATGCAGCCTGATGTCACTGGGGTTGGACAGTCCGGGCTTCTTTGGGGAGATAACTGGCTGAGGCAAGGAGAGCAGTGGATCCAGTACAGCCGAAGGCACCGGCGTGGTTCTGGTGCAGGAATGGGAACTGGCTCTGGGGGAGGTACTAATGGTTCCGGTGAACAGGATTGTGGTGGTACTGGGCTGATTGGCCTAGGAGGAGCCACTGGTGCTGGTTGCGGCCTCTTTGGACTGTGTGGCCTCACCGCCAGTCTTTTTCCCTCACCCCCTTTTCCCTTTGCCACTTTCCTCTTCTCCCCCGACCTCTCAGGTTCCCTTCCTTCAGCCAGCTGCCACATCGTGTTGGCCTTCTCTGCCAACTCCACAATCGACTTATATGCCTCCTCTTTCAACAGCCTGTTCTTCCTCAGTGCCATCTCTTCAACCGACATACCTGTACAAACTGTGGAGCAAAATGACAAGTTGCAATTAGTTAGTGCCAGTTCTATACAGTCCTATAACAGCCATGCACCTCTATATTATATATGTCATTTTTTTTCCTCCCCTCACCTATCTTAAGGGGCTCCCTAACAAACATTTCTAGCAAAAGAGGCTGTATTCCTGTGTGCTGTTCCTTATAGCCCCTGTACTTTGAAACCTCCTACCTATACCTTCCCCTATCATCTTCCTGCACAAGTTTTGGCTCTGCTCCCTCCCCTCTGACATCCTATACCTTGCCCTATGACTCTCACTGTCCACCCTCCTCCCCTCCCCCTTCCCCCTCCTTTTCTTTCTGAACAAACCAAATTTGTGTAAGGGGGATCCACCAGGGCAACTTGGTCTGCCCCTTAAAGGGCAAACTTCATTATCTTTACCCAGCAGAAAGATTCTTCTTTTGTATCGCTCCTAGTTCAGTGATGAGAGGGGGTTTGTTTCATTGATAGTACAATAAGGGGATGTGTATTCAAAACATCTGCAAAGCAATTTGATAGCTCATACAAATTTTAAAGCAGATTTTGGCAGAAAAATGTTCTGTTTAGAGTTACAGAAATGCACATTACTTATATAGATTCTGGTAAAGCCTCTAGAAATCCTAGACAGATTTTTTGTTCTGCCCAAAAATGTTTTAAATTTACTGGAGCAATCAATTTGCAACTCTTAAATCCTTGCAAAGATTGCAGGTGTACTGTGATGGTAGCACACTGTCCGTTTCTCAAATAACAAACAAAATGCACATGCATTTATTTAGAAATTGTTAAGAGATCCCAGTTTCATAGTACATACCAGTTCTATAGCCAACTGTACTGATTATTTGTGTCAAACATATTTCTTTCATGGCACTAGTCTTTGGGCCTCTGGTCTTATGTATATAAAATGTAATTCTGTTTTTCAGTATCTGGTTGCCATGGTTTTTAAGGCAGCTGCAAAAATATATATCCTTTTACACTAGCATGCTAATCTACTTTTACAAACAACGTGAGGATCATGTGTCCCTTTCATCAATCCTTCCAGGTCAAGGATAAAATAAGGCTTCATTGTAATCACTAGCAGGAACAGTAATAATGTGTTATGTGACATGTCCTGGGAGAATATGTATCATATAATGTTTATCATGGGGTTTAGCATACTGTACGTGACAAGAATAATTTAAACTTGCAGCTGAGGTATTTCTGTGCATTGTTTTCTTTTATTTTTTACTTTTAATGTCTATCCTCAGGACTACTTTTTCCACTTCTATGGGGTGACATAGACTTGAAAAGACTAATATCAGGGGCACCTAATGACATAGCAGCAGCACACTACACTACTGAGCCAGTGACCTGGGTTCAGGAGGCAGCTTGGGAATTAGCTGGGTGGCCCATGGGTGGCTGGGGTTAGCACTGCTGTGTAGCAGCACTCCTGGTGCTGGGTTCTACTACTACAGTAACCTCTTGTGTTGTACCAGGGAGCCTACTACTCCACAAGGGGTGTGCCATGTGCACGTAAGGCTGATGGACAGCATAGTGGGGTGTCATGTGGATGGTGGGAGGAACACTAAGATGAGAAATCCACAATGCCATTGGGATGCTGGCCAGTGGGACTCTTGGGACCTGTTTGTGTGATCCCCACCAGAGTTAGGAGGACAGTAGCAGTCAGGGTTAGGAGGTCATCAGGGGATCACTGGCCTGAGGACAGGGTGGATGGCACTGGAGGAATGTGTTACTACTACCAAACAATACTGGCGTCTTTGTGGCTGTGATTTTATAATCTTAAATCACTAACATGATTTCAGCCAATCAGCATGCAAAGCCACTGTGCCTGTTATTCAGAGTACAGTGTGCTCTCACACAACAGCGCTAGAATGGAACACTCCAATTTAGTGCTGGGGGGGGGGAGGAGGACTGGACATCGAAATAAAAAATACTCTAAACTTATTGTAAATCTCTCACGTTAAACTTGAGTGATTTACAGTAAGATAAGAAGGCCTCTGAGGGATGTCTGTTACCATATAAGAGACTCATCATGTGATGTTTGGGCAGACAGAACCACTCAGCTGTGCTTTGTGGTCCTCCCAACCAGTTCTCACACTCTGAGTCTCTTATACCATATGAGGCATCCCTCAGAGGTCCTATTATCTTATTGAATCATGATAGCCCACCTGAGGTGCAACATCTTATTTTTAACAAGATTTTGCTTCTACTTAATTATATAAACCTGGGAAAGCTATCTAACAGGGAGGTAAGGAGAAGCTGACGCCAAAACTGTATTTGTAAAACGTGACAAAATCTCATGTGCTGGACACCTGCAAAGCTGGTCCAGAGAAACTCAGTTTCCCCTTGGCATGTCAGCCCTTTAACATCAATATGCAGCACTTTTTAAGGGGAGCACACGCTGAGCATGCTCAAGTAGTTGGGAAAGGAAATTCTCAGATGTCTGGATGGGTGCTCCTTTTGTGTAAACCCCTGTGTTGCAACTGTTCAGAATGGGTCTGGCAGGCATGAGGAACTCCAAATACACACTACAAGTCAAACACTCCTAGCCAAAGACTGCATGTTTATCAAATTTTCATATTTACTGTAGACAGCACAAGGGGCCCACAGGTTCTAGCCCAATGTTTCTCCCCTTGGGCTACTTCAGGGGATGAAGGCCTCCTATTTGACCTCTTAAGCTACTAAGCACCAACTGTAGTGACTACACTCTCACCAGGATCAGATCAACTCTAACCTTGATCAAAAATGGAATGTCACAAAGTAGAAACCTCTGAGAAGGAAAATAATGCCGTGTAGCAGTGGTTGTCTGACATTAATACAAGCCCTATAAATGCATGAACAATAATGATATGCAGTGTACACTACAAAAGTTGTGAATATAATATGTTTGAGAGGCATATAGAAGTCTAATACTCGGACCTGCCCCAGACCAGGCTTCTCTCTAACCACCGCCGGCGTGGCCATGGCCAAGAAACCAGCTGCCTGGGCACCTCTCTCCAGCCCAACCTAGAGCTCCACGAAGCAGGACTCGGATCTGCCCCTGCCCAGGCTTCTCTCTGCCCACCGCTGGCGTGGCCATGGCCACAGAACCAGCCACCTGGGAGCCTCTCTGTCTAATACTTGGACCTGACCCAGACCGGGCTTCTCTCTACCCACTACTGGTGCAGCCACAGCCATGGAACCAGCCACCTGGGCACCTCTCTCCAGCCCAACCTAGAGCTTCACAAAGCCGGACTCGGACCTGCCCCTGACCGGGCTTCTCTCTGCACACCACCGGCGCAGGCACAACCACGGAATCAGCCACCTGGGCGCCTCTCTCCAGCCTGACCTAGAGCTCCACGAAGCAGGACTCGGACCTGCCCCTGACCGGGCTTCTTTCTGCCCACCGCCAGCGTGGCAGCGGTCATGGAACCAGCCACCTGGGCACCTCTCTCCAGCCCAACCTAGAGCTCCAAGAAGCCGGGTAAGGACTACAGACTGACTGGGGAAGCAGCGAGTTGCTGCCATTGGACAATCACTCTCAGCGGTCGGCTGTGATTGGACCGCTGTTCCCCTCTCTGACTCCCTATTGGACTGGGCTTTCTGCTTCTGATTTTCTGTGTACCAGGGCTGTGTCCACTGACTTGCATTGAAAGCAGCTGAAAATTTTACTACCCACCCCCCTTCCCCCGACCTTAATTAAATAGACCTTCACCACCGCCCACCCCCTTTTAGTTCCTCCCTTGCTAGCTCCTAACTGGTCCAGCTCTAGGCCCCCCCACCTTTCGCTTGTACTACCCCTGATCGCTGCCTACCTAGGCCTTTCCTATTCTAATCTTGTTCTTGTACAGTGTACACTACCTGCCTACCATGCTGTCCCTCCTCTCAACTACCACCCTGGTCCTCTCGCGCTCTGCCCTCCTCCCACTCCTCTGCCCTCCCAGAACCTGTTTCCCCTCAGCTCCCCAAATCTTCCAACTGAGCCCTGCTTATCGCTACCTTGGCACCTCTCTGGGGATCTCAAGCCTGGACCACAGGCGGCAGACTACAACAAATAAATTGTCACTTGCAGACTGGTCGCCAACACTGGCATATCTTGCTACCACCATGTTGAACTACTGCTTCCACACAATGGCTTGCCCCCGCCACGACAGATTACATAAGCTTTCACTTAGGGAACTACGTCTCTGCACCCTGAAGCTTCTGCTGCTGATCCTGCTCTTATCAGCAAATGTCCACCCGAACCCTGGCCCATACACCAGCAAGGTCTCACCCAAACACAGTTTGTCCAGCACTCTTTCTATCATGTGCCTAAATATCTGCAGCCTACTCCACAAGATCGACTCCCTGCAAGCCTTCACTAGCCAACATAATCCTGACATATTGGTTGTTGTTGAAACCTGGCTCACCCCCCCGGTTCCTGACCAGGCAATTGCCATCTCAGGATACAATGTCTTTAGGCTCGATCGCAAATCTAAAAGAGGGGGAGGTTGTGCCATGTACTTGAATAACACTATCCTGGACCACCAAACTGAACCAGCCCCTGTGACCTGCCCTGCACAGATTCTCCCCATCAGGATCCTACTAGGTGCCCATAACAAGACACTCACAGTTGTTACGGTATATATTCTTCCAAAGGAGCAGGTCTCAGGCATACACGCCGTCTTGGACCTTGTCAGATCATAACCTCCTGACTCTGAAACCATTCTGCTGTGAGACTTCAACATCAACTGGCTCTCGGCTGAGGTGGATATTTTCAAACACTCTGTCCTATTGGCCAACCTAACACAGATGCTGGACTCCCCAACCAGAAAGAACTATAAAACAGGGACCAGCACCCTGCTCAACTGGATTCTTACTAGCCACCCCTCTAGGATCTCAAACTCTGCCATCCTTCCTGATTCCCTCAGTGATCACTCTCCCATCAGCTGTACCTGGTCAAACAAATTCCACACCCCCCAAATCATCTACAGCAGAGTCCTCCCTCATGACCAGTTAACTCACCTCAAAGCCCACCTCTTCCAACAAGACTGGACTCCTATCTTTCTGGTGTCAGATACAAACCTGGCCCTAGACCACTTCATCCACATCTTCAATAAAGCCTGTAACCTATTTGCACCCTTGAAGAAGCGCAAAACTAAAACTCTCTGCAACTCGTGGATAACCAGAGACCTCCTTAAAAAGCTAAAATCCAGGGACTGCCTCTGGGAGCTGGCTAGATCCACTGGAAAACAAGGCGACATCCAAAATTATAAACGAGCACGCAACGACTGCATGAAAACCATCCGGTCCCAGAAGTCTGACTACTACAAGAAAGTACTCACTGACTCCAGGAGTAATGGGAGAGACTTTTGGAACAACCTAAATTAAATCTCTGGGAAGAAACCTAAATCTGCGCCAGCCATGCTAAAGGTAAATGGGAATACCACACTCGACCCTAAAACCATCTCTGATACTTTCAACAATGCTTTCATGGATCTTAGCAGTGTCCTTCCCCCTAACTTCTTTAACGATGATGACACTCCCGAAATCCCCAACTCCTCAACTCTCGACAATCACCCTCCCTTCTACATTAAAGCAGTCCATAAGAATGATGTTCATAAGTACATCACCAAAGCCATCAGCAAATGCAGAGCCAGCAAAGATACACTCGACCTCAAGCTCCTGGCCCTCATCCTTGAAGAGGTGCTGGGGCCCCTTACCAAGATTTTTAACCTCTCCCTCTCACTCAACCAATTCCCAGGAAAATGGAAGTCAGTCACTGTCACCCCAATCCACAAAAGTGGTGACAAGACTGACCATGGGAACTACTGTCCGATCTCAATCCTGCCACCCTCTCAAAGGCCCTGGAATGCATTTTATCGGACCAGCTTACAGAATACCTGGACAGGCACAACATCCTCTGCAGGCAACAACATGGTTTCCGGAAAGGCCATAGCACTGCCTCTGCATTACTTGAAGTCACTGGTGCCATCCACAGCTCCCTGGAAAAAGGTCATCTCACTGGCACAATTTTTATTGATCTAACAAAGGCTTTCAATACTGTCTACCACTGCTTTCTTCTTGCCCAGCTTCTAACAGCTGGGATCTCCCCCGATTCTATACCTTGGTTCAAAAGCTACCTTGCAAATAGGACACAATGAATAAAAATTGCGGATGTGCTCTCTGAAGCCAAACCTGTCTGCTCCAGTGTCCCTCAGGGATCCATCCTGGGACCACTCCTCTTCAGTCTGTTTCTAAATACACTGCCAGCCTCCTGCTCACAACAAATCGTACTCTATACCAATGATGTGGTAATTCTAATGTAACCCCTCACCCCTGCCTTTTTAGCAAAACGACAGGTGGCATGCTGTTGGCACCGGCAGCAATATCTGGTGGGGACCTGGGTTCAGGGAGGATGAGGTTACCTGGCACAAGGGGACCTAGGTTTGGCTACTCTGCACAGGGGTACCCAAGTAAATCCGAACACAGGAAGCAATAACTGTAATGTCCAGAACCAGGATTGGGAATTTTCAGTATGGCTTTTATTCATAACTAGCTGAACATAACAAAGCATAGATGGACCCCCATGGGGCTACGTTTACTGATAATGCAGATTAGAGACTACAAGACAGTTCACTTAAAGAATGAACCCATTTCTACTGTTTTCAGGCTCTGGACCCACCAGGCACACAGCCCGGACTTGCATGCGTTTTGGATACACAGCCCGACTGGCCCGGCTCCCCTGCCGGCCACTTGACTGACGGTCCATTTAAAGAATGAACCCATTTTACATGTTGTGGCTCCCCACACCACTTAGAGTCTGTGACCCCTAGAGAGATTTTCTTCTTACTTCTTCTTACTCCCATCACACAAGGAGAATTCTTTTCCCAAGTTGTGGCTCCCCACACCACTTAGAATCTGCAACTCCTAGAGAGATTTTCTTCTTACTTCTTCTGACTCCCATC
Source organism: Neoceratodus forsteri (assembly GCA_016271365.2). Taxonomy (NCBI): domain Eukaryota; kingdom Metazoa; phylum Chordata; order Ceratodontiformes; family Ceratodontidae; genus Neoceratodus; species Neoceratodus forsteri. The sequence continues at coordinate 884,330,829 of CM057452.1, read as the reverse complement.
TCACAAGGAGAATTCTTTTCCCAAGTTGTGGCTCCCCACACCACTTAGAGTCTGCGACTCCTAGAGAGATTTTCCCATTTGCGACCCACGTCTGGGTACCTACCTCATCACTGGCCAGGTGCATGAGGCAAGTAGCAATCACAGCAGAAATCTGTAGAGGTTGACCTGGTTACTAAAGATGGGGAGTTTGCCCACCTCCAGCTCCCACAGCCCATACCTGGCCATTTCTCTGGAGAAACTAAAACTTTGAAATGTAGATTAAACGGTGGATGGACTGTAGCACCCCCTCTACAACATTACTTGAATTCATACAGACTTTAGATTTTGATACTACTCCATTTGTTTGTCCTAGTACAATAGGCCTCCCAAATAGTAGTCCAAATACCATACTTCTTCACATTTCCCAAACTGAAGAAACACATCTTTTGCCCTCTCAAATTAGAGCAAACTCACCCTTTTGTTGCAGGTGCCCCACGGTGAAGTACAACTTTTTCCACTTTTAAGACCAAAGAGAAACTGTAAAAAGGCAGCTTTCTTCCTTTAGCAGACATTAGGGGATTGCCCCTGGAATCCACATAGGGATACTTTACTTTCTCTACCCCCCCCCCCGGAGGGAGGGGGGCACTGAGACCTGGACAGCGGTCTCCACCACTTAAAACTGGACACTGACCTTCTCTTTCAAAAGGTAAACAGGAACACACTTCCTTCTCCCACAGAAGGTAAACAGAAACTCCCTTCCTGCTTGACAGTAAACAGGAGACTTCCTTCTTCTTCAAAACAAACAGAAGCCTGACTTTGAAAACTCCCAACGTTCTATCTCACTCCCTCTGCTGCAGATTCCAATGTGGCTTATGCAGCTGTGACAGTTCTAGTGGTGATGTCATCTCTCAGTCTCAGCCGAGACTGAGAACAGAGTGAGACAGTGTGAAACCCATTTAACTGGAGTTTCACAAGCTGCCTTCTCTGCCTACCACTAGGTCTTACTGGGATTCTAGTAACCCCGGGTAACAAGGGGTTACACTCGCCCTTGACCAGGAAAAATTGTCCCCAGTCATTATGCACCCAGCCTTAGGCCATCCCACCCTATGTGCTACCTGCGGAGGGGGGTGATCAGGCCCCCTCCTGCAAGCACAGGCAGGCAACACTAAGGGCCTAGAGGCCTGTAGCTGACATATCAGCCTCTACACTATCCACTTACTATGGACACCTAGTGGCTCTGGTAGAACTATCCAGAGATAGCCCTGATAGATCAGTACTGCAGTCCCAATGGCCACCAGGACCACAGCCTGTCCCCCTAACCCTCTAGGGAAAACCTATCTGCCTCTAACATAATATTCCAAAACAAAACAAAACCCGGGACCTCCCGACCTTGGGCAACCTGCAGCACACACATTAAAATGCCAAATTACGCTCCTCCCTACCCCCACATACACACCTGTGGAAGGAAAGGGTTAATACAGTAACAACCATAACAATAACAACACATTACTTTAGATTTCTACACAATAAAGCACTGACGAGGAACTCCGATGAGCCCCTCCTCCTCTTCTTGTCTTCTCTTCTGTCTTCCCAGGAACACCTGTAAGAAAAAGACAAAACAAAACACACTCCTAATCTGCATACACAGTCTACCTAAAACCCTACCATACAAAAACACTGAACAATCCCAAAAAAGATTTGTTTTAGAAAAAAAGGTAGAAAAACAGTATTTACATTAGAGTACAATAATGACATTATTTACAATACACATTTGGGGTGATAGAGTGCCCTAAAAGTCCCAACTAGTGACCACAAGGCCCGAAGGCTAGTCCAATAAAGAGTCTCTCCTGGGCCGGAGCCCCGTGAAGCACAGTTCTAAAAGGCCAAAGTCCTGAAGGGGAGAGTCTTTGTGGACAGTTCACACATTTTTGAAGTCTGTAGTGTAGGGTGTGTACTGCAATGTCATAAAGATAGAAAAGTTTCGGACTTACCAGCCATTTGTAGTACAAGAATCTGCACGAACCTGGTCTGCAGCTGAAGACTCTCCCTGGCAGCATTTCTTCTGATACAGCTGGGCGGACATCTTCCGGGAACCACAGGAGGGCACATCTGGAAACAGCTGGGTGATGTCATCAATGGAGACGGAACCTTAGAACAGGAACAAAAAGAAAAACAGCTGGTCTGATGTCATCCGATTACCAGGCGATGAACAGGAAACAGCTGGGATGGTGTCCTCTCTGGATTTGAAGTCATCTGGTGGGCCAGTGGATGGTTGCTGAACAGGACAGTACACTGTAGACTGATGAATGTGGAGCACCTGAGTCCTTGGTTATTCATATTGGTGGATCAATAAGGGCACTTCACAGTCTAGTGTGGCAGTATTGACTACCACTGCTCGGCTCTCCATTTTGTAGGCACGGGCTTAATTGCTGGGAGGTCCTTGCACTGAGGCCAGTAGTACCGGGGGGGTCAGGGGCTTGAATTATTACCCCATCTGGGCGCACATAATTCACACAGTGGGAGATTTCACGTCCCTCTCCATCCACTATTCTCACACTGTCCATAAACAGTGTCCTGCCTCTCTTCCACTGGGTATACTTTTTGTGGAACAGTCTATTCTTTACATGCTGGCTGGCCCCAGGATGCACATTTTTCATTGCTTCATCCCAGATCCAGGATTCCCTGCAGTCCTCAATCTCCTCCCAGACTCTCCGAGGAAAGGTATGAAAGGTCATACCATAGATCTCATTTGCCTTTCTACGAACCAGTCTCTCCTCTTTACTTGCTTTGGTCAATCTGAGACCGCTGGCCTGGCTTGGGGGTGGCCAGTCCTGGTTCTGCCAGCTTCGCATCCTCAAAGAAATTAAAAACGGATCCCTGACTTCTTCCTCTTGTAAAGCCAGGGCAGTGGCATCACCACCTTCTTCAACACATTCCTCCGAGGCAAGATCTTGAGGTTGTGTACCCATTCCTTTTTCACAAGGCCACATAGGTTCCCCCTCATCTTGCTCTTCACTGAGGATCTGAGCCCAGGAGTGAGCAGTCATTCTCATCCCTGAGGCTATCCATTCATCACTAGGCACGGAGGTTGACACCTCCCATTCAAAGGCCTCCCGCATCTCATCTTCACCTAAGAGACTTGGGCTAGGCGCCCCCACCCAGGGGTCTATTTATGCTTTATCCGAACTTTCTCTCTGAGATCCAGCATCCAAAACTTCAACTTCAGGTTCAGTCTCTAACTCTGCACCCTCTAGCTTTGTACCACACTCCCCCGAGGGACCTTCCTCCACAGGCTCCACCTGGTGCTGTGTGCTGCCAACTGCAGATTCCTGAATTTTTGTCCATGTGGGAGCCAAACGAATTGGAGGTGCTTTATACAAGCCATATTTTTGAAGACATCCAGCACAGTGAGGAATCATAAAGACATCCCTTCCAGCACTCAAGCATATTTGGCATACACGCACTGGATAATTAGGAATTGCCACATCAGGAGGCAGTTGCCCTCCATAGCACCACTTTTCAATATCTCTCAGTCTATTTACTGCTGCTGTTACTGCAACCCGGGCATGATCTGGGTAACGAGCTGGTCCTGAGGCCATAACTGCAGAAAAATAAACAAAAGTTCACTGTAACTGAAAGTCTCACTTTAACGAACACACTCTGTAGCTTTAAAATGGCTCCTCTGTTGCTGTGTTTACTTTATTACCCCACCCTGTAATGGCGGTGGCAGCACTCCTGTGCATCAACATTTAGAATCTGGGTCAAGCCACTGCGCACCCAATTTACACAAGCTACTGATAACTTTTACTCAAACTGCACAACTTGCTCTTTTCTGGCTTTACACACATTTACAGGATTTTCCTTGGACTTTTCACATGCTGGTAACATTCATTTTATTTACAGTCCCTTAAAAACTTCAGGTTTCAGCTCAGGATTGCCTGCTTCTACTAGTGTTGCATTTTGCTACAACCCACAGTCTCTCTCTGGCTGCAAACTTTAAAGTGAGGCTATTTTCACTTCCGTGCACACATTCAATGGCTTTACAGACTTGCACTTGCAAGCAGGACTTCACACAGTCGTTACTTGCAAAGCAACTACACTGCTGCACACACATTTTATATGGCATTACTGAAAATCACTGTTTGAGCAGTTTTTGAATTGTTTACTCACTGTTATTAGTAGCAACTTACTGCGATGGGGTAAAACAGCCTGTAGCCGGTTCTTGAAGGCCTCTGTATGCAAACGGGCGGGTAGTCTCAGTGATCGTCATTTTAACCACCAAATTCGCTATTTCCACGATCGAGTTGCGGGTTGAGCCTGATTTTAAACTAAAATGTCAATTTTTTTACTGTTTACAGCGCTTTGAATCCTCCGCGATGCTCCTCCACTGCCAGTACACGCACTACACTCTGTCTCCGTCTCGAATGCTGAGGCAGTCTCAGAAGAGCTGGCTGAGGGGCAGGACTAATGGCAATCTGACCAACCACATGACGCCATGCAAATGAGCCTCTTCTTCCTCGCGAGGGCTCCTCTCCTCATGGCGATCATCGAGCAGGCAAATTTAAACTGTAAAATGCACACTTTTTTTTTTTTCAACTGACTCCACGGCGGGAGCCCATTTTAACCATGTAACCTTGCCATTAACACTGCAGTCTCTCCATTTACACAGAAAGCATTTCCAACGTCCAGGGCATAATTTCTCTGTTGCTACCCCTAGTCTTCCACACTTTCCTTCACAGAATTCATTTTAAAAGCATTGCAAACGTCCAGGGCATAATTTCCTCTGTTGCTACCCCTAGTTTTCCACACTTTTCCTCACAGAATTCATTTTAAAAGCATTTTAAATGTCCAGGGCACAATTTCTCTGTTGCTACCCCTAGTTTTCCACACTTTTCTTCACAGAATTCATTTTAAAAGCTGACAAAACGCTGTAAACAATTTTGATGCAGGATAAGGGCACACTCTTTGGCTTTACAGCTCCTTGGTAAACAGTTGGCATTTTTTAAACAGCAGCACAAGATTCACAGCACACAGCAACACACTACAGAAATTGCTTCAGCTTTTTGGGCTACCCACTGCCAGATAGCCAAAACGCTAGCGCCCTTGCCCAACCACCTTCCTTCCCGAACAAATCCAAAGTTGTGCCTCCATTTTTGTAACCCCTCACCCTGCCTTTTAGCAAAGCGACAGGTGGCATGCTGTTAGTGCTGGCAGCAATACCTGGTGGGGACCTGGGTTCGGGAGGATGAGGTTACCTGGCACAAGGGGACCTAGGTTTGGCTACTCTGCACAGGGGCACCCAAGTAAATCCGAACACAGGAAGCAACAACTGTAATGTCCAGAACCAGGACTTGGATTTTTCAGTGTGGCTTTTATTCATAACTAGCTGAACATAACAAAGCATAGATGGACCCCCATGGGGCTACGTTTACAGATAATGCAGATTAGAGACTACAAGACGGTCCACTTAAAGAATGAACCCATTTATACAGTTTTCAGGCTCTGGACCCACCAGGCACACAGCCCGGACTTGCATGCGCTTTGGATACACAGCCCGACTGGCCCGGCTCCCCTGCCGGCCACTTGACTGACGGTCCATTTAAAGAACGAACCCATTTTACATGTTGTGGCTCCCCACACCACTTAGAGTCTGTGACCCCTAGAGAGATTTTCTTCTTACTTCTTCTGACTCCCATCACACAAGGAGAATTCTTTTCCCAAGTTGTGGCTCCCCACACCACTTAGAGTCAGCGACTCCTAGAGAGATTTTCTTCTTACTTCTTCTGACTCCCATCTCACAAGGAGAATTCTTTTCCCAAGTTGTGGCTCCCCACACCACTAGAGTCCGCGACTCCTAGAGAGATTTTCCCATTTGGCGACTCCATCGCCTGGGTACTCTACCTCATCACTGGCCAGGTGCATGAGGCAAGCAGTAATCACAGCAAGAAACCGTGAGGTGGACCTGGTTACTAAAGATGGGGTTTGCCCACCTCCAGCTCCCACAGCCCATACCGGGCCATTTCTCTGGAGAAACTAAAACTTCGAAATGTAGATTAAACGGTGGATGGACTGTAGCACCCCCTCTACAACATTACTTGAATTCACACAGACTTTTGATTTTGACACTACTCCATTTGTTTGTCCTAGTACAATAGGCCTCCCAAATAGTAGTCCAAATACCATACTTCTTCACATTTCCCAAACTGAAGAAACACATCTTTTGCCCTCTCAAATTAGAGCAAACTCACCCTTTTGTTGCAGGTGCCCCACAGCGAAGTACAACTTTTTCCACTTTTAAGACCAAAGAGAAACTGTAAAAAGGCAGCTGTCTTCCTTTAGCAGACATTAGGGGATTGCCCCTTGAATCCACATAGGGATACTTTACTTTCTCTCCCCCCCCGGAGGGAGGGGGGCACTGAGACCTGGACAGCGGTCTCCACCACTTAAAACTGGACACTGACCTTCTCTTTCAAAAGGTAAGGAACACACTTCCTTCTCCCACAGAAGGTAAACAGAAACTCCCTTCCTGCTTGACAGTAAACAGGAGACTTCCTTCTTCTTCAAAACAAACAGAAGACTGACTTTGAAAACTCCCAACGTTCTATCTCACTCCCTCTGCTGCAGATTCCAATGTGGCTTATGCAGCTGCGACAGTTCTATTGGTGATGTCATCTCTCAGTCTCAGCCGAGACTGAGAACAGAGTGAGACAGTGTGAAACCCATTTAACTGGAGTTTCACAAGCTGCCTTCCCTGCCTACCGCTAGGTCTTACTGGGATTCTAGTAACCCCGGGTAACAAGGGGTTACACTAGCCTCACACCAGGACCCAAACCAGCTGCAAAGCAACCTCCAGCATTGCTTCTACACTATAGAGAACTGGTTCATTCAACACAAACTGATCCTCAAGCAGAAAAAAACTAAGACCATGATTTTCAGCAGCGCCCACAATAAACATTAACTCCATCACCTCTCCATATCGACCAGCCAAGGCAGCCTACTAGAACAAGTCCAAACTTTTAAATACCTTGGGATCACCCTTGGCCCATACTTCTTCTACACTGACCACATCAACAACGTTGCTACAGCTGCCAACTCCAGACTAGACCTGCTGTTCCACCTCAGGAGACACCTTCTCCCTGCAGCCCTGGCTGCTGCTGTCCAGAGCACTATCATTACCACCATTGACTATGGCCTCATCATCTACGGCTCAGCTACAGTTACTGAGCTCAAATGGGTAACCACCTCCCTCAACAAGGCTTGTCGGCTAATCACTGATGCTCAATGTTATACACACACCTGTGACCTCTACTCCCAAACCTACTGGCTGCAACTTGACAAGCATATTAAATACCAAACCTGCATAGTGGCTATGAAAATTCAGATGGGCTTCGCCCCAACCAGTGTTACTGCCCTCCTACAACCTAAGAAAAGCAGTTGGTACCGAGGGGACAAACACGCAGCAGTTCCAAATCCCTTACTGCCGCACAACCCAAGATCAAAGAGTTTTTGCCTACCGGGCCACCTACTGGCTAAATGGACTCTCTAGTGATATCACCGCTGTCCCCACACTTGGTGCCTTCAAAACCAGGCTCCGCCACTCTCTCATTGCCGCCAGCACCTGTGACTGTAATGTCTAGCCTTGAATGCACCACTGGATGACTCCCAGGATTATTGAATCAGATCACCTCATTGTGGCTCCCCTGCTCTGCCTACAACCTCAAGAGCCTCAGCCTCCTAGCACTTTGTGACACCACCATGCCCAACTTCTGCACTTTACTTTTTGTTCTCTGATAAAGCCCACCAGGCTGCATCCTCCTCCCACCACCACCACCACCCCTCCTTTTCCTCCCTCTATCTCTCCTATCTCCCTTGCTGTTCCCCTCACCCTTCCCCTTCCTCACTCTATCTGTCTCTTCTTTTTCACCTCTTTCCTCCTCCCTTCATTGAATGTTTGTATCAATTTATGTTCCTCGTCTGCAATTTATGTTTGTACAACAATTTAATTGTGTTGCCAGTAACTCTCTGTCTAATCTGTACTTTATGACGCGGAACCTTTGTAAAAGAACCCTGGCTCAAAGGTATTTGTAATCCTAGAACTCAATAAATAAAATAAAAATGAAATAAATAATAGGAGGCTTTCATTCCTTAAGGAAGCCCAAGAGGAGTGGGCCAGTACCTGAGGGCCCCTTGTAATAGTTACAATAAGTTCAACAATCTGATAAACATCCATTCTTTGTCTTGAAGTGGCTGGCTTCTTAGATTGTGTATTTAAAGTTGTTGCCAAGTCACATTACCTGCAGCTGACAATCAGGGATGCTGGACACTGAGGACTCCTTGTACTGTGCACATCTCAGTGATATTTGCATGCTCTCTCACAGGGGAGGGACACAGCTATCAAAGGAGCTCCTTTTAAGTCTAAAGGAGTGACTTTTGATCAAAAAACGTAAGAAATAATCATAGAATAGTACATGATCATTCACCTCATTTACCTATAGCTTCAGGCAAACAGGCTAGTGAAATTGTGCTGCAGAGAAGAAGGGAGAATTCACAGCATAAGCCACGCTGACAGCATCAGGCCCTGCAGTGAAAGAATGGCAGAGGAAATTTAATAGATTAAGCAAGGAGCAGGGGGGAATTTTGAAGGATCTGTATGCCAAATGACTTCTTTTACTGACTGCGAGTGGTGCAGGGTACATAAATTGATCTTTGCTTTTTATTTTTTTTATTGTGTTGCCTGTGAGTAAAACTGAGTTAGGCTGCTTCACAGAGACACGAGGGGCAGGATTTTTAAAAGGGTAAGACACAGGTGCAAGTCCATGCTGTGCCTGCATCCACCTCATTTAATTAACTTGGGTTGGCTTGAAGGACAGAAGACTTAGATGTGGCATTTAGGGGGAGAGCACCAATTGAACAGATTTATTCACTTTCTGTTCCTCATGCTAGTCACTAACATAGAAACATAGAAGTTGACAGCAGAAAAGGGCTGCAAGGCCTATCCAGTCTGCCCATTTTACAATTTGCTCCTGCTGCCTCTACTAGGTCAGCGGCCTCAGCTATGCCCCCTCATATGTATGATCCCCTTCTGCCTATCCGATGCCCTCTTGAATCCCTCCACTGCACATGCTCCCACCGCCACCTAAGGCAGGGTGTTCTGTGCATCCACCACCCTCTCTGTAAAAAAGAACTTTTTCACATTGCCCCTTATGCAGCCCCCCTCCAATTTCATGTCATGCCCTCTAATTCTATTGTGCTTTTCATACTGGAAGATGTTATCCCCTTCCACCTCATTTAGCTAACCTGAAGAATGCTTGACTGATGAAAATGAGTGCTGCCAAGCTGATAAGTAGAGAAGTGTACAGTAATAAGCAGTCCAAGTAACTTGTTCTGGTTGAAAGATCCATGGCATCCAGGGAGCAGAGCCTAGAAGGAGCCATTTGGAATGTTTCTGTGTAAGCTGCAAACACCTTTTAAGAGGAAGTTGCATTGAAATGTTGTTGTGACTTCCAAGGAGAGTGCTATGGGCAGTTGGCCTCTAATGACTTGGTTTGAGCAGAGCAGACTAGTTGGTTGTAGAGTAGCCAAACTGAAAGCAGTCAGGACTGTAAGAAGTGGATACACTGAATGGACGAATGCTGGGACCACAGCCAGTGATCCAACTGAAGAGGTCGGGGAGTCATGAAAGTGACAAGCGATATAATAGTACAGTGCTATGGAATGCTATGAAAATTATAAGCAGTATGAACTACAGGGATGAGTCTGCAACCAGCAGTGGAGAGTGAGGCTGGTGATCTTGGAAATAAGCAGTGACGATCAAAATGGGAGGAGGTACAGTGGAGCCAGACAGGATGCAACACAGTACTTGGCAGTAAATGACATGTCATAAAATACTGCAGGACAAAAGGGATTAGCTGCCTTTGAATTACATTGTTCCCTGCAGCGTACTATAGCATTATGCAGTGTCAGCATAGCTCAGTTGGTAGCACATCCGCCTCTGGACCAGAAAGTCGTGGGTTCTCGTCCCACACCGGGATTGGACTTGCACCTACAAATCGCTGGCATCCGAGTGCAGTATTGGGGGGTGCTGTACTGCTGGGGTGTGCCGTCCTTCGGATGAGATGTTAAACTGAGGCCCCTTCTGCCCATCCTGGTGTTGTCCTGGTGGGTGACCAGGTGGAAGTTTATAAAAGAACCCAGGGCACTCTTCGCAAAGAGTAGGGCACATTCCTGGTGTCCTGGCCAACATTCCCCTTCCCATAAACCGGTTCATGCAATTATCCAGGCTGTGTGTGGGTGATGGTGTGCGATATGGCCGCCACCACCACACATTCAGTCACTTCACTACCAGTCTAGCATTGCTTGTAAAGCACTTTGGGATACATTGTGTATGAAAAGCGCTATATAAATGCTGATTCTTCTTCTTCTTCTAATGCAGCAAGGTACTGCATGCCATCTTGACTGGTGGCACCATAGGGCCAATTAGGAGATGAAGGCACTCCAGGCAGCACTATGAAGGCTTATGGAAGGAGGCAAGATCACCATGAAAAGAGGCACTGGAATGGGCAGGCAGGGAGTTGACTGCTGAGGTCTGTTACAAGCTGTGAGGCAAGCAGCTACTTCAGAGTAAGAATAGAGCTCTGCAGTACATATGCAGGGAGTCAAATACTGGAACTAACTAGGGCTAACAAACTTGATATTCAGCCAGTAATGAAACTGAGTTTTATAGATAGTAGTAATGCCTGGGGCATGATAAATCTGGTGATCCAACCAAAACTAGGCTTATGGAGGTACTGCATGAAGCAGGTAGGAAATCAGCTGACAGATAAGGACAAACTGCTGAGCAAGAAGTTACTTAGCAGTGCAGATCCAACTCCACTTGTACAAAGCAAAAGGAACTGAAACCCCAGCAGAGCAGGAGTCAGTTTGTGATCAGGCTAATTCTAGGACAGTAGCTACTGAGGATTTGTAGGAATGCAGGTGAACTTGTTTCTCAATGGAAATAGCCAGCTGAAGTCGGCTAGAAACAGAATGAAAGAGAAAGAGTGATAGAGAGTGAGAGAGAGAGAGAGAGAGAGACAGAGAGAAGCCCTGTTAAACATGTAACAGGAGGGAGACAAGGGAGAGTGTGTGAGCCCTAAGTTGTATAGTCAGCTGGATAATGCGAAGCCCTGCAAGATCAAGCACCCAGCAGCAGAGCAGATGAGCACACCAAATGAGAAATACAGTGATGTCCATTGACTCAGTTGGCAGACAGAGCAAGGAGGAACCCTGCTGTAAAAATGTTCAGAGACTGTATGGTTGGCGAGCAGCACACCACCGCAGCTGAATTTGGTCCACACTAATCTGACAGAATGAAACTTCAGGTAAAAATGCAGTCTCAGCTTGAAGAGTGAAATTAGGGGTAGAATTTGGTTTAGCCCAGTATTATTGGCACTTTCCATTCAGTTTGCTTCCTCAAAAGCTCAAAAAGATTTAAGGACACAGCAGTCAGCCTCCATCTGATGCCATGGATTGGGGCTGATAATTTAAATCTCTTTTCCCAGTATCAGGTTGACCTGCATATCAGTGGATGGCCTTCTGTTGTTTGAACATTTCCTGTTGGGTAGTGTCTCCAATGTTCAGGGTTTTCTAATACCATGACAAGAATTGACCCCATTCTTATGCCAGGGTATATTCAAAGAAATCAGTACCATATTTATTTATTTAAAATTTGGTTAGGCACACCGAGCCGAGGCTCATGTCCAGGTGTGACCTGGGGGAAGGGGAAGCAGGGTAAGTTGCAGTCATTGTAAGGAACATCAAATACACTGCATAATTCAGTGCTAGCGAGACAACAGTGCAAGAGTACAAGCAGGTTGCAAAATATAAATATAAAATGACCTGAGTTGCAGCAAACACTGCGGTGCCAGGGGCTCTATGTCAGATTAAAAAAAAATGCAGGGTTCCTTCGCTAATCTCCCCTGGTTTGCTGCAGGTTGCAAGGTGAGCCAAACACCTGTCACATCTGCAAGAATTGCCACTAGTATCTGGTCCCACGCTTGTTGCAACACTAGAATGGCCAGGATGTGGGGGGTGGGTGGGTGAAGAAATACATGTCAAGAAGGGGTCCTGGGGCATGGGAGAAGGCAGTGGGGTGTCAGGGCACAGCTGGGCACTGGCCTTGATGTGGCACCTGGTGGGGTGCCATTGCAGTGTGTTGACATAACCAAGGACGTCACTGACCTTAATTCTACTCTCTCCTCTGACTTTTGCTGTATCCAGCCCTAGCTTTCCAAGAGCAAACTGGTTCTCAACACTAATAAAAGTAAAGCTTTGCTATTTGGGTCTGCCCCTAGGCTAAAGAAATGCCATAACCTGCTATCAGTCTCCTGCACTGATGGCTCCATTCCTGACAATGTTCAATCCTTCAAATATCTGGGCATTACCTTTGACCCCTCCCTCGACTTTGACCTTCACATCTCCATCACCTCTAAAGCCATAAATTCCAAGACTGGACTGGCCTACAGAACCAGACATGCTCTCACACCCTCTGCCCATGTCGCCATAGCTGAGGGCATTACTTCTTCCAGCCCTTAATTTTGGCTCTGTACATATGCCAGTGCTTCTAAAACTAGCCTGTGCAAATGGAACACTACTTATAAAAACATATGCCATTTTGCGCTGGCTTCGCATCAACGTACCCATCACTGCCATTTTTACAGCAGCCATCATTGGCTCTCACCTATGGCTCACCATCTCTACTAACTTGGTGTCCAGACTGATAATATCTCTCGAACTGGTGTGCCCCCCAACTCTAGCTCAGTTGTTGATTCCTCTAAGCCCCCACTTTGCCCTCCGCTCCGGAGATCAGATGCTTTTCTAAATACCAAGATGTAAAACAACCACGGGGGCTCAAGCCTTCTCACACCTTGCTCCTGTACACTGGAACTTCTTACCTACAAATATCTGCCTCACCTCTGCTCATGCCAGCTATTCCCATAGTTTTACCTTACTCTCGCCATTCCTTTACTGAAAACTAAACTTCCTCATCCTACCAGGAGGCATGTTAGCCAACTGCTCAGCACTTGATTGTAGTAAGTTTAGCATATTGTAGTGCCATTTTATGCTGACTTGGTATTACCTCATTTGTTTGTAGCCCCTTTACCAATTTGGGGCTTACCTTAAGTGTCTCACAGGGTTCCTGCACTGCTCACTGCCAGGCAGACGTCTGGCAGGGCAAGTAAATCCATGGTTATTTGTTTAATCCTGTTGATCTGTGTGAGAGTGCCATGATGTACCTCTGTGTACTGTCCCTTTAAGGCCATAGCCAGTGTGTAAACAGTAAATGGTCTGTGCTGGGTCTGAGTGCTTCAAAGCTCGTGACCGGCCCTGCACCGTCCTAATTTGCTCCACTCTGCGGTCGATAGTAGAACAGAGGGAGCTCTAACTATTACTGTAAATATTTACTTCTAATTTGTTGTTATAGTTAGATTAGAATGCTCATTTTAACCTGCCTTCTTGCAGCTTATGCATCCAGATGGGAGCCACCATGTTTGGTCCGGGACTTGCAGGATTTGGACCAACTGGGATACAGGGGACCTCAAGAGGTCCTTAGTTCAGGTGCCTCGTGAGAAAAGCTGTAGATTTTGTAGTTTTACAGGTTTATTTTATTTATTTGATTCTAGGATTACAAGTGCTTTTAAGCCAAGGCTCTTTTACAAAGGTTCCACGTCAATTCTGGAACAGTACAACACAGTACAACAGAGCAGATGAGTTTTAGGCATGCTATACAGATTAACACTCAGTTACATGTACATAAATGCATACATTTTGGATAAGACAGGCAGGGCAGCTGAGGGTATACAATAATGTTACAAGGATGGGTAAGACATTGGAAGTAGCATGCCAGGGGCAATTGTCGCAACACCTAGAGAAGTACATGTGGTGGGGCTGGGTGGAGAGGGAGGATGAGGGGAGGGAGGGGGGAGGAGGAGGAGGAAGGATAAGGGGAGAGAAAGTGTGATGTGAAGACCTTAGGCAGGAACTGTGGAGTAGAAAGAAGGGCTGGTTAGGTGACTAAACTGACAAATGGGAGCACCAGAACTGTGAGTGGCAGCTCCCCCTAGCCAACCAGATTGTTAACAAACCAGACTAGTTCAAGAACTGTTAGAAAACAGAGGGCAGTTGCTGTTAGAGCTGAGAGAGTGAACATCTCAAGCCATCGAGAAGCAGCTCCAGGAAAGGAGCAGAGGAGAATTGGCAGGGAAAGGCCTGACTTGCCTCCCTGCTACTGCTTCCAACATTGGACTGCTTGATAGCAGTAATCGGACTAATCTGAAACTAACATTAAACTGTGGCAGTTAGTCTCGAGACTCTGAGAAGTGCAGCTCCTGTGAAGTGTTTGGCCCAAGATTTGTGTAAGAGACTGCCTTTGCTGATTGAGAGGTTTACTCAGTGAATCGACTGCAGTTGTGAACCGGGCCTAAAAAACTGAATCGAGAGGTAGCGTGAATGTTGTTTTCATTAAATGTGCTGAATGTCTATTGTGGGTCAAGGCCTACTGTCCATGGACTCCTGATTAGCAGAAAGGAGCCCATCTTTACCAGTGACCGAATTGTCTGCCAGCTGGAGGTTTTTACCAACAAACAAACAAAACTTTGCCAGACGTGTTTATCCAGCCTTGGGCCTATGCCAGACCCGGCCCAAGCCATCTATTCCTGCACCAGTGACTGCTTTCTTGGCAAGAGACCAGCTTGGGGATCCAGTCCCTGTGCAGCAAGGAATCGCAGGTTGCAGCCACCTGGAGGGAATGACTGTGAAATGGAGGTGAGTCATGCAGGTCCAGCTTCCCCATACTCTTCAGTCTTCTGCAGCAGGTCTTCATATTGCCGGGCCAGTTCCTATCATCTGGTGTTGTGAATAAACTCAGGGTAGCTCCGTGCAACATTTCTTTAAATCATTTTTGTGGTATCATCTGATTTCATCTGTGAGTTATAGGGTTACATTTAGACTGGGCCAACCGGCCAAGGATACAAATAACTAAGGTCTTTGTTATCACATGTTTAACTGCCTTTCTTTCCTTCAAGGGCCCCACCAACTTCTGCAACACCGGCCATCCCGGGCACCAATTCTGGACAGACAGCATAACATTCTGGGTACTCAGTTATTGTTAGACTGTTTTACTGTGGGACTAGAGTACATGTATGCAGAGTAACCTGAATCAGATCAGTAAAGTAATCATTCTTCTAGATTCATGCCCCACCCTTGTTCACATCTCCTTAATAAAACTAATTTGCCATTTCAAATTTAAACTGGCTTATGACCATATTCTTAATTGGTTTAAAATCACTGAAACCTGTTACAGTATTGAAAGTGGATGCTTGCCTTGTTAACGCTGTCTTTACAGGGTGTTACATGGTGTTTGTCAGAAGACCAGACCCTGAGGTAAGTGCAAGGCGTGTGAGCATATTATTAATGCTAGTTACAAATTGTTTATGGAATACTGCCAATGGTCTTGTTCATTCAAAAGGTATATGGTCACTAGGTGGGCTTGTGGGTGGATATAGCTTCCCAGAGGGCTACACCCCCACATACATTACTCTGGGTGGAGGCACCAAAATATTGAACCCAGGCCCCTCAACCTCTTGTTAAAAGTACAGGCAGGGGTAGTAACCCTAGAGATAGTGCCACCTAGGGGTTTCATCTTGGAGGCATCGCTGGGATTAGCACCCCCCAATGGCCAAAACCCAAAATTGTAACAAATATTTTCATGAGCACCATTGAAGAAATGGCTATGCATCAGTTAATTAGTTGATGTACGGGGAGTGATACTGATCCCCAGAATGCTTTGCTATTACTAGATATACTCCTGGGCACTGGTAAGAACACTATTGAGGGGGTGCTCTCAAAAATTTTCATTTTTGAGGAGGTGGTAGTGGTAGGTTGACAAGTTGACCTGACTGCTAAAACACTAATGGTGCTAGTAAAGTGTAGTAACCCAGTGGACAATACTAAGGTGCCTAAAACAATTGCCATTGAGGGGTCCCTGACAGCCTGGAGGGTGGTAACTAAGAGTAGTGAGGATCCCTCAGAGCCAGAACCCCCACCCCATCTGAAATTTTTGGGGAGGAGAAGCTTACCAAATTGTTACAGGATGAGGGCCGATCCCACGAGGACTTGGGAAAGTTATTGAAGCCTCCTGGGGGTACCCCTCCTCCGGTATTTACACCTGTCAAGGTGTCTACTCCTGCCCCTGTACCAGGTCCTGTGTCTACACCAGCACCGTCACCTGCACCCTCAGTTAGTCATGACTCATACCACGGGCTGCGAGTGTTTTCAGGCACTCTCCCCACACCCCAGGGGGAAGATGATTTAGAGACTTGGATGAACTATGCATCCCCCCCTTGTTCAAGAGTGTCAGTGTGCAGAAGCAGACAAATGGAAAAGGATCATGGAAAGTTTAAGGGGTCCTGCATAGGAAGCAATTAGGATTCTGAGGTCCACAAACCCTGATGCTTCAACTCAAAAGTATCTGTATGCACTAGAAAGTATCATTGGTAGTACTGAATTTGGGGAAGCTTTAATAAGGAAATTCAAAGCCACCAAACAGTGGAAAGGGGAATGCTTGCATGCTTATGTTACTCATTTGGAGAGGGCATTACAGAGAGCTCACAGAAAAGGTGGGGTAATAGCAAGATATTTGGATTGTGTGAGACTAGATCATATACTACAATCTTCCAATACTCTAGATTGATAATTCTTCAGCTAAAGTTTCAGGATAGGAGGGATAATCCCCATGTTTATTGTGAACTAATAAAAGAACTCAGGGAGGCTGAAGGTGAGGAAGAGGTTTGGGATCCTTGTGCAGGTGCTGTTAAAGTAGCCTTGGCGCTGGAAAGGCACTGTGAACAAGAGACTGTTAGGGACTCTCTGTAATTGGCAGAGATGCTTAACGAGATCAGAGAATTAAAAACAGGTGCGGTTACTAAGGCTGTCGCTAATAGAGACCAAGACACCCCTCAGAATGCATCTGCTATGGGAGTAGGAGTGCCTGCTCAGGCATCCCCTGTAGAAGGCAGCATAAAGACTGAACTAAGTGAATTGTCTGCCATGGTGAGAGAACTGATGGTATGTGGTGGGCAAACTCAACAAGGACCCTCTTCTGGTAGCGCTCCTGCTCAGGCGCCAAATGTGTATTCCTCCAAACCCCTAGTCGTGAATGGAGACCAACCTCTAATGTAATGATACAGCCAAAGCAGACCAAAGAAAGTACATTTTGCTACAACTGTGGGAAGGATGGCCATATGAAGAGGGAGTGTCAAATCCTCAAAGGAAGTACGGAATGTAGCTGACAAACTACAGGAAGAGCTTCAAAGAGTAAACTGACTCCAGAGGGATGCAGGGAATGACTACATTGGAGGTTCAGGTAAACCCAAATCAAATTTTTCTGTGGCCAGGTCATTTGTCAGAGTTCCTGCTAATGCTTCTCCTGACTGGTCAGAGATGATAGGCCCCTCTATGGAAACCACAGTGCACATTGATGGTATCCTGGCCCGAGCTATATTGTACAGCAGAACCCAGGTCACTATAATATTCAAAGATTGGTATGAGCAGCACTTATCTGACCAACCTTTACAACCCCTAGAAGGACTGCATGTATGGGGTTTAAGTGATAAATCTTACCCTTACCTTGGTTACTTATGAATATGGCTATCTTTTCCTTCAACTGTGGCTGGTGTGGATGAGCCTGTGGAGACTCTGGCCTTGGTCTGCTCACCAATGGGCCTATATGATGGGATCCCTTTATTGATCAGCACTAATGCACATATGTTTGGCCGATTAGCTCAGATGCATCAAGAAAGACAAGCCTGGAAGACTGGATGAGCTTTACACATCGACGCAAATTTAAAAAAAATGTGTGAGATGCACCTACCAATCGGAAGTACAAAAGAAGTGCTGTAAAAGAAGGTGATAAAGTCTACTTCAAGCCCAACAAACCTTTCAAAACCAGATGGACCTCTGATTGTGACATAGAATTCTATGACATCATTCACCAGCTCGCACATGTGCCAGTTCTCGCTTATGCAGATCCAACTAAAGTATACGTACTACACACTGATGCTAGTCTGAGTGGACTTGGAGCTGTACTTCCTCAGGAGTATGAGGAAAGATTACGCCCAGTGGCATTTGCCAGTAGAAGCTTGGTTCAGTCTGAGGAAAACTATCCTGTACTTAAACTTGAATTTCTCACTTTGAAGTGGGCAATAGAAGACCAGTTTCACGAATACCTCTGTGGTGCTAAAATACTGGTAAAGACAGACAATAATCCCCTCACATATTTCCAAACCTCAGCCAAGTTGGATGCCACTGGACACAGGTGGTTGTCTGTTCTCTCAACGTAGGATTATTCAGTGGAGTATCATCTGGGCTTCAATCACATAGACGCCGATGCTCCATCTAGAAGGCCTGTTTCAAATCCTGAGTGGATGAGAATGTCGGAACAATCTGTAAGGGCCCTGTGCCAAAAGTCTGACTGAAATGAACACACATCTGACTGCTTGGGGCCTCCAGATACTTGCGTTCCTGTAGCTTACTGCAACTTTGCGGCTTTGGATTTGAGCACCCTGCCTCAGCTCACTACAGCAGACATTCAGAGGGAATAATATCATGATCCTATGATCAAGCTTGTGCTAAATGCAATAAATAATGGACAAACGTTTCTAAGCTACAGTCAAAAGATCAGAGAACTGCCTTGCTGTTCAGAGAGGGGCCTAAGCTTAAATTACGAAACAAACTACTGTACAGAGAGATCACAGACGAACAAGGCAATTTCATTAGACAGCAATTGGTGTTGCATTCTAGGTTTAAGCGTGTGGTCCTAAGAGCACTCCATGACCAAATGGGACATTTGGGCAGTGAAAGGACAGCTGACTTGGCTAGAGCCCGGTTCTACTGGCCCAGAATGAATGCAGATGCAGAGCAGTATATTAAAAAAGACCCAGTCACAGAGGGCAGCGCCCTTGGTTAACATTGCCATTAGTGCACCCATGGAGCTTGTATGTATTGACTTTTTAAGCTTGGAGCCTGATGCAAAAAACATTGGCAATGTGCTTGTCATGACCGACCACTTCACTCGTTACACCCAGGCCTATCCAACAAAGGACTAGAAAGCAGCCACTGTAGCCAAAGTGCTTGTTGAAAACTTTTTCATCCACTACGGTGCCCCACAGCGGATCCATTCCTACCAGGGAAGGGACTTTGAAAGCCATTTAGTCAAAGGAATACTCGGCCTCTGGGATGTAAAAAAGCCAAGAACTACTCCATATCACCCACAAGGAGATCTGCAGCCCAAAAGATTTAATTCAATGTGCCTGTGCAACTGGTTTCATGATTATGTAACTCAGATAAACTTTGCCTGTTTGCCTGTCTATCCATGGGATATACCACCCTGTGGGGGTACGAAGGCAAGGAACCCTAGGGGAGGGTTCCACCACTTGAGGTGCTGTGGCAGTGATTCCCTTGGCTAAAGGTACCTTAGGAAGAAGCCCACGGGAGAGAGAGGTGTACTGCTGGAGGAGGAGGGGTGGATGGTGAGGTAAGAAAAAATGCTTGTGTGTGGAGTGAGGAGAGCAGCCCTTAAATAGGCTGAATGGGGGTGTGGCCAGTTGCACCGCCCCCTTGAACTACATTCTGTAGCCTTCCAATTCAATGTGCCTGTGCAACTGGTTTCATGCTTGTGTAACATAGATAAACTTTGGCTGTTTGCCTCTTTATTCATGGCATATACCACCCTATAGGGGTACAAAGGCAAGGAACCATAGGGGAGGGTTCCACCCCTTGAAGTGCCATGGGAGTGATTCCCTTGGCTAAAGGTACCTTAGGAAGAAGCCCAAAAAGAGTGTTGAGCAAAGCATACAAGGTAGTGAATATTTATCACAGTTGAAGACCTGTACGTAGCTCAGCTGGTAGTATGCGTTCAGCTGATAGCATGGGTCAGTTGGTCATATTGTTTGAGTAGAGTAGGCAGGAACAACAGGTGAATAGTGACCCACTAAGAGGTCTGACTGTAAGGCATGGAGGCTAGAGATGCAGTGAATTTAAATTCTACCGGCGAAGTGAACGCTGGTGGGCACTTTATGAAGGAGGGCAATGCAAAGTGCTCAATTCTACTATCATTACCACTTCTGCTAAGGCAGAATGGCAACACGAAGTAAGGCAAAGTCATTGTTTTTAATGGACTTCGCATTCCTCATTCTGATTCTAAGTGATCCACTTGGTGTTCCAGATTTGTCAGCCCCCCCGCACATCATATGCCTTACAGTGCTGTAAGTCACATGCTCTTTAGCCAGGCAGGAAGGAAGTGAGTCATACAAGCAGACAGTTTCACTTTCTTCTGTTCAGACTGAGAGAGATGAGTGTGGAGATAGAAGAGTGTGTTGACTGCTGATACTTTGAGATCAGAGTGAGGAGGAGAGTTAAACTTTGATTGTAACCCAACAGCTTTTTTTAAAAGCTACATTTTTTTTTCTTTTCTGTACTCTTTTTTACTTAATTTGTTCTTTCTGTAAATTTTATTTTTCTTACCTTTATAACTTAGTTAGTTGTTTGTCTGTGTCTATGTGACTGTGTGTGTGTTGTGCTTGTGTGACAGTGATTGCTTGGACTGACGGAGCGCAGTAGGAGAGATGGAGCAGGGTGAGGGAATGTCTGGGTCGGGGGCAGCTCTGGGAGAGTGTGGTAGTACGCGTCGTACCGTGCTCATGCGTGGGGGGCATAGGCACCCATTCCTCTTGGACCGCTCTAAACTTGTGGGTGTCCAACCCCCCAGAAGCAGGACAGCACCACCTCCTGACTCTGAGGCAGTTCAGCCACCACCATCACCAAGTCCAGCACAAGGTCCTCTGGAGCAGGATGTGCCTGTTCGCCCAGGCCCAGGTGTGGATCCCATCCATGTTTAGCACTGTGACACGCTGGCTGCCAGTTCATCTGGCCCTCCCCTGCCTGTGCCTGGTCCTCCCCACACCTCCATTGTTTGGCATTTTTTTGAATGTGTGGGGAGAGCAGAGTGGTCAAGTGTCACCTATGTGAGGTGGAGGTGTGCCGTGGCCCCCGGGGGAGTCACCTGGGGACTGGGGGCCAGTGCACCCATATGCTTAATCACCACCAGTTGGAGTGGCAGACTGCCACAGAATGGACCATGTCTGCACCTGCTGGCCGTTCTGTGGCAGACGGTGCCGCTGTGCATAGTGGCATCCCTAAGTAGAGGAGGGCCACAGCAGCACCTGTTGCTCCACCAGCACCACCACCACCAGCAGGTCAGCCTGTAGAACTTGTGGACCCCAGAGAACTGCGTGTAACACAGGCTGACTTGGCAGTTGTCTGGAGTGCTGTTGAGAACAGTGAGAGGATGAGTGCTGTGGAGCAGCAGCTGGATCACATAGAGGGACATCAGTTGCAAATTATGTCCATGCTGGAACTGCTGCTGGATCACCATGGGGGTCCCACATTAGTTTTGTTTCCTCACACCTTGTGCCCCCCCCACACCTTCCTTGCTGTGTCATAAAATGTATTCCTCCACCATCCCTGACCCTTGTATGTAATTTTGCCCTTTTTTTGTTGTCTTCCATATGCATGACACTTTGTATTCTGGGCCCCCTTCCTTCTGTTAAGTGTCTCTGTGTGTGTGTGTGTGTGTGTGTGTGTGTGTGTGTGTGTGTGTGTGCGTGCGCTGTTTTGGTGCCTCATTTTTCGGCATCCGCAAAAGGCATCTGTCTTGTGTGCAGAAAATTGACAGGTGGTAACACAGTGAAATGGGAGTGTTTTAGCTCATACAAAGTCCCCCAGAATTAATGGCGCACTCAGTCATGTGCACAAAAGTGGCACAGAGTCCCAGATTTT
Source organism: Neoceratodus forsteri (assembly GCA_016271365.2). Classification (NCBI taxonomy): domain Eukaryota; kingdom Metazoa; phylum Chordata; order Ceratodontiformes; family Ceratodontidae; genus Neoceratodus; species Neoceratodus forsteri. The sequence goes on along the minus strand of CM057452.1, from coordinate 884,308,977 downwards.
TTCTGTTGGCCCAAAATGCATCCTCCTTGTGTGCAGAAAACTGACATGTGGTAACACAGTGAAATGAGTGTTTCAGCACATACAAAGTCCCCCAGAATTAATGGCACACTCAGTCATGCATATAGTGGTGGCACAGAGTCCCCAGATTTTTCTGCAGGCCCAAAATGCATCCTTCTTGTGTGCAGAAAATTGACAAGTGGTAACACAAATGAGAGTGTTTCAGCACATACACCAGTATAAAATGATGACTGTGAGCATCGTTTTGCTATTCCAATGTGTTCTGCGAGACGATTCGAGCAAATGCAATGTGATCATCTGAACTGGATTGAAGGGTGCCCATTGGCTGTACACTAATAGTAACCTTGATAAGTAGATATATATATATATATACACACATATTATATATATATATATATATATATATATATATATATATATATATATATATATTTATATAGATATATGGTTGTGTGTTTTGTAGGTGAGGAGGGGTTGACATGGACATGTACTCATGGTATTGTTCTGCATCACAGGTCACACAGAAACTGTTGATGTGCTCATTCCAGTGCCCAGTGAGAATTTTTTTGCACTGAAATTGGAAACGGATAACTCTCAAGCACATGAAGGTAAGTATTTTTTTTGGGGGGTGGGGAATCATATTTGCAGGTTTGTCTCTAATGGTTTCTTATTTTGTTACTTCTTCACAGAGTTCATCAGCATCCTTCTGGAGTCCGATTGTTAGGATGGTCATGGTCATGTAATGAAATGACTTCTGCATGTTGCATGCGTGCCCAGGCTCGGGGGAGGGGGGTGCCTGATGTTGAAGAATTTTTGGGATAAGGCCGCTTTGACAGAACAATAAAGCATCTGGAAGTGTCCTAAAAAAAGAAATGAATGACTTCTTACAACTTAATTATGTGTCCATCCCTGGTTCTCAAATCTCAATCTAAAGTCAAGTTATATTTCAAACCCACATCTTGTCAACTAGCACAACCTGTGTGCAGTATTTGCTGCATTCTTTCCAAAACAATGAAACAGATGAAATAAAATCTTCATACTTACCAGAATAGATATCACATGGATATTGCATCACTTCCTCTCTGTATGGTACAGCTACAGTACCATTCCCAATGATTTTTTAGTGATGAGCCTTTTTTTGTTACCCTGTAAAAGAAACAAAAGAAGTGTACCATATGTGTTTTACCATAGCGGCTCTGAAAAGCTACAGAAAACAGAACATACAACTAAAGGAAGTGAAGCAGCATAACGAACATGAGTACACATACTCACTTTATGGTTTAACTATTAGGAAGCTTTGTGTCTGTGGCTGATGGATGTGGTGGTCCGGACAGACTCAGACTCAGTGGTGGCAGTGGCTAACATCAGTCCCGGTGGTGGTGGTGGTGGTCCAGGGGCAGACAGACTCATGGTGGCAGTGGCTAACAACAGACCCGGTGGTGGTGGTGGTCCGGGGGCAGACAGACTCATGGTGGCAGTGGCTAACATCAGTCCTGGTGGTGTTCTGGGGGCAGACAGACTCATGGTGGCAATGGCTAACATCAGTCCTGGTGGTGTTCTGGGGCAGACAGACTCATGATGGCAGTGGCTAACATCAGTCCTGGTGGAGGTGGTGGTCCGGGGGCAGGCAGACTCGTGGTGGCAGTGGCTAACATCATTCTCATGTGATGGTGGTCTGGGGGGCAGACAGACTCATGGTGGCAGTGACTAACATCAGTCCTGGTGGCGATGGTGGTCCGGGGGACAGACAGACTAATGGTGGCAGTGGCTAACATCAGTCCCGGTGGTGGTGGTGGTCCGGGGGCAAGCAGACTCATGGTGGCAGTGGCTAACATCAGTCCCGGTGGTGGTGGTGGTGGTCTGGGGGGCAGACAGACTCATAGTGGCAGTGGCTAACATCAGTCCCGGTGGTGGTGGTGGGCAGACAGACTCATGGTGGCAGTGGCTAACATCAGTCCCAGTGGTGGTGGTCCGAGGGGGCACACCGCCTTTTAAAAACTTCAGTTAAAACCTGCCAATATTAACCACATCATCATCTTCATAAAGAAAGCTGCCCTCACAGTCATCGATGTCTGAAGTCAAACAACTGGGAAATTCTTTCTCCATTGTGTCATCCTCTACATCAGTGGTGGGCCATTTCAGGCAGCCACTGCCAGTGCCACCAGGATGCTCCATTTCCACATCAGGAAGACCACCATGACTAGGCCAGGGTACGAATACCGAGGCAGCAGTCTGTGCTGGTATGTGCCTCTCATTCATTTTAATGAATGTTAGCAAACTAACGTGCAGGAGACAGGTTTGTCCACCAATCCATGACTATTGTACCTGCTGAGCTGAATACCCTCTCGACACTTACACTGGAGGGTGGGCATGTGAGGTACTTCAGTGCCACCGCAATCAGCTCTGGCCATTCACTAACCTTTCCACTCCAGTACAAAAGAGGATCTTCAGTTATTGTCAGATGCCTGTTTTCAGACAAATATGACTCAACCATTCTCTGTGCCGCACTAAGTTATACTAGGAGTTATAATAGGAGGTATAGACATACAGAGAGCCTAGGCCCATTAGAGTATGTCTCCAGCCAGGCTGGTATTTTCCATGTTTATTTTAACAGGATTGAATCAAATTTATGTTTAAAGATTATATGATCTCTATTATCTAACAAAGAATTTGGTAATGAGTTCCACAAGGTTGTTATTCTCTGGGTAAAAAAGGATCTCCTTTTATTATTTTTAGGGTATGTTAGAGATAATTGATATCTGCGACTTCTTAAATTACAATCATGTTTGTTATTAGATAGATTTAGTAGTGTTAGTAACTCTTCCTCCCTACATAATTTATGCAAAAAGTACATTTCCTCTTTTTTCTTCTCTGCTCCAAGGAATACATCTTTAGTTCGTCCAATCTTTGTTCATAACTCATAATTGATATGTCTTCCACCTTTTTGGTAACCCTCCGCTGCACCCCCTCCATTCTATTTACATCCCTCCTCAAGTATGGATTCCACAAGGGGGAGCAGTAATCTAAATGAGGCCTCACATAGGCCCTATAAAGTGGAATAATGCATTTTCTATTTCTGGACGTAAAGCTTCTTTTTATGCAACCTATTAGCCTGTTTGTTTTGTTAATGATGTTGTTATAATGTGATTGGAATGTTAGGTCCGGGTCTATTATAACACCTAAGTCTTTTTGTTGATTTACAGATTTTATTATTTGTCCTTTTAATGTGTAATTATAATGTAAGTTATTTTTTCAGAAATGCATAACAACGCATTTCTCATTGCTGAATGTCATTTGTTTTTTTTTTTTGGACCATAATTCAATTTTTTTTAGGTTATTTACAAATTCTTGGTAATCTTCCTTAGTATCAACCTGGGCTGTTAATTTAGTATCGTCAGCAAATTTTATGGCTAAACTATTTAAATTTGATGTCATATCTGATATAAATATGTTAAATAGAATCAGTCCCAAAACCAATCCTTGAGGCACCCCACTCATCACCAATCTTATGCCCGATACATGACCTCTTATACAAACGCATTGAGTATGATTTTTTTAGCCAATCTGCTACCTATTTTGTGATCTGATTGTCAATACCAAGTTTATCCATTTTTTCAATTAGGAGTCCGTGTGGCACTTTATCAAATGCTTTACATAGGTCAAGATAAATTACATCAATAGCTTTGTTATCTTCTATACATTTACTTATATGTTCATAAAAAAACATGTTACTTGTTAGACAGGATCTGTTTTTTTGAAAACCGTGTTGGGACTTGTCTTCTAATCCTTTTACTTGTAGGTAACTTTCAATCCTGGTTTTTAATATTGATTCGAACATTTCACCTACTATACTTGTTAAACTAATAGGTCTATAGTTTGAAATTTGTGATCGATTTCCCTTTTTAAAAATAGGTGTGACAATTGCTGTTTTCCAGTCCATTGGGACATGCTCTGTATTTAGTGACATGTTAAAAAGTTTATGTAGTGGGTTAATTATCCATTCCTTAATTTCCTTCAGTAACCTAGGATGTATCCTATCTGGACCAGGTGATTTGTTTATGTTTAGTTTATTTAGGTTATCCATTATCTCTTGTTTAGTTATCTCATTTATCTTTTGGAATTATATTGAATATTGATGGATATGATTTAGCATTAAAAACTGAACAAAAGTATTTGTTAAATTAGTCTGTACTATCTTAAAGTGATATTTCACTATTATCTATGACTAGTGGACCTATATTTCTGGAGTTTGTTTTTTTATTATTTATGTAAGAATAAAAACTTTTTCCACCGTCCTTAATGTATGCGAGCTTTGTTTCAATTTTTTTTCTCCATTCTAATTTTAGATTTACATTTTTTTAATGAGATCTTATATTTCCAGATATTGTAATCACTACTGTTTCTTATCATTGCTCTATACAGTCTATGCTTTTGTTTAATTAAATTTGTATTTCCTGGAGTCATCCAAGATGGAATTTTACCTCTTTTATTGTACAAGGTTCGATTTGGTATATATTTATTTTATAAGTTTTTAATTTTATTTTTGATTTTATTCTATAATGCGTTACTGGAATTTATGTTGTTGTCCCATTTCCAATCTGATAGTATCTGTTTAATCTTGACAAAATTTGCTCTGTTATAATCTTTAACTCTTGTTTTACCCATTACTGGTTTAAAACATGTAGAGTTATTAAAGGTAATTATCATATGATCGCTACATAGTAAAGGAGGTTTAACCATTATATTAGTTATTTTATCTGGCATGTCTGTCAATACTAGATCCAAAATATTATTGTTATGGGTTGGCTGATTTATTACTTGGTATAATCCATTAGTTGTGTATGTGTCCACAAACAGAGTTTCATTATTGTTACTGCCAATGTTTTCCTTCCAATTTAAGTCCAGTTGTTGATGCATCATCCTGTTCTCCCGAATCATTTATTTTACAAATACCCACTTGGGACAAAGCCTCCCAAAGTGGGTTGATGCCAGCCACTTTGGATGACAGACCACCTGGAACTGCAGTCCCGTTTCCCTTGCAGGATATGCTTGATGGTCCTCCAGGTACACCTTCAGCTGGATTATGCTGCTGAGGTTTGCTGACCTTGGCGTGTGACTTCTGTGCCCCATGAACCAAGTGCACAAGTTGACCACTGATATTTTTTACCTGTTCAGGCCCTCCCTCCAGTACTGATGCAATACCATGTTTGTATCGTGGATCCAGCAGTGTTGCTATGGCAAAATTGTCACTATGCTGAATGCTCACAATGTGACGATTGTCATCAAATACTGTCAGCATGTGTTGCAGCGACATACTGCTACCACCGTCTCCAGCAACATCAAGGCTATGCTGTACATTCACCAATGTCTGCCTCAGCACCCGCAGCAATGGAATTGATTGGCTAATGGAGGCAGACTTGCCACTCACTGCCTGTGTGGCATGTTCAAAAGGCCACAAAACTGTTATTACATAGTCCATGAGGTGCCACTGTTCAGTCATCATAAACATGGAGACCCTGGAACTGTCATGGCTAGTGTGCATAACAAGATATTCTGAGATGGCTTTGTATTGTTCATACAGCCTCTCTGCCATGTATAAAGTGTAGTTCCATGGGGTGACAACTTCCAGCTTCAAGCGGTGCTGAGGCAGGCTGTTTTATATCTGCAACTGCCGCAGTTGGTCACGGGCCTTTACAGATCTTGAAAAGTGAGAGCAGATACGTTGTGCAACAGTCAGCATTTCATTTACATCAGGGTGCTGCAGAAACTCCTGCACCACAAGATTTAAACAGTGGGCCATGCATGGAACATGAAAAAAACATTTGTGATGCATTTCACCACATTTGACCCATTGTCACTTGCTATGAACCCAGCTTTCAGGGACAGAGGGTTTAGCCATCTGTCAGTTTCAGTCAGTACCACATCCAACATGTTCTCACCAGTGTGTGAACAGGTCACATTGCGCATAGCAATCGTTGCATGCTGTCGAATTCCTGGAAGATTGCTACCGCAACAATCCACCTTACTGCACTGATTATTCACACTACCAACATCACAAACAACCCCCGGCACCTGCGCCCATTGTGCAGTTATACACAAATATGAACTCCCTGCTGTTTTGCCACTTTTTCACATATCCATACTTAACTGGATGAATGGAGAGGAGGAATGTTGAAGGACATGTCTTACTGAGTTGGACACAGTGTGGAACAACTTGGGGACAGCACGGGTAGAAAAGTATGTCCTGGATGGGACTTTCCATTTTGGACAGGCACATGCAGTGAACCGCTGGAACCCAGAATTCTCCACACAGGAGAAGGGCAAAAGATCAATTGCCAGCATTTCCGCTACAGCAGCATTAAGTTCACATGACACTGTATAATTGGGGGGTACTTCAGGTTATGCGCAAAAACACTCTGTAACGTGGACTGACTTAAACGTTTTACACGGGGTGTGTTGATCACAAATGGTTGTTCTCCATGATGAATGGCATTGGTAGGGGGTGGAGTGTGGACATTTGATGAAGACGGTTGCACAGGTGATGATGACGAACCCAGAAATGCTGTTATTTTGCCAGATTTGCCAATTGGGGTTGATGTACCACTTGCACTAGACATACTGCATTCACCACCACCACCACCACAAAAACTGCTACTCTTACCAGCACTGGACAACATTTCAAAGTCATTATGGTCCTCCACCTCATCATGCCAGTAGTAATCCTCTGCTCTTACTACCGCACTACTGCACATGTTTAATTTCCTACTGGGCTTAACAGTCATGGAAGGGGATAACATGCTAGCTATGGTTGCTGGTGATGAGGGTGAACGCCCCACTGTGGTATTAGCTGGCAGCTTGTGCTGGGTCCGCAGTGCTAAGTGCCTATTCTTAAGATGCATATGCTGTCCTCCTGTGCCCACATGGCTACCCTTTTTACCTCGACTCACACACACATGGCAAACCTGGCAGATTGCAACTGAATCATCATTTGCATCTTGAACAAAAAAATCCCAAACAAGGGATTGCAATGCTCTGCTTTTAACATGTCCATGATGTGGCTTATTTAAGTCCATTATTTTAAGCACTGAAGTGGGGGTGGCACGTGATGTTTCTGGCACTGCACACAATGGCTACCTATCATATTGATTACTGGATCATCATCAACCAAAACCGGTAGATCACAAGTTTTTAAAGGGGGGGGGGAGTTCCTGCAAACAGACTCAGACACAGCCACTTTGAATTTCTTTTTCTCTGGTTCCCAACTGGGGTCAATTGCATCATCATCATATTCATCAACGTCATACACATCCACATCTTCTGCTTGGATGCTAGCATGTGGACTGCATGTTGCAACAACAGCAACATCATCATCATCACATTCATCATCAGCATCTACATCACCATCGCCTGATATTTTTTCACCACACTGTGAATCACTGCATGGAAAATGTGTGATGTTAAGTGCCACGGTGGACGGAATATCACATTGTATGCTATCGTTGACATGATTATCAGAATCCTCAGGTTCAGTTACTGGAATGTTACTGGGAAGTATGACATCATCTACGCTGCCACTCACTTGCCCTGCTTCACACTCAGTAGTTTTGGATATGGTACACTGGTCGGAATTAGAACTTGACGCAACAATACTAATACCACCTCCACATAGAAACATAGAATTTGATGGCAGATAAGGACCGCTTGGCCCACCTAGTCTGCCCATTTCTCTACCTAATGGATAAGCGGCAGATCCTAGTTAACCATCAGCCTACTTCCTCCTACCCCCCACTAGAATTGCCTTATGTCTGTCCCATGCATTCTTGAATTCCCCCACTGTTTTTGACTCTATGACCTCCTCAGGAAGGCTGTTCCATGTATCCACAACCCTCTCTGTGAAGAAATACTTCCTCACATTACCTCTGAGCCATCCCCCCTCTATCTTCAAATTGTGACCCCTTGTTTTTGGACATCTCTTTTTCTGAAAGATGCTATCCTCTTGGACTTCATTGATTCCCTTGAGGTATTTGAAAGTTTCTATCATGTCCCCCTCTCCCTCCTTTCCTCGATATACATCTTTAGTTCCTTTAGTCTTTCTTCATATGTCTTCTGATGCAGACCCTGCATCAGTTTGGTTGCCCTCCTCTGGACAGCCTCCACCCTGTCTATGTCTTTGCAGAGATGGGGTCTCCAAAACTGTGCACAGTACTCCAGATGTGGTCTTACCAACTGTACAGAGGGCCAACAACTTCCTGTTTTCTACTGGTGATGCCTCTCCTCGCATCCAAGTATCCCCCAGCCCTCCTTACTGCCTTCTCACATTGCTGGCCCACCTTTGGGTCATCTGATGACTAGCCCCAGGTCCCTTTCCATTTTGTTGTGTCAATATCTCACCCCCATTGTGTACTGTCCCTGGGTTTTGTTTCCCAGGTGCATTACTCTGCACTTCTTTGCATTGAATCTAAGCTGTCATACATTTGACCATTACTCAGACTTACCAAGTCCTTTTCATCCTTTCCACCCCTACCTTGTGTACAACCCTGTTGTAGATCTTTGTGTCATCTGCAAGAGACATACTTTCCTTCCAGTCCCTCTGCAATGTCACTTATAAAAACATTAAAAGGACCGGCCCCAGTACTGAACCTCACGGTGCCCCACTAGTAACCCTCCTTTCTTTACTGTGGACTCCATTTATTATTACCCACTGTGTCATGTTGTCAACCAGTGTTTACCCAGGCTACCACCCTAGGACCCACTCCCAGGCTGGCTAATTTGTTTATTAATCTTTTGTGTGGGACTGTGTCAAATGACTTGCTAAAGTCTAGGTATGCCATGTCCACACCCCTTCCCTGGTCTACTGCTTTGGTCACCCAGTCAAAGAAATCAAATAGATTTGTCTGACATGACCTTCCTGCTGTGAATCCATGCTGCCTTGGGTCCTGTGTCACACTGGCCTCTAGGTACTCAACAATTCTTTCCTTCAGAAGTGATTCCATCATTTTCTCTACCACTGAGGTCAAACTGACAGGTCTGTAGTTTCCTGCCACTGTCTTGCTCCCACTTTTGTGAAGGGGAATCACATCCGCCCTTCTCCAGTCCTCAGGTACCACTCCATCCTCCCATGATTTATTAAAAAGGGTAGTCAATGGTGTTACTAGTTCTTCCCTTAGTTCTTTTAAAATTCTGGGGTGAATCCAATCAGGCCCCTTTGCTTTATCCACTTTCAGTTTTAAGAGTTCTTTCAGAGCCCTTTCTTCTGTGAAAGGACTAACATCAACCCCCCTATCCAGAGTGCTTCTATTGATTGGATTAAGTATTTCCCCCTGCTTTTCTATTGTGAATACTCAGCAGAAGTATTCATTCAGTATCCCTTCGTTTTTCACTGTTGCTGTTTGCCCAACCACCTTCCCCTATGTTCAGCCTCAGTATCCCTGCTTTAGTCTTTCTTTGCTCCCTAATGTACATATAAAAGTTTGTATCCCCCTTCACAACTGAGTTGGCTATCTTTTCGTCGGTTTGGGCCTTTGTTATTCTGACTGCCTTACCCACTTCCTTCTGCTTTAACTGGTACAGTTCTCTGTCCTGCTTCTTCTGTGTTTCTTTATACTTCCTGAATGCTATCTTTTTTTCCCTTACCTTCCCCGCCACTTCTTTTGAGAACCATAGTGTTTTTTTCTTTCATTTTGATTTGTTTACTTGTTTCACACAAAGACTTGTTGCCTGTGTGATGGCGGTGTTGTTGTTTCCCCATTGTTGCTCCACCCCACCTTCTTGCCTGTTTGCTAGTGCTTTTCTGAGGCACTCTCCCATTTTGAGAAAATCAGCCCTCCTGAAGTTCAGTACCTTCACTTTTGTGTGGTTTGACTCTACAGCTAAGTTTATTGTGAACCACGCTGTTTGGTGGTTGCTTGTTCCAAGATGGCTACCCACTTCAAGATCAGAGATCCTCTTTCCATCCCCATTTGAGAGTACCAGGTCTAAGATTGCTCTCTCCTGAGTGAGTTCCAAAAATAGCTGTCTGAGGCATGCTCCTGTAGGGCATCAAGAATGGCCCTGCTCTTGGATGTGGCTGCAGCAAAGGTGCTCCAGTCAACATCTGGCATATTTAGGTCTGCCATCAGCAATCTCTCCCCTTTCTCTGCCATTCCAAGGATGCCTTCTATTATTTCCTTGTCCATTTCCTCCCCCTGAGATGGGGGGTCTGTATACAACCCCTGTGCAGATTGTGGAGCCATTTCTAGTCTCCAGGGTGACTCACAGTGCCTCCTCTCCTCCCTGTTTACCCTTTAGTTCTGTTGCTTTTATCTCTTCCCTTACATAGAGAGCTACTCCTCCTCCTCCTCTTCTTCCCTCCCTGTCCCTCCTGTAGATTGTGTACCCTGGTATGTTGACATCCCAGTCATGGTTCTCCATGTACCATGTTTCTGTGACTGCCACAATATCCAGACATCCCTCTTCCATCAAGGCCACCATTTCAGGGAGCTTTTTACCTAGACTACGGGCATTGGTACTCATTACCCTCCATTTTTTTATGGCTTTCTTTCTTTTTGCCCCATCCCTGTCCCTACTGCCTTTGTCTTTTTCTCCATTTACCCCTGCCCTTCTCCCTATTGACTGCTCTATTTTGGTGTTTACCTCACTAATTACCCTGATTTTTTGGGGGCTAGGATTTCCCTTCTCCTCTTCAGTGCCTTCCCCCTTGGCTAGTTTAAATGCTTGCCACTGAAGCATTTACACCTATCACCTAGGATCCTGGTTCCCCTCCAGGATAGATGCAGACGATCATGCCTGTATAGGCCTGCATCCCTCCAGGTGGAGCCCCAGTCCCCAATGAAGCCAAATCCCTGAGCTCTGCACTAGCTTTTCAACCAGTCATTGAATCCCATGGTGTGGAATGCCCTAGCCTCATCCATGCTATAGACAGGTAGCACTTCCGAGAAAGTTACCATGTATGCTACTTGTCTAAGGCCCCTCCCCAACTCCACAAACTCCTGTTGCACTGCTCTGATCCCATGCTCAGCCAGGTCATTTGTCCCTAGGTGGATAATGATGTCCAGCTCCCTTCCCCTTGCTGCTGCTCCCATGATCCTGAGGATTCGTTTCCTGTTCCTCCAAGCCTTGGCATCAGGCAGGCACCTTACCTCCCTTTCCACTTCCTCTCTCCCTCCCTCCCCCAGTTCTACCCCTAACAATTGAGTCACCCACCAGGAGTGGTTTTCTTCCCCTGTGGGGTCCTGGGCCACTCTCCTGTGGGTCTCCATTGTGGAGGTTCCCAGCATCCTCCTTGGTCTCCACTGCAGGTGCCTCCATAGAGGAACCATACTTTGCTAGAGTGGTGAATGAATTGTGGAGAGGCACAACTGGAGGGATGCACCTCTGTTCCACCACCCTCACCCTCCCTGAGCCCACCGTGGTCCAACCACTCCTCTTTCTTGGCAACCTCTGAGGTAGTGATGGTGGCCTGTGTGGTCCCTGGTTGGGGGAGCAGGTTTCCCAAATCCTTGCCAGGTCAGCATGGAGATGAACAACCTCCTCCCTCAGACCAGAGAGGTACCTACAATTAGGGCAGCAATGCAGTTTCCAGAATGTCTCCCAGAAGACTGCTGCTCCACAGCCAGTGCATTGCACCACTCTCCACATGTCTGTGTCCCTTCCAGTTACAGATGCTTTTTTGGTTTTTGTTCTTGTTTTAGTGTGTGCAAGCTTGTGAGTGTCTCTGCCCTCTATTCAGTGAGCTGTGCCTTTAAGGATATGAACAGGTGTATGTTATTAGCAGTTCTGAGGAAGTGATGTCAGAGCCCCTGCTATAAAGGAAGTTTATGTGCTTGGGGTGGGTGGGGTGAGGAGAAGGGTGGGTTGGAGTAAACCTATGCTGTCCAGAAACAATCACCTACAACTCTTACCCTCCACCCCAGGGAGTGCCTTTCTTCCTTTCAGACACCTATTTCACAAATGCTAAGTAACAGGTCTAGTCACAACTGACTGCCAATAACTCCCAGCTACAGTTCCTCCCAGGCAAATTAAAGTTAAAACTAAGAAAAGTCCACCCCAAAAACAGTATCAATACTAGTTACTTACACGGGTCCAAAAAGTAATAATTCAGTTCAGTGGAATCTAAAAAATAACCTCACTGATTCAAGGAAGCTGTGGCTGCTTTCTCACTCTCCCTGTCTTCAATGTGAGAAGGAGACTGCAACACCTCTGAGACAAAAAAACCTTTTCAGCAAAAAAGAAATAAATAAAATAGGAGCAAAGAGTAATTTTGCTTAGCCTAATGATAAAAAGTCATAATAATTTAAGCACCACCTATAATAATTTCACAGAAGATATACCTTGTAAGAAACACTTTGCTACAGAGAAAAATAAAGCAGTAACAGAAGATACACCCTTGCAAAAGACAATTTGAATCAGAACATTACAGCAGTAATCTGTTAGCATACACCTGTAGGCACACCTTGTAATAATGCAGCAGAAGGTATACCCAGCAACGGCAATTTGAATCAGAGAAAGATAAAGTAATAAAATGTTATCAACAAACAGTAACAATCCCTGTGAGTACAAAATAAAAACAACAACACACAGTAAATCTGCCTAGCCAAAATTCTTAATCCTTTCCCTTACTCTGGTAAGGTTCTTAGTTCTGTCCTTTCAAGCAAGCTAGAAGGAAAGAGCTCAGGTGAAGCTAGGTGCCTTGGCCAGCAAACCTAGCTTTCCACCTCTAACACCATCACTAACACCAGTAACACTAACACCAGCGGCTGAGAAAACATCATCTCCTCCAACTATGAGTGAAGCTACTGATTGGGCTGTAAAAAACATTGCAGGAGAAATACCTTTCCTCACATCAGCAATGCACTTCTGCGTCTGCGTACTGCTACCATGCCCATAGACCATCTTACTGCCAACATTGCCATGGCGAGAAACAGCTTTGCTTGCACGTCTCTTTGCAGGCATTTTGGGGGATCAACCACAATATTATAACCAAATTTAGATTTTGATACGTTCACTCTCTGATTGGAGGGACGCTGGATGTGAAGCCAAATAAACAACTTTGGCTTCAGCAACAGATAAGAGACTACTCTGAGACTCATGGAATTAAAAAAAACTTCAGTCAGTAACCAGCGGTGCTGATGAGGTCACAGAAACAAACCAATCTGGTAAAAAATACCTTTTGAACGTGGGAGTCGGGGTGGCACTGAATGCAGACAATGCAGATTTTTACAGCACTACAAGCAGCAAAACTAAGAACAGATACCATGATCACAGCACAAAAACAGGCAGCTGCAGTGGATAGCAGGTTCACACTGCTGCACCTGCAATTACACTAGTCTGTGGCACAATAAAAGGTGTATTATTTGATGCATGCAACACTGCACACACACTCACACAAAGAACAGTTTGGCCTGGAAATTCAGAGAAGGGTTGCCATGCACAACCCACTGATGCACCCCGGCATGATATTCAAATGGGGATTGAGCCTGGCACAAATCCCGATGTGCTGGAGCACATTAGTAATGCATGCGGCACAGGTAGGGTAGGTGTGCCCATGCATACTCCGCACATCCTGATATTCAGCCCGGGATGTGCTGAGCCCGTGCATGAGCAACCCCTACCTGCTCTGCACACAGGTGAGCCCCCCAAAAAAGGAACAATGGCTGTCCACCCACAGGTGAGCTGCCATATTGCAGGGCTCAACACGGCAGCTGCTACCTGTGGGTGGCCACCCGAGCCCCGGCTGCACCTTTGTGGTGGCACCCACCATGCCCAATCGTGGGCATATGTGGAAGAATATAATCGTCCTACATCCCTGGTGGTCCAGTGGACTGCTCGCAGCCCGATCGCGGGCTGAAGTATTGAACTATACTGTCCAATATCCCTGGTGGTCCAGTGGACCACTTCACGCCCGATCATGGGCTTAAGTATAAAATTAAACCATCCAATATCCCTGGTGGTCCAGTGGACTGCACATGCCTGATCACGGGCTTAAGTATTAAATTAAACTGACCATTGTCCCTGGTGGTCCAGTGGACCACTCGCAGCCTAATTGCAGGCATATGTAGGAAATAATGCTACCCCAAAACAACCCTGGTGGACTAAAGGTACCCCTCCCCCACCACCAAGCCCCACTGCCCTGCCCCTGGTCAGCAGAGGGTGGCGGCTCCCACCCGCTTGCCACCCACTGCCTGCCGACTGACACCGTATGGTATTGCTGTATGCCCATTGGTCCACAGCATGACCCAATGGGCGTGCAGCCCATACCGTACTACACAGTCCAGATATGTGAATGGATCCATTTATGCAGCAGAATGGGATCTGTGATTTCAATATGTTGAAACAGACCTATCATATTCCTAACTCTCATTTATTCTAATATTATCAAATTCATGATTTTATTCAGAGAAGCAGACAGACCACCAAAGACTGCATTAGTGATTTGGAGTCCGTTATTACTCGCTCCACGACTTTCAAGCTGATTTCTCAAATTTATCAACTCATCTACTTTAGAAACATGTCTCAGACTCATGAGCTGAGATCAAAATGGGTACAAAAATTAAACACTCCTATTTCTTGGAATAGCTGGAGGAAAATCATTAATATTAAACAATGGGGATTCAGATCGATTAAATCACAACAAATCATGTTTAACATTCTTCATAGAATATATTAAACCCCCCACTACTTACACAAAATTAATACTTCTATCTCAAGGGGAGAGGCACTGATAAGCAGCAGGAAAATCCCAGCCTCTCCCTACAAAACAGGGTACTAAATGAGAAAAAGACCGAGGTAGAAAGGTCAGTGGGGGATGCTGCAACAGAAGGTAAAGCCATCAAAAAATGGAGAGCAATGAGTACCAATAACCATAGTCTGGGTAACAAGCTTCCTGAATTAGTGGCCTTGATGGAGGAGGAACATCTGGATATCATGAGAGTCACAGAAACATGGTACACACAAAACCATGACTGGGACGTAAACATACCAGGATACACTATCTACAGGAGGGACAGGGAGGGTAAAAGAGGAGGAGGAGGAGGAGTAGCTCTTTACATAAGGGAAGGAATCAAAGCAACAGAACAAAAGGATAAACAGGGAGGAGAAGAAGCACTGTGGGTAAATTTGGAGACAGGCAATGACACCACAATCCGTGCAGGGGTTGTATACAGACCCCTTTCTCAGGGGGAGGAAATGGACAAGGAAATGATAGAAAGTATACTTAGAATGGCAGAAAAAGGGGAGATATTGCTGATGGGTGATCTGAATATGCCAGATGTTTACTGGAGTGCAGTTGTAGCAGCCACTTCGAAGAGTGGGGTTATTCTAGATGCCCGCAGGGGCATGCCTTAGACAACTAGTACTGGAGCCCACTCGAGAGGGAGCAATCTTTGACCTGGTTCTCTCAAATGGAGATGGAGAGAGATCACAGATGTAGAAGTGGGTAGCCATCTGGGAACTAGCGACCATCGAACAGTATGGTTCACAATAAACACAGCAATAGAGTCAAGCCATACAAAGGCAAAAGTACTGGACTTTAGGAGGGCTGACTTTGCCAAAATGGATGAGTGCCTAAGGAATTCACTAGCAAATGGGAAAGAAGAAAGGGTGGAAGAACAATGGGGAATAATAAAAACTGCTATCTCAGAGGTAACAAGCCTTTGTGTGAAGTAAATAAACAAAACAAAATGATGTAGGAAACCACTATGGTTCTCAAAGGAAGTGGCAGTGAAGGTTCAAGAGAAAAAGAAAGCATTCAGGAAATACAAGGAATCACAGAAGGAGCAGGACAGAGAACTGTATCAGTTAATTTCAATTTCAATTTTTTCAATTTCAACTTTATTTTTAAAAGGTGCTTTTCTTAAATCAAAGTGCCTGTACAGATAAACATGACAATAAATATAACAAATCCAATCAACAGAAATCCTTAAAAGCTATATTAAAAAGGTGGGTCTTCAACTCCCTTTTAAAACTAAGGACGGTCGGGCAGTCTCGCACCTGACGAGGTAGAGAGTTCCACAGGGTAGGTGCCATAAAACTAAATGATCTAGCACCAGATGTTTTCAACGCACCTGGGAATCTCTAGCAATCCTTGTCAGTGGATCGGGAGGCGAGAGGGACTATAGGGCACAGAGCTCTTTCAGGTAGGCAGGTCCCAGATCATGTAGGGCTTTATAGGTCAGCAAACCGACCTTGAAGGTGATTCATAGAACACGGCAGCCAGTGCAGTCCGTGGAGCACAGGCGTTATGTGACTGGATCTAGAGACCCAGTCAACAGCCTGGTCAAATGATTCTGCACTAGCTGCAGACGGTGAAGTTCAACCCCTGACAGCCCTAGGTATAGGGGAGTTACAGTAGTCAAGTCGGGAGGTAACAAAGGCGTGGATTAAAGTTGGAAGGTCCTCTGGAGGAACCAAGTGCTTCACCCTGGCAATATTCCTCAGATGAAAAAAGGAAGTCTTCACAACCACTGACACCTGGGATTTGAGTGTGAAACGGTCATCAAGTATTATGCCAAGGTTTCGCACCTGGTCTGAGGTCGTCAGCTGGACACCTCCAAGCCATAGGCCTGAGGGTGATCCTTCTGGCAGACCCGCCTCACAGCGACCTAAATCCACAACCAACACCTCAGTTTTCTCCGGATTTAACCTCAGCCAACTCCCATTCATCCATTCTTGGATTTCTTCAAGGCAGTTATTAAATACCGACAAGGCAGCGTCCTGACCGGGCACAAAAGACATATACAGCTGGGTATCATCAGCATAGCGGTGAAAGCCAGACCGTGCGAATCTGTAATCACCCCTATTGGTATACACGAAAACAACATGGGTGCTAAAATGGAGCCCTCATGAGTGCCCCACAGGGCAGGGAGAATGATGCTGAGGAAAAAATTCCTGACACCAATCTCTGAGTCCTACCCTCAAGGTAAGATTGAAACCATCTGAGGACCGTACCAGACAGTCCACAGACTAACACATAAGTGCTCCAATAACACACCATGGTCAACGGTGTCAAATGCTGCCGAGAGATCAAGTAGTACCAAGATGGATTGGGTCTCGATCTCTAGCCGTGGAGGTCATTTAGTACCCGTCTGAGCACTGTCTCGGTACTATGCCTTTTCCTAAATCCAGACTGGAGCGAATCGTAGATATTGTTGTTGGCCAGATGATCGTCCAACTGCACGGCGACCACTTTCTCAATAACTTTACCCACAAAGGGTAAGTTAGAGACTGGCCTGTAATTTGCTAGACAGTATGGGTCTAAGGAGGGTTTCTTTAAAAGGGGCTTAATTATAGCCTCTTTGAGGGGATCTGGAAAAATCCCCCTCTCCAAAGACTTCCATACGATCAGAGCTAGGACTAGGCCAATCTTATCCACGCAACCCACTAAGAGGCGCGTGGGACCAGGGTCCAAATTACAGCAGGTCGGTCGCAGTGCTCGAATGATCATCACAACATCCTCGATTATGGGAAGGCTGAAGTCAGACCATTCCAACTGGGTGCTTGACATCTCCCGACGACCACCGCTGCTCCCATTAGGAGGGGAAGAGTGAATGTCCGATCTGATTTTGGCAACCTTATCTGCAAAGAAGAGAGCGAGCTCCTCACACCATTCTTGAGATAAGGCTCTTCTGGGCTGAAGACAGACTGGATTGCACAGTCTGTCCACAGTCTGAAAGAGCTGAGCCGGTCTATTCTCTTGCGCAGCCACTATCTCTCTGGACAGGAATTCTGCCTTCTTACGAGAGATTGCAGATTGATAGACCAAATAATGGTCCATCAAACTAAGCTTGTCATCATCACGACCGGACTTTCGCCAACGCCTCTCCAGCCTTTGCCCAACTCTCCTCAATTCCCTCATGGTCTCATCAAACCAAGGAGACCTGGGGTGAGGAGTAAGAGGACGAACACGAAATGGTGCAATAGAATCCAGGGCCCCTGCTACTGCCTCATTATAGGCACGCAGCAGAACACCTGGATCCATGCAATCTATCGGCAGGCTCGATAGGTCCAATACTGCCATCAGGTCCCTCTGGGGATATACCCTCAAAGGGCGGTATCGAACCATCTCCGTAGGGGCAGACCTAACAGGGGTGGCCTCAAAACTGAATCTAATGGAGTGATGGTCTGACCATCCAACCGGTTCCACCACCAAGTCCGATATCCCCATCCCCAGAAGGAACACCAGGTCCAATGAGTGTCCGCCCACATGGGTCGAGGAGGAAACTACCTGTGTGAAGCCCAGTGATATCATCAACTGGAGGAAATCTTGACCAAACCGAGAGAATTCATCGTCGACCCAAGCATTGAAGTCCCCCAGTACCAACCATCTGGGGGACCCCAATGTTAGGTCGACAATGAAGTCTGCGATTTCCTGCAGAAAAACATTCTCGTCACCTGGTGGACGGTATACGAGAAGTATCCTGCACCCCACACCCTCGCCCACAATGTACTCAAAGGATCTGGTGACTCCCGCTGGCACCTCCACCAGACCCAGTTCTGACCTAAAACACATGGCAACACCCCGCCCCTATGATTCTGCTCGGCGGTATCACCGAGTACCCAGCCGGAATTGCGCTAATACAGGCCCAGCATTTTCATCCAGCCAGTTCGGTGATGCATGCCAGGTCAGATGACTCGACAAGATCAGCTATAATAGCTGTCTTGTTTTAATAGACCTGGCATTGCATAACACTGCCCGAGTAGGACAAACCTCCGATAGTGACCGGCCTACCTGCTGGTCCAATCCAGGGCCCTTGGGTATGGGCACAAGACAGGAAGGCCCTCTCTCCCGTGCCCATTTCGCCCCAGGGCGTCTCCTTGACCCTACAATCCCAATCCGCCCACTCCTTTCCACTCCCCCTCCAGCATGGGACCTCCGTCTCCTTCTCACAATCCCCAAAGCCCTACACCTCCTAAAGCAAAAGGAAGCTGGGAAGGCAGTCAGAACAGCAAAGGCCCAAACCGAGGAAAAGATAGCCAACTCAGTTAAGAAGGGGGATAAAACCTTTTATAGGTACATCAGGGAGCGAAGAAGACCAAGGGAGGGATAGTGAGGCTTAATAAAGGGAGGGAGGGTGGGCAGAGGGTGACTGTGAAAATGCACAGATACTAAACAAATATTTTTGCTCAGTATTTACAAATGAAGAGGGAGGTACCTAAAACAAACAGTAGAAACACTCTGGATACAGAAGTTGATACCAGCCCATTTATAGAAGAAAGGGTTATGAAAGAACTCTTAAAACTGAAGGTGGACAAAGCAATGGGGCCTGATGGGATTCATCCCAGAATTCTAAAAGAACTAAGGGTAGAACTAGTGACACCACTGACTACCCTCTTTAACAAATCATGGGAGGATGGGGTGGTACCCGAGGACTGGAGGAGGGCAGATGTGATTCCCCTTCACAAAAGTGGAAGCAAGGCAGAAGCAGGAAACTACAGACCTGTTAGTTTAACCTCAGTGATAGGGAAAATGATGGAATCACTTCTGAAGGAAAGAATTGTCGAGTATCTAGAGGCCAGAGGGGCACAGGACCCAAGGCAGCATGGATTCACAGCGGGAAGGTCATGCCAGATGAATCTGATAGATTTCTTTGACTGGGTGACCAAAGTAGTAGATCAGGGAGGGGCTGTGGACATGGCCTACCTAGACTTTAGCAAGGCATTTGACACAGTCCCACACAAAAGATTAATATACAAGTTAGCCAGCCTGGGAGTGGGTCCCAAGATGACAGCCTGGGTAAAGAATTGGCTGTAGAATAGGACACAAAGAGTAATAGTAAATGGAGTCCACTCTGAAGAAAGGGGGGTTACTAGTGGGGTACCGCAGGGTTCAGTATTAGGACCGGTCCTTTCAGTGTCTTTATATGTGACATTGCAGAGGGACTGGAAGGAAAAGTATGTCTCTTTGCAGATGACACAAAGATCTGCAACAGAGTTGATGCACAAGGTGGGGTAGAAAGGATGAGAAGGGACTTGGCAAGGTTAGAGGAATGGTCAAATATATGGCAGCTTAGACACAATGCTAAGAAGTGCAAGGTAATGCACCTGGGAAACAAAAACCCAGGGGAAGAGTACACAATGGGGGGTGAGATACTAACAACAATAAAAATGGAAAGGGACCTGGAGGTAGTCATATCAGATGACCTAAAGGTGGGCAAGCAATATGAGAGGGCAGAAAGGAGGGCTGAGGGGATACTGGGATGCATAGGGAGAGGCATCACCAGTAGAAAACAGGAAGTTGTTATCCCTCTGTACAGACAGCTGGTCAGACCCCATCTGGAGTACTGTGTGCAGTTCTGGAGACCCAATCTCTGCAAAGATATAGACAGGATGGAAGTTGTCCAGAGGAGGGCAACTAAAATGGTCCAGGGTCTGCACCGGAAGACATATGAAGACAGACTTAAGGCACTTAATATGTATAGCCTCGGGGAAAGGAAGGAGAGGGGGGACATGATAGAAACTTTCAAGTACCTCAAGGGAATCAACAAAGTCCAAGAGGGTAGCATCTTTCAAAAAAAGAGGTGTGCAAGAACAAGGGGGCACAATTGAAGATGGGGGGCAGCTCAGAGGTAATTTTAAGGAAGTATTTTTCACAGAGAGGGTTGTGGATGCGTGGAACGGCCTTCCAGAGGAGGTTGTGGAGTCAAAAACTGGTGGAATTTAAGCATGCATGGGACAGTCATAAGGCAATTCTAGGGGGTGGGGGTAGGAAGAAGTAGGCTGCTGGTTAACTAGGATCTGCAGCTTATCCAGTAGGTAGGGAAATGGGCAGACTGGGTGGGCCAAGCGGTCCTTATCTGCCATCAAATTCTATGTTTCTATCTTTATGTCCTAGATGTCAGCTTAATATGGACACACTAGAGCATATGCTCATATTATGTCCATCATTAGATAAGTGGTGGGAATTAATTCTGAACTTTGTATCTGAAGCTATATCATATACTCTGAATAAAAATCCTTTGTGGATACTTCTTCGGGTAGATATGACAGCTGAGGGTCTTACCATATACTAAACTCATTTTGTTAATATATGCTTAACAGTGGCCTTCAAATTAAAGCTGTCATGAATCCTGATGTCCCAGCATGAGGACATCACACCCATCTGCATACAGGTGAAATTCAATGCCAAGAAGTATAAGGAATTGTAGTGGGGGGTTAAAATCCCAGAGACCAGCTACTGGCTGGATGGTGTACAGTTTACAAGGTCAGAGGAGAAGGACTTGGAAGTGATCATCATGAGTAACAAGCAATTCAGATGTTGGGCTGTATAGGCAGAGTTATAACCAGTTGTAAACGAGGTCATTCTGCCACCATACAGATCTCTAGTTTGGCTGCATCTTAAGCAAAATTCAGTATTTAATTTATTTATTTGAAAGTTTCACCAGGAAAGCATACAGCAGAAAATTGCTCATTTCCAGATGCGTCCTGGGGGGAAGGGGAGAGGAACAAATGGTACAGTACATGTGCATTATAATGCAAGAATACAATGCAGTTACTGATGCGGCACAGAGTACAGTAACATAGTGCTTCATAGCACATGTATGTGGAACAGATTAAAGTAACATAGGGCTTTATAGTACATGTATGCAGAACAGTGACTACAGTGTAAGCATAAGATATAACATGCAACAATTTGGGAGCAAATAACATCTGTGGTGCCTTTACCTAAAGAAGGACAGCAACCTGGAAATGGTCCAGAGAAGGGCAGCCAAAGTGATCCAGGGACAGCAATGCAGAAGCATATGAGGAGACACTCTGAGATCCCAACATGTACTCCCAGAGGATAGAAGGGAGAGGAATGATATGATTGAAACCTTCAAGTACCTTAAAGGTTTCAACAGGGTGAAATCTGAAGGTCTATTTAACCTTAATGGGAACAGGACCACTAGGGGGTACTGCCTCAAGCTGGTGGAGGAAGATTCAGGAGAGAAATGAGGAGACACTTTTTTACAGAGAGAATGATAGCTAAGTGTAATGAGTTGCTGAAGGAAGTAGTCTCCCTGAAGACAATGGAGAGCTTAAAGTGAGGTTGGGCCAGAATAAAAGAGAAAGTTGCATGTAGAGGAGGAAGAGGGGAAGGTGGAGTGAGGACATTGGTGGGGAGGGAGTAGATAACGGGGAAGAGGGCAGAATTGACACTGAGGGGTCTGCAAACTTGAGCAGACATGATAGACCGCTATGCCTTCTGCTGATTCAATCATATGTTTGTATATATGTTTTTGTGGTCATTCGTAAAGTGATACTGCTTGATGCCACACAATTATTTCTGTTTCTTTCCATTTCTTTCTTGCTTTTTGATTTCTTTGACTGGAAGACTAAGGAGATGGATCAGGAAGGGCAGTGAATGTGGCCTATCTGGACTTCAGTAAGGTCTTTGACACTGTGCCACACTGAAGTCTAATTAAGAAACTTAGCAATCTGGAGGTTTGAGAGAAGGTGGTGAACTGGATATCAAACTGGTTGAAGGATAGGAAGTAGAGGGTAGTGGTAAATGGCAGTCACTTGAGGAATGGTACAGTGATCAGTGGAGTATCACACTGATCAGTACTGGGTCCTGTCCCCTGTCCTCTTCAATATCTTCAGATGTGACATTGCTGAGGAACTGGAGGGGGAAATGTGTATCTCTTTAGATGACACAAAAGTCTATAAGAAGGCGAACACCTAGGAAGCATTGAAGAAAATGAAAAGGGATCTGGGGGAAACGTGAGGAGTGGTCTAGTTGTGGCAACTGGGTTTCAGTGCCAAAAAGTGCAAAGTCATGCATCTGGAGAGGCAGAAACCTGGGGGCTATATATAAGATGGGGGAGTACTTACAGTCACCAAGCAAGAGAGGGACCTTGTGGTCATCATGTCTGATAATCTCAAGGTGGCAGGGCAGTGTAACATGCAGCAGACAGGGCTGTCCAGATGCTGGATTGCATAGGGAAGAGGATTTCTAGCAGGAGAATGGAGGCATTGTTGCCAGTATATCACTCTCTAGTGAGACCCCACCTACAGTACTGCATCCAGCTCTGGAGCCCATATCTCCACAAAGACATTGACAGGATAGAAGTGGTCCAGAGGAGGGTTGCCAAAATGGTGTGGGGGTTGCATAAGAAACTGTATGAGGAGGGGCTGTGGGAGCTCAATGTGTACTCCCTGGAGGAGAGGAGAGCATCAGGGGACATGATCAAGACTTATAAGTGCCTCATGGGATAAACAAGGTGCAAGAGGAAGAGATCTCTTTCAGTGGAGGAGAAGTACCAGGACATGGCAGCATGCTGTGAAGCTTGAGGGGGAGATATTTAAGAGGGATGTGAGGAGATACTTCTTCATAGAAAGGGTGATGGACGCCTGGAACAGCCTGCCAGAAGAGGTGGTGGAGTGAAGGCAGTGGGGAGATTCAAGCATGCGTGGGATAGGAACATGGAGATAATAGGTAGAGGAAAGGGAGGAGGGGGTGATGCTTGTGGCCAAAAAAGGGTCCAGAATGTGGAAATAGGTGGAAAAGAAGGGCAGACTAGATGGGCCTACCAGTCTTTTCTACTGAAAATTCTGTTTCTATGTTTCTCCAGCAACCCAACAACGCAAGGCAGGTGGTGGTGGTAGCAGTAGTGGCATTGATGGCAGGGGCAAGAATGACAGCGATAGTGGTGAAGAGGACTGGGTGGTGACACCACTAGTTCATCTGAATCATCAGTACAGCAGCAGGATGCAATACTCAGTAAACAAGTGACAGAGATGTTTCTGACACAACTTACAGACAGGTTTGACAACATTGGATCACACACAGTTTGACATGGCAACCCAGGCCTGGCGTCAGCACCTGGGCAATTGTCCAGGGCCCTGACACCAGAGAGGGACCTAGGTGGGGCTCAAAATAAAAGGGTCAACTTTGCTGTAGTGCTGCGCTGGAGGCATGCTTTTTTTCTGCTCCTTGGCTGCAACCACTGCCTACTGGTGAAGCCAGCCCAGCCCTTGAGATGACATTATTTACATACACTGCTGCCGCTGAGAAGAGTGGCAGACAAGAAAACCATGCAAAACAGGTCCAGGCATTCTCTTCTGAATCAGCCAAGGCTGCCTGCCTGTGAACCCTGCTTGTTGACCCTGACTGGCAGGGCCCTGATCCATTAGCATTCCATGCTGTGGGGTGGGGTGTGGAAAGGAATATGCAGGCAGCCAATGGCTGGAGGAGAGTGTGGTGGAGGGGTGGTCCTGAGCAACCCAGCCAGACAGCTAGCTGTTTGATTGTTATGTTTCTCTAATGCTGTTGTTGCAAAGGCAGCACCGGCAGTCAGCACAAAGGTAGGAGTTTAATTGAATTCAAAGTTCTGTGCAGGTGGAGAGTGGTGGCAAAGCAAAGAGCACTGTTGGCTGAGACTGTAGCTTGATCGGTTGTCAGTACAACCACATGACCGTGACCGCGTCTGGTCTGCGTGGACTTGGAGCTAACGGCACCAATGCACTATTGACAAGAAGTCGACAGTAGCGGGTGTGGATAATTTAAATAAATCTCCTTCATGACCCACATGGTGCCACACTGCACTACACTGGCAGGTAGGGCAGGTAGAGACCCTGGGAGTGAGCAGGAAGGGAGGGAGGGAGGGAGGGACTCAGGGAAGGGAGGCTGATCTGTGGCCCATTGCACTGTCTGTACTAAATCTGCCAATCTGC
This sequence comes from Neoceratodus forsteri, assembly GCA_016271365.2. Classification (NCBI taxonomy): domain Eukaryota; kingdom Metazoa; phylum Chordata; order Ceratodontiformes; family Ceratodontidae; genus Neoceratodus; species Neoceratodus forsteri. The sequence goes on along the minus strand of CM057452.1, from coordinate 884,284,311 downwards.
ATTTGCTGCTGTGCTGTCTGCTGTGTGGATAGAGCTGGTGTTGGCAAGCTAGCTGGTGGTGTGGTTTTATCATTTTGTTTTAACAGACAGATGGGTCTGAGGGGGGCTGGCCTTCTACAGGCTGGAAAGTAGCAATTCAAGCATGGGTGGCTTGGCCTGCTGCTGGGGTGGGGTGGAATTTTTTCTGAATTGCTTGTTGCTGTACTACTGCTGTGTGGAGAGGTTTGGTGACTGCAAGCTGGCTGGTGGTGCGTTTTTTTTTTTAACAGACAAGACGGGTCTGATGAGGGCCTTCTAGAGGTCCATTGCCCAGGGCCCACAAAAACCTGATGGCAGCCCTGTGGCACCCCTACTGGATCCTAGATATAAAACAAGTTCATTCCCCTCTGAACTCATAGATTATATAAAACTGATACTTGCATAAATGTATGGTAGAGCAGCAAAGACATTTTGAACAAACAAGCATGTGCATCCACACCCTCGAGGTCATACCCTTCCTCCTCCACTTCTACTGACATCAAGTGGTGCTTTAGATAGGCGTTAAAGGGACATGGAAGATGACTTAAGAACATAGAATTTATTGGCAAAAAAGGGACCTATTGGCTTACTCAGTCTGCCCAAATGATCACTGCCTAGTCTGTCTCTGCAGACTCCAAATGGTTTCTGGTGATGCTTCCTCCCCCTTGCCGATTTAGTAATATTCCCCTCTGTCTATCTCATGCATGCTTGAAGCCCCCTTACTGTTTTCGCCTCCACCACTTCCACTGGCAGTCTTTTCTAGGTGTCCACCATTCTTTCAGTGAAGCAGTACTTCCTCACATCCCTTTGAAACTTCCACTGTCCAGCTTCATTGCATGCCCTCTGATCCTGTGCTTTCTAATTTGAAGTAGATCCCCCTCCTGCACCCTAGTCATCCCTGCAAAGTACTTGTACAGTAGGTCTCTATCATGTTCCTTTTCACTGTCCTCCCTTCCAGAGTGTATATGTTGAGATACCTCAGTCTTTTCTCATAGGGTTTTTGATTTAACCCCTGCACAATTTTAGTTCATAGAATTCATAGGCAAGATACAAGCAAGGTAACCTGCTAGAGCCTTTTTTTATTTCTCACCATTTTACCAATAGTTTTGTCTGCAGATGCAGTTCTCATCAAGATTCTACACCCAGCTTGCTGAATTCCTCTACTCCATTAACTTCCTCTCTCCCTTCCAATCTGACTTCTTTAAAAAACATTCCATAGTCTCTTCCCTGCTGCATGTCACTGACACCACTCTTACTGGGATGGATCAGGGACATATTTCAACTGCTGTTTTAATTGAAACATAGAATTTAATGGCAGAGAAGGACTGCTTGGCATAACCAGTCTGCTGTTTTTTCTCGGCCTGTATTGCCACCTAGGACCCTACTTGATTTTCAGCACCCCTCCCTTGCTTTCTGCAATGATTCCTGTGTGTCTGTCCTATGCATTTTTGAATCCTACCACAGTCCGCACCCTCACCACCCCCATAGGAAGACTGTTCCTGGCCTCCACAACTCTTTTAGAGAAGAAGTACTTCCTCACATTCTTCTTAGATGTACCCCCTTCCATCTTCACTACATACCCCTTTGTACTCCTGCATCTTTTTCTCTGAAGAATATTCCCCATCTCTACCTTTTTTACCTCTCTGAGTATTTATAGGTCTCTACCATGTTCCCCCTTCCCTCTTCCATGGTTTAATTTAATTTATTTATTCATTCTCAGATTACAATACCACTGAGCATGGACAGCTCATTTACAAAGGTTCCACATCAGTGGGGAGGGGAGACAAAGCATACAAAGGAGGCAAAGTACAATGTTTCCAAAAACAGTAAAATAAAGTGAGCATATATATATATCTGTAAGCAGTTTATCATTCTAATAGGAGGAACACGTAGATGAGAGGGGGAAGGATAAAGATGGGAGAAAAAAAGGTAGGAAGTGGTAGCCAAAGGCCTTGTCAAGCTGGATGGGGGGTAGGGGCAGGGTGGTGAGGTGGGCAGCGGGGGTAAGAAAGGTAGGAAGTGGCAGCCATAGACCTTATCAAGCTGGTGTGGGAGGGGTAAGGGCAGGGGGTGAGGTGGATGGGGAGGGTAGCCAGGGGCCTTATCAAAGTGCGAAAAGGGGAGGTAGCCTCAGAATTATTGAGGTAATAGCAGAGACACAGGGCTATCCAGTTGTGAGGAGAAGATCGAATGCTAGTAGATGGGAGTCTCAGATGAAGCAGTCACAAGAACTGTTGGCCATGAGATGTTGGTGTAACTTCAATTTGAATGGTCCCAATTTAGGTAGGAAGTTATATCACTATGAAGAGTATTAAACCAGTGAGGTGCTCTGTAGGCAAATGAGCATCACCCCTGGATTGTCTGACATCTAGGAACATGTAAATGATGACTGTTCGAGTGTCGCATATGCTGTGAACTACAATGGGGGCTTAACAGGTTTGCGGTGCCTGGTGGCAGGAGGCTGAGAAGTACTTTTTTGGCCAAAAGACAGGTTTGGTATTGGATCCTCCTGGAGAGCTGTAGCCAACTAGTCTCAGTGTAAAGATCACAGGTGTGGTTGAAATGTATGGACCCCATAAGTAGTCTGTATGCTTTGTTCAGAGCAATGGATATCCTGCACAACAAAGACATGGGGCTGCTCCATAGATTTTTTTTTATGTTTTTTAGTTGCTTAACCAGGAATAGCACACTAAGCTGAAAGATTTTTTACAGGAGTGACCTGAGAGCACAGGGAAGTTAAGTGACTTGCTCAGGATCACACAGTATGTGAGTGGAAGCTGTGGGATTCAAACTCAGGTCTGGTCTGCTGGATGTCACCAGATTTGCAGCTCAGAGCCTTAAACCACTGCGCTATACTGCCTCCCAAGACCATAGTCTACAATGGATATGATGGAACTATATATAGCAAGTTAGAGGGCTTCTGGAGTAAGGAAGTGTTTATGTCTATGTAGCAGACCAGTCTTGATGTTGACAGCCCTGGTTACATTATCTATATGTTTAGCATAGGATAAACAACTGTCTAAGGTAACCCCCAGGTATCTGAAATGTGGTATTTGTTCAAGAGGAACTCCAAGAAAGTTTCTCATAGAAAGTGTATGGAATTTGTGCTTGTTTTAGGTACTGCTGAACATCATTACTTTGGTTTTCTAGTAGTTGAGGATCAGTTTATATTTAGAGAACCAGTCCTCCTCTTCTGCAAACCCACTCTGAAGGTGAAATTCCAGTTGCTTGGGGTCGTGGCTGCAGGAGTAGAATGCATCATCTGAATAGAGGAAGCTCCTTTGATGGCAGAAACAAGGAAAGTTATTAAGGAAGATGCTAAATAGGAGTGGCCCCAGGATTGAGCCTTGTGGCATGCCAGAGTGAATGGGCTGTTGGTCAGATATGATGTTAACTATTTTCACCCATAGAGAGCTGTCTTCAAGTTAGCTTTTGAACCAAAGTGTTGTGTCAGAGGAGAGGCCAGTAGTGGTAAGTTGTTGGAGGAGTAGTGAGTGATGGACTGTATCGATGCCTTAGTGAGGTCAATGAAGGCAGCTCCTAAGGTGCCCTGATCCAGAGATTGATGAATAAAGTCAGTGAATTCCACCAGGGCCAAGGTGGTGTTGTGCCCCTTCTGGAACATGTGTTGCTGCTTGCATTGGATAGAGTATTTTTCAAGGTAGTCTACCAGTTGGTCAGCAACAATGCGCACAAGTACCTTGGATATTGGTGGGAGGATAGATATGGGCCTGTAATTTGCATGACGGGTCCTGTCGCCACTCTTGTGCACCGGGGTGGCTAGTGCTGATTTCCAAGCTTGAGGAAATTGCAAGAGTTGTAGTGATAGATTGATGATCTTAGTGAGAGGCATCAGCTCTTCCTCAAGAGTGAGAGCTATGAGCTTAAGATCCATTGAGTCACCGATATGCCATGATTTACCTAACACTTTGGTAAGGTATTTCCTGGCCATTCATGCTGAGATCATTTTGAAGTAAAAAGGAGGTGGTTCAAGGGTATTATTAGCAGGACAGTAGGTACTGGGTGAGTCATTATCCATGAAGAAGTCTGGAAGGAGGACACTGGATAGGTCCATGAATGTGTTGTTGAATGTGTTTGCTATGGTTAGTGGGTCCAGGGTTGGAATTCCATCGATATTAAGCATGGAGGGTGAGACCTTAGAATCTTTCCAGGTGACATATTTTATGTTGCTCCAGAAGTTTTTGCTGTTTCCCCAGGTATTGGCGAGCATTTCTGTATGATATTTGGATTTCATGGTACAGGTGTTCCTCACCTTCTTGAATCCTGAACATCTGCTTGTTTGCCTAACACCCTGACACAGTGCCAGAGGCGATCTCTGAGCTTCATCATAGCAATGAGTTCTGGTATAATCCAAGGGTTTACAGTGCCACTAACTTTTATTTTCTTAATGGGATCATGGGTATCACAGGCATTGTTGAATTGTTGTATGAAATAATTCAGTGCCAGGTTGATGTCATCGAAGTCATTGAGAGGGGTTGTTAGTCATTTTTTAGATGTTCCAGATGTCCACGTTTTAACAATCTACTAAAGATAGTCAGAAATGGGGGCTTGCAGAATTTATTGGACCAACTACAGGAAATGGGAGTGGTCACTCATAAAATCTGGATGTACTGCCACATCAGAGATTCATTGTGGGTGGCTGGAGAGTATCAGGTCCAGAAGGGTACTTGTTCCCTTCTTATAGTTAGTCCTTGTTGTGGATGTAACAAGTTGGACAAGGTGGAGTGATGAGATAACATCTTTGTATAGAGTACATATTGAGGTCCTTTAGTCATTCCTCATAGGGCTTCTGATGCAGCCCCTCCACCATTTTACTTGCCCTCCTCTGGACAACCTCCACTTTGTTTATGTCCTCAGTTCAGTTCAGTTCAAAGTTTATTTTATAGCAAGTTATGTTGTTACAATTATAGAAAGTTTGTTACAATTATAAAATAGACATTCTCATGACATACATACATGATATATCAAAAATATATAACTATTAAAAACATATTAAAATAGTCTCATGTGGTTTCCATTATACATCGTATGAGTCTCTCTAAATGATTGCACATTATTTTTGCATTTTGAAAATCCATCTTTATATCTCTATTTTTCTATTAGAAACTTCCGTTGTGCCTAAATGGGTCACGCGTTAACTTGTTTATAACCTTTAGCATTTACTCAATATTTTCTATACATCATCTTCCTGATTATCTTTAATGTGTAATTTCTGGATAGCAATCACCTTAAAAAAGAATATAACATTCCCTAAAACTTTAATAGAATTGGTATTTAATAAATTAGCAGCCAATTCTTGTGGGTTACCTTCCATCTGTTCCAGTATACACCCCTGTATTCTTGATTTATATTTATGGTATAATGAACATAGTATTATTAAATGCACTAAGTCATCCATGCCCTGATTACACTTAAATTTTCCGCTGGAAGATGATTTTGACTTGTTTATGATATGATTGAATCTTTTGCTTTTGTAGTACTCAAATCTATACTTTATAAATACATTTCTTCAGTATGGGTTTTTGATAAGTATTAAATATTTTTCTAAACCAAAAACCTATTTACTTAGAGAGAACCAATCGCTTATTTTATATTCTGAGCATCTCTCTAAGTCTTTTTGGTGAAACATGTCTCTTACTCTATTCTTAATGGAACTATAAATTTCCTAGAGTGGTATTCTAAACACATCTGAGATATGTTGCATTAACCATATGGTTTTATTCAATTTTCTACTACTTTAATTAGTACGAAAGCTAATTTTCTTTCTTGACAGTTGATAGGCATCTTCTTGGGAGTTGATGTTCTTTCATATTATATACTTTGAACCAGTATAAAATAATTCTTTCCTGTATTAAACATTCAAAAGGTACCTGCCCAAGTTCAGCTCTAATTAATGCTGCTGGGGCCCCTGTGTGAAGTCCCATTAATCTTCTATAAAAGGCATTAATAACTTTTTCTATGTTATTTTTATTTTTTATCTCCCCAAACTTCTGCTCCATATATAATTTGTGATCTGATTTTAGCATTATTGACTTTGAGTGACCCGTTGATTGAGCTTCTCCCATACCTATATGAGAAACTCAAAACTGCTGGAAGAAACATTTTTGTTTTAATTTCTATATCCTTTATATCTTTGTTCCATGTAAAATTTTCATTTAAGTTAATACCCAAATATTTGAAATCTTTAACCTGTGGTGTATCTTGTCCTATTGTTATTGCCAAACACCATTATTTTAGTTTTATCATAATTTATTTGTAATAATGCCTCCTTACATTCCTTTTGAAAAGCTTCCAGTAGTTATTTAATACCAAGGAAGCTAGTCGAGATAAGCACCATGTTATCAGCAAAAGTCAAATACGAGCAAGTGAATTCACAGATTTTAGGCAAATTGCATTCTGGCCTATGTAGTTTGATTAAACTCTGGCTTAGAAACAGGTTAAATAAGATAGTCATCTGTTGTTTTGCCTCTAATATTATACCTTATTTGTATTTGGTTTTCTCTATAAAGTATCATTAATAAATTTAACATAGGTTTTTCCATTCCTATCTCATCTAAGGATTTCCATACATTCCTATGTACACTATCAAAGGCTGCTTTCAAGTCTATATACACACAGTGCATTTCTTGTTTTTAATAACTGTATACTTGAAGATTAAATGACTTAATAGGAATCATTGATCTATTGTTGAATAATTTATCATAAATCTGGCTTGGGCCTCATCTATTAAATTTGACTTTTGGATCCATTCTAATATTGTGTAGTTTAAGATCCTTGTAAAGATTTTTTGGGAGCTATCGAATAAACTTATACTGTAGGTCTATAACAAGCAGGATCCTGTCTTTCTCCTTTCTTGAATATGGGTATAATTATTGTCTTACCCCAGGATATTGGTATTCTGCCTGTTTCCAAGATGTAATTAAACAACCTACAGTACGCAGAATGGGTACCCACTGATCCAGCAGATTAATGATGGCATCTATAGGTGTGCCATCAAGGCCTGGTGTTTTATGTCTTGACATTGTTTTGATAGATTTGTATATCTCTTCTTCATCCATTCAATTTTCCAATGGTGTCCAATCAGTTACAGGCAGACCTTTATCGGATCTCCTGTTTATGCTATAGAAAACAGTTTTAAAATATTATATCCGTGTTGTTGGTTCAGTATAGGTTTCTAGATCTCCTCTATTTTCTACTAGGCCCTTTGCTACTATGATCCAGAATTTTCTGTTGTCCTTTTTGCGTTTGTCATGGTGCGCAGGCACAGACGAACTCATTGCTATATGAGGTGCTATACAAGGGTGTTCCCAATGGAGAGCTCAGTTTCAAGGGGCAGGTCAGTGGCAGGCAAATCAGCTGGCAGGCTGGCGATGACTCCCTTTCAGCTGTTGGGGTGGAGTTGGACAACTTTTCCAAGGACAGAGCCACACCAATAGTGACGTGGCTCAGTCCTTTGATGTTGCATTCCTCCATTGTTACATTCCTGGTTGCATGTTCACACTGCTGTAACTTTTAGTGTGAACATGCTGGGCTCAGGCTGTCAGCATGCCCCCTCCCACTTTCAAATAAACAAACAGTGGTGGCTATCACCATCCACCTCTTACAGTCCCCATTAAAGCTGATGGGGTTGGCCATTCCCCTTGTTGGCATGCCCCCTCCCAGTTCATTTGTCGATGGGTGAGCCCACTCTCCACTGGCATAATGTCCCACACATTTGTTGTGTGCCAAGGGGATTCCCAGCTCCCCTCAGCTCATGTTCCCCCCCAAACAGTTGATATGTGCTGATGGGGTGCCCAATCCCTGTTGGCTACAGCTCCCCCAACAAAGACTCAGCTGTCATGCTGAAAGTCCCTGTTTAAAAAGAAAACCTTCCCACGCTGGATTTTTTTTTTGAACCTATAAACAAGTAAATGGTCCCTTGCAGTCTGCCATGCCCCCCTCCCCCAACCTGCACCCACCCTCAGCACACCCACCTCCCCACACCCCCTCACCCATACTTACCTCCAGAGCCAGTGTGATGATCTTCATTGAAGCAGGAACACGTCTGCACTCTTCAAAGCCGACCACGAGCTGTAGAAATGCTGGAAAGCTGTATAATGGCAAAAACAGGGCTTTTCTCAACTTTGGTGCATATCTCGGCCATTTTTGCAAATTTTGGCACCACATTTTCAACATGAGGTTCTTGGGACCCTACCTCATGAATTCAGTGACTGTCATTTGGTTATTCAGTCCCGAAAAGTGATTTTGCAGTCACTGCATGGAATCACTTTTCGGGACTGATTAAAGAAATGACAGTGGTACTGTTCATGAGGTGGGCTCCCAAAAAGCCTATGTTGCAAATTTGGTGAAAAAATTCCCCAAAATTACTGTGTTACAAGTGTGCGTTGAGCAGTTTCCAGGCACACTTGTAACACTGCAAATCTGTAATATTTTCACTCCAGATTTTCAACATTGGCATTTTTTTACACTTCCTCATGAACAGTACAGCTGTCATATTTCACATCTTGGCCAAAATGTGCTTTCACACTTCCGACGCAGAATAGAGTGGGGGCTGTGGGAAATCAGTGTTCAGGACAGATTATGAAAATCACAGTGACACTATTCATGAGTGGAGGTCCCAAAATGCCTGTGTTGAAAATCTGGTGACAAAAGTCCATAAAATGTCTATGTTACGAGCTTGCAGTTTCCACGCACACTCGTAACTTCGAGAATTTTTTATATTTTCACTCAAGAGTTTCAACATTGTCAATTTTGCACACCTCCTTATGAACAGTACAACTGTCATTTTTCACACCCTGCTCAAAATGTGTTTTCGCACATCTGGCGCATGATGGCGAGGTCGCTGTTGGCAATCAATGTTCAGGACAGAGTAAGAAAATCATAGTGACAGTGTTCATAAGCAGAAGTCACAAAATGCTTATGTTGAAATGTTGGTAAAATAATTCCACCAAATGACTGTGTTACAAGTGTGCATTGCACAGTTTCCACGTACACTCGTACGTTTGAGCATTTTTAATATTTTCACTCCAAATTTTAAGCACTGCCATCTCTTCACACCTCCCTATGAATGGTACAGCTGTAATTCTTCACATCCTGCATGAATTGTGTTTTTGCACATTTGGTGCAGAATGGCACGATTGCTGTAAGAAATCAACTTTGAGACAGAGTAACAAAATCACATTGCCACAGTTCATGAGCAGAGGTCCCAAATGCTTTCATGAGGTGGGGGTCACAAAAGGCCATGTTGAAAATTTGTAGTGCAAATACCAACAAACACCCGGGGGATTAGGATTTTTAACCATAACGTCCCCCCCAACCCATGGTGGGGCTCCAGTGCCCTCATCTTCTCTGAACCTCAGACATTACCTTGTATGACACATATGACTCGATTAACAATGTTACCTAGTATGTCATGTTCGTATATCTATGTAAATGACCCAGGACCTCCTTGTGAATGAGCTTGCTCAATGGAGATTTTCCTGCAATAAACTTGAACTTGAACAACTTCACTCATCAAAGCCAGATCACAAATTGAGGAAACAGTTATGCACTTCAGTGTATTTCAATGGGAATATGAACTTGGTGGCATAACTTGTTCTTTCTGCTGGGAACTGTAGTCCTGCCAATTGGTGCATATAAACAGCAGTTCCAACGATGAACAATTGACGAATGCTTGTCGTTCACAGTTTTTTCTAACTTTTTCAATATTGTCATTTTATGTTTTTCTTTTTGTAGTTTCATTATTTTATTGAAATCTTTTCTAAGCTTATTCAGTTCTTTTCTGTTCACAATGTTTAGTTGTTTTTTAGTTTTTCCAAGTTGATTATTCAATTTTCTCTTAGCTAAAGCACATTCCTTGTTAAACCATGGTGCTCCTTGTTTCTTTTTATGGATGTTTATTTCTTTAGATACTAATCTTTTTAGTTGTTGTATAATCCCTTCGTATTTTGTTATACAATCCTGCTTGTCATCAGACTGTATAAAATTCCTCATTTCTTGTATAATACCTCTTTCATCCATCAGTTTTTGGAACTATTTGTGGTTTACTTCATCCCAACATATTCATTTTGTGGTTTACATAATTACAGGTAGTGTTTCCATAACTTTAGTTTGGAGTTTTCTCCTAATATCGCTTGCAATTCCAATGGAAAACGTTTGCTCTCCCCCATACCAGTTTTCACATTTGTACAATCTGATACCATGTTTAGACTAATCTAGATACTGTCTATTACTGAAACTCCTCTGGTGTTCATGAAAGTGTAACTTCCCTCACAATCTAGAGCAGTTCTTCCATTGACCAATACAAAGTTTCTAGTCCTAAAAATATCACACACCTTTTTCCCTACCTCATTGTGCTTAATATCCATAGTTTTTCTGGTGCCCTTTAAACCCTTTTTATATTGGCATGCTTGCACAGCCAACATCTTGCGGTAGTGGAGATTTGGAGGTGCTGTCGCTGTTGGGTGAATGCAGGGCACACACCGGTAGGTGCGTCCCTCATTCCCCAATCAGCCTGCATGCCGGCACCACACCACCCAGGTGAGCACATCTAAGGAAACGTCCGCTGCAATGCAAGCAAAGCTTGTTACATGCAGCAGACCTTCCTACGTGCTTCCCCAGCATCAAACATGGTGGCACAGTGGCCGCTAAACTGCTGACTTCGGGGGTGCCCAATCCCCTGGTCAATTTACCCTGCCCCTCTTGTTTGTGCTGATGGGTGACCCCGTCAGCATAATGTGTCCCCCCCTCTCCTTTTTGGTTGCTGAGGGTGCTCAATCCCCCGCCTGCGCCCCACATTTGTTGCTTGCCGATGGGGGTGACCAGTCCCCATTGACATCTGTCCCCACTTCCTATGAAGGATGGGGGTGCCCAACTTCTGTCGGCTACTGTACCCCTCAAAAAACACCTGTAAAAAAAAGGAAACCATCCGCGATGTCGTTTTTTGTAACACCTGTAAACAGAAAATGGTTCCTCATAGTATCCCTACCACCCGCACTCACCCACCATGCACCCTGCCTCCCCACACCCCCCACACCTCATACTTACCTCCGGAGTCCAGCGTGACAATCTTCGGTGGACCGGGAACACGTCTGCACTCTTCAAAGCTGACCATGAACTGAGGAAATGCCAGTAAGCTATATAAAGGAATAAATAGGGATTTTTCAACTTTGATGCATATATCGGGCATTTTTTGGAATTTTTGCACTGAATTTTTAACATGGGGTTTTTGAGACCCCTCCTCATGAAGTCTGTCACTGTTATGACGTTAATCGGTCCTGAAAGGTGATTTTGCAGTCACTGCGCAGAATCACCTTTTGGGAACTGATTAATGCAAGGAAAGTAGCAGTGTTCATGAGGTGGGCTGTCAAAAAGCCTATGTTACAAATCTAGTGGAAGAAATCAAAATGGCTGTTTGATGGCGATGCAAAGACGTGAAGTTAGCTACGCACGCTCATAACTTCATGAATTCACAATATTTTCACAACAGATTTTCAGCACTGTCATTTTCCTACACCTCCTTGTGAACAGTACAGCTGTCATTTTTCACTTCCTGGCTGAAATGTGTTTCTGCACTTCCAGCACACAACAGCGCGGTCACTGTGGGAAATCAGTGTTCAGGGCAGATTACGAAAATGACAGTGACACTGTTCATGAGCAGAGGTCCTAAAATGCCTATGTTGAAAATTTGGTGATGATACTCCATAAAATGACTATGTTACGAGCGTGCGTTGCATAGTTTGCACACATGCTTGTTACGTGCATTTGTAATATTTTCAGTCAGGATTTTTACCATTGGCATTTTTCCACACCTCTTGATAAACAGTACAGCTGTCATTTTACATATATTGCCCAAAATGTGTTTTCACACGTCCGGCACAGAATAGCGCGGTCACTGTGCGAAATCACTTTTTGGGACAGTTTGAGGAAATGACAGTGACACTGTACATGAGCAGAGGTGCTAAAATGCCTATGTTGAAAAGCTGGTGCCGAAAGTCCATAAAATGACTGTGTTACAAGCATGCATTGCGCATTTCCCATGCACCCTTGTAACTTCGAAAATTTGCAATATTTACATGCCACATTTTCAACACTACCATTTTTTTGCACCTTCTTATGAACAGTACAGCTGTCATTTTTCACATCTTGCCCAAAGTGTGTTTCTGCACTGCACTACCAAAGCCAGTGCCAGCACGACAACATTTGGCATTGACAAATGCTTGTTTTATTAGAGTTGGCTACAACATTTGAAATATCCTCTGTGTTGGTCTGCAGGTTACCTACTCTTGCATTAAACTCCCCTATTACAATAATTCTAAGTAAGAGGTTTACATTAATCCCTCTGTCCACTATTTTTCTCTGTTTGTGCTAATATTTTAACTCTAGCTTTGAAGGCATTTGAGTGAGTATGTAGATGTTTAAAAGTACAGTTTCCTTATCCTTTATTCGGACCCCCGGTATGCGATCATTATTGATCTCTATTTCTTTTGTGGAATAATTTTTACTTAGTTTACATAATGTCAATAAACCCCCTACATTCCTTCCAAATTTCTTACAATGTTTTGCCTGTTTAATATATGGTTTATAGCCATTAATGTTTATCTCACCCTTTATCCATGTTTCCTGTAGGTAAATCAGGTCAACACTATTAATACGTTTTATAAAAATCTTCATCAGCCAATTTATTTTTGATATCTGAGACATTCCATGACAACACATTTGGGGTTATGCTTCCAGTCACCTTTTCTCTATTATATAGCACTTTCATTGCTGGTCAAGAATCAACACATGCATCCAGTACTGCAAACCTATTAGCAGTTTTTAACATTTTTAACCATTCATGCTTCTCTTTGCATGTCTTAGAATTACTGGGTCATCTATCAACTTCATATACTGTATATACAGTATATCCCTATATGATCTAGGACACTAGTTTTCTCTAATAGTTGGGAATAGATTTTTGCATCCCTTGCCCAAATTATTATAAACTGAACTTACAAGCTCAAATGGGCAGACTGGGTGGGCCATAGGCCCTTATCTGCCGACACTGTCTATGTATCTATGTATCTATGTATTACTTGGCCCTTATCTTCCCATCTTATTTCCTTCTTTATGTGGTATAGTATCCCTGATATTTTGAGGATGGGTTCTAGTGTTTCTCCAACTTTCACTTTAAAATTGTTGTTAGTTTCACTGATAAAATGATCAAGTCCAAAATAGAAAGTGATTTACTATTATTTTTTTCCTTCTGTTCCCTTGTCTTTTTGATGATATTCTGGGAACATTTGTTCCTAGAACAGAGTTCTAGGAAAACATAAACTGAAGTTACAAACTCAAATGGGCAGACTAGGTGGGCCATAGGCCCTTATCTGCCGACTCTGTCTATGTATCTATGTATCTATGTATTCATGTATTAAGAGCTGCAATATTCTCAGAATGGATACCCACTTGTTGTTGTTTTGCTTTATTGAACTCTATAATTTTTAATATAAAATATTTGTTTGCAATTACTAGGACCCCTTCTTTGTTAGGGATTGCTCTAACAACACTTATATAATATGTCATAATCTGGTCATTTCCAAGTACAAGCAAAACCAAACTTTTGATGTTTTCATTTAAAACATCCTCATTTTCATTAGGTAACAAACCTACATCAAAAAATGATAAGGCAAAATCCATGCCCTTTGTTTTTTTAATAACGCTGATGAAATTGTCTCCCAATGTATATTTTTTTGGTTTCACTTGTTCTCTCTTCCCCTGGTCTTTTGCTATATTTTCTGTTAGAGTTACCCTTTTCTCAGTGCTCTTGTGCATGGGCTTATTTTTTTTTTATTGTTTATTTTAATTTTCCTACTTTTGATCTTAGGTTGGTCTACATTTCTGGTGTTTCTCTTATATTTGATCTTTCCTCCTTCTTTCTAGTCTTTTGGTTCTTTTCTTCATCTGTTTCGAAAGAAGTTATATTCAGTAGCTCTTCCTGTGAGCTTATTAGATCTTTTTCCTCCTGTTCCTTATTATTTCCTGTTTTTGATTTGTAGTTTCATTCTTTACTTTACCTCTGGGCTGTTCTTTTTTTGGTTTCTGAGCCATGTTCTTTACTTTACATACTTCATTATTTCACTCCCTTCTTTCCCCCTTAGTCCATAGTGTATTATTATCCACTTTTAGTTCCTCATATACATATACTGTCATTCCTTACCCTTGGAGAAGGTAACATTATTAGTTCCATGGATAAATCTTGGCTTAAACTTTTAATCCTGGAATAGTCCTGTATCTTATCCCATGAATCATCAATTATCTCAAAATCTGTTTCTTTTCCATACAGTAGATTCATATGTAGCTTCTCAATAGCCTTTTTTGTTTTCTATTGCAGAACCTTTTATAAAATTCAGATCTTGACTGATTTTTGTAAGTTGTTCAAATATTAAGACATTAGCCATATAGCCATACAGGGATATTTTAAAATGATGACTAGATCTTTAGTTACCATCTGTATATCTGATGTAAATTTACTTTAATGGCCCATAAAAATTGTGGAGCTCTCATCCTCTCCTCTATATCATTTCTGAGATGTGGTCTCCAGAACGGGGCACAGTACTCCAGGTGAGATCTCACCAGCAATCTATACAGTGGTGACATCACCTCTCTCCTTCTGCTGATGATAGTCCTCCCAATGCACCCTAACATCCCACTGGCCCTACCAACTGCCTTGTTGCACTGTCTAACCACCTTGGGGTCATTATGATTATTCCTCAGTCCCTTTACTCTTTGGTGACTGTCAGTGGATCCCTGACATGACGGTGAAAACTTTTTTCCCATGCAACACTACAGTGATGAATTTATGTCAACTGCAAGTTGCAGCTGGAATAAATCCATTGGGAAACTTTTTGGGGGGCTTCACCCCAACCCCTCATTGGGGGGCTCAGTCCCCCACACCCCCTTAACTAAAAGTTATCAACTCCAGGTCAGAGTTGATTCAGGGAAGGGGAAAACCCTGGAGAAAGCAGTGCCTGGGTCCCACGGGTACATTACAGTGGCAACAGCGACTTGCCACTGCAATGTACTTCACTATCGCAATGTCACTGTGGCATCGGCATATGACTGTCAGTACCTCTTCTCCCATTTTGTACTCTGCCTCTGGGTTTCTGTACCTTAAGTGCATCATTTCAACTTTTTTTGCTTGGGAACCCAGTTTTTTATTTTATTTAGTTTTTGTTAACCAGGTAGGTGCACTAGCTAACAGGTGACTATTTTCAGTCACGACCCGGGAGACACAGTTACAGTACAAGATAGGACACTTAGGTTTAACACAATACAGGCAAAGGTACATTGGTACAAGTACAGGCATACAATTTCAAAGGCAGGCATACAGATTCAATAGGCAGAGGGTAATGGAGGAGGCACATATTTAGAGGAGAGGAAAGGGAAGGGGAGGTGAAGGGGAATTTAAGCAGGCAGGAAGGGAGTGTGAAGCTAATGAGGGGTGAAGGGCTTTGGCAGAAAAGAGCAGGGAAAGTTACAGCTAACGCCCTTGTGGTGATGGGCAGAGATACGCAACCAGGCTTTGGAACCGAGGGACGGCAGAGCAGAGAGGGGATGGTAGGCAGGCAGGGAGAGGAGTGTGGTAAGGAAGTAGGGTGAGGTGGGGTGCGGCCAGCCTGAGGGCGAAATGATAATGCGCTGCATTAGCGGGAAAGGCGAAAAGAACCCAATAGTTATGGAACTGGAACTAGGGAGGCAGCCAACCTGAGGCACTTACGGCGAAGGACGGCGAGTTACAGCTTTAGTGTGAAAAGGCGCAAAAAGGACCCGGGGTTATGGAACTAAAACTCGGCAGGGCTCTGAGGCGCTCACGGCAAAATGCAGCTAATTATGGCTTTAGTGGGAAAAGGTGCAAAAAAGACCCGGGACTCTGGAACTGAGACCCGGCAGGGCTGTGAGGGGGTGAGGAGCGAGCGAGTGGAGAGGGGAGCAAGAGGGACCAGTACCCACTAACATTAAGTAAAACATATAGCATAGTGCAACACAATAGAACGAACGAAGGATCAAACAATAGTAGATATGCAGCATACTATACATATTACAGAATTAAGGCAAGTTAGGCAGTCGTAAGAACAATTTATAACAGCATGATTAGAATAGAGTGACCATACAGAAAAGGTTGTAAACATTACATTAGAGTGCAGGCAGACTTGTAAACAATTCATAAAGTGCAGGTAGACTTGTAAACAATTCATTAAAGTGCAAGCAGACAAAGAAAATGACAGAGCAATTAAAGGGAGGCAGGCTAGTGAATATATGGAAAGGGGATTGATTTAGACAGGTTTCAAAGTTTAAGTAGGATCAAAGCAAGTGCAACGGTCCATAGAGTTGAGGTGAGAACGAAGTCCACGCTTGAAAGCTAGGTGTGACGGGGCACTTCTCAGGTCCATAGGCAGCAAGTTCCAAGCTTGAGGGGCAGCACACCTGAAAGCGCCAGCTCCCTTAGAAGTACGGCAGTGGGGAACTGATAGAAAAGACTTGTCTGATGACCTCAGGTCACGCGATGGGATCACAGATTGAAGCAGTTCAGATAGTGTGGCTGGCTTTGCTACTCTGAATATGGAGTCTGATAGGCTGCAGAGATGATATTGCCTTGTGGAGGATGGGGATAGCCAGCCTAACTCTTTATAGAGTTGACAGTGGTGCATCAGGCGCGGTGCTTTCGCTGCATATCTACAGACATTATTGTAGGTGGTGTCCCATTTCTGTAGAACGGTTTTGTTTGCCATTGTGAGGATGGGAGCACAGTAGGACAGGGTGGGTAATAGGATACCCACGGCAATGGCAAGTTTGGCAGTAGGTGGGAGTACATAATTGTCCTTAGGCAGCCCGTGGTTTACAGTTGACACTTTTACACGCCCTTGGATATGCTGCTTCAGGTCAAGGTTTTGGTCAAGCTGTATTCCAAGATAGCAGAAAGAACTTACAGTCTCAAGGGGGATTCCATCAACATCAAGAATTTTAAGTGGAGATGTGCAGGTTCTGAGTTTAGGATTTGATCCAAAGAGCATGGCCTTTGTCTTGCTTGCATTGAGTACAAGGCGATGCGCATCAAACCAGTGTTGTGTCAGGTGGAAAGCTGATGACAGAGTGGCATTTAGGTGAGAGAGGTTGTCAGAGTGAGCATATATAATAAAATCATCAGCATAAAGTAGCTAGTTGCCTGATGTTATTATGTTGGGCAGGTTGTTGATAAATAGTGAGAAGAGGAGTGGACCGAGTATAGAGCCCTGTGGTACTCCAATATTGATCGTGGTACTGTCAGAGATGGCCGAGTTAAGTTTTACAGCTTGAGACCTGTTGGTGAGGTAGCTACTGAACCAGGATGTTACTGGGGCTGAGAAGCATAGGTTTTGGAGGGTGGCAAGCAGCAGTGGATGATCAACTAGGTCAAAGGCCTTTGTAAGGTCTATGAACACAGCCCCTGTTAGCTGCCCTCTATCTATATTAGAGAGAACATCCGAGGTGAATTTTGTCAGTGCAGTTGTAGTACTATGGTGCTTCCTGAAGCTATGCTGAGCATCACAGATAGCATTAGAGGAGTCAATAAAATCAGTGACCTGGGTGGCTACTATCTTCTCGAGAATTTTGCTAAGTACCGACAGTATGGCTATAGGTCTATAGTTTGACAAGTCATTTTTGCTCCCTTTCTTGAAAACTGGTGTGATTCTGGCCACCTTCTAAATCTCGGGTACAGTGCCTGTGGAGAGAGATAGCGTGAAGATCCTGGCAAGTGGGCGGGATATGAGATGAGCAGCTATTTTCAGCAATCGAGGTTCCAGAGCGTCAGAGCCAGGGCTAGTGTTATCAGATATGCCCGACAGGAGTTTGCGAACTTGATTTCCAGTAACCGCTTTAAAATAAAACAGTCTTTTAGGGGCAAGTTGTGGATCGGAGCTCATCATGGTAGAGTAGGGTTGAGAGGTAACTGGCAAGGCTTTTAAAGAGGATGTAATGGCAGATAGGTCTGAAAATTGCTGATTAAAGGCATTGGCAATGGTGAGGAGTCCTTGGAGTAGCATGTCCGAGGGGTGATGGATTAGGGGGTTCCAAGGAAGTTTTTTATGTGACTCCAAAATTTTCGTGGATCATTAGCTGGTTAAAAGGTCCTGGCAATATCTGCTCTTCGCAAGCCTGATGTGTTTCTTACAGTCACTTCTATGCCACTTGTATATCTGATGATCGCAGGGCAGGCCGGTAGATTTATAATGTTTCCAGAGTTTGTCCCAGAGTTGCCATGCTTTTGACCACTTCTCAAGTTTTTTCAGGTCTCTCAATATTCTTTTCCCCCTCTCTGGAGTGTTTGTCCTATTGCAGGTTTTGGTGTAATCCACAAAGAGGCATACTTTCCCTTCCAGCTCATCTGCAATGTTACTTATAAAGATATTGCAGAGGACTGATCCTAGTACTGAGCCCTGAGGCACCCTGCTTGTCACCTTCTCTTCCCCAGAGTGAACTCTGTTTACCACCACCCTCTAATGCCTATCCCTTAACCAATTTCTTACACTGTTTACTATCTTAGAACCCACCCCTAAGCTTCCAAGTTTACTTATGAGTCTCCTTTGTGGAATAGTGTTGAAAGCCTTACTAAAATTTGAATAGGCCATGTCCACCTCTCCACCCAGATCTATTTCCAAGGTCACCCAATCAGCGAAGTCTATCAGGTTTGTCTGGAATGCCTTCCCCCCAACGTGAATCCATGCTGCCTTGGTCTTGTAGCCCACTGGTTTTAAGATACACCACAATACTTTCCTTAAGCAGTAACTCCATTAACTTCCTCACCACTGCTGTCAGGCTGACTGGGCTATAGTTGCCAGGCTCCTCCCTTCTACCATTTTAATGACACTGGATTACATCTGCTCTCCTCCAGTCCCCAGAACCACTTCTGTTTCCAGTGAGTTGTTGAATAGGGCTGTTAGAGGTGTAGCCAGTACCTCCCTGAGCTCCCTCAATACCCTTTGGCATATCCTATCTGTCTCCATTGCTTTGTCCTGTTTCAGATTTGTGAGTCTTTTTAGGAATCTCTCCTATGTAAAAGGATCTGTATCTTCCTCCCTCCCCAGTGCTCCTTCTACTTTTATGTGGCCCATCTGCTTCCCCTTCCTTTGTGAAGGCTGAACAAAAGTTTTTGTTCAGGATATCTGCTTTTTCATGACCCTCCTCTGCACAGTGGCCCACTGCCCTTCTTAATTTCACAATCCCTCCCCTAGTCTTCCTTTTTTCATTTATGGACCTACAAAAGATCTTGTCCTCTTTAATTACCCCTTGGGCTATTCTTTCCTCAGTTTGTACCTTTGTGCTCCTCACCCTTTTCCTGCTTCCCTCTGCCTCTCCTGATACACCTCCCTGTCCTCTTCCTTCTGTGTCTCTATGTACTTCCTGAATGCTACCCTTTGAGCCTTTATCTTTTCAGCCATTTTGTTTGAGAACCATAGCAGTCTCTTTTTTCTGCACTTCCTTTGTGCAGAGGTTTGTTGTCTTTGCTATGCCTTCCCTTAACTTAGCCCACTGTTCCTCGACCCCACCCTGATCATCCCCCCGAAAGGTAATCTCAGAGGCATTCATCCATTTTTTTTAAACCTGCCCTCCTGAAGTCAAGGACCCTCATCCTTGCGTGGGTTGCTTCCACCACTGTCCTTTGGTGAACTACATTGTACAATGATCACTGGTCCCCATGTGGCTACTCACCTTGATGCCTGCAGTACTGTCCCTGTTCATGAACACCAGATCCAGTATTGCCTCATCATGAGTAGGCCTCCCTGACTAGCTGCCTAGGAAACTTCCTCTGCAGGGAGTCTAGGATATCCCCACTTCTAGATGAAACTGTGGCTGGGAGGCTGCCATCTACATCTGACAGACTGAAGTCCCCCACCAGCAGCACCTCCTCTTTTTCTGTAATTGTGCTAATGGCTTCCACCAATGTCTTATCTAGTTTCTCTTCCTGTGTTGGAGGGCTGTAGATCACAGCAGTGTGAATAGTGACTTTGGTTCCTGTCTCTAGGTTCACCCACAGTACCTCCAAGCATTCCATTCCCCACTGGATTCCCTGCTTTTCCATCACTTTTTTACCCTCCCTTACGTACAACACCACTCCTCCTCCCTTCCTTCCAACCCTATATTTTCCAAACTGAATAAAACCTGGCATGACCATGTCCCAGTGATGGTTTCATGTGCACCACAACTCAGTGAAGACCACAATATCCAGATCTTTGTTTTTCATGATGGCCTCTATGTCTGGAATTTTTTTTCCTAGACTTCTTGCATTTGCACACATGACTTTCCACACTTGGCTACCACTCTGTTTGCTACCCAGCTTTCTGCATTGCCTCCTTTACCTATCTCTTTTTACAACTTGTGTTCCCATCCTCTACATTATTTTGCACCCTGAGGATTTACCTTCCCTCAAGTCCTCCTTTCTCACTGCTTTAGTCTGTGGGGAGAGGGGCATTTTATGCCTCCCTGATTCCTTCTGCCTCTCCCCACAGCTAGTTTAAATATTCATCAAAGTAACATTTAAACAGTTCACTGAGGAATGTGTGGTTCCCCTCCCAGAGGGATGCAGGTCATCACCCCCGTATAGACCCTCATCCCTCCCAGTTGGTCCCCAGTCCCCAATGTAGCTGAACCCCTCCTCTTTACACCATTCCATCAGCCATGAGTTGAAGCTCTTGGTGTGGAGATCCGTATCCTTCCCTGGTTATAGACAGGCAGCACCTCAGGAAAAGCCACTGAGCTCACTACTCTGCCTAAGACCCCTTGCCCCAGCTGTCTATAATCTCCCTGTACATAACCAGCCTTGTCCCAAGTCAAGTCATTCATTCCAAGGAGGACAATGACATCCAGCTCCCCCTCCTGCCTTGATACCCTAGCAATCCTTAGGATCCTCTTTCCATCCCTCTGAGCCAGGGTTCCAGGTAGGCACCCAACCTCCCTTACTGTTCCCAAATATACCACAATAATATCATGTTCACCACCAAACATTGCTTCCTCCTTTACTGAGGTCCTTTACCTCCCACCTTGGGGCCTCCCCTACTGAGGACCCCCCACATCCTCCCTGGCCACTACCATAGGTGCCTTCTCCTAGCAGTCCCATCTGACCAGAGTGATTAATGAGTTTCATATTGGACTGATCACCCCCACCCTCCTAGACCTCACCACAGTCTAGCCAGCCTTCTTCTTAGGCATCCCCTGGAGCAACAGTGGTACTCTCGGTGGCCCTAGGTGGGGGAAGAGGCCTCTGAATCTTAGCCAACTTGGCCCAGAGTCCATTGACCTCCTCTTTTATCCCAGAGAAGTGTGTGCCAATGGGGAGCATTTCAGTCTCCAGAAGATCTCTCTGAAAACTGCAACATCACTGCTAGCTTCGTAACTGCTCTGTCATGTCTGGACCATTGCCTCTTGTACTGTTTCCTACACCCTCTGCTGTATCCTGAATATTTTTATTTGCATATGTTTGCTTTTTGTTTTGTTTATAAATCTATGCTTAATACATTGCCTGTAATTAGATTTTTTTGACTGTACTTTACATTGTACTACTGTGTATGCTTTTAATCATAGAAACATAGAAACATAGAAGTTGACGGCAGATAAGGACCATAAGGCCCATCCAGTCTGACCATTTCCTTTTCTACCTTATGAATGTGCCATCAGCCTTTGCTCTGTCAATGGCCTATCTATTCATATGCATCTGTATTGCTCTCTTATGCTTATCCCATGCCTGTTTGAAGCCCTGCACTGTATTCATATCCACCACTTCCTGAAGTAGGCCTTTCCATGTATCCACCACCCTTTCTGTGAAAAAGAACTTCCTTACCTTACCCTTTAATCGGCCTCCCTCTAATCTCATGCTGTGTCCTCTTGTCCTGCTATTTTTCTTATATTGAAACATGTTAGCCTAACCCCCCCAAACCCTCCCAGTCTTTTGTTGTGCAGATTTTGATCCTTGCACCTAATTGCAGATTGCCTGCAATAAAGTAGCTTTCTCACTGCCTTCTCCTCCTCTGTCCCCTGCCTTGCAGCCGGCACAGCCCTCCAGCTCCAGCCGCAGAAGGGCTCCGAGCCGCCAGCCGGGCGGCGGCGACCTCCAGCCACCAAGAGATCCAGGAGGCGGAGAAGCAGTGTGAAAGCAGAAAGCGCTAACTCAATCGGGAAGCTCACCTGTCTCTGCCTTTGCTTCCATTGGTGCGCCTTTTCCCATTGACTTTAGCTGGACTCTACAACACTATTCTGGATGGGATTTTCTGCTTAGCTGTAACTTTTTCAAGTAATCTTAAAAGAGCTGTTTTAACTTAAAATTGTGGGCAATTTAAACATTGTATTGCTGTGATGTTTGCTGTGATTCAGCCTTTTCTGGTGATCTGTGTAGGCTAGGCGGCTTAGGCGCTAACCCCCAAACCCTCCCAGTCTTTTGTTGTGCAGATTTTGATCCTTGCACCATTGCAGATTGCCTGCAATAAGTAGCTTTCTCACTGCCTTCTCCTCCTCTGTCCCTGCCTTGCAGCCGGCACAGCCCTCCAGCTCCAGCTGCAGAGGGCTCTGAGCCGCCAGTGGGCGGTGGCGACCTCCAGCCGACCAAAGAGATCCAGGGGCGGGAGAAGCAGTGTGAAGGTGCAGTCCGTCATCAATTTTGCCCGCCCCTCTCCCCACTTGGTTGATTGTAGTTATACACTCTTTCCCGCCATTTCTCTAATCCACGCCCACATCTAATTCCCTTCTTTATTAACCCATACCTACTCTGCACAATGCTAACTTGCTTCCTTTTGCTCCTTAGCCTCTCATCTCCCCCAATCCATTATGATAATCATATTATACCCCCTGTCATGACGAATAAGTTAATGAGTATGTTCTGCTCTCCACTGCCATCCACAATGTACAACCATCTATTCCTTATTCACTTTGAACCACTCTTACACTGCAACCCCTGGGGTATCCCATATAAAGCCTCTCTAACAATCCAGCACTCCCCTAGCCCCTTACATGTATCCTGGCTTATAATAACCCACTATGCCTGTCAGTCAGACTCCTATGTTATGATAAAAGTCACACCTATATAACAGGACCATCTCCCACTACACAGTGGGCACCTAGGACTAAGAGGAAACGCTCTGATCACTCTCTATCCCTATCCCTTGGTGCCCTACTCAAATTAATCTTCTACCTCCTTTTCTGCATTGGCACTATTGAGATTAATCCTGGCCCCATTGTAAGTTTATCTTCCCCTGCTGATCTGACTTCCATAAAAGGCCTAAGCTTCATACACTTCAATGCTTGCAGCCTCCTAAAAAAGTTCATCTTAATACAGGCTTGGGTGGCACATACTCTTCCTGATTTCCTGGTCATCTCTGAATCTTGGCTCAGGCCTACAACAAAAGACAGTGTTGTAAACCTTCCCAATTATCAGCTCTTCAGAGCAGATTGCCCTTCCAGGGGTGGTGGGGTGGCCATATACATTAAGGACACCATCTCTGCAACCTGCCTCATCAACACATCCGAGCCAAATGAATTTGAATGTTTATCAATCAAAATATCCCTTCCTAATTTGTCTTCATTTAAACTGATTGGATGCTATAGGCCCCCCTCTGCAGGCCTTAAATTGCTTTCTCACCTAGGGTCAATTCTCAACCTAGGCCCTGAAGATACCATCATCCTTGGTGATTTGAATTTAAACTGGCTGTCTAAAGTATCTGCACCTTTGATAACCTTTTGTGACACCTTTGGATTCACTCAGCTAATTAAAGACCCAACTAGGATCAACCTAAAAATTCCAGCAACAGCTCACTCTTGGATATTATGTTGGTAAACAAGCCTCACTTATATTCACATGCAGGAGTACTGCTGAGTGATGTGAGTGACCATTACCCTATAGCTGGCATAAGATCACACTCAAACCACCAAATCCTGCAGAATTTGTCCTCAAAGGTCAAAAGAATTTCAATATCTCAGGTTACCTCCATGACCTGAGTAATACAATATATTGGCAAGATTTCTATCTTACAACCTCTGTTGAAATAGCTCTCCAGACTTTAAAGGATATTATCACTAATGCTCTCAATATTCATGCACCTATCACCAGTATCAGAACTAAGGTAAAATCCTGCCCTTGGTTCACCTCTGAGCTTAAAGCAGCCTTGAGAACCAGAGACAAACTGTGGAAAAACGCAAGAAAAACAAAGGACACCAGAGATTGGCTAAATTTCAGAAAAGCAAGGAATTCATGTACAAAAAAAATAAGAACTGCCAAAACTGCCTATTATACAGCTGAATTGGATGCCTCCTACAATAACCCATCCAGACTCTGGGGTACAATAAAAGGACTTCTGGGCTAAAATTCTACTCCTGCCTTAACCTCCAAACTGCTACTAAATGATACAGAAATTACAGGTAAACAAGAAATCTTAAATACCTTCAATGTTCACTTCACCACAGCTGGCCTAGCATTTGACTCATCACCTGCAAATATCCTGAGATCTTCCTTGAACCTGCAAACTATTGTGGGACAAATGGCCACTTCAACTTTTTCCTTCATCCCAATATCCGTGAAAGAAGTGGAAGATCTCCTCTCTAATTTAGACACTACTAAGAGTGCAGGTGCAGACTCCCTGGATCCCTATTTCCTGAAAATTGCTTCACATGTCTTATCTGCCCCCCTCACTCATCTCTTCAATCTCTCCCTAACTACTGGATCCATTCCCTCTACTTGGAAAACAGCTCAAGTAGTTCCATTACTCAAATCTGGTGATACTAGGGATCTCAACAATTACAGGCCTATCTCCATCCTACCAGTACTATCCAAGATGCTCGAAAAACTAGTAAACTCTCAATTAAGGGACTATCTGGATAACAACAACCTTCTAAATTCTGCACAATCTGGATTCAGATCAAAGCATAGCACCATTACTGCCTTAGCCAAGGTAACTAACGATTGGCAGACTGCCTTGGATAAGAAAAATTGTACCTGTGCTGTGTTCCTGGATTTGAGTAAAGCCTTGACACAGTGGATCATGACTTATTAATCACCTCCTTAACTCACTAGGCCTGGATTCCCTATCACTCAACTGGTTTAAGGATTACCTTTCAGATAGGTCACAACTGGTTAAAAATGGAAATACCTATCCACCTCAAAACCACTGCTAAGGGTGTACCACAAGGCTCTATTCTTGGCCCTATCCTCTTTGCCATTTATATAAACAATATTGATGCCAACCTCACTCAATCTAACATTCATCTGTTTGCTGATGATACTGTATTATATGTCAGCAATCCCTCACCTTCTAAAGCCTGTGAACTGTTACAATCCGAATTCTCCATTCTGCAGCACAATCCTTGACAAAAACTACTTCTAAATGCCAAAAACAAAAGCTATGTTCTTTGCCACAAAGGTTGCTCTACCACTACCCAACATCCACCACCTACAATTATCCACCTTACTTGGAGAGAACTGGAATTTGTTGATAACTTCAAATACCTTGGAGTCTGGATAGATAACAGGCTTGACTATTCTGTCCATAT
Organism: Neoceratodus forsteri; assembly: GCA_016271365.2. Classification (NCBI taxonomy): domain Eukaryota; kingdom Metazoa; phylum Chordata; order Ceratodontiformes; family Ceratodontidae; genus Neoceratodus; species Neoceratodus forsteri. The sequence goes on along the minus strand of CM057452.1, from coordinate 884,258,724 downwards.
TGAAGAGCTACTTAAAAGCTAAGACAGAGGCTTGGACTATTTTTAGAATAAAACACTACCTAAACAGTGATTCCAAAAAAAGGTTAATTCAGGCCTCATTCCTATCCCTCATTGACTATGCTGATTTTCTCTACTGCCATTGTTCACGTCATCTCTTACATAAACTGGACACTCTGTATCACAGGTCCATAAGATTTATTACTGACCTTCCCTCCAGCACCCATCATTGCTCCCTTTATATGGCAGTCAACTGGACATCATTACAACACAGAAGAAATAGGAATGCTGCTATCTGGATATTCAAAGCGTTAACAGGCAAACTACCTACCTATATCACTGATTGCTTTACCCAAATTACAACTAGGCCTTACACCTTAAGGATCAGTAAACTCATCATATAAGGTCCCCAATGCCTGCACCGGTTTGGGAGGGCTGCTTTAGCTATACCTTAGCAGTTGCATGGAACTCTCTCCAAAATCCATGAAGCTAGATAGCCTACTACCTCTGGCATCTTTCAAAAGATTGTTCTCCCTTCTTTTCCAGAGCTCTGCAATTGCTTTTGTACAGCCCAATCCCCCACCCTACCTGACCCACCCTTCCTTTTTCCCGCCTATTATATTAATTCAATTTCTATCTTCCAAATCACCTATTATATTCTCATAAAAACTAGTTAGACCCTATAATTTATATTTTATGCCTGTGATTCCCTTTGTCCCTTTTTTTCTTACAGGCTAAATGGTTCTACTGTTCCTTGTATATATGTAAATTGTTGTATATAACCATTTCATGTCATTGTATTGCTGTTTATGCTATTCTTGTCTATGTAATAATACTTGTATCCTCATTTGTATGACCACTCAGGTCCATCTTGTAAATGAGCTTTGCTCAATGATGTTCGCCTGAATAAATAAAGATTTTGATTGATTGATTGATTGATTGATTGATGTTAGACTCTTTCACCTTGTTAATGCCCTTAAGGTGTTTGAATGTTTCGATCATATCACCTCTCTCCCTCCTTTGCTCTAGGGTATACATATTGAACTCTGTTAATCTGTCCTCATATGTTTTCAGATGCAGTCCCTGCACCATTTTGTTTGCCCTTCTCCGGACTGCCTCAATTTGGTTAATGTCCTTGTGAGGGTGTGGCCTCCAGGACTGCACGCAGTACTCTAGATGGGGCCTAACCAGTGTCTTGTAAAGAGGGATTATTACCGCCCTCTAACGACTTGTGATACCCCTACTAATACACCCCAACATCCCCCTAGCCTTATTTACTGCCTTAGTTGTCTGCTTGGATGAGTTCTGGTTATCTGTGATTATGATGCCCAAGTCTCTTTCTTCCCTTGTGACTGCCAGCAACTCCCCTCCCAGACTATAGGTTGCTTCAGGTTTTCTCTTCCCTATGTGCATGATCTTGCACTTCTTTGCATTAAACCCCAGTTGCCACTCTTCTGACCATTTTGCTAGTTTATCCAGATCTCTTCTCATTCTGCCCACCCCATCTGGATCATCTACTCTGTTGCAGATCTTGGTGCCATCTGCAAGCATACAAACCTTATCCTTACTAAAGGAGCTTAAGATGTATAGCCTCGAGGAAAGGAGGGAGAGGGGGAACATGATAGAAACTTTCAAATACCTCAAGGGAATCAACAAAGTCCAAGAGGGTAGCATCTTTCAGAGAAAGAGATGTGCAAGAACAAGGGGGCACTATTTGAAGATAGAGGGGGACGGCTCAGAGGTAATGTGAGGAAGTATTTCTTCACAGAGATGGTTGAAGATGCATGGAACAGCCTTCCTAAGGAGGTCATACAGTCAAAAACAGTGGGGGACTTCAAGAATGCATGGGACAGACATAAGGCAATTCTAGTGGGGGATAGGTGGAAGTAGGCAGTTGGTTAACTAGGATCTGCAGCTTATCCATTAGGTAGGGAAATGGGCAGACTAAGTGGGCCAAGCAGTCCTTATCTGCCATCAAATTCTATGTTTCTATGTTTCTACCCTCCATTCCAGCTGCAATGTCACTGATGAAGATATTGAAGAGGACTGGCCCCAGGACTGATCCCTAAGGTACCCCACTTGTGACTTGCATCTCTTCTGACTGTATACTGCTTACCACCAATCTCTGTTTTCTGCCTGTCAACCAGTTAGCCACCCAGTTGACCAACTTCTGACCCACCCCGAGCCTACCCAGCTTATTAATCAATCTTCTATGTGGAACAGTATCGAAAGCTTTGCTGAAGTCAAGGTAGGTGACATCAACTGCTCCCCCTTGATCCACCACTCTGGTTACCCAGTCAAAGAAATCTATGAGATTAGTTTGACAGGACCTTCCTGTTGTAAACCCATGCTGTCTTGGATCCTGTGCCCCTATGGATTCCAGGTGTTGCACTATCCTTTCCTTAAGGAGTGCCTCCATAATCTTGCCCACTACTGAGGTAAGACTGACAGGTCTGCAGTTCCCTGCCTCCTCCCTGCTACCACTCTTGTGGAGTGGGATCACATGAGTCCTTCTCCAGTCTTCTGGGATCTCTCCTGTGCTCAGAGACTCACTAAACAGTTCTGACAATGGCTCCACTAATTCCACCCTTAGCTCCTTTAGTACCCTGGGATGTATGCCATCAGGTCTTACTGCCTTGTCCACCCTGAGCTTATTGAGTTCTTGTAGGACCCTTTATTTTGTGAAGGGACTAGTGCACAGCTCCCTCCCCCGTATCCATGGTGCTGAGCTGTGGGCCCTGCCCTACCTTCTCTTCAGTAAATACTGAGCAGAAGTATCTATTTAGGAGAAATGCTTTTACATGGTCCTCCTCCTCACATGTCCCCTTATCCCCTTTGATATTAGCAATACCCCCTCTGGACTTTCTCCTTTCACTAATGTATCTATAGAAAGTCTTGTCACCTTCTTTTACTGTTCATGCTGAGGTTCCTTGGTTTGGGCCTTTGCCTGCCTTACTGCCTTCCCTGCTTCCCTTATGGAAGTTTGGTATGCCTCCCTATCTTCATCCCACTGCGTACCCTTAAATTTCCTGAAGGCCAGCCTTTTGGCTCTGACCTTTTCTGCTACTATTTTTGAGAACCAAAGTGGTTTCTTTCTTCTTTTGCACTTCCTTTTCTCTCTAACACAATGGGATATTGCTTCAAGTATTGCATCCTTAATGCTTGCCCACCTTGCCTGTACCCCCTCACCTGTATTTCCTTTTGCCAAGGCTAGCTTAACTCTGTTGGCCATCTTATCAAAGTCAGCTCCTCTGAAGTCCCATATTTTTGCCTTGGAATGGGATGATTTAGTTCTAGTGGCCAAATTGAACCATTCCATGGGATGGTCATTGGCACCCAGATGACCTTCTACCTGGAGATCTGTGATCCTTTTCCTGTTAGCCAGTACTAGATCTAGGATAGCCCTATCTCTTGTGGGTTGTTGTACCAGTTGTTTGAGGCTCTCCCCCTGCAGGGAATCCGCTACATGTCTAGTTCTGGCAGATGTTCCTGCTGGTATTGACCAATCTGTATCTGGTATGTTGAAGTCTCCCATTATCAGAATCTCCCTTTTAGCTGTCATGTTTTGTATATCTTCTAACAGTAATGTGTCTATGTCCTTCCCCTGGTCTGGAGGCCTGTAGACAACCCCAGTTCGTATGGCTGTCCCATTTCCTGTTTCGAGGGTGACCCACAGTTCTTCTGGCTCCTTATGTGTATTCTGAATTTCTGTAGCTTTGATATTTTCATTGACATAAAGGGCCACTCCACTCCCCCCCCCTTTTTGCACCTCGGTCTCCTCTGAACAGTACATAGCCAGGTATTGAAGTCTCCCAAGTGTGGTCATTGGTAAACCATATCTCGCTAATGGCTACTATGTCCAGTTTAGCCTCTGTCATTATTGCCTGCAGGTCTGGGATCTTGTTTCCCAGACTGCAAGCATTTCTGTACATGATTTTCCATAGGCCATATTTCGTTGTGTTAGTAGTTGGGCAAGGTCTGGTATTTTCCCTGTATATCGTATGGGGAGCTGGACCTTTTTTCCTCATCTGGTGATGCAAATGGACTAAAAACATGCTGAACTCCTGTTTGACCACTAGCTGAGGGGAGAGGGGTGTTCTTCACATTCGACGTATTGGGTGCTGCACCCATCTCCACATTTGCTAGTTTAAATATCCTGCAAAGATATCAAACTTCTGCCCCAATGCACTGGCTCCCTCCTTAGTCAGATGCAGTCCATCAAATTTAAAGAACTTTCACTCCCAAAACTGTTGCCAGTTCCCTACAAATTTGTGTCCTTTTTCCTGGCACCAGCCCTTGAGCCACATGTTTAGCTCCCCTATTTCCCCTTCTCTGACCTTCCGTTCATCTGCCCCCTCCCAGACTGGCAGGATCTCAGAGAAGGAGATGCTGGATGAAATGGATGATAGTTTGTCACCCAGCCTGGTCAGGTGTTTCTTGGCCTCCACAACAGACCGGCTGGCAAGATCATTAGTCCCTATGTATACCAGGACATCAATATTTTCTCCTGCTTCCTGAACAATTTTAGCAATGCAGTCAGTGTCTCTCCACACTGATGTACCTGGGAGACATCTGACCATTACCCATGGCTGGAGATAGGTATCAACTCCCTGAATCATGGAGTCTCCTATGATCAGAAGTTTTTTGGGTTTCCTTTTTGCTTTTTTTGTTTTGGTTCCTGTTTTGGGTGAGTTTTGTTGTGCTAGCTCCTGTGCTGCAGTGTCCTACTCTGCAGTGTCCTCTGCTCCTTTGTTTAATTTCGGAGATAGAGGCAGATACCTGTTTGTAGTTTTTATATGGTTTGTGGAGGTGATGTGTTGGAGAGCACTGAGTGATGGGGCACCTGATTTGCCCCTTCTAACCACCTGCCAACCTCCCGAACCAGCTATCCTCTGAGGTTAAGGTGCTTCTGTTGGATGTTGGGGAAATGGCGGGCAGTTCTTATAATATATTTCCTCTTGAATATGTAATTTGAGGTGCACAATCTCTGCCCATGCTGCCTAGAGCTGAGCCCTTAGATCTCCAATGGCCCAGCATGTAGGACAGTGTCCTAAATCATGTAAAACTGCCCTTCTGAAAAGTATTCTGCAGTACCTACAGTTAATGATATCATTCCAGATAAGTTGCTGGGTTTATAACCTGGTCAGTGTAATTAGAAGGAGGAAAATGAAAGCAAAAGTTTGATTTTGTGTTTTGTTTGTTTGTTTTTGTGTAACTTGTTATAACAAGTTAAATTACTTGTGCCCCTATAAGTGAGGTCACTGTGTGGATACCCCTCTGATCCGCCCCTTCCTGCTGTGCTACAGGAAATGTCACAACTGTGCTACCTTATAAAAGGAGTGTAGTGTGAGGTGGTTTGGGATGGAGGTGGGTGGCTGTGCCCTTCCCCAGCCAAAAAAGAAGAACCACGGAGGAAAGAAACAAGGAGGTAAGAGCAGAAACAATCAGGTAGCAACAAATGCAGTAGCTCTGAAAGCTTATCCTAGTGATACATAAAACTGTAAAACCTGTAAAGCACCACCTGTAATAATTTCACAGAAGATATACTCTGTAAGAAACACTTTTCTATAGAGAAAAATAAAGCAGTAACAGAAGATATACCTTGCAAAAGGCAATCTGAATCAGAAGATTACAACATTAATCTGTAAGCACACCTGTAGGCACACCCTGTAATAATGCAGCAGAAGGTATACCCAGCAACAATTTGAATCAGAGAAAAATAAAGCAATAAAATGTTATCAACACACAGTAACAATTCCTGTGAGTACAAAATAAAAATAACAACACACAGTAAATCTGCCTAGCCAAAAGAAGCCTTAATCCTTTTCCTTCCTCTGGTGAGGTTCTTTGCTGTGTCCTTTCAAGCAACCTAGAAGAAAAGAGCTCAGGTGAAGCTAGGTGCCTTTGCCATTAGACCTAGTCTTCCACCTCCAAGATAATTTGATCTCTTACTACACTTTTCTTTGTACCACTGTGTATGCTATTTTTGCAATGTATCTTATCTCCTCTACCCCTCCCCCAGGTGCATTTGGAAAGTGATTCTCAGCTCAGTGTCCCTTTCCTGGGCACTGATTTTCAAATCAATCAAACAATCAGTCAATCAATTAATCAATCAATCACTCAATAATTAAATAAATAAATCCCCCCTTGCTTCCTTTTCTATCTTTCTGCACCACTTAAGCCCCTTTACCCCACTCCTTCTATCCTCCTGCACCAGTGCTTCTTTGCCCAGATCAGTTCTCTCCTTCCCACTACTGCTCTTCATCTCCTTTAAATCTGCCTCTCTTCCCTCTTTACCTCTTAGGCTTTTATTGGTACTGTCCCTTTTAGGAGACCCAAGGTCCTGGTAATGGTTCTTCACTGCTGCCTCAAAGGGTTTAATTTCCACGCTTCCCTTCCCTCCTCCCTCCCCCATACTTTGTCTAAGCCTGCCATCCTGATCCTTTATGCCCTTTGTGGAAATGGAGCCCAGAACACTGAGACCTTCTGTGAACCCATCAGCCTACTAAATTCCACCATCATTAAACCCACAGTCTCTTACTCATTTGTACCCCCTGCCTCCCAGAGTGCTCCCATGAATACTACTGCACCTCTCCCCATGCCCCTCACAAGCCACCCCCCACTAACCTTTGCCCATACATTGCCTTGTATGTCCAACACTTATTCCCTTCCCTGTTGTGTGCTATCGCCCTTCTGTGGAGCTTAGAAACTTCTGTCTACAGGAAAGATCTACCCCAATGGAAGTAGATCCCTCTCTTATCCCAACTTGCAGGGCTCCCTATTACCTATAGACGTCCCTGGTTTTTGACTGCCTTACAGATTTACCCTGCATAGGGCATTGCAGCCTTCTCCTGTTTTTCTCTACCCACAGGCCTGCCCTAGACAGGATGTTGCATCCTTCCCTTCCTTTTCCCTACCTGTGGGTCTACACCACATAGGTTGTTTCAGTCTTCCCCTCCTTTTCTCTAGCTGCAGGCCTATCCCAGGTAGAGGTAGGGTTCATAGTCTCTACCACATTATGTCCCTCTCTCACTTGTTACAGTGCATTCTCCTCCTTTTGTCTACTCACAAATCTACCCTAGATAGGACCTTACAACCTTCCACTCCTTTTCTCTACCCACAGTCTTACCCAAGATAATGTGTTGCAGCCTTCCCCTTGCTTTCTCCTCCTGCAGGCCTACCCCAGTAGAGAGAGTCTATTGCCTGTACTCTACTGCCTCTCTGTCTTACTTGTTGACTCCCTGTGGTCACTACACTCTACCTTCTCATCTCCTTTGAAGGTGATCCCTTTAGAAACTAGCAGGGTTTCCTGTGGACCTGCAGAGAGAGAGTGCAGAAAAAATATGTGCTACACAGTGGTGGGTGTTGCTATACAAAACAGCTAAGAGTCACAGGTTACACACAGAAAGTAGAGTACAGTCTGAAAAAAGGTGCAAAGCTTTATTACAAAGTGACCAGCAACATAAAATTCCCCAGCGCTTCAAAGATCCTCTGCCTCTTTATCAGGGGGCAGAGTCACCTACAAATAGTTTCCCCTCTTTCAGTAAACAACACTTAAAGTGACAGTTCACAAAATTAGTGCACATACATATCAAAAAGATTTTTATAAAAATATATAGGCCAATTTATTTAAAAATTGCAAGTACAAATGCACAGCTCAACAACTATACATACATTTTATATATGACAATTAATACTAATGGCACCAAAATGGCAAAATAAGAAGATTGTGTAGAAGTATCATACTGATAGAGAGGATCAGCTGAAAATGGTGATCACCAGATAGTGATGTGGGCAAACTAAAACATCAAGTGATGTGATTCAGTAAGGAAAAAGGCTAAGAGCCGAAGTACAAAACACAACATAGAAATGTACAAACAAAACAGACCCCGTACCATAGAGCCATCACAGAAAACAAACAAGTATTGACCAGAGCCTATAGGGCTGCATGGAAGGAATTAGTGATAAAAATATTGAAAATTACCAATGTTATGAGCCTGCATTAGCAAAATGTAACGTAGGCTCATATATTTGTTGTTTTGTAATATTTGTACACCAAATTTTCAGCATAACCTTGTTATGACCTTGCCTCATGAAAAAAGGCAGAGAAAATGTTCATCTCCTGGCCTAAAGGTGATTTCACACGGGGACTGCAAAATCAACTTTTGGGATGCAAAAACACATTTTAGGCAGGAGTTGAAAAATGACAGCTGTCACATTCATGAGGTGCTGTAAAGAAATGGCTATGCTGAAAATGTGAGTTGCAAATATTGAATATTACCAAACTAATGAGCCTATATTTGCAAAATTCAACATAGCTTCATAACTTTGTTCTTTTTTTAAATATGTTTACACCAAATTTAGAGCATAGCCTTCTTATGATGAGGAACAAGGGCAGAGAAAATTTTAAACTCCTGTCTGAAAGGTGATTTCATGCAGGGACCGCAAAATCACCTTTCGGGATGTAAAAAAACATCCTGACCAGAATTTGAAGAATGACAGCTATCACACTCATGAGGTGCTGTAAAGATATGGCTATGTTATGAATATGGGAGAAAAATATTGAAAATTACCAAAGTTATGAGCCTGCATTTGCAAAAGTCAATGTAGGCTCATAACTTGGTTATTTTTTAATATTTTGACACCAAATTTTTAACCTAGCCTTCTTACGGCCCTACGTCATGAACAAGGTCAAAGAAATCTTTCAACTCCTGCCTGACAGGTGATTTTGTGCAGAGACTGCAAAATCACCTTTCAGGACAGATCTGCCAATTATAATGCATTTGTTCATGAGGTGAGGTCCAAAAGAAGGCATGTTGAAAATGTGGGGCAAAAATATGCAAAAATGGCTAAGTTATGGCACTAAGTTCAAAACCCCATCAAAATACATTGAGACACATACCTATTTCCTCAGTTTGTGGACTGACTTTGAAGGGTGAAGATGTGTCTGCAGTCCAGAGGAGATTACAGCATTGGCTCCCCAACTGGAAGGTAAGCGTTTGGGGGTGGGTGTTGAGTGGGAGGGTCATGGGGGGCAATGTAACAGCACAAAAGACATCGATGGACTTTTTTTACAGGTCAAAAACACAAAAAAAAACAAATGAGGATTCCTGCACTGGGGGACTGGGCCCCCAGTGCCACTGTTATGTTTCTTGGGGGGGGAGTGGGGTGGTGGGTGCTGAGAGGGAGGGTCAAGCAGGGGAAGAAACTATAAAGACTGTGATCAACAGAGAGACACAAAGACAAAGGAAATATCCCGGTCTCAGACTCTCAGTGTCACTGTCAGACACTAACATAGTGAACCACGGAATGCGTAGTTCTCCTCGATCTTGACCACACAAACCAAGACAGCCAACGCAGGAACACCCTGCATCCACTCTCTCTCTCAGCACTGTTCCATGCAAGGTGACTGCCGAACACTAAGGCTGATGGCCTGCTCTTCCTGTCACTCTGTGTCCCGCTCTACCGACTCTTGCACACACTCTCTCTCTCTCTCTGGTGCTTTTGTGTGGGGGGACAGAAACATAGAAAGACACACACAACACTGCAGGAATTATAGTTCCATCACTGCATTGCCTTAGACAGAGAGCGAGAGACAGACAACGGGAACACAGAGTTGCTAGGGGGACATACACTGCTGAGATAATTTGTGACATTTCTTCTGCATAACATTGTCTGCTGCCTTGCCTACTACCTTCACTGTATGCACCCCTCAACCCCACATGACAGACGGCGATCACAGAGACAGAGGAAATAAAGTACGGTAATTCCCTGCTGAATCTGGTGCTCCTACTGATGGCAATCACACAGTGACAACATTAACTCATACATTTATATGATAATATGCCTACAATTACCTTGCAATCTCACCCCAAATGCATGGCTCACTTTCCCACTCTGTGTCCACCCCCCCCCTTCTGTGCCTCTACCTCTCTTGTTCTATCCAGGAAAGTGTGCATTCAACATTGAAACAGAGAGACTCAGACAAAGGACATGTCCCAGTCTCGGACTTTTGGTGTCACTGTCAGACACCAACATAGCAAACGCAAGAATGTGCACTTCTCCCTGACCTTGACCACAAAAACCAAGACAGCCAACACAGGAGCACTCTGCATCCTCGTTCTCTCTCTCTCTCTCTGTCTCTCTCTCTCTCAGCACTTTTCTGTGCAAGGTGACTGCTGAACACTAAGGCAGATGTCCTGCTCTCCCAGTCACCTGGTGTCCCACTCTGCCGACTGTAACACACTCTCTCTGTCTCAGGTGCTGTGTGTGGGGGGGGGGACATAGAAAGACACACACAGCACAGCAGGAATTAAAGTTCCATCACCCGACTGCCTCAGACATGGAGAGAGAGACAGATAACAGGAGCTGTGGCACTTGCTCTCTCTCCACTCTCCATAACTTGATTCATGGTACTGGGAATGACCAAGAAACTGGCTCACACTCACGGAATGCTGACAAGGTGCCAGTGCACTACACTCTGGAATACTGGCATGCTAGCTACAGACAAAAACACTGCCAGACTTTACCTGATTGCTTCGGGGTGGGGGGGGTTTTCTCTCACATTCCCTGTCCCTGCACCATACTGCTGCTCATTTCACCTGTGGTACAGGAACTTCACATAAACTCAGAGTTGCTGGGGGTGGGGAATGGGGGATGATTCTTTTTCTTTCTCCATCTGTCTCTGTCAGATGGCTGGCCAACCAATAAGGTATCTGCTACATGGGCACAGTGGCTCAGGATTTTACATGGCTGCCAGCACACTTTTCTTTGGTCTAAACAGAAGAAGACCCAATGCTGCATCTTCAGAGTCACTCCGTGGAACTGTAGATTAATGCTAACTTAATCCACGGGGATGCAGAGTGACTCCACCAATGGCATTGCTCGTTTCTTCAACCCATGTTATAACTGTCTATAGAGACAGCAAGAGGGTGCTTCACAGATGCAGAGGTGACTGTGCTGTCACTCCAACATGTTCACTTGCAAGGAATGCAGGATTCCTTTTTTCATAGCAAGAGGTCTGCAGGGCTCTGCTCACTGCAGCCCTATAAAGTGGAAGTCTCAGAGTTGCCAATAGAATCACAAATAGAAAACAAGCTGACCATGAATGAGAAGATTGAAGTGGCAGAGTGATGAGAATAATGAAATATTGAAAGGAACATGATGAACAAGGTGATGACACTGAAGTGAGGAAATGGACCTAGCCATATGAACTTAGACTGAAACTCCTCTGGAGATGAAAAAAGTAACAAATGTTAGAAATACATGTAGTAGCTATACAATAATACATACAATCCATCAGAGATGGAAGGAAGTAAAGGTCAGGGACAATGCAGAAAACTTATGTAGGGATCTAGTCATAAGAAGACAAAGAGATCCAGTTCTCTATTGAGTCCCCTAGGTTCCAGAGTATTAAGCACGTAAATCCACCTGCGCTCTTTTTGGGGTAGTGTTTTGTCTCTATCCCTCCTCTAGAGAGTGGTCTGGCATGCTCAAGAGCTCAGAATGTCATACACTGAGGTCAAACTAACAGGTCTGTAGTTTTCTGCCTCTGCCCTGCTCCCACTTTTGTAAAAGGAATCACAACCACCCTACTCCAGTCCTCAGGTACCCACACCATCCTGGCATGATTTATTGAGAAAGGTAGTCAGAGGTGTCACTAGTTCTCCTCTTAGTTCTTTTAGAATTCTGTGGTGAATCCCATCAGGCCCCATTGTCTTGTCCACTTTCAGTTTTAGGAGTTCTTTCAGGACTATTTCTTCTGTGAATGGGCTGGTATTGAACCCCCCACATCCAGAGTGCTTCTACTGATTGGTTTAGATACCTCCCCCTCTTCTTCTTTTGTGAATACCAAGCAGAAGTATTTGTTCAGTATCCCTGCTTTTTCACTGTTACCCTCTGCCCACCTCCCACCCCCTTTATTAACCCCCACTATCCTTCCCTTGGTCTCTCTTCACTCCCTAATGTACATATAAAAGGTTTCATCCCCCTTCTTAACTGAGTTAGCTATCTTTTCCTCAGTTTGGGCCTTTGCTATTCTGATTGCCTTCCCCGCTGCCTTCTGCTTTAACTGGTACAGATCTCTGTCCTGCTCCTTCTGTGTTTCTTTATACTTCCTGAATGCTATCTTGTTCTCCCTAACCTTCCCTGCCACCGCTTTTGAGAACCATAGTATTTTTTCCTTTCTTTTTATTTGTTTATTTGCTTCTCACAAAGGCTTGTTGCCTCTGTGATGGCAGTTTTGATTTTTCCCCATTGTTCCTCCACCCCTCCTTCTTGCCCGTTTGCTAGTTCTTTTCCGAGGCACTCTCCCATTTTACTAAAGTCAGCCCTCTAAAGACCAGTCGAAGGAAATAGGTGATCCTGCCTCCATACAGCTCACTGGTGAGATTGCACATGGAGTACTTTGTCCTGTTGTGGTTCCCTCATCTGGCTCAGACATATGACATAAGGTTAAAGAGTTTGTGCACGTATTCTTGAGAGACCAGGAGGGAGAGGTGGATATCATGTGATAGAAACAAACAAGTCTCTGCACAGGGTTAACAAGGCGGACATGGCAGAGCTGTTCACAATGAAAGGGATCACAGTAACTATGGGTCACAACTGTAAGTTGGCAGGATGCAAGTTCAAAAAAGATGTTAAGAAGTTTTTATGTGGCTTTCTGCATGAGAGGAAGAGCTGGGAGCCATGCAGCATAAAGTTAAAAGACAAGGAATCTCCTTGTTACAAAGCACAGCAGGGAATATGCAAGAAATAGAGTGAGTGCTAGCAATACATAGAGAATTATAATCTCTTGACGTGAAACAGAGACCAGATATAGTGCCAAATCCTGGAAAAGGGTATCTCTCAGTACCACCAATATGTTACTGGCATGATACAGTGACCTGTAATCTGTTTCTAAATAAATACAAGAATATTGAATAATGAGTGAGTAGCATTTTTTCCTGTGCCTGACAGAAGTCCACAGAAGGGGTGGTGGAGTTGTGGAACAGCTTGCCAGTGAAATGTTGAATGCTGGCAGTGTTGCAGTGCTTTAGGCAGGGTGAGATAGTTTCAAAGGAGTGTTGGATGGCTTGGGTTTTAAAATGGGTTGGACATTTCCTGCTTTCTGATTGGCTAAATAAATTCTGAGGCCCATATCCTAATGCTTCACAACTCACAGGCTGAAAAGGTTTGGCAGTGTTATTTGAAATTTGGGCAACACACATACTGAATTAATGGGTCACTTCAGTCATTCCTGCTTGTGATTACAAACATGGCTGCCCCTTCATATTTAAAAACCTTCAGCTAGGTCCTTAAAGTAAAACCCACTTAAATTAAGCAAAATAAATAAATAACTGAATGTTCTTTCCACTCATGATCCTTTCCTTATTCACATAAACAGATTTTAAAAATTAAACACTATTCAGAGCTTCCATTTCTGGTGTTTTTTTGATGACCATGAAAAATCCCCCTCTTACTGTATGCATACCAGCTTGCCAGAAAACTCTCTGCTGCTTGATCTACTATAGATAAAACTGAGTCTCTGGCTCCAGTTCAGGTGTGTGTGTGTGTGTGTGTGTGTGTGTGTGTGGTGCGTGGTGCGTGATGTGTGTGTATGTGTGTGTGTGTGTGTGTGTGCTTGTTTGTTAGCCAGTAGATTCTGCAGAATTTTGAATTAATGTAATCTATATTACCATTCCATGTGTGTTTGTGTGTGTGGGGGGGAGTAAGTACTCTACTATTGGAATACTGCAAAATTTTGAGTTCTTGTATTCCATGGCAAACAAACTTTCTATGGTAAACAAACACACCATGTATTGAATGTGTACAAAACACACGACTGACAGGTGAAAAACATCTGATGAAGAACTATTTTGCATTTTCAACAATATCTTATTAGAATTTTTAAACTTTTAAAGTGTTCCATTTTTAAAAACCACCTACTATATGAACCTGGCCCCTGGGACTGATAGGAAACACTCATCCTAATCTATATTCATCCTTAATGCCTAGTGGCCACCGGTAGTATTATACCACATATGTACTTACATCCACGCTTCAACACCCAGTGAATGGAATTAGCGCACATGCTAACCATATTTATTCTGGTGCTGGCATCTCATCCTTACCCATCACAGCGTGCTGAGCCCTTAGCACCATATTGCCCCCCCCCGGACATTCTCCCTCATGCTACCCTCCATCAACCCACTTCCCCTTTGGGATCCTGCTACCTTCACCCATGAACACACCCCTTGGGATTCTGCTACCATTGCCCTTGTGCACACCCTTACCTCCATTCAAAGTTTAACTGCACAGGCCATTACACTCACCCTTGCATCTCTCCCATCTTTCTTCTATCTCATGCCTAAGCTCTCCACCTCACTACTGCCAAAGACCACCACCAGGAAAGAGCTTATGTTCCTCAGGTTCAATCTCAAGAAACTTATCAGCCTCTCCTGCTATGCTCAGGTAATGTTGAAACAAATCCAGGCCCCCCCCCCAATTATCTCCCTGTCAGATTTTGCTTCAGCCCCAAGCCTGAAATTTATGCTGATCAACGTCTGTAGCCTTTCAAAAAAATTAGACCTAATCAAAGTATGGGTGTCCCACACTAACCCTGATGTATTACTTATCACCGAAGCATGGTTAAAAGTTAGTACCACAGATCAGCAGATTACTCTTCCTTCCTTAAACGCTTTCAGACTGGATAGACCAAAAAGGGGGAGGGGTTGTCATTTACGTCAATTCCAAATACCATGCACTGCATTTCTCTCACTGTCTAAACCTAGGGAATTCTAATGTTTGGCACTAAGACTCTTGCTCCCCTCGTCTGGATCCTTTAACGTCATTGGCTGCTACAGACCACCAACAGGGGGAGTTGAACTCCTTCCTGTGCTATGAAACATTATTGAGTCCAACTCCAATGAATCCATCATCCTTGGTGACCTAAACTGGGACTGGCTATCACCCAGAGCAAACAGCCTGAAGGACATGTGTGATGAGTTGGGTTTTTCCCAGCTCATTACAGAGCCTACAAGAATTAACCATAAAACAATGCCAAGAGCACTATTCTGGACCTAATCCTCACAAATATACCTCACAAAATACTACACACAGCTATCTTCCAAAATGACTTAAGTGACCACAAAGTTGTAGTTTGTATAAGATCCCAAGTTAGACACCCCTCCAAGGCTAAATTTATCACAAAGCGCAGCTTCCACAAATTTAACTGGGAAGGCTTCCTTGCAGATCTTAGGCACATTAACTGGCAAAGTCTTCACCTAGCCAATTCAGTAGATGTAGCTGTCAATACCCTCAACAGGATCCTCACTTCTCTAGCAAGCAAACATGCCCGGCTGGTGAAATGCAAAGTAAAGAAGGCCTCATATCCTTGGTTCACCTCTGAACTCAAGGCTGCCTTAAATCATCAGGACAAACTATGGGCCCTAGCAAGACGCACTAAGGCTCCTGCAGATTGGGTAGCATTCAGATTGGTGAGAAACTCCTGTACAAAACTAATCCAAACAGCCAAATCTAAATTTTATGTGGATTCCTTAGAAGTTGCCAAGGGTAACAGCCAAAATTTTGCAGATGCTTAAAACTGTTGAGGGTCATAGAACCCCCCCACTCCATCCCTAGTAAAATCACCTCTGGTAGTATCACAATCTCTGACAAAGGTGCCGTGTTAGAAAACCTTAATGCACACTTTGCAACGGGGGGCTAGTGTTTGATCTTCTCCGGCTGCCAGCTGGGCAACTGCCCCTCTCCAGTGGATTCCCCTCTGGAACCTATCAGTCAGAACTCCTTTGGCCTCTCCCCAGTAACATATAAGCAAATTGAGGACCTCCTAAAAACCTTGGATATAAAAAAGGGTGCCAGTGCAGATGGTATCGAAGCCACTTTCCTAAAACTAGGGTTCCTCTACCTAACCGCCCCTGTAATACACATCTTTAATTTGTCTATATCATCTGGTACGGTCCCATCCTGCTGGAAGATGGCCTTCATACCACTATTAGTCAAGTCAGGTGACCCGTGTGACCTTAATAATTACAGACCAATTTTCATCCTCCCAGTCCTGTCAAAACTACTAGACAAAATAGTTAATACACAGTTAATACACAGGAGTAATGCCTAGGTACACCTTTAAGTACCTAGGCATTACTCTAGACCCAGACTTTAATTTCCACCAACATATCCATCTCCTGTCCACCACCATCAATGTTAGGCTCGGATTGTTGTATCGTTTCAAGCACTGCCTCACCCCAGATGCCCTTAGGCTTGTTGTCTCTTCCTTGGTCCTCTCACTGCTTGACTATGGCCTACTCATCTATAGTGCTGCAAATATCTTGACCCTTTATAGATTCCATGTCTCCCTAAATAAAGCTTGCTGCCTCATACTGGGATGTGACCATCTCACCCATACTTGCTCTCTCTATAATGCTACCAACTGGCTAAATCTCAACAATAGAATCCGGTTCCATACTTGCCTCATGGCCTTAAAGATTGCCCTCGGCCTCCCCCCCCCGGGGTCTCCTCTTTAGTCCACTCGGCTCCGATGATTAAGCATACACATAGCTCTGGCAAGCCGCTCCTGTAGGTTCCCCTCTGCCGAACCTTCCAGTTCCAAAGGTCCTTCAGCTACAGGGCCCCTTCTTGGATGAACTGACTAGCCACTTCTCTGGTGAATGAAAATATAATTTGCCCCTTCAAAACATATGTCAGGGCCCACTTGAGGTCCTCAAATACCTGCGACTGCCAGTGATTCCTTGCCTGTATCCCCCCACATCTCCACCCGATTACTTGCCCTGCCCCCCGTCCTTTCTCCCCTGACTATGGCCTCCTGCCTGCTTGCCCTTTGACCTTGCTTGAGTTGATAACTCTGCTATTCATCTAACTATAAATGCATTACTTTTGGCTTGCATAATTTACTACTAGTAACCATCTGTTAGCCTTCACTGTTTTGTAAATATGGTGGACTATGTACCTTGTTGAATTACTAATGTATGTTATGCTTCCTGCTACATGGAACCTTTATAAAGGAGTCTTTGACTTAAAGGTATATCTGAATACTCAATAAATAAATAAAATAAATGAAAGTTTATACCGAGAGCTGCAATTTACTCAGCTCCCTGCAATCAAGCTTCTGAAGTAAACACAGAACTGGCAAAAGTGACCAATGACTGGTTCTCTGCCATTGATAATAAGCAACCTACCAGAGCTGTGTTCCTAGATCTGAGTAAAGCCTTTGACATGGTTGACCACGCTGTCCTGCTTATGAACCTCAAAATGCTTGGCGTGAACAGTAACACAATCGATTGGTTCACAAGTTACCTCTTGGGTAGGCTTCAACGTGTTAAAGCCAACAGGTTCCTCTCCCCCCCCCACCACTTGAAAGAGGGGTTCCCCCAAGGTTCTATCCTTGGACTGCTGTTATTCTCTATTTATATCAACTCCCTGGATAGGAACATCCACAACTCTGAATTACACCTTTTCACAGATGACACCGTCCTTTATATATCCAAGCCCTCCTTGACTAAAGTGGTAAATGAACTGCAGGAAGACTTTAACCAGCTACAGCGAAACCTACTATCTTCCAAACTCCTTCTAAATGCAAAGAAAACCAACACCATGTACTTTCTCCCCCCGCTAGTGCATATACCCTTTCACAACCAGGCCATGCCGTCTCCAAATACAACCCTGTTGGGAGATGCCCTTGAGGTTGTGGAAAACTTTAAGTATCTAGGCATTTGGCTAGACTCCAAATTATCCTTTGCCACCCACCTTGAATCTGTAGCTAAAAAGGCTGAAAATAAGACTAGAATTATTCTTTAGAAACAAATCCTTACTTCCCATAGAAATCAGGAAAAGATTAATACAAGCCACTTTCCTTCCACTCACTGACTATGTGGACATCATCTACAGTAGCAGTGAGGCATCTCACCTCCACAAGCTTGACATTCTATACCACCATGCCCTGTGCTTCATAACTAAAGAGCCTTTTAGAACACACCACTGCTCCCTCTATTCGACAGTGGGTTGGACTTCTCTCATAGCAAGAAGGCTGCTCCACAATGACACCAGGGCCTCGAGAGTTTATTGCACAAACTGCCCCCCTACATCACTTCCCTCTTTCATAGATCCCACAGCTGCTACTCTCTGCATAAGAATAACTACATCCTTTTAGATGTGCCCAGAATGTGTACATTTCATGACAGAGCTGCAGTTCATCATGCCATCCTGATCTACTGTATCGGAACAAAATACAAACCTTCCTCAAGCTTACTGAACCAGTCCCTGTAAACGCTTTTAAATCTTTGTTCAACAAGCTGTACGAGGAAACTTGACACAGCCAAAGTGGATAGGCCTGTCCACCCTGGCTAACCAGTTTTATTTATTTATTTGTTGAAATCTAGGATTACAGCCTTTGAGCTACAAGCTCATTTACAAAGGTTCCACGTCAGACATAAAGGCACAGATAAGCACAGTACAATACAATTCAATACAAGAAACTTGTTGAAATAAAACTAGGCAAGGAGGGCTGTAGAGCAATTAAACTACAGTAGGGACAGATGATAGAAGTTTCTGTACATTTCATATGAAATAAGAGAATATAGGAGAGAAGTAGGATAAGTAGGTTATTTGGGTGGCACTAAGACCAGGAATAGTGGGGGGGGGGTTGGACATAGGCAGTGGTGGAGGGATGGCTGTAACCTCAGGCACAGGGTCACTTTGTCATAGTGCTTAAGTTATTTTAAGGCAGAGGGTGGGTGAGAAAGCGGAGGCTAGAGTGGGATGAGGATAACAATAGGGAAGGGGCAGGGAGTGGGGGGAGGGGAAATGGGAATGGAGGTAGGAGCTGTGCTGGGTGGGTAGCTGATAGGTGCAAACCCTGCCTTCCTCCACCCACCATCTCACCCTCCCCCTCCATTTCAGCCAGTAGCAGCAGCACTAACCACCCTGGCTTCTCTGGCCCCCCTTACCTTTTCAATTCAACCAGCAGTAGCACCCACCACACCGGCTGCTCCAGCCCTCCTCAGATTCCAATCCTATGACTGCCTTTTGCTTGATTGTCCTGTAATGAACACACTGGTGTGTTACCCACAAGGGCTGACCACTCTGCACCTGGCCCACCCACCCCCCATTTTCCCATCCAGTACTGTTGTCTGTTTATACCCCTACTCTTTCCATGGTTCTCCCTATTGTGTCCTCCCAAAATAGTATCTCTATGTCAGTGTACCGCACTGAAATTCTTGTCTCTTATTATGCTTGTACATCTATGCTTATTATGCTTGTATATTTTCCTTTTACTCATTGTATTGTACTGGTTACACTCATTGTAAGATTCTCATTGTATAGACTGTATATTGCACTGTCCTATCAGGACCTTCTTGTAAATGAGCATGGTCAATGGAGTTCTCCTCTAAATAAACTTGAACCTGAAACTTGAAAACCACTTTCAAAGCAGCAGGAAAAGTACTGAGGCAATCACACCACCAACAGAGTCATTTCCTCCTCTTGTGTGTTATCAAATTCACAAAAGAGTAACTATGAACCCTTTTGCTTTCAAAGAACATTTGTTTTTGGCTTATTTCCAGCTTTAAAATCCTGTTTCCCTCAGATAGCAGACACAATGTTAGTATAATAACTGGTGTAGCAGTACGTTCGGTGTCTGACATCAGTCCAAGAGATTTGTATTGCTCAAGACTTAACTTGATATATAGACTCAAGACCGATAGAATCCTTGATAGAGAATACTGATTGCAGAACTCCAATGGAGTATTCTTTCAATGACTAGGCACCCATCATATAATGGGAGAGTCAAATTAAATGCAGCTTCTTAAATAGTAATGCATTCTCCAGGTTTTCCACATTTGTATTGATAGCTACAGTATCTGATTGTGTAGATGGGCTGTAGTAGCTGCCTTCATGGTTAGTATGGTAGTGGTAGGAGGCAGTATAGCATAGTTGTTAAGGGCACTGACCTGCAAATCTGGAGACCTGGGTTGAATCCCATTAGCACCTACTTGTATACTGTGTGACCCTGAGCAAGTCACTTAACTTCTTGTGCTCCCAGGTGGTACCTGGAAACAAGCTCTGGCTTAGTGTGCCTTTCCTGGTTAAACAATTTCCCCTTTCTCTTAGTAACCTTTGGTTAACTGAAAAACCAGTAGCCTGACATTCTTCTCCTCTAGGGCATCCTCTTTCATCTCCACTGATTGTACCCAAACTCAGTAATTTGTTCCTTCAACTTCTTAGTCACTGTGTGAGTCTCTCCCTGAAAGTCCGAGGGCAGATTGTAGAGAGATACCATACTGAAGTTATTTTTTTCTCTTTTAGTTCTCTTGGTTTTGCTCCAGCATCTGCACTGGAGCATTGCACTGAGGCTGTCCTCGTAGCCATGTCTCCTACTAGAGACTGGACCAGGGTTGTCTTACCCATCATTCCTGCCCAGAAGAAAAAGCTCTGCCTGTATTGCAAAATGATCAGCATTAGCACTGAACCATAACCCACTTGTAGCCCAAGCAAAAACGAACACAGCACAGAGAAATATAGTAGCTTTGGTAAAGAAATTGCAGGAGCTTGTTAAAAGATGCTGCTGCGTCTTTCTGGAACTGGAAAACCCCCAAAGCATGTATTTAAGCACTCTAACGTCTGTAGTTGTGAGGTGCAGTCCAACAAGAAACAAAAATTTATACCGAAACTCTGTTGCCACAATTTTTGAATCACTGTTTCTTACTGCACGCTGCTAATGAGCACAGCTGAGCTCACAGTGGAGCTTGTGCTGAACACTGGAAGTTGTTCTCAATGTTCTCTAAAAGTTGTCATATGTTAAGAATAACTTTTAGAAACCACTGAAAAAACATGCTAACCATATATTATAGTGCTGTAATAACTGGGGATGTTTTTTCTCATAGCAGAAGCTGGTTATAATTTGCCATTATAACCTGTGGGTTATAATGGCAAACAAGTGCCAGCTTCTGATCAGCACTGCTCATGCTCAGTCAGTAGCACGGCTTTCATAACAAGTGCCATCAATCAGCAATTGTAAATACAGTACGTACCTCGGTTCCCAGAAATGATCAAATGTTGAAAAACAACTATCAAAACACTGCTGAGAAGTGTATTTAGTCCACATTCTCAAGAGTTTGTTCAGGTCTATTTTATCATTGTCACAACAATATGCAAATGAGGTACAGAGTTACCGCTGTGAACTCGAATCCACATTTGCATATCGCTGTAACAACGATAACCGGACCTGAACAAAATCTTCAGATCATGAAGTAAGCAATAAGACATGACTGAGTGTTGGTAGTACTGAAATACCCACTCACTCAGGGGTGTGGTGAGGCACAAGACTGTGGACCGAGTGCCTTCAGCCCCTGGGTGTGTGGGTATCTCAGTACTACCAACACCCAGACATGTCTTATTGCACTTATAAAATGGGCTTTTATTTTATTTATTTTTTTATTACAATATACATTTTTTACATGTAAAAATGTAAACAAATGTTTGGATTTTACCTACAGTAGTCCTTCCACCTACTGGTACTAGATTGAGTAACTGCTTTGCTTTTTGGTCTTTTGAACTAATGTAGATTCCACTGTTGTAGTTTTTTTGACTTTGGTGGACTGTCCCTCCCAGCCCACACAAAGAGCACATTAAAATGACGGGAGCAATTTTGTTTTTGTTTTAATTTCATTCAGGGAAGCATTTTGTTTCAGCCCTTCTAATCATGGCTTCGAGACAGAAGTAAAGCTACCAACTTTCCAGGGCCTAAAACTGGGACAGTCCATCCTGACCATGACACCCCCACCGTGTCACTCCCATGGGGACTGCCACAGATAATGCCTCACACAATCAATTAAATTTTGCTGCTTGCTCTGGCCATGCCGCCCCACAGTAACATCAGTAGCAAACATCCAGATTAAAACAATACATCATTCTGCTGCAGCAAGTTCCAAATCATGATGTACAGAAAGTTCATTAGAAGCAAACCTGTGTTAAATTTTGATCAGACGTTCGAGCTGCATGTATTGCTCCTCTTGACAGTCCCATCCAACCCACTTACACTCATCTCATTTGCTGAGCAAACTTCACTTCAGTGACTCCCACCACCACACCAAATTGTTTTCATACACTTCCCTGCAGCTGATCAGGTTTGGGTACCTTAGTTCACTGCTTCCGGTCTCTTTTCTGTCTGGAGTCCCTCTCAGCTACTGGCAGGCAGATGTCCACATGAACTTGTTTGCACTACTACCCAGTCTAATCTAACAGGAAGGAACATGTTTTACTGTGCTCCCACTGACGTGCTTGCGGTACAACACAGGCACAAGGGTTGAAGTTGCAAACTGCTGTCCAGCCCGAGTAGCGCAGCAGTGGTGCTGAAATTACTGTCACTCATGGATTAGCAGCTAGTAAAAAAAAAGGGACAAAACTGGGACACATAAGCAAAAACCAGGACAAAATTGACATTTTGCAAAACTTGTGGGGACACTGGGACATGCTGCCTAAAATAGGGACTGTCCTGGGAAAATACGGACAGTTGGTAGCTTTAGGCAGAAGGAATGAAGCTCAGCCACTGTGATTGACATGCCCCTCCACCAGCTGTCCACTAACTCACTTCAAACAAGCATTTGTCAATGCCGAACGTTCGCTTGCAGATATTTGCAGTGGTGTTTGGCATGTATGGTGCTTTACCCTAATGCCCTGTGCGATTGCTGGTATTTGCACAATAAATTGTCAGCATGATCTTTTTGTTACCCCCATTGTGCGCTACATAGGCGGAAACAAGTTTTGGGCAGGATATGAAAAATGACAGCTGTACTGCTCATAAGGAAGTGTGGTAAAATGCCAATGTTGAAAATCTGGAGTGGAAATATTGAAAATTCGCAAACCTACGAGCGTGCGTGGGAACTGTGCAAAGCACGCTCGTAAAACAGTCATTTTTAGGAATTTTTTCACCAAATTTTCAACATTGCCATTTTAAAACCTCTGCTAATGAACAGTGTCACTGTGATTTTCTTACTGTGTCCCATACATTGATTTTGCACACCGACTGCGCCATTGTGCACTACATGGGGAAAGATGTTTTGGGCAGGATGTGAAAAATGACAGCTGTACTGCTCATAAGGAGGTGTGGTAAAATGGCAATGTTGAAAATCTGGAGTGAAAATATTGGAAATTCGCAAACTTACGAGTGTGCATAGGAACTGCGCAACACAGACTCATAAAACAGTCATTTTTAGGAATTTTTTCACCAAATTTTCAGCACAGCCATTTTAAGACCTCTGCTCATGATCAGTATCACTGTGATTTTCTTAATGTGTCCCATACATTGAGTTCGCACACCGACTGTGCCATTGTACTTCATGGGCAGAAACACATTTTGGGCAGGATGTGAAAATGACAGCTGTACTGGCTCATGAGGAGGTGTGGTAAAATGGCAATGTTGAAAATCTGGGTGCAAATATTGAAAATTCGCAAATGTCTGACGTCGTGGGAACTGCGCAACGCAGGCACGTAAAACAGTCATTTTTAGGAATTTCTTCACCAAATTTTCAACATAGCCATTTTAAGACCTCTGCTCATGAACAGTGTCACTGTAATTTTCTTAATGTGTTCCATACATTGATTTCGCACACCGACTGCGCCATTGTGCGCTACATGGGTGGAAACATGTTTTAGGTGAGATGTGAAAAATGACAGCTGTACAGCTCATAAGAAGGTGTGATAAAATGGCAATGTTGAAAATCTGGAGTGAAAATATTGAACATTCGCGAACTTACGAGCCTGCGGTGGAACTGCACAATGCACACTAGTAAAACAGTAATTTTTTGGAATTTTTGCACCAAATTTTCAACATGGGTTTTTGGGATCCCTTCTCATGAATGATGTCACTGTCATGGCATTATTCGAGGCCGGAGGGTGATTTCATGCAGTGACTGCGCAGTGCCTGTGAAATCACCCTTCGGGCCCAAATAATGCCATGACAGTGACATCATTCATGAGAAGGGGTCCCAAAACCCAGGTTGAAATTTTGCAAAATTCTCAAAATGACTGAGATATGCATAAGGTTGAACCCCCTATGTAGCCCATTATACAGCTTACCGCATTTCCCCAGTTCGCGGTCGGCTTTGAAGAGTGCAGATGTGTTCCCAGGCCACGAAGATCGTCGGCGCCGGAGTCGGAGGGTAAGTATGGGGTGGGGGTGTGGGGAGGCTAGGTGCGCAGTGGGTGGTGCGTGGTTGTGGGGGGTTGGGGACGCGCGCCATGGGACTGTTTTTGTTTTACAGGGGAAAAAAAAGACTATGTGGGACGTTTGCCACACTGGGGTGGGCTCCCAGCTTGGCAGAAGATGTGTGGGGGGGCCGAGGAGCTGACGGGGGATTGGGCACCCCCGTCGGCCAAACAAATTAATGGTTTGCCATGCTGGGGTGGGCTCCCAGCGTGGCAGCAGGATGGCTTGGTGGGGCCGTGGAGCTGACAGGGGATTGGGCACCCCCCGTCGGCAAAACAAACAACATTTTCCATGCTGGGGTGGGCTCCCAGTGTGGCAGGAAAGCTTTGGGGGGAGGTGTGATGTGCATGGAGGGGGAGCGCGTGACGGAGAGAATGGCTGCGGCGCTCAGTATGGCAGCGGTGTTTTCCTTTGAAGCAGAGGAACACTGTTGTCATACTGAGCTCCTGCACCCATTGGTGCAGGACCGCCATGCCTGCTCAAGGGAGCAGTGCATTGGATGGGAGAGGCACACCTCCATGTGTGCTACTCTCCCAAAACGTTCCTTGCACATGCGTGCAAGTGAACGTAAAAATAACCACTACTTTAAAAAAAATAGCAGGCTATGTTTGGCATGTGCCCCTGTTTCCTTTTATATGGACTGAACTGCTTCTCAACTGTAACAATTGAGCTCCCATTCTCAGGAAATGCAGCTTACCAGATTCATTCAGAGCATCCTTTCTGACCCTGTGCTAACATTCACATCAGCTTGCTCTTGTGCTCATTTTAAACATAGCACAATGGAGTTGCCAGAAGACAGCAGCTATTTAAATAGTGGTAACATAATGTAGCTATACAAACACTTGAGCAAGTGTGAAAAAAAATTGGTTAAACAAACGTCCAGCTGTTGCACTGTGTGAATCAGGACTCAAAGCTTTTCCCAAATCAGTGCTCAGAGCAGAAGATGGACGTGAACAGTTACATACATGGCTATAGACTTTTTAGCATTTTCCTTTTAAACTGAGTATGTTAATTATAGTGGCTTTAACAATGGCATGCTTGACTTCAGGCAAACTGTGATGTGGGGTTCTTAAAGTGGCATTTGTTGTTTCTGCACATAGCTGTTTTAGCGGGAGGAAAAACACATCTACCAGTCAGTGTTCTAACATTCTGAAGCAGCATACTGATATGTGAAAGTGGCTAAATACTTAACTACTAGGATGACTGTGCATGGTACTATATACATGCATGGTCAGCTGACTGTTTTTAACCAATGAAGTTTCTGGGATTTTCTTGCCCATTTTGTAACTTAAAACACTCCTCAGCAAAGGTTCAAAACTTGGTTTTTTGATATTTAGAAGTCTACTATGGTAAGTGTTAACTGTTTTCTGCTGCTTTCGCTACCTTCCATTTTCAGTGAACAAACAATGCCATTGCCATTCTGAAAGACTGTAAGTGAAAACAACCTATTATTTGCTCATTTTAAAAAAGTTGCAAAAGCAGTAAAATACACATTTTTGAAGAGTATGCCTTACACATTATAATAAATAAGAAGTAGACTGAAGACTTTAGTGAAAAACAGTACTTATTTCAACAAATCTGGTTACAGAAAAAGTCCCCCAGAAATTATACAAATAACAAAATGAAGGGAGGGGGGATACAAAACTCAAATTGAATGCACACACTCAGTGTGGGATGTTTTAATAAACCTCTTCTGTCCTAAAGTCATGTTTTTTAATTGATGCACCCATGCCTTCTCAGTGCCTTTCATTATTTTTTTTGTTTGCTTCAATGTAATGTACTTCCCAGGGATTTAATACTGCCTGGCAGTTAAGTAGACAAGAGGGTTAACCATGTGACCTTGAGCAAGTCAGATGACCTCTGTGCTTTTTAGCACATCTAGCCATGAAATTGGGTAGATGCAACTGAAAAGAAGATGCAGCATCTCATTTGGAGTATCCTGGGTACATAAATTGTAAAATAAAATAAATATTTACTCCCAGCACACAACTGCCCTTATCTCTGCTCCAACTCACTGCACACTCTGGAATGACCAGCACTTATCTATATAACCTACATATAGTAGTACCTAGTGCAGCATGTCATGAAATGTCTCGGTGACACCACCCCTGCAGTGGGACAGCAAATCCACTGCTATCCAGCACGTGTAGGCAACAATTCCTATGGTCAGCCAAGGCATTCATTGAAGAGCAGATTTCTACCTTTTTACAAATTGTGCCCCAACACATATAATGTAGGTTACCTTGGCAAAAGTCTATCCACTATAAATTGTAATTTTCTGGTGCCATTATTAAAGGAGGAATGGGATTGTATTTTGATCTGTGGAACCGAGAGCCCGATGCTTTCCATTTCCTTATTCAGAGACACACCCTGCACTAGCACATTTTATGATGTCAGTTTAGGGAGAGTGTGGGGGCATGCACCATAGAGTTCAATAGGGACATTTTGTAATTGCTTTTTGGTATAATTTAGAGTTCTGATTTTGACAAATCAAGCCATTGCTCAACTAACAAGGTCATTGCACTGTAGTTCTCTATAGTTTAGCCATCATCCAAATCCTTGACCCTCTCTCAGGGACATACTGCTTCTCATTACACACTTGCTAATAGTCAGGGATGCTGCAAGTTAATGTGACATTCAATGGTAGTTTACTCAGCTGATAAGGGTGATTGCACAAGGAACACTTTAGCACCCCTATGCCCACCCTGTTGGAGTACAGATAATGGAAGGACTGCAGTCATACATGTACATTTTCACTAGCATGCTGTATAGGCAGATTTTTACCTTAGAATGTAGAATTATATGAAATAAAGAAAAATAGTCTGATATTGTTGTACAGTGCTTTATTCACTCAATATTCACAAAAATGCCATGCCGTAACATCTTCCCAAAAGTTTACATCCTAGGCACCAACTAGCAAAAAGATTCTTGGAAAGATTCAAACTGAGAGCTTGCAACAAGAATTAGAGACTACGTGGATCAGGTTACAAATGATCTGGTCACATGAGCATTGTTAGCCTGTTGGGAGGTCATAATCCAGTTGGTATTGGTCAGGTATGCTATAAAGTGATGTTCATGCAATCACCCTTACCAGGTGAGAAAACTACCATTACTTGATATATTAAGTGCAGCACTACATTCATAGTACAGTATATTTTGTGGTGTGCCGCTGTAATAAATTTTATATGGGATGCATTAAGAGAAATACTCTTGTGTATACAAACACTTGTATGTGCTTAGAATGTGCAATATGCATTGTTTATTATAAATACTTATTTACAGCAGTGTGTGAATACCTATTTTTATGACTTCGGTGGGCGTAGTCATGCAGACATCTTGCTATGACAGTAGAGAAAGGGGAGCTCTCCAGATACCCAATGGACTAGATAAAATTAGAGGTTTTGTAGAATCACTGTGCTAATTGAAGGAAACAGTCTGCTATGTTCATTTGAGCTGATTAGTCTTGAAAGCATTATTTTGTTCAATGTGGGTAGAATTGTCTTTCAAGAAAGGTTCAGAGCTCATAAACATGTCAACTTAATTAACCTTTCAACTGTAATCAAGATTGATACCTCCCTCTCTTTCTAACTTTTTCATCTTGCCTGTGTTGCACTGAGATGCACAAAACAGGTGATTTCATAGCAGGCCTTCTAAAAAAAAACAGTTTAATTCCATACGAGTGCCACAGTTTTAGAGAAATAATAAGCTTGGAAGCACAGCACTACAGAGAAGATGTAGCAGCATTAAGGTCAAAAGCCACAAAATGAATGATATTCAGATGTACTGTACAAGGTCATAAAACATCCAGCATTGAAGTCTGTAAGACCAGAGAAACTGAAAGACATGCTGAAATTGTATTTTCAATGCTGGCACTGTGTAAACATGTTTCTGTCTGTAACTATGTGTTCATTTGTCAATGTCATTTGTGAATATTCAACTTGCACTATTTAAATATGTTCTGTCTATAACTGTGTGCTGCACTGAATACTTAATATCTGATCTATATGGTTTTCTCTCTCCCATTAATACCATCTAACTGCAGCTCTGCTATGTATTTTTTTTCATATTACCATCAAGACACAGTATACATAAAACTTATTTTATTATCACACCTGGACTGATTCTACACTTCTTTACTTTGAATCCCAGCTGCCATTATTCAGACAATTTCTCCTGTTTTTAAGGCCTTCCCTTATTCTTTCAATCCCTCCGGCATGTCCACCCTATTGCATACCTTTGTATCATCTGCAAAGAGGCATACCCTCACCTCCAGTCCCTCTGCAATGTCCCCAATAAAGTCCAGATATGCCACATCCACCACACCTCCCTGGTCCTCTACCATTGTTACCCAGTCAAGTCATAGTGAAGTCATAGATCATTACAATGAGTTAGTGCAATACACAGTGCTTATCATAAATACAGTAAAAGTTAGGGTTAGATGTATACTTAAATGTTTTATAAGGCAGTGTATGTGTGTTAGTGTGTGTGTTTGTGGCAATGCTCTGTGTATATAGACAATGCAATGCTATGCTATACTGGAACATATATGGATGTACATAGATACATAGACAGTGTCAGCAGATAAGGGCCTACAGCCCACCCAGTCTGCCCATTTGAGCTTGTAAGTTTACTTTATGTTTTCCTAGAAGTCTGTTGCCCCTTAACCCTGACCTCCAGAATTCCTTTATGTCTATACCATGCATTCTTAAATCTCATGATTGTTTCAGCCCCCACCACTTCCTCTGGCAGGGTGTTCCACTTGTCCACCACCCGTTCTGTGAATAAATTCTTCCTCAACTTCATCCCATGCCCTCTAGTCCTGGAACATCTTTTTTGATTAAAAATAGTGTCTTCCTGTACCCTGTTCCTCCCTGTAAGATACTTGCATGTCTCTATCATATCACCTCTCTATTCTCCTCCAGGGAGTACATATTCAATTCCTTCAACCTGTCCTCATAGGACTTGTGATGCAATCCATGTACCATCATTGTTGCCCTCCTCTGAATCTTCTCTACCCTGTCTATGTCCTTATGTAAGTAAGGTCTCCAGAACTGTACACCATACTCCAGGTGGGGACTCACTAGTGTCTTGTAGAGTGGTATTATGGATATATGTGTATATGTATTAGTGTGTGCATCACAACAATTAGAAAGTGCAGTTAGGTGGCTCAGTGGTTAGTGCAGACATTGTTTGTCTACACCCCCCACTATCTAGATCAGTTTCAGCCTTATGCATGTCATTGCTGATTTAAATGAGGTGTCTAGTGGCAACCCCCTCACCCACTGATATCCCTCAGAGCCTGAAAAGAAGAAAATGGTCCCTCAATGTCTTTTTTTAATCTGTAAAAATGTGTGTAGATAATGCACTGCTATGTTACACTGGAATATACATGCATATATGTGTATATGTATTAGTCATGTGTGTGTGTGTGTGTGTGTGTGTGTGTGTGTGTATTACAACAATTAGAAAGTGCAATTAAGTGGCTCAGTGGTTAGTGCAAAAATTGCTAGTTTACACATTCTTCACTCCCCACAATAACATTATTTTGCAGCCATATTGGCTCTTGCTAGAGTTTGTTATATATGTGGCTGAATAGTCAATATTCAGGACCCTACTATTCAGGTATGAGGTATTCAATCAGGAAGTGGACTATGGATAAAAATAATGCAAACTTTAATTTAACAGTAGTGATGTGCAAAATTACGTCAGAATGAAATTCTGTGGAATTTTTGAAACCGTGCAGAAAATCCACTGAATTTCACCAGAAAAGGAATGGCAGAATTCTGTGGCAAAAAAATGCAGAATGCGTTTTTCCGCAACATTTCTGAGGAATTCTGTTCCATGAATCTCAATATTTTCTGTGCAAATGGTTGCAGAATGATTTTCCACAAAAAAATGACATTCTGTGGAATATTATTCCACGGATTGCAGCTGGCAGAATTCCACAGAAGAACCAGTAAAATTCTAGGGGGAAGTCTGCCAGCAGAATGGCCATTCCACACTAATTTTGCCAACAGAATTCTGCATTTTGCACAGCACTGTTTAACAGCACAAATATACCCCTCTGAATCTGGAGTCATTTTTACAACCACTTATGACCCACCCAGAAAATATCCGGAAACTTACTATTTGATTTATTGATTGCATTGCATGCAGTCATGAGACTTTTCATGAAAGACGTCAATGGCATCACTTTGTGGTGCAACCAATAGATCCGCCCACTGGGAGGTTTTTATGTATTTATTGTTCAGTTAGCACACAGGGCTGGATATTCAAACTGCGCTATTTTGTGGCGCAAGCCCTTGTGCTGCACAAAATAGTTGCAGTGTGTCCAGGCAATATTCAAGGTTGCACCGCCGAACGCTCGCTGAATCTCTACCCGCCACAGCCACTGTGCATGGCGCAGTGGAACTTGTGCCACCACAGTGGTCAGAGTGGAACATTCAACTTGTGGTGGCGCAAGTACCATTGCGCCATGTGCAAAATCTCCATATTCAAACGGTGACATACAAATGGGGCCATAATTCATGCAAGGCGCAGGGGGGCCATTTGCATCTGATTATGGCCCCATTTGCATGCCATTAGCATGCAGGTGCACTGATCCCCGAGGACTTGCACCTGGCACCCTGCCAGGCAGCAGCTGTCAGGGACCGACGGCCCCTGCAGACCGATCGCGGGTGAAACAGTGTACAATCCCCACCACCACCCCCCACTGGCCCAATCGTGGGCATAGTTTAATCCTCCACCACCAGCCCGATTGCGGGCAGCAATGTGGCTCCCCCCCGAATGTATCTCTGGTGGTCCAGTGGACTGAAAAGCCCGATCGCGGGTGGTAGTCATTTAAAACCCCCAAACATAGCCTGGTGGCTAGTGTCCCCCACCCCACCCACTAAGCCCCACCACCCCGTTCCCCGGCAGCGGCGGGCGGCAGCATCCCACCCGCCTGCCGCCCGCCGCCACGACTGATGGGCTGCAGCCATTGGTGCAGAGCAAGAGCCAATGGGCGGCAGCCCATATGCAAAGACAGTCCAGTTTTGTGAATGAATGAATGTATTCATTCACAAATCTGAACTGTCATATAGTATGGGCTGCACGCCCATTGGCTCTTGCTCTGCACCAGGGCGCAGTCTACCGGCAGTCAGTCGCGGTGAAGGCGGCAGGCAGGTGGATGCTGCCGCCGCCGCTGCCGGAGGGAGGGGTGGGGCTCGTGGGTGGGTGGGTGGGGGACACTAGCCACCAGGGCTATGTTTGGGGGTTCTTAAATGACTACCGCCCGTGATCGGGCTTTTGGTCCACTGGACCACCAGGGATGAATTGCGGGAGGAGGAGGATTTCTTAAACAACTACTGCCCGCGATCTGGCTTTTCGGTCCACTGGACCATCATGATACGCTGGGGAGCCACATTGCTGCCTGCGATCGGGCTGGTGGGGAGGGATTAACTATGCCCGCGATCGGGCCAGTGGGGGTGGTGGTGGGGATTTACAGTCGGCTGCCCGCGATCGGGCTGCAGGGGGGGCACAGGGACGGGGTTGGGAGCCAGCCACAGGTGGCAGCTGCTGTGTTGCGCCCTGCAATGCAGCAGCTCACCTGTGGGTGGCCCTCAACTTCAGCCTTTTTTTTTTGGCTCAAAGTTGTGCAGGCGCAGGTTGGGGGTTGCGCCTGCACAACTCTACACAGCCCTGCTGAATATCGGGCTGTGCAGTTTATGCATGGTTCCTCCCCCTCCAGTTCAGCATGCATTCATTTGCATTGCGCTGTTGCTCAGCATGTTTCCTGTGGCGCAACTGCCTCCTGCTGAATATGGCAGAATGGAGCAAGTTCGGACTTGCGCAGGCGCAACCCTATTGTGCATGGCGCAACCCTTTTGAATATCTGGGCCACAGTGTAAATCAGCATATTCACGACCAATACAACAACAGTTTGTGGTCTGTTGCTGACCTTTTCAGGATATAGTAAGTATGCCCTTAACTTTGTGCCTGTGTTTCACCAGCCAATTTTTATGTTCTCCTGCTACTGTTTAACCTAACCAAACAACTCACAAACTAAACTTACAGCCCCACCACTCAGTAAATCTCTTCCTCACTGATACATGCCTTTGTTACGTCCAGGCTTGATTACTACAATGCCCTTTTCCTGCGGCTAAATGGAGGGACTCTACATTGCCTGCAGCTGATGCAGAATATTGCAGCCAGATTGTTGATGGGTCTTCCAATATCTTGTCATATTGTGCTACGTGATCTGCACTGGCTGCAGGTGAGGTGGCAATCTCCTTCAAGGTTGGCCTGCCGACCTATAAAGCCCTACATGCACTGGGCCCCTAGCTACCTGCAAGACCTTTTTTCTCCTCACTACTCTTTCCAACCTCTCCTCTGAGGTAGGACTCCTAGCGATTTCCATGTTCCGTTAACATTTTTGGATGAGCGTGCCTTTGATATTGCTGCCCGACCCTGTCGAAATTGCTCCCCAGATATCTGAGGGAGGCCCCCTCAATGGAGGCCTTTAAAAGGGGCCTGAAGGCCCATCCCTTTACAGCAGCTTTTGGCCTACCCTAGTGACCTGAATATGATTTAAATCTTTTATCCGTATATTATTTTATTGTAATTATTCTTTTTGTTTTATTTATTATAGATGATGTTTAAATGCTGATTGTAGCTGTTTTGTTAGTTGTTCAATGCTGTGATTTAATTTTGTTTTATTGTCAATATTTTACCATTTTATACATTGTACAGGGCTCAGAGCCTATGGGGATGAGAGTTTTATAAAGTTTGCTTGCTAGCTTGCATTTTCAGTCTTTAAAAGTATTGTTGGCAGCTTCTGACATGCATTACCTGCCTCCTAGCATCTTTTTTTTTTTGTGTTATCTTTTTATCCCCCCCCCACTCAGCCATCCACTCAGAGGTGGTTTTAGGCACAAGCAAACCAAGTAGCCACTTGGGGCACCAGCACAGAAGGGGTGCACTGAAGTAGAAAGTATAATCATCTTGAAATGCAGAAAGTGTCAATCTAAAAACCAAAATTGTTGTCATCCCACTTGTATTCATTGAATGCTGATCACTTTTTGGATGTGGGATGGGGAAGAAGGGAGGATAGGAGGCACTGGGAAGCAGTTTAGGGGGCACCACAAGTATTTCTTCTTGGGTGCCATTAGGTCTAAAACTGGTCCTGCATCCACTCCTTTGGACCGCCTAGGGCCCTCGACCAGCCAGGTTGTCCCCTCCTGCTATCCTACTGCTGAACCCTGATTCCCATGCACTGAGCAAGCCCGACATATCTTTTCATAGGGGGAGCCCTCCCCTTCCCCAGGCCCTTAGAAGAAGAGAGAGACTGAGAATCCACCTTGACCCAGTCATGTGGACTGTGGGGAGCAGCCAGAGAGAGCATTCCACCTTGGTTTCAAGGCAGAGAGGACCTGGAGACTGTCATTTGGTCGACCAAGCAGCCATTTTTGCTGGTTCTTCCATCCCCCCAGCCACAAGGTGGCTGCAGGCATGTGGCATCCTGACTTGATGTACCATGGCACGTGGTCACTCACGCCACAAAGTGCACCACCACTGCGGGCCCTCAGGAGCCACTCAAGGGTGATGCAGGCTCACCCCCCCAAGGAGGAGAGTATCTGATGGATGCTCTGAACCCTTCCCGTTGGAATCTGCTCCTGTTATCCTGGGCTCGGGTGCGAACCTGGGTCACCAGTGCACTGAGCAATTCTCCCATCACTCGATGTCATGGAGCAGGCTTCCTAGCATCTCTTAATTTTAAGAGTGGGATCCTACAGGGGGAGGTAGTGAGGTCCAGAAGTAGCCACCAATAATTTAAATGTTGATGTATTAGTTATGATTATGCTATTGTTCTCCACTACACAGTGTTGCTTGGTATTGAGGATTTGTGGAACAGATCCCTCCCTGTGTCTGGTTTTGTTTTATAGGTGCACAAGGGCCATGCTACTAAATGTGGGGTTTATTACTTTCTTGTGGTCATCAACATAGCACTAGAGTGACACATTATTTAATGTGTTACTTACTTGTAAACATTTCTGAGTAGCATGGGGACCTCCTACCCCCATTTGGGGTATGATGTTACTTTATGGGGCTGTGGTAGGGGTTTGCAGCATTGATGTGAGACCTTCGTCTCTGAGGTGGCATCACCTCCTTGGTATTTTCTTCCACTTAAATTTACCCAGCCCATGGCTATAGAGTGTTTTGTAACCTTTATTGCAGGATTACAGCAGTCGATCAGCAAACAGCACCTGGCAGATGATTTCTGGTAACACTCTACTGAGGGGGGGTGGCGTGGCTTGGCTCTTAGGTGAATGGTGGCTTAATTCATAAGCTCCACTAACCTGGGTGTTTCCTTTACAAATATCACTACTTAATGCCTGATATTTTTATGTACCGATCAGCACAGCAAATGACCCATCTAACCAGGAGCTGTAAGATTCATCTTTAAATACATACCGGCAAGGATCAATGAAGCAGCAAGGGCCTGGACTTCTACATGAGCCATGGCCCACAGTGCCACCGACATGTTCACAGTGCTAATGCTCTGCATGTTTGGCAATACAGCAGATGGACACCAGATGGGCCAGAATCAAGAGGCAGGTCACAAGCAATGCTGATGCCATATACAAGCACACAGCAATCATTAGAGAACAGGGCCATCTTATCAGACAGTTGCAAAGCAAGTTGGATGACCTTCGAGAACAGGAGTCACCACAAAAACTTGTGGCTCCTGGGATTCTCCAAGGGGGCTGAGCAAGGGAAACCATTGGACTTTCTGTACAACAAGCTACCGGACATACTAAGACATGAGCTGCCCCTGGGAATGGCAATTGAAAGGGCCCACTGGACTCTGAATCCTGTACCCAACCTGGGTGAGAGATCCCGGCCCCTCATGGCAAAAATACTTAACTTTGCAGAAAGAACTGGATAATGGGCAGGGCCAGAGAACTGAGGCGGGGGGCTTTCTTGAAGGGACATAAAATAAATATTTTTCAAGATTGCTCCCATTACCTTGCCAACTGGAGGAAGGAATACACAGATGCCCTCAGTTTGATGCACTCGCTGGGGTTCCGGTTCACTTTGAGGTGCCCAGTGACTATGTGGCTAGAAATTAATGGAGACCCGATCCTGGTGAACACCTCAGAATCCCTCATGGAGTACCTGGGCAGAAACTGGCTGCAGTGAAGCAGACTGGAGGTCCCAGTGCATCAGGGAGCTGCAGTAGACAGCAGGAGTGGAGGAAATATTTAGCATGTCCAGTCACACTCGACCATAGCAAGGCTGGAGCACCAGCAGTACTCAGATGACCCCCAAGCCCTCCTGAAGCAATGAAGGAAATGGCAGCAATCAGGTACACACACAAAGAGGGAGCACCCACAAGAGTGGGCCTGGGAGAATGCCAGAGAGAAGGCCACATCGCAGTTCTCTTGTGCAGTCCGACTGAATAACACGTACAAGGCTTTGGCTATTGTCAACATTGAAGAGCAGGTGGATTTTCCCCGAATACCCA
This sequence comes from Neoceratodus forsteri, assembly GCA_016271365.2. NCBI lineage: Eukaryota > Metazoa > Chordata > Ceratodontiformes > Ceratodontidae > Neoceratodus > Neoceratodus forsteri. Next base: position 884,223,001 of record CM057452.1, on the reverse strand, counting down.
GAAGATGAGATGATTCTCAGTTCTTCTGTGACTGAAGAGGCACTGGGTGCCTGGACAGTGGAACAGGGGGTTGAGACATTGGCACCCCAGCCCCAAGCTGCAACAACTCCCGTGGATTCTGGCCTACCGAAGCAGGCTCAAGCACCAGAGCTGGAGCAGAACGGATCAGTGTGAAACAGCCAACACAATCAGATAAGTATTCCATTGCTTATTCCAGAGGTTCAGGGCATAGGGCGGTAGGGTGGGAGTAAGTTTTTGAGTGTTCCCTATGATATTAAAATCTCCTTAGGATAAAGGCAGCTGGGAGTAAGTTAGGGGTGATAGCACACCCAACCCCCCATAGTAAAGTGACTACTAGGTAGTTAGCCTCCGCCTGTGCTCTGATACACTTGAAATAAATAACAGGATACAATATAGTATAAATGGGGTGAATTGCTGTGTAATAAATAGCTGCTTGAAAGGTTGTACTTGGGGGAAGGCTTGCATATGAGGGGGCTTGGGACAATTAGTAATGGTGGTAACAAGCATAATAGGGCTGCTCAGACATGCATGACAAATGTTTGCTAGGCTTTATTGCCCCTGAGACACTGAGTTGGGGGACACCATGATAGCCACATAGCGACCCCCAAGCGCACCTACAGTACTATAAATGATATTGCTTTAACCCTAGCACAGGGGAAGATGAGATACTGTAGGTGGTGAGGCTTAGCATCTCATAGGAATACTGGCAGGTGTTAAAGCATAGTCTAACCATCTCCAACTCCCAGAGTGAAGATGGCGCCATCCTCCCTCCCCCATACAGAAAGTGCTTGGGAATTACAAAAATGACCCGCACAGAATATCAGACTTAAGGATCAAACTGTGTACTCTCAAAGGTGAACTAATAACATGTGTACAGTCTTACCTGGGTTGGCTGGGAGTACCCCACCTTAACCACACGCCATATTTACGAGACACCACTAGCCAAATGGGAACCCTGCATTACAGAGGTTCCCCACCGACTGTGAGTCTCCTGCCTGTTAGACTAGTTCTGTCTCATGCAGTTCTCAGTGCAAGAACTGTATATAAGTTAATGTATATTGTATTGTTGATGAAAGGAATGTATCAATCCTGTAGAACTGTAAATGGAAATTCAGCTGTGCTAGACTATACATTTAGCTGCAGTCCTTCATTCTGCCATTGGTCGAAGTGTCATATCTGCTACTATAAAGCCCACCCTGTGGATGTTTGGTCCCCTCACAGTAGGGATCTACCCTCATCCAATGTGTACAGCGCATGCAGAATCATGTAACTTAACTTTGTAAATGTTGGATGACATAGCACTGGTCTCCTGGAATGTCAGGGGTCTTAACACACTCATATAGAGGAAGAAAGTGCTGACACATCTGAAGAGGGCAGGAACCCATGTAGCCTTTCTGCAGGAGACCAAACTGACTGGGGGTGATCACACATATTTGGTTCGGGATTGGGTAGGGACAGAATTTCATGCCTGTGCACCCACTAGGAAAAGAGGTGTAGTCATCCTCCTCCATAAGGTAACCCCATGGGCCCCTATAAAGAGTAGCTCAGACCCACAGGGCAGATGGATATTAGCTCTAATGGACACCCCCAAGGACAAAGTCTTGTTTGTGAATGTGTACGCCCCTAACAAGGATGACCCCTTGTTTTTCCTGGACCTAACTACTAACATTGAAAGACTGTCAGAAGGGGACATTTCGATAATAGCTAGGGGGGAGTTTAACCTGATGCTAGTCCCTGTTCTGGATAGGAGCAACTTAGGGAAAGAGGCCCACCCCCAAGCAGTACAGGCCATCCTCTAGATGACCACAGCATTTCACATGGTAGACATATGGCATCTGCTACACCCTAAGAAGTGTGACTACACATTTCAATCGGGGGTACACTGAACACTCAGCAGGCTGGACTTCCGGTTGATTTCTCAAACTATTATGTGTCAGGTAATGGATGCTGCCATCCTCCCCACAGTGATCTCAGATCATGCCTCAGTCCAGTTACGCCTTGCATGGGCCCCCCCCACCACCACCACACTCCCTGACTTGGAGATTGGACATGCTATTGCTCAAAGACCCAGAATTCTTAGCATGGGTAAAAGAGAGACAAACACATTCCTAAAAGAAAACCCGATAGTAGACACATCAGCAGGGAATACATGGGAGGCATACAAAGCCACCATTATGGGGGAAAATAACTGGCTTCCCCTCAAACAGGAGAAGGAGAAGAGAGCCAAAACAGAGGGAGTGGAAAGGGATCTAGAAGCAGCTGAAAAGGGATATAAAGCCATAAAATATCCATCTCCACACTCCGAGGCAGGACGTAACATCCTACTCCTGTGCATGGAGATAAAATAATATCCCGCAAAGCTGATCTTGCCCTATTAAAGATTAGACACTCCTATTGGGAGGGGGGTGATAAAAGTGGCAAAGTGCTGACCTACCAGTTATGCAAGCAACAAGCTAACAGATACATAGCAGGACTCATAGACCCACAAACAGGCAGGGAACACCAAGAAGAAGGAGCTGCTGTTATAACTATACCTCTCTACTGGGATGAAAAAAACTAGAACTCTACTAGTGGGACTTTCAATTTAGGGTAAAAACAAAACAAAAAAAAAGTTATTGTGTTTGTCTGAATCGGCTGAAATGAATTTTTATCTATGCAGTTATCTAGGTATTTGACTCAGGTGGCTGAAGGGAATTGTTATCTGTGCAATTACTAAGTGTAGAAAGAGCTGTGAAGTAGGGGGAGTGGCTTGGCTAGAAGGAAGCTAGGTTAAAGCCAGAGTTAAACACTGCCCTAGATAGCTTCTACCAGAGAATAGACAAAGAATACCAAGAAGAAGAAGCTGCTGTTATAACTATACTTCTCTACTGGGACTATATTGCCCTCCTTCCCTACCCTCCACCCTAAGCCAGTTCTACTTTTATAGGCACAGGATTTGACTGACAACAGGAACTTCCTGTTTGGGAGCAGGAAGTGAGTGATCACAGAACCACCAAAGACTCACCATCCTAGAAGGAAAAGAGTAGCTCTCCATCCCCTAGCTGCTGGAGGTCTGAATCTGAGAAAGTAAGGAGTCTACTGAGAAATACAGGAACTTCTTGTCTCAGAACAGGAAGATCAGGAGCTTAAAGGGCACAGAGGCAGTAAGTAAGTAGGGAGGAAAAAAAAAACAGGAAAGAGTAAATATTCCAAACAACAGTTAAGGGGACAGAAATAAGACATGATGGGAGTGGTGCAGTGCAGTGGCTGTGGAGCGTCAGTCTTCTGGGAGATGTTCTGGAGGATGCAGTGTTATCCCATCTGAAGACACCTCTCTGGGCTGAGGGAGGAGGTTGCTCATCTCCAGGTTGAGTTAGCCAGGATTTGGGGGACCTCCTCTCCCACCCAGGAACCACCAGGCCACTGCTGTTGCCTCAGAGGTTGCCAAGAAAAAGGAGCGGTTGAACTACAGTGGGCTCAGAGAGGGTGAGGGTGGTGGAAGAGAGGTGCATCCCTCCAGTTATACCTCTCCACAATTCATATACCATTCTGGCAAAGTGTGGTTCCTCTATGGAAGGACCCACAGTAGAGACCAAGGAGGATGCTGGGAACTTCCACAAAGGAGATCCACAGGAGGGTGGCATGGGACCCCACAGGGGAAGGAAACAACTCCTGGTGGAGGCTCCATTGTTAGTAGGGTAGAACTGGGGGAGGAAGAAGGGGAGAGGGGGGTAAGGTGCCTGCCTGGCGCCATGGCTTGGAGGGACAGGGAGTGAATCCTTAGGATCACTGGTGCAGCTGCATGAGGAAGGGAGCTGGATGTCATTGTACACCTAGGGACAAATGACCTGGCTAGGAAAGGGATCAGAGCAGTGCAGGTAGAGTTTGTGGAGTTGGGGAGGGGCCTTAGACAAATAGCAAGCATGGTAACCTTCTCGGAGGTGATGCCTGTCCATGGCACTGGCATGATGGCTGCATCTGTCCAGGAGGGAACCAGGATCCTAGGTGATAGGTTTAAATGCTTCATTGGCAAGCATTTAAACTAGCCAAGGGGGGGCACTGGAAAGGAGCAGGGGAATCCTAGCCCCCCCCCAAAAAAAGCAGGGTAGTAAGTGAGGTAAATACCAAGACAGAGATGTCAACAGGGAGAAGGGCAGGAGTAAATGGAGAAAAGGACAAAGGCAATAAGGACAGGGATGGGTCAAAAAGGGGTAAGGCCATCAAGAAATGGAGGATAATGAGTACCAATGCCCATAGTCTGGGCAACAAGCTCCCTGAACTTGCAGCCTTGATGGAAGAGGGATGCCTGGATATCGTAGCAGTCACAGAAACATGGTACACAGAGAACCATGACTGGGATGTTAACATACCAAGGTACACAACCTACAGGAAAGACAGGGAGGGTAGAAGAGGGGGAGGATTAGCTCTCTATGTAAGGGAAGAGATAAAAGCAATGGAACAAAAAAGTAAACAGGGAGGAGAGGAGGCACTGTGGGTCACCTTAGAGACTGGAAATGGCACCACAATCCGCACTGGGGTTGTATATAGACCCCCATGTCAGGGAGAGGGAATGGACAAGGATATGATATAAGGCATCCTTAGGATGGCAGATAAAGGGGAGATACTGTTGACGGGGGACCTGAAAATGCCAGATGTTAATGGGAGCACCTTTGCTGCAGCCACATCCAAGAGCAGAGCCATTCTCGATGCCCTACAGGTGGCATGCCTCAGATAGCTAGATTTGGAACCCACTTGTGAGGGAGCAATCATAGACCTCATACTCCCAAATGGGGACAGTGAAAGGATCTCAGATCTAGAAGTGGGTAGCCATCTGGGAACAAGTGACCACCAAACAGTGTGGTTCACGATAAATTCAGCTACAGAGTCAAGCCATACAAAAGTGAGGGTACTGGACTTCAGGAGGGCTGACTTTGGCAAAATAGGAGAGTTCCTTAGAAAAGCACTAGCAAACAGGCTAGAAGGAGGGGTGGAGCAACAATGGGGAAACATCAAAAGTGCCATCACAGAGGCAACAAGCCTTTATGTGAAGCAAATAAACAAATCAAAAATGAAAGAAAAAGCCATTATGCTTCTCAAAAGAGGTGGCGGGGAAGGATAGGGAGAAAAAGATAGCATTTAGGAAGTATGAGGAAACACAGAAGCAGGACAGAGAACTGTACCAGTTAAAGCAGAAGGAAGCAGGGAGGGAAGTCAGAATAGCAAAGGCACAAACTGAGGGGAAGATAGCCAACTTGGTTAAGAAGCGGGATAAAACCTTTTATAGGTACGTCAGGGAGCATAGAAAGACAAAGGGAGGGATAGTGAGGCTGAACAGAAATAACGGTGGGTGGGTACAGAGGGACAGCGAAAAAACAGGGATACTGAATGAATACTTCTGCTCAGTAGTCACAAAAGAGGAGGAGGGGTGGTGCCTAATCTAATTAACAGAAGCACTCTTGATAGGGGGGCTCGATCCCAGTCCTTTCACAGAAGAAAGAGTTCTGAAAGAACTCCTAAAACTGAAGGTGGACAAAGCAATGGCGCCTGATGGAATTCACCCCAGAATTCTAAACGAATTAAGGGGAGAACTAGTGACACCACTGACTACCCTTTTTAAAAAATCATGGTAGGATGGTGTGGTACCTGAGGACTGGAGGAAGGCAGATGTGATTCCCCATCACAAAAGTGGGAGCAAGACAGGGGCAGGAAGCTACAGACCTGTCAGTTTGACCTCTGTGGTAGGGAAAGTAATGGAATCACTTCTGAAGGAAAGAATTGTTGAGTACCTAGAAGAAAGTGGGGCATAGGACCCAAAGCAGCATGGGTTCATAGCGGGAAGGTCATGTCAGACGAATCTAATTGATTTCTTTGATTGGGTGACCAAAGTAGTAGACCAGGGAGGGGCTGTGGACATGGCCTACCTAGACTTTAGCAAGGCATTTGACACAATCCCACACAAAAGATTAATAATCAAATTAACCAGCCTGGGAGTGGGTCCCAGGTGGTAGCCTGGGTAAAACATTGGCTGGACAACAGGACAAAGAAGGTAATTGTAAATGAAGTCCACTCTGAAGAAGGAGGGGTTACTAGCGGGGTACCGCAGGGTTCAGTACTGGACTTGGCAAGGTTGGAGAAATGGTCAGAAGTATGGCAGATTGGATTCAATGCAAAGAAGTGCAAAATAATGCACCTGGGAAACAAAAACACAGGGGAAGATTACACGATGCGGGGGGAGGTAGTAACAACAACAAAAATGGAAAGGGACCTGGGGGTAATCATATCAGATGACCTTAAGGTTAGGAGGCAGTATAGCACAGTGGTTTAAGGCTCTGAGTTGCAAATCTGGAGACCTGGGTTTGAATCCCACAGCCCCCACTTGCATACTGTGTGACCCTGAGCATGTCACTTAACTTCCCTGTGCTCCCAGGTTTCACCTGTAAACAAACTTTCAGCTTAGTGTGTCTCACCTGGTTAAACAATTGGAAAAAAAAATAAAGAAAAGCAAGCAATGTGAGAAGGCAGTAGGGAGGGCTGGGGGGATACTAGGATGAATAGGAAGAGGCATCACAAGCAGAAAACAGGAAGTTGTTATCCTTCTGTACAGACAGTTGGTGAGACCCCATCTGGAGTACTGCGTCCAGTTCTGGAGACCCCATCTCCGCAAGGACACAGACAGGATGAAGGCAGTCCAAAGGAGGTCAACTAAAATGGTGCAGGGTCTGCAAGAGAAGCCATATGAGGAGAGACTGAAGGAGCTTAATATGTATACCCTTGAGGAAAGGAGGGAGAGGGGGGCATGATAGAAACTTTTAAGTACCTCAGTGGAATCAACAAAGTCCAAGAGGGTAGCATCTTTCAGAAAAAGAGATGTGCAAGAACAAGGAGACACAATTTGAAGACAGAGGGGAAACAGCACAGAGGTAATGTGAGGAAGTATTTTTTCACAGAGAGGGTTGTGGACGCATGGAACAGCCTTCCTGAGGAGGTTGTGGGGTCTAACACTGTGGGAGAATTCAAGAATGCATGGGACAGACATAAGGCAATTCTTGTGGAGGGTAGAAAGAAATAGGCTGTTGGTTAACTAGAAACATAGAAACATAGAAACATAGAATTTGATGGCAGATAAGGACTGCTTGGCCCACCCAGTCTGCCCATTTCCCTACCTACTGGATAAGCTGCAGATCCTAGTTAACCAGCAGCCTACTTCTTCCTACCCCCACCCCCTAGAATTGCCTTATGACTGTCCCATGCATGCTTGAATTCCACCACTGATTTTGACTCCACAACCTCCTCAGGAAGGCAGTTCCATGCATCCACAACCCTCTCTGTGAAAAATACTTTCTAAATTACCTCTAGCCGCCTCTATCTTCAAATTGTGCCCTCTTGTTCTTGCACACCTCTTTTGAAAGATGCTACCCTCTTGGACTTTGTTGATTCCCTTGAGGTACTTGAATGTTTCTATCATGTCTCCCCCTCTCCTCCTCTCCTCGAGGCTATACATATGAAGCTCCTTCGCTCTCTTCATATGTCTTCCGATTCTGACCTTGCACCATTTAGTTCTCCTCCTCTGGACAGCATCCATCCTGTCTATGTCTTTGCGGAGATTGGGTCTCCAGAACTGTACACAGTACTCCAGATGGGGTCTCACCAGCTGTCTGTACAGGAAGGATAATAACTTCCTGTTTTCTACTGGTGATGCCTCTCCTGCCATCCCAGTATCCCCCACCCTCCTTGCTGCCCTCTCACATTGCTTGCCCACCTTTAGGTCATCTGATATGACTACCCCAGGTCCCTTTCCATTTTTGTTGTTGTTAGCATCTCACCCCCATTGTATACTCTTCCCCTGGGTTTTGTTTCCCAGGTGCATTACCTTGCTTCTAGCATTGAATCTAAGCTGCCATACATTTGACCATTCCTCTAACCTTGCCAAGTTCCTTCTTATCCTTTCCACCCACACCCTGTGCATCAACTCTGTTGCAGATCTTTGTGTCATCTGCAAAGAGACATACTTTCCTTCAGTCCTTCTGCAATGTCGCTTATACGCATTGAAGGGACCCAGTCTATCTGAACCCTGCGGTACCCACTAGTAACCCTCCTTTTTTCTGAGTGGACTCCATTTACTATTACTCTCTGTGTCCTATTCTCCAGCCAATTCTTTACCCAGGCTGTCATCTTGGGACCCACTCCCAGGCTGGCTAACTTGTATATTAATCTTGTGTGTGGGACTGTGACAAATGCATTGCTAAAGTCTAGGTAGGCCATGTCCACAGCCCCTCCCTGATCTACTACTTTGGTCACCCAGTCAAAGAAATCCATCAGATTCGTCTGGCATGACCTTCCCGCTGTGAATCCATGCTGCCTAGGGTCCTGTGCCCTCTGGCCTCTAGATACTCAACAATTCTTTCCTTCAGAAGTGATTCCATCATTTCCCTATCACTGAGGTTAAACTAACAGGTCTGTAGTTTCCTGCTTCTGCCTTGCTCCCACTTTTGTGAAGGGAATTACATCTCCATCCTCCAGTCCTCGGGTACCACCCCATCCTCCTATGATTTGTTAAAAGGGTAGTCAGTGGTGTCACTGGTTCTACCTTAGTTCTTTAGAATTCTGGGATGAATCCCATCAGGCCCCATTGCTTTGTCCACCTTCAGTTTTAAGAGTTCTTTCAGAACCCTTTCTTCTGTAAATGGGCTGGTATCACTTCTGTATCCAGAGTGTTTCTACTGTTTGTTTTATGTACCTCCCCTCTTCATTTGTAAATACTGAGCAAAATATTTGTTTAGTATCTCTGCCTTTTCACAGTCTCCTCTGCCCACCCTCCTCCCTTTATTAAGCCTCACTATCCCTCCCTTGGTCTTCCTTCACTCCTGATGTATCTATAAAAGGTTTTATCCCCTTCTTAACTGAGTTGGCTATCTTTCCTCGGTTTGGGCCTTTGCTGTTCTGACTGCCTTCCCAGCCTCCTTTTGCTTTAACTGATACAGTTCTCTGTCCTGCTCCTTCTGCATTTCCTTGTACTTCCTGAATGCTTTCTTTTCTCTTGAACCTTCACTCCACTTCCTTTGAGAACCATAGTGGTTTCTTACATCATTTTGTTTTGTTTATTGCTTCACACAAAGGCTCGTTACCTCTGTGATGGCAGTTTTATTATTCCCCATTGTTCTTCCACCCTCCTTCCTGCCCATTTGCTTGTAGATTCCTTAGGCACTCACCCATTTTGGCAAAGTCAGCCCTCCTAAAGTCCAATACTTTTGTCTTTGTATGGCTTGACTCTATTGCTGTGTTATTGTGAACCATACTGTTCGATGGTCACTAGTTCCCAGATGGCTACCCACTTCTACATCTGTGATCCTCTCTCCATCTCCATTTGAGAGAATCAAGTCTAATATTGCTCCTCGAGTGGGCTCCAGTACTAGTTGTCTAAGGCATGCCCTGTGGGCATCTAGAATAACTGCACTCTTGATAGTGGCAGCTGCAACTGCACTCCAGTTAACATCTGGCATATTCAGATCACCCATCAGCAATATCTCCCTTTTCTGCCATTCTAAGTATACTTTCTATCATTTTCTTGTCCATTTCCTCCCCCTGAGAAGGGGGTCTGTATACAACCCCTGTGCGGATTGTGGTGCCATTGCCTGTCTCCAAATTTACTCATAGTGCTTCTTCTCCTCCCTGTTTACCCTCTTGTTCTGTTGCTTTTATTCCTTCCCTTATGTAAAGAGCTACTCCTCCTCCTCTTTTACCCTCCCTGTCCCTCCTGTAGATAGTGTATCCTGGTATGTTTACGTCCCAGTCATGGTTTTGTGTGTACCATGTCTGTGACTGCCATGATATCCAGATGTTCCTCCTCCATCAAGGCCACTAATTCAGGAAGCTTGTTACCAGACTACAGGCATTGGTACTCATTGCTCTCCATTTTCTGATGGCTTTACCTTCTGTTGCAGCATCCCCAACTGACTGTTCTACCTTGGTCTTTTTCTCATTTAGTACCCTGTTTTGTAGGGAGAGGCTGGAATTTTCCTGCTGCTTGTCAGTGCCTCCCCCTTTGACTAGTTTAAAAGCTTGCCAATGAAGCATTTAAACCGATTGCTCAAAAGACTTGTTCCTTTCCTGGACAGATGCAGACCATCCTGCCAGTATAGGCTGGTGTCCCTCCAGGTGGAACCCCAGTCCCCAATGAAGGAACTAGGATCTGCAGCTTATCCTGTAGGTAAGGAAATGGGCAGACTACGTGGGCCAAGCTGTCCTTATATGCTGTCAAAGTCTGTGTTTCTATGTTTCAGGCACGGTTCAAACCAACCGGCCGAGATAAATAGAATAATGATTGAGTTTTACACAAAGCTCTACTCCTCCTCCTGTGCCAGAAACAAAGAAAAAAAACATGCCTTTCTAGACACCCTCCCCATACCCAGGTTTTCTCATCAGCAGAGAGCGAGTCTGGATGCCCCCCTTAGTGTGGAAGAAGTCCACAAAGCACTCATGTCTTGGAAAAAAAGAAAGTCCCGACAGGGGACGAGTTTTCAGTAAATTTCCTCCAGGCCATAGCCCCCTGATATCCTCTTTACTTTGCCAAGTGTACTTGGAAGCGGAAGCACTAAGCACCCTTCCCTGCACACTTAGGGAGGCCATTGTAACTGTCCTCCCCAAGAAAGGGAAGGACCCCACAGCTGCAGCCAGCTATCACCCAATTTCGCTTATAGGTACAGACAGGAAGGTTTACATTAAAGTTCTGGTGACCAGGCAGAACCCTCTGCTACCAACACTAGTCTACCCTTCTAAAGTCGGCTTCATACAGGGTAGACATAGCACTGATCACATTCGCTCACTAACTAATCTGATATACACTGCCCAAAAAGTAGAAACCCCTGCAGCTACCTTGGCAATTGACTTTGAGAAGGCATTCTACTCAGCTGAGTGGGACTACCTATACTCTGTCCTAGAGCATATGGATTTTGGGCAGAGGTTTGTGCTACCATTACTGCTCTGTACACCTTTCTCTCCAAGCACAACTCTTCACCAACTCTCTCCTCTCAGACCCTTGTCTGTTACACAGAGGAACCAGACAGGGGTGACCTCTTTCTCCCCTCCTGTTTTTCCTGGCTATGGAGCCGCTGGCCTCAGCCATGCACCAGGACCAGCACACCCAGGCACTTTGCATAGGCAGTGCTCAGTACTCCACCCTGATGTATACAGATGACCTGCTAATTCCCCTAGCTGATGCCCAACTCTCTATTGACCCAGTTCTGGAACCCCTAGGCACATTCACACTCATCTCCGGACTCAAGGTTAATCAGAATAAAATGGAGATCCTTCCCCTCAATAGGGCGTGCCAGCCCCACAGGTTGCCCAGGCGGGGGTTGCACTGGTCCCAAGAAGGAATCACATACCTGGGTATCAGGATAAGCTCCAAGTTAGATGCCATGTGGGAAATGAACCTGGCGCCCCTACTGGTGGAGTGTAAAGGAGAACTGGATAGGTGGGCAAGCCTCTGTCTAATTATGGTAGGAAAAATAGCGGCATTTAAAATATCCATGGTGCCCACATTCTTTTATCTATTCTCACACATCCCACTCTATCTTCCCCCAACATGGTATCAGAAAGTAGACAAAACAGTGGGCTCCTTTTTGTGGGGGAAATGTAAGCCATGGTGTAGTCACAACAAGCTAGGGGTGCACTGGAGGAATGGGGCTGGGGACTCCCATGGATGAAGGGCTATAAGATAGCCTTCCATAACTCAAAAAACTCTGCAGTGGTTTAGCCCAGGCTCAGACACCTCCCTCAGTGGTTAAACATGGAACAAGCGCAGGGTGGTACACTGCTACTGGCATCCCTCCTATGATCATACACCCCCAGCGCAACTATAACAACTCACCCCACTCTAGGCCACAGAACTCGGTATTGGAAACAACTGCACAAGAAGTTAGATGGGCCCTTGAGGCCCTTGGCCCACACTCCCCTGTGGAAGAACCAAGCTCTACAGATGACAGATGTACAATACTCTGTCCTCAGTGGATGGCCCAAGGGTTGTTCTACATCAACGACATACTAGTGCCAAACACCAGGGTGGTAGATACATTTTAAAACCTCCAACAAAAATAGGAACTTCCTAACACTGACTTCTGGAAATGCTTACAATTGAGGGATGCTGTCAAATGCCACCTTACTCCCACAAAAAGTACATACAAGAACCCCTTAGACCTAACTAAATGGCTTAAACTTCGTAAAGGGACTGCAGGGGCCATATATGCAGCACTCAGGGATACCCTACCTAGTCAGTCAGTAGCATCCAAAAACAAATGGGAGCAGGCACTGGGTATAACCATCTTGGAAAGCCAATAGGGGCAGTGCTGGGCAATTGTCCACACAGCCCACAGGGATGCCAGAAGTCACCTGATCCATAACAAAATCATGCACTCATGGTACAGGACCCCAATGAAACTTCATAAGGCAAATCTCCTTCACCGGCTGGCCCGTCGGCGCAGCGGTGGGATTTCCGCTTGCAACGCCAGCAACCCAGGTTCAGGAACGGATCCGGGTCATTGGAGGCTGGCCAGGGGGCGGATCGGCGTCCGATGGGCAGCTCTCCTACTCGGGGAGGCGCGGGCAGCGCACCGTGCGATAGGGACCCCTGGTGGAGAACCGGGGTTCCACGCAACCCGGCTTTCGGCGTGGGAGGAGGCTGGGCGGACGCTGGCGTCATTGCACATCCCCGCCTCCTCCGGGGAGAAAATCTGGTGGAAAAAGAAGGCAGGCAGGACCACCGATCTATGAAGCCCTCCCTGGAGAGCCTCACATTGCCGTCCGTCGCTGCGGAGACCCTGACCAGATTACAGTTCCGGGGAGTCACGGTGGCCATGACCCCACCCTCCGAGAACAGCGGGGGTGACTGTGGGTCCCCAGCAGCAATTGACAGAGGTAGAGGTCTCCGGGGCTGTGACCAGGGCGGAAGACCCGGTGGTCCTACGAAAAGGGCAAAAAAAAAAAAAAAAAAAATCTCCTTCACCAAGATAATTGTTGTAGATGCCAACTACCGAGGGGGGGATCTATACCATATATTGTGGGCATGCTCCCTAATCCACCCCATCTGGAAGAGGGTAATTCAGGAGGCAGGTGCTATACTGCAAAAATCAATACCCATGTCTGCACCACTGCTATTGATCAAACTCAGATCTGAAGCACCGCATCTTGGCATACAAGAACTACGGTGGCTAGGACTGATGAGTATGCAAGTGAACTGCGCATTGCTTAGAAACTGGAGAAGCACCATCATACCCAGTCTCAGAGAAATTCTTGCAGCATTAGCAGTGGTATACGAGATTAATAGGTGTACACATGTAACTCAGGACCAGGGAGGCAAATTGCATCTCTGCTGGGCTCCATACCTGGCCTACCTAACTAGTAGGGCTGGTATCAGGTAAAGGGCTTACTCATACAACTGCAGGACTTCCAAAGGTATTTAAACCAGGCAAGGATTGACAGACTGACAAAGCACAGAAATACTGTGCATAAATCAGGTGTAAATAGTTTCTCTCAAGTTTACTGTTGTTTAAGAATTATGTTACTTTGTGGGCATGTTCTCCATTATAGAGAGATCACCAGGAAATGACCACTAGTGGTACAGCTCTCTGCTAACTCTGAAGCCATGGCAAAGAATCAGCAGAACTACCTTCTCATGGTTAGAGCCCGTTACTACACAAATAGCAGGTATGTTCTATTTACGGTTTGCATGACATGTTCTATCTGCTAGTCTCTAATCCATTGGTGAACTAAGGCCTGTACTTGATCACACTGTTGAATGCCAACTGTAACGCCGTACAAAGTGATAACACATTGGTGACATTTTTGTTTTCTGTACTGTTATTTTGTTGGAAACCCAATGAAAGTTTAACTGAAAAAAAGGAAAACACTCTACTGAAATCTGCAACCAAAATAAATATACAGTGGCGTGAAAAAGTATTTGCCCCCTTCCTGATTTTCTCTATTATTGCATATTTGTCACACTGGATGTTTTCAGGTCTTTAGAGAAAATGTAATATTAGATAAAGGGAACCTGAGTGAACAAATAACACTTGTTTTTTTTTTTTTTATTTCACCTATTTAATGAAAAAAGTTAACCAACAACAACTGGCACTGTGTGAAAAAGTAATTGCCCCTTACATAATAACTGGTTACATACATTTAGCTGCAATGACTGCAACCAAACACTTCCTATAATTCAATATCAGTCTTTCACATCGCTGTGGAGGAATTTTAACTCACTCTTCCTTGCAGAACTGCTTTAATTCAGTAACATTTGGTAGGTTTTGAGCATGAACTGCTCGTTTCAGGTTCTGCCACAGCATCTCTATTGGGTTTAAGTCTGGACTTTGACTAGGCCACTCAAAACTTTAATTTTACTTCTTTTAGCCATTCTGATGTGGACTTGCTTTTGTGTTTTGGATCATTGTCTTGCTGCATGACCTAACCGCCTCAGCTTCAGCTGGCGGAAGGATGACCGGACATTCTCCTTAAGAATTTTCTGGTACAGAGCAAAATTCATGGTTCCTTTAATTTTGGCAAGTCATCCAGGTCCTTAGGCAGCAAAGCATCCCACCCATCACACTACCACCACCATGTTTGACTGTTGGTATGGTGTTCTTACTGTGGAATGCTGTGTTTGCTTTCATGAGACATTATAGGATCCATGTCGTCCAAAAGTTCCACTTTGGACTCATCTGTCCATAGAACATTTCCCAAAGGCTTGTGGATCATCCAGGTGCTTTTGGCAAATGTGAGACAAGCATTTATGTTCTTCTTGGTTAGCAGTGGTTTCCAGCTTGCTACTCTCACATGAAGCCCATTTTGCCCAGTCTCTTTCTGCTTGTGGAGTCATGAACACTGACCTTAGCTGAGGCAAGAGAAGCCTGCAGTTCTTTGGATGTTGTTTTAGGATCTTTGAGACTTCCTGGATGATTTTATGCGCCCTTGGAGGTAATTTTGGCAGGCCGCCCTCCTGGGAAGATTCATTACTGTTCCAAGTGTTCTCCATTTGGAGATTATGGCTCTCACTGTGGTTCGATGGAGTCCCAGAGCCTTAGAAATAGCTTGTAACCTTTCCAGACTGATAGAGGACACTCATTTTTCTGATCTTTTCAGGAACTTCCTTTGATCATGGCATAATGTGCTGGTTGAATCTTTGTGCTGGCAACGTGACTCTGATGGTAAGGGTCAAAATAAGTGAGGTTTATATTGAGCAGGGCTGGCTGTAATCAAGCCTGGCTGTGTTCAATCAGCTGACTCTAATTATCCTTTTAATTGGGTTGATTTAACTAGGGGCAATTACTTTTCACACAGTGCCAGTTGGTGTTGGTTAACTTTTTTCATTAAATAAATGAAATAAGTAAAAAAAAAAAGTGTTATTTGTTCACTCAGGTTCCCTTTATCTAATATTATATTTTGTCTAAAGACCTGAAAACATCCAGTGTGACAAATATGCAATAATAGAGAAAATCAGGAAGGGGGCAAATACTTTTTCACGCCACTGTATTTAATTATATATTTATAAGGCACTGTTGTGTGAAAACAAAAAGTAACGCCTACAAGACAACAGTTTACCAAATTAAGGTGCTGTATTACAGCACTTCCCCCTTACCACAGTTTCATTCAATGTACCTCATTAGCTGAAGTGTTACCTTATTGTTCTTATTCAGCAGAATAGTGTAACACTTCAGCTAAAGTGGTGCTTTGAATGATACTGTGGCAATGCAGTACCTTATAGTGTATGGTAGAACCATGTTATGCATAGAATTCCATGCCTGAAATGTGCTTATTGTGCTGCATAGTGTGACATCATTATGTTATTGTGCTGCAGTAGTGTTGTCATTGCTGCAGCACAACAACTTAACTTGCTACTACCCAGCTGCTTTCCTCTATCCAAATCGAGCTGGAAGCTGTTTTTATGTTTGCTTGTACACATGTGCAAGAAACAAAGTGCCACCATACGAGTTTTTGTAGGTGTTCCTTCCCCACTTCCAATGCCCTGCTCCCTTTTGCAGGCGTGGCTTCACCATGCCAATGAATGTCCAAGCTGTCTATGACAGCCATTTAGATGCAATGGCGTACAGTTCTGAGGAAAACCCCACCACAATTAGCAGTGTTAACGTGTAGGCAATTTGCATACTGCTGTCAGTAGTATGTAAATTGCCTACATGTACATCTTCACTGCATCTGAACTGTCATAGACAGTTCGTCACCCCCCTCCACGAACACTTACGTAGCACACTGGGAGCCCACCTCAGCATGCTCATGTGCTCCCCTCCTCCCGTGTACACTGTATGACTGACGGGGGTGCCCAATCCCCCATCTGCTCCACTGCCCCCCCCAAACAGACTTCATGGCGCCACACTGGAAGCCCACCCCAGCGTGGCAAAAGTCAGGCGGCCAATGGGGTGCTTCCAATCCTGTCGGCTCCACTGCCGCCCCAAAAATAATCTCTTCCAGCTGACTTCGCTGGGGAGCCCACCCAGCATGGCAAAGTCCCAGCGTCTTCCTGTAGAAGAGAAAAAAACTGGAAAAAAAATAGTCCCTCGTTGACTGTCTTGCCCATCCCCAACCCATGCCACCCTCTGTGCACCCACCTTCCCACCCCTGCACATACTTACCTTAGAAGCCCAGCGCAACGATCTTTGGTGGACTGGGAACACGTCTGCACTCTTCAAAGCTGATCGCGAACTGAAGAAATGCCATGTAAGCTGTATAATGGCATACAGTAAATGTTTTTTTTTCAACCTTGGTGCATATCTCGGCCATTTTGGGGAATTTTTTCACTAAATTTTTAACATGGGGTTCTTGGGGCCTCACTTCATGAACTCAGCCACTGTCATTTTGTTATTCAGTCCCGAAAGGTGATTTTGCGGTCACCGCACGGAACCACCTTATGGGACAGAGTAACAAAATAATAGCAGTACAGTTCATGAGGTAGGTCCCCCAAAACCCTATGTTGAAAATTTGTTGAAAAAAATTCCCAAAAATGACTGTAATGAGCGTGCGTTGCACAGTTCCTATGCACGCTCGTAACTTTGTGAAATTTTAATATTTTCACTCCAGATTTTCAACATTGCCATTTTACCACACCTCCTTATGAGCAGTACAGCTGTCATATTTCACATCTCACCCAAAATGTGTTTTTGCGCATGTAGCACACAATGGTGCAGTAGGTGTGCAAAATCAATGTTCAGGACAGATTAAGAAAATCACAGTGACATTGTTCATGAGCAGAGGACTTAAAATGGCTATGTTAAATATTTGGTGTCAAAAGTCCATAAAATGACTGTGTTACAAGCGTGCATTGCATGGTTGCCATGCACCCTCGTAAGTTCAAGAATTTGTAGTATTGTCAGTCCAGATTTTCAACACTGGCATTTTTCCACACCTCCTTATGAACAGTACAGCTGTCATTTTTCACACCCTGGCCGAAATGTGTTTTTGCATTTCCATCGAAGAAATGCGTGGTTGTTGTGGTAAATCAGTGTTCAGGACAGATTAAGAAAATCACTGTGACACCGTTTATTAGCGGAGGTCCCAAAATGCCTGTGTTGACAATCTGCTGTAAAAAATTCCCAAGCTAATTACATTATGAGTGTGCTTTGCAGTTTCTATGCACGCTCGTGACTTCACCAGTTTTTGTATATTTTCACTCCAGATTTTCAATATTGCCATTTTTTACACCTCCCATGAACAGTACAGCTGTCATTTTTCACATCCTGTTCGAAATGTGTTTTTTTACCTGTGGTGCCAAATGGCGTAGTCACTGTGCAAAATCAGCTTTCGGCTAACAAACTGATATTGCCACTGTTCATAAGGTGGGAGTCACAAAAAACACATGTTGAAAATTTGGAGAGAAAATACCAACGAACACCTGAGGCATTAGGGTTTCTGACCATAATGCCCCACCCTGTAGAGAGTGACAGGCATCAAGGGTTTGACTTGGGATTTTCACCTGTAATGCTCATGCCATTCCACCCCCACCCACACCCTGCAGCCAGTAACAGGCATCGAGGTGTGCCTTGGTCTCTTCGGCCCCAAAGTTCACCCCATTCTCTTATACTGCACCCATTTCACCATATTTCCTGATAGAATGGAGTGAGCATAAGACCCAAAGACCCCAAGGCACACTGTGACACTTGTCAGTGTCTGCAGGGTATGGTGTGGTGACATGGCGTGGCCATTATGCCTGACAACCCAAAGGCACACCCCGCCATGTCTGTCAGTCTCTGCAGGGTGGTGGGGTTGGCTTCAGTTAAATACTTCACCACCATTCCTATTATGCATCTCTCTAACTCCTACACTACCAATACCAATACCAGCAAGCAAACATTTGGCATTGAAAAATGCTTGTTTTTTAAGACTTGAACTTGCAGAAAAAGCTGCAGTACACTGAAAGCAGAAATTTGAGCCTGCCACCAACCCTCAAATGCCTTCCCTCCCCAACCCCCAGTTCACTGAAAGGAAGTGGAGTGTCTGAAATGGGCATGGATACCCATACACTATAAAAGATAATGTATGGGCATCCATATACAGACAAGCCTCTGGCTTCATCTTGAGTTTTCTATGGCAATCAGTGAACCTCTTGAGCTTTGCTCTCGAAGCTTCTGGTTGCATAAAAACCTCTCAATGCAGACACAGGCTTGTTCATGGCTGCTCGTACATTATCCTCTATACCATGGTAAATGTTTCTATAGTAGAGCGGATGACTGGGATGGTTACCACTATAATATCATTACTGTGGCAGGACAGGAAAAAGCCTCTAGTGATGTAGATCTAATAATAGCAACAGGCATGTAAGTAGCAGTCACCCATCCAACTAGTGAGGTACATGATATAATTAGCAGCAGTGGCACTAGTGACATCCCACCCATGCATGCCATTACTCTGATTTCACAGTGCAGGGTGCTTCTACCCTCACATTTTGTGCACAGTGTTACTTTATGGGGCTAGGGTTGGAGGTTGCAGCATTGTTGTGGCACCATCAGACTGGGAAGAATCCTATTACCTGGCAGCTGGGACAATAGAAACAGCCACCTGGGCAAGTGAAAATGCTTTGAGTGCTGCCCATGGGACAACCAGTCACTGCCTGGATACTTTTTTCCCTCTGCCATAACATGCTGCCATGCCACTGCACTGGCAGGCATACGCAGTGTCTGGGAGAGGCCAAGGACTGGTACCTGAGAAGGCCAGGAGATGTGTCTAAGGATGTGTGATAGAATGTTATTGGTCAGTTGAGGGGGACACAGAGGAACAGTGGGCATTTCAAACACATAAAGTTTTTTTTTGCTAGCTTTACTGAGGTCACAGTGTTTTTTGGCGACCTGGCAGTTTGGTTAGTTTCAGAGTGGGTGAGCAGCAGCAGGGGCTTGGAGGTGTCAGTTGACTTGTGTACCAGTGGAGAGGGAGAACAGACAGAGCAAGCAGACAGTACCCACTTGGCAGTGGATCATCATCCTGATGAACTCCAAGAAAGACTCTTACTCAGAAACTGAATTTTATTTCAGTAGAAATCCGGAGTTGGCAGAGGACGGATATTGGAGAAAATGTGGCTCAGCACAAATCAGGCTCCTGTAGGTCTCAGTCTTGGATGACACTTTTAATTTCATGGTAAGAGTCTGGGGCACTAAGCCTAGTACTGGCTATAACTGCTAGTGTGCTGTGGCCAACAGTGGGTGGGGTTATGTCACCATACAATACAACGCAAAATGTTTGCAATACACCTGGGCCAGCTCCCTCCATTAAGATTCAATTTTATGGTGATTTCCTGCTGCATGTAGTTGTTTATTACATTTTTAATTTTAGCCAGATTCCATTAAATTGTTATTTGACTAAGGGCCTCCACTATCTCTCATCTTTAATACAGTTAAGAACCTAACCGGTACCATACAAATGTTTTTTTTTATTTTCTTTATTGAACATTTTTTAATATTAACAATCAAACAGTAAATGCACAAGTAGTAACACTTTAACGTATCAAGTTATCAAGAAAGTGGAAGAAACAAATTACACAAACCCTATTCAACCAATAAAGCCACCCTCCCCTGCACCCCTAAAAGAGTCAACACAGTCACCTAAAAAAGGGTAAAGCAATCCTATCAAGGATATAATTCAAATTTATAATTAAATTTAAGGTAGGAGCAAATAAAGAGCCACCTTTATATCTATATGAAATAAATGTGTTAAAGATCATGGCAATATACTTCTAAATTCTAAAATATACTAAAAAAAAGCAATATACCCATAAGCCATGAGACCTCAAAACTCCAGGGAAATTGTATTAAATTATAGATGCAATGATATCTGAAAGTTTATTCCAGCATTTGACATAAAAAGCTTGCTTATTATGAAAGTAAGAAATAATATGGATTAATAATACATTTTGTCTGATTTGGGAAACCCACTCCTTAAAAGAAGGTGGGAAATGGTCGGACAAGTTAATAAAGATTTATCTATAAAAGACATATCTGTAGACAGACTTCCCAAGATGAGAGAATCTAAGCTAAAGTTGTAGGAGAGTACTACTTTATCTATAATGGTAGCTTTAATTTCTTGCCATAGCTTATTAATAAACAGGCAAGACCAAAGCATAAGGTCGAGGGTACCGATATTCTTATCACATTCATGACATACTGTAGGCTAGAGTGTTTCAGACCCATTTTATGCAGTCTAGAAGGACATAGGTAAAAATTATGCAATACCTTAAAATTAATTAGCCCAAGATTATCTAAGGGAATTAGATTATAAATATTTTTCCACAAGTTATTCCAATGTAAGGAATGGGGATGAAAATATACCAAAACAGGTTAATAAAAGGATTGTCTAAGAATTTGAGTTTCAAAAGATATTGATATAGAGCCGATATAGGATGAGGGTTATTTTCAATCATGGCCAGGTTTGAGATCACATTAATTTCACTATTGGGTGGAGAAAAGCTAACAAAATGTGAAGACAAAATACATTCTAAGATATTGAAATTCAATATGTATTTCTTAAACCATTTAAACTTTTTAGAAAGCTCAGTGAAGGAACAAAGTGCCCCTTTTTCCACTAGTGACATCACCTTCAAGTTGAGAGAGTCTGGTAGGAAATTAGAAATAAGGTATTTCCTGTGTAAACTGAAGTTCGGGTAGTATAAAATAGGTTGATTCAAACACTGAGTTATGTTTATGCTAAACATATGGCAAAATTGATTATGAATTTTTAAAGATGTCCTGACTACAGTATTTTTAAGACTGTTATGAATATGTTTGGAGGAAGAGTACAAGATACCTTCTGGACAAATATTATTCTTTTTGAGTATTCGTTTTTCTATCAATACCTATGTAGGAATATACATAGGCAGCTGAGTTTGATTTGGGAGCCTCTTTAGATATTTGTTAATAAGGAAGGACAGGTAGTAAAATATGAAACTGGGAATTTTCAGACCACCCAAATTTTTAGGAACACTAAGTTTCTGAAGAGCTATTCTCTGAGTACCTTTTGACCAAAGGAAATGGTTAACAAGTAAATGTAATTTCTTAAACCAGTTAAGAGGTAGGAGAACATTTAACATATTAATAGGGAAAAAGATTCTTGGGAAAATACTCATTTTTATAGTACTTATCCTACCATTCAAAGAGATAGGTAAAAATGCCCATCTTTTTAAATCATGGGATATTTTTTGTAAAACTAAATCCAGATTTCCCTTATCAATTGGGATTCATCTCCTGATAAAAAGATTCCTAGCTATTTAATTCCTGATGGAATCCAGGTTAGCCCTAATTTATTAATCTCCTCTCTAATAAAGCAATTTGACAGAGGCATGACCTCAGTGTTCTCCTTATTAAGCTTATAGTTGGAAACTCGACTAAAGCCCTCAATTACTTTTAGGGCTTCCTTGATTAAGTTAAGGGGATCCAAAACATGTAACAGTATGTTATCTGCAAAAGCTCATATTTTAGTTGAACTTTGTTTATATTTATGCCCTTAATATAATTATCAGAGTTCAGAAAATAAAGAAGGGGTTCCAAATAAAAGTCAAACAGAATAGGCGAAAGTGGGCAACCCTGTCTAGTACCTTGAGATAAGCTAAAGGGAGATGAAATTAAATTATTGCAACTGTTCCTAGCCATAGCTCCTGCATATAACATCTTTAAACAATCAATGAATGTTGTAGGGAAACCAAATTTAAGTAAGGTTGCAAATAAAAAGTCATGATGAACCCTATCAAATGCCTTTTCCGCATCCAGGGAGACCAATGCCTGAGAGTGTTTGGTCTCCCTGGATGTGGAGAGAATATGCAAGATCTTTCTAAAATGGTCAGAAGCCTCTCTGGCTGCCATAAAACCTGCTTGGTCACAACTAATCAATGATTGGCTTATCATTTTAATTCTATGAGCTAAAATATGTGATAGGATTTTTATATCACAATTAATTAAAGATATAGGTAAAAATGTTAAATTTGAGTTGTATTGTACATTTGACTTAAAAGAAACACACTGAGACTGATTTGATTAGAAAGAAACATTTTGCTTGAAAAATACCTGTAACTCGAAAAACTAGACAACCATATTGTCATGTTGAGCAAATAAATTTACAATCCAGGCTTTCCTGGGCAAGTAATGTAAAAAAAAAATCCTTGCCTCACCATAGTATCCAAGGTAACTTTGCCTCTTAAAATATCCTGCCACCTAAAGTTGCCTGGACCATGGCCCCAGCATGTTGTTTAACCCCTTAAACAAGGTGCAATGCTGTCCTTTGATATGCATCACCAAGGTAGCTGTTTTCTGGCAATCCCCTACTAAATTTTTCACCTAAATGAATATGTTCTGTAATATTGTTTTTAGGCCTTATGTTGCTCAGCGAGAGTGACAAGAGTCTAATGATGAGGTAGGAGACTTCCTTGGACAGCAGTTACTGTAGCTAGCTGAGAGACTAAAGTGGGGGAGACTGAAGAAGAGTATAGGAGAACAGCAGCAGTGTCAGGCTGCTACAGCATCAGATACCAAAGTGGAATCAGAAGATAGAGACTGTCCCCTTGAGAAGCAGTGAAGCGGCCACAGAGTCTTCAGTAACAGTGGCAACAGCAGTATCAATGGCAGCATGAGCATTAGAATGAGTTTCAGTCTTGATGACAGATCTTTTGTGTGGTCCTAGTCTGTGTTCTACTGTGCTGACCCATGTAGTGTTCCCTTCACTTGTATGAAGGCATTCCTGCTGTTCAGTTATGGTTATGGTTACTGTTGTCATGGGTCCCCAGTTGACACCTATATTTACTGGCTGATTCCTGGACTGTTTTACTATCAGTCTGATGCTTTTTCACACCATCTCCCTGATGCAACCACAGCTGACTTTTTCTTGGGTACCTATGCCACAACGAGCCTTGATTTTGCTGCTTTCACCAACTTCTTTTGCCATCTGAATGTTTCAGGTTGATCTGCCTTTTCCTCACTCTTTGTCTTGGGTTTCCTTTATTTGATCTGGTACCATTTTGGTAGTCTTGGCACCCTTCAAGGTAATGCCCTAGTACCTTGCAACATTAGCCCCCTGACACTACAGTGCTGGATGAAGCACCCACTCTGAACTGAGCTCCCCTCAATGTACTGCATTGTACCCAGACCCTATCACTAAAACATAAAAACTGGAGAATTGGGGATTGGGAAAACATAACAAACCTGAACTAGAAATTGAAAACAAAAAACAATAGCCTTGAGTGATACAGTGCAACACCTATGGTGGGTGCCCAACTAACTTCAAGACTTAATAATCTGTCCTTTACCCACTCTAGCCTACAGGGTCTGCCTACTATTTTATTTTACTGTATTGCAGAAAATTGCCTGGTTCCCATCCAATATACACTCACAGAATCTTTCGCTGGCAGTAGCACTTAAACCTGCATTAGGCAGTAGGCTGTCGTTTATATGAGTCTTTATGAACAAAGGCTGCACAAGGAAAGGGGTGTACCCTAAGAAACCAACAATGAGAAGGCAGAAAACAAATCAGGGCAAACACAACTGGTACCCCCCCAGATAAAAGCACTAGAGAACTGAGTTTGGTGAATGAAATTGCGCTATCCCTGGCTCAATGAACTTCCCCCAGAAGTAGTAAATGTACCTAAGCTGGAAAAGTTCAAGAAATTACTATTCAAACACCTGACAGCATTCAACTCCTGTGACTGCTGATTCTAACCTCCCACCCCCTTTGCTGGTCTCCCCTTTGTTGTCTCTCCACTGTCAACTGCCCTGGCTACCCCTTCCTCCTCCTTTATTCACCTTTTCCGCTTCTTAGTCCCCCCAACTTCCCCATATCTCCTTTTACCTCGACACATTCCCTCTCTACCTAACCCACACCCACCCTTTGTTACTGCTCATGCCACCCTGCTAGTAACTGCTTCCTCTCTCTCATTTCTCTACCCTCACCTCTTGCTCACTCCCTCTATAATACCAAAAAAGGCATTACTGTCTGGTCCATGTTTTCAACCTCTAACCACTGCCCACTCCCTTCTTAACTCCTTGACAAAGTCTGCTCTATCTGCTCTACTATCCACCTTCTCCACTCTCCCCACTTTACTATTACTGTGTCCGCTGTGCCCCAAGTTGATCATAACTGTTATAAATACAGACTATACTTTATCATATGCACTAATTACATTGTTTCTTGTATATAGTACAGTTTTTATTGTGTAGTTGTTTCTTCTTTTTCACCACAGGAATTCATCAATGTTTGTAATTTATGTTTGCACTTGCCTGTGTCTGTACTTTATGTTTTTGTACTTAAATGTACCAATTGTCTGAACTTTACCATAACATGGAATCTTTGTAAATGAGTTTTTAGCTCAAAGGTGTTATTTATTAATTTTTTTTATTTTGTTGACCAGGTAAGTGCACTAGACAAATCATGCCTATTTTCAGGCACGACCTGGGGAAGGGGGATACAGATGAATGCCAACTGACCTTGAACCAGATTAAAGCTGTTGGTGGTATTTTTAGTGAATGAGGGAAATTTGGCCAGGGCACTGGGGAAATTCCCCTACTCTTTTTGATAAGTGCCATGGGATCTTTAACATCCACCTGAACAACCATCAATCTTGGCAGATGGGACCTCGGTTTTACGTCTCATCCGAAAGACAGCACCTCAGAAGTGCAGCACCCCTTTCATGCTGCACTACAGTGTCAGTACTGGGATATTAACCCAAGTGCCAGATGTGGGAACTGAACCCACATCCCTCTGATCTCTCGGCCTCAGAGGCGCGTGTGCTCCCTGCTGAGCCACTGACACTGATGAACTTTCGGGTTACTCCCAGATGACAAATAAATAAATAAATAATCTTTTTTTACAGATTTTAAGAGCAAAACAGTGGTTAGAAACAAGCACAAGGGCCTTCACAGTCTACCTGACATGTTTTGCTTAAGAAATCTTTTTCAACAGTGCCAACACTGACAGAGAATGTACTATTTACATCTCATCCCAAAAGGTACAAGGTGCAACAGTAACATTACATGAGATACTGTACATATGACTTCAAGAGTTACTATTAAAAACATAAAAGTGCCTATGAATAAGAACAGTGAAAAAAGTATTAATAAACATTGCAAATGCAAAAAATATATACATAGAGGATACAATGTAAATACATCAGATGCTGACATGACAAAATGATTCAGAAATTAAAATTCTTTGAAAAAAATGGGCTTAATATTTCCTGATCTCTGATTGGCTGAGAGCCATGCTAAGGGGACACATTAAGTGAGACCAGGAAATAAGAAGTGCCAGTCCAGCATGACTCTCTACATACCCATATCCTTGTGGTGACTTTCACAGTTTGCCAAACCAGACTGAGAGATGCTTTTTTTTAGGCTACTAAAAACTAAAAATGTCAGATTACTTTGCAGTAAAGTTCAACATGGAACCCAAGGAGGCAATGACAAACAGGTTTCCTGCTCAACGAGATGTTGTTGCAGAACCACCACTTGTAAAAAGAAAAGAAAAAAAAAACAGATAAAAATGTATGTGAAAGATTCATAAGAACATAAGAAAGTGCTGGCAGAAGGGGACTGTCTGATCCATCTAGTCTGCCCGTGTAGGCTACCCCCCAGTTGTTTTTTCTTCCTACATTTCCACAGTGCCTGTCCCATGCTAGCTTGAACTCTCTCACTGTCTTTGCTGCCACAACTTCTGAGGGCAATCTGTTTCAAGACTCCACCACCCTATCTGTGAAGAAAAACTTCCTGATGTTGGTTTTGAATCTACCTCCCTGTAGGCGCATGCTGTGCCCCCTTGTTCAAGTAGACGAGCTTTTTTTGAAAAGGTCCTGAGTTTGCACTGAGTTAATTCCTTTGAGGTGTTTGAATGTCTCAGTCATATCCCCCATCCCTCCTCCTTTCCAGTAAGTTTTTGTTAGTTGTTCCCCTCCTAGAGTATATTTCCTGCCCAGGTTCTTTCTCCCCAGGTGCATAACTTTACACTTCTTGGCGTTGAATTTCAACTGCCATTGTTTTGACCATTCTTCCAGCTTTTTTAGAGCAGAGTCCATTCCTGTGGCCCCCTCTTGCATGTCTACTCTGTTGCAGAGCTTGGTGTCATCTGCAAATAGGCATACCTTTCCCTCCAATCCAACAGCAATGTTACTAATGAATATGTTAAATAGAATTGGCCCCAGTACTGATCCCTTGGGGACTATGCTGGTTACCCCACCTTGCTCTGACAGAGTGCTGTTTACCATGACCCTCTGGATTCTCCACTGGAGCCACTTCCTAACCCAGCTGACTCTTTTATGCCCCACTCCAGTGTGTTCCAGCTTGTTTATTAGTCTCCTATGTGGAATGGAGTTGAACGCCTTACTGAAGTCCAGATACACTATGCCTACTGCTCCATCCTCGTCCACCATTCTGGCTACCCAATCAAAGAAATCAATCATGTTTGTCTGGTATGACCTCTATGCTGAGAAGCCATGCTGCTTTGGGTCCAGTTTTCCATTTGTATCCAAATATTGCACTATTCTTTCCTTCAGTAATGTTTCCATGATTTTCCCCACCACTGAGGTGAGGCTGATAGGATGGTAGTTACCAGCATCTTCCCTGCTCCCACATTTGAGCAGGGGTACCACTGTGTTTTTTTTCCAGTTGTCTCGGACTCTGCTACTCTCCAGAGACTTATTGAAGAGGACTGCTAATGGGGAGGCAAGTTCATCTGCGAGTTTCTTCAGTATTCTTGGATGGATACTGTCAGGTTCCATTGCTTTGTTGGTTTTCAGTTTTTTTTTTAGTTCTTTCAGGACCCTTTCTTTTGTGAAGGGATTTGTATCAGCTTCACTGGTGTGATGTCCTTTATTTCCTAGTACCAGCTCACTACCCTGTTTCTCTTGTGTGAAGGCTGAGCAGAAGTATTCATTCAGTACCTCTGCCTTTTCTGTCAGTCTTCATGTTCTGCTCCTCTCCGGTTCTCAACTGAACAATACCCATTGTTTTTTTCTTTTCTGCTGTATATATCTATAAAAGGTCTTGTCCCCCTTTTTAACCCCTTCAGCAATTCTTTCTTCTGTTCATGTTTTTGGTATCTTAATTGCCTTACCTGCTTCCTTGAGCCTTACCTTGTGTTCCTCCATGTTGCTGTCCCTCTTTGTCTGTTCATACTTTTTGAAAGCTTCTTTTTTTTCTTTTATACTAAAAGCAACCTCCTTAGAAAACCAAAGAAGGTGTTTCCTTTTTTTTAGTTTTACTGATCTCTCTGGTGCATTCTGCTGTTGCCAGAGTTATCACATCTTTTATGGCCTTCAAGCTTTCCATCACGTCACCCCCTGCAACATCTTTGAGATAGTTTTTAATGCACATTTTCATTTGACATACTCAGTCTTCCTGAAGTCCAGGATCTTCGGTTTTGTGTAACTTGTGTCCTCTGCCCTTTTGACTGTGAGCCAGACTGACCTGTGGTCACTTGACCCCAGATTGATTCCTACCTTAATGTCTGTGATCCTGATACTGTTTAATAGTATGAGGTCCAGGGTTGCATTTTCTCTGGTGGGTGACTCCACCAACTGTTTTAGTCCTGCCCCTTGTAGAGCTATGAGGAATTCTCTGCTCCTGTCCAATGAAGCTGTGTAGGAGGACCAATCTATATCAGACAGATTAAAGTCTCCGATGAACAACAAGTCCCCTTTATTGGACATCGTTAGGATGGTTTCTTGTAGCTCTTTGTCTCTATCTCTGTATTGAGACCGGGGGCTGTAGATCACACCCACTCGGGTGGGGGACTTTTCCCCGGCTCCAAGGGTGATCCATAGAGCTTCAGTCTCAGTGTTTGCAATCTGTACCTCTGTGGCCTTGATTCCTTCTCTTATGTAGATAGCCACCCCTCTCCTTTCCTTTCCTTGTGGTCTTTCCCGGACAGAGTGCACCCTGGGATAGCAACATCCCAGGTATGGTTTTCATGGAACAAGTCTCTGTCACAGCTACCCAGTCAAGGTTAGGCTCTGCCATTATAGTAGTGAGGTCTGGAATCTTGTTTACTAGGCTATGGGCATTGGGACAGAGTGCTTTGGTTGTGTCAGTTTCTGTGTCTTTCCTTCTATTATGCCATTTTTGCTTCTTGAGTGGTTTGACTTGGGCTGCACTTGTTATGTCCTGGTCAGTGCCTGTTGTCTGTTGACCTATTGCAGAACTAGCAGGTGGTGGGGTAGGGGCAATTGCCACCACTGATGCCATAGTGGGTGCTAGTGCCCTCTCCCCTTCCACTAGTTTACATGACTGATAAATACTTTGAACTTTTGGCAGCGTGCACGGGTCCCCTTCTTTGTGAGATGCAGCCCATCGAATCTGAAAAAGTCTCACTCCCAGAAATTCCCCCTTTCTCCCATGATGTGATGGCCCTTTTTACTTGCACCAGTTCCTAAGCCAGGTGTTCAAGTCAGTGATCTTCTTTTCCCTTATTTTCTGCCTGCTACCTCCCTTCCCCAATACAAGCAGAATTTCAGAGAAGGAGACAGTGGACGAAATAGAGGCCAATTTATCCCAGAGGTTGGATAATTGTGCTTTTGTTTCATCTACAGTTTGACTAGCCAGGTCATTTTTTCCTATATGAATCAAGATGTGTGTGTCCTTAGCTGTTTCCCATGCTATTCTCTCAATATGGTTCAATTCTCTTCAAGCTGATGTCTCAGGGGAGGCATCTGACCACAACCACAGTGTGTCCATTTTTAATAGATGAGACTCTACTCCTGTTATCATAGAGTCTCCAATGATCGACAAAGGTTTTTTTGTTGGCCTTCTTTCATGAAATGGCCTGGGTGGTATGCTCATTTGAATTCTGTGCCTGGATGTGAACTGATTCATCCTGTGCCTCGGTGGAAGGCTTGGATGAAAGTGGTGAGTACCTATTTAAAGTCTGTATCAGCAATTTGATGTACATTTGTTTGCCTTGGTTCTGCAATGTGGAATGTGACTTAGGGTTTTTTTTACTGTCTGCGAGCCCCCCCAGCCTGGTTGTCCTCTGGGGAAGTGGTGATGCTGCATGGCGATGGTATTATGCTGCTGGCAGATTGCTGTACTGTTCAGTTGCCTGGAGTTTGGTCCTGAGGGATGTTATTTCAGCTCAAGCATTTTAATTAACTTCCCAACCCCTCCCAAAAATGGAGCATTTTTTCTGTCACTATTGAGAACTTTATCCTTTACCATTTCAAAGTTAAAAAATTTTGTCATTTTCTAACTGCAATATACCATTCAGGGTGGACTGTATGGGCCATAGTGGACTGTCCAGGGGCTATGATGCCCTCTGGCTGTGGTGCTGGGTCTAATTAAACCTCTGGGCAGTCCAGTATGGCCCAATACCACCTACCCTGTCAAGTATTATTGCTTGTGTACAAATCCATGCACAGATATCTGGATTAAAATTTGATAAAAGTACACAGACATGTGATTTTAGAACTTAAACTGGTTAAATTCCAAAGGTCTGAACAGCCATCCTGTGGTCTGCATAAGAACTACAAAGATATTTGTAATGCACAAGAAAAATGATTAAGGCTGCAGTAGGGCTGTTTGAGCCCTTGGACCTCAAGTTTTAATCTAGATGTCTGTATATGTGTTTGCATGGATTTTTAACCCATGGTTCTTTTTTTTTACATACACTTTCATTTGAGTATGTTTATGTTTTTAAGTATTATCTCTTTAAGTCACATACAGTACTGTACATATCCTATGTGATATCACTGTTGCACCCTATGCCTTCAAAGGTGACTTTTACTCTTCATGGGGCTGCATTCCTGCTGTCTACAGTTTGCTTTATCGTTGAACGTCCTAACCCTGTCAGTACCTCATTAGTGCTGCCTCTCACATGCTTGTAAAACAAGGAGTATCGCAATGTCAGTGGATATCTGACCAGAATATTTAGTATTTCAGAAAATTAAAATTCAGTTTCAACTTTGCAAACTGGGCTGTTTAAAAATAACACAAAATTGTCACTCCACACAACGCTGCATCACTTAGCCCCTTTCAATAGTCCTGTAGATTGTCATGTTAGTAAATATCAACCTTGGTTACAGAAAACTGACTTTGACAATAAAAATAATATTGCTTTGCATTATTTTCAATGTTAACTTCAAGGATAATAAAGCACTGTAATTAGATTACAGTAGTAAAACTACAAAGTATACAGTGAAATAGGGCTAGTTATCTTCCTTCATGATTTTCCATACATAATTCCTCTCATTCATTTGCCAGAAAAGGGGACCACTGCATTTGGCGTAGTGTAGTTATCAAAGGCAAAAAGAAACACATCAACTTTATGTTGCCCATACAGTTTGAGTCTTGTAAGCTAATATCATTGCCCCCATTCCATCAGTATTTCTATTGCAGGTTAGTGTCTCACTGGAACTTTCTGACTGTTATTGATATAATGATCATATAAGTTGTGCATAGTGACCATATCATAACCAAAAAGTCAGAAAAGTGACACTGTATCATAAGGGAGATTAATGTGGACTGCAATACCAAGTATAAAACCTGTTTTTACTCATCTAGATTTCGAATAATTGTTTCATATCTTTGGAACTGATTTTAAATTAAGTGCATTTGCTGTGTTTTGAGTTTGCTTATGTGTATACAATGCTGGACATGTAATATTTTAATATTATCTTTATAATACAGTGCAATACCATGCCTGTAACCATGCCTGTATCCACTAATTTTCTTTACTGTAACCACTTCATGATGTAACTCACAATGCCTCAGATGTTCCTTATGTCCTTGTTCGTTCTTATAACTTGCATTGTTATCCTGGGTCGCCCCCTGAAAAAGGGACCTTCTGGGCTCAGTGGGCCTAACCGGTCACCAAAATTTAATAAATAAATAAATAAATAGTTAAATACACAATAGAGTGTCCTACTGTGCATAACATACAACCAACGTGTAAACACAGTATGGCCAGTAAACATGCTGGTAGGGTCTGTAATGGTTCAGAAGGAATTTCTATAGAATGTTTGTAGTACATCAGTTTGTATCAGTACTTTAAATTATTTATCCAAGAAATAACCTAATTCTATTTCTGAGTTTTCCCAGTGCTTTTAACCAGAGCATTGAGGAAACAAATGCATATATTTTACCAGTTATAAATTCAGTACATTCTCATATGATTTTATTTCCTGATGTCACTAAATGCTTTTGGGAATATAATATAAAGTAAGAAATCCACATGGTGGGGGGCAGACTTCAAATAACACTGCATTAAATTTGTCTCTAAATTCTGATTTGGCTCCCTCCACCCACTCTCCTCCTCTCTATCCATCCCACCCCCTGCCCCTCAGATTTTGTGACTATCACACCTTGGCTATCCTTTGCCGCTCTACCTCAATAGAACAGTCTGCTTTCTCACATAGGTTTCCAAAGTTATGGAAGTCTCTGCCACATCAAATAAGGCACTCCTCCTCCCCATAGTCCATCTCAACCTTCCTCCAAAATATCCTCTCTCCTACCTGTAACTGTTCCTAACTCCTTTTCTTTAACCCCCCCTTCTTTCTCCCTTCCCTGTCTTAAACATTTACATGTTTAAAACAGATTGCTTAGCCCTTAAATTGTGTTTTTTTACTTCAAGCTTGCAATTATATAAGCACTACTGATGAAGTTAAATTATATTGTTTCAATTTACATTGTTTTACTGCTCCTGCACTTGTACAAACTACAAAGTGTATTGTATGTATCTGGAGAATATAATATATCTTGGTCCTATTTATGTACCTCAAAAAAATGTTATTGCTTGATCTTGTACTCCTGTTTCCCCTTCCCCTAGGATGCACCATGGTACGAGCAATCTTGATTGTTCAGTGTGCCTTTCGTGGTGAAACTTTTCAATAAATAAAACAAATAAATTGTCTCAGACTGATAAATTGAAGGATATTCTGTAGTTAAGGCCCTTTATAGCACTAAGCGCATGAAGGAGAAAGGTGCAGGGGCCATGCTCTTTATCATTTGACTTGATGGGTTGGGTGTGACACTGACTGTCATTTAGAAGCTTATTTCAGAGCTCTGTAGTATGCTATGGTTAGCCCCATAATTAATCACTAGAAGGCTATATGCAGTGCAAACTTGGCCACCTGACTGTGGTGCTCAACTACTGTTTCCAAGGCTCAGTCTATTTGGGAATTAGAATGCAAGGAAAATGTATGAGTAGTATTTGTTTCTGTTTGTGTTCCACTCCCTTGCATTTCTTTGGGTATTATATTATCTTTCGATAAAAAATTAAAAAAAATACACAGGATAGGGTAACTTGCCATTACTGGACTTTCTGTCTTCATCATGCACACCTGCTTCATTAAAACAGAAGGCAAAACAATCTATCTGTTTCCCCTGTGGCAGACAATCAGTGCAGAGTATGAAACATGAGGAGTACCACCCAACTTGTTTTCCAAATTGCCTGTACCCATGTGGCTCCCAGTTCACCTGCAGAAACCGAACATCTGCTCAACTATCACATGTGGAGTGCATTAGCCCTGTTCTACTCGTGATTTATACATCACTAATCAGTGATGCTTCCAGTAGTCAGCTTAAAAATATAGCAATGATCTATATGCCATGAACTCCATGTTATAAGAACTTCTGTTATATCAAAATTCTGCTTATTAGTCTTTAATCTGTCTTGTTGACCCTAATACTGTTTTCCCCACAGCAAAACACATTTTATTCTGGTAGAAAAACATTCCATTTATGACAAATGTAAGATTTTATTAAAAAAAACATGCTGTTCTATCAGGTGTGTCACCCTGAAATGACCTTAATAGCTCTAGTCCTGTTTAGACAGTATGCCTTGATAGACATCCTTATTTTGACGGAAACAAGGCTTAACTTGTAAACACAGGCTGAGCTTTGTACTGTTACATGATAAACATTGTTCTTATATTTAATTACCAATTTGTCCTGGGTAAACTGGGGAATGATTACATGGAGTATCATAAAGTCTTATTACTAGAATGTTTTTGTTTGATCCCTGGGGTATTCTCATAACTGAATTGCACTTTGTTTACAGGGCATTTGTTCTTGCAGTATAGGACAAAGGAAAGCTACTGAAGTCGATTATGCATAACAAACAATATGTAAGATCAAGCACAAACGAGAGGAAAAGGATATACATGGTTGAACTGTAGCTTTTATGTGAATTTCATAATTGCAACCAAGGTCAATAACTTTATTTATTTATTAGAAAGTTTAACCGTGGACCAGCCCAGTGGCATGGTGGGATGAAGCACAGGTTGCCTTACCACCTGGTATACCAACAACCCAGGTTTGAGAATGAGCCAGGGTTGCTTGGGAACTGGCTGGGAGAGGAAGGAATAAGCATCCCAAGGATAGCTCTTCTCCCTCAGGTAGGGGAAATCCAGTGTCCCACCACTTGACTGCCAGCTGGCAGAGTCAAGGTGGAAGTGATGGTGGGGGAAGACAGACATGGGTAGGATGTCGGTGAACACTGCATGCAGCTGTGCACTGTGCACTTGCATGGAATCCTGTCACTACATGCTGATGTTCTGGGAAGAAAATGGGCACATGGAAAAATGCCCCAACCTGCCAAGTATCCCCGTAGGTACCTCATGTCTCTATGTGACAAGTCACACCAAACCTGGCTCTGTACATGTGGTGGATAACCAGTAAATCCATGGGGTGAGTTAGTGAAGGGCTGGGGAGGGTACTGCCAGGACATGGGAGAGAAGGAGTGCAAAGTGTTGATGAAACAAAAGAAAAGGAGAAAAAGAACATCGGCTTATCAGCACAGCAGCAGTGCTACTGCTTGTGATGCCGGCATCCAGGGTTCAGAAACAAGGCTAGGTTGCTAGAGGCAGGCTGGGGGGAGGGAACTCAAAACTCAAGGTAGGGGCTGTTACATTTTCACTGTTATACCACCCCCTGAGTCACCACGGGGGGGGGTTATGGGAGGAACTACTGAAGAGATGATGACTCCAGTGTCACCATACATGTGTGACATGTTGCACACACAAGAGACCTCCTCGGGGGGAAACAGAATGACAAATACCCTGTGCCATGCAGAGTGAAAGCCCTACTGCTCCTGCAGACACTGCAGCCACTGACCTGGGCTTTCCCCTTGGTTACTAGACTGAGCATGCTGGAAGGACATGCCAGATACTGAAGGACTCTGTTGGGGGGGGCAAGCCACAAGGGAAATCCAAGTAATGGGTTGGTTGTAGGAGAAGGCAGGGTGATAGGATTGAGGAGTAGGGGTCTAAGATGGGGCCAAAGGCTGGCTGGGTAGCAGGAGTATAAACATAATGAAAGAAAAAATTCTTACCAGGAAAGGTCTGCTGAGCTGAGAAGAACTCATTACCAAAGTCAAACAGTAATTCAAAACAGTGTAAATAGAATTACTGTAAAAACAGTGAACATGTAGCAACAGAACAGAACAGAGCAAATATATTGTATAGCCAAACAAAATAAACTGCTGTATGAATGCAATCAGAAACAAACAATGCAGCTCAAGAACAGAACAATAAATCATGAGTGCAATACATATAGAAGTACAGTGGTTAAAACAGGACAAGAGCAGATGATAGGTACACGCAACTCAGTAACCAAGAAGGTTCTTCACCGGTACTAGCAAGCCCACATTTAAAAAAATCAAAGTTAAACTTCATTAAGTGAGTCCAAGGCTGTCACAAAATGAATCAAATGCAGTACAACATCAGATAAACCAGAAACAAGGCCATTGGAACCGGTATGACTGCTACAGCCATGGCTGTAACACTTTTCCTGATAGAATCAAAAACAAAAAAAAAGCTTTCTCCTTTGAGACCCTACCCGGAATAACGTAAGTCTATGTCTGTCACTCTGCAAGTTACACTGTCTGTGCTATCTGGTGGGCATAATGGTCAGACCTGGGCATAGTAGCAAGCAAAGCACGAAAAATATTACCAGTGAACAAAATGCTGACTTTGCAAGGATATTATTAATGCACACTCAGAATGAATGAACAGCCATGCATCC
Source organism: Neoceratodus forsteri (assembly GCA_016271365.2). NCBI lineage: Eukaryota > Metazoa > Chordata > Ceratodontiformes > Ceratodontidae > Neoceratodus > Neoceratodus forsteri. The sequence goes on along the minus strand of CM057452.1, from coordinate 884,187,530 downwards.
GCTGGTATGAGAGATCGACTGCCCCTGAACATGCTCTGGTACACATAATTTCACTAGGTGTATAGACAATTTGTTAGCATCCACAGTCCTTATTTATAGGTTTCTATCATGCCCCCCTGACTGTAGCTAGTACGCATTCAAATTGTATAGATGTTGCCACTACATCTGTTTTTAATACGTTTTTGCAAGATATTTGGCATAAGTAAGGGTCTAGTGCCAGATTTTATGGTCCCATTGTAACCCTTACTTTATTTAAGGGTTACAATGTGACCATAACATCTGGCACTAGATCCTTCCTTATGCTAAATATCTTGCAAAAACATATTAAAAACAGATGTAGTGGCAACATCTATACAACACTTTATATTTATATATATTTGAACATGTACTAGCTATAGTTGGGGGGGCATGATAGAAGCCTATAAATAAGGACAGTTAATGCTAAAAAATTGTCTACATACGTAGTGAAATTACGTGTACTAGAGCAAGTTCAGAGGGCAATCAATTTTTCATGCCAGCAGACACGTGGCTCTTCATTCATTCTGAATGTTTGCTAATAATATCTATCATCCTCAAAGTCGGCATTTTGTTCACTGGTAATCAGGCCCATAGGAAGCATTTTGAAAGTGATAAAACCACAACCTGGAAATCCAAGACATCAAGGCTGGAGGTCTAGTGGCTGCTAGGCCCCCAGAAGCTCTGGGGTTCTAGATGCTCTGTGGTGAGTTTGGGGCTTTTATTGAAGATAAAGCTCACTTTTGTTGCATCTTTCCTACCTCTGATTTTTTGGGGAAAATGTTTTGTTTTCCACTGGAGTTAGGAGTGTGGGAAACCCTGGCTGGCCTTAGAGCTTGCAGCTTCAACTGTGTGTGTGTGGGGGGTAAACTGGCTGAGCAACAATGCCATTAACCACCCACCCACTCCATGATGATCATCAATACAATGTTCTGTGATGCATTTTTATAGAAATGCAGGGAGTCTGGGGGTCTAGATGCTCTGTGGTGTTTTGGGGCTTTTATTGAAGATAAAACATACTTTTGTTGTGTCTTTCCTACCCCTGACAGCTGGGAAAAAATTTCCCTTGGAGTTAGGGGTATGGAAAGACTTGCTTGTCACAGCTGCAAGGAGTCAACTGGCTAAGCAAAAATGCCATCAACCACCCACCCCATAATGATCATTATTGCAATGTCCCATGAAACATTTTTATATGAAGGCTGGAGGTCTGGGGCTGGTAGGCCTCCAGAAGCCCTGGGGGTCTAGATACTCTGTGGTGACTTTTGGGGGCTTTTATTGAAGATTAAACACACTTTTGTTATGTCCTTCCTACCCCTGACTCCTGGGAAAAAAAATATTTGTTCCCCAGGGGTGTGGGAGACTGTGGCAGCCTCAGTGTCCCACACCCCTGACTGTAGGGAAAAAATAATGCTTTCCCAGGAGTCTTGAATAGGAAAGGCATACAGTAACAAAAATGTATTTAATCTTCAAGCTTAATGTGTAGGCTTCCAAGGAAGGACTTGGTTGGTCCAAAAGCTTAAGCACTGTTTTCTTTAGTTACATCTATGTTGGTCCAATAAAAGGTATCAAGCCATTTGTTGCTGGATCTGTTCTTACAAGGACCAATACAGCAACTAACTAATTCTGTAATTAATCATCAATAAAAGCCCCAAAACCCACCACAGAGTATCCTGACCCCCAGATCTTCTGGGGGACTAGTGGCCCCCCGCCCCAGACCCCCAGCCTTTATATAAAACTTTTTCTTACAGGACATTCTAATAATGATCTTCATGGTGGGTGGGTGGATGATGGCTTTGTTGGTCAGCCAGTTAAACCTCCCCCCCCAACACCCAGCTGTAGCTGCAGGCTCTAAGACCAGCTAGTGTCTACCACACTCCTAACTCCAGGGAAAAAAATGTTTTCTCCAGGAGTCAGGGGTAAGAAAGAGTTTGTTTACAGTTTAATGTTCTATAAAAGCCCCAAAACTCACAAAGAGCATATAGACCCCCAGACCGTCTGGGGGCCTAGCAGCCCCCAGATCCCACTTAGACTATGTACAAATCTTTTCCTTCACAGGACATTGCAATAATTCTTCTCAGAATAAGAGTTCATGGGGTGAGTGGTTGGTAGATGGCATCCATCAACCACCGACCCCATAAAATGGCATTGTTGGTCAAGCAGGTGTACCCCATCCCCCAGTTACAGCTGCTGACTCTAAGGCCAACCAGATGAGCATTACTGAGTTTTGGGGCTTTTGTCATTATGAGTCACATTACTGTTTTTCATTTTAATTGTATTTTTTAAATATTTTTTTATTATATTCTTCAGTGGTAAACTTTTCTACTGACATTTTTTCCAATTGTTTGGATGACCTGCAATTACCTTGTGAATTGATAGAATAATCCCATACTAAGTTATTGTAGATAATTGTTTACTGTACTGGCTAGTACTGGTTCACTATGTCAGCCCCAGGCCATCTCTGTACTAGAATGGACCAATTCCAATGAAGAAAAAAAAAAGAAAGAAAGACTGAAGAATGAAAACTTATTTTATTTCTGTTCTATTAATCATTTTCTTTGAAATCTTCAGCAATGAATTTGCTGAACATACAGTAGCAGTGCTTCTAGCCTTCTACAAATTCATCAGCAACATCAACAAGGTTCAAACTGTCTGCTATGGTCTTGTGGATATGAAGAAGCATTAGGTGATTCAAGCGGACCCGTGTCATGGTTGTACAGAGAGATAATGTTTAAATATTCTCAATGCACTGAAAGACCGTTTGCTGACTGTGTTTGTAGCAGGTATCACATAACATTTGAGAAAAACTACTGTTCAGCATGAGACAGAGCCTTCATGAAATCAGTTACATCTCTGAGTCGTAAGCTGCCTTTTTTCATAGCAAACTTTTCAGCAAGGGCTTGTAGTTGTGCACGTAGGGATGAAGCATCAGTGTCATCATTGTACAATTTTATCATGTGCTGAAATTCCTCCTCCCTTTCTTCACCATTGGCGGGTGTTTAAGATTCGTTGTTCCAGCTTAGCTTATGTCTGATATCCAGGCTGCTCAAAACAATCTGTGATGCAAGTGGTAACAACATTGAATGCCATCATGTAGACTTGATGATAGTGGTCTTCAACTGAAGTAGGAAACTGCTGGTGCTGGAGAAGTAATTCCTTAATCATCAAATCTGCATGGTGCCTTCCTGTTTTTTGGAAGCTGTGGTTCACCCACATTCAGGTTACTGGCCATCTCTCTTATTTGTCCCAAAAACTTCTGGGACTCAACCTCAGTTTTCCGTGCTTTTAAAGCATCTACAGTCATTCTTGCAATGTTCCGTCCTTCTGATGCACATATTTTTGGAGATTGTAGAGACGTGCTGAGGTTATTGCAGTGATGAAATAAAACCTCACCAAGGGCAACATCAAACAGGAAATCAAAGCACTTCATCTGGGAAGAAACACCCAGTACTCTGCTTTTAGTCTCTGGGATTGGAGCACGGACTTCATAGGCAAGCCATGTGTTCTGGAGCACCTTATAGTTATCCAAAACACTCTTCGGTAACTTCCCTTTCATAGTCCACCTTGTTGGATACAGAGTACAAAGTGAAGGGACATTAGGTGCAAAATCCTTTTTAATCTGTTCAAAGCAGGCTCCTCTGTTGGGAGACTTTTTGATCAATTTTGTTATTTCGTGAGTTATCTCAAGAGTGGTTTTGACTTCTTTGCACTTGTTAACAGCATCACAGCATGCTAAATTTAAGGAATGACTGTAACAGTGGACAAACAGTGCCCTAGGCTCTGCATCAGACATCTGTTGTGCCACACCTGACTTCCTTCCAACCATAGCAGCAGCACCATCATAACACTGCCCCCTAACTTTTGTGATGCTAAGGTTAGCACACATCAGAATATCTTTGATGACATGCTCTAGCATTTTTTAATCAGTTCCTTCAATTTTATAAAGTCCCAAGAATTTTTCATGAGCTTCATAATGGACATCTTCCCATCTGACACAAATTACAACATGTTCCTTGTTGGCAGTATCCCTGGCTTCATCAATCATTGTCAAGAAGAATACAGCTGATCAAGCTTTTTCAGTAACTTCATGCATGACTCTTAAGCCTAATGTTTTCAGCATCTCAGTTTGCATGTCTGGGGATGTGTAGTTGTTTGTTCTTTGCACAGTCCAGGTATTAAGCCTGGAGTCATTGTTAGCTCTTAATTTGATTGTCTGTGTAAAGTTTCAATCCATTTCATCCCCGTCTCCACATAAAGCCAACCCTGTCTATCTAAGAATTTTAGACTTTGAAGAATTTTTAAGAAACAATAATGCCGATCCCTCTTCTGTTGTTTGTGGAGTGATGATAGATACTCACCAACATCAGGAAATGACTTGGGAACAGTCACAGCCATGAAAACAGTATTTTTGTGGCACTTCGTGAGTTTGCGTTTTCTAAAGTTATCACAAGGATCTTTCCAGTTACTATACCCCTTAGATATGAAAGAGAGATCAAGACAAATAAAATTAATAAGTTTATCCCGATATGCCTTTACATATGTGGGGCCCATATTCAGATGAGATGCGTGGTGCTTCACTACATGTGCCACGCATCCCTGGACTTGTGAAGTCTGTTGAGGGCATGGACATATTCAAAGGCCACCGATGAGCTGAGCAATCCTGACTGCATCATTGTGCACAATATTGTGATGTGCCTATGCAAATGAGGGGTCCTAGATGCATATGCTGCACATCACACTATTCAAACACCCCCTGGCGAAGACATGACCAGCTGTGCTGGCATAAAGATAAGTTTTCCAAGCCCTACTTTTACTATGTGCGAGGTAGGTTGGAGCCCCGCACACAGTCTAGGGCTGGGCACACAGCCCCCCCCAAATTCTGATCACTTGTCAACAGTAACTTAACGCTAAACCCCTTTTCCGTAGTGTAACATCCTCTCCCAGCCCGATCACTTGTCAACAGTACATAAACACCCAAACCCTTTTCCATAGTGTATCAGCCTCTGGCCGACCACTTGTCAACAGTAACATAACACCAAACCCTTTTCATGATTAGCAGCCCCTCCCCAGCCACGATCCTTGTCAACAGTAAATAAATGCTGAACCCCTTTTCCATAGTGTAACAGCCCCTCAGCCCTGATCACAGTATTCATATTAAAAAATCCCTTTTCCCTTGTAGATAGTGGCCCCACCCTGTTAGCCAGTGACCCACTCCTGCTCCTTCCTAACCTCGGCTCAGGCTGGCGATGGCACAGCATACCTCACATCGGCTGGCCAGTTGTTAATCGAATCCGCAGGAGTGCTGTACATTGATAGTACAGCACTCCTGTACAGTTCAGCTGGCAGCTGGCTGGTGCAGTGCAAGGTGGGCTGTGCCAGTCACCGGCCCCGGTCGGGTTGGAGGAGGAATGGGGTGATGTGTCATTAGCTAAGGGGGTTGGGGGCCACTTGACTACCAGGGAAAAGGGATCTTTTTTTTATTGTGAATACTTTGATTGGGGCTGGGGAGAGGGGGCCACTACACTATAGAAAAGGGGTTCAGCATTTATTTACTGTTGACAAGTGATCGGGACTGGGGAGGGGGGCTGCTGCACCATGGAAAAGGGGTTCATCATTTATTTACCATTGACAAGTGATCGGGGCTGGGGAGGGGGGTCATACTAGACTACCAGGGCCATTGGGAGATGTCTCTGATTTTATGATGATCAGGGCTGGAGGAGGGCTGGCCTGGTGCATTCCACCAGGTGCAGCCATGCAAATAAGCCCATAATGGGCATGCAAATGGATCCCTTCCACCATGCATGCCCAATGGGCTCATTTGCATGTATGGGCTGAATACCACCCATGGAGGCTGTGGCACATACAGGTATGTGCCACACGTTCTCCAATGGGTGGTTCTCAGCCCTGCACCCTGGATGCACTGCATGGAACTTGGGGCCCCCTGCTGTGCTCTGGGCATCCAGGATCCAATATTGAAACAGATTGCAAGATCTGTTCAGATTACGCAATGTGTTTCAATACAGCACTGGAGCCGGCCAGACCATTTTATTTGTGCAGCGCATCTTTTTGTGCGCGCATTTAGTTGGCTCTGAATATGTCCCCCATGAAGAAAAACACATTGTCTTTGCTTTCATCATAATAAAGCCACTTCCATTTCTCAAACCAAGAGGCATTGAATGATTTATTTACCACCTGTGTTTTTGCAAATTGACATTTTGGAATATCGTAAGTCAGTGGCTGATGAGGGCTGTCAGAAATATGTGGTATTTCCAGTCCTGCACTGAATTTGCTGAAAAACTTTGATAGGGCCATAACTGTCAGGTATTTGATTATCCACCTCTGGAAACCGTAAATGCTGAGCCCACCTTTGGCATTCAATAGAGCCTAACAGCACTCAAGGTTTTCTGCACTGTGTGAAGCACAATCAAATGACACTAAAGAGTGCCTGCAATTGATAGTAAGTAGTACACAACAGCTGAGAGCCCTGGTGGTGGAGCCGCAGAACAGACAGATGGGTCCTGGTGCAGCTTTTTATTGTGGGGCCCTCTCTAATTTTTTGTTATTTATATTTAAGGATTCTTGTGAAGAGGGGGGATTCAGTAATATGTACTGTATACACCACCACCTGCCTTCTAGTGTCTTCCCCCACCTTGCTCCTTCCATTCTTTCCCATGCACCACATATGAATGAGCTAACCAGATGTCCCCATTTTTGTTTTAATTTAATATCAGGCTAGGGATTCACGAAAGGGGGGGTCCATTCAGCAGTATGCTACCACCTGCCTTCTAGTGCCTTCTCCCACCTTCTGTTTCCTTCCCAGCACCACCTCTGAGAAAGGCAGGCTAAGATATCCCCCTGCCCCTGAGATAGTTTTTATCAGTCCCCACAAGTGTTCTCCTTTTGCTGCTGTCCTTTCTGAATGCTCTTCTGGCCCCAATCCCCCTTCAAAATGTGGTCTCATTAGTTTTTGGTTAGTGGTACGGTACTGCCTGGGTCTGGGTTTTCCTGAGGCTGCCTGCCAATGTCTGAGGCTAACTGTGGGCCCCCTCCCCCGGGATCATTTTTCACTTCTCAATAGTCACCCACCACCACTGGTGCCTGTCACAACCCCACTCAGGAGGTCAGGCCATCTGCTCCCACAGTGCCAACCTCTGAGCACAGTATTGTGAACAGTTAACAGAACAGGGTAACCCTCCTGTCTATTTGTGGGTCCGAATCACCTTTGGTCTCAAGTTTTGGAGGGATTCAAACTGTGAACCTTATGCTAGCATACCCAAATGTACAGGTTCAGATAATTCTGCTCTTCGGGGAATGCCAGATATCTTTTGCCTAAGGGCACCTAACCAGGTATCCCAAATGAACCCTAAAAACTCCATGAAAGACCTTAGGAAAATTCTTACCTTTTCCCAGTTTGGTATTACCATCAAGCTTTGAACAGTTTAGTCAGCCTTAACCGTCTGCTATTCACATACAAAAGAAAGAACTTCTAAGGCACCAGGCAGTCTCTTTGAATATAAGAGGTTTACTTAGAAAATGGATGCAAAACGGTAAAATGTAAACACAGAACAATATATCACAAAGCATACAATCACTTAAAAGAAAACAAGAAAAAAGTGCAAACCCCTACCACAGTACAATTAAACTTGTCTATCTAATGTATTCTTATCTTCTTACAGTGCATATAATTAGATGTTGTTGCTTCAGAGTCCAACAGGAATGCGTCAGTTGAAAAACACAGACTACAATTTAAAATGTTGTGTTTTAACCCCTTCCAGGAGGTCATCTAGCTACTCCTTCAAGAATATAAAAATTATACAAAACAGGATGTCCTGTCAAGTGGATATTAAATACTGTGAGTTCAGCAAAACTCATTTTCCAAATTATGACACTCTTTAAATAGCATCCCCTCTTTGATCTTGAGTAGTTTCTCTTCCCAGGACACTTCAAAGGATTTTTATGACTTAGCACCATAGTGATAGAACCTGTTTTCTTCCTCTAAAACATCATAAAATGGATATTTTAGTTCTTAGCTTCAAAGAAGCACAGCTCATCAACAAGGCCATAAAATGCCACTTCTTGGAAGTTAATCATATTACAGAGTTCTGCTGTTTAACATATATCCTGTCATTTTAACTGAAACCTGGGGGGGGGGTGTCATCCCAGGGACACAGGATGTCTCCTGTGAGACAGGTCACATAACACATTCTATATTACAAATCATAGAATAATCATAATCAGCTGGCCAAGTGTCACAGTGCCCACCTGCCTTTCTTTCTCCCATCCAGACCAACACCATACCAAAATAAATTCTGAGTCCGAGTCCTCTCCTAGTCTTCTTTTTTTTTCTCCCTGATGTTCTTACCTTCAGGCCCCACCAGCATCCCAGGTCAGCCCTGTCCTCCTGTGTAGTGCGCTGTCCTGGCCTGCAGTACTAAGCAAAACAACAAAGTAAGTCAGTGCCAGTCATCTGAAGATTTTTAAAAGATATTTTTATGTATTTATTTATTCTGAGTTTAACTACTACTCAGCCACACACTTTGAATGATAGAAAATTACGCAGCGCCAAAGTGGCCGTGATTCAATACAAGATCACTTCACAAACTGCCCACTCTAAATCCACCACACACTGTCTGCGTCTATGAGTGTTGTGCAGTCCAACAGAGCATGCACAGACACCTGCTCTAATCATCAGGTGTCATGTATGCTCCAATCCATGAAAGACCCCAGGCTGCCCTCAGAAATGTCTGTTTGCAGCTGAGCTCCACGCAAAGTTGCATTAAAGAACTACTGTATCTAATCTCATTAACACCAACAATCTGCCCAAAGCCATGCACTCAGATTTGAAAATCAGCAAGTACCAAAATTTATATCAAATAAAGTTTCACAGATGTAGACGCCAAGCTTCGACCTAAAGCTGACCTGATTTCTCATCTTCTTAAAAAATTGGTCTGTCACTCACCCATATAGGTACAGTTAGCGTTAGGCAGTTAGCTATATTTATACCTCCCTTATACTGGATCCTCCTCAACACAGTATGGCAGAATGGTTGTAGACAAGCATGGGAGAATGCAATTGCATATTTCTCCTAAATGTTAGTGAGTGTCCACTAGTATTACACAAGGACTCACAGTGATGTTTGCAGCAGGTTTATTATTTTCAACAAAATTACACACTATGTGGTACTGTAACAAACCACTACTCCTTCTGAAAGTAGCTATTTCAGTGTCAGATTTTCATGTGTAAACATTTTGGAGCAGAATCTAAGCTTACCCATATACTTTTGGTTTGGTCCTGCTACTAAATCAAATTGAACCATAAAGTGTTTAATAATTGGTTGTGGCTGTGCCAAGGTCATGGCTTCCAGTGTACATCTTCTTGAGATGGTGATAATCCATCCATCCATCCATATATTGTATTTTTAGGCATCTGCCCCTCAGTTGATAAGGGCTCCCAGTGATGTTTGCAGCAGGTTTATTTTAAACAAAATGATACACACTGAAGAGTTCCTGATACCTATAGCTTCATTCACAGCAAGGAAAAAAAATAGTGCGTTGCTTATTCAATGAGTTTCTGTGCTTCTGTATCTGTAAGGCTGACCTGGCAGGTATAGTGGTAGGTTGCTTTCAGAGCTGCCCTGACACTGTAACAGAGTGCCTTTGTGTGCCCAGAAGCAGCAGCAAACAAGGAGGCTGGTTATTTACTGTATATGGGTACCCCCTAAATATGGATGCATCTCTCAGGGCAACTAACTACACTATAGTACTTGAGTTGGGCTTGATTGATATTTTCTTTGGGCTGGATATTCAAACTGCACCATTCTGTGGTGCAGGCCCTTGCGTTGCTCAAAAAAGTTGTGCAGGGGTGTGGCCGGGGCGATATTCAACGGAGTTGCGCTATTGAGCAACTCCTTTGAATATTGCCCCCCGGCCACAGAAACTGTGCATGGCGCAGTGGAACTTGCGCCACTGCAAGTGGTCAGAGTGGAGCATTCAAGATGCGGTGGTGCAAGTTCCATTGCGCCATGCTCAAATTTCCGATATTCAAAAGGTGACATGCAAATGGGGCCATAATTCATGCAAGGCACACGGGGGTCCATTTGCATCTAATTACGGCCCTATTTACATGCCATTAGTATGCAGGTGCGCCAATCCCCTACGACTTGCGCCTGGCGCCCTGCCAGGCAGCAGCCATCGGGCACCGACACCCCCTGCAGCCCAATCGCGGGCATGATGTGAAAGAACCCCCCCACTGGCCCGATCGCGGGCATAACAGAAATGAAACCCCCCGACTGGCCCGATCGGGCATAACAGAGTTCAAACCCCTCCCGACTAGCCCGATTGTGGGCAGAATGGGTTCAAGCTCCCCACTAGCCCGATAGTGGGCAGAGCGAGTTCAACCCCCAAAGACCAATATCCCTGGTGGTCCAGTGGACCACGAAGCCGATCGTGGGCATAAGAGAGAGGTAAACCCCAAGGTCCAATTTCCCTGGTGATCTAGTGGCCCCCCACCCACCCATGGAGCCCCCACCACCCGCTCCCCATTAGCTGGCAGCGGGCGGCGGCAGCACCCACCTGCCTACCACCCCTGCCGCCTGCCGACTGACTGCCTGGTAGGGCTGCACACCCATTGGTTTCAGAGCAAGAGCCAATGGGCGTGCAGCCAGCCCTCCCATAGGCTGTCCAGATATGGAATCATTCACATATCTGGACTGCCTTTAGCAGTATGGCTGCATGCCCATTGGCTCTTGCTCTGAACCAATGGGCGTGCAGCCCCACCGGCAGTCAGTCGGCAGGCAGCGGGTGGCAGGTGGGTGGGTTGCCGCCTGCTGGCTGACGGGGGAGCAGGGTGGGGCTGTGTGGGTGGGTGGGGTGCCACTAGATCACCAGGGAAATTGGACCTTGGGGGTTTGACTTATGCCCATTTATCAGGCTTCGGGTCCACTGGACCACCAGGGATATTGGTCTTTGGGGTTGAACTCCATTCTGCCCGTGATCGGGCTAGTCAGGGGTTTGAATTCCATTCTGCCCGCATCGGGCTAGTCAGGGGTTTGAACTCCGCTCTGCCCGCGAATTGGGCTAGTTGGGGTTTGAACCCGCTCTGCCCACGATCAGGCTAGTCGGGGGTTTGAACTCCGCTCTGCCCGTGATCGGGCTAGTCGTGGGGGGTTTGAACTCCATTCTGCCCGCGATCGGGCTAGTTGGGGGGTTTGAACTCCATTCTGCCCACGATCAGGTTAGTCGGGGGGGTTTTGAACTCTGTTCTGCCCGCGATCGGGCTAGTCGGGGGGGTTGAACTCCGTTCTGCCCACGATCAGGCCAGTTGAGGCGGTCATTTCTGTTATGCCCGCGATCAGGCGTGTCGGAGGCATTCATTTCTGTTATGCCTGTGATCGGCCCGGTTAGGGGGTCATTTCTGTTATGCCCGATCGGGCCAGTCGGGGGTTCATTTCTGTTAAGCCCAATGATCGGGCCAGTTGGGGGGTCTATTTCTGTTATGCCTGCAATCGGCCAGTCAGGGGGTTCATTTCGTTATGCCCGCGATCGGGCCAGTTGGGGAGTGATCTGCCTGCCATCAGGCTAGTGGGGGGCACGGGAAAAGTGGAGGGCTACCCGCAGGTGGCAGCTGCTGTGTTGCACCCTGCAATGTGGCAGCTCACCTGTGGGTGGCCTCGATCGTAATCCTTTTTATGGCTCGTGCTGTGCAGGCGGAGGTAGGGGTTGTGCCTGCTAACTCTGCACCGCCCGGCTGAATATCGGCTGTGCAGTTTATGCATGGTTCCTCCCCTCGGTTGAGCATGCCTTCATTAGCATTGCGCTGTTGCTCAAAGCATGACTTGGGGCAACTGCCTCCTGCTGAATATCATAGAATAGGCAATTTGGTCTTGTGCAGGCGGCAACCCTATTGCGCATGAAGCAACCCTTTTGAATATCCAGCCCTTTGTCTCTGATGTTTATTTAAACTGGGAAAAAAGTCAGAAAGCAGAGATAGCTTAAAAACAGTGCTGTATGTCTAAGTAAAATGGTTGTAAAGAAGGAATGGGTGGGAACTGGTGCTGAGGTAGGGAAAAAGGGGATGAGGATGGAACAGTGGAAGTGCAAGTTGTTTAATTCTCCAGAAATCTGGAAGTTCCTGGTTTGAAACAGGCACTTCTTCAGAGTGAGACAGGCAGAGTAGCAGGGCGGATAACAAGTAGGTCAATAAAACACACTCTCTGTACAGTTTGCAGCTGAATCTTTGCAGAATTTATTTTGGTTTTCTTTTCTTTTTTGTCATTTGTTAGTAACAAATGTAAAAAATAAATAAATACAATTAAAATATATTTAAAATGACAATCTCCCCCTTGGCTCACTGGCTGTTTTTTGTGGGGCTGATTATGATCACAGCTTTCTATAGAGCCAATTTGATCAAACAGAGATCGCTTGCCTTCACTAAAGAGATGCTGCTGTCATTGCAGAAGAGGTAAATGAACTTTTGTGCCTGAGAGATTGATATATGGTGTAGACTGGAGCCTAATGATGCAAACACGAAGAAACACTAAAAAAATAAACAACTTATTCAGTTTTTACATACTTGCAGTTTACTTTCCAAATTTGATGCACTTCAGGTATGGGTTACCCAGCATCAGCCTGACATACTATCCATAGTGGAAACATGGCTCACGCCCAAAATCCCAGACAGTGCTATTTCACTAGAGGGCTACAATATTTTCCAGTGGTATACAATTAGCAAATGGGGGAATGGGGTGGCTGTGTAATCTACTGTACCTCAAGGACACCCTGCAAGGACATGCCCTTCCAAACACAGACATGGTGCACAATGTCCAAACAACAGGAGTCAAACTACTTTGAGGTGCACACAAAAAAGGACTTACAGTGGTCTCGGTATATATCCCTCCTAAAGAGCAGGCCAGAGGTTTTATTGTGGTCATGGACTGCTTCAGTAACCTACATCATAACTCTGAGGTTATCATGCTCAGGGACTTTAATATTAACTGGCTGTCCCCTGAGGCAGCCCCCTATAAAGGCGCCACCGCTGCGGTCAACATGATGCAGTTGGTAGACTCCCTCACCAGGATAAATTACCGCACTGGTATAAGTACACTCCTGGACTGGCTCCTCACCAATCATCCTGAAAGAGTCCTTACTACCACTGTCCTTCCTGATTCAATTAGTGATCATTCTCCTATCCTGTGTATCTGGACTAACAAAGCTACTAAACACCCCACCAGTACAATTCTAGGTCATGTACTAAAAAGGGGGCAACTCTAACACTTAAAAGCACACCTCAGGCAGCTTGACTGGATCCCCATGGACTCCATGGAGGATGTCAACCAAGCCCTCAACTATTTTATTGCAATGTCCAATGCAGCTTGTGACATATTCACCCCTCACAGAAAATGAAAGACAAAGGGTGCATGAACTCGTGTGTCACTCCCCGCCTCCCTCCCTCCTTAACCTTATGAAAAACATGGGTAATCTATGGCACTGTGCATGAGTATCAGGTAAATAAGCGGATCTGCAAAACTATACAAAGGTCAGGAATTAATGTACTAGGACAATCCATACAGCTAAAAGCTGTCACTTAAAGGAAGAACTCACTAATTCCTGGGGTGCTGGTAGAAAGTTCTGAGTCAATCTGAAGACCCTGCCAGGGAAAGAGAATAAACCCTCACTGTCTATGCTTGATATAAATGGAGTAATCACGCAGGATCCAAAAACTATTGCAGATACGTTCAATATCTCATTTACCGATCTTAGTGGCATACTCTCCCCCCCCGACCATCTGGAGGCAGCAGATAGTGACAACTATGCCACTAGTGATAGCCACCCACAGAGTCCCCCTTCCTTCTATTTCAAAGTTCTTACAAAAAAGGAAGCAAAAAAGTACATCCAATGTGTTCTAGGAAAATCAAGATCAAGTGGAGACATGCTAGATCTTAAACTTGTCACCTTAACTCCGGATGAAATTCTAGCCCCATTAAGCAAAATCATAAACCTCTGGCTAAGGTTTGCCACATTCCCCAAAATCTGGAAGGTGGCAGTAGTCACACTTGTCCATAAAAGCGGTGATAGAACTACACACTCTATCACCCTATATCTATTCTCCCCCACTCTCCAAAGCACTGGAATGGATTGTATCTGATCAACTAGTCGAATACCTGAATAAATACCAAAGCTAATGTCCCTAGCAACATGGATTTCATAAAAAGCATAGTACCACCATTGCGCTGATTGAGTTCACTGAGTACATCCACAAGGCTCTTGATCATGGGCAGTTGGTGGGGTCAACCTTCATTGACCTCACCAAAGCATTTGACACAGTCAATCAGAACCTGCTACTCGAACAGCTAACCATCTCTGGGCTCTCTATGAACACTGTGGGCTGGTTTAGGAGCTACCTCATGGATAAGAGTTCAACAAGTGAAGGTAGATGGAGTCTTGTCAGACTGTTGGAAAGTGAGCACAGGGGTTCCCCAAGGCTCTATCCTTGGACTCCTGCTATTTAGCTTCTTTCTTAACTGCCTCCCCCTCATCAACCAAGACAATATTCTTCTCTATGCTGATGATGCGGTGCTCTTTACTGTCAATCCCGATCCTATACTCCTGGAAAAGCAGCTTCAGATGAATTTTACCAGTATAGAGGCCTGGTTCCTGAAACACAAGTTACTCCTGAACTACAAAAAAAAACAAGACAATGACATTTGCAACCCATCATAACAAATACAAATCTCACCAACTTACCAGCCGCAACAATTTGAACCCACCCTAGAACTGTTAAACTCTTTCAAATACCTAGGGATTACACTTGACAGCACCTTATCCTATGATCTCCATATTGAGCAAGTCGCCAAAGTGGTCATTACTAAAACTGGTATACTTTACAGGCACAAACACTGCATGACAGCTGATGCTCTCAAATCAAAATCAAATCAAATCAAATTTTATTTATAGAGCACTTTTCAAAATTGTCAAAGCACAGATACAATACAAGAAAACAACCAACAAATAAATATACATTTAAAAACAATTAAAAGACAATGGGTTGGCCTAATCAAAGGCTTTCTCAAATAAATAGGTTTTTAAAAATGCCTTGAACTGCTCTGTGGACTGGCACTCTTGAATCTGATGAAGTAGAGAATTCCACAGGGTTGGGGCCTTAAAAGAAAAAGCTCTGGCACCAGATGATTGAAGACGAACCCTAGGAACCTCTAGCAATCCCTTATCGGCAGAGAGGAGCAAGCGAAGAGGGTGGTATGGCCGTAGGAGATCTTGCAAGTAGTCCGGTCCCTGACCATGTAGAGTCTTATAGGTCAGCAATGCGACCTTGAAGGTGATTCTCCATCTCACTGGCAGCCAGTGCAGTTCGCGCAGCACAGGTGTGATATGGCAAGTTCTTGGCAGCCCCATCAACAACCTGGCCACAGCATTCTGCACCAGCTGCAGGAGATGGAGATCCACCCCCGGCAACCCTAGATATAGAGCATTGTAGTAGTCAAGACGCAAGGAGACAAAGGCTTGGACTAATACAGGAAGGTCATCATGTGGAACAAGGTGTTTTATCCGGGCAATATTCCTCAGATGATAAAAGGTAGACTTGACAACGGCCGACACCTGCACCTTCAGTGTCAGCTCGCCATCAAAAATTAAGACTTGCAGGCTTGCACTTAACAATTCTGTCATCTCCCTAATCAACTATGGACTGGTAGTGTGTGGGGTGGCAGCTGAATCGGCCCTTAAATGGATCTCAATGGCTCTAAACAAGGCCTGCAGACTTGTCACAGGGGCCCACAGGTTGACCTATATGCTTCAACGGGGTGGCTCCATTTGAAAGGAAGACTGCAGTTCCAGTC
Organism: Neoceratodus forsteri; assembly: GCA_016271365.2. Taxonomy (NCBI): domain Eukaryota; kingdom Metazoa; phylum Chordata; order Ceratodontiformes; family Ceratodontidae; genus Neoceratodus; species Neoceratodus forsteri. The sequence goes on along the minus strand of CM057452.1, from coordinate 884,171,668 downwards.
CTGTTTGCTGGCAAAAAAACATCTCTGGGCCTGACGCCCCCCCGAACCTCCCCCTGGGGTGTTTGGAACATATTACAGCCAACATCAAACCCCGGCTGCACCAGAGGCACAAGCAACCAGTAGGGTTACCACCTGTCCTGATTTTCGCAGGACAGTCCTGATCTGGGCAACTGTGTCTTGCAAAAAAACATGAAAAATGCAAAATGTCCTGATTTTACAGTAGGAAAAATATTTTCTAACTTTCCGCTAAATGTTCTAGAAAACTACAATAGCTTAACTAAAATACCTTAAAATGATAAGAAACAATAGAAGCAACTAAGAAGCCACAATATTTCGCATTAATTCTGATTATATAGAGAAAACAAGTCTGTTGCATTGGTCGAGGTTAGGTACTGTCCTGCAAAAATCATGTTTCAGTAAGAAATGTCCCACTTTGGGTTTCTTAAAAGGTGGTAACCCTAGCAACCAGCCTTTCAAAGTCCCCTTCTGCCGCACAGCTCAAGGGCAAAGATCTTTCGAGTGTCGTGCCCCAAATTGGCTCAACTCCCTTGGGAGAGACTTGCTTGCTGAATCAAAGCTTAGCCGCTTTAAACAGTAACTTCAGATGCACTTCTCAGCACTCTGTGGCTGTGACTGTACTACCTAAGTTGAATCATCCGGCACACTAGACAAGGCCTGACCTGCCTGTAATTTGTACTATTGCTTGCCCCGTGTCCCATTGACTGGCCTTTATTCCCATCTACTTTCATTTCTGCACCGCCATTCTTTTTTTTCTTCACCCACCTTTCCCACCTTGTTCTCTTCCCCTCCCTCCACACTCCCATCTTTCAATCTGACAAAGCCTCCTTTGGCTAACTAGTTTTCACAATAGCACTTAACTGCATCTGTCTTGACTTTTGCAATGTTGTATCCATTGTTTACCTGAAAATTATTGTACAATTCCCATGGTTTTCATGTAATTCTGTAGATGTCTTATCCTCTGTATGTATGTTTACCTTTCCACTGATGTGGAACCTTTGTAAAAGAGCTCTCAGCTCAAAGGTGTTTGTAATCCAAAATTTAATACATAAATAAATAAAATATACTAATACTGTTACCAGAAACCCTGGCTAACCCTTTGCATGTCCTTGGCTGTATCAAAACATTTAGGGGTGGAATGTCAAAACTGCATTCAGTCATATAGAGAACTTGCTCCAAAAAAAATAAAAAAAGATCTGATTTATGGGTGTCCAGGTATTCCCAATTACAAGTCCCCACTCACCCGAGATTTGCACACATTTACATTCATTGTCAGAACTTTATTTTAATTTGTTTTTGCTTTCCATTTCATTCTGAAAACTATATACACCAAACTCTTGAAAGATCCAACAGCAACATTTAAACTGCAGTTGTGTGAAATGGTAGACCAGGCTCTTGTGAATGGCTGAATAATGGAAAATGAAGCAAACTGGATAATTTCCAGCAATACAGTAATTCCCACTTTTTACTATTTACCTAAAATGCACATGAGTTTAGTCAAACTACTAGAGAGATGTGTAATCTCAATGTGTGGGTCCCTGATGAAAAATCTTTCTAAGTTTATGGATTGATTTCTGCAGGATGCGTTAAAGAAGTGATCTCACCTCTCCTATGAGCGATTATGCATGTCTTAAATAAATTCATAAATGTGGAGTGAAAACAATGTAAAACATCTTATCATTAATAGATTGTATCTCAGTTTATACATCTATTCTATTGGTCTTATTGGCTCTCCTTTTGAATAATTTTTGACTAGGCATCAGCAGACCAGTGCACCACCATCTGAGTTTATTTGACAGGAGGTAAATTTTTTTTTTCCCCAAAACAGAATATTTTCTATTCAATGGAGAGTTTTACTTGTGTAGCACTGTGGGATTAAATGGGAAGAACTGTGGTCTCTCCTTTGTCAATATTTATTTGGGTTGGTGGGAGGAAAGGATCATGGCTGATCCCGACCCCTTAGCAAGTTGAAAGATATGGTGGTGGTGCACTATTGTTGCTTTGTTCTCATTCACTTTCAAATACTGAAAGAAGAAACATAGAAACTGATGGCAGAAGGAGGCCACAAGATCCATCTAGTCTGCCCAATATGGGTAACTGTCCTTCTTCTATCCTTTCTGTGAAATGATACCTTTGTGCCTGTCTCAGGCTTTTTGAACCCATTTACTGTTTTGGCCTCCACCACTTCCCAGGGCAGGCAATTCCATGGTTTGCCCACCCTCTCAGTGAAGAGGAACTTCCTAACATTGCTCCTGAATTGCCCACCCTTGAACCTCATATCTTATCCTCTAGTTCTGATGCTTTTCTTCTCCTGAAGGAGCTCCTGTACCCCTACCTTATTTATACCCTTGATATACTTGAACGTCTCAATCATGTCCCCTCTCTCCCTCCTCTGCTACAGGGATTACATGCTGAGCTCCCTCAGCCTATCCTCTTATGCCATTTGATGCAGCCCCTGAATCATTTTTGTGGCTCTCCTCTGCACCATCACAATCTTATCAATGTCTTTCCTAAGATGCAGCATCCAGAACTGTATGCAGTACTCCAGGTGTGGGCGCACCAGCGCCTTGTAGAGTGGCAGCACCACCTCCCTTCTGTGACTCATGATTCCTCTCCCTCTGCAGCCCAGTATACCACTGGCCTTTAGCATTGCCTTTTCACACTGCTTCCCCACCTTTAAGTCATCTGATATAATGACTCCTAGGTCTCGCTCCTGGTTGGTGCATACCAGGTGCTTCCCTCCTAGGTAGTATCCCCTTTGTGGTTTCCCTTGCCTAAGTGCATGACCTTGCACTGTTTGGGATTGAACTTCAACTGCCAGGCATCTGACCACTCCTCAAGTTTCCTCAGGTCTGATACCATGCTCTTGACTTCTCCTGGGATGTCTACTCTGTTGCAGGTCTTGGTGTCATCTGCAAACAGACACACCTTCCCTTCCAGTCCATTACCATTGTCAGCTATGAACACATAGAGGAGTAGGGGCCCTAGCACTGACCCCTGATATCTCTCAATTTACCTGCACCCATTGTGTTCTTCCCTTCAGGCAATTGGTCACTCAACCCTCCTCTTCCTTACCTATGCTGATGTGGTCCAGCATCTTTACTAGCCTTCAGTGTGGAACTGAGTCAAAGGCCTTACTAAAGTCCAGATAGACCACATCCACTGCTCCCCCTTGGTCCACTGCCTTCGTTACTCAGTCAAAAAAGTCAGCCAGGTTTGTCTGGCACAACCTTCCAGCCATGAAACCGTGCTGTTTTGGGGCTTGTTGGCCACTGGATTACATATGTGCTACTATTCTTTGCTTGAGCAGTGTCTCCATCAGTTTTCCTACCATCTATGTGAGGCTCTTGGATGGTAATTTCCAGCATCCTCCCTGATTTGTGAAGTGGGACCACTGTCACCCTCTTCCAGTCTTCAGGCATTGTTCCACTTTTCAGTGATTTGGTGAAGAGCTCCATCAGAGGAGCTTCTATCAGACTCCCCAGCTCCTTGAAAATTCTTGAGTGAATCTCGTCTGGCCCCGTGGCCTTGTCCACCTTTAATTTATTTAGGGCTTCCAAGACTTGTCCCTCTGTGAAGGGGCTCAAGTTTATCCTGGTCCCTGGGTGCAACTGATTTGCAGGTTTGGGCCATCCCCTGCATTCTCCCTAGTGAACACGGAACATAAATATTTATTTAGCAGTTTCTCCTTCTGTCTGTCCTTCTCTACTAGTCCCCCCCGAAACTGCTAGCCTTACTATTCCTTCTTTAGTCTTTCTCCTTTCTCTTATGTACCTAAAAAAGGTTTTGTGTCCCCCTCTAGCGCCCTGTGCTATCCTTAGCATGGTGTGAGCTTTTGCTTTTCTTATTTCTTTTCCCACTCCCCTCTGTGCAACTAAGTAAGTTTTCCTGTCTTTGTCCTTGTTTGATGCCTTATATGTCTTGTAGGCCATTCTTTTCTCCCGTACTATAGTAGCCACCTCCTTGGAGAACCAGAGGGGTTTCCTTCTCTTATTTGCCTTGCTGATCCTCCTAGTACACTGCTCAGTTACCTCCTTGATAGTTTCCTTGAGGTTCTCCTAAATTTTCGCCCCCCCCAATGCCTGTGTTCTTCTGCTAGGCTGGTTCTCAGTTTGGAAAAGTCTGCCTTTCTGAAGACCAAAACTCTGATCTTGGAATGGCTGGTATCCAAAGTTATGATGATTTGGAAACCGACCACATGATGGTCGCTGCTGCCAAGATGGCACCCTACCTTGACCCTTTCTACCCTGTCACTGCTGGTCAGAACCAAGTCCAAGACAGTGTAACCTGTGGTTGGTGAATCAACAAGTTGCTTCAGCCCTGCCCCCTGTAGGGCCATTACAAATTCCGTGTCTCTTTTTGTCGATGCTGTCTGAGAACCCCAGTTAATGTCTGGTAAGTTAAAGTCCCCTGCTATAATTGCCTCACCCTTGTCCGCCATTTTATGTATCATTTCCAATGTTTCTTTGTCCCCATCTTTCACCTGAAATGGAGGCCTGTAGATAACTCCTAACCTAATGGCTACCCCATTCCCCATCTCAGCTGCTACCCACAGTGCCTCAGTGTCACCTAGGGTCCCCTGGATTTCTTTGGTTTTGATTTCCTCCTCAATGTACAATGCTACCCCACTCCCTTTTTCCCCTTTTTGTCCCTACTGTACATGTTGAATCCAGGAATGGCCATGTCCCATCCATGTGAACCTGTGAACCAAGTTTCCATCACAGCCACTAAGTCTAGTCCATCCTCTCCTATAGTGGCCATGAGGTTGGGGATTTTGTTAGCCAGGCTTCTGGCATTAGTTACCATTCCCTTCCATGTGCTACCCTCCTTCTTTTTACAAGTGTGATTTCTCTCTGAAGCCCTTCTTTCTGTAGTTTCTGTGATGGCGCTCTTTGGCTCCAGATCATTGGGATTACCTCTTTCCCATAACACTTCTGTCTTCCTTGGAGTAGTTTTCTTTTTTTCCCTCCCTGTGTCCATAGTGTACTGTATGTTTCTAATGCATTTGGAACATCTTTGTTGGATTTTGCAATTTGTGTTACATGTGCTGCTTGTGATACAGTGTCCTGGCTCAGACTGAGTAACCTTTGACAGGGGAGGAGCATCTGATAGCCCATATGACATGATGGGTGCAAGTGCCCCTTCACCACCTATTTATTTATTTCGCTTTTGTTTACCGGGTAAGTACACTAGATAAATAATATGCCTATTTTCAGGAACGACCAGGGAGAGTACAACATGGTGAATACAGAGTAGTACAGGATAATACAGGAAAACAAAGCAGAATGTCAACTAGGGAATGAACAATTTACAAGGTGTCACAGTGGTAGAGCAATGAATTACATCCAATTTTTACCAGTGATAAATTGTCAACAGAGTCAATGGTTATTATGCAAATTCAGCAAATTATAACTCAGTCAAGTGCCTTGTGTGGACAAATTAACAAGTGCCGAGAGAAGATTGAGTCGTTGTGCGTCTGTAGCGAAGCACAGAGGCCAGGTTGAGGGAGGACTTGGCTCTAGGGGGGGTTTGGGACAGACACACGCAGAGGCCGGCTTCAGGAAACCCCACAGGTGTCTGCGGAAACTCTGGTGGAAGGGGGCTGACTGAACCTACTCTGGAAAGGAGTTCCAGAGTCTAGGCATGCATGCAGCGAAGTCCCTGTCCCCAGTGAGGGTTTGGGTGGGGGGAACTCTAAGCAACCCTGGGACCTGGGATCTGAGTGAGTAGGAGGAGAGGTCTGCAGGCAGTAGTAGCTGTGCCAACCCTGGTGGGGTGCCAGTTCTAATCATTTGCCCATGAGACATCCCAACCCCAATTCCAGGTAGCTCGATGGAGAGAGCCAGCTGAGATTGTCATAAAGCTTACAATGGTGGGTAAGACGGGGGGCAGCCAGGGCAAAACAACAGACATTATTATAAGTTGTGAACCACCGGGTAAGGTGGGATTTGGCAGAACTAGCAAATAGGTGCAGGCTGTAGGTAAGGGAAGGGAGCAGAACACCTCTTGCAAGAGCCAGATGAGCTGCAGGTGTGAGATTTGGCTCTATAGGCTAGGCTCAGTTTGCAGTTCACAGCTCTACAGACATTTAGAATGTGACTCCCCATGTCAAGTTGAGGGCCAAGCATTACCCCAAGGTATCTGACAGAGTTCACAGTTGGGAGGAAGGTACCATCTTGGCTTATGATACCCAGTGGTGCTGGCACGGCTTTGATTTTGGGTGCTGAACCAAATAGTATAGCCTGTGTTTTTTTCAGGTTGAGAACCAGTTTATTTTTGGTTACCCAAGCCTGGATGTTGTTGAAGTCCTCAGATAGGTGCTGATTTAGTGTCACAATGTCCTGGGGGTGGGCCAGAATGACTAGGTCATCTGCATAAAGAGTGGCACTGCAGTTGGTACCTGCTGCTGGTAAATGGTTGACAAAGAGGGAGAAGAGAAGAGGCCCCAGGACAGATCCCTGGGGGACACCTGAGGTCACCGGTAGGGGATCAGAGAGGACTTTATTGAACCTGGTCCTTTGCATTCTACCATGTAGATAGTCAGTGAACCACATCATAGCAGAGTGGGACAGACCTAGGGACCACAGCTGGGTGCATAGTAACGCATGATCAACAAGGTCGAAAGCTTTGGACAAGTCAATAAATATAGCTCCAGAGAGTTTACCTTGGTTCATGGATCCTCTGATACTGGAGGAGACTGAGACCAGGGCTGTGGTCATACTATACCCCTTCCGAAAGGCATGCTGGGCCAGGGATAGCAGTTAGTTTAAATGGCTGTTGAAGACATTGAACTTTTGATCGAGAGCTCATGTCCCCTCCTTAGTAAGGTGCAGGCCATTGAACCTAAAGAATTCCCATTCTTAAAAGTTCTGCAAGTTCCCGATGTAACCATGCCCTTTTTCCTGACAACAATTTTTAAGCCAGGTATTAAGCTTGCCGATGTCCTTCTCTTTGATTTTCTGCCTGTGTATATAAAATATAATCTATCAGATAGATTATATTTTGTGCATCCTGCAGGGAAGTGTGGAGGAAGCAGTCTGCTTCTTTCAGTATTTGTAGCACAAAAGGTTTCGGGCACATACAACTCATAAGAGAAACGTGTAAATAAAAAAACATTTATTTAAAAAGACATAAGACAAGACAAATTTCCTGACATGTTTCGGACTGATCCCCCAGTCCTTTATCAAAGGTAATGAAGGAAAGCCCAGAGAACACAGTATTTATCTAATAGTAGATTGCTTAAACAGATATAATCCATCACATCAATTACTATAAATTGAATACAAATTGAGCTCTCCATTAGTTAAAGCCCTTTAAACCTCACACAATTTTCTGTCATTCATTGGAACCTTTTATATTCCACAAGATATTCCAAAACAAATAAATTACATATATAGAATAAAATTACAAAAAAACACTTTATCTAACAGTGAAACAGAACAACAAAACTACACTTCAAACAGGGAATCTCAGAAGGGGGGGGGAAGAAACCTAGATGTATTCTTCATATTAAATCTGAGGTATCTCAGTATATTCAGTCTAATGTCTCATATTTATGATAGCAATTATTGCCTTAAAAAATAATTCCAAAGAACTACACTAACTTAATTCAAGCCGTAATTTAAAAATATGATAAATTTATCTATGGTCTTTTAGATACGGATATAACTCCAAGGGGCCATTCAGTCCTGGACTTTTATTAGCTTTTAATGTTAAAATCCAGTAATTTTCTATTTTTAGTACTAGATTATTATAATCTCCACCTCTTGGATTTTTATTCACTTTATCTATTGCCATAAACTTATATGTGTGCCATTCAGGTTCTTTTGCCATAATAACATGTGCTGCTGTAGCATAAGTAATATCCCCTCTCTGAATGGCTCGTACATGCTCTCCAACCCTAATCTTAAGACTTCTGATGGTTTTACCTATATAAAATGCATCACAATTACATTTAGCTAAATAAATAACTCCTTGTGTATCGCAATTGATAAACTGTCTAACTTCAAATCTTTTATTACTATTGGGGCTAGAGAAATAACTCTCCTGTATCATATAGTCACAATAGATACATCGCTTACATTTAAAATTCCCTTTTTTATTATTGAGCCATGTTTCTTTTTGTTTATTTTCATAGTGGCTCCGTGTTAGTAAGTCTCCTATTGTAGGAACCTTTTTAAAACATAATCTCACTGGCTTCCTAACTACTTCATGTAGTCCAGGTTTTACTCCCAGCACATGCCAGTGCTTGCTAATTATATTTTCAAGCTCCTTCGCCCGTGCTGAGAATTCCGTTACAAAATTAAAATGATATTCAACATTCTGATTCTTAATATTATTTTGTAAGAGATTATTCCTATCAGTATTCCTAGCCCTACAATGGGCTTCCCTTATATTCCTTTTATCATAGCCCCTCTGTATCAGTCTGCTCATTAGTTCCTCTGCTCCCTTTTCAAAATCTTCCATATCTGTGCAATTTTGCCTGGTTCTAAGAAATTGACCAATCGGTATGTTCCTTTTTACATGCATAGGGTGACAGCTATTAGCTCAAAGGATAGTATTACCATCAACTTCCTTGCGATACAAAGCAGTTTTAATTTCCATATTTTCTTTATGACCAGTCATTAGGTCTAAGAATGTAATCTGTTTCTTCAATGGGTTACTGTAAATTTTAAGAAAGGATTAGTTTTGTGTATATATTCTACAAATAACTCCAAACTATCCTCATCCCCCTTCCATAAAATAAATATATTGTCAATAAAACATTTCCAACATATCATATATTTATGAAAAACATTCACGTCATTGTTAAAAATAAACTCCTCTTCCCATTTCCCCACAAATAAATTGGCAATAGACGGTGCACATGTTGCTCCCATGGCTGTTCCCCGTATCTGTAAAAAATGTTCCCCATCAAATGTAAACATATTACACTACAAAATACATTCCAAATATGTTAATAAAATATCAGAACTACCAATATTCACATTATTAAGAAAGGAAGCCACTGCATCTAATGCTTCCTCATGTAGAATATTGGTATAAAGTGACTCAATGTCCATTGTAATTAGAAGTCCATCCTCTGGTAGTATCACATGTTCAAGGAAGTTTAAAATTTCTTTTGTGTCCTTTATATACGAAGATAAATTCTACACTAAATGTTTCAAAAATGATTCCACATATCTCGATAGTAGTTCTGTTACAGAACCTATACCACTGACTATAGGACGTCCAGGTGGATTCTCCAGTGTTTTGTGAACTTCTGGAAAAATATAAAAAGTGGCCCTGGTGGGATTAGAAACAGTGAGGTAATTTTTCACATCTTGATTTATAATTCCCTTTGCGAAAGCACCTTCAATTATCTCATCAATCCCATATTTGAAATCATGTGTTGGATCATCTTTAAGTCTAATATAGTATTGGGCGATATAGATTTGTCTCCGCACTTCCAATACATAATTATTTTTGTCCATTAGGACCACTGCTCCACCTTTATCCACTTGCTTAATCACTATTTCAGTGTCCTTTTGTAATGTATAGATGGCTTCCCTTTCAATTTTAGTCAAATTTTGAAATAAAAAGTTATTTGATGGGGTACATAAGGCTTCAATATCTTTTTCAACCAGTTCTTTAAAAATAGTCACTGCTGCACATGGGGGCACCAAATTGATGGATTCTTAAAGCCAGTTGATTCCTTTGTATCTTTCTTAATAATGCGAATATTGGTAGTTCTGATATTTTATTAACATATTTGGAATGTATTTTGAAGTGTAGTATGTTTACATTTGATGGGGAACATTTTTTACCGATACGGGGAACAGCCATGAGCAACATGTGCACTGATCTATTGCCAATTTATTTGTGGGGAAATGGGAAGAGGAGTTTATTTTTAACAATGACGTGAATGTTTTTCATAAATATATGATATGTTGGAAATGTTTTATTGACAATATATTTATTTTATGGAAGGGGGATGAGGATAGTTTGGAGTTATTTGTAGAATATCTACACAAAACTAATCCTTTCTTAAAATTTATAGTAACCCATTTGAAGGAAAAGATTACATTCTTAGACCTAATGATTGGTTATAAAGAAAATATGGAAATTAAAACTGCTTTGTATCACAAGGAAGTTGATGGTAATACTATCCTTTGAGCTAATAGCTGTCACCCTATGCATGTAAAAAGGAACATACCGATTGGTCAGAACCAGGCAAAATTGCACAGATATAGAAGATTTTGAAAAGGGAGCAGAGGAACTAATGAACAGACTGATACAGAGGGGCTATGATAAAAGGAATATAAGGGAAGCCCATTGTAGGGCTAGGAATACTGATAGGAACAATCTCTTACAAAATAATGTTAAGAATCAGAATGTTGAATATCGTTTTAATTGTGTGACAGAATTCCCAGCACGGGCAAAGGAGCTTGAAAATATAATTAGCAAGCGCTGGCATGTGCTGGGAGTAGAACCTGGACTACATGAAGTAGTTAGGAAGCCAGTGAGATTATGTTTTAAAAAGGTTCCTACTTTAGGAGATGTACTAACACGGAGCCACTATGAAAATAAACAAAAAGAAACATGGCTCAATAATAAAAAAGGGAATTTTAAATGTAGGCGATGTATCTATTGTGACTATATGATACAAGAGAGTTATTTCTCTAGCCCCAATAGTAATAAAAGATTTGAAGTTAGACAGTTTATCAATTGCGATACACAAGGAGTTATTTATTTAGTTAAATGTAATTGTGATGCATTTTATACAGGTAAAACCATCAGAAGTCTTAAGATTAGGGTTGGAGAGCATGTACGAGCCATTCAGAGAGGGGATATTACTTATGCTATGGCAGCACATGTTATTACGGCAAAAGAGCCTGAACAGCACACATTTAAGTTTATGGCAATAGATAAAGTGAATAAAAATCCAAGAGGTGGAGATTATAATAATCTAGTACTAAAAATAGAAAATTACTGGATTTTAACATTAAAAGCTAATAAAAGTCCAGGACTGAATGGCCCCTTGGAGTTATAGCTGTATCTAAAAGACCATAGATAAATTTATCATAATTTTAAATTACGGCTTGAATTAAGTTAGTGTAGTTTTTTGGAATTATTTTTTAAGGCAATAATTGCTATTATAAATATGAGACATTAGACTGAATATACTGAGATACCTCAGATTTAATATGAAAAATACATCTAGGTTTCTTCCCCCCCCTTCTGAGATTCCCTGTTTGAAGTGTAGTTTTGTTGTTCTGTTTCACTGTTAGATAAAGTTTTTTTTTTTTGTAATTTTATTCTATATATGTAATTTATTTGTTTTGGAATATCTTGTGGAATATAAAAGGTTCCAATGAATGACAGAAAATTGTGTGAGGTTTAAAGGGCTTTAACTAATAGAGAGCTCAATTTGTATTCAATTTATAGTAACTGATCTGATGGATTACATCTGTTTAAGCAATTTACTGTTAGATAAATACTGTATTCTCTGGGCTTTTCTTCATTACCTTTGATAAAGGACTGGTGGGTCAGTCTGAAACATGTCATAAAATTTGTCTTGTCTTATGTCTTTTTAAATAAATGTTTTTTTTATTTACACATTTCTCTTATGAGTTGTATGTGCCTGAAACCTTTTGTGCTACAAGTGATTCGTTTGGTTTTGGTGCACTGCTTCCCAGTGCGCACTCATTTGGAATAAAAGTTCTTTCAGTATTTGTAATCAAATGAGAATAAACTGAATCTATAATTTACTAGAAAAATAGGAAGAGAAAAGAATAAATTGAATTTGTAGAAATCAGTTTGTGCATTTTGTGAATGTGGCTTAAGTGAAAACCGAATCATCAGGTTTCAGGTTTCAATGAACCAGACAGGAACTTGCACAAATAAAGAACAGAGAACCTGAATGGCATTTCTAGTAAATTTCAGATTCAGTTTATTCTTATTCAGTTACAAACACTGTAAGAAGCAATCTGCTAACTCCTCACTTCTCTACCAGATGCACAAAATATAATCTATCAGACAGATTATATTTTGTGCATCTGACGGGGAAGTGAGGAGGAAGCAGTCTGCTTCTTATAGTATTTGTCAGTGAATGAGACTAAAGCTACAATAGTGCACTGCCACTTTATCTTCAAACTTGCTTTGGGGTCGGGATCAGCCATGACCCTTTCCTCCCACCAACCCAAATAAATATTGACAAAGGAGAGACCATGGTACTTCCCATTCAATCCCACAATGCTACACAAGTAACAAGCATTTGTCAATGCCAAATGTTTCCTTGCATGGTATATGTGTTTGACCAAGTTTTTACCATGGCCTTTTTGGGACCCCACCTCATGAAAAGTGCCACTGTCATTTTGGTCACTCATCCTGAAAGGTGATTTCGCAGAGCAACCATGCCATTCTGCGCCACAGGGGTGAAAACATGTTTCAGGCAGGATGTGAAAAATGACAGCTGTACTGTTCATAAGGAAGTACAAAAAAATATCAACGCTGAAAATCAGGAGTGTAAATATTAAAAACTGGTGACATTAGGAGCTTGTGTAGAAACTGTACAATGCATACTCCTAACGCAGTCATTTTTTGAAATTTTTTCACCAAATTTGCAACATGAGCTTTTTGAAACCCCACCTCATGAACAGTTGCACTGTCATTTTGTTAATCGGTCACAAAAGGTGATTCTGCACTGCGACTGTGAAATCACCTTTCAGGACCAAGAAACGAAATGACAGTGACAGTATTCATGAAGTGGGGTCCTAAGAATCTCATGTTGAAATTTTAGGGCCAAAATGCCCAAAAAATGGCTGAGATATCAACCTAAGTTGAACCACCCCCATTGACTGCCATTATAGGGCTTACCATCATGTCCTCAGTTTGCCGGTTGCTTTTGAAGAGTGCAGACGTGTTCCCGGTCCACAGAAGATCACTGTTTCTGACCTCCGGAGGTAAGAATGGGGTGAAACAGGGGACTGTGGGGAGGTGGGGTGCACAGAGGGTGGGGATGGGGGAGGAGGGCCTGGTTAGATGATGAGGGACCATTTTAGTTTTTTACAGGTTAATTTAAAAATACCTTGGGGGATATTTTTTTAACAGGTACAAAATAGAACATAAATTTGGGCACACTGGGGTTTTATTTTCAGCCATAGGGTCCGCCGGTGAATGAGAGAGTGGGGAGGACAGCAGCAGAGGGAGGAAGCAGGAGGGATTTATTTTCAGCCATTGGGTCAGTTGGTGAATGAGAGAGTGGGGAGGACAGCAGCAGAGGGAGGGAGCAGGAGGGATTTCCTATTTGTTCCAAATCAGATCGGAGGGCTGGAGGTGCTTTGTGAAGTGAGTTGTAATGGCCGCTATGCAAAGGAGAGGTATAAAGTGCACTCACTCATTGGTGCAGTTCATTTCTCTCAAGTGAAGTCCAGCTCCCCTGTGAAATTCCAGTGGTTGTCACACTGGGCTTCACCGTTCATTGGTATGTCAGGGTTGTGCCCACTGTGCTGTGCTTTGCATTGGTCTTGTCCCTGACACACCTCTGAAATGCAATACTTTCCCAAGGTGTTTCTTGCGCAAGTGCGAAGGAAACACAAAAATCACCATTGACTAAAAAAATATTTTGTTTTGGAAAATAAAATTTACTGCCTGTAAAATAAACTCAATTGGTGGTACACTGGTCTGCTGATGCCTAATCAAAAGTTGTACAAGAGTGGAAGCAATAAGACAAATAGTATAGATGTATAAACTGAGATAGAATCTATTAATCATCAGATGTTTTACATTGTTTTCACTCCACATCTGTGAGTTTATTTAAGACATGCATATAATTGCTTGTAAAGGAGGTAAGATCACTTCTTTATAGCACCCTGCAGAAATCAGTCTATAAATTTAGAAAGGTTTTTCATTGGGGACCCACACACTGCCATTACATGTCTCTCTGGTAGTTTGACCAAACTCATATGAATTTAGGCAAATAGTAAAAAGTGGGAATTACTGGATTGCTGGAAATTATCCATTTTGCTTCATTTTCCATTATTCAGCCATTCACAAAAGCCTGGTCTACCATTCCAGACAACTGCAGTTTAAATGTTGCTGTTGGATCTTTCAAGAGCTTGGTATATGTAGTTTTCAGAATGAAATGGAAAGCAATAAGCAAAAACAAATTAAAATAAAGTTCTGACAGTAAACGTAAATGTGTGCAAATCTCGGGTGGGTGGGGACTTGTAATCGAGGAATACCTGGGCGCCCATAAATCAGACCTTTATTTTTTATTTGGAGCAAGTACCCTGACTGAATACAGTTTTGCCATTCCACTCACCCACCTATATTTGATAAAATCAAGAAGATGCAAAAGATTAGCCAGGGTTTCTGGTTTTACCCGATGAATATGTCACTGGGATTACAGTGTATGAAAATCCGCACTGTAAAAATAGTGATTGACATGACAGATACAGGGATAGCATAGCACAAGTCAGCTAACGTAATCCCTGTAGCTGTCATGACATGGGAGGAAGAGGAGAACTAGTGAGCTATGGGACACTTTGCTGAGCTGCTTTCATGGGGCAGGGGGCTAAGGCCACAAGCAGGTTTTGTGGCAGAGTGTCCCGGAGACAAGGGTTCTGTTCCTGGTCTTATGTCTGTTGTCCTTTTCTTCTCTCCTCCAAGTTTTATTTTTTGTGACTTCTCTCCCCACCCTCACAGACACAATCCCCCCAAGTTCCTTCCCATCCCAAGTTGCACCTCCCATGGAGTTTGTTATCTTCAGTTTGGGGTGCGGGGTAGCAGTCAGTGTGTTTGTTGACTGCTACCAATGGCTTTTTTGTTGTAGTCGGTGTTTTTGTGGCATGCTACTTTTTGTAGTGCTGTATTTATTACATGGTTTTTAATCAGACTGTAGTTGTATTCAAGTTCTTAACCTGGTACTGCTTCTGGTGATTGTATTAGTATATCAAAGCTGAATAAGCTGTTGGCTTTTTTGCGTTTTTCGTATTTGCATCATTATTCTCCAGTCCACTCCATATTTCAATCTCTCATGCACAAAAGTTAATTTACCTTTTTTGCAATGTCAACAGCATCTCTCTGGTGAAGACAAGGGATCTCTGTTTGATCTTTTTGGCTCCACAGAAAGGAGAGATCATAATCAGCCTCTTGAAAAGCAGCCAGTGAGCCAATGGGGAGATCATCATATTAAATATATTTTTCTTTTTTTGACATTTGTTACTAACAAATGAAAAAAAAATACATCAAATCAAAATAAATCACACAAAGATTCAGCTGCAAACAGAGTGTGTTTTATTGACCAATTTATTATCCGCCCCACTGCTCTGCCTGTCTCCTTCTAAATAAGTGTCTGTTTCAAACCAGGAACTCCCAAATCTCTGAGGGAGTCAACAATTTTCACTCGCACTATCCTGTCCTCCTCCCCTCTTTCCCTCCCTCAGCACCAGTTCCCTCCCAGTCCTTCTCTACAACCACTTTACTTAGACGTACAGCACTGTTTTCAAGCAATTTTTACTTTCTTTTTTCCCAATTTAAATAAATGTCAGCGACAGAGAAAATATCAGTCAAGCCCTGCTCAAGTACTATAGTGTAGTTAGTTGCCCTGGGAGATGTAGCCATATTTAGGGGGTACCCATATACAGTAAATAATCAGCCTCCCTGTTTGCTGCTGCTTCTGGGCACACAAAGGCAGTACTCTGTTACAGTGTCAGGGCAGCTCTGAAAGCAACCTACCACTATACCTGCCAGGTCAGCCTTACAGTTTCAGAAGTGCAGAAACTCATTGAATAAGCAATGCACTATTTTTTTTCTTGCTGTGAATGAAGCTATAGGTATCAGGAACTCTTCAGTGTGTATCATTTTGTTTAAAATAAACCTGCTGCAAACATCACTCTGAACCCTAATCAACTGAGGGGCAGATGCCTAATAATGCAATATATGGATGAATGAATCATCACCAACTCAAGACAATGTACACTGGATACCACGGCCTTGGCACAGCCACAACCAATTATTAAACACTTTATGGTTTAATTTAATTTAGTAGCAGGACCAAACCAAATGTGCATGGGTAAGCTTAGATTCTGTTCCAAAATGCTTACAAATGAAAATCTGACACTGAAATAACTTTCAGGAGGAGTAGTGGTTCATTCTGATACCACATAGTGTGTAATATTGTTGAAAATAATAAACTTGCTGCAAACATCGCTGTGAGCACTTGTGTAATACTAGTGGATACTCACTAACATTTAGGAGAAATATGCAATTGCATTCTCCCATGCTTGTCTACTAGAATTCTACCATACTGTGTTGGGGAGGATCCGGTATAAGGGAGGTATAAATATAGCTAACTGGCTAATGCTAACTATACCTGTATGAGTGAGTGACAGACCAATTTTTAAGAAGAGGTGAAATCAGGTCAGTCTTAGGTCAAAGCTTGGCGTCTACATCCATGAAACTTTGTTTGATATAAATTTTGGTACATACTGATTTTCAAATCTGAGTGAAAGGCTGCGGGCTGATTGTTAGTGTTAATGAGATTAGATACAGTATTACTTTAAAGCAACTTTGAGTGGAGCTCATCTTCAAACAGGCATTTTTGAGGGCAGCCTGGAGTCCTTCATGGATCGTTGCACACATGATACCTGATGATTGGAGCAGACGTCTGTGTGTGCTCCATTGGACTGCACAACACTCGCAGACATGGGCTCGTCATCTATGGACTGGCCACTGACATGTCCCTCAAGTGCATAAAAATGGCACTCAACAAGGCCTGCCGACTTCTCACTGGTGTAGACCGATTGACCCATACCTATGACTTGTACGCACAGGTTAATTGGCTACAATTCAGTAGCAGACTATCCTACCAGACCTGTCTGATAGCTAAGAAAGTCAGCTTTGGTTTTATGCCCCCTGGGGTTCAGGAGCTCTTTACCACCTATACTGAAACTTGGCACACAAGGCGATCTGGCTGCTCCTCTTTTATGATCCCACACTGTCGCACCTTACAGAGTCAGAGGTCTTTTGTCTACCATGCCCCCTCTGGTTCAACTCAATTGCCAGTGACATATCATCTACCAAGACCTTAGGTGCCTTCAAAAGCATGCTAAAAGCGGATCTGGTATCTAAGTCCAGCTGTGACTGCTATCACTAACTTCCATACTGGTATTAACATTATTTGTTATTTCCTGGTACCCCACCTCTTTCTTATCTGCCACTCCATTCAATCCCCCCCAACCCCCAACCCCCTTCTCTCCCCTGCCTTACCTCATCCCTCACTATCTGGTTCTCTCATATCAGGTAACTCTTCCCCTGTCTTGAGACTGCCCCTGATATATATCCTGGTGGCTTTGTTCAATGGTCTAGTCTCTCCCTCGTCACCTTGCTACTTGACAAGGCCTCTGGGCTGATTCCTATTTCCACCCCCCCTTCTGCATCTTACATAATGTATATTCTGACTACTGTGAACTATACCCTAGCATCTGCTTTCAACGAACTGACCCTCCTTTGCTTCTTTGTTATCTGATGAGGCCTCTAGGCTGATTCCAGCTTCTTCCACCTTTTACGTCCCCTCTCCTCCTACTCCCTTTTTTTTTCCTAGCACTTAGATATCAGGGTACTTACACCTAAAGTGCTTAGTAATGTACTCATAACTATTCCAAATAGCATGTAATTTTCTTCTCTCATATTTGTCTAGGAATGATTCCATTTTGCAATGTATCTACTGTTGTTGTTGCTGTAATTAATTCCCATAACCCCTCCCTCTGTTAGCCCGTTAGATCGCCACTGTTATTGTACTTGTTCATCATTATTTGATGTGGGACCTATGTAAGAGAGCTCTGCTCAAAGGTGTAATCCGAATCATAAACAAATAAATGAATAAATAAAGACACAGACAGTGTGTAGTGGATTTTTAGTAGGCAATCAGTGAGGCAGTGTTGTATTGAATCACGGCCATGTTGGCACCGCATGATTTTCTGTCGCTCATTGTGTATGGTTGAGCAGTAGATAAACTCAGAATCAATAAATACATAAAATACATAAAAAACAAAGCTACAACTGACTGACACAGACTGACTTTGTTGTTTTGTTTAGTACCATAGGCCAGGGCAGCACACTACACCAGAGGAGGGTACTTGGCTGGAGTGCTGGTGGAGCCTGAGGGCAAGAATAGCAGAGAAAAGAAAAATGAAAAGAAGACTACAAGAAGACCCACACTCAGAATTTATTTTGGTGTGGTGTTGGTCTGGACTGGAGAAAGAAAAACAGGCAGGCAGCAGTGGTGGTGGGTGACTGCTGAAAAGTGAAAAATGATCCCGGGGGAGGGGGCCCACACTTAACCTCAGACATTGGCAGGCATCCTCAGACAAACCCAGACTCTAGGCAGTACCCTATCACTGACTAAAAAATAAAGAGACTACATTTGAAGGGGCTAGAGGCCAGAAGACCATCCAGAAATGACAGCAGAAAAAAGAGAACACTTGTGGGGGACTGAAAAAAAAAACGATCTCAGGGGCAGGGGGTATCTTAGCCTGCTTGGCTTAGAGGTGGTGCTGGGAAGAAAATAGAAGGCGGGAGATGGAACTAGAAGGCAGGTGGTTGGGTATTGCTGAATGGAACCTCCCTTGTCATGAATTCCTGAAATTGAATCTATTATATTAAAACAAACAAGCATTTGTCAATGCAGAATGTTCGCTTGCTGGTATTTGCATTGGTGTTTGTATCCATGTCCCTTCAGCATCCATATCCCAGCAGAGTACCTTTCTGCAACTCCTCTTGCATCTGATTAACACTCCACCCTCATACTTCTTAAGTGTCTGTCTTAGGAACCCTAATGCCCTGGTTGTGCGCAAGGGTACGAGCCTGTGTGGAAATTGTGCAACCCGCGCTTGTAACACAATCATTCAGTGGAATTATTTCACCAAATTTTCAACATAGGCAATTTGTCACCTCTGGTCATGAACACTAACACTGTGATTTTCTTACTGTGTACCGAACACTGATTTCCCACAGTGACCGCTCTATTATGCGATGGAATTGTGAAAACACATTTAGGTCAGGATGTAAAAAATGACAGCTGTACTGTTCATAAGGAGGTGTGGGAAAATGCAAATGTTGAAAATCTGGAGTGAAAATATGACAAATTCGCAAAGTTACGAGTGTGCGTGGAAACTGTGCAATGCACATTAGTAAAACAGTAAGTTTTTTGAATTTTTGCACCAAATTCTCAACATAGGCATGTTAGGACATCTGCTTATGAACAGTGTCACTGTGATTTTCTTACTCTGTACTGAACATGATTTCCCACAGCTGCCGCGCTATTGCACGCCGGAAGTGCGAAAACACATTTTGGCCAGGATGTGAAAAATGACAGCTGTACTGGTCATAAGGAGATGTAGGAAAATGGCAATGTTGAAAATCTGTAGTTGAAATATTACAAATTCATGAACTTATGAGTGTGCGTAGAAACTGCACAACACACGCTCATAACACAGCCATTTTATGGACTTTTGCCACCAAATTTTCAGCATAGGCATTTTAGGACCTCTGCTCATGAACAGTGTTGCTGTGCTTGTCTTGTCTTACTCTGTAGCAAACACTGATTTCTGCAGTGACAGCGTTATTTTACGTCGGTGAAAAAGGACAGCTGCACTGTTCATAAGGAGGTGTAAAAATATGACTGTTGAAAATCTGGAGTAAAAATATTACAAATTCACGAACGTACAAGCGTGCATGGAAACTGCACAATGCACGCTGGTAAAACAGTAATTTTTTGGAATTTTTTCACCAAATTTGCAACATACTGTAGGCTTTTTGAGAGCCCACCTCATGAACACTGACACTGTCATTTTGTTAATCAGTCCCAAAAGGTGATTCTGCACAGTGACCACAAAATCACCTTTTGGGACCGAATAACGCCATGACAGTGACTGAATTCATGAGAAAGGGTGTCAAGAACCCCCATGTTGAAAATTTGATGGCAAAAGTCTAAAAAATGGCTGAGGTATCCACCTAAGTTGGAAAAACCCCTATTTATGCCATTATACAGCTTACTGGCATTTCCTCAGTTCGCGGTCGGCTTTGAAGAATGCAGACGTGTTCCCAGTCCACTGAAGATCATCGCGCGGGGCTCCGGAGGTAAGTGTGGGGTGAGGGGGGTGTGGTGAGGTGTGTGCACAGAGGATGGGCACAGGTTGGCATGGGGGGTCAGGGACTCACCAAGAGACTGTTTTCTTCGTTCACAGGACTTAAAAAAAAAAATAAACAGACACTTTTGGCATGTTGGGGTGGGCTCCCAGCATGCCACCTATGTGTTTGTTGGGAGGGACTGGAGCCGGCAGAGATTGGGCACCCCCGCTAGCCATACAGTGTGCATGGGGGGAGGCATAAGCATGCTGGGGAGGGCTCCCCGCATGCCAACTGGTTGTTTATGGGGGGGCTGCAGCCAATGGGGGATTGGGCAACCCCAACAGCCACACAGTGTGCTGGGGGGGTGCAAGAGCCAAGGGGGATTAGGCACCCCCCTCGGCACACAATGTGGGGCCGGGGAGAACGCTACTGAGGGAAGGGGAGGAGATTAGCCGAGGGAGGAAGTGGGAGGGATTTCATGGCGAGCTGTGCATGACAGCAATTCGGCTGACTTAGGTATGCAAATTTCATACATGTTACCACTGCTGATTGCAGCGGACCTTTTCTTCGAAGTGAAGACCAACACAGCTGAACTGCTGTCATACACAGCTCGGCATGTATTGGTCCCCTAGGGTCATGCCTGCTACACTGAGCACTGCATTGTCTAGGAGAGTTACACACCTCTAAAAGTGCTACTGTTGCAAGATGTTCCTTGCACATGTGCACAAGTGAACGTAAAAAGGGGACATCTGCTTGGCTAACTCAGAGGTGGTACTGGGAAGAGACCAGAAGGTGGGAGAAGGCACCAGAAGGCAGGTGGTGGCATACTGCTGAATGGAACCCCCCTTCTCATGAATCCCTAGCCTGATATTAAATTATAACCAAAAAGGGACATCTGTTTGGCTCACTCAGAGGTGGTACTGAGAATAAAACAGAAGGTGGGAGAAAACACTAAAAGGCAGGTGATGGGTTACTGCTGAATGGAACCCCCCTTGTCATGAATCCCTAGCCTGATATGTAATTAAAACAAAAATGGGGATATCTGTTTGGCGCACTCAGAGGTGATGCTGGGGAAAGAACAGAAGGAGTAAGTTGGGAGAAGACACTAGAAGGCAGCTGGTGTTATATAGGTATTACTGAATCCCCGCTTGTCAAGAATCCTTGAATGTAAATGATAAAAAAATTAGTGAGGGGACCCACAATAAAAACCTGCACTGGGGCCCATCTGTCTGTTCCACAGCTCCCCCACTGGGGCTCTCGGCTGCTGTGTACTACTTACCACCAATTGCTGGTACTGTTTATCGTCATTTGATTGTGCTCACACAGAGCAAAAACTTTGAGTGCTGTTAGGCTCTACTGAATGCTGAAGGTGGGCTCAGCATTTACAGTCTTCTGAGGTGGATAATCAAATACCTGACAATTATGGCTCTATCAAAGTTTTTCAGCAAATTCAGTGCAGGACTAGAAATACCAAACATTTCTGACAGCCCTCATCAGCCACTGACTTAAGATTTTCTAAAATGTCAATTTGCAGAATCTCAGGTGATTAATATATCATTCAGTGCCTCTTGGTTTAAGAAATGGAAGAGACTTCATTATGATGAAAGCAGAGACTGTTCATTTTTCTTCACATATGTAAAAGCATATCGGGATGAACTTATTAATTATAATTGTCTTGATCCTTATTTCATATCTAAGGGGTATAGCAACTGGAAAGATGCTTGTGTTAACTTTAGAAAACATGAACTCATGAAGTGTCATGAAAATGCTATTTTCATGGCTGTGACTGTTCTCAAGTCATTACCTGATGTTGGTGAATGTCTGTCATCACTCCATAGACAACAGAAGAGGGATCAGCGTTATTGTTTTTAAAAAGTCTTCAAAGTATAACGTTCTTAGGTAGACAAAGTTTGGCTTTACACAGAGATGGGGATGAAATGGATTCAAACTTTATACAGACAATCAAATTAAGAGCTAATGATGACCCAAAGCTTAATAGCTGGAATGAGCACAAAACACAAATACACATCCCCAGACATGCACAATGAGATGCTGAAGGTGTTAGGCTTGAGAGTCCTGCATGAAGTTAGTGAAAAAGTTTGATCAGCTGTATTCTTCTTGATAATGATTGATAAAACCAGGGATACTGCCAACACAGAACAGGTTGTAATTTGTGTCAGATGGGTAGATGGCCATTATGAAGCTCATGAAGAATTCTTGGGACTTTATAAAGTTGGGGTACCTGATTCAAAAATGCTAGTGCATGTCATCAAAGATGTTCTGATGTGTGCTAACCTTAGCATCACAAAAGTCAGGGGGCAGTGTTATGATGGTGCTGCTGCTGTGGCTGGAAGGAAGTCAGGTCTGGCTCAATAGATATCTGATGCAGTCACCTAGGGCACTGTTTGTCCACTCTTTCAGTAATTCCATAAACCTAACATGTTGTGATGCTATTAACAAGTGAAGATAAGTCAAAACTGCTCTTGAGATAACTCATGAAGTAAAAAAAGTTGATCAAAAAGTCTCCCAACAGAGGAGCCTGCTTTGAACAGATTAAAAAGGATCTCGCAGCTAATGTATCATCACTTTGTACTCTGTGTCCAACAAGGTGGACTGTGAAAGGGAAGTCACTGAAGAGTGTTTTGGATAACTATGAGGTGCTCCAGAACACATGGCTTGCCTATGAAGACCGTGCTCCAATCCCAGAGACTAAAAGCAGAGTACTGGGTATTTCTTCCCAGATGAAGTGCTTTGATTTCCTGTTTGGTGTTGCCCTTGGTGAGGTTTTATTTTGTCACCGTGATAACCTTAGCATTTCTCCACAATCTTCAGAAATATGTACATCAGAAGGACAGAATCTAGCAACAATGACTGTAGACACTTTAAAATCACTCAAAAGTGAGGTTGAGTTTCAGAAGTTTTGGGGACAAATAAGAGAGATGGCCAGTAACCTGGATGTGGCTAAGCCAGGGTTTCCCAGAAATAGGAAAGCACCATGCAGATTTGATGATTATGAAACTATCTGTCCAGCACCCACAGGGTTTCCCACTTCGGTTGAAGACCACTATTGCCAAGTCTACATGATGGCATTCGATGTTGGTACCAGCTGCATCAGAGACCGTTTTGAGTAGCCTGGATATCAGACATATGCTAAGCTGGAACAACTGTTATTAAAGAACAGGTACCTACTGTCAGACACCCTGCTCCCCTCAAACATAAATAATAGTAGATCTGCTCTACTGTTGTTGGGCATTAAAAATTCAATGTGCTTCCCTCTGGTTAAAAAGTTATAGCACCCCAAAGTTGCAACCCCATAAAAAAGCTTTGTGTGACACGCCTCCTTTTGTGATGTCAGAAAATGAATACTGAGGGTGCATGTCAATAACCTGTGCAGTATGTATGTGATATGTCTATGGCGTTTAGTACTATTTAGAGGTGCCATGTAGACAAATCAAAGCAGCCGCTGGAGTAACGGTCCCTGTTTACTGGAGCGGTCACTTTCATTGTTCCTAGTGGCAACTCTAAATAGTACTAAACATCATTGACAAATGGCACCAATCTAGATCTATGGAGCACACACAAGCAGCCTTCATTTTCTGACATCACAAAAGGAGGCGTGTCACACAAGGCTTTGTTTTAATGGGGGTGCAACTTTGGGGTGCTATAACTTTTTAACCAGAGGGAAGCGCATTGAATTTTTAATGCCCCTCAACAGTAGAGCAGATCTACTATTATATATGTTTGAGGGGAGCAGGGTGTCTGACAGTAGGTACCTGCTCTTTAAACGTCAGTGGTGAAGAATGGGTGGAGAAATTTCAGCACATCATAAAATTATACAATGATGACACTGATGCATCATCCCTACGTGCACAGCTACAAGCCCTTGCTGTAGACTTTGCTATGAAAAAAGGAAGCTTGCAACTCAGAGATGTAACTAACTTCATGATGACTCTGTCTCATGCTAAACTGCAGTTTTTCTCAAATATTACAGTTTTGATTAAGTTGATACTTGTGATACCTGCTACAAATGCAGTCAGTGAACGTTTTTTCAGTGGATTGAGAATAATTAAACATTGTCTCTGTGCAACTATAACACAGGCCAGCCAGAATCACCTAATGCTTCTTCATATCCACAAGACCATAACAGACAGTTTGAAACTTGTGGAAGTTGGCAACAAGTTTATAGAAGGCTCAGAGCACCGCTGCTGTATCTTCGGCAAATCCACTGCTCAAGATTTCAAAGTAAAATGACTAATAGAATGGCAATAAAATGAGTTTTAATTCGTCAGTCTTCTTTCTTTTTTTTTCTTCATTGCAGTTGGTATGTTGTAGTACAGAGATGGCCTGGGGCTGACATAGTGCACTGGTACTAGCCAGTGCATTAAACAACCATCTACAATAATTTAGAATATAATTATTCTGTCAGTTCAAAAGGTCATTGCAAGTGACCCAAGAAATGAGAGAAAATGTAGGTGGAAAAGTTTACCACTGAAGAATTTAATAAAAATCTTTTAAAAAATACAATAAAAATGAAAAACAGTGATGTGACTCATAGTGACAAAAGCCCCAAAACTCAGTAACGCTCATCTGGCTGGCCTTAAAGTCTGCAGCTATAACTGGGGGCTGAGGTACACCTGGCTAACCAACAATGCCATCTCATGGGATCAGTGGTTGGTGGATGCCATCTATCAACCACCCACCCCATGAGATCTTATTCTGAGCAGAATTATTGTGATGTCCTGTGAAAGAAAATATTTTCATATAGTTTGTGTGGGGTCTGGGGGGTGCCAGGCCCCAGAAGCTCTGGGGGTCTAAATGCTCTTGGTGAGTTTTGAGGCTTTTATAGAACATTAAATTGTAAACACACTCTTTCCTACCCCTGACTCTGGGAGAAAACATTTTTTCCCTGGGGTTAGGGGTGTGGGAGACTCTAGCTGACCTTTGAGCCTGCAGCTACAACTAAATGGTGGTGGTGGTGGTGGGGGGGATAACTGGCTGATCAACAATGCCATCAACCACCCACCCCATGATAATCATTTGCATTTTATTTTATTGAAATTTTGGAATTACAATCCTTTGAGTTGAAGAATCCTTTGCAAAGGCTCCACGTCAGTACAAAACAGAAACATAACTTAAGGACAAATTGTACATTGCCTACTAAGCAAAACATTACATTAAGACAAATTTTACATGGTTACTCCATACAGGTTAATTTACATTGCTCATTTTACATTGCTTGTTTAGTATCTCTAGGGTTGTTAAAGGACCATGGGTCTTGCGAGGAAGAGGGATTGGTTACCAATTCAGAGGCCAGCTCCAATCCGGGAGCTTGTGTTTTTTGGCACTGTTAGTTATGTTGGTCTTGGTTTGGAGTTATGGGAAACACTAGCTTTCAGACATCTACCGTGTTAGTGAGGACTGGTTGTTACAGCCACATATCTCGGAGTCAAGGAGAAATCTCTTAATACCATTTTTAAATAGGCCAAGGCTACGGGCCAGGGAGATGGAGGAGGAAAGTTTATTTAGCCAGAGTGGAGCACGATACTGGAAAGACCTTTGCCCTAGGGTAGTCCTACAGTGGGGGACTAGGAGAGGGGTGTTTGCCAGGTGCCTAGTGGTGCTCCTGTGGGGGGTTGGTTGGATGAGGGGGTGAAGGCCCATTGGTGCAAGATTCATTAGGATCTTTTTTGCTAGGAGGCAAGTGTGGTACATTGGTCTGCCTTCAAAGGTCAGCCAGTCTGCTCACTTATAGAGCTCACACGTATGAGTTAATCAGTCGCTGCTTGTGACCAGTCTGCAGGCTTTGTTGAGAGCTAGTTTGATTCTGTTTGGGACTGTGTTGTCAACCGTGCCATAGATTATTATCCCATAATCGACCATAGATAGGACTGAGCTGGTTACCGTCAACCTTAGTACCGTGGGGGGGAGGCAGTGTTTGTGTCTGTATAATATCCCAAGCCAGGTGTTTGCAGAGGTGCAGAGGTGCTTAATATGTATGTGGTATGTAAGGGATGTATCCAGAGTGATGCCCAGATATTTAAAGTTAGTGACCTGTTCTATGTAGGTGTCCTAAGAATTTGAGATAGATAGCAGGGCATTACTGTTGGGGTTTTGGTGGGGAGCAAAGATTATAGATTTAGTCTTGTAGTTAAATAGTAATCGATATGTCATGTGTGAAACATTTTTATATATCAATTCTGGGGATCTGAGGGTGGGGCCACTAGGTCACCAGAAGATCTGAGGGGTCTAGATGCTCTGTTATGGGTTTTGGAGCTTTTATTGAAGATTAAACACACTTTTGTTACATCTTTCCTACCCATGACTCCTGGGAAAACAGTATTTTTCCCTTGTTGTGGGATACTCTGGCTGCCAGAAATTCCCACACCCCTGAGGAACAAATAGTTTCTTCCCAGGAGTCAGGGGTAGGAAGGACATGACAAAAGTGTGTTTAATATTCAATAAAAGCTCCCAAAGTCACCACAGAACATCTAGACCACCACAGCTTCTGACAGCCTTGTGGCCCTCTGACCTCCAACCTTCATTTAAAAATGTTTCACAGGACATTGTAATTGTGATCATCATGGGGTGGGTGGCCCCAAAACTCACCATAGACCATCTAGACCCCGACTACCAGCTTTTATGTCTTGGATTTCCAGGTTATGGCCTTAACATTTTCAAAATGCTTCCTATGGGCCTGAGTCAGCCTGGTTCTTTGATTGATTAATTGATTAAGTTTGTTGTATACTTTGAATTCTGATTTAGTTACTGTTTATTTATTTATATATTGATGATGCTGTTGTTCTGTCTTTTTTTGCGTGTATTTTGTAGAGGTGCCCTGAGGCTCCAGAGAAGGATACTGTGGTGATAATATAAGCAGGGAATGAAGGGCAGACTAGGTGGGCCAAGAGGTCCTTATCGGCCAGCAAATTCTATGTTTCTATGTAAATAAAGCTACTACTACTATGACTACTAGTACAATTGAAACCCTCGGACTGGTGTCCAAAATAAAAGCATTGAAACAGAGACAACTAACTGCAGTTCAAAGTACCTGAAACTTAAACCTAATGCAAAGCCTCTTTCCACCTCTGTTCCATGGTGTGTATCTATACCACTGTTGAAAGTGGTGAAGGAGGAATGCGCTAGCATGGAACATTTGGATGTGGTTTCATATGCTGAAGCACTCACAAATTGATGTATAGGTATAGGGAACATGATAGTCATTAAACCAAATGGGCAAGCAAAAATATGCATATATTTGACTAATCTAAATAAAATGAAAGTTTAAGGTATGATAAATGTAGACTTAAATCAGTAGACAAGACATTAGCCTTGTTGGAAAAAGCAAAAGTTTTCTCCAAACTGGAAGCCATCTCTAAATTCTGGCAAATTCCACTTTCAAAGGAATCTGTCTTGCTTACAACTTTCATGACTCCATCTGTTTATTTGCAATTACTCTAACCAATAAAACCCCATGAGATGCAACATCTCTTTTTCATGGGGGTCCATTGGAGGATAGCAGCAGTCAGCAGGTTAATGTAGTCCAGCAGGAATAGTTACATACAGGATAAAATATGCACAAGAAAAAAGTTGTAAAGGTAATTGCAAGGTAATTAATGGGGGATTCTACCTCATGTAATTAGATAACCATTTAGGATTTCCCTAACACCATTATACAGTGCTTTCAGAAATGCATGTCATTGTTGCTAAAGACAGTAGAAGAGATCATATGCCAGTGTCAGGAGCCTTATGGCAATGTTTTAAAATCCTCAGTCAATGCCCTTTTGTTGTAGACAACCCTAAAGGTTTTCTTTTTTGGCTTGCTGTCAATAGTGATGCTGTTTTTGTTACATACAATTTTTATGTTGCTTGCACGCATGTGCAAGAAACATAGTGCCATCATCGGAGATTTCGGAGGTGTGTCACCTCCTCCTCCAATTCAGTCAGTGAGCTGGCAGGTGCGGCCCCTGTAAGCCAATGCATTTTGGAACTGTCTATGACAGGCTCCAAAATGCAGTGGCATACAGTTGAAAGGGGGAGCTACGCTTCAGTGAGCAGAGATAAGAAGCCCAATGAAGTGTGGCCCTCCCCACACACAGGCATGCGCCGCCTGAGACTCACTGGGCGGGTGCCCAATCCCCGCTCGGCTTGACTGTATCCTCCCCAGTTAGGTGCCACACGCTGGAGCCCAACCCCCAGCGCGGCAATGAGTCCTTGGCCCACAGGTGCCCAATCCCTCATCGGCTGAATGCCCCCACCACTTGTGCCACGCTGGAAGCCCACCCCAGCGTGGCAAATGGTCCCACGACGCCTTTTTTTTTTTTTACCCTGAAAAACGGAAACGGTCCCGTGGAGCGCCTCCCAACCCCTCCCACAACCCGCACCCACCCACTGCGCACTCCAGCCTCCCACACCCTCACCCCATTCTTACCTCCGGACTCCAGCGCGATGATCTTCAGTGGACCGGGAACACGCCTGCACTCTTCAAAGCCGACCGCGAACTGAGGAAATGCCGTAAGCTGTATAATGGCCTAGATAGGGGGTTTCAACTTTGTTGCATATCCAGGCATGGGAATTTTGACCAGATTTTCAACATGAGCTTGATCTTCTTCATCGATAAACATTGTCATATGACATTCGGCGGGAGGATTTCGCGAGTGACTGTGCAGTGATCGGCGTAAATCACCCTTCAGGCCTGAATACCACCATGACAGTGACATCATTCATGAGAAGGGGTCCCAAAAACTCCATGTTGAAAATTTGGTGCAAAAATTCCAAAAAATGACTGTTTTACGAGCGTGCGTTGTGCAGTTCCTACGCAGGTTCGTAAGTTCGCGAATTTTCAATATTTTCACTCCAGATTTTCAACATTGCCATTTTACCACACCTTCTTATGAGTAGTACAGCTGTCATTTTCACATCTCACCTAAATGTGTTTCCCCATGTAGTAGAATGGCGAGTCGGTATGCAAATCAATGTACCGGACAAATTAAGAAAATCACAGTGACACTGTTCATGAGCAGAGGTCTTAAAATGGCTATGTTGAAAATTTGGTGAAAAATTCCTAAAATGACTGTTTCACAGTGTGCGTTGTGCAGTTCCTACGGGCTGTAAGTTTCGAATTTTCAATATTTTCACTCCAGATTTTCAACATTGCCATTTTACCACACCTCCTTATGAGCAGTACAGCTGTCATTTTTCACATCCTGTCCAAAATGTGTTTCCACCCATGTAGCGCACAATGGCGCAGTCGGTGTGCAAACTCAATGTATGGGACACATTAACAAAATCACAGTGACACTGTTCATGAGCAGAGGTCTTAAAATGGCTATGTTGAAAATTTAGTGGATATATTCTAAAAATGACTGTTTTCTGAGCGTATGCCAATTCCTACGCACGCTCGTAAGTTCGCAAATTTTCAATATTTGCACTCCAATGACTTCCAAATACCTAAACAGCACATAGAAGCAAGCAACATTCGGCATTGACAAATGCTTGTTTTCAGCCCTATGGTAACTGACTGTAACCCAACACCTTCATTCGCTCTGCTGTCCTTGGCAAAATGCTCTACCAGTGATTTGAAACAGCTACAATTAACCATTTCAGTATTATATTAAAATAATGTTATGCCTTTAGCCCTCATATAAATTTTACCATTGGTCAGTTTGTAGCCATAGGTTTTAGGACCACCAGACACAAACTGCACAATGTGTTCACCAGGTGATCGTTCGCTGGGCAGATCACCCAAATAGTCATCCAGTGATAGATCCCAGTCACTCAGTCTGCTAACTAATATGACAGAGTCTGTGTCATGGTATAGACAGCAACTCTACAGGCATTTGGGTAAACTGTACAGTTTAAGTTTGACATAAGCTGTGGTAAAGGTCACCGCAACAACATTAATGGTGGTAGCATTAGTGTAGTGACTTGTGGCATATTTCCAGTGTACTAACACTGCATCATCATTGATGAAATACAAACCAGTTATGTGATGAAATACAGACTGGCTACATGGTAGCAATCCATTGAAAGGTACTGAAAAAGTTCATCATCTTTGACAATGGCAGTGTTCTTTAAATTGAGACACTGGCCATATTTTTTCTGCCAATGAGTTCAAAAACAGCTTTGAAGTCTGGCTTTGTGGAGGGTTGTCTGCTAAATTTTCTGCCTCTAAAACAATACCCTCCTTAGCGCTGTACTGGCTGATGTAGATTTACATTCTACATCAGAGGTACACCAATTTGCATACCCCAAAGCTTCCTGTTTCCTATTAGGTGTAATTTGATATAGTCTGTAAAAAGACTGTGTGACCTGTCTTGGTGGTAGTGCAGACTTAATACACCTCAGTCACCTTCCCCTTCTCGAATGCCAGACTTACTGTAGCTCTTCAGAACACCATGTGCCCTCTAGATACTGTTGATCATCTGAAAAGATACATAGTTGTGACTGTTGAATTATCTTAGTACATGTGTGATAACAGTGTAAACATCAGCTTTCCACCTATCCTGCTGAGCAGAATGGGCAAAAAGATACCACAGGGTGGATACACTTTAACTTTTATAAGCCCCAAATATTTATTTTTATTTATTTATTTAGCTTTTGTTAACCGGGTAAGTACACTAGACAAGACATTTGCCTATTTTCAGGCATGACCCGGGAGAGTACAGGAAATAAAGTTCACATACATAGGCCAACAAGATGCAGGTACAGTCAGACTACAGATTCAGGAAAAGCATTATACGTACAAAATATGAATGCATAGCAGGACATGTCTATAGAGATACAGATTATACAGTTAGAGGTGCAATAAATACTTTTATCTACAACTATTGGAGCCCTGAGGAGTGGTACACAGTAAGGGGCATGCCCAGATAACAGGGTGGGGTCATTGAATGCAGAGCCAAACCCCATGCAGTTCAGCAAGTCAAGAAGAAAGTAGGGGAAAGTTCTGGGCTTGGTACAACCACATGCAGAGGAGAGCTTAAGGTGATTCCATATGGAGGATCTGAGGCATGCCTGTGAGGGGGAGGAACGGACCGGGACTGGAAGTGAGTTCCACAACCTGGGTGCACACAAGGCAAAATCTCTGTCTCCCATTTGTGTGCAAGTGGCAGGTATCTTAAGGACAGCTGGGCCCAGGGACCTAAGGGAATAGTGAGAGGAGGCAGCCGGCACAAGGAGCTCTGCCTGCCCGGGGGGTGCCAGTGCGAAGAACCTTGCCCGTGAAGCACCCCAGGACAAAGTCTAAGTGATTAGACAGAGAGAGCCAGTTCAGCTTGCTGTACAGGTCACAGTGATGGGTAAGATGAGGGGAAGCAAGAGCAAAGCAGCAAATATTATTATAGGAGACAGACCACCTACCAAGGTGCACTTTGGAAGTGCGAGCAAACAGAAGGAGCCCATAGTAGAGGGAGGGAAGGAACACCCCTCGAGTCAGTACCAGACGTGCTGCGGGGGTGAGGTTGCATTTTGCTCTGTAGGCCAAACCCATTTTGCAGTTAACAGCTTTATATATGTTCTGGACATGTTGACCAAGATCAAGCTGTGGGTTGAGTGTCACACTAAGGTATTTGAAGGTACCAGTGATGTGAACTTGAGCACCATCAATTCCAGTGATACACAAAGGGGCAGGAGATGTCTTGATCTTAGACTGGGACCCAAATAGCATGGCCTGGGTTTTATTAAGATTGAGAACCAGCTTGTGGGATGAAATCCAGGTTTAGATGCACCTGAAATCCTCACTCAATTGGCGGTTAATGACCCCATGTCCCAAGAATGAGTAAGGATCACCAGATCGTCTGCATACAGGATGGATCTGCAGTGGAGAGTGGAAGTGGGTAGAGCATTGACATAAATGGAAAAGAGCAAGGGCCCCAGAACTGAACCCTGGGGGACTCCTGTGGATACAGTGGTGGTGCCCGAGAGCACCTTGCTGTATTTGACACACTGCTGCCCACCTTGCAGGTAGATGGAGAACCACTGAAGTACCAGGGGGGACAGACCTGAGCAGAGAGCAAAGCAGGGTATGGTCCACAAGGTTGAAGGCCTTGGATAGGTCTATGAAGACAGCACCAGAGAGTTTACCCTGATCCATAGCTGTTCTGATTCTGGAGGAGACTGAGACTAGGGCAGAGGATGTACTATGCCCTTTCTGAAAGCCATGCTGCTCTGGCGACAGCAGCTCATGGTAATGAATATAATCCGAGAGTTGCGCAGCCACCACTTTCTCAAGCAACTTACTGACCGTGGACAAAATGGCTATCAGATGATAGTTGTCTAGCATTTTAGGGTTGCTCTGCTTTAGAATGGGGACCACCATAGACACCTTCCATATATTAGAGATAATCCCAGATGCAAGGGACAAGTTGAAAATATGGTCCAATGTAGAGGCAGTGAGGAAGGCACCAAGACTGAGGAGCTTTGGTACCATACCATCGTGGCCAGCACTGGAAAAGGGGGAGAGACCTGAGATCAATCTCTGCATCTCTTGTGCCATTACTGCCTTAAAGTAGAATGGCAGATGGGAGACTGGGGTAGTGTCCAGGTCACAACTAATATGTCCACTAGTGGGATATGAAGAGGTTAATGCAGACAAGTAAGAGAAATGCAATGCTAAGAGGATTGTTGCAGCTGGAACCATCGATGAATATGTCAGTGGTCTCATAAGAGGAGGAACCACTAACAATGTTTTTAATATTCCTCCAGAAACTCCTGGGGTCCTTAGCTCAGTTCAGCAGTGCATTTTTGTAGTATTCACATTTAGCAGTACGTATGGCTGTTTTACACTCATTTCTGAGCCTCCTGTACTGCTGAAATATGGCCTAGTCCATCGTGACCTTAAACTTGGCCCAACACTTGTCTCTGGCCTTCATGAGAGCATGGAGGCTCCCATGCAGCCACTTGGTAGCAGACCCTCTAACCCTCCGCCTAATGAGGTGGGCATGCTTATCTTGCAGTGACCTGAAGGCACTGAGAAAGTGACCAAGTGCTGTGGAAGAGTTCTGGGCATTCAACACCTCAGACCAGTCAGTATGCAGGAGATCATCATAAAATGAGCCAAGGTCAAACTTGAAAAAGTCCCTAACCTGAATGATTTTATAAGGGATTTTTAAGGAGGGAATCTTCCATACACAGTACACTGGGGAGTCGTCAGAGATGGGGTCAGGAAGGATACCCGACAAGCTAATCCTCTCAGGCCTATTGGACAAGACCCAGTCCAGGAGGGAGCATGAACCTCCAGTGGATGACCACCTTGTTGGTTCCGTGATGAGTTGAGACAGTGAGAGCCCAGCAAGGAGAGGCTCATATGACTTGGTATTCCCACCAAGCCAGTTTAAGTTTAGATCACCCAGGATCATTAGCTTGTTATGCCCAGTCATCGAACCAACGGTATCAAGGAGGTAGGACAACCCCGATATGCCCCCTGTTAGGGGATTATACATACATATAATGTGTAACTTCTTTGTATTCCCAAGTAGCAGTACTGTGTGAAGTAATTCACAGGGAGACTGCAGTGGCTGTTGGCAGGGCAGTACCTAATGTCCGAGATCCTTGAAACTTTCATATATAATCACTGGGTGCCCTATGGTGTATGTCTTCATCTTGTTCATGAAGGGATACAAGCTGGTAAAATCCTAATAATGGATTTTCTTCTGAGGCTGTGTGTTGTAATATAAATGCAGAGGATTTGTGCTCCCTCCATAAAATGATTCACCAGGATCCATCAGCTCTGGAAAGTGGGTTGCTTTCAGAAAAGCATGCAACCATAGATTCTCACACACTAGCTGTTTCCATTTGTGCTCTGACACAATGCTAACATTCTTTATTTGGGATACTTTAATTTCTTGATGATTAGGTAATATAAGTGTCTGTAGGTTGTGCTAAGCATGGGGTTGAACTGGTCTTCAAAGTAACACCCCCTGCAATCATGATAAAAACCACCCTAAAAACTCAAATGCTGTGGGGACACCGTCTGTTACAGCATAACCATTGACAAAATACTGGTTTACCTGCACATCCCACCAGTCAAAGCATGCTGTATGGAAATGTTTTCGTGTTTACAGTACTTATGTACATGAGCTGCTGCATGGCAGGTGTGGAGCAACATTTGCACTGGTGGTGCTAGTTGTCAGTAGGTATAATCCTTATGGTGTTTTGCTCTAAAAATTGAAACCAAAACATGGTCATGCATAGTGATGTACTGAAAGGGGTCAATTGGTCCCCTCTCCTCTGCACTGTCTCAAAACATCTCCTGTACACCGTCTTGAAACATTTCACAGGCCTGTTTTAAAATCTCCACATCTGATTTGCAGTAGTGGTGTAATCCCTTTTTGAGATCACATATATTTTCTTTAAGCAATTCACACCGCTCCGAAAGCTGTTTCACATTCACTACTTTGTTAATACCCAGGAGACTGCTTGGTTCTATATGCTTAAAATCTATATGAACAAAAAATAGAGTACATAAATATGTAGCCTCTGTACAACATGTTGACTTATAATTGGTGCTATCTTTTTACATGGTGAATTTATTTTGGTTACAGGACATGTGTGATACGCATTGGAGGCAGTATAGTGCAGTGGTTTAAGGCTCTGAGCTGCAAATCTGGAGACCTGGGTTTGAATCCCACAGCTCCCACTTGCATACTGTGTGATCCTGAGCAAGTCACTTAACTTCCCTGTGCTCCCAGGTTGCACCTGTAAACAAGCTTTCAGCTTAGTGTGTCTCACCTGGTTAAATAAGTGGAAAAAAAAACAAACAAAAACATTCTTTTATTATAGTTTGGTCTGTTTTAGGTGATACACTCTGAACAAAAATATGCCGCATGTCAACATGTTAACCATACAGACTTTACAAACCATAAAAACTGATGTAACTATTTACTTCCATCATCATTACAGAGCTTATTTATCTACAATGTAGAAATATGTGACTATTAAAATGTTATACCGTGCTGATAAGAAAATCAAAAAAATGGGTGGGGGGGCAGTGATTTAAAACCATAGTGGTGCTGGGACTTATAATCATACACAGTGGAACATATATTTGTTGCAATGAACCATGCTGAATTTAAAACTATAAAAACAAGCAAGGGGTGGGGGGGAGAGAAACATTGCCATACCGAACCTTCTTAACATATATTGTGGAAACATATGACTACAAATAATTTATGTTACAAGGAAGCATGCTAAATTTACAAAACAGAAAAAACAGAGCAGCTATATTATAACCATCTCCCATCTGTCCCTTACTAATCTGCAATGTGGATAAAATCTGCAAACATGTTCTATTAATGCACAGTGCTGCTATATTTGGATACTTTAACTACCACATACATTACCTGCTGTTTTGTTTTCATTAATTAAAGTTATTGGGCTTGATTTTCAGAGGCTGGGGAATGTTGCACAGTGTTTGTATCAAAGAGAAATGATGCAATGGGACCATTGTGCCACATCATGTGTCAACTCAATTTTGTAATGTGGCGTGCAGCCACAGAGGGGCCTCCTGCACCAAAGAAGCTTGTGCCAGCCTTGTGGCAAACTGCAGGTGGCACCATGGCACTGAGGGGACTTGCACCACCCCTCAGCTGCACCATCCCCTGTTGTGGGATTTTGCATAATGGGATGGCCTGCCAGGCCTAAACCAGCCAGAGCTGGTCTAATGGCCCTGTTCGCTGGCCATGACTGTGAAACCACACAATGCATATGGCTTGTGCAGGTGTACGGTGCATGCAGCACACAGTGTGAATGGCAAGGATGCCTCCCCACACACCAGGTGCCATTGGGTCACGTGGCCAAGTGCCCGTGGCAACACACATGTTCAGTGCCCCGAGCACTGCATCAGTGGGCACAGACAGCTAGTGTACCCAATGTGGAGTAGTAACAGAGTGGCATCCTGGGGTTTCTTGGCTTGCAAACCCAAGACTGGTTCTATATATAGAGTTGGAAACTGTCCAGCTAGTGTCTGGCTGCCTGACAGGAGTGCTGGGATGTGTTTGGCTTGTGCAGGTGCTATAGCATATTTGATGGGCACATGCAGCAGGCATCCCATTGTGGTGCCCCTGACACTGTGGGCAGTACTGTCCAGGAGCTGGCATTGGACAGTGTGAGGGCTGTGGGCTCTGCCCAGTGCTCCATGGGGTGTCAGTGCTGTCAGTGGGAGTAAGTCTGTGCATCGATGATCCACACCGCATTACATCTGTAGTATAGGGCTGACTTCTTCTAGATCTCCTGGTGACTGGTGCTCTGCAAACTAAGTCTGGGACAGGGTGGAGCTGCCTCTGGAGTTGAAGCACCTGCAGATACAGCAGCCATCAGTTCTCACTTGGCTATCCACTTCCATGGTACAGCCCATCCTGCCATTCTATCTTGCTGTGGAGCGCACAGTGTGTCACTGTGGCAGGGGGCATATTGAGCAGCAGTGACAGCCAGCATCCTAGCGTAGACCCAGTGCTGATGTCTGCTATGGTGTACTGCCCTGCTGCCACCATCGGACCCTCTCTGGTGGTCAGTGTTACTCAAGATGCAGGCATACCAGAGCTGTTCTGGTATGGCTAGATGCCACCTGGGCCCCAGTATGAGTCACATTTGCAGGTTCATAGCAGTCTGGGATTGTGGCGACAGGTGCCGCATGTGGACAGCTACTGCCAGGGTCTGTCAGCAGCCTCTGCCAATCCCATTCTGTGCACCATGTGTTTGGCACATGGGTCGACATGCGGCAGATCAGGGATCTTAGCCTCTGTGACCAGAATTCTTAGAAAATCCAGTGCAGGATCCATGAAGCACCAGGCTTCAGTGCAAGATGCCATTTGCTGCAGCTTGCTTCACTGTCAGAGCCCATCGAAAATTCTGCCCATTATATTTTGAGATCGGTACCCCAGTTGCCAATTTCTATTAGAAAAATCAAAACAGTGTGTAAGTCATCACTAACCAAATAGTATTTTGCAAAGCAAATACCATTATATAGGTAATCAGATTGCTATTATTGCTTCACATATTAAAAAGTGTATTTAGTAATTTGTTATGCTTTATCGGCCAGATTTTTTATCTGTCTAAAAACATGCAAGCATTTACTGAAAATTATTTAATATATTTGGATACTTTAAATACCATGTACCTGCTGCTTTGTCTTAATTCCTGTTATTATATTTTTGGGAATAGGCACTGGTTGCACAGTTTCCATTACAAAAATTAAAATGATAATAATAATAATTTTATTTATAATGCGCCTTTCTACAACCAAGGTGCCATTACAATGATTAAAAATACACATAACACAAAAATACAAATAAACATGAATACTTATAAAATCCAATAATAAAACAAATCACTCAGAATAGGCCTGTCTCCATAAATGTGTTTTCAATGCCTGTTTGAAACCTTCAACGGTCGTGCACTCCCGTAACTGACGGGGTAGAGAATTCCAAAGGGCTGGGTTCATGTACTTAAATGCATGGGCCCCAGAGGATTTTAAGGAAACCCTTGGAATCTCCAGCAACCCCTCGTCTGCTGGGTGGAGCGATCACTCCAGGCAGTAAAGGACCAGAAGCTCTTTCAGGTAGTCTGGGCCCTCTTCATGTAAGGCATTATAAGTCAGAAGTCTGACTTTAAAGGTGATCTGCCACCTCATTGGCAGCCAATGCAGCTTATGCAGCATCAGAGAGATATGACAGGACCAGAAAGTCCCCATCAATAACCAGGCTGCAGCATTTTGCACTAGTTGTAGGTGGCAGATATCCACCCCAGAAAGCCCTAGGTAAAGGGAGTTGCAGTAATCCAAGCATGAGGGCACAAAGGCGTGGACCAATGTAGGGAGATCACCAGATGGAACAAGGTGCTTTACCCTGGAGATGTTCCTCAGGTGGTAGAAATAGGATTTGACTACTGGCAACTCCTATGATTGCTGTGTCAGCCCTTCATCAAAAATCACCCCCCAGGTTTCGCACCCATTCAGAGGTAGGGAGTGGTAAGCCCCTGAGATAAAGTCCCGAAGGCGAACCCGCCGCCAACCCTTCTATCCGGTGCCCAGGGTCCATGACCAGCACCTCGGTCTTTTCTGAGTGCAACCTCAGCCAGCTCGAATTCATCCAATCCTGGATTTCAGTGAGGCAGTTGTTAAATACCTAGAGAGCTCTATCCTGGTCAGGGTCCAAAAGAAAGGTAGAGCTGGGTATCATCAGTGTAGTAGTGAAATCTCAGCCCATACTTTCTTACAATGTCTCTGAGGGGAAGCATGTACACTGCGAACAGCATGGGGGACAACACTGATCCCTGAGGGACCCCACATGACAGAGAGACTGAATCAGAGGAATAAATCCCCGATATTACCCTCTGAGTTCTGCCAGAGAGGAAAGGTGTAAATCACCTGAGGACTGTACTTGACAGGCCACAGATGAATCTCAGGTGACCAAAAAGAACCCCATGATCCACAGTGTCAGATGCTGATGAGAGATCTAGAAGAACCAAGACAGAATGGTTCTTCTGATCCCTAAATTATTGAGCACCCAAACCAGCACCATCTCAGTACTATGCCTCTTTTGAAAACTGGATTGGAGAGGTTCATAGATGTCATGGATGGTTAAATGGTTCTCCAGTTGTAGGGCCACTACTTTCTCGATCACCTTCCCTATAAAGGGAAGGTTAGAGATTGGTCTGTAGTTTGCAGGGCAGTCTGGGTCCAAAGAAGCTTTCTTCAGGAGGGGTGTAACTACCGCCTCTTTTAGGGAGCTAGGTAACTCACCTGTTTCTAAAGAGCACCAGACTATCCATGCTAGGACTGGGCCAGTGATATCACTACAACCCATAATCTGGGCAGTTGGTCCTGGATCCAAACTACAGTACATAGGGTGCATACTCTGGGAAATCTGCATGACTTCCATGAGCTCAGGCTAGATGAAGGTACTCCAGGAAAACTAAGGAGCAGTGACCGAGTGCCAAACCAAAGCATTATCCCTGATGTCGGCCACCTTAGCTGCAAAGAATAGAGCAAGCTCTTCGCATTCCACTTGTGAAAAGGCTCTTCAAATCTGCAGGCAGGCTGGGTTGCACAGTCTGTCTACAGTTCAAAACAGCTGAGCTGGTCAGTTCTGAGCAGCTGCAATCTCCCCAGACAGGAACTCTGCCTTCTTACGGGTGACTGTAAATAGATAGGCTTGATAATGATCCATCAATCTAAGGTGATCGGCATCAAGGGCAGATTTCCACCAGCAATGCTTTAACCTTCATCCCAGTTGCTGCATTTCCCTCAAGACCCCATCAAACCAAGGGGACCGAGGGTGAAGGGGGAGTGGGTGAATGTGGACAGGAGCAATGACATCCAGGGCCACAGAGATGGCCTTATTATAGGCCACCACTAAAGCCTCTGGGTCATTGTTTGCCGATGGAAGAATCGATAGGTCCAGCACTGCTGCCAGGCCTTCAGAGTTTATATCTTATAAAAGGCAGTGCCTGACCATCTCTACAGGGTTTGGCCTGCAAAGAGGGGGCACGAAAACTGAACCCCATGGTGTAGTGATTGGACCATCCAACAGGTTCCACCCCCAAATCAAAGGCTTCGATCCCCAGGAGGAAGACTAGGTCAAGAGAGTGACCATGTTTATTAGTGGCAGTGGTAACAACCTGTGTAAGACCCCATGATGACATCAACTGGAGGAAGTGCTTCCAAATTGTGAGCGTTCGTAATCGACCCAGGCGCTAAAGTTGCCCAGGACCATCAGCCTGGGTGACTCAAACACCATGTCAATCATGAAGTCCGCTACTTCCTGAAGGAAACGCTTCTCATCCTCGGGTGGATGGTAAATGAGGGCGATCCTACAACCTACACCTGCCACCACTGTACACTCAAATGATCCAGCCTCCTCAACTGGTACATTCGTGAGGCCCAGTTCAGCCTTAAAATAGACCACAACCCCCCCTCCCCGTGATCCAATCTCAGGCGATGTATCACCAAGTACCCAGCTGAAGTTGCAGCCTCTAATGTAGGGCCAGAGTTCTCATCCAGCCAGGTCTTGGTGACGCATGCCAGGTCCATTAAACAGTTTAGAAGTCATTACTAATCAAAAAATGTATAGCCAAGTATGACATCTACCATTATATACTATAGGTAGTCAAATTGCTATTTCTTCTTTACATATTTAAGAACAGTAGTTAATCATTTTTAAGCTTTATTTGCCAGATTTTTTCATTGCTATACAAAGTATAGGCAGCAATAAGCCAGACTGCTAGAGGGTTTAGAATCCTGCTTATACAGTAATGTTTATAAATGCACAAATTGTAAATCAGCAGATCTTTATCTTGTTGCTAGCCCTGTGTCTGTATGTGAATTAGTCTATGGTTCTCTGTATTACTAAGCAAGTAAAATATTTTCAAATTAATAAATGACTATACTTAAATAATAAATTATTATACAACACCCCACAAGGTAACTACTGACCAGTGAGCCTGACCTCAGTGGTGGGCAAACATTATGGAAACATTGCTTAAGGAAAGGATCAGGGAATATCTCAATACCAGAGGATTGCAGGATCCAAGGCAGCATGAGCTCACAGGGGGAAGATCTTGCCAAACAAACTTGATAGTTTTTTGACTTGGTCACCAAGGAGGAGGAGAAAGGAGGATCAGTGGATGCAGACTACCTGGATTTCAGTAAGGCATTTGACACCATTCCACACAGAAGACTGGTAAGCAAGCTGGGCAGCCTGGGAGTGGGTTCAAAGATAGTCAAATGGGTACAAAATTGGCTCAGTAACAGAACTCAGAGGGTGGTGGTAAATGGTAGTCACTTGGAAGAAGGTTAAGTAACCAACAGGGTGCCAAAGGGGTCGGTACGGGGACCTGTTCGCAATGTCTTTATTAGTGACATTGCAGAGGAGCTGGAAGGTAAGGTACAGTATGTCTGTTCTCAGATGACATAAATATCTGCAACAAAGTGGACACTTCTGGGGGTGGTGGCAAGAATTAAGGAAGATTTAAAAAGGCTGGAAGACTGGTCAAGGGTTTGGCAACTGGGATTCAATGCAAAAAAAAGTGTAAAAGTATGCACATCGGGCATAGAAACCCAAGGGCATCATGGGGGGGGGTGTTAACAACCATAAGTCAGGAAATGGATCTGGGGGGTCATAATATCTGATGACCACAAGGTAACAAAGCAGTGTGATAAGGCATTGGGAAAGGTGAGTAGGATGCTGGGTTGCATAATGAGGGGTATTTCCAACAGAAAAAGGGAGGTAGTTTTACCCCTGTATAGATCTATGGTGAGACCCCACCTGGGGCACTGTGTCCAGTTCTGGAAGCCCCATCTCAAGAAGGATATAGAGTGGGTGGAGGTGGTGCAGAAAAGAGCAAACAAGATGGTGCATGGACTGCATCAGAAGCCATACGAGAAAAGACTCAGGGAATTAAGTATGTACTCGCTGGAGGAGAGGAGAGAAAGGGGAGATATGACTGAAACATTCAAATACCTCAAAGGTATCAACAAGGTACAGGAAGGGGGAATATTGCACAGAAAGAGATGTTCAAGAACAAGGGGGCATGATATGAAGCTGGAAGGGGGGAGACTTAAAGGGGATGTAAGGAAATACTTCTTTAAGGTAAGGGTGGCGGACATCTGGAACAGACTCCTAGCAGAGGTGGTGGGTACCAAAACAGTGGGGGGTTTAAAAAAGTGCATGGAGACAGGCACAGGGAGACCTTAATAACAAGGATGGGGTGGAGGTAAGGCCATAGATCACTTAGGGTCTATGGTGGCACAGTAGGTAGGGACTTCAGGGCAGACTAGGTGGGCCTGATTCTATGTTTCTATGTAAACAACATAGGCAGAAAACCCACCTATATAAATGTTCTTATACCCACAATTATAACATGGAAAGACAGTGGGGCACCATAATTCTCTTTGGATTTGTTCACATAATCAAAATTTTGATACATTTAATTTGACATGCCATATGATGAAGTATGGGGCTCCTGTAGAATGGTTGCTTAATATACACAAGGCCAGAAAAACCTTAATTATAAAAACTTAAGTTATAGTATTACAGGCATGATTTTAAGCAATAAAATTATTTATCACAGTGCCATAAGTTGGTCATAGACCACAACAGATGCTCCCCTGTGCCTTCTGTACCGTTGCAATGAAGGGGATAACACTTAACTGGTGAACTAATACCCCACACTCGGTGGAACTATGGAAATCTAGAATTAGAAAACTGTAGACCATGAGCACATTATGGCCACATTGAGGTAGAGCTCTGGCAAAAGTGGAACTCTTATGCCTCTACTGGGGGGATGGTTTAATTAGCAGAAGACAGAAATTCCCCATCCATGCCTCAAGACCACTAAAAGATCTAGATCTCTGGGAGAATCCCCGAACCAGGAAAGACTCAGACATCCATTAAAAAAGCATGGTGGGAATTGAGAAAGAGCTGAGAATGGGGGTGATGCCCCAGTTAGGTTAAAACCCTGAGGGCCCTTATCTACCACTCTCAATGAATTAACTGGTGTGTATGCATCTGAAGTGTTGAAGAGACAGACAGACACACCCTTTGTTGTTTGTTACAGTTAGTTTTTATTAAATTATGTTGCATTTTACCAGCTGTCCCTGGTGACTCATTAACAAAAACTCGAAGACAGAACAATAATCACTTAGTAGAAGGAATACTCTTATAAAGACAAGATGGCTACAATAATATGAATTTCATTTACATGGTATTGTAAATGTTATTTGATGACAGTCTTCTGTCTCTATGTATTGTTTCACCATGATGCAGAACATAAAATAAAAGTTGAGTTTTTTAAAAAATAAGATAATAAAATGAAGTGCACTTACCTTCATCTCTTTGTGACCCATTTGCTTTTTGAACAAGCTCATGAAAGTCACACTAAGAGAAATGCCATTTTCAAGTCTACCACAACAGCATTTAATAAGCTGAAGCTAAGCAAACAAAAGCTTACCAATGTGCCTTCTTTTATGAGGTACAAGGGGGCTGGGACTTACCCCAAGCAGGGTACAAACTGAGAACCTGTCTAACATAGAACAGTGATGACCAAGAAGACTCACTGATTAGTAATCAATACATATACTGTAAATACATGGGGGGGGGGGGTTAGATTTGTGGCCAAAAGAAACACAAATAATTTTTAGCTGACATAAAAAAATATGCTGTGGAGACAGCACCTACAATCCTTCTAACCATTTTTTACATGCGTAACAGGAAAAGACTGGAAACGTAAAACAATGATGCAGTTAAAACCATTCACCACTGAATTAAAAAGAAGTCAACGCCTGATGAGATATTAAAGTGTCTCTTAGGTATGGATAGGGGGCTTAGCTGGTATAATGCTTTCCTGTTTTAATGTTGTTATTTTTTTTTTAAGATGACACACTTATTTTTTTCACTCTTTTTATTGAAATTTGAGTATATAAGAAAGCACACATCTTATACAATAGAAGACTATCCTCCATGTAAGGTATAAAATATCACTTAAAAAAACACAGTATTTAGGGTAAGCATATTGTAGAAGCCTTATATACATATATTGATAATAAAACACAAACCTAGACAGGATGTAAGTGGAGAGCAGAAGGGTTACAATCAATAGGGTATTATAGCATTAGAAATAGCAACCATGTATGAAATACATGCTAGGGCAGGCTACGGCAAGGCATTCAGTAAATTGCAAAAAGTGATAAATGTGGTAATATGAACAATGTTCAGTAATGGAGAGGTGAAGATAAGAGAAAAGTGTGCAAGGAAAGAAAGAAGAGAGAAAAAACAAGGAAGAAGGGAAGGAGAGAGGGATAAAACAGGGAAGAAGGGAAAAAAGAGGAGAAATCTGTGTACAAAAGTTTTGAGAAAACCTAATCTGAGAGCAAATAAGAAGGAGGGCTAAATATCCCTAAGAATTAGGGTCTAGAAGAACTAGGTTCATGTACTTGAAGTAATCCTGCCAACATCTGTCATATACAGTGAGTCGGTTATGAGTAACATGAGATAATTGGTCTAGAGAGGCATACTGAGAGAGACTTTGAAGAACATCTGAAAGAGAAGGCACCAGAGTTGATTTCCATTTCATAAGAATCAGATGTTTCACCAGAAGAGAAAGTATGTTTAGCCATCTAAAATGTGCATGTGAGAGGAGAGAGCTATTGGAGATAAGGATGCTTAGAAGGAATAGCTTGGGGTCAAAAGGTAGTTTTTGTCCTGTTACTCTGGAGGCAAGTAAACAGACTTTATGCCAGAGCTTATTAATGGGAGCGCAAGACTACAAGATATGAAGTAGATCCCCGTTGGCCAAATTGCAGCGCCAGCAGTTATTATTATTTAATAGGCCCATTCATTGAAGCACAGAGGGGGTTCAATACCAAAGATGTAGGATTTTAGTTTGTATTAAAGAACTACGGGCATATTTAAAGGTATTATGTGCAATACACCAACAATTACTCCATTGTGCGTCTGAAATATTGTAGTTAAGAAGAGTACTCCATTTATTTTTGGCCTGTATAGACTGAGCAGGTAGATTATCAATAATGTCT
Source organism: Neoceratodus forsteri (assembly GCA_016271365.2). Classification (NCBI taxonomy): domain Eukaryota; kingdom Metazoa; phylum Chordata; order Ceratodontiformes; family Ceratodontidae; genus Neoceratodus; species Neoceratodus forsteri. The sequence continues at coordinate 884,127,009 of CM057452.1, read as the reverse complement.
TTGTAAATGGAGTTATTTAATTTTACTAATAAATTAGTCCAGTGCGAGATGTATGGGTTTAGAAGAGTATGCCTATACACTAAATTAGAGAGAGAGTTATAAGCTGCCCGAATTTGTAAAAACTTCCAGAAGTCCTGTTTAGGAAGTTTCCATGTGACCTGCAAGTCTGAGAATGATCTAAGAGTGAGTGAATTCTGGTCCAAGATATCTCCAAGAAAGAAAATGCCTTTGTTCCTCCATGTACGACAGAAAATTGGGTGATCTAGACTGAGCAGTGGATTGCCTCATAAGGGGGCATACAACTAGGTTGTTGGATTGGATTTCAGGAATTTGTGGGTCAATTTCCAATAAAGAACAGAAGATGACATAGTCGGGTGAGATTTTAGTCTGGAGGAAATGGGATTAAAAATGAAGGAAGTGGGAACTCCTCCCAGGTACAATGCGGATTCCATTGCAACCAATAGTGGTGAGTGAGGGGAGGGTTTCTGAAATCATTTAATGGTTTGGGCCATTTGGAAAGCCCAGAGGTAACCTTTGAACCAGGGGAGTCCGAATCCCCCTTTTTCCCAATGTGATCGAAGTTTGTTGCGGTTAAATCTCGGTGGTTTCCCATCCCAGATAAAGTTACCTATTAATTTATCAATTTTAGCAAAAAAGGAGGATGGTAAGACTAAAGAAATATTGGCAAAGAGGTAAAGAATCTTGGGAGAAATGGACATCTTAATGGCTGCAATTTTCTCCATGAAAGAGAGATTAAGAAGCTCATCTGTAGAGAATTGTTTTGATGTTATCAAATAAGGGGTTAAAGTTAATGTCCCATATCTTCCCTAAGTTACTAGTAATTTTGATTCCTAAATATGTTATACCCTGTGGTTACCAGCAGAATCCAAGAGGTATGTTCATAAAGGCTTTACAGTGGTCGTTAAGGGGCATAGTTTGTGATGTGCCATAATTCAAAACAAGGCCAGAAATTTTAGTAAAATTATTAAGCAAATGAACCAACAGGGGCCCAGCCTCATTCAGGTTTTCAAGTAAGATTAAGAGGTGATCCACATAGGAGAGAGAAACATATTTTGAATTGCTCACAGGTATGCCCATAATGTCAGAAGATTGACGTAAACAAGCAGTCAAGGGATCCATGGCTAAAATATACAGGAAGGGTGACGGGGACAGCCTTGTTTAATTTCCTTTGCTAGATGAAAGTAAGAGGAAAGAGTCAAATTAGTAAGTACTTTAGCAACAGGGGAGTTATATAATAGCTTAATCCAGGAGCAAAAGGTATGAGAAAGACAGAAAAAAGATAAAACTTGATGAAGGTAGTCCCAGTTTAAGGAATCAAAGGCCTTCTCGAAATCAATAGCTATGGCTGCTGCTGGTGTTTTGAGGGATTCGGCTTTGTGGTTTAAATTAAATAAGGAATGTAGGTGATCAGAACCAGATCTATGTTTAATAAAACCAGCTTGTGAACAAGGCGTTAACTTGGGAATCAAGGATTCAAGACAAAAAGTTAGTAGTTTAGCAAATATCTTCCCATCTGTGTTTAATAAAGAGATGGGCCTGTAACTTGTGGGGTGAGTGGGGTCTTTTTCTTTCTTAGGGATTAGGGTTATGATTGCTTCAATACAAGATGGGGGAAGCTTGCCAGTATTGGAAGCTTCTTGATAAACATTAAGAAGAAGGGGACATACGGTGTAGGAAAACATTTTATAGAAATTGACAGGGAATCCATCAACCCCAGGGGATTTGCTGGATTTCAAGGAAGACAAAGCTTTCTGGATTTCCTGAAGCAAGAAGGGTTCATCTAAAGAATTTGTTTCAAGTGTAGGAAGATGTAATTATTTAAGGAACTGTTGAATTTGTAAAGTAGATGGAGGATTTGTGTTAGAATATACTTTTTGATAAAAGGTTTTCATGATGCGGTTTATAGAGCGCTTGTCGAAGTGAATAGTACCCTGTTCATCTTTTGGGCTTAGGATGTGTCATTCTATTTGTTGTGCTTTGAGCTGGTAAGTGAGGAGTTTCCCATTTTTATCGCCCTGTTCCCAAAACTTATATTTAAGTTTAAACAAGACCAGTTCGGTTTTATGAGAAATTAATTAGTTAATTTTAACTCTAAGTTGAAGAATTTCAAGATGAAGTTGAGAATCAGGACAGTATTTATTAGAAGAAAAGTATAAATTCTCTTTAGCCTTAAGAGATTTTTCCAAGTCAGCCAGCTGTTGTTCCCTTACTCTTTTCCTATGTGCAGCATAACTGAAAATTTTCCCTTGAATCATAGCTTCAAGAGCTTCCCATACAGAGGACATAGAAGATTCGGTTGGGGTATTGTAAAAGAGGAACTCCTGAATTTGTGCTTTGATCATGGGTAAGAAATTGGGATCCTTGAGAAGGAGAGGGTCCAACCGTCAGTAAGTAGATTTAGGTGCTAATGGGCCCCACAAAAGTTGCAATTTGACAGGGGAATGGTCCAAGATTATGATGGGAGAGATGGATGAATCAATAGTTTTTTCCATTACAACAGGAGAGGCTAACCAGTAGTCAATTCTACTGTATGGTCTTATGTAGAGAGGAGTAAAAAGTAAATTCTCAATCATGGGGGTGAAGGAGGTGCCATACAGCAGCTAATCCAACATCTTGCATTAGTAACGAGAGGGCTTTAATACTTCTAGGGTGGGCCTCTGTAGTGGGGCTACTTCTGTCAATGCTGGCTTCTAAAGCTAAGTTAAGATTCCCTCCAAGAATAACTGGTGTATTATCAGTGTTAAAGGATAGAATCTGTTGAGCTAAATTATGAAATAACTCTAGGGAATCGGAGTTGGGTGCATAGACATTAACAAGCAGAAAGGGACCAGAGTTGGTATTCAGTTTGACCATCACCCATCTGCCATCAGTATCAGAAACGGAGTTTACAAGGGACCATTTGAGCTCTTATGAATAAGAATAGAAACTCCTCTTTTTTTGAGGTATAGGATGATTCATAGATCTGACCAACCCAATCTTTTTTAAGTCTATGAACATCCTCTGCTAATAATTTTTTTTCTTGAAGGAAAGCAATTTTTGTTTTATGTTTTTTGAGATGTTAAAGAATTTGCTTCCGCTTACAAGGAGAATTAAGTCCCTTCACATTCCATGTATATAAAAGTATGTCACTCATATTGTTAGTGTTAAAGAAAGGGAATAATTGCTGGAGTGTGAAAGGACAAATAAATGAGGCAGAGGATGATTAGAATACAATATAGAGAGCTTACGTATATGCAGAGAGTGGCAGGAACATTCAAGCCCAAAAAAGTGAGAGATATGAAACATGAGTAGCACAGATATCTTATTAAAGTTAGAATAGAGATGGGGGAGGAGAAAAGTCATTAACAACAACAACAATACTAGTAAGCTAAATAACAAAGAAAAAGTTTTATGGGTGTGAGGAGATATGAGTCAGCCAACTGACTAAGAGACTCTCTCACCACCATCTGGGGCGTCGATGTAGGGAGGAGACTAGGGAGGACCAATTATAAATTTCGGCCCAAACCTAAGTCTGATCCCAGTAATATAATAAAGTAAGTATTCCTAATAAGCTAAACTGAAAGGGAATAATACCAAGAAAGGCAGGGGACGATAATAACCTCAGCTTAATTCTAAGCTAATAGGAAAAGGTATAAGGATAAAGCTAAATACTAGAACTTATTTATAAACATTAGTAGTAATAGTACAAGATACACCAACTCTAAATAACAGTAAATTAAAGAACCATATTTGAGATGCCAGTACAGCCTAGACATAAAGCAAGGAATTCAGGGAGACAGGTGGAATGCAAATGAACAAATATAAAAGGAAAATTAGATCATTACCATATTAGAGTGACTCTGAGTATACTTTGCAGTGCAACAGAATAAGTACATAATAAATACAATATTGAGGGGGAAAGAAGAAAGGGGAGGTCAATTTAAGCCCTTACGCCCTGAGCCAAATGCAAATTGGGATTATGTGGAGAGGTATAGGCTTCGGTGATAACTGTAGGCAGAAGAGATAGTCATAGTAAAGATCAGCTCCGATTACTCGAAAATTGCCTAAATAGGTGTTATATGGGGTGACTAGGTCTAGAAGACTAGGCCCATTGAGCCCCAAAACAGGAGGGACCACACAGCAGTGGATTTCTATAATATCTGTAGGCTTCGAGTAAAATAAGGAGCACAAGGAAGATGTAGATTGACAATCCTTTTCAACAGTACACAAAACATAGCCCACCTCTTTCAGTGCTAATGATAGTTCCATATTGTAAACAGGAGATAGTAAGAATAATGGAGTGTAGGGAAGGAGATAGATTAAATGTAGTTGCCAGTAATACTTAAGAACCTGTCATCAGGAGAGGGAAGGGGTAAATTGCCTCGTAATATATAATAATTCACATATGAAAAAAGAAAAGGCAATAATCAGGATGCATACCGATTGAAGATATGCAACTGAACAGCCAAAAGACTATAAACCTGATGCACTGTTATACTGGAGAGTAAAAGGCTAAATACAGAGACCCTGTTTAGTGAGCTACTGTTTAAGATCTAACACTAAAATAATGGGTTGAAAAAGCATTGCTGATATACCAAAGTTCCCTTGAAAACCTTTAAACTGCTTGTTTAAACACCGCAGCAAAAAGTAAATTGATCGCACCGCAATATACAGCCTTTGCTTTCTGCACCCACTGGAGGCGAAAGCAACCAGGTAGCATAGACTGTAGAGCGGGCGGCTAGGCAGAAAAAGTGTACTTGCGCTCCCTTTAAATATCCTGAAAACAAAACCTACCAAGATATAGCAACTGTGACCATATTATTGACCATATAAACTCGTGACACCTTAGATTTATTAGAGGGATTATGCTTTTGGTCTTTGCCCTACATTTCTTTTTGGGTGGCTCTAAAGATTTGAGGGAGGAACTTGGAACAACTTCTGCCAATGAAGTATCAGCAGAAATACATCCCTGAGGCACAGGGCCCAAATTAGAGGATATTTGTCTGAAATTTGCTGGGAAAGATCCTCCTCCGAGGAGCGCAAGTCATCCTCCAAAAGATCAAACTTATTGCTCAAGGGAATAGAGGGGTTGATTTGAAGGTGAGAGGCTGCAGCTTGGGGTGTTTGGGATGAAACATTGCTAGAACAGCATGAAAGTCTTGAAGAATAATGCCCCAACAGAAGCTTCTTTTGTAGTCGTGTTGATTGCCTTGGGGTCAAATCAGTTACGGCATTGCTGCTTGGGGCTTCGAGTTTTGCAACACTTTCCCCACGTTCCGGTACCTTGTTGTCCACCCTCCATGTGGATACTAAAGCTGTGTTTGGGTCGCCCATTGCTGCTGAACCTCCCAGGGTAAGATTGCAGAGACAGACCTCCAGATAGTTGGCTAAGGCGTCAGGGGTTTCAAAATCCTTGAAGGAAGAGCCTGAGAAAAGGCAGTGTTGTGGGGTAACATAGAACAAATTTAATGCTTCTTTGATTGAGGATTTGTTTAAGTGGATTATAGGCCTTCCTTCTGATGGTGAAATCTTTTGAAAAGTCTCTGTAGATGGAAATATTAAACTCTTGCCACTGAAGTTTCCCTATTTCTCTGGCCCGTTTCAGTATTAATTCTATATGGGAATAGTTCAAGAAGCGAGTAATGGTAGCTCTCGGTCGCTGGTCTGATGTTGGCCTGGGACCCAGAGTGCAGTGAGACCGCTCAATGATTAACGTTAGGTCAGGAAGCAGTTTAAGCATTGCAGGCAGCACATGTAATAAAAGTGCAGTAGTGTCTCCTAATTCTACACCTTCAGGGAAGCCAAAAAATCGTACATTGTTGCAACGATTACGATTTTCAATATCGTCAGTTTTGGCTTGTAGGGATTTAATAGTTTGACCTTGATTGCAGACAGTAGCCAGGAGGTCATGAATAGTAGTGGTGTTACAGGCCGTTGCTTTCTCATTAAATGCAATTTTCTGGCTAAAAGTTTCAAGAGTGGTCGCATTCTGTTGGGTGGAGGTTTTTAGATCATTAATCTCAGCCATCAGTTTAGAAAACATTACTTCCACTCTAACAAGTGAGCTTTGCTATACTTGGAGATCTGCCATAATGCTGAAGGACGAGGGCTAGTATGCAGCAGTACAGTGTAGAATAATTGAATATAAGTAGATGTTGGATCAAAAATGACTTACAAACTGTGTCAGGCAGTAAGATTACAGGATGGTCACAGGAGTTGGTACCAAAGAAAGGTCTGGTGAAGGCTGGATGAGGTTAGATTGCAGTCATTCCTGCAGAGATTCTGAACTATGCTGCCATCTTCTGCCTGGTCAGGCCACGCCCCCCCTCCTTTAATGTTATTTCATAAGTATTCAAACCCTTATTTTACATGTGAACCAATACTTTAGTTTCAACCTTGCTGTATTGTAATGGCTATATTGTACCACACATACTGTATGCTTAGGCTAACTATGAGAGCTGATTTTTAAAACTGTTTAACTAAAGAAGCACTCTCATGGTAGAATGTAAGTACTTATTCTTGAGATTAATATAGTTAGTTATCACCACGCAAATTCACACTTAGTTGATTGCAGAGAAAATGTTCAAAATTCAGTTTATCACAGTATTTCAGACATAATTAAAACAGTGTGTGTGTGTGTGTGTGTGTGTGTGTGTGTGTGTGCGTGAGCGCATGTTTGTGTGTGATGACCATCAGAAACCACTACAGTGGGTGTTCATTGCATAATATCCTTTTCTATTGCTTAAAAGTCAGGAAAATGGCTATTTTAAAGGTATACAGCCATCAGAAGCATTTTTGCTTTTCAACTCTTTTGTGTATGTGAGAACTCTTTAATGCTTTATGGTACCATACCCTAGTTGTAACAAATGTGAGTTCTTTGAACATAAATATCACTCTTTTGTTTTTTAAATGGTTAAGGCCTCAACGCTGTGTCTGTTAGAACATGAATACAAAATATATCAAATCAGAAAGCTAAACACTCTTTTGTGCTGGAAAAATATAGGTAGCATTTTATTGCAGGGCTTCCAGAGTTATCAAGCAGCTGTGGGACTTTTTAAGGTTAAAAAAAAACACTCTTGTTTTTAAATGGTTAGGGCATGAGCACTGTGGGTCTCATACAGATACAGAAGATGCCACATTGTAGGCAACACAATGCTAAAAATTGAGGTATTCATCTATTGTGCTGGAAAATATAATTAGCTTTTTATTGCAGTGTTCACATGCATACCCACTGTAAGATTTTAAGGTGAAAGGCTGGGCACCATAACCTTTGCATTGAGCCTACGCATGTACCCTGAGCATTATATTAAAATAAACTTGTGCTCAGAGTCTAAAACTCAAACTATAGCATTTGCTAACCAGCTTCTATCAAGACAGCATGTGTGTATTTCAGGGGAAACTAAAAATCTTTTTCTAGAGTTTTAGATAAAATTAAGCTTTATAAAATTAAGCTTTCAACTACATACCTAAAACACTATGTTTACAGGTATGTGGCTTTTGATAATCTGTGAGCATTTGTAGCAGGTCAGAATTTTTTGTAAATCAGAGATTAGCTGGAATGTTAACAGATGACAATGTTATTTTTATGATGCATGCGGCCAAAAACTCATATCCCGTTAAGTTGTTGACTGATTTTTGGCACCACAGTTAAGGTGCCACAACAAGGACGACGTGACGGGCAATCTTCATTTTAGCTCGCCCCTCAATCATGTTGCCTTATGTGCCCACACAATTTCTGCCCCGCAGGGGCATGTTCACCCTGGGGGAGGTTATATTTAGTTTCGGGATGGTACGCTGGGTGAAGTCCCCCAGCAAACGCTGACTGTTTCCTGGCAGGTTGCATTGGTGCTGTAACTCCCAGGAAATGAAATGCCTGGTGCTGTAATGCCAGGCAGAATGTTGCCTGCACCATAATCAGCATCTGCAACGTGTTTGTCTCTGCGGCATGGGTGAACCCCAAAAACCTCAGAAGCATCATGCAGGTTGTGAGAGACTGGTTGGTTATAGAAAGAAACACCTCTCTATTTGCAATGAAAAGGACTAAAATAAGCAGGGCACAACTGAAACATGGATTTATGTGATAACAGTGACTGCCGAAAGGTGATCATCGTTAGGGCAACAGTACATTGCCAAAAATAAATTCTGGCGATGTACTCCCCGGCGCACAGAAAAAGGGCACAAGGGACTTTAAATTTACTGGTTTGTTCTCCCCCTTGGGGACTTCATCCCCTGCATCCCGCTACTAAAGGATTCTCAACTCCAGGGGGGCATGTCGGGGTAAAACCAGAAAAAATTTGGGCCAGGAGCAATAAAACAAACCTGTGCCTGGATCTGAACCCAGCACCTCCAGAATCCCAGCCCTGACCCCACCCACCATGCCACGGTGCCAGCTCAGCAGCTCACCATGGCACCACCCCTCACAATCCATTCCTCCCCTCCTGCCCCTAGCTGAGCATGCTCACCCACCCATGCGCGTATACATGTAGCAACATTCTGGCATTACATGCGTAAATCCTCCCATCCGGTCGCCCTCCCTAGTGGATAGCTGCGATGACATGCACCACGATTTAGTTGTCATTTTTGTAGGCATCCAGTCACAGTCACCTATGTCACAGGATACCTTGAAACACTACAGGCACCTTAGACTGTGGCAAAAAGAGAAAGAAAATTATGAAACCAGTGAGGGCAAACCACCTATTTTTATCCAGTGCTATTATAACTAGTCTACATGTGCAAAGCAGCATTTTAAAAATATACAACCTTACTACACCTAGGTATTAACAACTTAATAATAATAATAATTTTATTTGAACAGTGCCTTTCTATTTCCAAGGCGCCTTACAGCTTAAAACAATTTAAAACAAACATTAAAATCCAAATTCTTAAACATAAATAAAAAATCATATTCAAAATTCAGTTCAGTTTTCTACAAAGGCCTTTTGCCAAAGAAAAGTTTTTAGTCCTCTCTTGAATTCCTCTATGGAGGTGCACTCCCATAACTGATGAGGGAGAGAATTCCAAAGGGTGGGAGCAGCATAAGAAAACACTCTAGCGTTAGATGATTTAAGGTTCACCCTTCGAATCTCTAGCAACCCCTCATCAGCTGAGCGGAGCAATCAACCAGGGGAGTAAGGAACCAGAAGTTCTTTCAGATAGGCTGGACCCTGAATGTGAAGGGCTTTAAAAGTCAGTAAACCAACTTTAAAGGTGATCCGCCACCATATAGGTAGCCAGTGCAGTTCGTGCAACACCGGGGTAATATGACAGTATCTACTAGAGCCTGTCGGAACCTGGGCCACTGCGTTCTGCACCAGCTGCAGGTGGTGAATTTCAATCCCTGAAAGCCCAAAGTAAAGGAAGTTGCAAAAGTTCAGGCGTAAGGACACAAAAGCGTGGACCAATGTTGGAAGGTCATCAGACGGAACCAGATGCCTAACTCTGGTGATGTTCCTAAAGTAAAAGGAAATCTTGATGACAGCCGACACCTGCAACTGCAGTATCAGTCTATCATGCAAGACCACCCCCAGGTTATGCACCTGTTCAGAGGTCAGGAGAGAAACACTGCCAAGAAAAATTCCTGAAGGCGCATTAACACCTGACCCCTCTATCTGTCGACCTGGGTCCACAACCAATACCTCTGTCTTTTCTGAGTTCAACTTCCGTCAGCTAGAATCCATCCACTCCTAGATTTCTTTCAGATGGTTGTTAAAGACTGAGAGAGTGTCATCCTGGTCGGGTGCAAAAGACAGGGCTGGGGAGGAGGTGGGGGGTATTACAAGATAAATTCAGGGTGATAGGGAGGACATGCAGGGAGGTAGTAAGATCACTGGCATTCTCAGAGGGGTTATCAGTGTCATGAGTTAGCATGAACAGGAAGAAAAGGATAGAGAAATAAAGTGACTGGCTGAGGGAATGGTGCAAGGAGGAAGGGTATGTCTGTACTGGGTACCGGGGGAGACCTGCTCAAATAAAACACTTTTTGCACCAGACAGACAACTCAGTAGGGAGGGCTCAAGGATCTTTAGAAGCAAACGGGGGGGTACATAACTCATACATTTAATTTAAACTACTGAGGTGGGGCAAGTGGGTCTGCAGGCCCAATGGCTCCGGGAGGAGGAGGTTAACGGTCCTCCATTCCATACTAGTAGAAGGGGTCTGGAGGGTGGAGGTGGAGTGAAGGGGTTATCAAGATGGGGGCATAAGCAGAGGGTAGAAAAAGAAAGAAAATGGAAAAGGAAGGGAAGGAGGCTGAGGCTGTAGGTGGAAGGTGGTGTCCCTGAACATGCAAATTCTTAGGAACAAGAAGGACGACCTTCAGGCATTATTAGCAGAGGGGTGTGTGGACATTGTGGCACTGAGACTTGGGCCACAACAAACCCTAACTGGGACCTCTCGATCACTGGGTTTAAATTATATAGGAGGGTCAGCTAGGAAAAGGGGAGTGGTTTACATCAGGGAGGGTATAACATGTATGAGCAGGAGTCATTGGAGAGGAGAGTGGGGAAAGGAAGGGAAAGGGAACATTGTTTAACCAGGTGTAGCACTCTAAGCTGAAGCTTGTTTCCAGATGAGACCTGGGAGCACAAGGAAGTTAAGTGACTTACTCAGGATCACACAGTATGCACCTAGGCAGCTGTGGGATTTAAACCCAGGTCTCCAGATCTGCAGCTTAGAGCCTTAACCCACTGCACTATACTGCCTACTAAGAGTGGAAGCAGTGTGGGTTCAGTTACTGTCTAATAGAGGGAGGAAGGTGAGGCTTGGGGTGGTTTACAGACCACCCAACCAAGAAGAAGAAAGAAACAGAGAACTGAACTAACAAATATTGAATGCTGCAGGGAAGAGAGAAGTGGTAATACTGGGAGACTTCAACCTGCTCAAGGTAGACTGGAGTGTACCAGCCACGACCTTCACTGGGAGTCAGTTGATTCTAGATGTGTTGCAGAGTGGGTTCCTGACTCAAGGCATCACTGAACCCACTGAGGGGGTGGGAGATCCTTGATTAGATGCTCATGGATGGGAAGCATGTACAGGACATAACAGTCAAGGAGCCCCTGGGTGGAAGTGACCATCACACAGTATGGTTCCAGTTAGATAGGGGCAGGGAAAAGGTCCCCACTAAGACTCAAATCCTGGACTTTAGGAAGGTGGACTTCAGGAAGATGGATGAGTTGCTAAGGAATCACCTGGCAAGCATCAGGGCAGATGTGGGGGATGTACCAAATGTGGTCCATCATTAAGGAGGGAATAACAGTTGCCACAGAGAAGTGTGTTAGGTTCAAGGGGAAGAACTCAAGGGCCAAAGTACCCAGATGGTTTAGTATTAAGGTCACCTAGACAGTAAGGGACAAAAGGTTAGCCTCTAAGAAATTCAGGAGGACCAAGAGAGAAGAGGACAGACAGGATTACCAAAAGATGGCTAGTGAGGCAGGTAAGGTAGTCTGGTGGGCTAAGGCTCAGTAGGAACTGCAGATAGCTGAGGGAATTAAGAAGGGAGAGAGACTTTTTGCTATACAAGTGAGAAAAGGAACAAGAAGAATGGGATTTTTTGGCTTAGGAAATGGGACTGGAGAAGAATCAGGGAAAGCAGAGGTAGATACTTCTGTTCTATATTCACCAGGGAGAAAGACAGACTGGTGCCAACAGGGGAGAAGAGGAAGGGGGAGGGGGGCACTGATGTTATGATAGAGGTTCATAGGGTGAGGCTAGGGTTGCTAGCACTGAAGGTAGATAAATCATCTGCCTGATCGGCGTGTTGAGGAAACTGGCAGAGGAGCTTGCAGATTCATTGGATGGGCTGTTCAGTAGTTCACTGGAGTCAAGCATGGTACCAGAAGACTAGAAAATGCCACATGTAGTGCCCCTCCATAAGAGTGGTCCAAGGATGACCCAGGAAATTACAGACCAGTGAGCCTGACCTCAATCATGTGCAAGCTCATGGAAACCATACTTAAGGAAAGGTTGGTAGAATATCTAGAGAGGCATGGTCTCCAGGATGCGAGGCAGCATGGGTTTATGGGAGGGAGGTCATGTCAAACTAATCTGATTGACTTCTTTTATTGGCTCACTAAAACTGTAGAGAGGGGCTAAGTGGTAGATATCCTTTACCTGGACTTCAGCAAGGCCTTTCACCCTGTACCCCACAAGATGTTGATGAAGAAGTTAGTAGATCTCAGGGTTGGTTCCAGATTGCTGGAAAACTGGCTGTGGAGCAGGACCCAGAGAGTAGTGGTGGTGAGTTGTATTGTTCTGGGGGATTTCAGTGTTTGGGCTGATGATGAATCTTCTCAGTTTGGTCATAACCTCCTCCAGACTATGTCATCACTGGGCCTGTTGCAAGTTGTTTCTTCTGCAACACACCAGGGTGGCCGCATGTTGGACTTGGTGTTCTCACTGGGGCTTAAGATAGATAATCTCAGGATTGATTGGGTGGTATGGTCCGATCATTGCACAGTGCAGTTCATGTTTGGGGGTCCCACTGGATGCCCTCCCCCTACAGAGATGATGAGCTGTCGCCCTTTGCGGGGATTGACCCCAGAGGGCTTTTTGGTGGCAGCCGATCTACAGTATCTAGAGTGGATGATGCATGCGTTGGAGACGTTGGTGCTGGGGTGGGCACTTACAATAAGGTGCTCTCCGACACCATTGACTCCCTCGCACCTGTCCGTGTATGACCCAGATCTTCCTTCCTGAAGTCCCCATGGGATGATGGGGTTCTCAGGGAGATGAAGAGAAAGGGTTGGAGGTTAGAGCACTGCTGGAGAAAGTCCAGCCTGGAAGGGGACAAACTGGCCCTGCATATGCACTATAATGCATACCAGGGGGCAATCAATCATAAGAAGGCAGTGTTCCTGTCCAGGGAGAATGCTGCCGGGAAGAATCAACCAGTTGTACTTTTTCAGACTGTGGACAGGCTACTTCGTCCTGCCTGTCTACAGCCGAAGAAGGTTTTTTCTGATGCTGAATGCGAAGAGTTTGTTCGATTCTTCTCAGACAGAGTGTCCAGTATCTGGCAGGGCATTTCTCCAGTCAGCAATGTTTTAGCTTGCAGTGGTCACCTGAAGTGTTCTGAGAGCATTCTGCCTGGTTGGGGGGAGTTCAGACCAGTGGGGGTAAGTGAGGTCACTGGGGTGGCGACCAATCTGAAGCACACCTTTTGTGAACTGGATCCAGTGCCGACGCATTTCTTAATGAGATGCATCGACACCGTTGGCCCGGTGTTTGCTCTGATTGCCCAGTGTTCCTTATCTGAGGGGGGTTTCCCTGATACCTTGAAGGAGGCATTGGTGAGACCACTCTTAAAGAAACCATCTTTGGACCCAGAGATCAGGGCAAGTTACTGACCGATCTCTAATCTTTCCTTTTTGGCGAAGGTAGTGGAGAAGGTAGTGACGCTTCAGTTGGAGGAGCACCTCATGACCCACAAGTTATACAAACCTTTCCAGTCGGGATTTCGGGCAAGGGTGCTGAATGATGTCTTCAGATCGAGAGGTTGAGGCGATATGACAATTCTTGTTCTCCTGGATCTCTCCTCAGCATTTGACACTGTGGACCATTGTGTGTTGCTTGACTGCCTTAGGGATCTCTACGGACTCACCGCACCGTCATCTGCTGATTTGAGTCCTTTTTAGCCAATAGGAGGCAACAGGTTGTGATGGGGAATTTTCCCTCCACCCAAGCCTCCTGTCTTGTGGAGTCCCTCAGGGATCGGTATTAGCCCAATGTTGTTCACAGTGTACATGCTACTCCTGGGAGGGCTCATTAGGAAGTATGGCTTGGATTTTCATTGCTATGCTGATGATTCCCAGCTATATCTTTCCTTTGCCCCAGGAACATCCAATGCGGTAGATGTGCTAAACAACTGCCTTGCTGAGATTAATGACTGGGTGGCCTCCAGCTGGTTATGACTAAACCCTGATAAGATGGAGATATTGGTGGTGGAGTCGAACAGAGTGCTTGATAGGATGGCCTCTGAATCAGAGACTGGACTTGTTCTGGGATCTGTTTCATTGAAGACCTCCTCTAGGGTGTGAAATCTTGGTGTCATTCTGGATAGGAGTTTGACTATGGAGGCGCAAATATCCTCCGCTGTCCGCCCCTGTTTTTTCCATCTTAGAAATGTCGCCAGGATAAAGCCCCTTGTTCTGCCTCCGGACCTCCCCACTTCGATACATGCCTTAGTTACATCAAGGCTTGACTACTGTAATGTGCTCTACCTCAGGGTCGTGGGAGGATCTCTCCACAGACTGCAGGTAGTGCAGAACTCAGCTGCCCGGATATTAACTGGGCAGCCGAAATTCTGCCATATTACACCGGTGCTGCGTGAGCTGCAGTGGCTGCCAGTCAGGTGGAGGATCCTCTTTAAGGTGGGTCTTCTCACCTATAAGACCCTACATGGTCAGGGCCCTAGTTATCTGTCTGACCTTCTTGTACCTGCTTTCTCTGTCCGCCCCCTCCATTCCTCTTGCGGAGACCCCCCTTGTGATTCCAAGGACAAGGCTGAAATCTGCAGGTGACAGGGCTTTTAGTGTCACCACTCCTTTGGAATTCACTGCCCTTCAGGGTTAAGGGGGCCCCTACTTTAGAGGTATTCAAGGCCCGCCTTAAGGCCCTCCTATTTGCTCAGGCATTTTTGGACTGAATGGTTAATTTATTGATCTAATTAGATTATTTTTATATGTTGTATTATTATTCTGGGTTGTTAATTATTTTGCATCTAATGATACTATTTCTGAAGATGTGTTTACTGTTTGTACAGCACCCAGAGCCTCTGGGATTGGGCATTTTTAAATAAATTTTGCCTTGCCTTGCCTTGAGTTATCTAGCACCAGGCAAGTCATCAGTGGGGTCCCACAGATCTCATTGCAGTGATTGTTCGATCTCGACATCAGTGATATTAAGGATGGCATCAAGGGGTAAATGTGCCTATTTGTAGATGACACCAAACTCTTTAGAAGGGTGGGCACAGCAGAAGGGATGCAAGACCTAACAGAGGATTTGAAAAAACTAAAGCGGTGATCCAGGATTTGGCAGCTTGGCTTCAATGCAAAGAAATGCAAAGCTATGCACATTGGAGCCAATAACCCCAGGACTGAGTACAGTTTTGGATGGGCCTGGGTATCTATAACAGAGGAAAAGGATCTGGGAGTGATGATTACTAGTGATCTGAAGCACTCCATGCAGTGTAGGAAAGCAGCATCAAGGGAGCTAAAATGTTGGGCTGCATTGCCAGGGGGATCAGCCATAGACAAGAGGTGGATATACTACCCTTTTACAGGTCATTAATGAGTCCGCAACTGGAGCACAGTGTACAGTACTGGTGTCCTCTCTATAAAAATGACATTAACCTGTTGGAGGTGATCCAAAGGAGGGCAACAAAGATGATGATGGGTCAGCATGGTAAACATATGAGTAGAGGTTGGGGCCCTAAACGAACTCTCTAGAAGAGGAGAAAGTCCGCAAAGCAAAGGCGGATTATTACCATGCTGCTTTTACCTCCTCCTGGGGTAACCCCAGGTACTTCTGGGACAACATCAAGCAGCTAAATGGTGGTACACCCCCACCCCCCCCATCGCTTCTCAACATTGATGGAACCACCTCTACGGACCCTGCCCTCATTGCAATGCACCTCAACAGCTCCTTCACTGACCTTAGTGCAGTGCTCCTGCAACTTCTTCGATCCCTCCCACCATGACTGCCCCTCCCACCTCCGCCCCTCCACCTTCGCACTGTCACCACCCTTGAGGTTAGGCCTCACTTACTAAAAGCCTTAAAATGTAACCCATCGGCAATGACTTCAGATCCTGTCTCCCCACGCCAGGTCCTGGATCAGGTCCTCTCACCCATTACTTGCCTCTTTAATAAGTCCTCTGCCTGGGGCAACTCCCACCATCTGGAGGGTTGCCACTATTACCCCTATTCACAAGGTGGTGATAGGATGCTCAAGAGGCAACTACCTGCCTATCTCCATCCCTCTCCCCTCTAAAGCCTTGAGAAAAATAGTTGCCAGCCAAATCACACACTACCTCACGAACTATGAGGTCCTCTGTCCTGAACAGCATGGGTTCAGAGTTAGTCATAGCACCAATACTGCTCTCCTGGAGTTTGCTAACTTCCTTCATAACTCACTTGATGCTGGCTTCCTCGCTGGCTAGTATTTATAGACCTATCAAAGTCTTTGATACAGTCTCACACACTCTACTATTAGCTACCCTTGCCAGTGTGGGCTTTGCTGCTGGTGCACTCTCCTGGTGCGCCTAGTTACCTGACCAACCACTCCCAACGTGCGGGTTGGTGGCACTCTTCCAGTACCTGCCTAATCCGCTCAGGAGTTCCCAGGGCTCCATACTTGGGCCATTACTCTTCTCTCTTCTCAATTCCCTGCCCTATGCATACGCAGGAAAGATCCTTCTCTATGCAGATGACGCAGTTCTCTTTGCCTCTGATAGTAACCCCACCTCACTCCAAAACTCCCTCCAGCGTGCCTACACCTCAGCTGAAAACTGGTTCCCTGATCATCGTTTGGTCATCAACCTTAAGAAAACTAAGGCTATGCTTTTTACTCATCCCCAAAATAAGTCCAGCAACTTTCCTCTCTCTGTTCACTCCGCCTTGAATCTCCCTTTAGATCTTGTGACTCCTATAAATACCTTGGTATAATCTTCGATTCTGGTCTCTCCTTTCATAACCACATCACTGTGACCTCTGCCTCAATGCAGTTGGGTTTCCTCTACGGCACAAAAATGTCTCCCAAAACTCCCTTCACTTGGCTGTCACCTCTTGGTGCTCTCCCTAGTTGACTACGGGCCTTCCTGTTTATGGCTCAGCAGACCAGGCAGCTCCTTTCACAGGTACGCCCTAATGCTAATAAAGCATGTAGACTTATTACCAGTGCCTATAGACTGACCCATACCTGTCATCTTTATTCCATGTCCTCTACTCAACCTCGATGAGCGCCTCTTGTTCCTAACGTGCCAAGTTACTTACAAAGCCCTCCATGGGCTATCCCCGCCACACCTTGCCAATTCTATTCACCGATCCAACCCCACGGTGCACACCCGCGCCTCCAGCAAAACTGCTCTGGTCATCCCCAGGGCGGACCACCCAGGGCCAAAGGGCTTTCCCCTATAGAGCCCCCTCCTGGTACAATTCCCTCCCAGCTGGCATCACTGATGCCCCATCACTCGCTAGCTTCAAATACTGCCTAAAAAATCACTTGCTCACTTCTCACTCCTGCCACTGCCCCGACCCCCATCCCCACCTCCGTGATGTAACAAAAAAAAAACAAAAAAACTATGCCTATTGTTAAAGAGTGTTGCTGACTGTATTGCTTTGCCTGCAACTTGCCTGTGCCATATTGCTGTACTGTATTTCTGATTGTCTCATGTATATATGTAGTTCTGTTTTCCTTTCGACGAGGTACCTTTGTAAATGAGCCTCTGGCTCAAAGGTTTTAAACTGATGTTAAAATAAATAAATAAATAAAAGTGGGGGAACATGACTGAGACCTTCAAGTACTTGGATGGGATAAATAAGGTGGATAAGGAGGGTCTTTCTAATCTAAATAGCAACTAAAGCATGAGGGGACATAGTCTTAAGTTGGACGGGGCAGGGGAGGTTTAGGAGGGAGGCCTGAAGGCATTTCTTAATGGAGAGAGTGTTGATCTGTTGGAATGCATTGCCAGAAAAGGTGGTCTCATTGAAGACAGTGAGCAGTTTCAAGACAGGCTGGGATAGAGTTAAGGGAAAAATAAGGGTCAAAGGAGGGGCAGATGAAAAGGACAGGAGGTTTGGGGAAGAGGAGCAGAGTCAGTAGCTTAAGCTCAGGACCCTGCAAGACTAGGTAGACTAAATTGCCTTATTCTGCTGGCTTCTTTGTATGTTTATATGTGCACGTTCGTGCACAACCTTATTTTTTTAAACATTGTAGTAGTAGTAGTAGTAGTAGTAGTAGTAGATTGTATTTATTTAAGATGCCCTTCCCTGAAGGCTCAGAGTGCCCTTTCAGCAGAAAAACATCATAAAACATCAGAAAAGATCAGATTACGAAGGCCTCACATGATGAGAGGTTTTACTGTTTAGTCATGGGAAATATATAATCAAGTCTGGCTTTGCCCCTTATTGTGTGCCCTGACAAGTCTAAACAAGCCAAGAGCTGCCCAACCCGTAGCTGCATGATAACCTAGAACTGGAAAGGAGGAGCTGTGTCATATTCAGGGAGAGGGGAAACTACAAAAATTGTCATTTAGTTTATAGGGATACTACTATGGTTGCATCTTGACCTTTTTTTGTAGACTCTTTTTATTTCTTGCCTGACAATCCAGGGCATCTCTCAGGTGGGCTCACTCGGCTTCTACCCCTTTACCGCCCGCTTGAACCACTCCTCTGACTGAAACATCGGTATCAGGATCCCCTCCTCTCCTGCCATCCACATAAGGGAGGAGGTCAAGGATCCCCAAGGGATTGGATCAGGATCGTGGCTGGCATTGAGCATGTGGGGGTTTCCATCCTGGGAGACCACGCTGTTGCAGCAACCAGCTGCCAGGGGTTTTTCTGTCTTGGATCCTCTCGGAGTGCAGAGTGCAATGATGCTTCCACATGGCTGCCTTGCTAGCGTATGCAGCATTCCACCCGTTACGTTGGCTGGTGTACCTGTAGTACCCCCGATCACCACTGGGGGTCATCAAAACACCAAGTAGCCCTGAAACCCTCCCCAGGGAGAGGAAAGCTGTCCTCCGGATGCTCCATCCTCTCCCTCCCCTGCCGACCCTCAAGTACCCGAGTCCATCACCGAACCCGAGTCGCTGGTGCAGCGCGAAGTGTGGCATCCAGCCCCTCAACCCTCAGCGTCACTAAGCCAGCTGCATCTTGTCTTTGAAGTCACAGAAACACACCAGTAGCCAAAATAGGGCAAAAAGGTGCTTACTTTATTGTAGGAGTCAGTCCAGATGCAGTGGCACACCATTCAATGCAAATCAGCACACAGATGCAAAGAACAAGCAAGGTAAAATCTTACTAGGTGATCCAAACAGGAATGAGTAAAGTCAAGATCTGGGGCTCAATTTTCAAAACAAACTCTATGACGCAAGGTGCCTACACCAAACAGCTGTGATGCAAGGTGCCTGCGCCAAACAGGTCTGATGCAAGGTGCCTACACCAAACAGCTGTGATGCAAGGTGCCTACACCAAACAGCTGTGATGCAAGGTGCCTGCGCCAAACAGCTGTGACGCAAGTGGCACCTTGCATCATAGTTTGTGGCAATCCCAATTTTTAAATGTAGACTGCATTGAAATTGGTATGACTTATGCCAAAACCGCCTTGTGTAACCCTTGTGGCATAAGCTCCCTTGCACCCAGTCTCAAGGAGGCTGGTGTGACAGTGGGGATGCACCATTCCCTTAGTCAGCACTCCAGAAGCCCTGCCATGGTTGCAAGTAGCAACTCACTTTAGAACAGCCAGGAGGTGGTCTAAGGGCCCTGTGCCACTGTCTGGCAAGGCAGCAATTGGGAGGGACCTGGAAAGTGGGGAATGGGGGCCGATGGAGCCCTGGTGATGCCATGGGGAGCAAGGGGGCATGGTAGTAGTGTGAGGGATTTGTGGAGGCACCCAGCAGAGGTGCCCTGTGAGTTGGAACACTGCCAAATGGATTGGGTTGGGGGGAGCATGGCCATGCCAGCTTGACCCGAACCCCAATTTGACAGCAGCCCTGGTATCTGCTCCACAAGACCCATAGTCCCATAAAGACAGTAGGTGGCAGTGGGTGCAGGTTGCAGGGTGCATTTGGTGACCAGGGATGAGCCCTGGGCACCGTGACAAACCGCAGGTACATAGCCCCCAAGTGGTGGCCAGTAGATGCCTGACTACAATGCCAGGGACAGTAGGTCCTGTGGAGCAGGTGCCAGGGCTGTTATTAACTGGGATCTGGGTCATGCTGGTCTGGTCATGTCACCTAACCTGGCCCATTTGGCTGTGTGCCAACTCACAGGGCACCTTCGCTAGGTGCCTCCAAACATCCCTCCCACTGCTGCCATGCCCCCCTTGCTCCCACTGGCGCCAATACAGCTCCATCACCCTTTCTACACCTTTCAGGCCTACCTACCCCCAACCTCCGTGGATTGTCTAGAGCTGCACCGAGTTGGGGGGGTGATGGATCCTTCCATCAAACCTCGCAATTGTGCCCAATGTTTGGCACAATCTTGCAGCTGTGGCAACTCCTGGGTGTAAAAAAAAGTGCAGGGTCCCTGACACAACCGGAGTTTGCCGCAGTCATATATTGCTGCAAATTGCAGTGATCTAAGGGCACTCTGAAAAATCAAGCCCCTGGTATAAATCTCAGCATTATTTTCAATTTTTTCTTATTGGGGAAGGACGTGTGGCTGTAAAATCCTGGTAGGCAATCCAAACGTTGTTCCAATTGGAAGATGAAATTACAAATTACCACAGTTCAGATCTCAGCTCAGTGCAGTGAGGAGCTACCACCTGTTTTCCTTGTGCTTCATCTCAACAGAGACTTTGTCAGGGGGTGCAGCTACGGGAAGCAAGGCAGCGTAGAAATATGTGATGCATAGTGATGTCACTGCCATGAAGCAGAGTTATTTGCTGTTGTATGCTGCATTTAAATAGGGGATATGTGTTGGGCTGTGGTGGAATACACTATTTATCTTCATGAGTGCAAACTGACCTCCTTCACTAGTGGTGGAGCGCAGTGGAGCCACGAGTGATGCCAAGGTCAGTGTGCATGAGTGCAGATGAATAGTGTATTCTACTGACAGCCTAACACATATTCAGGTTATACAATAGGACACAGGACCTTGATTATAAACAGTGTCTATGGCGCTAATCATTTGTTCCTGTATAAAAAAAAATAAAGTTTTAACAAACAAACAATAGGGGTCAAAGGATATGGCATTGAAATGTGTTGTGTTGTTGCTTTTTGAGGTATGATTTTGGTGTGTTTAATATTTATTTTCCTGTGTGTCATATTATTTTAGAGATTTCCATTACTTGAAATGTTTTTCTCCATGGTAGTTTAAAGTTCTGCATTTTGTTTTATTGTGATGCTTTTCTTTCTGCTGTTGGTCTCTATCTGTCTGCTTGGGTTTTGCTTTCAGTTTCTAGGTGTAGCTCTGTATTGAAATGTACTTTCTGTGCTATTCTGTGCAGGTGTATTGCATTTGGTTTGGGGGGGGTTCAGGTGTTTTGAGATTTGCTGCTTTCCGTGACATAGCTACCATGTAGATAAATGTAGCTACTGTGGAAATAAAAAAGGGATATGCAGGGGTTCAGTGTGTGATAATGCATTTATCTTGTACAGTTTCCAGTGACCTCAAGTAACCTCACACGTGCTGAAGGCAAGGGTGAGAGTTAGGAGAGCTCGCTGGAAACTGTACAAGATAAATGCATCATCACACACTGAACCACTGCATATTCCATTTATGCAACAGGCTTAGATGTTGTGTGAACGTTTTGATTTTGGTAGGTGTAAACAATTTGTCAAAAAAGGGAAAAGAAAATTGAATTTCATGCTGTTTTTTGCTAATTATAAAAAAACCAAAATGGTGTCTATAAATTAAACACCACTCATTTTTTAGATATATTTGTGCTGAACGCTTTTCATGCTCACAGTACCATGCTATCATTTTTTGTTTTAAAGTTATTCACATTTGTCTGTCAAAAAAGTGAAAAAAAATTACATTTTCTTCTGTTTTCTTGCTAATTATAAAAAATATATAAGATATCTATAAATGAAACACCACTCATTTTGTAGATCATTTAGTGCTGAACAATTTTCGTGCTCACAGTACCATGCTATCTTTTTCATTTCAAAGTTATTCTTATTTGAATATGGTTAGTACTGCTTCTGAGGCCGAACATTCTAAATGAATTCTAAAGAGAACTGTGTAGATAAATGGGATACTATGGTGATAAATTTATCACCATAGTATCATAGATAAATAGAGAATAAAGGATGGGGAAGGGTGTGATATGAGAATTTAATGCACACCCGAGTTGTGGGATGCTTCATAAACCCCGAAGGGTTTATCAAAGCATCTCACAACGAGAGGTGCATTAAATTCTCATATGCACACCCTCCCCATCTTTTATTTTGTATAATATACTGGGCAGCAATTATTTCTCGTGCCTGATTTCTTAGAGCATGTGCTAGACACACACACACACACACACACACACACTCTCCAGCTCCATCCGTCTCATGCCGTTGCACTCAGATTCTTTTTTTTAAGCTGGGTGTTTGTTTTTCTTTTTTGAAAACTTACAGTTTGCCTCTGGTGGATAGAGTCGTCTTTAGAGCTTCCTGGGACCTCCGCTGCAGCTCTGTCCCAAAACGCACTAACGGCAGGATCAACCAGATAGAATTGTGTATAAATTTATTTTTTAAAATGTAAAAGAAAGGTAGTTCTGTATTTTTGAGGGAGCTTCTCGACGGCTTGTTGGATAGCGAGAGACTGAGCTGCCATGTTTGTGATATTATTTAGCCCTCCCACACACGGAAGTTAAGCCAATAAAGGAACAGCAGAGTTTTTAGTGACAGGACATGTCAATGTCATAACAACTAGCCAGTTGTTATGGGAAATATCAACATGGTCAACCCATTGAGAGAAACTGATGACCAGTTATTATTTGGTTTTATTCTACAGTTTTTATCATGACCCCTGTTGCATAAATGCCTTTTATACTATGGGTAAAGTAAGACATATCAAATACTGCTCTCTGATTGGCTGGCTGGAACCTTTCCAGAGTTGTAAATTACCAACCGGAAAAGGTGCCAGTCAACCACATCTCGTGCCAACTATAAAGATATCACTACAACCACCCACATCAAACCAAACCACCACCACCTTTGTCGCTGCTTCAAAATCAGTGCTGCAGTAAATTAAAACAAGCATTTGTTAATGCTGAATGTTTGCTTGCTGGTATTAGCACTGGAAATGCAGGCGTTAGAGAGATGCAGAATAGGAATGGCAGTGAAGTATTGAACTTCACGCCAATCCCACCTCCACCCTGCAGAGATGGCCAGGCATTGGGGTATGCGTTTGGGTCATCACCCATAACGTTCATGCCATTTCACATCAACCTATCCTGCAGACACTGACACATGCTGAGGTGTGCCTTGGGGAGTTCGGCTGTACAGTCACCCCATTCCATAAGGTCATATGCTGAAATGGGTGCAGTATAGGAGAACGGGGTGAACTTTGGGGGTGAAAAGTTCAAGGCACACCTCGATGCCTGTCACTGGCTGCAGGGTGGTGGGGTGTGGGTGGAATGGCATGAGCATTACAGTTGGCAATCCAAAGGCACACCCCCTGATGCCTGTCAGTCCGTACAGGGTGGGATGTTATGGTTAGACACCCTAACACCCCAGGCGTTTGTTGGTATTTACACTACAAATTTTCAACATGGCCTTTTTGTGACCCCCACCTCATGAAAGCATTTGGGATCTCTTCTCATGAACAGTGGCAATGTGATTTTGTTAATGTGTCCCGAACTTTGAGTTTCCACAGTGACAGGGCCATTCTGCGCCAGATGTACGAAAACACAGATCGGCCAGGATGTGAAGAATGACAGCTATACCATCCATAGGGAGGTATGAAGAGATGGCAATGTTGAAAATCTGTACTGAAAATATTAAAAATACTCGAATGGCTGGGCTTATGTGGAAACCACACAACGCATGTGTGTAACACAGTCATTTAGTGGAACTTTTCATCAAATTTTCAATATAGGCATTTTGTGACCTCTGCTCATGAACAGTGTCGCTATGGTTTTCCTAATCTGTCCCGAACATTGATTTCCCACAGCTACCGCACTATTCTGCGCCAGATGTGTAAATGCATATTTTGGGCAGGGTATGAAAAATGACAGCTGTACTGTTCATAAGGAGGTGTGAAAAATGCCAATGTTGAAAATCTGGAGTGAAAATATTACAAATGCGCGTAATTACAAGGGTGCGTGGAAACTGCGCAATGTACACTTGTAACACAGTCATTTCATGGACTTTTGTCACTAAATTTTCAACACAGGCATTTTAGCACCTTTGCTCATGAACAGTGTCACTGTGATTTGTTTTTAATCTGTCCCAAACACTGATTTCCCACAGCGACCACGCTATTCTGCACCGACAGCACGAAAACACATTTTGGCCAGGATGAGAAAAATGATAGCTGTACTGTTCATAAGAAGGTGTGGAAAAATGCCAATGTTGAAAATCTGGAGTGAAAATATTACAAATTCGTGAAGTTACGAGAGTGCGTGGAAACTGCGCAACGCACGCTTGTAAAACAGTCATTTTTTGGATTTGTTTCACCAAATTTGCAACATAGGTTTTTTGAGAGCCCACCTCATGAACACTGGCACTGTCGCTTTGTTAACTGGCCCCCGAAGGTGATTCCACGCAGTGACCGCAAAATCACCTTTTGGGACCGAATAATGCCATGACAGTGCCAGAATTCATGAGGAAGGGTCCAAATAACTCCATGTTGAAAATTTGGTGCCAAAATCCACCCAAAATGCCTGAGATATCACCAAAGTTGAAAAAACCCTATTTATGCCATTATACAGCTTACCGGCATTTGTTCAGTTCACGGTCGGCTTTGAAGAGTGCAGACGTTTTCCATGTCCACTGAAGATCGCCGCGCTAGGGTCCGGAGGTAAGTATGGGTGGGGCATGTATGGGGAGGTCGGGTGTGCAGTGGGTGGGTGTGGGTTGAGGACGGTGACTGGCATGGGACTGTTTCCTTTGTTTCAGGGAGATAAAAAAAAAGGAAAAGACACCGCAGGAAGGTTTTTTTTTTCCAGGCTTGTTTCCAGCACACTGGGGTGGGCTCTCAGTGTGCCACCTGCCTTTTTTGGGGTGGGGATACTGAAGCCGATGGGGACTAGGTCCTCCATCGGTAAAGAACGACTGTTTGGGGGGGCCATGATGTCAAGGGGGATTGGGCACTCCCTCAGCACACAACAAATGGGGGAGTGGGGTTACATCATGCCAATGGGGAGTAGGCTCCCCCATCGGCAAATTAACTGGGTCAGGGGCTGCTGATAGGGGGATTGGCCACCCCCATTTGGCTTTCATGGGGCTGAGAGGTGGCGGCAATCCGCCACCATGTTTACTTAATTGTTAGACTTGGATCGGTACCGCCCTGCAATGACGGGTCGCTCCCTCATTGCAGTGGAATGGCTGACACTGCAGTGATGAGGCAGCCCCTCATTGCAGCAGCAAAAGCGTTTCTACTTGGTGGCACTTTTTGAGACCAGTGTCATCGGCACACTGTGCCTCCATTGGTCCACCAATGCCAAGTCCCCAAATGCAGTGCCTCCGTTGGCTGCCACAGTGCAGCACCTCCACAACCCGCTTCTCTCCTAAGCTGCCGCATAATGTT
Source organism: Neoceratodus forsteri (assembly GCA_016271365.2). NCBI lineage: Eukaryota > Metazoa > Chordata > Ceratodontiformes > Ceratodontidae > Neoceratodus > Neoceratodus forsteri. The sequence continues at coordinate 884,101,611 of CM057452.1, read as the reverse complement.
TCTTGTGCATGCGTGCAAACAAACATAAAAAAATGACTTCCTCCTTTGATTTAAACCCCCACCCGATCGCAACACTGCAGTCTCCTAAAATGCATTCTTTCTATCGGATTTGAAAATCCTCATCCGGCTTTGCGATCCGTGTTGTGGAATTCCCGAAGTTTATTAAAAGTTACAGTACCTAACAGTTGAATTTCCCTGATGGCTGCTCCTTTCCTGTCTTTCTAGCAGTAACCGCTGGCTCCAGTAACTGCTTGCTCCCTCTGGCTCTTCCATTATGCTAATGGCTCACACCTAAAAGTCACTCTATCCTGCCTTTCGTATGGTGACTGCTGTCTCTCCAGACCATCCAGCCTTCTAGCTGTGTGGGTACGAGAGAGATGCATCGCTAGCCTGAACCAATGTCTGCTCAGTGAGAGAGAGGTGCCGCTAGCAAGAAGCAATGTCTGCTCAGTATACCCTCCCTCCTTCTCACTGACTCCAGGACCCCGAAGCTGGCAAACAAAGAATGTAGGCAGCACAATTCAGGGAAATAGAGGTGTACCAGTGCAACAGGTATGGGGGGGGGCATGGCCAGGGTGCAGCGGAAAGACTGCTGGCTGAAATGGGGAAAGATGGCAATCAGGAGACCCACAGAGAAATCATGGGGCAGGGGTTGGATGGGTGGAAAAAAATGCAGAAAACTGCTGACTGGACAATTTTTTGTGGCAAAAGAATACATTATATAAAAATCATTTAAAATGCCAAAAAAATGAATGCTTCTTTAGTTTTTCGCACAAAAAATGAAGTGAGACATTGTATAATTGCAATATGCCACTCCAGGATCTGGGCATATGGTGGGATTTACCCACTTCTGGTGTGGATTTGGTCACTTGGCTGCACCTCGTGATGAAACCACACCAGGTGTGGTAAATCCCACCATATATCCACACCCTGTTGTGGTATATTGCTTAACTATTCCACTGTAGCTACCTTTATCTCATGGTAGGTCTGCTAAGCATGACTCACTCATGTTTATCCTGCTACTACAGCTGATATACTGTTTTATCCCATGGCATATCCTTTCACCCCTATTGTATAAAACCTTTTTCAAAATAGGCAGTGCAGGGAGCTACAATAGTGAATTATAACAAACTCTAGCCAGAGACGATAGGGCTGTGAAGAGCTACCTAATGACCAAAGTTACAAATGTGCATAGAAATTATGCAATGCCTGGGTGTAATTTGACCATTTTTTGGAGGTGTTGCACCCAATTTTCAACATGGCCTTTTTGGAACCCCTCCTCATGAAGAGTGCCAGTGTCGTTTTGTTCACTTGTCCCGAAAGGTGATTTCACAGAGCGAACGTGCTGTTTTTGAATATTCAGAAATTGGTAGCAAACTTGATATGAGGTTGGGGAACTTTACAAAGCTTCAGGAAGTGTGACATTCCCAGATTTTTACCAACATCACTGGCAAACTATAAATTTACAATATCTCTATCTCCAATAAAAACACATTCCCTTTTTGAATTTTTATTTTGAAAGAGGTTGTTTTTGCTGTTGTACATGACATGTTCATAACAAGTATAAGCATTATTTACAAGTTAAATATTTAAAACGCACACTGCATACTGAAGTAATATATGACTATTAAGAAGCAATGGTCCAATATGGAAAACATCTTCTATTAAAAACTTTTTCCATACTTTCACTCAAATATTATTTTGGATAAACATTTCAGATAGCAATTTATTATTTTCTTGTAGATGCTGTATAGTGCTGTTCAGTCACAATCATCCAAAACTGGCATTCTGCTAATTCAGTCCTCTTGAATCTATTTAGTCAGAGTACATGCTGCAGTGTGTGTGTGTGTGTGTGTGTGTGTGTTGTGTGTACGTGTGTGTGTATGCAACCTGTCACTGTAGATAAAATGCTACAGTCCCCAGTTCTTGCAGTCTCTCCCCATACACCAGGGTTAAATGCAGAAAGTGTGGAAACCAAGCAATTAACACTGCTCCCACACTGTCTCTGTCTCTGTGGATTATACAAGGGTTTAAAGCCCAAGTGGTGCCAGTCCCTTACATGTTACCAGCACTAAATCATCACAGTGTGGGTAAGTTTGCACTGAGCTTGCCCCACATGGTACTGTACCTGTGGGTAAACAGAGGGCTTTATTTACTTTTTACAAGCCCTAAATCCATCACAGTGGGTGAGCTGGGGGGGGCTGCACTGTACCCGTCCCTGTGGATAAACAAAGAGCTTTAGTTTACCATCTAGTGCTATCTTAACTGTACCTTGTATGAGCATTGAGAAGAAAAGTCAGCAGTGAACCTGATTCCATGGCTAAACAGAGGTGTTGTAAGCCCTCACCTTTCACTGGCACTGGATAGCAAATATACAAAGGTTGAAGAGAAAAATAGAAAAAAAAAAAAACAGAGGAACATAGCTGCAGCTGGGCAGTCTGTAATCTGACACTGTAGTCTGCCTGACTGTTTCAAAGCTTCAATAAATTCCAGTACAACAGATACTGAGTTAACCCCTAGGTTGTTGAAAGTCTTCGGCCCTGCAAATGTTCAATTGAGGGGCTAGAAACAGCAGTTTCAAAAGCTTTTTTTTGGTAATATCCTGAGAAGTTTGGAGGTGCAATACAGTAGCATCCTCTCTCCCTTCAGATGCCTTTAACATAGAGCAGCAAATAGCAAAAATCAGAGGGGGAGTAGACTATTTTGCAGCTGTGGAGGAATACTTCCAAATGTCCGAAAAGGGAGTTCCATGATCAGCCATTTTTAAAGCTACAATCTGATCCCAATAGGGCTGTAGGCTCTGCCCACAACTCTAAAAAGGCATGGAAAAATAATCAAAAAACCAAAAGAAGGAACACTGAAGCAGCTGTTGAATCCCAAATTGGGAACAAAATTAACAAGTTTAGGTACCAGAAATAAACTAGATATTCTAGTAGCCATTTAGAAGGCACACAGAGACACAGAGGGAGGAGAACAAGGAGGTGTATCATGAGAAACAGAGGGAAGCAGGGAAAGCAGTAAAGAGTTCATAGTCACAAACAACTGAAGAGAGACTAGCCTTGGCAGTATCAAAGGGGACAAGACATTTTTTAGGTACATAAGCAAAAAGAGGAAGACCAAGTGAAGAATTGTAAGGTTAAAAAGGGAAGGAGGGGGAATGGTACAGAGGGGGACCAGGAAAAGGTGGACATCTTGAACAAACATTTCTGCTCAGTGTTCACAGAGGAAAGGGGAAGGACTGCAAAAAAGTAACAGAAGCTTTGAAAGGGGGAGGTTGGCACTTGTCCTTTTTCAGAGAAGAGTCATGAAAGTTACTCTTTAATCTGAAAGTTGTCAAAGCAATGGGACCTGACAGGGTGCATCCAAGAGTGTTGAGGGAGTTCAGAGAGGTACTGGCTGCACCTCTGATAGTCCTCTTTAACAGATCAATGGAAACCAGAGCTGTTCCAGAGGACTGGAGGAGGGCAGGTGTAGTCTCACTTCATGAAAGTAGTTGCAGGGAAGAGGCTGGCAATTATAGGTCAATCAGCCTAACATCGGTGGTTGGAAGGTTAACGGAAACACTGCTTAAACTTCCGGTGATGTAGATGATGATGGTGGTCGAGCAGGAGTGAGCTCTGCAGCTCATCCTCAGATCTCTCTGCTTATTTGCTGCATTACTCAGGCTTTTTTTCATTTAGTTGTAGCTAAGTGTTTTTTTTTGTGGCACTGCTTTGGGGTTGGTCCCTAATGATGGTGCCAGCAAGTGTGATAGACCTTCATCTGACGAAACCAGCTTTGCTCCCTTGCCCAGTTTTCCTCTTTCAGCATGTTCTCAGGCCTTAAAGTGGTACAAATTAGATTCTTCCTCTGCAAGTTCCCTGGAATCTGCACAAGGTACTCCACTAGCAGAAACCTTTCTAGTGGAGTTCATGGCTATTAAGTTAATGCTACTGGTGAACTCTAGGCGGTGAAAAATTCAGTCAAGGGGCTTGCCACTCATGCGGGGGATGTTGAGGCACAGGTTAGTTCTCTAGAAGATTCTACTGCAAGAGATAGTTCAGAAATTGTCTCTCTCCATTGGAAACTTCAAAGAATGGAGAAGAAGGTCGACAATTTGGAAAAAAGAAGCCCTTGCAATAATTTACTCATTGTCAGCATCCCAGAGCAGACAGGAGACTCTGACATTATTAGTTTTGTGAATAGCTCATTTCTTCAAATTGCTAGTCCACCAGCACAGTGCCAACTACTCAACTGAACGGGCTCATAAAGCCCTGCACCCAAGACCACCTTTGGGAGAGAAGCCCAGAGTCATTATCTGTCACCTCCTCAATTTTCTTGACAAGGTGGCTATACAGAGAATGGCTCGTGGCCAGCCAGCCCTTTATTAGCAAGATCATCGCTATTTTATTTTTAATATTGTGAGCCAAATTGTGAGGGAACAGCAGCAAGCTTACAGAGATGTTAAGAAAACCTTACACCAATGTGACGTTAAATTCCACTTCCAATTCCCAGCACATCTTACTGTCACCCTCCCACAAGGCTCATTTACTTACACCTCAGCGGCAGCGGCCATACAGGAACTTCCTAAATTATTTCCTCAAATTTTTTCTAAATATTCGGCTTCATAGACTTTTTACACTCCTTGACCTGGATGTCAATGCTATTTCAGTGGACTAGTTTGGAATGATAGTCTCTGGACATTTTCTGTTGCCGCTTATTCCTTTATTGACTGAACTTTTGTTTCCTATGAACCCCACTTCTTTGTTTTTTCTCAGTCAAGGAGCACTGCCCATTGTTTTTTGGGGGCTGGTTTATCCTTATTTATTTCCTATTCTCTTTGTTGTGTACCTTTTTTTTTAGGGTTATTTACTCTGAATGACTGTCTTGGACAGCTGCACCATCAAAGGTGTTGTTACCCGATTTTGGGTTATATTTTTCATGTTTGTATTGGGTGACCTGTTTTCATTTTTTACCTCTATGTGGTGGTGGGTGATTCCTTTAGAATTTGCCTGTAGTCCCTTGTTAATTTTTGTGGTTGTAGCTCCTTATGCTGAATTGTATACTTTTTTTTTCTGGCAATTATTTTGTGGACTACATGGTGGTGGGTGGGGTTATCCACTGTACATTTCTCCTTCTCTTATATATATAATGTTCTACCTTTAATAGGGGGTATTGTTATCTGGTTATTACATTAGTTTTCTAGCAGTTGCTATTATTGGGCTTTAAACTGACATCTGGGGGGCAGAGCTAGCCACAGTTAGTGGTGGACGCATACTAGCCATCTCCTCATGGCGCTTTAATTAATTGTCTACTAGGGGCATCATCAAGCTGACAAAATCTTTTAATAAAGGCACCGGAACACTTTCATGCTTAAATGGCAGTGACATGTCCTAAAAATAAACAGGCAAAATTGAATTTTGAAGCTAAACAGCAGGGAGGTCTGGTGGACAGGAGCAAGTGTGGCATGGAGCTGAGTGTGGGCCCCAGCATGAGGGCAGATCCAGACGAGAGCTCTGCCATTATGGCAGACATGTGGATATCCCTGGCTGGTGTTCCAGCTACTTTGCTCCAGATCCAGCAGGAAATGAAGTCAGGATTTTTAAATATTACAGTACAGCTCACGCACTTAAAAGGGTTATTATGGGCCTCTCCAAGACCACTGCAATGCACTAAAATCAAATCGCGGAGCTGGAGACCCGAGCAGGCCAATTGGAGAACACACAATTAGACATGGCATCTGAGAGGAACGACCTTAAAAAACAATTGCAGGAGCGTCTAGCCTGGGTAGATGACCAAGAAAACAGATCCCACAGATCAAACCTATGAATAATAGGACTGCCGGAGGGCACTGAGGGCCAAAACCCTGGAAAGGACCTGCGTGCTTGGCTGGTCAAACATCTGGAAATGCCTCTGGAGGCAGCGATGTATGAAGTTGAAAAAGCACATCATGTTGGTCCCTCTCTAAAACCTGGGGACAGACCTCGACACTGTTTAGTGAAATATCTTTGATATGTTGAGAAAGAGGCTATACTAAAGCAAGGAAAGAATTAGGGTCCCATCCTGCATAACAACACCAAGATTTACATTTACCAGGATTACAGCTGAGACCTCTAAATCCAGAGACAGAGGTTCACCATTATAAAGGCTAAGTTATTTAAGATGGGATGGGTGTTCTCATTCCTATACCCGGCCAAGCTGAAGATCATGAGAGCCGGTCAGCCACTGAAGTTCTTTCAGTGCCCTGCAGTTGCATCATGTTGGATGGAGGAAGAGGAGCCCAAAGGAAGGGATGTGCACTCAGCACCACCTTGAATGGCCACAACACAGTTAAGTCCCCATATGTGGGCTCTTATTTTTTTCTCTACCTTTTGTTTTAGCATGGGCTCTGTTGCTGGGGATAAAAGGTCTTTGTTTGATAATTTACCCTCGTTGTTTGTGCGAGGCGAACTTGCAGAGTTCCCAATTCTACAGGCCTAGCTTGCAGGCCATGCATGGTTAAACCTTTTCATGCAGCCCAATGAACTGATACAGTGATGCTCAGATAACTAATTCCCCCGACCATGCCTAGGGACATGGGTAGCAGCGGGGCAGCTGGAACTCTAAAGTCATGTGCTTAATGGAACGAGTCACAATATATTTTTTCCGGTGTACTTTTTACCTTCAATCTGACACGCATTCAGTTTTGTTAATGCCACGTTATGGTGTGCTTCTTTAGTGCCAGCTTAATTATCTTTTAGGGTTTGCTGGTCTCGATACTTCCAGTGGGACATAAAGGGACTGGGGTTCAAGTTAAAACTATTTTGTCTGTCTCAATACATATAACCCCACGGTTTGTGTCTGTTTAATATAAAGATTAATCTGCAGCACACTCTCATGGGGTTGTTTTTACAAGCCGCCCCTTGGTTACTTTGACTTCTTATTAGAAATATTTGTGCCAGTTTGGCTCAGCTAAAATACTACACAGTTAATTTCCTTGTATTCATCATATTCACTGCCTGTTGATTGGAGGGGAATTGTCTCAAAGTGACGTTGTGCTCTGAGGGGGGGGGATAGGGGGAGCATTCCTTCTTGTTGGGAGTTGCCTTATGGGTAACTTGGGGTGGGGAGGTCGAAGGCAGTGACAGTGCCTGATCTCAGGGCCTGCTGTGCCTCCATACGCTGTGCAGAAGAACTTGGCTCATAGGATAGGGACCTCGGTCTGTTGAAGGGGGTTTAGTTTTTCCTGAGGGAGGGCTATGTTGGCTAAAGGAAGGGGAAAATAATCTGTTTATGCTGCTTAGATTTCAGGGGTGGGTTGTTGATTTGTGGATTTTTTCAATATGAAAGGGAGGGGGTTTGGATGGTGATCAAGGGAGGGCTGGGGGGTGGTATGGCTGTTTTCTGGGTTTTACTCTCTTAGAAAAATGGTTCAGGGAGTGCAGCAATGTTGTTCATATCGGGGCCAGTGTCTGATGGTTCAGGGTAATGGAGGGTGATACTAAAATAGTAACATGGAGTAAATCATCCCATTCCAAGGCAAAAATATGGGACTTCAGAGGAGCTGACTTTGATAAGATGGCCAACAGAGTTAAGCTAGCCCTGGCAAAAAGAAACACAGGTGAGGAGGTACAGGCAAAGTGGGCAAGCATTAAGGATACAATACTTGAAGCAACATCCCATTGTGTTAGACAGAAAAGGAAGTGCAAAAGAAGAAGGAAACCACTTTGGTTCTCAAATACAGTAGCAGAAAAGGTCAGAGCCAAAAGGCTGGCCTTCAGGAAAATATAAGGGAACACAGCGGATGAAGATAGGGAGGCATACCAAACTGCCCTAAGGAAGCAGGTAAGGCAGTAGGCAGGCAAAGTCCCAAACTGAGGAAACACTAGCACGAACAGTAAAGAAGGTGACAAGACTTTCTATAGATACATTAGTGAAAGGAGAAAGTCCAGAGGGGTGTGCTAAGCTTAATGGAGAAAAGGGAGCATGTGAGGAGGAGGACCCTGTAAAGGCATCTATCCTAAATAGATACTTTTGCTCAGTATTTACTGAAGAGAAGGTAGGGCAGGGCCCACAGCTCAGCATCATGGACACAGGGGAGGGAGGTGAGCACTACTCCCTTCACAAAAGAAAGGGTCCTACAACAGCTTGCTAGCTCAGGGTGGATAAGGCAATGGGACCTGATGGCATACATCCCAGGGTACTTAAGGAGCTAAAGGAGGAACTAGCAGAGCCATTAGCAGAATTGTTTAGTGAGTCTCTGAGCACAGGAGAGGTCCCAGAGGACTGGAGAAGGCTCATGTGATCCCACTCACAAGAGTGGTAGCAGGGAGGAGGCGGGAACTACAGACCGGTCAGTCTCACCTCAGTAGTGGGCAAGATTATGGAGGCACTCCTTAGGAAAGGATAGTGCAACACCTGGAATCATAGGGGCACAGGATCCAAGACAGCATGGGTTTACAAAAGGAAGGTCCTGTCAAACTAATCTCATAGATTTCTTTGACTGGGTAACAGAGTGGTGGACCAAGGAGAGCAGTTGATGTCGCCTACCTTGACTTCAGCAAAGCTTTTGACACTGTTCCACATAGAAGATTGATAAATAAGCTAGGTAGGCTTGGGGTAGGTCAGAAGTTGGTCAACTGGGTGGCAAACTGGTTGACGGGCAGAAAACAGAGAGTGGTGGTAAATGGTATACAGTCAGAAGAGATGCAAGTCACAAGTGGGGTACCTCAGGGATCAGTCCTGGGGCCAGTCCTATTCAACATCTTCATTAGTGACCTCGAGATGGACTAGAGAGTAAGGCTTGTCTGTTTGCAGATGACACCAAGATCTGCAACAGAGTAGATGATCCAGATGGGGTGGGCAGAATGAGAAGAGATCTGGATAAACTAGCAGAATGGTCAGAAGAGTGGCAACTGGATTTAATGCAAAGAAGTGCAAAATCATGCACATAAGGAAGAGAAACCCTGAAGCCACTTATAGGCTGGGAGGAGTTGCTAGCAGTCACAAAGGAAGAAAGAGACTTGGGCATCATCATTACTGATGACCTAAAATCATCCAAGCAGACCTCTAAAGCAGTAGGTAAGGCTAGGGGGGTGTTAGGGTGTATTAGTAGTGGTATCACAAGTCGTAAGAGGGAGGTAATAATCCCTCTGTGCAAGACATTGGTTAGGCCCCATCTGGAGTACTATGCAGTATTGAGGCCACACCTTCACAAGGACATTAACCAAATTGAGGCAGTCCAGAGAAGGGCAACCAAATGGTGCAGGGACTGCATCAGAAGACATATGAGGACAGATTAACGGAGCTCAATATGTATACCCTTGAGCAAAGGAGGGAGAGAGGTGATATGATCGAGACATTTAAACACCTTAAGGGCATAAACAAGGTGAAAGAGTCTAACATGTTTAAATATAAGAAAATAGCAGGACAAGAGGACACAGCATGAGATTAGAGGAGGCCGATTAAGGGGAATGTGAAATTCTTTTCACAGAAAGGGTGGTAGATGCATGGAATGGCTTACCACAGAAGTGGTAGCTATGAATACAGTGCAGGGCTCAAACAGGCATGGGATAGGCATAAGGGAGCAATACAAATGACTATGAATAGATAGGTCACTGACAGAGCAAAGGCCGATGGCACATTTATAAGGTAGAAAAAGAAATGGGCAGACTGGATGGGCCTTGCGGTCCTTATCTGCCGTCAACTTCTATGTTTCTATGTTTCTATGTTATTAATGGTCTTATGTCAATTTTAAAATGCAGGAAAGTCCTGTTGGAGGTGCGTAGAATGAAGGGACAGGTTTTACTTCTGCAGGAGACCCACTTCTCCACTTTGGAGGCCTTGAAGACTGCCAGATTTATGGGGGGGAGGACTTGGGTGTCCTCCATGTTCTCATCGAAGGCAAGGGGGGCCTCGATCAGGATATCACATGGCCTACAGATGGAGATGTTGGAAGAGTTAGTGGACCCGGAGGGCAGGTATGCCCTAGCTAAGCTAGTCCTACTGTGGGGACAGTCAATTTTGGTGGGGTCTGTGTATACACCTAATGTAGATGACGCAGGGTTTTTTCAATGGCTAGCCCTAGATTTGTCTAAGTGGAAGGGATCGTGGGTCCTTGGAGGTGACTTAAATTGAATTTTAGATACAGTACTAGACCGCTCCGCTGTGTCTCCTGCACCCCTGTCAAGGAATGCTAGAGTGCTGGAAGAAATGCAGGCTGAACTTGGCCTGATTGATGCATGGAGACATGCCAATCCTGCTGGGCAGGATTATAGTTTTTTTCATACGCCCATCACTCATATGCACTGATTGACAGAATCTTGGTGGGGGCCTCTTTGTTGATGGGGGTGGGAGAGGCAGTTTACCATACCACCTTGGTTTCAGATCATGTTCCACAAAGCTTGCAGCTACAGGTGTCAGGTCCCTCTAATGTGCCTTGAAGGTGGAGACTAGACCCACTTCTTTTGAAGGACCAAGGCTATGTAGAATTCATGAAGAAGAGCATACAGGAATTCCTCCTGCACAATGGTAGGGGAGACACCTCATGTGGCACCTGGTGGGAAGCCTTAAAGGCTTTTATCAGAGAGCAAACTATCTCCTGTGCCTCCCACCGGAGAAAACTTGAGAGTAGGGAGCTAGCCTCCTTACACACTAAAATAGAAGCCTGTGAAACAGCTCACAAAGCAAAGACAACCAGAGGACTGTATACTGTCATTCAGAAGCTGAAGTGGAAATATAATACCTTAAACAGCTCCCATTTGGAGAGGACTATTCTGCTTGCTAATGCAGGTGCATTGATAGGGATGGGAGGGACTTCTGGCATGGCAAATAAAGAAGAGGGAGGCAGAAAGAACAGTTGGGTGCATCTGTAATGCACAAAGGGTAGTTCTTTAGGATATAAAGGGAATTGGAATGGCATTCAGAGACTTTTATAAGTCCCTTTATTCCTCCGGGTGCAACCCCACACAAAGAGAGTATGAAATTTTTTTTGCAGGCATACCGCTCCAAAAACGTAGCCCAGAAGACTCTCTGGTACTCGATGATCCGCTAACTGGACAGGAGATAGAGTCTGCGCTTAAGGCTCTCAAGGGAAGCAAGGCACCAGGCCCAGATGAGCTCCCTATTGACTTTTTTAAAACCTTCAGTACTCTCCTCATGGAACCCCTGTTTGACATGCTAACGGAGAGCCTGAGGGCAGGGATTTTGGCCCCCTCCACATGGTCTGCCATAATCACAGTGTCACTAAAGTTGGGTAAAGACCCTACTAAATGTGCCTCTTATCGACCCATTTCCCTTCTTACCGACGATTATAAAATCCTGGTGTTGGCATCCCGCCTAGATATTTTCCTCCCTGATCTGATACATCAGGAACAAACTGGTTTTGTGAAAGGCAGACAGAGAAAGCACATCAGGTGCACGCTAAATATTATTTTTCGATGGGGTCGGGCCAAAAACACACATGGAGCAGCAGTGTTGGTGTTAGAAGCTGAAAAGGCCTTTGACTGTATGGAGTGGGGGTATCTTTTTGAGACTTTCTATAAGCTGGGTATAGGCCCAGACTTCTGTCATTAGGTGAGTACTTTATACACTCTTCCTCAGGCACAGGTGGCGGTTAATGGTGGCCTGTCCCGACCATTCACCCTGGAGCGTGGTACCCGGCAGGGTTGCCCCTGCCCCTTCTGCTATACATCCTTTCTTTGGAGCCCCTAGCTGCATCCTTGAGAGCCCAGGCAGGCATCAGGGGCTTAATGGGCAGGTGAAGGGAACATAAAGTTGCAATGAATGCCGACAATCATCTTCTTTATTTACAGAACCCAGTGCAAGACATGCTGGCAGTTCACCAGTTGATGAGGGATTTTGGGAGCATTTAGGGTCACAGGGTCAACTGGACAAAAAGTGGGCTCTTGCTGGTTGGGGTACTGGACAGAGCCCAGTTGATAGCAAACTTGGGGGGCTTGCAGATGGTGTCCCAACTGAAATACCTGGGTGTCCAACTGTCAGCTTCTATCAAGCATATTTATGCCCTTAACTTTAAACCCCTCCTTGGGAAATTAGCAGAGGACTGTGACAGGTGGACGGCACTGCAATTGTCTCTGTTGGGTAGCGTGGGGATAGTAAAAATGACAGTCTTGCCAAGGTGTCTATATTTGTATCAAATGCTACCTATCAGGGTACCCCAGATGCATTTCAAACTCCTGAATGCCTTGATTCACAGGTTCATCTGGTGGAGAGGAAGTGACAGAATTCATAGAACCACAATGCAGTTGTCTCATGGGGAAGGAGGTACAGGTCTCCCTGATTTGTTGTTGTTTGTTTGTTGAATTTTCATGACCTGGTAAGCCCACTTGGCCTAGAAGTCCCTTTTTCAGGGACAACTGAGGGGGAAGGGGGATACAGATGGTAAGCAACTGAAATTGAACCAGATTAAGCTGTTGGTGGTATTTTTAGTGAATGGTAATGAAAGTAACTTCAGGGCATACTACTGGGCTGTGCAGCTGGCCTACTCCCCAATGGGGCAGACACGAAGATGTGTTCCTGGCTGGGACTGGAAGAGGACATACTGCATGGCAACCTGCGGAACGATGTTCTGGGGGTTACTTGGGCTCTCCGGATGGCCGGAGATTACTGAGCCCTTTCACAAGTACAGCCCTGGAGATTTGGGCCTGGGTACATCAGCTCATAGGGCATCAGACACTGACCTCACCATCCTTGGGCCTAATAGCTGAAATGCGTAGAAGGGAACCTTGTTCTCTTGCCTTATTGCAGCGGCTTTGGAGATGGAGGAAAAAGGGGTTGATCTCTGTGGAGCAGTTATATGAGGGGGGAATGATGAAAAGCTTCCAAATGATCTGTGAAAATTGGAATGCTCAACCTAGTGATTTCTTTGTATATTTAAAGGTGTGAGAATTCTGTGGAGACATACTCTCAGCAAATTGTGGATGGGCCACCCCTTCTCCTTTGAAGAAGAGTTCTTTAGACCCTAGCCTGGGCAAAAGCCTCTCTCAATTTATTATAGCTCCATAATGGGCCATCAGCAGGGGTCCCATAACCCTAGCAAGCTCAGATGGAGCGAAGAACTCATGACCCCCATAGACCGTAGTACATGGAAACAGGCATGCTTACACTATAAGAGTTGCTCCCATAGTAACAAGCTCCAACAGATACAATTGAACTTCTTGCACAGAGCCTATATAACCCCTGCTAGGCTTCATGCCATAGACAACTCAAAGTCCAAGCTGTGTCCTAAATGTGGGATCAAGACTGGGGATTTTCTCCACATGGCATTAACCTGCTCAAAAATTGCCCCTTTTTGGCATTCCCTACATGGTATTATGAGTCAGGTACTTGGATATGCTCCTACGAAGTCCCCCCTGGAGCTGTTGTTGGGGGTGGATCCCACCCATCCAAAAGGTGCTGCGAGTGACCCTTTGTGGTCCCTTGAGCTGGTCAATGCCAGGCGGACTGTTACTCAGGTGTGGATGTCCTCCTCCCCCCTTACAGTCGCTAGGTGGGCCAATAACTTTAGGTCCTGTATGGCCCTAGAGATGGCACAGCTGGGAGCTCTGGGTAGAATATATAGGTTCCTAGAGGTGTGGCAACCATTGGTGGTTGCAATACAGAATGGTATATTTCCAATCTAATCCCTGGTTTTCTCCTACTACTCATGATTTAATTAGATGTGTATCAAGTTTCCAATACCTAATAATTGTTGACTGTGATTGTATAACTCCCTGTGGGATTCAGTCATGCAGCATTGTAAACAAAATGTCTTCAGTGGTGTCTGGACCAGGAACTTAATGACCTGTTAAACTATACCAGCACCGATTACTGTGTAATGTATGTTGACTGTACTTCCTTGAACCAATAAACTATTTATGAGAAAAAAAATGACATCTGCAGGTTATTTACAGTGCAGTTCTCCCTTCTGTTATAGAGTTGGGAGGTCTGATGGATGATTCAAGAGTTCTTTCTGATGTTTGATGCCCTCAGAGCTTTCTGTCCTGGTTGGGTATAAAGGGTAAGATAGTACTTTATTGTGTGTAATTTAATTTTGCTTGAGTAGTAGCATGCTAGTTATTTGGCTTGAGGAGGGAGATAGGTATATTGGAAGGGGAAAAGGTAGTGGTTGTTTGGGGCGTGGGAATCCAGAGAGCTTCATGGATATTTGTTATCAAACCACATATTTTTTCTTAGTTATTTATTGTTCTATTGGGCTGATTTCCACTGGTGACTTGTTCTCTTTATATTTTGTTAATGCTACCTATTGTGGCTATGGTGAACTGTAAATTTATTACCTGGAATGTTAAGGGAACCAACTAGCCACAAAAAAAGAACTCACTTTCTCTCCCACTTAAGTAGATATCATCCTCAGTCATTTTTCTCCAAAAGACTTGTCTACTTATGAAAAATGTACTGTTGTTATGGAGAATGTGGGTCAGTCAGGTGTTTGGGGGTGGATCTCATTCTAAATGGGCAGCGGTGGCTGTTCTTTTTGCCAAATCTACCTCTTTTATATTACAGCAGGAGATAGCGGATCCCTTGGGCCGCTTTGTTCTTTTGAAAGGTATTCTGGATCGGGTAGAACTTATTTTAGTTAATGTTTATGACCCTAATCAGGAGGACCCGGAATTTTTCACTGTTTTAATGTCATACTTAGCCTCTTGGCTGCCCTCCTGCTTATATTTGCTGGGGATTGAAATACTGTGATGGACCCAGATCTGGACAGATATGGCAGAAAATCTTTCAGCTTAGCATCTTCCATTCGGGCCTTACATGAATTGAGGGATACATTTAGCTAAGTTCACCCCAGGAGGACTTTACACTCCCAGGATCATGATTATACCTTTTATTCTATGCCACATGGAACTCATTCCCATCTAGACTTTTTTTTTTGCTTAGCCACAGACTGCTTTCTGGTCTTTGTTTTTCCCAAATATTACCCCAAGTCATTTCTGATCATGCTTAGGTTGAGATGGCACTTTTTTTGGATACCCAGGAGGAGGCTGACTTTCTCTGGAAGATTAATAACAATCTTTAACAAGCATTTGTCAATGCTGAATGTTTGCTTGCTGGTATTAGCATTGGAAATGCAGGAGTTAGACAGATGCAGAATAGGAATGGCAGTGAAGTATTGAACTTCACGTGAACCCCACCTCCATCCTGTAGAGATGGACAGGATTTGAGGTAAGTGTTTGAGTCGTCGCCCATGACGGTCAAGCCATGTCACCTCACCCTATTCTGCAGACATCGACAGGTGTTGAGGTGTGTTTTAGGTGTTTGGCTTTACAGTCATCCCATTCCATAAGGACATACAGTGAAATGGGTGCAGCATTGGAGAGTGGGGTGAAGTCTTGGGCCGAAGAGTCCAAGGTACACCTCGATGCCTGTCAGTGGCTGGGGGGTGGGGGTGGGATGGCATGAGCAGTACAGTCGGCAATCCAAAGGCACACCCTGATGCTTGCCTGTCTGTACAGGGTAGGATGTTATGGTTAGAAACCCTAATGCCTCAGGCGTTTGTTGGTATTTACAGTACAAATTGTCAACATGGCCTTTTTGTTACCCCATCTCATGAAAGCATTTGGGACCTCGCCTCATGAAGAGTGGCAGTGTGATTTTGTCAATGTGTCCCGAAAACTGACTTCCAACCGTGACAGTGCCATTCTGCGCCAAATGTACGAAAACACAGATCGGCCAGGATGTGAAGAATGACAGCTATACCATCCATAGGGAGGTATGAAGAGATGGCAATGTTGAAAATCTGTAGCGGGAATATTAAAAATACTCGAATGGCCGGGCTTATGTGGAAACCGCGCAACGCATGTGTGTAACACAGTCATTTAGTGGAATTTTTTCATCAGATTTTCAACATAGGCATTTTGTGACCTCTGCTCATGAACAGTGTCACTATAATTTTCCTAATCTGTCCCGAACAGTGATTTCTTACAGTGACCAAGCTATTCTGCGCCGGAAGTGCAAAAACATATTTCGGCCAGGATGTGAAAAATGACAGCTGTACTGTTCATAAGGAGGTGTGGAAAAATGGCAATGTTGAAAATATGGAGTGAAAATATTGGAAATGTGCGAAGTAACGAGCGTGTGTGGAAACTGCACAATGCACGCTTGTAACACATTCATTTTATGGACCTTTGTCACCAAATTTTAAACATAGGCATTTTAGGACCTCTGCTAATGAACAGCATCAGTGTGATTTTCCTAATGTGTCCCAGACACGGATTTCCCACAGCGAGTGCACTGTTCTGTGCCGAAAGCGCAAAAACACATTTCGGCCAGGATGTGAAAAATGACAGCTGTACTGCTCATAAGGAGGTGCGGACAAATGGCAGTGTTGACAATCTGGAGTGAAAATATTGCAAATGTGCGAAGTTACGAGCGTATGTGGAAAATGAGCAATGCACGCTCATGACACAGTCATTTTATGGGCTTTTCTCACAAAATTTTCAACATAGGCATTTTAGGACCTCTGCTAATGAACAGTATCACTGTGATTTTCATAATGTGTCCCGAACATGGATTTCCCACAGCTAATTACTGGATTCTGCACTGGAACCGTGAAAACACATTTGGCCAGATTGTGAAAATGAGATGCACTGTTCTATAAGGATGCATAAAATACCAATGTTGAAAATCTGGGTGAAAATACTGCAAATTCACGAGAATTCTGAGCGTGCGTTAGCAACTGCGCAATGCATGCTCGTAAACAATCAATTTTGTGCCCCACCAAATTTGCAACATAGACTTTTTGAGAGCCCACCTCATGAACACTGGCACTGTCATTTTGTTAATCAGTCCCAAAAGGTGATTCCGTGCAGTGACCGCAAAATCACCTTTCCTGGCCTATTAACACCGTGACATTGATAGAATTCATGAGGAGGGGTACCAAAAACCCCATGTTGAAAATTTGGTGCCAAAATTCCAAAACATGCCTGAGATATGCATCAAATTTAAAAAACATATTTATTCCATTATACAGCTTTCCGCCATTTCCTCAGTTCGCGGTCAGCTTTGAAGACTGCAGGCGTGTTCCTGGTCCTCCGAAGATTGTTGCACCAGACTCTGGAGGTAAGTATGGGGTGAGTGGAGTGTGGGGAGGCAAGGTGCGCAGTGGGTGGGTCTCGGGTTG
This sequence comes from Neoceratodus forsteri, assembly GCA_016271365.2. NCBI lineage: Eukaryota > Metazoa > Chordata > Ceratodontiformes > Ceratodontidae > Neoceratodus > Neoceratodus forsteri. The sequence goes on along the minus strand of CM057452.1, from coordinate 884,084,510 downwards.
TGGGGGCAGGGAGACAGCAAAGGAACCGTTTCCTCTTACAGGAAAATAAAACATGGGGGCAGGGACAGCAAAGGAACGTTCCTTCTTTACAGGAAAATAAAAACATTGCTGAATGGTTTTTGTTTTACAGGGACATTTAACAGGACATTTGGCATGCTGGGGTGGGCTCCCAGTGTGCAACCTAATGTTTTGTGTTGGGGGCAACTGTAGCCAGCAGAGTTAGGTACCCGTCGCCGTATGGGGGCGCAATAGCCGAGGGGATTGAGCACCTCCTCGGCACAAACATATGTTGTGTGTGTGTGTGTGTGTGTGGGGGGGGATTATGCCAACGGGGAGTGGGCTTCCCCATTGGCACATTAATTGTGGATGAGGTACATTATGCTGACGGGGAGTGGGCTTCCCCATCGGCACATGAAAAAACTCGGACTGAAGCCAGCGGGGCTCAGGGCCCCTGTCAGCAAACAAAGTTTGTTTGGGGGGGCACATGCTGCCATAGGAGATTGGGAACCCCTCGGCATGGGGGTTGCATAATACTGTTTGTGAACGTTGCGGCAAGCCACCCGCCATGTTCACAAACAGTATTAGGCTAGCTAATGTTCCGCCCTGCAATGACGGGTAGCTCCCTCATTGCAGCAGAATGACTGACGCTGCAATGATGAGGTGGCCCTGATTGCTGTAGTGAAAACGTTTGTACTTGGTGCACTTTTGGAGACCAGTGCCATCAGCACACTGTGCCTCCATTGGTCCACCAGTGCCACGCCCCCAAATGCAGTGCCTCCCTTGGCTGTAACACTGCCGCGCCTCCACAACCCGCTTCTCTCCTAAGCTGTCACATAATGTTTCTTGCACATGCGTGCAAGCAAACATAAAAAAAGGAGAGAACTGTCTCTCATCTTAAAGAATTTACCACTCGCTTTTTTGAAGAGAACCGAGGTTCTGTGGAGAAGGCAGCCACCCTTTGGTGTTCCTATAAGTGTGCCATTCGGGTGGAGCACAACTTTCTTTCATCCAAACTGAGTCCAGTTCAAGCTACTCAATTACTAGCTGAAATTAAAGACTTAGGGCTTAATTTTCAAAGGTGTGTTAGATCAATGCAAGTTGCCTCCTGCCACAACTTGCATAGAAAAATTTTGCGGCAATCAACCTACACCAGATTCTAGAAGATTCTTGACTTGCATTGATCTTTCCAGAAATGACACAAATCACAGCCTGTATCATAAAAGGTGGCACATCATGTGGGAATGACACAACTTGCAACAGCAGGTCGTGGCATAAGTGATGGAGGCAGAGAGTGGGGAACACATGCCGTAGGAAGCAACAGGCAGGCGGGGGCAGGAAAAAAACTTCACGGCTGTGGATACTGATGTATTAATTGAGGAGGTTGATGCCCAGGTGGAGTTGCTGATGTCCAGAGGTGGGGACACAGACATGTGCAACTGCAGATGGAAAGCCTGGGATAAGGTGGCCAGCAGGGTGAATACTGTGGGGCCAGTAAAGTGCTCCATTTGGGAGTTTCAAAAGACGTACCATGACAACAGGCAGAGGTGCAAGGAGAACCTCGCCCCATGTGCCATGTCCACTGGTGGTGGTGCTAGCCAGCAAATACCCCTGAGCAGTCTGGAGGTGTGCGCCACAGCATATCTCAGCAGCCATACCATTAAGTGTGACACCAGCCTGGATATCTTTTGGCTGCAGAGCTGCTCAGGTATTTTGAGGTCACAGCAGCAGGAGACTTGTGGGGTTGGGAGTGGCCACCACTAACACCAGTAATGAGAGGGTCTTATGTCACTACACTGGTGTGTGTGTGTGTGTGTGTGTGTGTGTGTGTGCAGAGCAGAGAAGTAACAGTCCACAGCTGGTACTGGGTCATGAGGCACAGCAGGTGTGGGTGCATGGGGGGGCCTACAAGTGTGACAAGGACCACACACTTGGGGCACACTGATGCTTGTGGAGTACATGTTGTCCTGTGTCTCGGCAACTGAAGTCCTACCCAGGCATGTGTACAAGGGGTGCCTGCCACTGTGTAACTGCTGCACAGTGTATGTGGCAGTGGAAAAGGGGTGTCACTGCGATGTGTGTGTATTGGATGTGATAGGGTGTGTCCCAGAGGCATGGAGGTGATGGCAGCTCAGGACATGTTGCATGTGGACACATCCTTGTGGGGCACCTTGCAGGAGGGGCCTGTGTACTGTGCAGCTGTAGTCCACTTACCAGGATGGCTGTGGGGCTGGGGGATGGTTGCCAAACTGTGCAGGTGCAGCTGCTGTGTCACCATCATATGATGCAGAGGTTGTGATGCAGTGTGTCACTGTCTAACATCGTATCCTGAAGATAAACAGGTTGGTCTACCAATGTAAATTGCCAACAGGGCATGTGTGATGCAGCTGAAGTGGCATGCCTTATGGCAGAGTGAGGTTGTGGACTGTGGTTAGGGTGTTCTGGCATGCAGGTGACACTGCAGTGCTATCTACCACAGTACCACTAATGCAGCAAGGTATGGGCTGCACATACCATCAATGTAGGGTGCTGAATCACTAACACTGTACTGTTATTGACATATATGGGGGGGTTGGCCATGTCACATGCATGCCATGAGCTAAACAAGTGCGAGGCTGAGGTGTCAATACATGCATGATATGTTGGGAGTATGGAAGCAAGGAGCATTGTGACTAAAAAGGAGAGATCACACACTGTGGCAGCAGTCATGCTGGGCAGTGTCTGATGGGGTGAGATGCTGCAGGGCAGAGACAGAGACATGGCAGATCAACCTGCTGCAGTCAATACACAGGAACATAGTGACATGGAGGAATGAGGTTGCTAGTAATGCTGTGTTTTCTCCAAACAGATATCACAGTGGAGCAGGGAGATACAGAAATAGCCTGCACAAGTGAGACAGTCACTGTGCCGCAGCCTGCACTGATGTCCCAAGACATACAGACAGCAGCAGCACATCCAGCATCAGTGGCCTGCAGGTGAGGCATGTTCTGGTGGAACAGGAGACAGTACTGGTGGAATGGCAGGATGTCTTAGAGGGATCCAGCCATATGGCAAATGCAACAGAAGTGGCTGATAGTAATGACAGATTAGCAGAGCTCAATATGTATACCCTTGAGCAAAGGAGGGAGAGAGGTGATATGATCGAGGCATTCAAACACCTTAAGGGCATTAACAAGGTGAAAGAGTCTAACATGTTTAAATATAAGAAAAATAGCAGGACAAGAGGACACAGCATGAGATTAGAGGGGGGCCGATTAAGGGGGAATGTGAGGAAATTTTTTTTCACAGAAAGGGTGGTGGATGCATGGAATGGCTTACCACAAGAAGTGGTGGCTATGAATACAGTGCAGGGCTTCAAACAGGCATGGGATAGGCATAAGGGAGCAATACAAATGACTATGAATAGATAGGCCACTGACAGAGCAAAGGCCGATGGCACATTTATAAGGTAGAAAAAGAAATGAGCAGACTGGATGGGCCTTGCAGTCCTTATCTGCCATCAACTTCTATGTTTCTATGTTTCTATGGGTACAGACATGGACCTAAGTCACACCATTGCAAACAATATTCTGCAGGACCTACACCCCCTAAACACTGAAGAGTTAGAGGCCACATTGGAGGATGCTGCCCCTAATCCCCCCCAGCAGGTGCTGCCACATGTTGAGTTCTATAGGTACTGCCAAACAGTGGTGGACAGACATGAGGAGCAGACCAGCAAACTGGTTAAGGTCTTGCCTGGAAGGTCATCAGAGGTGCATGGAGGATCTCCTGTCAGGGCTACTCAGTGCCATACAGAGTGGCACATGTGATAATGCGGCAGTGCAACCTGACATTATAGGGGTCCTGCATGGCCTACATGTCTGTGCACAGCACCAAATGGAGGCAATGGAGTGCATCACTACTGCCATTGAGAGGATAATATCACTGCAGTAGCAGCAGACTGATGCCCTCAGAACTGCACTGCAGAACATAGCAGCGGCACTGTGGATGAGGCCATACTGGACTGGTAGTTGTCCCTGGGATGACACACCTAGTGATCCTGCTGAGCACCTACATGGTGCCATGTCTACCCTGCAGCAGTTATGTGTCTCAACACAGCAGTCTGCCTCAAGCATCTTGGTGAGTCACCCTCTGGTGACTTCAATGAACAGTGGTACAGAACACATGCAGCATGGCAGTGAAGATCACAGCACACTGCCTGGGCTGCCAATGAGTCCAGTGGTGCTGAGGGTTGAGGTTCTGGACACCACACCTCATGCCATGCCGGCGACTTGGGTTAGGGAGTGGGGTGGGGCCACCGGGGGTCAGCAGGGGGGGACAGAGATTGAGCATCTGCCGACTGCTCTCTCTTCCCGGAGGTGGGGTGGGAATGCGCTAGCTCTAGAAGCGACCTCTGGCGGTGGCTGGAGGGTCACCAGATTAGCGGCATGGCATAATGCCTGGGGGGGGCGGAGCCACGGCTTTTTGTAGCCTTGCTGGCCGGGCTCTGTGAGGCGGGAGGGACAGAAAAAGCAAAAAGAAAATACCTCCTGCACATCGGGAGATGACGGTGGCCCCAGTGGACCCTCCCACATCCCAAACACCAGCCTAGACGTGCCCAGGATCTCTCTCTCTCTCTCTCTCTCTCTCTCTCTCTCTCCGGAGGAGGAGGACCCGACGACTTGCAGGTAGGCCACTCATACTTAGGAGGTAGCCACTGGGGGGAGTGGAATCAGCTCTGGAGATGGTACCCGGAGCCGGGTCAGCCTGCAGTCATTCGGGGGAGGAGAGGCCATGGAAATGCGGGGGTTCAGGTTGGGAGTAGGGTGGAGATCCATGTGGGCACTCCTGAAGGATGCCCAGGGTGTCAGGAAGATAAACAAAGTTAAAAAAAAGAGTCCTTGCAGCCATCCACTTGTCATTTTTTTTTGAAATTTAACTTTATTATTTTGAAAAAGAAACAAGAACAACAACAACACCTCACAAAAACACACCAAAGAAGTACAGAGAAAAAGTTAAAATGAGCGGTACAACCAAAGCACCCCCCCACCACCCAAACATATCCTAACCCCATACAAAAGAAAGAAAAGAAACACAAAACCAACCTCAAACCCCAACCCCACCCACTATCCCATGAACCCACCCACTCATTAATACAAGACACAATGTATAATGCCAAACATTCACCCCCAGAGAATGACTCCATCCCCCCACCCCCCGGGTGCACCGACAAACACCTAACGATGCCTGGATAAAGCTACATATAACCATCATTCCAATACTTGTCGTTGATATGAAAACAGAACATTTCCAATAATCAGGATTAATATAGTTCTTGAGCTACAAGGCAGACCTAAGGAAATAGGGTCTAGAGTAGTATAATTGGATCAGGTCAGACACAAAGCTTGGAACTTACTCCATCTCCGCTGAAAGAGGTCTAAGCAAATGACAAGGCAAGTTGATCAGTCCAATGCCTTAAAACCAATTTTTTAACAGCCATAGACACCAAAGCCATATAATATCTACGCTCGGCACTATCTATATGGGAGAAATCACCAAGAATACATATCTCAGGAGAGAAGAAGCCAGACAGACCCAGAAGAGGGTCAAGATAATCTCGAACCAGGGACCACAGGGGGGCGACTTTAGGACAGTCCCAGAACATATGGATTAAGCTACCTTCCCCTTGTAGACACCTAGAACACGTTGAATGAGAGACCCTCTTAAGCTGAGACAATTTAACCGGTGTATAGTAGAGATTATTAACAATATAAAATTGCGTTAACCGGAACCTATCCTGAGTATGATATCTATAGAGATCTTTCCAGATGCCCGACCAGTCCAGAGAGATATCAGGTAAAAGGTGCGCCCAGACACCTGATCCTTCAACCACTTCTGGCAAGTTGTAATTCAGAAGGAAGGAAGGAATATATGAGAGATAGAATGAGATTGAGAAGCAAATTGGATAACTCTGGTGAGAAAGGGATTAACAGCCGAGTCCCTAAAGGCAGTACCAAATCTCCGACTGATCAAATGTCTCAATTGATATACTTTGAAAATATCTCTCCTAGGTATATCAAATTTCTCCATAATATCACCGGAAGAGAGAAGCAGATCCCTGCTGAAGAAATGCTCAAGTCTGGCTTCTCTGATTTGCGGTAGCCAATCTGAGGTAATCCACGAGGTGCCCAACTTAACATTGGGATTACAAACAACCGGTTGTCCCAGATCTGAGATGGGGGAGACACGGAAAAACTTTAAACATTGTCCAAGCGACTTAAGGGCGACCATCATCGTACTGTCCGACATCCAACATGAAAGTACCTTAGGGGGTAAATAAGGCAAAGCAAACCTATCTGGTTTAGTCTCAGAGAAAGAGGCACGCTCAAGTTGAAGCCAAATTGGACAGGAAGAATCTGATTCAGTAGAGAACCATCTTCCCATCTTGGAAAGGTGGGCCGCCCAATGATATAGCAGGAGATTAGGTAATCTCAAACCCCCTTTTTCCCTAGGAAGCGATAATTTAGCATAGGAACGCCTAACCCCTTTCCCTTGCCAGACAAAATTTGAAAAAAGCATATGAAACTGCTGTGAATAAGAGATAGGAAGCCACAGATTAGCCAGGTTCAATGGATAGAAAATCCGAGGGAGAATATTCATTTTAAGAATATTTATTCTACCCCAAAGTGAAATAGGAAGAGCTGACCAGCGTTGTAGATCTTGAGAAACCGAATTTTTAACTCTATCCAAGTTTAACTTTCTCAAAAGAGAAAGGTCAGTAGAAAAATAAATCCCTAAATATTTAATGGATCTAGGGGCCCATTTCATCCCAAAGGAAGAAAACACGGATTTGTGGGTATATACGTTAAGAGGAAAGATTTCAGATTTTGAAATATTCAACTTATACCGAGAAAAGGTACCGAACCTCTCAATTATGTCTATCACCGCCTTCAAGGATTCAGCCGGATCTACCAAATGCAAAAGAATATCATCTGCGTAAGCAGAGAGAACCAGTTCCCTTTGATGTAATCTAAGACCCTTGACTTGGGAAGAAGCCTTAAGCCTAATAAGTAGGGGCTCCAGATACAAATTGAATAATAAGGGAGAGAGGGTACACCCCTGCCTGGTACTGGTATAAAGACGAAAAAGGGAGGAGAACACCCCGTTACAATAAATTTTTGCAGAAGGGCAATTATAAAACACCCGAATCCGGTTTAGAAAGGCAAGCGGAAAACCCATTCTCTCCATAACTGCCCAGAGAAAAGACCAGTCTACACGGTCAAAGGCCTTTCAGCATCAAGGGAGACCAGAGCAGCTGGGTATGAAACAGATTGGGCATATTGAGAGATATGACAAAGTCCTCAGATGATCAGCGATTTGCCAGGAACAAACCCAACCTGCTCAGACTCAACAGATCAGACCACACCCTCTTGATTCTTTCGGCAAGAATTTTAGCCAGAATTTTCATGTCGTAGTTCTGAAGAGAGATTGGTCTATAATTGGCCGGGTCTGTATGAATCTTGTCCGGTTTGGGAATCAAAACAATTGTAGCTTCGAACAATGAAGAATCCACATCCGGAGCTACTGATAAGTACTCATATAGTTTAAGAAGAGTAGGTACCAAATCCTTAGCGAAGGCCTTATAAAAGTTAGCCAGAAGGCCATCAGGACCTGGTGTTCGATCGGGAGCGAGGAAAGCAATTGATCTCTCAATCTCCTCCACCGAAATTGGAGCCAGCAGAATAGCCTGTTGGGCCTCTGATAAGCAAGGGATATCGATCTCCCCCAAGTATTCGTGTAGATCCGAAGGAGAGTGCGAAATAGGGGATTTATTATAAAGGTCAAGGTAGTAATCCTTAAACATACGGGCAATTCCTCTAGGTGAGGTAACGACTATACCAGATGAGGAGATTAAAGAAGGGATAATCCTGGAGCTTTCTAATGCCCGCAGTCGCAAGGTAAGGATCTTACCGGATTTCTCCCCATGGTCAAAATACTTGGCTTGAGTTTTAATAAACAATACTCCATTTTCTCCTTCAAAAGATCTAAGTATTCATTCTTAACTGATAGGAGCTCTTTAAGATCCGTTAAAGAAGAAGTTGAGGAGTATTTAGCCTCCAGATCCCTGATTCTACCCATCAAAAATAACGAACTGGCTAGCCTTTTTTCTTCCAAAGGGAAGCAAGTTTAATCAGCTCGCCCCTAAGATAACATTTCAGGGCAGACCAAACCATATCCAGCCTCGGAGTAGAAGTAAGATTATCTTCCAAAAAGAAGGAAATCAGGGCACTGATATCTGACACATTCTGTGGGTCTTTCAACAACTGTGTGTTCAGGCACCAGACTGAGTCCCGGGAAAAATCCGGGGCCAAAGAAAGTTTAATCCAGACAACAGCATGGTCTGATAAGATAATTGGCTCGATACCAGATAGACAGAGATTCGGAAGAAATGAGGTACTAACTAAAACCATATCCAGCCTAGATTTGGTACCATGCGATTGAGAAAAAAAGGAAAAGGCTCGAGGAGAGGGGTTGGCCTGTCTCCAAGGATCACATAGACCCAGCAAGGATCTCAATTGCAAAAAGGCTCGATGAGCCGGCGAAGGAGGGCGCCTATCCTGAGGGTGTCTATCCAGAATGGGTGAACAGGGAATATTCCAGTCCCCACCCAGTATAAACTGAGCAGGAAGAAAGTTAGCCAATTTATCAGCAAGGGACATAAAAAACCCCGGGTCACCCCCAACCGGGCCATATATAGAGCCCAGAACAACATTGTCCCCATTAAGAGAACCCTTAACCAACAAGAACCTCCCCTCTGGGTCTGACACAGTCGTCTCTACAGTAAATAAAACATGCCTCTTAATTAAGACCGCTACCCCTTTACTAAAAACCAAATTACCTGCAAGATAGGAAAGAGAAAACCCCGAGCGAAATAACAGCTTGGTGTCACCATGGCTGAGATGAGTTTCCTGCAAAAAAAGTATATCAATTTGTAGTAGCGAACAATGTTTAAACAACTGCAAACGTTTGACCCGATCCCTAAGTCCGCGTACATTCCAAGAGGCTATTTTAAGAGTATTCATAGCCATTTTAAGTACATAATACAACATTTAGATATCCAGACACAATTAAAATAACAAGGAAAGAATAGGTGCACCCCACAAGGAAGGACTGGGAATATCGTATAATACCCAGACCAACCAGCTTTTAGCCCCAATAGGTAGAACCCCCCCATTTTCATCCTCCCAAAACAGCACATTAAACGAATGTGGGGGAATATACTGTTCCCACTATATGTCCCCAGTCCACAATTATATATCCCAAAGTAAGCCCCCATCCCAAACAATCCCAAACAAAAATTACAGAAGTCATGTTCCCTTCCATAACAACATGCTCTAATAAACCAAATAACATATAAATTACCAGGGAAAGCATTCATCAAACCAGCCCCCCACCCACTGAGGCCCAACCTCCCCATAATAACCAGGAGACCGTACAAAACATGAAAAAGGCAGTCCTCAGTCCCGTCCCCCACCCACCCAACAAAGATCATAATCCACCAAACCCCGAACAAAACAGACGGTAACAAGAAGACCACCTGCTCCCTCCCAAAGTCCAGAGATCCAACATAACCTACTAAGAGTCAGGTTAAGCCCCCACCAACAAAACCCAATCCCCCAACAAGCCAAAAGGCAACTATATACAACGAGCGCCCGAGGTAATAACCTGTAAAGTAATCTAGGACCTAAGAACCGGGACCACTCAGTCCCCATGGCGAACCTCTGAATCCCCAGCATAGGGTGCAGGAACCAGCACGCAAAATGGTTCGAAGAAAACCCGATAACAACAAACACCAACCAACGAACCATAGCACATCCTAACAAGCCCAAAACCGGGGAGAGGTTGGCAAACCCCCAAACATATGGCTCGCGATTCCACACCCAACGAGCAGCCATTCTTAGGCCCGAGCCAACTCCAAACCACCCCCCATGCACCTTTGACCCGTGGGGTAAGGAGACCAGACAAGAGGGGGGTCTAAAAATCTGATGATCCTACCTTCAATAAGACCCCACCCATCTATATCCTTATCTATATCACTCCCATCCCCACCCCACGAACTAAGAGCAAAACCCAGAAAATCAGGGACAAGGAGATTAAGCCAAGGGCAGCCCCCAGAATAGAATACATTACCCCATGGGAGTGTTAACACAAGAGACAGACCACCGAATGCAATCCTAGGGCAAAACAGATCTGCATCCTCAAGGCACAGCACCGCCCTGCACCCATCCTTCCCAGAACACTGCCACAAAAGCGTATCCACTATAAGGACAAACTACAACCTTAGGGCAGATCTCCAGCCAAGGCCAAAACAAAATATGTAGGACAGCAGGCAGCTCTCACCGGCCCCCGTATATCCACACGACCCCCCCGCATCTGCCACAGAAAAAGGAGAAAGCATTTAACAATTAGCGACTTACACTATCCAGTTGCTCCCCACTAGAGAGTCCAGAGTTTCAAAGGAATCGATAGAGCGCTAAGACCCGGGAGAGCACCAACTCAGAGCCACTGTTTCCAGAGGGACCGATGAAAAAGAGGAACCAAACCGGTATGACCACCAGGAAGTTCCCCCCCGGAAACAGTGATCACCAACAAAGGTTCCGTCGTGGGGAGGCCCAAATAGGAGCAGCAAGGAGGTCCCCAGCCAACCAAAAAAGGAACCCTCTCTCAACCCGAGCCCGACTGAGCAACCCCCAGGAAAGAGACAGGAGAGCAGAAACGCGAGGAAAAGCGGGAGAAGACCAGGAACAGAAAGGAAAAGGCCATCAAAAAGGGAAAGAAAAAGGTAGGACCAAGAAATACCCCCAAACAGCGAGCACAATCAAACAGTGAGCTTTAACCAAGCAAACCAGAATATTGATATTTAAGCCAAAAGAGGTTGAAGCCCCCCAAAGTCAGCATAGTCATATCCTAGGGTGACAGGGATGACCTTTCAACCGGACGATTTAAACAGGTCCGGTAGTCTGTTTGCTAGTTCTTTAGATGCCGTTTCCGGGGAGTTAAAACTCATAGCCGTGCCCCAACAGTGACCTTCAAAACAGCAGGATAAGTCATTCTGAAAGGGATGGAGGCAGCGATGAGCTTCTGGACAACTGGATGGTAAGCTGCCCTCTTTTCTCGGGTCTCTTTAGGCAGGTCTTGCGTGATCCTAATTCTGGATGTGCCCCAAAAAATGTCCTTAAGCTCACGCGACTTAGTGTAAATATGCTGTCTTTCAAGGTAACTCAGAAATTTGGCGATGATAGGACATGGGGGGGGAGGGATCCGGACAAGGCCTAGGTCTTAAGGAGCGATGGGCCTGTTCAATATGATACGAGGAGCTAATAGGGGATGGGCCGACGATCTTACACAGAAACTTCTGCAAGAAAGCTAGCAAGTCCGGTCCCTCTTCCATCTCAGGTAGGCCCAAGATTATTAAGTTGTTCCGGCGATTACGTCCTTCTAAATCTTCTGTTTTAAGTTGCAATTTTTTAATCTGCTGTTTAAGTTCTGCAATTTCACTTCGGCTTGCGCTTCCATTGTTCTGTTGAAAACACTCGGCCTCACATCCGCGACTCTAGTAGAAACGGAGGATAGATCGCAACGCAAGGGATTTAAGCTCCCCAGTCATTTCTTTCAAAATATCCTTCAAAGGAGCAAGTTCTTGAAGGAACCTATCCTCCGTTAGGGGAATGACTTGTTGCACTTTGTCCCCAGCTTGGTCTGATTTAGAAGTACCCTGGTTGCGTTGCTTTTTGGCAGCTTTCTCCGGAGAAGCAGGAGGTGTGTGCCTGACTGGGGCCTGCTTCCCATCCACCTCCATCCCAGAGTAATATACAGCTATTTCCTCACAGAGACTCGTTTGCGATAGTAGGCAGGTTAATCAGACGGCCCCTGATGAAATTTTCTTGATCTGATGCCCAGATGAGTCAGAAAAGAGGCAGGAAAGGTGGCTAGAGGGGAGAGCTCAGAAAACCAGCTGCTGCCTAGCTAGCTGCCATCACGTGACCCCCCCATCCACTTGTCATGCTGGCAGTGATACATGGCCAGGTGGTGCACAAGACCACTGGATGGGGATACCAACATGGACTGCACTGTGCATAACACCATCCCAGTAGAGGATGTGGCCAGTAGTTCACAGGTATCACAAATTACCTCCCATATCTGTGTAAGTACTGGCACCTTGGTCGGGCCTCCAAGTACAGTAAGCTGTACTAATAGCACCACAACATATGTGGCAGCAGGTCTGTGCACACACTGGCCACCTGCACATCAGGAGGCCGTTTGGCTGACATCGAGTCAGCAGACTGTGCAGGCAGCAGAGGCAGCAGTCAGTGAGGCCACCATGGAAACACAGGCAGAGAGACTCACAGGTGCCCACACCCAGAAAACAGGGCCGTAAGGTGAAGCGCATGGCCATGCTGGACCCAGCTACAGATACAGCAGGTACTGCCACAGCAAGTGATGGCAGGAATGTAACCCAGCACACAGGCAAGGTCATACAGCAGTGGCCACTTGTGATAGGCCACTGGAGGATGAACAGGTCTCTTCCCAGGGCAGGGACACAACAGTGATGGCATGTATAGGGCAGTATACCAGACTATGCATGGGTGTTTCACTGGGGGTTTCTGAAGCATGAATGGCACATAATAGCTACACCTAGAAACAGGGGGCATGAGTGCAGCAACTGGGAAGCCATCACGGTTGGGTGGGCCACATGGTGGAACATAACAATGTCTGCCTGTGGGGTCTGGGGAATGTGAGCAGTAGTGTCTGAAAAGCTAACACACAAACTGTAACACAAGCCGGCCCTGTGGTGCTGAGGGTTGAGGTGCTGGACACCACTCCTTGCACTATGCTGGTGACCTGGGTTTGGGAATGGACTCGGCCGCTGGGGGTTGGCATGGGAGGGAAGGGATTGAGCATTCAGAGGACTGCTCTCCCTTCCTGGGGAAGGATTAGGGGTTGTGCCACTCCAGGGTGACTCCTGGTGGTGGTCTTGGGGAGCACGGAACATGTGGCACAAAGCAGATGCTGGGGAGCGGAACATCAGCAGGCGTCAGTGCTCAACACCATGGATGCCATTGCATGTCTGTGATCCACAGAAGAAAGTGAGAGAAAACCCCTCTGTGGAAGTGTGGAGATGAAGAGGGCTCCAGGGGCAGGCCCACATCCTATCACCAGCCCAGCACACCAGTGGACTCCCATGGCCAACCCGATGCCCAGGTAGGTCCCTCTAATCTCAGAAAGGTCACCACGGGTGGGCAGGCCCTCCCCGGGGGGGGGTGATCTGGGGGAGTTGGACCTGCCTGGGTGTTCAGGGGGAAGAAGCTGGTGACAGGGTTCAGGTAGGGAGTACAGGCCTATGCTGAGTGAGCACCCCAGAAGGATGCCTGGGCCACAGGGTGCATAAATCGAGTTCACAAAAAAAAAAAAAAATCTGTAACACAGAGATGGCTGCTGTACCAATGGGAAAAATATTAATGTGTGTTCAACGGCCTGTTGCTCAATAAAGACTTCTAAATCTGGACATATGTGGCACTTGTCCTTTGTCAGACTGCTGTTGGAACACACAGCTGCACTTTGAAAGGGCATTCCAGACTCGGGGGGTGTAGTAGCACATAGCCGGGGCTCAGTGCAATTCATATACAGCTCCGCCTTTCCATCTGACAAGTGGGTCATGAAACATGCCTGTGGGGGGGCACTGTACTGCATGCATGTCATACTTCTTTTTGGGCTGCTTCCCACTAGTATGGTTGGGGGATGTCACCCTCGGGGGTGGGGAGGCAAGAGCACATTGCATACCTGTGTACAATGCGGGAAGTATGTTGATGTTGTGGTGTCATAGTAAACCCAGCTTTGTGGTGTCTGGCATACCTGGCAGTATACACTGCTGTGCATTCACACGAAGGGAGCAGATGACTTACAACACTGTAAGAGGCACATCAGAAGAGCATTCAAATGGTGATTTGTGGCAGCAGCCATGTGTGAGGTCTCTCCACAATGTCTCACATACTGCCACAGGGGTGTCTTGTGCACATGGTGTAAGCCACTGTGGTGAGTGCCTGTCACATAGACCGGTGTCCTTAAGCACACAGTGATGGCTGACCCCAGCCCCCCAACAGGGTGTGGCACATACTGCATCAGCCCATATACATCTTTGCTTACCACACATCCATGGGGCACAGCACTATGCACTGCTGCTGAAGACCATGTGAGCCACAGCAGATGTAGGGTGCCAGTGTGGCATGACATGGTCACTGCAGGCTACATGGACAAATTGGCACTGAGAATGCCAAACTGTATATTCAGCTGGAGTCCCCAGGCTAAGAGAAGCACACACACAGCATGATTACTTAATAACAACAACAGGTTTAATTAACAGGTAGGGTATGAACATGAAACAGGAAGGGCAAGGAAGCAGGAAACTTAACAACAGCAACAGCAACAACAACAGTAACATTTTTAAAGAAACATGCAAAACAGAAGGAAATGGGTGCCTGTAAATTCCACTGTGGGTGCCACAGTACTGTTCTGGAGAAACATGACAATGGTGTCATAAAACTGTTGGCAATGCTGCACAGTGTCCACAAAGGCCTGCAGAGAATCCTGAAGGTGCTCCATGTCCTGCAAGATAGCTCCAATCTGCAACTGCACCTCCATCCTTTGCAGCTGTTCCCGGGGGGCATGTGATCTGGTGATTCCTGGCTTTGTGCTTCTGGATGTGCCACTTGGCCATCATCAGTGGCCACATCATGCTCTCCTGCTGGGGCCCCCACATTGCCACTCTTCAGAGAAATGTCCACTGGTTCCATGGGGGCCACATCTGCCTCCACCTCTGCCAGATGCTACCCAGCAATGTCCTGTTGCCCCACAGCACTTATCAGATGTGCTACTACAGTGTCCCCCTGACTGTCCTCCATCTGGTGGGCAGTGTCCCCCCAATGGGGCTGAGGCTCACTATGGGTCCTCATCATGCATCTCCTCCTCAGCAGATGAGGATAGCCATCATGGTGTTCGTTGCCAGAGATGTGTGTGCTCTGCACAGTCATCGTCCCTCTTCTACTGCCTCATTGCTGTTATGAGCACCCAGACACGGGGATCTTTTCCTCAGTCTGTTTCACCTCCTTGCTGTCATCCACCTGTGGCAAAAAAGAGAAACACATGTTACAGCCCAGTGTGGGCATGGACATACACAGTACTGCTGAGGAATGGCACATGTGGAAGGAAGCAAATGCTGTGGGGGTGCCATGCACATCCCCACAATGTGGCCGAGTGCTTTATCGGCAATGGTGCTGCCATTGCACAGGCTGAGGCACCACAACATCAGAGGCTGCAGTCAAATGGCAGATCCCTGAGTGCCACACATGCTTGATGCACCCTCAAACTCCATACAGGATAATGGGGGAGGGGGGAATGTGGCTGTCATGGGGCTCTGAAAGGAAGGGACAGCAAACATTGGCTGGGTGCATAAGGTGGTTGCATGCACTCTATGTGCCTAGCTCTGTGTGTGACAAGACAATACAGCCATTGCCATGGCATAGGGTGCAGGTCTCAGTACACAGCAAACTGTTCCCAGTTGTCTGCAGGCCAGGGCACACCATGGATGATGGTGGCAGTGGGCACTGGCACCATCAGCCACCACCGGGGTGCATCATGGCCTACAACAGTATAATGGTCAGTGGGGCACTGGTTGTTGCCTGTCATTCTCCAAGGGCATGGTGATGGCTGAATGGTCATCCTGTCCAGAGGCTGTCTGCCTCTCAGGATTACCCTTCCCTACACCATGTTTAACAGGCAGGCCACTTGTGCCATGGAGAATTGCCAGACACATGACCAAACAGTAGTACAGCATGAGGTGAACAGGCATGTCAAGGTTGCTCAAGGGGGTTGGGGGCCAGATGTTGCACAAGCATCCATGTTGCTAATATGTCCCCACCACTGGACACCCCAGGGGGGTAGCCTTTTGAGTCTGGGGGGACCATAGAAAATGTAACACCCCCTTCACCACCGTGGATATGTAGGTGGACATTCCTGCATTGTGCCTGGGTTGACCATGTCTTCAGGTGTGTCATGGCAGAACAGCATGGTAAGGATGCCACTACATACCTCTGCAGTGTGACCATGGAACATGGCTTCTGTTATCAGAGTGGGCTGATGGTACTGGTGTTGCGTGAATGCAATGCAGCCGGCATGGGTGACCTCCCCTTTCCACCCCAGAATGTCCCTGGGGTCATGTATGCCATGGGGTACCTCAGCGGTGTCACTACAGATGGGGTGTCATCAGGGCAGTGCAGTCATGTGACACTGCATGTGTCACACACTTGGGAATTCCACATTGAACCTGCTGTGGATCACACACAGCACAATTATGGAAATCCTGCACAATGAAAATGCCTGTATGTGGGGGAGTACTGCTGCGTGAATGAGTGGCCTTCAGCACAAGCAGGAGGCATACCTACTGCCCTTCCCACTCCCTCTGTCTTGTGAGTGAGGCCTCAGTTCTGCGTGGCTTTTAATGTGCCCCCATATCACTCTTGCACCCTCTTGCCATACGCAGTGCTGACATTGTGCCCTCAGTTCCTGTGTGTGACCCACCTGTGCCTTCACTTTTCCAACTGGTCCCTCCTTGCTGTACTCTATATGGGGGACCCTACAACCTTGTCATCAACTCCTTGGTTAGCTACAGGACAAACGGGCACCACAGCTAGTGACAGGCATGGTGGGGCCATTGGCCGTTGTTCCTGTCATATGTATGGACTAATCACATGATGACTGGTACATGCATGGCTAGGCCACTGACAGCCCTCACCCTGAGTGGCATGCCACAGGCACAGCATGCACACCTTATTGCAATCTGGTACCTATGCATTGTCTAGGTTGTGCTGACAACATGCATGGGACAATGTGTGCCCCCCATGTGTGACATCACTATTGTGCACCTCTGGAAACCCATACAGCTGTTGTAGCTATAACATAAGTTATGCAAAACCCCCCTTGCACACCTCACACATGGGTGCCAGAGGGGCCCCCCAAATCCTGCATTGTGGAGAACCACTCAGGGCACACCTGTGCTATATCCTAAGAATACTGAGGGCAACATGGGGATGGAAGGCTGCCATGCATGCTGCATACACCCAGCAGTTGGCCACAAGAGACCCAGGACCCTTGTCCCTTCCCCCACTTGCAGAACAGGTGTAAGTCATGGCTGAATAGGAGCAGGGCAGGCCAGTATGCATGCACTGCTGTCCCTCATCACCTTGTACACTGTGAGGTGGCAGACAGTACCATGGTACGGTGATGCACCATGAGAAACCCCACTGCAGTGACATGAGGTAGCACCAGAACAGCGCAAACCACTTCACAACTGAGGTCAACAGTTGCTGGACAGTGACACACACATGTACTGCCATGAGGATGCCCAAAGAATATGCATGAAATCTCTAGATGCCCACTGTTGTGGGATAAGTACATAAACCTCACATCCTGTACATAGCTCCTGGGTCTCCAGAGCTGGGCATTATGAGGGTTGTAGTCTTCCTTGAGTTTGTCAACCCTAACGCTCATCCCATTGCAGTAACAGAAAAACTAAGATGTGATGGAGACAGGTGTATATATTTCATGAGTGCATACAATGGTGTGAGCATTAGGGTTGACAACCCCACAGAAGGCTACACCCCTCATTTGCTTCAGGGGTGGAGCAGGTGTTTTAGGGGTGGAAACCCTAACATCATATTTCCCTACATTTGTCACTTTATCTTCAACCCTAACTGATGCATTAATGTAGTTTTTGCAATGAATTTCCTTACTTTTTGAGATAGTGTAATCGTAGCCTTATGTTTCTGTGGGAGAACAGGGCCCTTTGGGCCCTGTGCTCCCATCCCATCATAGTTGCATATTTGTATGTAGCTGTGGAAGGGCCCTGCACTTCCATTTATAGGCCAACAGTGACCAAATTGTCAGCATAGCCATCTTATTACCCCCATCTCATGTACCCGGTACAGAAAATGTTCAAATCACTGCCAAAATGTAATTCTGCACAAGTGCAATGCCATGCAGTGCCACAGGTATGAAAACACATTTTGGCCAGAATTTGAAAAATGACAGCTGTGACATACATGAAGTGTGGTAATAAGAAGACTATGTTAAAAATTTGGTGTCAAAATATGTAAACTTTCCAAAGTTACGGGTGAGTGTAGCAAAATTGTGACACATGGGCATAACTTTGACATTTTTACTATTTTGATTCCAAATTTTCAAAATAGTTTCTTTTGACTCCACCTCATGAACAAAGGCTGGAAAAATTTCAAATCCCACCCAAAATGTGCATTCACTAATCAACTGTGAAATCACCTTTTGTGCAGGAATTGCATAATGTCAGTAATATTGTTCATGAAGTGGGGTCTCCAAAAGGCCAAGTTGAAAATGTGGGGTCAAAATAAAAAAAAAAATGGTTGAGTTATGCATAAAAGTTGAAACTCCCTTTGAAATACATTGAACTGCATTTACCTTAGTTTCTCACATTGCAGTCACCAGTTCCAGCAGCAAGAAGTGTCTTCCATCAAAAAGTGGCTCTTGAACCTGGGACTTGTTCAGGTAGGTGTGCATGTGTAGGGGTGTACGGGGGTGTATGGGATGGTGGGTGCTAAGTGGGAGGTGGGGTTGGGGGGCTGGTTGGTGCGGGACCATTTTCTTTTTTGCAGTCAACAAAAAAAAAACAACATTGAGGGACGATTTTCTTTACTATAGGGACAGACTGTCATAGGGTAGTGAGGGGGTGCCACTAGACACCAGGGACACAAACAGCAACATGGGGACAGCAACTGGACAATAGAGGAGGGAAGAGGGACCACTGCACTACCAATGAAAAATTGTTAAATACAGGAACGGTGGCTGGAGAATGGGGGAAGGGGAGGGACCACTGGACTACAAGGGAAATTTTTTTTGGTACACACACTCCAAACGGAAAGCTGCAAGCAGGAAATCAGATAACAGGCACAACAGCCAATGCCCCCACCATGCCTGTCATTAGCTGTGGTGCCCGTTTGTCCTGTAGGTAACCAAGGAGTTGATGACAAGGTTGTAGGATCCCCCATGTGGAGTACAGCAAGGAGGGGCCAGTGGGGAAAGTGAGATGCACAGACCAAAGGAGGTGGCTCACCTCCCACACACTAACCAGTCCAGAAAACCAGGTGTGCACTCTGAAAGGAAACAAGGAGACAAAATCTGCATTAAAAATTTTTTTGGTATGGGGATGGTGATCAGACATCAGGGGAGGGGTGAGGGACCACTGGACTACCAGTGGAACATTATAAAATACAGGGAAGGTGATCAGAGAATGGGGAGCGACCACTGGACTACCAAGGAAATGTTTTTGGTATGGGGATGATTGGAGAACAAGAGGGGGTGGAGGGGCCACTGGACTACAAAGGAACTGTGTTTTTGGTATGGGGATGGTGAGCAGAGATTACGGGAGGGGAGAGGGACCACTGGGCTATCAATGAAACATTATAAAATACAGGGATGGTGATTAGAGAACAGGGGAGGGACCACTGGATTACCAGGGAAATTTCTTTTTTTGATATGGGGACAGCGACCCAACATTGGGGGAGGGATCACTGGACTACCAGGGAATGTTTTTTTGCTATGGGATTGGCAATCAGAGAACAGGGGAAGGGGAGGGACCACTGGACTACCAAAACTCTGAATAGGAATTTTCCATTCAAACAGTAGAGTTTGAACTATTAATAAGTGCATATGGTTATTTCCTGTCCGAACAGTAAAACTTGAACAGTTAACAAATTGAATGGTAATTACTTAACGAGTGACAGGGGACATGATTTTCAATGAGAAAACACATATTTGCTATGTAGATATACTAATTTTAAGACAAACATCGAACTAAGCATAACACTTAGAGCTAAATACAGGTGTTGTGCTGTCCTTCCCACGCAGTAGTTGTGTACAACACTATTTTACAAATTGTTAGAAAAACAAGATGGCTTACATCATGAACCATATTTCTCTGAGCATGATCAGTAAATCCTTAAGTATTAACAGTTCAAACAGTTCTCAGTTACTTGCCTTTCTTGCGGCTATCCAAACAGTGTTATAAATCTAAAAATAAATAATATTATTTCACAAAACTATTCAAAGGCACACCCTAGGCACAGACCCCATCATCCCTGGAATTTCAGAAAACAATTTAATTCCATCTGGGCTTTAGATGACAGCAAAAAATCCCATGTTAACCAATGGCAATAAAAGTGGTTTTTTTTCTGTTTTTTACCACTTTATATCCCAAAAGCCATACAAGATGCCATCATGAAACTTTTTATGTTTTGAGACTCTGGCAGAGCAACTGCACATGCCAAATTTTGGGCTATTTCGTTGAACTATGCCGAAGTTATTAAGATGCAAAATTCAGGATTTATCATTGAAGTGCTGTGTCAACTCTAACTATAATGGCGCAACTGCGCCACTATAATATATTTCACAGAGTCCTTTAAAAAGCATCTGACTGTCCCCAACTGGCATCACAAGTGCAGTCTGTGACATGACAGTCTGCTGTAATCTTGAGCATTATGATATATTCAAAGGCAATATAAGGTCATGTAGAAACAGGCAAATACATTTGTACATACATCTTAGGCTACCAAGATGTACTATAAACCATGGAAAATAAACTAAAAATTGAAACAAATGTATTGTCTAGTAAATTGTATTGCTAAAACATCATGTACATGATGAAGTTCAGACTTGTACTTTAAAGGTGATAGGAAATTATTTTATACTATTAATTTTTCTGCTGTTTTCCTTCCCATTTCAGTGTGTTCTGATATGCTGAGTGCCTTCAGCCCCCGGGCATTTGGTAACTGAGTACAACCAACACCCCCAGTGTGTATTATTGCTTATATAACATGGGTTTTTACACAAATAAAAAAAGAGCACTCTGATAACGTAAATATTTTTTAAAAAAGTGGCTTTAAATGTGATCAAATGTTTTCTCTACCTGTGTTGCCACCAAGGGATGCTGTGTGATTTGTTACCTGCTTGTTGTTTATGGGTACTACTGTGTTATACGAAACATACGAACATACAAAATTTGCCAGCAGATAAAGGCCTAGAGGTCTATCAAGTCTGCTCGAATGTGCAGCTAGCACCCCTTATTCTGCAGCTGCCGATCCCTTCCACCCTTCTCCTTCATTAACCCTCCCCCTTGTCCTGTCCCATCCTCATTTGAAGCAGTCCACTGTTCTACTGCATACCACTTCTGCAGGTAACGCATTCCACCCAGCCACCACCCTCTCTGTAAAAAAGTGTCTCCTCATCTCCCTCCTGAACCTTCCTCGCTCCAGTCTCATGTCATGGCCCTTGGTGGCCCTCCCCTCCCTTACTTTGAACAGCCCCTCTGTACCCGTCTTGTTTATTCCTTTCATGTATTTAAAGGTTTCAATCATGTCACCCCTGTCTCTCCTCTTCTCCAGTGAGTACATGTTCACCTTGATCATCTTTGTCACCCTGTGCTGCACCCCCTCCAGTAACTTAATGTCCCTCTTCAGATACGGACGCCAGTACTGCACGCAGTACTCCAGGTGTGGTCTAACTAATGACCTATACAGTGGCAGAATCACCTACTCCCTCTAGTCCTTATCTCCTTATCTAGTTAGTCTCCCTCTAAGTTATTGAATTTAATAACAACTTTTTTTACTACTCCTTTGTGTTGTGAGACAGTTTTTTTGTAGTTATGTGGTTTTTGATGTTTTTAGTTTGAGCAAATGCAGGAGTAGGTAGGCAGGCAGGCTGTTTAGTGAACCATGTAATGCTGAGCCGAGTGACATGCACTGTACATCTGGTTTCAGAAGCAAGTGATCAGCAATTGTAGTGGCTACTGTAGTCACATCTATAGGGGTTACTTATCTTTTTGGGATAATGGTCACTTGTTTGTATAAATTGTTTTAGAAAGTTGAGTGTGTGGTGGGAAAGTGTGATTGCAATGTTGTTCATGTGAATGGGCAGTGAGGCATCGTGCAGGCTTGAGTGTGGCAGCGGCTGTGTTTGCATTTTTTTAAATTTTCAAGAGGATTGGGATAGTGGGTGGGAGTGAACAACTGATAGAGCTGGTGGATGTGGGAAGTGAACAAACAATTAAATTGGCTGGTGGGCGGGGGTGTAGGGAGCAAACAGCCATAATTATATAGAAAGTCTTCCATTAAGTGGTCAGGATTGTGGTGTGTGTGAGTGGTCAGGACTGGAAGTTAAGACAGCAAATGAGTAGCAAAAAAAAAATTACAGGAGACGGTCTGTTGGGGTCACCAAATGAAAAATTAAGAAGGCATAACAATGCAGATATGCCTTACATTTCAATCTTCTGGAGCTACTGTGTTGGGAAAATGGATGACATATGAAAATTAAAGTTATACACTGGCACGTAGACATAGAATGTGCTATGCCAAGGTTGGGAGGGACTTGTTTTTAGCCATTGATAGTGCGGTCTTAAAGGAATGGATAGAACCCAGTCCCATGCAGTTAAGGTACCAGTGCCCCCACACTCTGCTGCTTTAAAGCCTGCAATTTTTTTCCAAAAACTCCAGTATTCTTACTTGTTATAAACTATTACAGGGATTCTTAGTCTCATCATCTAGCTGAATCATGATCAAGCCTGACCACTACAACAAGGTGACCACCTCCATCACTCAGGAAAAAGCATAACATTTTACCTTGCCATTCTGAGATGAGGTACCCTGCTTTCCCTCTGTCTTGTGGGGAAACCACTCTCTGGCTTTATTGCTTATGTAGTGTGCTCTGGCCATTAAGAGGCTCACAAGTGGTTACTGGGGAGCTGATCAATTAAAAGAAGGCCACAATTCTCCTGCATTCAATTCAGTATAAAAGGTTTAGCAAACTCAACCCACCACATTTACAATGCATCTTAGTCAAATTTGTGGGGAAGCACCTAGTGTGTGACCAAACAAAAGCATGTAGTTAAAGTACCAGTGCTCTCCCCTACCCCACACTCTGCTGTTTTAAAGCCTGCAATTTTTTCAAATTAATTCAATATTCTTACTTGTTATAAATTGTTAGAGAGGTTCTTAGTCTCATCATCCAGCTAAATCATGATCAAGCCTGACCATCACAACAAGGTGACCACCTCAATTGGTCAGGAAAAAGCATCACAAAATTTAATTTGCCATTCTGAGCTGAGGTCCCACTGCTTTCTCACTGTCCTGTGGAGAAACCACTCTCTGGAGTTATTTGAAAAAAGAAAAAAAAAATGCAGGCTATAAAGCAGTGGGGTGGGGGGGCACTGGTACCTTAACTATATGCTTTTGTTTGGCCACACATCAGGTGCTTCTCCACAAATTTGACTAAGAGGCATTGTAAATGTGGTGGGTTGAGCTTGCCAGACCCTTTACTGAACTGAATGCAGGAAAATTGTGGCCTTCTTCTAATTGGTAAGCTCCCCAGTAATCACTTGAGAGCCTTTTATTGGCCAGAGCACACTACATAAGCAATAAAGCCAGAGAGTGGTTCCCCGCAAGACAGAGAGAAAGCAGGAGGACCCCAGCTCAGAATAGCAAAGTAAAATGGGATGCTTTTTCCTGACCGATGGAGGTGGTCACCTTGTTGTGGTGGTCAGGCTTCATCATAATTCCGCTGAATGATGAGACTAAGAACCCCTCTAACAGTTTATAACAAGTAAGAATATTGTAGTTATTTGAATAAAATGCAGGCTTTAAAGCAGCAGAGTGTGTGTGTGTGTGTGTGGGGGGGGCACTGGTACCTTAACTAGATGCTTTTGTTTTGTCACATGCCAGGTGCTACCCCACAAATTTGACTAAGATGCATTGTAAATGTGGTGGGTTGAGCTTGCCAAGCCCTTTATACTGAATATAACCCAATCTCAACCAATCAGGATGCAAACATTTCCATATCCATTTTCTATTCCCTCCAAATGCACAGTTTGGAACACATTCAGGTAGGGGGATTTGGAATTTTGGCAAATCATGTACAGAATTTATGAGCCACTTCACTCATTCATAACTGCCATCACAGACATGGCTCCAACCACACAGTAACGCGCTGAAACCCTTCCACTAGACTTTAA
This sequence comes from Neoceratodus forsteri, assembly GCA_016271365.2. Classification (NCBI taxonomy): domain Eukaryota; kingdom Metazoa; phylum Chordata; order Ceratodontiformes; family Ceratodontidae; genus Neoceratodus; species Neoceratodus forsteri. Next base: position 884,060,389 of record CM057452.1, on the reverse strand, counting down.
AAAGTAAAACTTCCATAAATTAAAAAAAGAATAAATAATAAATTAATTGCTGTTTTCTTTTTTTATGCATAAAGAAATTAAAAAATTAAAGCAATGATCACGGTTTTAATTTCTGCTGTTTCTTTGGTGACAATGAAAGAGCCTCTTCATACATTTACCAGCTTGCCAGCAAAATATTTGCAGCTGACACTGCCATAGATATAAATAAGGCCATGGCTCTAAATGAAGTGGAATTGAGAAGAAGTTTGAATTATTGTGTCCTATGGCATGCATACTGTACATTCTAGGTGAAGGTTACTTGATGGAATACTAGAGTGGATAGTTGCTCTGTGGTATAACTATTTTTGAACCAAAACATGTCTTTTACTTACTGCTAAAGTTGGATTCATTTTATAATCACAATAAAACACTCAGGGTGTTCATTGGTATTGGATAACAGCACTTCTTGGTTTGTTGAAGGCACTAAGTGATGCCTCATGCATCACCCCACACCTAAATCAAGCAGTTATTCCAAAACAATGCACATCTTGTCATATTGTATTCCTTAATGAAATTTCCTCCTCAGTATCTACTTGTTCATGTTTTCATATTTCCAAAACATTCCATGACATCAGTCACACGATTCCATGCTGGTCATCTGAGTGAGCTGGCATGGCATTACTGGTATCATGGAATGTTCGGGTAGTATATAAAAGAGTGCCATAGCAGCGGTTCCATGTGATTAGGATGAGTGTAAAATGGGAAGGCCGAAAAGGGTGAAGGGAAAACAATGCAGCCACATAGACCAAGTGGCACAACACAACAATCACCAAAATAGTGGCAACAGTGCCACAGTGACTTTCTGTGAAGGGCTTTGCCATCCACCTGCCTTACTAAATATAATCAACTCGGGAGGAACTAGGGGAGGAAAAGCTGTATGTCATAATTTCAGCAATCCATGTGTTATGCCACTCGCCCTACAGTATGTGGACACAATGTTTTCCTTTGCCATTTTCATCCTCGTCTTTTTTGTGATCACTATCTTCACGGGATACCCATAGCAGCCGGGGAGAAAAGGATTAATGTAGTTACAAAGGTAATAAAACATTTAACTAAGATATCAAAAAATAGGAAAGACATGAAATGGGAAATAAGAAGGCATCTAAAGAAAGGATGTAAATGTAGGGAGAGAAGTACAGTGAAGGAGAAGGTGCTGTATGGGAGGTAAGCGGCAGTGGTGGGCAAGCCAGGAATGTTTCTCCGAGCCAAGCCAGAGCACACATGGTTTTGTGGCAGAATAAAATAAACAAGCCAGAAAGGTTTATTGCTACTATTTCCAAACTATGGGATGTCCAAATCCTAAACTCTAATTGGGATTAATTTCTAGATAAACAGTGGTACTGCTTTCACCTCTGTTTAACTGTATATGTTGTTTCATGAAATGTGGGATGGATGGTCATGCTATAAAAGTTAAGAGAGTGAGTAGACCTTCTGGAGTCCAAGAATAAATTAAAATGTGAAGCTTAGAATACTGCACTTTTCAAATTATAATCTATGTGTAAACATTAAATACAAAAAGAGAACAATATGGTCAGTCTACATTTAGCCAGATGTGTTATTGATATATAAGCTGCCCAAGGTTATGATTCAGTTTAGAACTCAAATAATGGATGGAATATGACAGCAGTGGAAGGGATTGCCTGTTAAGGTCCATTTCATTTTTTGGCACAGTTTTTACTACTGACAATGAGTCATAATGTATTTAATACAAATTTAAACTATTTGGCTGCCTCTGCAGTTTAATGTCATGATGTATACAGTCAAAGATTTTCAATGTGTTTTATTAGTGAAAATGTCAAGTATATAACATTAAGCAGGGTGATTTTGGCAGCCATTATATTCTTTGCATATATCACTGTGTTACATATACAGGCTATAAGGAATACCTCACCATTGCCTCTTTTTCTATCTGTAAATGTAAAACTTGCAATATGAGTTGAAACTGACCTTGTGTAAAACCATGCACCCTGAAAAACCGAGCACTTTATTTTCTTATTTTTTATTCTATTGCAGTTATCACACCAGAAAAGTCACTTTAGTGTTAAGGACAACTATTCAAGTAATGTATTCATATTCTACATGCATCTTAAGAAAAACAGCTTTTGTCCTTTCATTGCATGTTTATAGATTGTTTTGAAGATAGCAGATTTTACATGGAGCTGCCACAGTTTTAACAACTACAGTCCAATATGTGGCTGATCAGATCCATCCAGATGTCAACTTCTTGAATGCAAATCGAAATTAAACAGTCAAACAAATAGGTACAAGAACATGTAACATTCAGCAGTCCATTGTGTGATGGATAAGTGTTGTTATGGAAACCAGGAGAATTAGACCAGCAGGATTTTATTGCTTTACTCCCAGTGGGTCAAAGTGAACATACTGCTGTTAAAAATAGATCTGTGTATTCAGGTTGTTTAATAAGGTATAAAATGAGACCTCTTTTAGAAATATATTAGTCGTATAAATGGATGAACTGCTAGATTAAAGAGTAATTGGTTCAAAAGTGGTTTAAAATTACATTATATCTGTCTTAACTATGCCATTCTGATATTCATTAAAAGTGCTTTTGATGCATGTGGACAGTAGAGCAAATCATCAAATTAGCTAAAAATGTCATCACTAGGTTCTAGTGAGTACTAAAGTCTAAAAGTCTAATAATTGATAATGAGCTAGCCAATGACTTTCATGCATAGCAGATGTTCTACTTAAACTAAAAGTATACCTAATGCCTGTACCGTATGTTCTGGTTAATAACATTTTTTTCCTTTCTTGTGTTTGTGCTCCATCATAATAAACCCTTAAAAAGTTTATAATGAATTCCACATCACAGTAGTAGACAATGCTGATCATTTACCATGGGCATCATATGTTCAAGGTCAAACCAGCTTTTGTTAACATCCTGGCTGCAGCATTCTGCAAAAGCTACAGACAGTGAATCAGCTTCTCTGACAGGCCTTCAAGAAGTGCACTGCCATCATGGATCTTGGAGGCAATAAAAGGCTGTGTAATAGTTTCCAAATATACATAGTCAGGCATTGTTGGGTTACATTTCTCAGATGGCAAAACCATACCCTGACCTTGGCTGCTACCTGTTTGTCAATAGACAAACCCAAGTCAAAGAGTACCCCTAGGTTATGTACCATGTCAGCTTCCTCCACATCAACCTTATAAAAGATGGGGTTCCTTCCTGAGCTGGTGAGCAACTTCATTTCATATACCTTTCGTCCCCAGTGGTAACAGCTCAGACACCACTGGATTGCTCCTCAGTCAACAAACTCTCCCAAGTCTCAGCCACTTCAAAGCATTGAACCACACATTGAACCAAATGCAAAGCTGCTGTAACTGTAAGGGACAAAAGGCACACAGTTGAGTCCCAGCCTTACCTCCTAATGGCTGCACATAGAATCTGAAAACACTGGAATCAGGGTCAGTCCCCTGAAGAACACCACCACCACCAACAGAATTATTAAAAGAGGCAAAATTCTCCAATGCCATGGCATTCAACCATCCTATAAATGTTTGGACCATGAAGTTCTTATTAGGAATGATTTGTAGTGGCAAAAGTAACTATGATTGTGCTTTAGAAAGGGCTCCTGAAAAAGCTCACTCACAACATGTTTAAAATTATCAATTCTAACTTCATATTCTATTTTCAGCATATTTTAACAACAAAAAAAAAAGTTTGTTCTACTATGGTACATACTTGTGGCTTGCAAAGCTGGTCTTACACAGATTTTTCAAAGTTAAAGGGGAATAGTCTCCACAAAGGGCCCACACATAGGAACATAAGAATATGATGGCAGATAGGGACTGCGTGATCCATCTAGTATGCCTGTTATCTAACCTACTCCCCCCAAGTATATTCCCTTATTTCAATATTCTGCTATGTCTGTCCCAAGATGTTTTGAATTCCTTAACTGTCTTGGCATCCACAACCTCCTGTGGCAGCCTGTTCCACAGCTCCACCACCCTTTTGGTGAAGAAAAACTTTCTAATGTTGCTCCAAAATCTTCCTCCCATTAGACGTTTGTTGTAGCCTCTAGATGTGCCTCTTTATGTTCTTGGAAGAGGTTCTGATTTTGCACTGAGTTGATACCCTTTAGGTATTTAAAGGTTTCTAGCATGTCTCCTCTGTTTCTCCTCTGTTGCGGGGGGGGGTACATGTTTAATTCTTTAAGTCTTGTTTCATAGGGTTCATGGTGGAGGTCCTGAATCATCATTGCAGCTCTTCTTTGCACAGTTTCCTTATGGTCGGTATCCTTTTTAAGGTGGGCCTCCAGAACTGGACACTGTGTTCCAGGTGTGGCCTCGCCAAGGATCTGTAAAGTTGGATTATCGCTTTGCGCTTTCTGCTTGTGATCCCTCTTCTGATGCAACCAAGAATGTTACTGGCTTTCTGTGCCACCTTCTCACATTGTCTCCCTACCTTTAGGTCATTGGATGCCATGGCCCTTAGGTCCCGTTCTAGGTTCATGATGGCTAATTGTTCTCCCCAGATAGGGATTTTTTCCTGGATTTCTTTTCCCTAGGTGCATGACCTTACACTTTTTGGCATTGAACTTCAACTGCCAAGTTCTGGACCATTCTTTCAGTTTTGTTAGGTCTAATTCCATTGCTATGGCCCCTTCCTGTGTGTCCATCCTGTTGCAGAGCTTGGTGTCATTTGCAAACAGGTATACTTTCCCCTGCAGTCCATCTGCAATGTTGTTGATGAATAAGAGGACTGGTTCAAGCACTGAACCCTACGGAACCCTACTGGTCACCATCCCCTCTCTCGACAGGGTGCAGTTCACTACAACATTCTGGGTCCTGCCCTGAAGCCAGTTTCTCTTTTCTCTGCTACACCTGCATTTCACAGTTTGTTAATAAGCCTCCTGTGGGGGATGGAATCAAAGGCCTTACTAAAGTCTAAATATACAACATCTACTGCCCCACCTTGGTCTACTATTGTCACCCAGTCAAATAATTCTATCATGTTTGTCTGGCATGACCTACCAGTTGTGAAGCCATGCTGCTTAGGGTCTAGCCTCCCATTGGTTTTCAGGTATGCCACTATCCTTTCCTTTAGTAATGATTCCATAATTTTCCCCACAATTGAGGTGAGGCTGACAGGGTGGCAGTTCCTTGCCTCTTCTTTGCTTCTGCTCTTGTTTAGGAGTACCACAGTGGCCTTTTTCCAGTCCTCTGGTACCTGTTCACTCTCCAGTGATTTATTAAAGAGTTTGGCCAATGGAGAGGCAAAATCTTCCCTAAGATCTTTCAATACCCAAGGGTGAATTCTGTCTGGTTGGGTTGGTCCCAGTGATCCTTTGTGTGCAAAAACATTTCAGTTTACTTACTGTTTACTGTAGTATAGTAGATTGTAAAAGACTAATTTTGTTTACTTCTAGGTTGACGTTTTCTGTTACTACAAATCCCAGAATCCCCTGAAGCTGACATCACAGCACTAGGCAGTAGTGGGAGATTTAGTAGCCTGCAGTGCATGTTAGAGCCTTTACTATCTCTGATCAGAAGTTTTCCGGTTCTTCTAGTTTTCTCCAGGGGCAAAGTTCACTTCTCTGTGGCTGTACTTAGTCTACAGAGGACAGTAGGACCAGCAAACAAAAGATCAGAGCTTATATAAACTCTAACATGCACTGCAGGCTATTGAATCTTCCACTACCACCTACTGCTTTGATGTTAGCTGCAGGGGATTGTGGGACTTGTAGTAACAGAAGATGTCTATCTAGAAGTCAACAAAATTAGTCTGATACAATCTACTATGCTACAGTAAACAGTAAGTAAACAAAAATGTGTTTCCAAACAAAGCACACATTGCGCCCAGCCCCACACCTGCGAGTGGGGCCCTTGGTGCAGACAGTTCCCCTTTAATTTCATATTACCCACAGTAGAACAAATGTAACTTGGGGTTTGATCCCAGGATGCTATTATGCAGTCCAGGATTACAGAATGTGTAGTCGGAGGAGTCTCTTACAGCAGATAGTAGGACTTGAAGAAGAGCTAGGGCCATAAGCATATTGAAAGTACAAGAAGCCAGAATAATAGTGCTGTACTGGCAAAGAATGTCATACATTTTGATAAAACCATATATTGCTGCACTACTAGCATAGCAGTGATTAATTAACATTAATTACAGAAATAGTCAATATGACTAGACTGCTTAAAATCAGAACACCTGATTATAAAAAAATGCAACAGCTGATATATTTCTGTAGGATGACAGCCTGCTTTTTTTGACAGCTTAGTTTAATAAAACACAATTGTTTGCCATGAGAATGGAGGCATAAAGGAGCTGGTATAAGTTTTATTCTCATTTTATTTATTAATGTTGAGCAGTTTCTGTTGCAACACCAATGACAGACTAAATATATTGAGATGTATTAAGGCAATTTAATGCAATAATAAGATAAACTGCATGCTGTGTGTTGTCAGTGCTACTTTCTGCCTAGAGGAGTCTTTTCTGTATTAAGAAAGAAATTATTCACTAAATAAATGAAGACACTATATATCTTGGAACGCACTTAATTAAATTGAACTGCATTATTTTATATAGGTATTGCATCACACCAACATGATGATTGCTTTGGTGGTGAGTGACTTTGAGGACTAATGCATTTACATTTACTCAGATATGGTTATGTTTCTTTTTGTGTTTTGATTAAATAGATGTCTAATGTACCATGATAGAATGGAAAATATATTCCATGAAACATCGATATCTGGTATGTGTTTATAGGTGGCAGAACTTAAACAAAAAAAAAAAATTCCCTTATTCACAAAGCAGTAGCAGTCTCTGTTTTCTTCTTCCAGTTAAAATTCCCCACAGTGACATATTTAGTAAGACCTCATTTTCAAATTCATCTAATAGTGTGCCATACAGCAGCAACTAAAAAGAACAGGAAGTTGTTATTCTTTCAAGCACTCGGCAGGTTACTACGGTGCACTCCAAGGGTAAAGACAGATCCTGGGAGTGGATTCTTTCTGGGCCTCAATTAGGAGACAGAGTATTGGGATGTTTGTGCTCTGTGCTTCCTAGCTCAGCCAGCCAGGAGCCCAGGCATGAAATTTGTGGTCCTCTATTAATTTATTGAAATGTTTCACCAGGAAGGCACGCTGAGTAACAAGTTGCTCATCTCCTGGTGCAACCTGGGGGTAGGGAACAATGGGATAGAATACAGAGAAATGTTACAATGTTGGAATATAATTTGCTTACTTGCATACAATGAGAGCAGGAGGGATTACAGGTGGATCACATTGGTTAACAATGCAACAGTTAAGTATACAGTAGTAGATATGAAGACACATATAGCAAATTGGCAACAGCTGGTGACAGCTGGTAACACTGGAACACATATAATAACTTGGCAACAGTATGTAGCACTAGATGGTAAGGTGACACAATAGTAATTGGTAGCCATTAGTGTAACATAGATATTCAAGATTTACAGTGATTGGAGTAAAGAGGAGGAGAAGAATGGAAGGAAGGAAAGAAAAATTGCAGAGGGCAGAATGGAAGAAGGGAAAGGAAATTTACAGAGAGACGCAGGCAGAACACAATTTTCAAGGCAAACAGAGATGACAGGGTGGACTAAAGTGCATATAAGAGGGGTACAGTGGTAGGTTATAAGTGCAAAGCTGGGAGGCACTGGAAAGGAGCAGAGAAATCCTAGCTCCCCCCAAAAAAATCAGGGTAGTAAGTGAGGTAAACACCAAGATTGAGATGTCAATAGAGAGAAGGGCAGGGGTAAATAGAAAATGACAAAGGCAGTAAGGACAGGGATGGGACAAAAAGGGGGTAAGGTCATCAAGAAATGGAGAGTAATGAGTACCAGTGCCCATAGTCTGGGCAACAAGCTCCCTGAACTGGTGGCCTTGATGGAAGAGGGATGCCTGGATATCGTAGCAGTCACAGAAACATGGTACACAGAGAACCATGACTGGGATGTTAACATACCAGGGTACACAACCTACAGGAGAGACAGGGAGGGTGGAGGGGGGGTAGCTGTCTATGTAAGAGAAAGGATAAAAACAATGGAACAAAAGAGTAAACAGGGAGGAAAGGAGGCACTGTGGGTCACTTTAGAGACTGGAAATGGCACCACAATCAGCACAGGGGTTGTATAGAGACCACCATGTCAGGGGGAGGGAATGGACAAGGATATGACAGAAGGCATCCTTAGGATGGCAGTGAAAGGTTAGATACTGTTGATGGGGGACCTGAATATGCCAGATGTTAACTGGAGCACCTTTGCTGCAGCCACATCCAAGAGCAGAGCCATTCTTGATGCCCTACTGGTGGCATGCCTCAGACAGCTAGTTTTGGAACCCACTCATGCGGGAACAATCGCAGACCTCATACTCTCAAATGGGGACAGTGAGAGGATCTCAGATCTAGAAGTGGGTAGCCATCTGGGAACAAGTGACCACCAAACTGTGTGGTTCACAATAAACTCAGCCACAGAGTCAATCCATACAAACGTGAGGGTACTGGACTTCAGGAGGGCTGACTTTCGGAAGATGGGAGAGTGCCTTAGAAAAGCACTAGCAAACAGGCTAAAGGAGGGGTGGAGCAACAATGGGGAAACATCAAAACTGCCATCACAGAGGCAACAAGCCTTTGTGTGAAGCAAATAAACAAATCAAAACAAAAGAAAAAGCCACTATGGTTCTCAAAAGAGGTGGCGGGGAAGGTTAGGGAGAAAAAGATAGCATTTAGGCAGTATAAGGAAACACAGAAGGTGCAGGACAGAGAACTGTACCAGTTAAGGCAGAAGGATGCAGGGAGGGAAGTCAGAATAGAAAAGGCCCAAACTGAGGAAAAGATAGCCAACACAGTTAAGAAGGGGGATAAAACTTTTTATAGGTAGATCAGGGAGCGTAGAAACACAAACGGAGGGCTAGTGAGACTGAATAGAATGGATGGTGGGTAGGCAGAGAGGGACAGTGAAAAAACAGGGATACTGAACTAATACTTCTGCTCAGTATGCACAAAAGAGGAGGAGGAGGAGGAGGGGGTGCTTAATCCAACTAACAGAAGCACTCTGGATGGGGGTTGATCCCAGTCCTTTCAGAGGAGAAAGGGTTCTGAAAGAACTCCTAAAACTGAAAGTGGACAAAGCAATGGGGCCTGACAGAACTCCCAGAATTCTGGAAAGATTAGGGAGAACTAGTAACACCACTGACTACCCTTTTAACAAATCATGGGAGGATGTGTGGTACCTGAGAACTGGAGGAAGGCAGATGTGCTTCCCCTTCACAAAAGTGGGAGCAAGACAGAGGTAGGAAACTACAGACCTGTCAGTTTGACCTCTGTAGTAGGGAAAGTGATGGAATCACTTCTGAAGGAAAGAATTGTTGAGTACCTAGAGGCCAGTGGGGTGCAGAACCCAAGGCAGCATGGGTTCACAGTGGGAAGGTCATGTCAGATGAATCTAATCGATTTCTTTGACTGATTGACCAAAGTAGTAGACCAGGGAGGGGCTGTGGACATGGCCTACCTAGACTTTAGCAAGGCATTTGACACAGTCCCACACAAAAGATTAATAATCAAATTAACCAGTCTGGGAGTGGCTTCCAGGGTGGTAGCCTGGGTAAAACATTGGCTGGACAACAGGACACAGAAGGTAATTGTAAATGGAGTCCACTCTGAAGAAAGATGGGTTACTAGTGGGGTACCGCAGGGTTCAGTACTGGGGCCAGTCCTTTTCAATGTCTTTATAAGTGACATTTATTTTATTTTTTTATTTATTTAGTTTTTGTTGACCGGGTAAGTGCACTAGACAAATCCTGCCTATTTTCAGGCACAACCCGGGGGAGGGAGATACAGATGAATGCTAACTGACCTTGAACCAGATTAAGCTAACACATTGCAGAGTGACTGGAAGGAAAAGTATGCCTCTTTGCAGATGACACAAAGATCTGCAACAGGGTTGATACACAAGGAGGTGTGGAAAGGATGGGAAGGGACTTGGCAAGGTTGGAGGAATGGTCAGAAGTATGGCAGCTTGGATTCAATGCAAAGAAGTGCAAAGTAATACACCCGGGAAACAAAAACCCAGGGGAAGATTACATAATGGGGGGGGGAGGGAGGTAGTAACAACAACAAAAATGGAATGGGACCTGGGGGTAACCATATCAGATGACCTTGTGGTTAGCAAACAATGTGAGAAGGCAGTAGGGAGGGCTGGGGGAATACTGGGATGTATAGGGAGAGGCATCACCAGCAGAAAACAGGAAGTTGTTATCCCTCTGTACAGACAGTTGGTGAGACCCCATCTGGAGCACTGCATCCAGTTCTGGAGACCCCATCTCCACAAGGACATAGACAGGATGGAGGCAGTCCAGAGGAGGGCAACTAAAATGGTGCAGGGTCTGCAAGAGAAGCCATATGAGGAGAGACTAAAGGATCTTAAAATGTATACCCTTGAGGAAAGGAGGGAGAGGGGGAACATGCTAGAAACTTTTAAGTACCTCAGTGGAATCAACAAAATCCAAGAGGGTAGCATCTTTCAGAAAAAGAGATGTGCAAGAACAAGTGGACACAATTTAAAGATAGAGGGGGAACGGCTCAGGGGCAATGTGAGGAAGTATTTTTTCACAGAGAGGGTGGTGGACACATGGAACAGCCTTCCTGAGGAGGTTGTGGGGTCTAAAACTGTGGGAGAATTCAAGAAAGAATGGGACAGACATAAGGCAATTCTTGTTGGGGGGGGTAGGAAGAAATAGGCTGTTGGTTAACTAGGATCTGCAGCTTATCCTGTAGGTAGGGAAATGGGCAGACTAGATGGGCCATGTGGTCCTTATCTGCCATCAAAGTCTATGTTTCCATGTTACTATGCTTAATTCATTGTAGGGGTAGGCCAGTGTTGGGCTATATTAACCAGAAGGGGGATAGGAGGAGAGGAGAGGTAGAGTGTGGCAGGGTGATGAGAGAAAGGTATTGTAGGTGGGGGGTATCCAAGGGGGAAAGGGGAGTTGAAATTCAACAGTGTCCTGTTATCCCTATCTGGGCAGGGTGGTGGACAGCTCTACTGGTAGGACACAGGTTATAGGTGATGAGAGTTATTTATATATATAGTGATGCAAGGGAGGGGAGTGATTGGGGGAAGGATGTTGTGGGAGGGGAAAGAGGTCAGCTATAGTAGGGGGGTAGTACCTCACCAGTGTGCTGGGTGACCCTGCAGGCACAAGGCAGCGATCTGGCAGTGACTGAGGGGGTGCAGTAAAAGGAGAAATAGGGGAAAAGGGGTAACATTGTTGCCCACTGTGCACTTTGGATCCTGCCTGCACAAGGCAGTGATTGAGCTCACAGAAGGGAGATAGATTAAGTGTAGAGAAAAAAGAGGGAGGAACACTTTAGGAGAAGGGGGAGTAGGGACTATTCCCTCTCCTTCTCCTTCGATCCTATAAAAGGAGGAGGCTTGCTGAGCCCAGAGTCAGAAAGAGATGGGCATGCCCAGGTTTCAGTGAGAGTATCAGAAGCAGAAAGCAGAGGAAAGGGAGACCAGAGGGAGCATTGTCTCTCCTCACTCCCTCCTGGGGCAGGGAGGCAGGCCCTCCAACGAACAGCAGTAGGAAGGAGAGCTATAACCTTACCTCAAAGGGATAGAATATTCATGAATCAAATAGGCACCAGGGAGCAATGATGGGTCTACTCTCAAAGGAGGTAATCTGGGGTCCTTTCAGATCCACTTCCATAGAAATACAGAAGAGAGGCAGCAATATGAGAGTCCACCTACATGATTTGCTCCTGAGAAAAATGGTCACCCGAGTAAGTACCTACCTCCTTGGTAAATGGCTCTATACTGGTTGTATGGTATTTGGTATTGGCTGGAGATCACCAGGACAAGGAGCCTGGTAAGAGTTATTGTCAGTTAAGTGCCACTTAAGTTGAGTCAGGCAAAGGAGCTGTTTTATAATGGAGTCACTAGGAACTATCAGCATGACCCCAAGGCTAGTATATGATGCTTGAATGACTAGGTGCTAAAACATTAAGTAGACCATAACCTGGCTGTTGGAATAACTGGGATGCCACCCTCTAGCATGAGTTTAGCATAGACATGTATAGCCCATAGGACAGTGTCTCACCCAGCCTGGGAAGAGTGATACTGCACACCCTTCTTGTGGGAAATAGCCCCATGGACCCCGTACTGGGGAACAGGCTTAAAAAAAATTGTAATTTTCTGTACAGCAGTGCCCATCCTTCTCTGAGGGCTGGAGTAGTGAGATTATTCCCAAATGAGTTACAAAGGGAGTGAACAGAAAAGAAAATGCCCTTCAGTGCTGTGTAACATCAGTGGCAACAATAAACATGAACCTGCTTGATCCCAATTTCTGGCATGAACATTTGGTTTGTGAATGATATCCTGTTATAATGGTGGCCCTGTGTGGTTAGGTGTCCCTGGTCCCCACCTGATCAGACCCATGGTGGTGTGAATTTAGTGGTACAAATTCTCTGGTTGTGAGTGGGACAGTCCCAGAATTAAAAGTACCAATGTGTACCCGTAGACACAGAAAGGGACCACAGGCCTTACATTATTTTTTTTTATTATTATTACACACTTCACAAAGTAACGAAGTGCTGTACAATCATGACATTCAATTAACTGACAGGTAACACAAGGCATAAACAGCAAGAAAACATTAAAATACTGGTTCAACAAATACATCTTTAGTGCCCTATGAAAAAAGATATGTTAGTCGATTTCTGCACATATAAAGGAGATGAATTCCAGAGATTCAGACCAATGCAAGAATATGATCAGCTGTCAAGCCAACACAATATAAATGTTGTGAGTGTTAAAAAGTCGGCATCTGAGGAATGCAACAAACAGAAAAGAGTATAGTAATGGAAATGTGCTGCAAAGTAGGTAGGTTAGCCAGAATAATAACTGAAGCTTACTGCTAGTAGAACTGAAGTTTACTACTAATAGTAATAGGGCAACAACCCAAACAGAATAATACATTTCACCAAAACATGACCCCTCAAAAAAGTGAGCAGAAAAAAGCAAAAAGCAAAATCTAAAACAGGTAAGTACAATAAATATGAAGCTTACAAAATGCATCAAGTAATCTTAAAGAAGCAATGGTGGTGATGAAAATAGAGGAGAGGCTGGATCAGGTGCCCAATGGGTGAGGACAGGAGCATGCAGAAGACAAATTAGACCTCAGCAGGGGCTTAAGGGCAAGGTAAGAGGGAGAAAGCCTAATGGAGGAGGAGAGAGAGTTCCACAGAGAAGACAGCCATGCTGAGAAAGCTAACTAGCTGACTAGTTGATGTGTAGAGCAATGAGGGATATTGAAGGAACAAATGCTAGAAGAACTTTCAAACATATGGACATACGACAAAGCCAGCAGAGAAAGGCCATTAGGTCTATCTAGTCTGCTCATATTGCAGGGTCCTTTGCATAAGCTACTCACCCTCCCTCCAAATCCACCCTTCTCCTCTGTCCACCCCTCCCTTGACCCATAGTTTCCCCTTAACTCTATTCCAGCCTCTCTTGAAGCTGCCTACCATTTTCAACAAAGCCACCTCCTCCAGAAGCCCATTTCAGCCCATGAAGCAGTGCCTCCTAGCCTCTCTTCTAAACTTCCCCCTTCAACTTGAGATGTGTCCTCTCATGTTTAGGTTCCCACTAAACTTGATGAGACCCTCCTTGTCCACCCTGTTTATTCCTTTCAAATACTTGGAGGTTTCAATTATGTCCCCTCTCTCCCTCCTGTCCCCCAGGGAGGATATGGTCAGGGCTTCCAATGTCTCCTCAAATGTGCTACCCTGCTGGCTCTCGATAATCTTTTTTGCACTCCTTTGGGCCATCTCCAGAGGGTTCATGTCCTTTTTAAGTGATGGGCACCAGTACTGTACACTGTACTCCAGATGCGGCCTCACTATTGATCTGTACAAGGGCAGTATTACTTTCTCTCATCTGCTGCTGATCCCTCTGGCAATGCAACACAACATTGTATTTGCCTTTGCTGCTGCTTTCCCATATTGTGTGGAGTGTTTTAAATCACTAGTGATCATCCCTCCCAGGTCCTTTCCCCTTCCGATGCAGATACCTGGACCCCTCCCAGGCTGTAGGCCATCTTTGGGTTCTTGGCTCCACTGTGTGTAACTTTGCATTTCTTTGCATTGAAGCCAAGTTACCAAATCCCAGATCACCTCTCTAGCTTTTTCAGTGGAGCAGATAAACTAAGAAAAGGGAGCAGAGTGGGAATTAAGGTCAAATAGGTAGGAGGGGAAGTGTGCAAACCGGTACTTAGAAAGAAGAGAAGAGCAGCAGGATTTGCACCGGGAAAATAGGGAAGGAAAGGTGTGGAGTTGATACAGGAAAAGCAGTAAGAGTGGGAGAGCTGGAAGTGAACACACAGAAGGAGTAAAAGATAGTATATAGCCTGGATAGTGTAGATTTAGGGTGCCCCCATAGAGTACATCCGTGTAGTCAGACAGTAGGAGAATTAGTTTAAGAAAAATCTCATGCCAAACTGGGGTTGCAAGGAAGGATGTGTTCCTGTAAAGGGCACCTAGTTTGGTACATAATTTCTTGAGGATGGCATCAGTGTGGACTGAAAACTTGAGATGACTATCAAGCCACAACCCAAGATACTTGAAACATGGGACTGACTCAGAGAGTGTCATCAAGGGTAGAGAGGACGGGGGTCTGGCCAAGTCTATTAAGCCAGTGGTATGAGCCAAACATATTTTTAATTTTTGGTGTTTGATTAGAACTCAAAGGTGCAGGACCAGTATTGAACATTATCAAAGTCATGCTGTAGGGATTGTTCTAACTGGGGGATGAAGGCTCCAGAGGCATAAAAGACTGTGGCATTAGTGTACATACAGTATATGAGACACATGCCAAAGGGAGGTCATTCAGAGAAACAGAGGTAGGGCCCAGAATTGAGCTTTGGATCACTCTGGAGATTATGGGGATGAGAACCAATATGGATTCCCCAACATCGAAAGATGGCCTATAACTAGAGAGGTAGGAATGGTACCAGTCCACTGCCAATGCTGAGAGCCCAGCACACACTGGCTTATCAAGAAGAAGATGATGGGCAACAGAATCAAAAGCTTTAGAAAGGTCAGTAAAGATGTCATCTGATAAGATGACCCTTATCCATCTCATTCAGGATGAAGCCAGTGACTAGCAGCAGGAAGAAGATGGTGGAATGGGCTTTCTGAAAGCCAGATTGGAAGGGAGAGAAGAAAGAGAAGGAGTTGAGAAAGTCTGAGAGCTGAGAAAAAAACAGCTTTTCCTGAAGTTTAACCTATGACAGGAGGAGACAAATATGACAATATTTCCCATGGATACAGGTGTTGCCCCCTTTGGAGAGAGGAAGAACTCTTACCTGTCTTCTGCAAGTGGGAATTCTGAAAGGATATATTTAGCAGCACAGAAAGGAGACAGCAACGGCAGGGGAAGAGAGGTACAGAAGTTTAGGATCCAGACTATTGAGACTGAAGGCTTTGGAAGGATTAAGAGCAATAAGAGCAGACAAGACATCAGAAGTCAATACTGGAGAAAAACTAAACAAAGACAGAGACGGGGAAGGAGTAGCAGTAGTTTTATATGCAACATTAAGTGTTTGAGCCCCGCTAGTTCTACAGGCAGAAGGACTAATAGTCCAATGTTTGTATTGAGCTGACAAGCTCTAGTTTTACTGTGTGTGTGGTATGAATTTCAACTTTTACAGGAATAAATCCTGTTTTTATTGTCAACCCAAACCTAGGCATATTTACAAAAGGAGTTCCGTGAGTTCTCGACCTAATTTCCTGGTTTGGGCTAAATTTAAATCTGCCCTGCAGCGAGGGCGAACAGCTAAGCTGTTAATGTGTGTGACACACTGCTCTGCAGACAATGAAGCTGTATTTCTGAATAGTTTTATATGCAACAATAAGTGTTTGAGCCCCGCTAGTTTCTACAGGCAGAGGGACTAAAAGTCCAGTGTTTGTATTGAGCTGACAAGCTCTAGTTTTACTGTGTGTGTGTGGTGTAAATTTCAACTTTTACAGGAATAAATCCTGTTTTTATTTTCAGCCCAAACCTAGGTATATTTACAAAAGGAGCTCTGTGAGTTCTCGACCTCAGTTCCAGGTTCGGGCTATAGTTAAATCTGCCCTGCAGCGAGCAGGGTGAGCTCGGGCAGGGCGTGCATGTGTCGAGTGCTCGAAGACGCGCGCAAAGACACGTGCGTCCTCGCACGTGTTTTGCGTGTTTAGTAGGGTTAACTGGGTAGGGTAAGACTTATAATCCTTACTAACTTAAGTTTGTATTTGTAATATATGTGGTAATACGAAGCCATTATATGTCATCATGGTTAATACTATTATGACTATCGAGGGGTGCTGTAGGGATAAAATGTCATGGTTGCAACATGTATTCCATAATGCAATCTAATAACATACCTGAAGAATACAAATGTGAAAAGTGTTTGATAAATAAAGATCTAGAGATGGAAATCAGCCAATTCAGTGAGAGACTAATAAATCCTGAACTTAGTCAGCAACAGATGACTAACAGATTTAATCATAGAAACTGTGGCACAAGCACAAACGCTATAGAATCACCAAAGCTGTTAGCAGACAATAATGAGGAAGCCATGTTTTCAGAAACTAATGATGTCCCCAATAACTCAATATCTACTAATAAAAAACGTGTAAGAGATTATCAAGATACTGATTTACCCGATACAGAATGGTTTACAGTTAAAAAGAAAAAAATGGCTAAAAAAGGGAGAAGACCAGGCAACTATTCTTTACATACAGAGAACAGTTTTAATATATTGAGTACCTTACCCTCTGATGAGCAAGATCCTTTACCATCAACCTCTACTCATTTCATGACTAACGTCCCCTTAACTCAGTGTGAGACACCACTAACGGGGATTGT
This sequence comes from Neoceratodus forsteri, assembly GCA_016271365.2. NCBI lineage: Eukaryota > Metazoa > Chordata > Ceratodontiformes > Ceratodontidae > Neoceratodus > Neoceratodus forsteri. The sequence goes on along the minus strand of CM057452.1, from coordinate 884,043,455 downwards.
TAACAGTATGGATCCAGCCTTAACTCAGGAAGTTGATGACGTTACTAATAGACTTTCTTTAGTACCAGAAAATCTGGAGCCAACGTCAGCTGTAAAGCAAATAATTGTCCGGGGGGATTCCATGGTTAAGCATTTAGACAGGGCAGTTTGTAACCAGGGCAAGTCCAATAGAACTGTGTCTTGTTTTAGGGGAGCAAGAATTTCAGATATAACAACCATGATTCCTGATATTCTCAGTAATGGAAATTCAAATGCCCTTGTCATAATACATGCTGGAGTTAACAATGTTCTTCATGATCCCATTCTAACAATTAAGCAGGACTATATAGCAATAACTAATCAGATTATCAATTTGGGAGCCAAAGTAGTACTATCAGAAATTCTCCCCATTCCTAGGTTTTCACCAATGATAAACAACAAAATAAAACAAATAAATAACTGGTTAAGACAATGGTGTTTAAGGCAGAACATCCAGTACTTATCTCACTGGGAAAATTTAGAATATAAAACTGATTTGTACAGTTGGGATGGATTACACCTCAACAAGAAGGGTTTTAATACCTTGGGGAAAAGTTTTGTGAATTGTATTAATAAAAATTTAAACTAATTCCTGAGGGGGTGAGAGGGATTATTTCTCCCGCTCAAATAGGGTGTATAACACAAGAGAATTCTCATTTGCTCTCACCAATTAGATTACAAAAACAACATAAAAATAAGAAAAACGTAAACAACTTAAATTACTTTTAATTAATGCCCAAAGCTTAAAAAATAAACTAGAAGAGCTTGATTTATATTTACACAGCCATGACATTGATATATGTGGAATAACTGAAGCATGGTTTACAGAAGAAGATTGGGATACAGCAATCTTAGGTTATACCCTGCTTAGTAAACCATGTAAACAGAAAAAAGGTGGTGGAGTAGCTTTTTACATTAAGGAAGGGTTAAAACCCTGCGAGATCCATCCATCGCAAATCTTAACGGATGGCAATGAAATATTATGGACTAAATTATCAGCGTCCCCTACTGTATTAATCATTGGACTTGGCTATTGCTCCCCAAGCCTGAGTATTGAAGAGACACACACATTTTTGAATGAGATTGAACACATGGGGCCAGATATTCAAAACTTTGTGCCGGGCAAAAACCGTTTGTGCAGGTTTAGCGTGGGATTAGCGCGGGTCTGCTATATTCAAAAGGCCAAATAATGCAGGCAAACTGCATTAGTGCCAGGCAAAATTATAACGTATGCAAGGGGTAAACTGACATGAATACAGGCGCAGTGCTATATTCAGCGACTAGTGCCGCGCTAAGTGTTTTTGCGCGACTTAGCGTGACACTTAGCGCGGTGCACATTACCGCCCAGGAAAAGCTTGTCTTAACCCTGGGCAATCAGCTTTGCGAAACACTATGGCTTTGCATGGTGTTTGCGCAGGTTTAGCGTGGGTTTTGCGTGACCCTAACAAATAAATATGACACATAGATAAAGCCAAACATAGAGGAAGCTTGCTGCTAACTGATGGCATCACAATGATGCCATCATCTCCCACCAGTCCCAGCCATGCCAGGCAATAAGTGGTGACCCTGCCACCAGTGGACTGCATGGCAGTGTGGCCATACAGCACACACCTGCGGACCACACTTCTACGGACACCAACAGATGCCAGCACACACATGCAGCACTGTGGGCATGGAGGATGTTGAGGGGAGCATGTATGGGTGGTGAGGCTGTGCTACAGACCAGGTGTGGCCACAAGGCTGGGACACATCATGCAGTGCACATGGGCCAGTATTGGGAATACCCCAACACCAGTGTGCCTTTTGGATAATATATGCCCCCCAGACCACATACCACACAGCTGTACAACTGCCATAGCACACAAAGCCAGACATGTACATGTCACTGTAAGCATCCCATGCCACAGGTGCAGCATCTGTGGGTCACACAGCAGCGTAACAGTAATGTCCACTGTCAGTAAACACCTGCAGGTTGGTCCTCTCACTGTGTATAGTGCAGTCATCATCACTGCCCTATACACCATAGGCATTGCTGTGTCCACACACTACTGGCTCCCATGCTACTGTAGTTTCTGCTGTGCACTGTAGCATGCCCTACAGTGTGACAGTTGCATGCAGCACCACCACCACCACCTGTGCCTATGCTGTCATGTCCCCTGGGGTACAATATGCTATGCTATGCTGTACTGATTGCATGTAGCCTGCATCTATCATCGTGCACTGCCAGACTGACCTACAGGTGGAACTGCGGTTGGACCTGGTCAGCCCCTGTACTTCCAGACTGACCTACAGGTGGCTCTGTGGGACCCTGCAGTAACACTGGGCAAACTGCATGCAAATCAGGGCATAATGAGATACTAATCTGGATGTTTGCCCAGAGACTACCTAAGTAGGCTCATTTGCATGGCACTTTTGAATATTGCACATTTTAGCTCCGGGCAAAACGTGTTTGCACCGGGCTAACTGCTTAGCTCTGTGCTAATGCCGCACTAATGTGTTAGCACGGCGGTAATGGTACGGGGAATATTATACAGTTTTGATCACTGTTCTTTCACATCTGCTGCTTCCTGCAGCTGTACTGAGTCCATGCATTTGCTGGCACACACATTGGCCATGTAGTTCATCTATACCTGCCCTCATGTTGCTGTGCACTGTGTTGTTGTTGTGGGTTGCACTTCCTGGTTGCTTTATTCAGTGCTGTCTTATTCCAGGGCTATGTTTGCCCTGCACTCCCAGACCAGTTTGCATGGCCTCATCACCATGCTATATTCGGAAGCTGTTTGCCCTGGGCTATTGCTTTTGAATATAGCTTGCTCTGTGCTCTGGGCTAAGTTTGCTCGCCGGGCAGTGCTAATTTAGCCCCGGGGCAAAGTTTTGAATATCTGGCCCTTGGTGTCCAAAAATGATGTTATACTTATGGGTGATTTTAATTTCCCTTCTATTAACTGGTTGAATATGACTAGTGCAGGCAGTCCTGAAAATAGATTTATTGATATAATTTCACAGGGTAACCTGGTACAGGTGGTGAATGAGAATACCAGGATAAGGAATATTCTTGATTTAATATTTATTAATCAGGATTTGTGCTACTCACCCCCTAAGGTACTGATCCCCCTTGGTAGTAGTGACTACAATATGATCCAACTTGATTAACATTGTATAGGGATTAAACCTATTAAAGGTATCACAAGAGTTAGAGACTTTTTAAAAGCAGACTATTCTAGTATTAAGTCCTATTTAAACCTCTGGAACTGGGAGAAGGATCTGGCAAATCTGGATGTTGAAGAAATCGGGAGAAAATATGTCACAGGTTACACATATGCATTAATACCTGGGTACCAGAAAGAAAGAAATACATTAATAAACATTGGGTCCCATTATGATGGAATAAAAAAATCCAGAAAGCCATAAGAAAGAAAAAGAAATTATATAATAAAACCAAAAAACACCCCACAAGCATTAATAAGACTGCCTTTACAAAAGCTGTAAAGGATGTGAAGAATAGAATCAAAAAAACTAAAAAAGTAATGGAAACTAAACTGGCTGCTACTACAACAGATAATAAGAAGAGCTTTTATAATTATATTGGATCATTAAAAAATAAGAAGGGCAATTCTGTAGGTCCCATAACATCAGACATGGGAACTATAAGCACAGAAAGTGAAATGGCTTTGGCATTCAATAGTTACTTTCTTAGTGTGCACAAAGATATAGATATTTTAACCAATGGTCTTCCATCTATACAAACGGATTGCCCAATTATCTGCCCAGATGATATTATTCAAATTGTTATAGCATTAAAGTATAACAGCTCTGCAGGCCCAGATGGACTAATGCCAAAATTTCTGAAAGAAACAATATATGAGACAGCAGGTCCAATTTCTGTTTTATTTAACGCATCTTTGAAACAAGGGAAATCATTAAACATATGGAACAAAGCAATTGTGATACCTATACATAAGGGAGGAAAAAATCAAGACATTAAAAACTATAGGCCTATCTGCCTTACATCGGTACTAGGCAAAACTTTTGAAAGAATATTACAGAAACATATTATACAACATCTAACTAATATAGGGTACTGTTATATAACACACCATGGCTTTGTATCAGGCAGATCTTGCTTGACTAATTTTTTGTCCTTCTTTGAACCAGTTAGTGCTGCCTTGGATAGAGGCATGCCAGTGGATGTGGTCTTTTTGGATTTTTCGAAGGCCTTTGATTGAGTCTCTATTAAAATTTGAATTCAAGAAATAATTAGGCTTAATTTCCATCCTACCACTATAAATTGGATTAATACATGGCTAAGTAATAGATCTTAATGTGTGTTGATACATGGCTTCATGTCAGCTTGGGGGGATGTGTCCAGCGAAGTTCCACAAGGCTCAGTTTTGGGACCTACTTTGTTTAATATACTATTATCATCTATGCAAGTACCAGTGGGAACTTGGTGCTGCAAGTACTTAGATGATTGCAAAGTAGGTGGTATCGTCCATAATGATGAAACAGCAAAAGCTTTCCAAGATAGTTTGCACCATTTGACTCACTGGGCACATGAGCACAAACTAGTGTTTAATGAACAAAAATGTAAAGTTTTGCACCTTGGAATACAGAATTCAAAGTATCAATATAGTATTAATAAGGTTGTCCTGGAGGTATGTACTGATGAGGAGGACTTGGGTGTCTGGATTTCTGACAACCTGAAATTTGATTTTCATACTGACAAAATTGTCAGGAGATGTAATCAAATTATACGCTGTATCTTTAGATCAATAAAAAGTAGAGATTCAGTGGTTATTCTTCCCCTGTATACAGCCCTTGTACGTCCACATATTGAATACTGTTTTCCCTTTAGTTCTCCTTATTCCATGAAACAAAAAGATAGAATTGAAAGGGTACTAAGGAAAGTAACCAAACAAATACTGGAGGTTAAAGGACGACAGTATCATGATAGACTTCAGTTTTACAACTATTTTCAATGGATTACAGACATCTAAAGGGAGAGCTATGTTTTTGATTTTTAGGGCATATACTAATCCAGAATTATTTGAGCTCATTGGTCTAAATAAAAATATATATCATCATAAGAATACAAGGTCACATAATCTTAGGCTTATAGGAGAAATGAATAATACAGTAAAAAGGAGTCAATGGTTTACTCAGAGAGTAGTAAACGCTTGGAATGTACTGCCAAGATCTGTGGTAAAGAGTGGAAGTATGTCAGTTTAAAGAAAACACTTAGATATCTTTATGGGTGATAAAAAATATTTATGATCCGCCGCTGCATGGTGGCAGGTTCATTCATGGACCTTGGTCTTCTGAACTTGACAATAAAACTATGAAAACTATGTTAAGGAAGTAGAAGAGCAAGGCATAGGGATGTCACAACAGGTGAAATGAATGTTAAAAGTGGAAGCAACCTCTGAGGGCTCAGAGATGACCAAGGGAAGGTTGCTGAGTTTGAATGGAGGTGTGGATACGTGGGGAGGTCAAATATGGAGTGAATAACCCTCCGGAATTTACTTGGGGAATTATTATGTTCTTGAGATTTGAGGCAAAATAATTGGCTTTTGTCTCTGAGAGACTTTGTGCAGGCATTATGCAACTGGTGATACCTCAGCAGACATCATGGGAACCAGATAACTTATGAAGGGACCAAGCTGAGTCATTGTCCCTAAGGAGAGAGGTAAGTTTGGAGTTGACCCAAGGCAGATGGAACTTATGTACTCAAGAGATCTCCTCAAGGGGATATACATGTCCCAGGCAGAGGTCTATAGTAAGAATGCTCCTATACACTGCTCCATTTCCCCCCCAGGAATACAGGGATCCCTATAGATCTTGGAGTTCTGACACAGAATGATTTATAGATTGTGTTTATGTTTATTGCTTTTTCAGGTTAGATCATCACACCATGGTACAGTTCTCTCTTTATGCCCGCATGGCATCAGCGTGCATGCTCCTTTTAAGGCAAAAATATGGAGACAAAAGTTAATGCACACTCACAGGAATGGATTTAAGGTAACAAACAACTGTGTTAATACATACAAATGTAAAGTCTGTGGAATTCAGCACTGTGCAAAAATATTGAGCTAGGAGACTATATTACCTGCAAAACAGATCATTTATCTGACACATGTTTTTCTGACCTTTCATACATTGAAAAGTATGGATCCGAATAAATGAACACAAAAGTGCTATCAGAAGACTGGAAATGACATCCCTGGTAGCAAGGCACTTTAAATCAGAAAGACACACCATTCTGATGCTCAGGTCATTTGGATGTGAAAGAGTAAATCCCCACTCCTGGACGGTGGGACTATGATAAATGTCAACTTATTAGGGAGGCCTACTGGGCTGATAGATTTAAAGTGAGAAACCACACATATGGTACTGTATGCAGTAAATGAAGAAACTGACTGGTTAACAATACTGTGAAATAACATGTGATCTGTGTATTTCTCCTCATGTTCTCTGTCTCTCTAACCATTGAAAGGCATTTAACAGCCCTTCTCCGTCTATCTCAACCATACTGTATCTATCAGCTGTCAATATAATTTTACAGAAGCAGTTAAAGTAAAAGAAAAAAATATGTGAACCATCAGAATAGTTAATTAATTTTCATCTTGCAGCCATTCTGTATCAGGTTAAGCAATGGATAGTATGGGTTTCATATCGAGCTATTGGAAGTATTTATCATGTCTTATGAGTAAGGAATGCGATGTGATTTTTTTGAAACTGTTGATGGCAGCATACTAACAGGCTTGCAATAGTATTAAAACATTTATATTAAGCCCTAACCTAGTTTTTTAAGTTTGCCATGCACACATGCACAGCAAATGTCTTGAAATAAGTTGCTTTTGAAGGATGTGACACTGTCTGTCCAATGCAGAGTGGTCTACAAGGGGAATGACAGTGCCACACCATTCATCAGCCAGGCTGATTGTGATGGTGTTTTGCATGAAATGTTCTCTACTTGAAAAGAAAAAGCTGCATCATCATACATGGGCTTTTTTCTTTCATCTGCAGGACATCACCCAGCAAACAGCTGTTCAGTGTCCTGATCAGCCTGGCTATGTAAGGTCCCCCTTCTGTCACCCCACTGTCTCTTCCCTCATTGTCTCTGCATGTCCTGCCAGCCATCTTCGGCATCAGAGAGTAGACCTGCCACTAAATCTCCAGTCCTCTTGTCCCACATCTGATCCTCTGGAATACTGGCGTTCTTACACTGTTCCCCAATCTTCTCTGCAGTACGTCTCAGTCAGATGTCTTCTGATCCCATCTCCATCCCATTCAGCTGTTTTTTTTCTAATAATATTTGCCTGATATCAGGTTGCCCTATCCCCATGTCAGCTATCCCCCCACTGGTAGTGTCCAACATCAGGGTGCCAATCCCTGTGTTGAACATCCTCCCAGTACTGTCTGTCATCGAGGTGCCAATCCCTATGTAGGCAATCCCCTCTACCCCCATAGTATCCAACATCAGGGTGCCCAATCCCTGTGTCAGTGATCCCCCCAGTACTGTCTGATATTGGGGTGTCCAATCCCCATGTCCGCAACCCTCCATAGTATGGGACACTGGGGAGCCCACCTCAGTGTCCCCAGTTATGTTACTCCCCACACCACTCTGGAACACTGGGGAGCCCACCCCAGTGTCCCCAAACATTTGTTATCCCTGAAAAAAAGAAAACAATCCCCGAACTTCTTTTTTTCCTTTAATTAAACCTGCAAAGAAGAAAATGGTCCCTTGTCATCTCCCCATCTCCCTTCCCCATCCTGACCCTCCCTTGTGCATCCACCTGCCCACTCCCCATCCTTACCCCATCCTTACCTCTGAAGGCTGGTGGCTGGAATCTGCTGTGGACCAGGATAGTTCTGCACTCTTCAAAGCCGAACCACGAACTGAAGAATCAAGGTAAGCACCGTATAATGGCTGTCAATAGCATTTTGAACTTATGTTGATATTTCTGCTATTTTTATGTTTTTTTTGCACCAGATTTTCCACATGGGCTTTTTTGGACCCCACCTCATGAACACTGGCACTGTTATTTCATTACTTGATATCGAAAGATGATTTCGTGGTCACTGTGCGCAATCCCCTTTTGGGACCAAATAAGGAAACAACAGTGCCGCTGTTCATGAGATGGGGTCCCAAAAAGCCCATGTTGAAAATTAGGTGAAAAAAATCCCCAAAATGGCCACATTATGAGCATATGTTGCGCAGTTTCTACACAGGTGCATAACTTTGCAAATTTTTAATAAGTTCGCTCCAAATTGTCAACATACAGATTTTTTCACACCACCTCACGAACAGTATAGCTGTCATTTCTCACATCCTACCTGAAACATGTTTTTGCACCTGTGGCATGGAATGCTACAATCCTTGTGCAATATCACCTTTTGGGGCAGAGTAATGAAAATACAGTGCCACTGTTCATGAGATTGGGTCCCAAAAACACATGTTGAAAATCTGGAGCAAAAATACTAATAAACGCCTGAGTTACATGCGCTCGTTGATATTTTCCTACGCAAGCGCATTACTTTTCCAACTTCTCCTATTTTCACTCCCAGTTTTCAACATAGTTATTTTTTCATACTACCTCATGAGCACTACAGCTGTCATTTCTCACATTCTGCCCAAAATGACTTTCCACATCAGTGGCGCAGAATGGCGTTTTGCCATGGATTAAGACATTTTCACCTATGGGGTTTATGAGGTAAGGTGATAAGAAGACTATGTTGAACATTTGGGGTGAAAATGTGAAAAAATTACAATGTTGTCATGGCAACATACAAGTGTCTACTCACTGCACCTACATCCTGGGTTCAGAGATGGACTTGGGAGTAGGCGGGCAGGTCGGGGGCAGTGGGATTGACTTCCCAAGGACTTCTCTCCTTCTCTGGGCAAGGTGGTGGGGGGGAAGAGTGTCCAGTACATTGTGCACCTCTGGTGGAGGCTGGGGGTATCATCGCTGCCGGCGTCTCATGCTGGGGTGAGGGCGAGGCAGATGCTGGCATCATTGCACGTCCCCACCCCCCGGGATCTTCAAAAATTAGCATACATAAAATTCTGGCTCCATTCATGATGCCTCTGCCACCTCTCCTGCTGTGACTAATAAAAGAAAAAGAGAGACTATTGGAGGCCAAAGAGAAATGCTATAGTCACAAAAATCACAAATAAAGTTTATTCTTAGCCCCAGCGTGGCTGTGTGTGTACATAGGGCAAGAGCAGGCTGGCAAAATAAGTCTTTGACTTGTGCCACTATCCAGAGGAGAAAAAGAGAAAGAGAGAGAGAGACTATTGGGGCCAAAGAGAAATGTTATAGTCACAGAAATCACAGAGTTTATTCGTGGCCCCAATGTGGCTGTGTGTGTGCACATGGCAAGGGCATAGAAACATAGACCTACCCAGTCTGCCCATTTTGAGCAGGCTGGCAAAATAAATCTTTGACTTGTGCTACCATCCAGAGGAGAAAAAAGAGAGAGAGAGAGACTACTGGGGCAAAGGAGAAATGTTATAGTTACAGAAATCACAAATAAAGTTTATTCTTGGCCCCAGTGTGGCTGTGTGTGGACACTGGGTAAGAGCAGGCTGGCAAAATAAGTCTTTGACTTGTGCCACCATCCAGAGGAGAAAAAAGTGCGAGACTATTGTGGGGCCAAAGAAGAATGTTATAGTAACAGAAATCATAATTAAAGTTTATTATTGTCCCCAGTGTGGCTCTGTGTGTACACAGGGCAAGAACAGGCTGGCAAAATAAATATCTGACTTGTGCCACCATCCAGAGCAGAAAGAGACAGACAGACAGACAGACTATTGGGGACCAAAGAGAAATCTTATAGTTACAGAAATCACATATAAAGTGTATTCTTGGCCACGGTGTGGCTGTGTGTGAGTGCACATGGCAAGAGCAGGCTCGCAAAATAAATCTTCGACTTGTGCCACAATCCAGAGGAGAAAATGAAAGGGAGAGAGAGACTATTGGGGGACAAAGGGAAATGTTATAATCACAGAAATCACAAATGATGTTTATTCTTGGCACCAGTGTGGCTCTGTGTGTGCACAGAGCAAGAGCAGGCTGGCAAAATAAATATTTGACTTGTGCCACCATCCAGAGGAGAGAGAGAGAGAGAGAGAGAGAGAGAGAGAGAGAGAGAGAGACTGAGACTATTGGAGGCCAAAGAGAAATGTTATAGTTACAGACATTACAAATAAACTTAATTATTGGCCCCAATGTGGTTGTGTGTGTGCACAGAGCAAGAGCAGGCTGGCAAAATACATCTTTGACTTGTGCTGCCATCCAGGGAAGAAAGAGAGAGACAGAGAGACTATTGGGGGGTCAAAGAGAAATGTTATAGTCACAGAAATCACAATTAAAGTGTATTCTTGTCCCCAGTGTGGCTCTGTGTGTACACAGGGCAAGAGCAGGCTGGCAAAATAAATATTTGACTTGTGCCACCATCCAGAGGAGAAGAGAGAGAGAGAGAGACTGAGACTATTGGAGGCCAAAGAGAAATGTTATAGTTACAGACATTACAAATAAGGTTTATTCTTGGCACCAGTGTGGCTGTGTGTGTTCACATGGCAAGTGCAGGTTGGTAAAATAATTCTTTGACTTGTGCCACCATCCAGAGGAGAAAAAAAAGAGAGATAGAGACTATTGGGGATGAAAGAGAAATGTTACAGTTACAGAAATCACAAATAAAGTTTATTCTTTGCCCCAGTGTGGCTATGTGTGTACACAGGGCAAGAACAGGCTGCCAAAATAAATCTTAAGTCTTGGCCTCAGTGTGGCTGTGCAGTGTGTGTACACTGTACAGGGCAGGCAGGCAGGCAAAATAGTGCTTGCATCTGTCTGTCTGTCTGTCTCCCTCCACCTCACTCTCTCTCTCTCTTTCCCTCCCAGCACACTCACATCACGGGCCCGAGCGGGATATACCACCAGTACATGTGAACCCATGAAATGGTCTTCCACAAGAGGTGGTGGGAGCAAGCACTATGGTTGAATTTAAACATCCATGGGGCAGACATGAGGGAACCATAGAGGTAAAGCAGAGGGAGAGTCAGAAGCTATAATAAAGTACATGGCTTATGGGCAGACTGACGACAATGTCTATGTTTCTATGTTTCACAATGAAATGGAAATACTATTATACTATCTGAAAAAGTAAGGAAATTCATTGCAAAAAAATTAATGCATTAGTTATATTAAAAACAAGGGTGGTTTCTAGACATCCAGGAGTAACACTACAAACACCCCACCTCCTAAAAACCAAAGGAGATCCATTATGAGCAAAACATCTCATAGAAAGTCATATTGAACTAAAACATAGTACAAATGGGCATATCTGCACAGATTAAAGCTATGTACCAATGGAACATCTATCCAGCAATCATAATAAGAAATTTACAAAAAAGCAGACAAGTCGATGTTGTCATTAAACCCCACCCACCCACCCATGCTCCCAGTTCATAAATCCAGTAGCAAATCTGCCCATTTGTTTTGTATGTTTTTACTGTGAGCTCGCTGCTATACTCTGCAATATGTATTTCTTACAGTAGGGCTCTTTGAAGCTAGTAGCATTCTTACCATACGTTCCCTGGCATGATTTATATGTCATTCGTTCTTGTCAGGTCATGCTAGGGAGTTAGAGGCATTTATGTAATATACACTATGGGTACAGCATTGTGTAAGTACAATTAAATTATATTGTTTGGGGGCATTAATATTTATTTGCATCTGTGATAATAAATCCTTTTTTCTGCCCTCTAAATATTTGAATAGCATTGAGTAATCTTTGTGTACTTAGTTTTAGCTACCCTTAAGTATTTTAGCAGGCTGTTTGGTTTTTTTAAGCATTCTTTTAGAAGCTTTGAATTTAGCCGTCTTTGCTATATGCTTTTGAGGGGCATTGCTTGACCTGTAAAAATGGTGCAGCCATTACAAGAGCAGTTGGTCTGAACCACATTGTTGTTACTGTATGTATGATTTTATCATATTTGCATATGAACTTCTATGCAAGGGACACTTTTGCTGTATGGAAGTTACTCTGAGAAAGCTTGGGACTCCCAATCAAAATGTCACTTTATGTCCACCATGACATCATAGCCTCGGCAGGTTGTTTGTGCACACTTCTGGTGTAGGACTTTTATCTGCACTACTTTTTAATAAATGGTAAAAATATTTTTTTCACTATTACCCCTATTTGCTTTGAGTTCTTATGAGCCAGTACTTGGAAAGTGACTATAACCTTACGAGCATATCTTTCAACTTTCCCTGATTTCTAGGGATGTCTCCAATTTTACCTCACCATTTCCCTCTGTCCCGCATTACATTTGTGTTCCTGACTGTGGCTGAACACTGGGGATTGTAAGCACAAAATAATGCATTACATGTACAGACTTGTTCTACCACACCCTGTACAATACCAATAGCAACGGCGAACTTTGCCGTTTGACAAATGCTCGTTTTTTTGCTGAATACTTAGAAACATAGAAAATTGCCAACAAAAGAAGGCCTAATGGTCTAGACAGTCTACCCTTTGAAGAGATACATGACCCCTAGCAGCCTGTGGCAATTCCCTCCCATCCCTACTGCCCTGTGTTCCCATAACCAGCCATCTATGGCTGTTCCATCCCCTTTTTTATTTTATTTATTTAGTTTTTGTTGATCAGGTAAGTGCACTAGACAAATTCTTACCTTTTTTCAGGCACTACCTGGGGGGAGGGGGATACAGATGAATGCCAACTGACCTTGAACCAAATTAAGCTGTTGGTGGTATTTTTAGTGAATTGGAGAAATGTGGCCAGGGCACCAGGGAAATTCCCCTACTCTGCTGTAGGGGAACCCTTGTTCCACAGACCAAGATGGCCACTGAGCAGGAGCCAGGAGAAAGGATGGATGTTACTGCACCAGGGGAATAGGCCTCATTCCCTGTACTCATCAACCTAGAGGCCGCTAAACAGGATGTTTTTTCTCAAGAAAATTGTGAGGAGGAGAAGACAAAAGAAGATGTTTGCTTTTCCTTTATTTGAACATAAAGAATCTCATACAGCAAACATTTTGTCTATTGATCAGAAAGAACCAATTTGGACAGAGAAGACAGAACATTTACAACAAATGCTGCTTCAAGAAAAACAGCTATTTCAGGAGAAAAAGGCAGTTCTACAAAGAAAGCTCCTAGCAGCTAAATGGAGCTATGTAAGTAAAGTGACAACCGACGCAGCTGTTTCTGACAATCAGCTGAGGAAGGACGAACTAACTGCAGCTGTAACTATGGAGACATGCCTATGTGTTCTTTGGGAGGCTGAGACTGTGCAAACATGAACTGGGACTGGCAGAGATAACAGAGTGGATTCTTTGTGCCTAGAGCTGCGCGAGTCTCTACAAAAACAAGGTGGAAATGTAAATCGCCATCAGTTGCATGCACGGATGCAAACAGAAAAAAGGCAAGTAGCAACTGAGATTATTAACTCTGAAACTGTGCTTAATGAACAAAACAAGCCTGTTATTTTTGTCACAAACCCTACAAAGCATGTGGAAACAAGGTATATTGAATGTTCCTCCTTGGGAGGAGACACAGCATGAAGGGAAATTGCCACAAGTTCTGAATACTGACTGGTTGGTAGATATGGCCCTTCAGGAGGCAGGGTGGGAAAAGTCTCCAGATGGCTCACAGTGGATTTCAGGCCCCACTCCCGTAAGGATGCCTTCACTCCCAGGTAACTCTAAAGCAATTTCTCCATTATACTTAATGCAGGAATTACACTTAACTGAGAATCCTGTATTACGTTCTTTACTTATGGATCCCCCTGATCTACCAGAACAACCAGAGGCTCCATTACATTTAAAACTTACAAATCCTAGTAAGCCATATACTTCATTGTTTCATTTGCCTATAGCTCCAGCAAAAAGGCACAATGCAGTAAGGCTGCTGTATAAAGGGGGCCTGGAGACTGTCCCTGATCAAACATATGTGGGGAAAACCTTACTGAAAGGCTCCTTAAAATTCTTTACAATGAAGGTTTATGCTCTGATCCATGTATCAGGAGAGCACACATATGACATCAGTATTCAAACATCAAGGGGTTTCGACAGGTTCTGGAAACAATATAACAATGTGAGAAACACATCACTATGGATTCCATTTGAAGCTATTCCCCTCACTAAACCAGCTATAAAAATATTGCTGTACTGTTTTGTAATGAGGGGGTTAGTGTTTTGGATCTGACACACTGGTTGAAACAGCTCTGCAACATTTTGGAAGGCCCTACTGCAATTTTTTATAGTGAAAATTACTGGACAGAAGGTTGGAAATATAAAGTACTGCTGAAATCAATGGATGAAGGGCTGCAGCATTTACCAAACTCTTTCTTTTTAGGAAGAGATAGAGGTGTTTTATTTTATGCAGGCCAACCTAATGTCTGCTATAAATATGGATCAGTAGGACATATTAGTAGTATCTGTGATAAAATGAGATGTTCATTATGTACAGAACTTGGGCATGCTAGCAACCAATGTTTGAATGAAATTGTATGTAACTTGTATGAAGAAAAGGGTCATTCCTATCAAAGGAACCCCTGGGCAGCACACAACAAAAATCAACAGGCAGACAGTGAAAAACAGTGTTTACTGTTTGCAATGGCCCAGAGGAAACAAAATAGTAATATTAAACAATCCCAACCACCTTCCCCCCGATACTGCTCCTGTCACTAACCCAACTATCACTCCTGTAATAATAATAACAGACCCCAATTCTCCAGTCCCAGTCCCCAGTGAAGAGCAACCTGACATAACTGAAGTTGTGATAAATCCAGTCCCTAGTACCTCTGAAGACATGCTCCCCCTCCTTTGGATAGAAAAGGTATGCTGACACGTAAACATCAGGATAAAAACATTACAGCTTCAAAATTAGCAAAAACACAAACAATTCCACTATCAAATAGGTACAAATCTTTGTCACATAATAACACTGACTCTGATGCTGACACAGACTCATCGTCAATCAGATCCTCTATCTATGATGTTGCTTCTGAAATAAGGGGGGACGCCCCTGCCACTGAACTGGGGAAAAGGGAACTTAGGCAAAAACCAAAAGTGAAGCTAAAGGCTAAGTCTGGTACTAGAAAAAATTCAAGGAAAAAATGAGATTTATTTTTGTACTTCTTATTTCAATGATTGTTGACAAACTGTTTTTCAATTAATGTGAATAGTTTTAAGAACTCTAGAAAACATACTGTAGTTTTCTTTGCTTTGCTTTCAGCTCCCCCAGGGATTTACTTTATATAGGATACTCGACTACATACTATGAGGGAGATTCAAAATGCAACTTCTGCATGGTATGCGGGGCCATCATATTGGCCAATTGGCATAGACCAGTGTTCAGGGGTTAGGATCCTTTTTCACTCCATAGAGATTCACATAATTAAATTATTAGATTTATTTTCAGGGTGAGCATTATTATTAGATGTAACTTATCAAGGACACTTGATTCGCCTGATTAACATCTATGCTATGCAAACTAAAGCAGAGCTTGTACAATTATTCAAAGGAATCCAGCCATACTTACATACTGCACATTCTGTGATATTTGGGGGTGACTTTAACTGCAGTCTGACTAAACAGGACAGAGGGCTGTGAACTACTACAACTAAAATATTCAGTGACATGAATTGTCTTTCAAACATAGTGAAAACAGCTGATTTAATAGATGCATCACTTACATATGTGGGTAGAGTAGTACCTACATTTCACAAAGGTTCACAATCAACCAGAATAGATGTTTTTCTTTATTTCCCAATCTTTAAGGATTGCTAACATGACCTCTACTGCAGCAGAGTATAGGGGCCACTCCCTCCTGGCTGTGAACATTGGGATCTCTCATACATCTAGACAGGGCATTTGGAAACTTAATTCAACACTTTTGTCACAGGACAATTGCAGAGCACAAATAATATACTTTTAACAGGCTAGAAAATCAGTAATCTGTTTATACAACTTGCTAATTCTGTGGTGGGAAGACACGAAATATGAACTGATTACATTATTAAAAAATATTAGTAAAAGCAACAGACATGACACCTATTTTTTATATCTGCAGAGTAGAAAACAATTGCAAAAATTGATTTCATTGTCCTGTAGTTCTACACATGATTATTCAGCTCAAATTAAACAACTTAAAACAGAGATGTCTAAATACCACAATAAGAAAGTGGAAGCTCTTAAATTCCAACAAAAGTTTGGGTTACATGGGAATTCTTTTACTTTATGCCCCTATGATACATGTAGATTGAGAGCCCAGCATAAACAAATAGTGAGTCTTCAAGACACAGATGGTATTATATACACTGACCAATATAATATAAATAGGCTGGTCACACAGTATACTTTAAATTCATTCTCTGAGATCCCTCTGTAAAGGAGTTTCTGGATACAGTTCAAAGTTCGAAATGTCTATCCCAGATTTTGCAGGAAATTATACAAGATATTAGACCTGATGAAGTGGAGGCCACTATTAAGGCCCTCCCTACCAGTAAATCCCCTGGGAGGGATGGCTTAACTAGTGAACTGTATAAATTACTTTCAGATATCCTGGCAGAAGAACTGGCTACTGTTTTTTCCAATATGCTTAATACATCATTTCCTCTGAAAATGACAGAAGGAATATTAATTTATTTATATAAATCTGGAGACAAACATATAATAACGAATTGGAGACCTATTTGTCTCGTTAATACAGATTTTTAAAATTCTAACTAAAATTCTTACAGCATGATTGTCGCATATGGCCCCATGTGTAATTTGTCCTGCTCAGGCACGTGCTGTACAGGGGAGAAACATCACAGACCATTTAATACTGTTAAGAGAAATACTACATGGGGTAATAGGAATGACATTAATGGATTTATTGGCTCCCTAGATCAAAAGAAAGCTTGTGACTCTATTAGCCATGCATATTTATGGGACGTTATGGATAAATGTGGGGTACTTCCAAGATTTATCATGTGACTGCAAAACCTGTATCGAACAGCTACGATAACACCATATCTGAATGGCAATTGCACTCCATTGCATCCTTTTAAAAGAGAAGTGTGGCAGAGGTGTCCACTTAGCCCCCTCCTTTATATTTTTTGCATCGATCCTTTGTTATGACTAATAATTACCAACTCTATTATGTGACCCTTCAGGTCAGTACAAGATACTGTACCATATAATTGCACAGCATATGCAGATGATCTGTGTCTTTTATTGAAAGATGAATCCTCAGTAATAGTGGCACTTCAAATTTGTAAACAATATTCCAAGGTATCAGGAGCAAGTCTAAACATTGACAAATGTAGTTGCATACAGCTAGGTCCTACAGGTCCTTATTTACACTAAGTGGCAAATATTCCTATCTCACAGACTCCAATAAAAATTTTGGGAGTTCTTTTTGGGCCAGGAGACTTAAAGATGTTGAACTAGATTCCTAAAATTGAAGTCAGAAAGGCTATGGTTGCAGATGGAATAAATGACTATTGATTAAGAAAAACATAGTTTTAATCAAAACTTTCTTATTGTCACAATACACATTTATAAGCATGGTTTTTCCCTTACCTAAACAGTTAGAAGTAACTCTTCTTAGTATTTTTTTTTCAGGCAGTATGGGGGAGCTGACTTAATCCCTTAAAAAGGAATATTATCTATTTACCATAACAAAAAGGGGGTCTTAATATGGTAAATCCAGTTGTTTTTCTTTTTAACATATCTATTTATGTGAATATTAGGCCTCTGTTCGTAAACCAAGAGAAAGCGTGGACCCCTTTTCTTTATCAAACTGTACAAACTTGGTACCCTGTATGGGAATGCAGCTACCCTTTTACTTATAAAACAAGTACCCCATCTCCCAGCATATTATAGAGATATATTTGTAAAATTTAAAATGTGAAGAATTAGTAGTCGCATGATAATCTCAATCAATAGAAAACAAACATATGCATATATAATGGATTCATATTTTACAGAACTTATTACATTTGCTCATTGCCCAGTAGAATTCCAGTCCTCTTTATTACAACTTTTAGCAGATACTAGAATTCCTGCAAAGATATGGGATTTACATTGGCTAAATTTCCATGAGAGAATCAATGTTAAGAGCAATCAAAAACACAAACAATCGATGGAACGATATTGTTTAAGAACTTCATGTATACAACAAGGAGAAACCATTGTACACCTTTTTTTCTCCTGTCCAAATATAGTAACATTTTGGGAGATGCTATCTAGACACTGGTCTATGCCAGTTATTTTTAAAGTAACATAAAAAGTTCTTATGTATGGGTCATACTCCACTATATGGCAGAAATGCCATGCAAGCACTCTCAATTTGATTTTTATAGTGATAAAATGGTACATATGGAATGTTAGATGTGTTTTTTCTTTACAGCAAATGGACACCCCTATTTTGTATCTGATTTATCAAATTTCGGCGTAATGAAGGACTCTATATCACAATGAAGCTGGCAGAGTGTCTCAACAAGTGCTGGAAGCATACTGGCAGAACTTACCACGGATTACGAATATAGATGCCCCTATTACATGATTATGATTATTAAGATTCTTGAACACATTTTAATGTACTTTATAAGGCTGTCTGTTTTTGATTTGTTAAGTTTTTTCCTTTTTGTACTTTGGTTTGATGTATACTGTTTGATTTTTTTTTCTTCAATAAATGCCCTTACTCTTTTCGAGATGTGCCATGGGATCATTAACATCCACCTGAACTACCACCAGAACAGGCAGATGGGACCTTGGTTTAACATCTCATCCAAAAGGCGGCACCTCAGGAGTGCAGCAACCCCCTCATGCTGCACTACAGTGTTAGTATTGGGATAGTAACCCAAGTTCCTGGTGTGGGGATAGAACCCACAGCCTTCTTAAATCATTCCACCAGTTTTGCACAAACCAGTTCTGTGGGTATCCTATTCCACCTATTCACCACCCACTCCATGATAAAGTACTGTACGTTGTATTATTCTTTTTAAATTCTACCTTGCCAATTTTCTCCTGTTCTCTTGGTATTAATGTTGCCATTTTGTGTGAATACAGTGCCCTTGCAAGTATTTAAATGTTTCAGTCTTGTCCCCCTCTCCCTTCTGATCTCCAGTAAGTACTGCCAAAATGATTTTGTTCTGTTTAGGCCCTCTGTAAAGAGAAACTATTATTCATTCTAAACCCGCCTATCAGTGCTGGCTAATTTGCTAGATATTGGTAGCCCTGTATTATAAGTAAGGGGTAAGAACATGTTTTTGTGAGACTGTTGATGGTAGTATACTAATAGGCAGGCTAGAGTATAGCAGTTTTTGAACACTGTATTATCTCTAATCTAATTATTTTCTCGTTTTTCCAAATAC
The DNA here is from genome assembly GCA_016271365.2 of Neoceratodus forsteri. NCBI lineage: Eukaryota > Metazoa > Chordata > Ceratodontiformes > Ceratodontidae > Neoceratodus > Neoceratodus forsteri. Next base: position 884,024,047 of record CM057452.1, on the reverse strand, counting down.
AGTTTCATTTTGAATGGTATCTAACTTTATTTTGATTAGGCCCACTATAAAGAGAAACTGTCTTTTATGTTTAAACTGCCTATCAGTGCTCTATATATTGTATATGAGACGTTGGTAGTCCTTTTCATACACAACACCAGTACAGAGACATAGCTTGTCTCAGTCTGAGGCTACCATGCCTCTCTGGCACCACAAACTGTGGGTCAGGCACTGAGTGAAGTCTGTTTGTGAGTAAAAGATGTCAGATGTCTACCAACATCATGATATTGACTGTGCATTTGGGTTTGCCCAATCTGGTGTGAAACTGCTAGAAGAAACAGTATATTACCACTCTGTGGGACTCTGTTCCTCCTGTATTCTCCCACACTTCTGATGCTGTAGTCCATCCAGTGTCTCAGAAGTGCCGCACCATTTAGCTGCCATTCCCAGAGGTTTACTTGTTCCTCTGTTTCTCCGTCCTTTGCTTTGACAGGTCAGCTCACCTGTTTATCTGCTCCTTGCTCAGTTTCCTTGCCATCTTTGTTAACCTTTCTTACTTTCCTTCCCCATTGATAAGATTCTGAAAATATTAAAAACATAAACTCCAAGTGCAAACTTACTTAAAGGATGGAATTCTATAACTCTTCAAAAAAAACTAAACCCTTAGGTTAAGAGGCATACCAGCTACAGTAAACAGTCAGGCATAACATTTTTTTTACTGAGTAGCTACTCCACAGCTTATACAGCTTGACTGCAATCCACCATTTTCCTTCTTCAGTCTATGTAAGTGAGAGCAGAGCTATGTACCCTGTAATTAACACAATTTGCAAGGGGGTGCAAAGCAAACAAATGGGTTTATTGTCCCAGTGCACACATAGGGTCAGACTTATGCTCCCCACTCTATTCAATATTTTAAATATCACACAAAAGCACAGATCTGACAAATTATTAAATTAGTTGGCAGTTGTGGCAGTTAGGTTTATGTGTTTTAGCATCACTACTCACTTTTTTCTGATGCTGCTGGAGAATCTTCAAAGATGTTTCTTCACTTGTCACTCTAAAATAGACAGTATCTGCCACTCTGTTGGTAGTGTTGGCCTTGAAGTCATCTGGAGTCCAGGACACAGGCAAGGGGTGCCATGGCAACTACTTTTTTTATTTCACCATGGTATGACAAGTTCTAGATCCCCCTCAAAACCACTAACTGACTCAACCACTGCTCAAGCGAGCCAGGGGATGACAGGGTTTTCATTTCCATTCCTGTGTGGGACACTAGGAGAGGCCCTCAGTACTGGTGGATGTCAGGTTTTCCATTCCTGATTGTGCTGGACACCAGAAGAGGCCTGCTGTGCTGATGGATGCTGGACTTTCTGTTCCAGCTCCTGGAAGGACAAATCAGAGGTGGGATTAATGTAGTCCTTAGGTAGAGTATCTCCCTAACATTCAGGTGATGATAATCAACACACACTTATATGTCTCCATCCTTTTTCTGTACCAAGATATTCAGGTCAGCCCATGGGCTTGTGGAGGGGTGGATGACTCTTTGGTCCTTCATCTGTCGCAGTTCCTCCTTAAATTGCCCTTGGCAGTGGAGATGGATCCTCAGCAATCCTTGAGGGATTGGTCTGGTATCTCCAATACTGATCTGGTGCTTGGTTAGCCAGGTGCATCCCAGTTTGTGACTCCTTATGCCGAACACATCAGCACATTCATACATCGCAGCCCAGACTGCCCATATCTGCTCTGACCTCACCTCATGCACTTCGAGTTGGAACTTCTGGGGTAACATCAGTTCTGTCAACCAGGCACCTGTTCTGGTCAGGTTTAACTCGGCAATCTGCATTTAAAGGAGAACTGCATTGAACCTGTATGTCATTTTTCCCTGTAGAAGATGTATTTTAAATATGGGTTCCTGTTTTGTTATTGTTCCATCTATTTGGGCTATCAAGTTCAAGTTCAAGTTTTATTGTATCACAAAATGTGTAAAATTCACAGAATTCTCACATTTAAAATAATTTGTTCATCTATCACAATTTTATTAATATCTTAGAAGCCGACTCTAAATTTTACAATACTAAAAAATTATGCAACAGCATAAAGTGCAGAATTTGTTTTCAGTGACAGGACATATACACATTTTTATGTTGTTTGCACACATGTGCAAGAAACATAGTGCCATCATCTGAGTTTTCGGAGGTGTGGCACCCATCTTCCAATTCAGTCAGTGAGTTTGCAGGCATGGCCGCAGTTCTCCAATGACTGCTGCAGCTGTCTATGACAGCAGTTGAAATGCAGTGGCATACAGTTGAAAGGGAGAGCTCCACTTCAGTGAGCAGCGCTCCCCACACACACACGAGCATGCATATTGCGTGCTGATGCGCTCCCGCCCCCCCATGCACACACTGTATAGCTGATGGGGTACCCAATCCCCCGTTGACTCCACGCCTCCTCCCCCACAAAAGCTGTCCAGGTGCCATGCTGCAAGCCCACCCCAGCATGGCAAAAAATTTTATAGCTGATGGGGGGTGCCCAATCCCCCATTGGCTCCACGGCTGCATGCCCCCCAAAAGCTTTCCAGGTGCCACGCTGGGAGCCCACCCCAGCATGGCAAATCTTGTTATGTCCGATGGGGGTGCCCAATCCCCCATCAGCTCCAGCCCCCCCAAACAGCCTTTCCAGCTGCCATGCTGGGAGCCCATCCCAGCGTGGCAAACATCCCGCATCGTCTTAATTAAAAAAAAACCTGTAAACAAGAAAACGTTCCCTCGCCGTCTCCCCGCTCCCTCCAAAACCTGCACCCACCCACTGCGCACCCTGCCTCCCCACACCCCCCTTACCCCATACTTACCTCTGGAGCTCGGCGCGATGATCATCTTGTGGACTGGGAACACGTCTGCATTCTTCAAAGCCGACCGCGAACTGAGGAAATGCCGGTAAGCTGTATAATGGAATAAATAGGGTTTTTTCAACTTTGTTGCGTATCTCAGGCATTTTTGGGAATTTTGGGCTGAAATTTTCAACTTGGTTTTTGGACCCTCCTCATGAAGCTCCGCCTACATGGCAATTAGCGCACGGAGTGATTTTCAGCGTCACTGCAACGAATCACCTTTCAGGACCGATTAACAAAATGACACTGCCAGTGTTCATAAGGTGGCTCTCAAAAATCCTATGTTGAAAATTTGGTGAAAAATTCTAAAATGACTGTTTTATAGCGATGCTATGCAGTTCCCACGCTCAGTAAGTTCACGAATTTTCAATATCTTCACTCCAGATTTTCAACATTGCCATTTTATCACACCTCCTTATGAGCAGTACAGCTGTCATTTTTCACATCCTGCCCAAAACATGTTTCCGCCCAGTAGCGCACAATGGCACAGTCGGTGTGCAAAATCAATGTATGGGACACATTAAGAAAATTACAGTGACGCTGTTCATAAGCAGAGGTCTTAAAATGGCTATGTTGAAAATTTGGTGAAAAAAATCCTAATAATGACTGTTTTACAAGCGTACGTTGAGCAGTTCCTACTCACCCTCGTAAGTTGGCTAATTTTCAATATTTGCACTCCAATGACTTCCAAATACCTAAACAGCACATACAAGCAAACAACATTCGGCATTGACAAATGCTTGTTCTTTTTGTGTTAGACCTTCTTTAGTAAATAATAATGGATTGATCATTTTTTCCATCTCCTTGTAAAACTTTGGGCATTGCAGTAGAAGATAAGGAATAAATGAAATCCTCATCTCCTTATTACACCCACACCCATACAGATAAATGTTACTGTCCATGATCTCCTCATAACCTCTAAGTAATTTTAATCTTGCTTTACATAGTGCATTTGTAAGTGTTCTTCTCTCACAAAATAACAGGTACCTTTCTGTTTCAAATATTACCTTTGCTTGTGAGTATATTTATTTAATTTATTTAATTAGTATTTCTGAAAGACCTTTGAGCGTGAGCTCTTTTACAAAGGTTCCATGTTAGGGTGGTCAGTATAAGTCTTCCTTATGTAGATCATGAATATCTGTAGTCTCAAAATATTTCTGAATGTATACATAATGAATTCTTTGAATAAGTTCATTACAATATTCATTCATTTGTGTTTTGGCCTTGCATCCCAATCGTTGTCACCATGATATTCAGACTGTCAAACTAGGATATGACCTTTTTGTATTTCTTTTGATGTTTCTACCCACACCATTTTAGGCAGTCGATCATCAGTCATTTGTATAATTCTTTTCCATGGGCTATCAGTAACCTCAGTGACTCTTACTGATGTACACTCTCATGTTCCGTGCCATTTTAGAATTGTGTGACACACTTTATGTCCCAGTGCTCAGCTCTTCCATTCTTGGTATAATGTATACATGTTCTGCTACAGAACACTGGTTGGTGAGGGACATAAACTACATCATGCAGTTCTAACATGGCACTTAACACCAGAGTAAAAATCAGAAACAACCACTGAGGTAACATATAGGCCTAAATAGATGAAACAGTAAAAGAACTGGAACCAGTATTTTAAAAAAACTTCTCGTGGGAAAAATTACTTCCATGTTCAGTGCAGTTCCCCTTTAAAATGTGTACATCTTTTTATGGATCTCGACCACTATGCATGTGATGTTTTTGTATGTTGTAAATGAAACCTGTTGTTATCCTACAAATATGTGATAGGTTATTGAGTGGATCATGTGACCCCAGGGGTGGGCAATACCCACTGCACAACTGCAGTTGTGTTTAGTAATGAACTTTTTGTAAATTGAAGTAATGCTTGCAACTAAGTTGCATTTAAACCTAAACAAACCTCAAAGTGTCAGCTGGAACTAATTATGCTGACTGCAACAAAGAGACAATTTAATGTTCTGAAACTCTACTTCATACCGTTCTGAAACTCTTATTACTGATATCATCAATTACATTTAACAATTTCTCTCATACTACATACATTGTAGTGAAAAAAAAACAACATGTTGTTCACTAGGGGTCAAACCCAAGTCCTGTCAACAACTGTCTTTGTGCTCTACCACTGTGTGCTATCATTCCAGATGGAGAAACAAAAGGTTTGTTGACAAGAAACCCATACAATGAGAATGCACATCCTATACCACATGCAGACCCCTCCCCACACTGCTGCAGTGGAGTTGTATTCAAACCTAGAAGCGCTTTAAAGTATTAGCCAGAACTAATTAAGTTGACAGCAACAAAGTAACCATTTAATATTCTGAAAGTCTGATTCAGACATTGCTGAAACTCTTATCACTGACATTAGCAATGACATCTAACAATTTTTCTCATACTGCATATATTGTAGTAAGAAAGAAAACATGTTCTTCATTGGAGACTTAACTCTTCTTTCAACTACTGCCTTGGTGCTGTACCACTGTGTGCTAATGTTCCACATGTTGTGATAGAAGGTTTCTTGATAAGAAACCCTTACAATGAGAATGCACATTCTGCATTGCATGCACAGTCCCCCATACATTGCTGCAGTGAAGTTTAGTAGTGAACATTTTGATAACTTGAGGTAATGCTTCCCACTTAGCTGCATTCAGACCTAGACAAACCTTAAAGTATCAACCAGAACTAATTAATTTTCCTGCAACAAAGTTACAGTTTAATATTCTGCAAGTCTGCTTCAAACCTTGCCGAAATGCCTATCAATGACATCAGCAATGAAATCTAGCAATTTATCTCATACTACATAAATTGTATCAAGAAATAAAACATGTTCTTCACTGCAGATCCAACTGCTCCCTTCAGCTACTGTTTTGGTGCTCTGTTATTATGTGCAAATTTTCCACGTGGTGAAACAGATGGTTTCTTGACAAGAAACCCATGCAATGAAAATACACATCTTGCACCGAGTGCAGACCCCCTTCCCCATATGTAGCTGCAGTAGAATTTAGTAATGAACATATTGTCAACATGAAATAATTCTTCCTACTAAGTTGCATTAAAACATAGACAAGCCTCAAAGTATCAGCCAGAAGTAATTAAGTTGTCTTCAACAAAGTAACAGTTTAATGTTCTGAATGTTTGCTTTGAACCTTGCTGAAACTGTTATCAATGACATCAGCAAATACATCTAACAATTGTTCTCATACTACATAAACAGTAGTGAGAAAGAAAACATGTTCTTTACTTCAGATCCACCCTCTCCCCCTTGAACTGCTGTCTTGGTGCTCTACCATTGTGTGCTAATGTTCTGCATGGTGAAACAGAAGGTTTCTTGACAAGAAACACATGCACTAAAAATGCACATCTTTCATTAAGTGCAGACCTCTCTCCCATACAGAGCTGCAGTGCTGTTTAGTAATGTACATTTTGCCAACTTAAAGTAATACTTCCCACTGAGTTGCAGTCACACCTAGACAAGCCTCGAAGTATCAGCATGAACTAAGTTGACTGCAACAGTTTAATATTTTAAAAGTCTGCTTCAAACCTAGCTGAAACTCTTATCAATGACATCAGCAATGCCATCTAAACATTTCTCTCATACTACATAAATTGTAGTAAGAATGAATGAATGTTCTGCACTGGGAATTTAACCCAGGCTTGTGTAGGTCTGAAACTCTATGCCAGACCTGAAAACCCTATCACTAATATCATCAATGACATCACAAAGCAGAACCACACAGAACATTACCTTAAACTTGACTGAATACAGAAAAGAACATGTATATAGCAATAGGCACTTACTAGCTTTTCTAGTTTGCACCTATAGAGTAAATAATGATTTTTGTTTAAGTTGATGTGCAGTCATGGCCCACAGCATGTTGGATTGGTAATCTGACTCTGGTTTCTTTGATTTCATTAATTATGCGATCTAACTGATTTTTCTTTCTGTCGTTCTTCTGTGTTTCAGCTCTACTTGGCAATGGGTGATTCAGCGCAGGTGGATTCCCCTTTTCCAATATGTGGAATGGAAACAATGAATGCATAAGGGGTGATTGCTGCTCCAATAGAATGTCTCTCTATAATTTTCTGTCTCTCAGAATCAGGAATCTCTTGTTTGTATTTTTCTGTCTAGTCTCACCAGTACTACAACAAACCCTGCATAATTAATTTCATATACCTTCATGCTACATGGTGCTAGTCTGAAAACAGTAATAATTATATTTTTGTATGTTTATATTGTTTTGTGTACATCAATAGTTTAACTGTGGAATTATTTTTTTTTGACTCCCTTGTTCAAATCCCTCAGCAATCACTGACTACTGAGCCTTCATTGTAAACAGAATACACATCTGGTAGTTATGTGCTCATTAGGTCTTTGGTATAAAAGGGACTGCCTAGCGAGCAAGACCCCACCCTCTGGTGAAGAATATGGTCAAAGTGCTGTGGTGTCTTGTGGCTTAGTGATTTTACTGCAGCACTGTGTTTTAACACCTGTTTTGCCAAAATAAATGCCTCTGGATTTGCAACTCCAGTATCCCATGGACATGTTTTTAAACAGGTGACTATCCTGTCCTCTCATGCCTGACTATTTTTCTGGACTTGGGTGGTGTGCATATCACTGCAGTGTCACCATGACTGGTTTTTTTTCACATTTTTTTCAGGGGGATTGCACATAGTCCTCTTCTTTTCATGCAGTTCTTATTACCCAACAATTGCAAATGTGCATTATACAGTGAAAAGAAAATTCCTTGAATTCTGATTGGTCAGTGACCACCTTGAACAGTGATGGTATACCAGCATAACATCGCTGGGTAGCCAGAGATATGGGTGACTCCAAAAGAGTGCACACAGAAACAGCAATGGCAATTCAGCAACTACAGAAATGGCGATGGTACATATTGGCAATCGCCGAAATGGCACAAACACTTTTTCCCCTCCCTGAAATGCTATGGCCTTGGAGTTGGTTATTTTAGTAAGTGGGGTGCAGGGGGAAAAGCATTTGTCACCATTCCGGGTTTTGCCAACATGTACCCTCACTGTTTCTGTAGTCACTGAATTACCATTGCTGTTTTTGTGCTCCCTCTTTTTGAGTCACCTATTTCACATAGAACTCATTACTTTATCAAAGTCCAGCACACACATGACCTTGTCACATTTTAAACTAGAACAGATTACTACACCCTTATATCTACAATGAGAAACCTCACTCCAACCATGTCACAGCGTTCCACTCCAAAACACACAAAATCTCTTTTTTATTGCTTAAATGTACCACATTTTTCTACTAAAGCAGCATTAACCTAAAAAGCATTTTCTAAACTGCTGTAAATAGCTTCACACACTATCTGGCCTCACTGCACGTTTGCAGTCCATCATTCAGCTATTAATGCATTTACAGGTTCCTGCTGTCTTACCAGACTGCAGGCATGCTATACTGTCAAGCAAGGCCCCCCCCCCACAATTTTCCAGGCCCCAGGGCAGGCAACTCTTCAAAATATCTGCCACTGCACATGACTTCATGTACTTCTGGGGTGTGCACTGAACTCTCACTCCCCACTCCTTCCTCAGCAGCAGTTCAATAAAATGCAATTGAAATCATACACATACAGCTTCTTTTCCCAGTTCCAGAGCAGCCAGCTGGATTGGGAGGATTTGTGTATGGTAGATACAGGCCAGAGAGAGGGAGGGAGGGAGACAGAGGCAGACACAACTGGTGTTGGGGAAGACAACTGACTGAGCAACACAGACACGAGAGGAAACCCACTACTACACAACACCACCTAGTGGATGGATTAAAAAACAGGAACTTGTTTTAAACAAGTATGCTTTCACAGTCCAACACCAGCTACACAACTGAATTTGTCAAAATGAGAAAAAGAGCCATTGTATAATAACATGCTTCAACTCACCTAAGGTGTTACGTTATCCCAGGATGACACACACCCTGTCATGCATTATTGCTGAATTTGATCATAGTCTGCCAGTGGAGGTGCTCACATACTGAGTGGGATTTTGTCCACATGCCCTGCATGTCAACCATACGGTACTGTTCTGTATCACTGAGCTAACTGCCCCTGCCTGCTACTAATATTTGCTGCACAGTGCAGTATATTAACTGCCTCACTCCATGCCTTTCTTTTTGCCATTAAAGCTTACTAATTCCTCAGTATTAGTGGTGGAAATAGGGGAACCCATGGGTAATTCAGTTTCAGTGTTGCAGTTAAAAGTCTGATTTACTGTAATTCTGGAAGCAGAATGTGGAAGCATTCTTACATAAAGTATAAGGAGTATAATTCGCAAACTCCACAGAAACCTGCCAGGTACTGTACTGTGCTGTGCACTATGTGCAATCCCACATCATACGTGAGGGTTGCCATTTTACTCTCAATGTCTTGAATTTGTTATAATGTGTTGTTGTAATATTTTATGTTTGGTTGCGATGGTAAGTGAGGGGTTGCCCGCAATTTGCCCACCAATAAAATATTGATTAATTTATTGACTGATTGACGCCACAGGTCATGACTTCTACCATTTCCAATATTGCTCAGTATACACATTTTTGCTTTCAAACGGTGCAGTGCAGTGACTTTTGCCAAATGTATTATTGTCCACATGCAGTGTTGGTCAGATACAGTACTTTAACAGTATGCTGAAATACTCATGTGGGATAATAAGAGGGTTATGCTTCAGTACACTTGATTCAAAAGTTATGTATATTTGTTTTGCTTATTGACTGGGAAAGGAGGGCTAAACGATACTGCCTATTTTCTACTGGGGAGATACAGATGTAAGCCAACTGAAACTGAATCAGATTAAACTGTTAGTGGCATCTTTTTAGCAAATGGGGAAATTTAGCCAGGACACTGAGAAAATTCCCCTGCTTTCAGCCTTCTCTCAAGAAGAGTAATGGAATCTTTAACGTCCACCTGAAAAACCACCAGAACATGCAGATAGGACTTGTTTGGTGCAGCAGACAACTTTCCGCAAACCTTGGGAGTTTTGTGCTGGGACCCTATTTTTTTGTGGAATCAGTTGCAGGGTCTATGGTGCACCCGGAGTTGGCCACAGCCATAGATTGACACAAATTGTGGAGATCTAAGGCTCTTTGAGAATTGGGCCCAGAATATTTAGACAATTCAGTAGATATTTATTGATAGATTACATGTGGTTCCTAACCACAGACCATCAATATTATCAAACAGCAAGGGTCCTTGCTGAAGGGCAGAAGGGCAGACAGCAAGGAGAACCAGGGATAAATGACAACCAAGGAAGAGGCTGGAGTAGAACAGTGAAGCAGGCTAGGGAGGTCAAATCATGGAAAGCCATATGTGCAAATGCCAGGAGCCTTAGCAACAAGATGGAAGATCTGGAGGCTGTCATGGTACAGTCAGACCTGGACATTGTGGCCATCACTGAAACCTGGTGTAATAATAACCATGACTAGGAGATGGCCATACCTGGCTCAACATATTCAGAAGAGACAGAGGAGGCAGGAAGGAGGAGGAGTGGCACTGTATGTGAAAAATGACATAAGGGCCACAGAGATCTAGGAGGAACAAATGGGGAGAGATACTGTGGGTTAAGCTGGAAAGGAAAATGGGGCCAGCCATCCAGACAGGTGTGGTCTATAGACCACCAGCCCAGGAGGAAGAAACAGATAGGGAGCTGATGCTAGCCATCCAAAGGATGGCAGACAAGGGTGAGGTAGTACTGGTTGGAGACTTCAATATTCCAGACGTGGACTGGAGCATCCCAGCAGCAACATCAACTAGGAGCAGATTTATCCTGGATTCACTTCAGGGTGCCTTTCTCAAGCAACTGGTCATGGAACCAACTCAGCAGAAAGCAATACTGGACCTTCTGCTCACAAACAGGAACAGTGTGATGGGGGTAACAGTGGGGGAGCACCTGGGTAACAGTGACCACCAGTCATTGTGGTTTGAAATCACAGAAAGAGCAGAACCAAACCATACAAAAACACGTATCCTGGATTTTAGGGGGGCAGACTTTGGGAAAATGGGGAGATACTTGAAAGAGGCATTAAGGGGAATGGGACAGGAATCAGGGGTTGAGGAACAGTGGGCAGTATTTAAAATGGGGATTATAAGAACAACAGAATTATGCATTAAGCAGGTTAGCAAGAGGAAAAGGAAGAGGAGACCATTATGGTTTTCCAAAGAGGTAGCAAAGAAAGTGAAAGCCAAAAAGATTGCATTCAGGCAATACAAAAAGACACAGGCAGAAGGGGATAGGGAGAAGTACCAGGAGAAACAAAGGGAGGCAGGGAAGTCAGTAAGGGAAGCCAAAGCTCAGACAGAAGAACACATTGCAAAATCAGTGGTTAAAGGGGACAAAACCTTTTACAGGTACATAAGTGAAAAAAGAAAGACAAAGGGAGGGATAGTGAGACTGAAGGGGGAGGATGGGAGTCACGTGGAGGATGGCAACAGTAAAGCTGACATATTGAACAGGTATTTCTGCTCAGTCTTTACTGAGGAAGAGGGGGTAATGGGTCTGAAGGGAGTACAAGGGTGAGAATGGTGCAGAAATGGACACAAGTCCCTTTACACGAGAAAGGGTCCTGAAGGAACTGGAAGAATAAGAGTTGACAAAGCAATGGGGCCAGATGGGGAACACCAGGGTCCTTAAAGAACTAAGAGAGGTGGTGGCTGAACCTCTGGCTATCCTGTTTAGCCAATCACTGGAAATAGGGAGGTACCCAAAGACTGGAGGACAGCAGATGTAGTCCCCTTATACAAAAGTGGGAACAAAGAGGAAGCAGGAATTGCAGACCAGTCAGCCTCACCTCGGTAGTGGGAAAGATCATGGAAGCACTACTGAAGGAGAGATTGGTGGAACATCTGGTTGTCAATGGACTACAGGACCCAAGGCAGCATGGTTTCACCAGGGGAGGCCTGTCAGACCAACCTCATTGAATTTTTGACTGGGTGACTAGGGAGGTGGATCGGGAGGGCAGTGGACATGGCCTATCTGGACTTCAGCAGGGCCTTTGACACTGTGCCACATAGGAGACTATTACACAAACTGGGGAATATGGGTGTGGGCAGGACAGTAGTGTGGTGGGTAGGTAACTGGCTGGGTGGCAGGACACAGAGGGTGGTGGTAAATGGCTGTCACTCCACAGAGGGAAGAGTGACCAGTGGGGTACCACAGGGATCAGTGCTGGGACCGGTCCTATTCAACATCTTCATCAGTGACATTGCGCAGGATCTAGAAGGCAGAATTTTACTGCTCGCTGATGACACAAAGCTCTGTAACAGAGTAGACACACCAGAGGGTGTAGACAGAATGAGAAGGGACCTGCAGAAACTTGAAGAATGGTCAAGGGTTTGGCAGTTGAAATTCAATGCAAAGAAGTGCAAGATAATGCATATGGGGCACAAAACCCTGGCACAATATATCAGTTGGGGTGTGAGGATATAGCATGCACCAAGCAGGAAAGGGATCTTGGGGTTGTCATCTCTGATGACCTCAAGGTAGGGAAACAGTGTGACAAGGCATCAGGTAAAGCAAATAGGATGCTGGGATGTATAGGCAGGGCATCACCAGCAGGAAAAAGGGGTCATAATTCCGCTATACAAGACACTAGTGAGGCCCCACCTGGAGTACAGTGTACAGTTCTGGAGACCATACCTACGTAAGGACATAGACAGGGTAGAGAAGGTTCAGAGGAGGGCAACAAAGATGGTGCATGGATTGCATCACAAGTCCTATGAAGACAGGTTGAATGAACTGAACATGTACTCCCTGGAGGAGAGGAGGGAGAGAGGGGAGATGATAGAGACATACAAGTATCTTACAGGGAGAAACAGGGTGCAGGAAAACACTATTTTTAAGCGAAAAAGATGTTCCAGGACTAGAGGGCATGGGATGAAGTTGGAGGGAGGACGATTCAGAGGAAACGTGAGAAAGAATTTCTTCACAGAACGGGTGGTGGACAAGTGGAACACCCTGCCAGAGGAAGTGGTGGGGGCTGAAACAATCACAGGATTTAAGAATGCATGGGATAGACATAAAGGAATTCTAGAGGTCAGGGGTAAGGGGAAACAGACTTCTAGGAAAACAAACTGAACTTACAAGCTCAAATGGGCAGACTGGGTGGGCCATAGGCCCTTATCTGCAGACACTGTCTATGTATCTATGTATCTATGTCCTAGTATTGACCCCTGAGGAACCCCAGAGGTGATTTTCTTTTAGTTTGATGTGTACTATGAACAGGTACCCACTGAGTCCAATTGTTTAATCAGCTCCTCAGTCAATCAGTGATAACCTACAATTTATTAGTTATGTAATCTAAGATTGTGCCTTGGACTAACATTTATTTCTGTATTATAGATTGTGGGAGCATTCACAACCAATCACAGCACTGCCTTCAGTTGTGTGTGAGGTACTCTTATTACCATAAGAGTATCTCATGTGTTGAGTCACTGTAATGGGCTTTCTGCTGGCTGCTCAAACTTTCAGCAACCAAGGCACCATCTGACATTGTGCACATTTAGTAAATTCAGTGGGTGATTTTTCAACACTGCTTACACTGACTATTTTGGTGTGCTGTGATGTACTTTATATCCCTTTTCAGCTCATTATTGTCAAACTGTATTAGTGTCCTCCTCTTGGATTCTGTGATTGGACAGGACATATACAGTATATCATGCAGTTCTAAAATGCTACTCACCACCAGCATGTCTGCCTGAAACACTCATTTAGTGTGGTAAAAGTATTGATAATTACTGGGGAGCATTTTTTGCTATGGGGAAACCCAGTTATAATTTGCTTTTGTAACCAGCTGGTTATAACAACAAACACACACTGGGTTCCCCTTGCTCCATGCATGTGCCAGCCGGCCATCTTCCGGCTGTCCTCCAGAACACAGCACTGCCACCCTGACTCCCACCCCCACTCGCTCTCAGCGGTAAGTAACTCATAAAAAAAAAAAAGAAAAGAAACTGCACTGTCATGATCAAACTTCAAACCTTACTTCAGCTTTAACAAAGAAAAAGAAAGTTTTCAGGAGCCATGGACGCACGCTAAACCCAGACAGGACACTGGCTGAACAGAAATGTTTTTCATATTTTATAATTGCTGAGGTGAAAAAACCCTCCCTAGCAATTATGTAAAATAAAGGCTGTTTAGGTGTGTAAAACTCAAATTTTACACACACCCATGATGTGGGATGCCTTTATAAACCCCTCAAGCTTTGCTCTAGGTCTTTTTTGTGGCATTCCACACCTTGGGTGGGTGTAAAATTCTTATTATAATCCCCTACCCAGCCATTATTCTATATGTAACTCCCTCTGCACAAAGGGCTTACCTGGATTCTGTTTGTGTCATCCCTGAACCCTGTCTTCTGCCTTCCTGCTCACTGTAGCCCCAGAACTGCAGTTTTAGAGGGGACTGTAGGAGTCAACATGAAGACCATCACACAGTTGCAACCGTCAATGTGTGCACATTTGAGCAGCTGCATGTTCAAGCAATCACCTGCTTGAATGTGTGAGCTGAAGGCAGCTCAGATGTTTTCAGCTCTAAGACTGCAAAATTGCCTCAGACTGCAAAGCTGTATTGGTGGCCACCACAGCAACCTCATCTAGTGTGATCTGGCTCCAAGAACACCGGTGGGCATCAGGGGGCTTGGAGACATTAGGAGGGGGAGAATAAGAAAGAGTGTTGTGACTTTGGTATGCTGCGCCTTTAAGAAATAAAGAGGCAAGCTGGCCTGGTGGTGCTGATTGTTGAGGTGCTGGATGCCACACCTCATGCCACATTGGTGACCCAGGTTCAGGAATGTGCCCGGGTCATTGGGGGTCAGTAGGGGGGAGAGAGGATCAAGCATCCAAAGGACTGCTCTCCTCTCTCGGGGAGGGAGGAATTGTTGTTCCACCTGCTTGTGGCCCTCTTGTTGGGGCCAGGGAGTAGCGCAGACAAGGGAGGGCACAGCAACCAGTGACTGCAGCATGTGCATGCCCCCACTTGCATGAGACTGTGTGCCAGAGGGAGGGGGATCCAGAAACAGGAAAGTGGCAGCTGGGGAGCTTCATGACACCTTTCTCTATCCCACTGCTCTGCCATCATTGCCTCCCCGGATTTGGTTTATGTTCTGGAGAGGGGGGAATGCTCCCTTCCTGGCCCCACCATGGGGGGCAAGCCATCATGGGTCTTGGGGATAGTTGGCGGTAGGTGGGGGTGCAGGCGGGCAATACAGGGCTGAGCCCTCGTCCCCTGGTGTGTTGGGGTTCAAATAAGAATAATAAAAAAAAAGAAATAAATAGGCAGCCAGCCAAAAATGGACTGCCTATAAATGGGGGGATCAGATAATGGAGCTCCAGCTGGGAGCACAAAGCTTTTTCCCACTTCACATCATCATCGGATAACTGGGCACATGTGTGCCTACAAAGCCATGGGGATAGTTAAATAAAAAGCAGGGTAGTGGCCCTATTTCATGAGCTCTGAAATGCAACTCTGGTTAACTAATTCTGGACACCATCTTGCTGACCTCTGAACTCACTAACAGCCAATCAGAGGTCAGGGAATCTGGGCAGCTGCGCCCCCCAGAGGATTGTGTGGAATGATGCTGTAGGACCCTCATAAAATGGACTAAGGGGCTTTATGAGCCAATCAGAGGACAGAAGGACTGATGGGCAGTCCTGCTTGTTCAATAGGACACTGGATGGAGGGAAAGAGGTGGCAGGGATCTGGAGAAGCTGAGGAAAAGCTGAGTACAACCCAAAGGTGTTCAGACCTGCTGCTAGTGAAAGAAAGTGAGAGGCCTAGCCAGTCAAACTGTATGTGAGCCCTCTATAGGGTTCAGTTCAGAAAAATCCTTTGTGAACTTTTCCCTGGGTTCACCCTTGCCCTAGACTGTTTCAGAGTAGCCCTTGTGTGGAAGAACTTACTGAGTGTGAGCCCTGGGTCATGTCTGCATTTCAAAGCTGCTGAGCTGTACTGAGTGGAGCCAGAGACCTGAATTTCTGCCTAGCCTGCTTTGGAGCCCACCATAGACGGTTTTAGGCACCAGCGAACCCTGCGGTTGCTGGGGACCCCTGCTCATGGGGGCCCCCAAGCAGAGATGTTTACCTTATTCATTTTTAAACATTTTTTTTATCTTAATATATTTTTAAAACATCAGTGAAGGACTATGCAGATCCTTCTGGTTATGTCATTAAATACGTCAACCAGCTATGATCCAGTCAATAGGAGGTGGATAGGCAGCAATGGATGGGATGGGAAGAACAGCCCCAAGAACTGACACTGCCATGTCCTCCCAAATTTTATTTAAAATACTACTGGTTTATTTATTTATTTAGCTTTTGTTGACCGGGTAAGTGCACTAGACAAATCCTGCCTATTTTCAGGCACGACCCGGGGGAAGGGGATACAGATGAATGCCAACTGACCTTGAACCAGATTAAGCTGTTGGTGGTATTTTTTAGTGAATGAGGGAAATTTGGCCAGGACACCGGGGAAATTCCCCATCTCTTTTCGATAAGTGCCATGGGATCTTTAACATCCACCTGAACTACCACCAATCCAGGCAGATGGGACCTCGGTTTAACGTCTCATCCGAAAGACGGCACCTCAGAAGTGCAGCACCCCTCTCATGCTGCACTACAGTGTCAGTACTGGGATATTAACCCAAGTGCCAGATGTGGGAACTGAACCCACAGCCCTCTGATCTCCCGGCCTCAGAGGCGAGTGTGCTACCTACTGAGCCACTGACACTGACAAATGTTCTTAGGTGGCCTTGAACCACCAACCTTTCAGTTAAGAATCCAGTGCCCTAACTGATAGTGCCACAAAGACAACAATACAATGGTTATACTAAAGCTATACATAGAAACAAAGAAATTTAAAATTTGCCGTCAGATAACTACTGTTTGGCCCACTTAGTCTGCCCATTTTTCCCTGCCTATCGTATTACCACAAATAATATCTTGCACTTGTACGAACATGCGAAATTTGCCAGCAGATAAAGGCCTAGAGGTCTATCAAGTCTGCTCGAATGTGCAGCTAGCACCCCTTATTCTGCAGCTGCCCCTCCCTTCCACCCTTCCCCTTCATTAACCCTCCCCCTTGTCCTGCCCCATCCTCGTTTGAAGCAGTCCTCTGTTCTACTGCATACCACTTCAGCAGGTAACGCATTATGTATTATGTAGCATTATGGGCTACAGTAAAACACATGGGCTAAAGGTGGGCCAAGTAGAGGGGCCCCATGATTTCACTAATTCTGCTGGGGGCCCCTAAAACCCGAAAGCCGGCCCTGGAGCCCACTAAGGGGACTGCTGGCCCTTACCCAGTGGGGTGGATCCCGGGAACAGGGAGTCATGTGGCATGTGTCTGAGTACGGGTGTACTCTTGATCCATTGTGGAGTCAGACTATGTGGTCACTCCTGGGGTCTGGACTCCTTGGGAACTGGGAGGCCACTGTGTAGTGTTCCTGCATTCCGAGAGTTGAGCCAGAAGGGCAATAGTAGTAGAGTTGAACCAGAAGGGCTGTATCCAGAGAGGTGTGAACCAGAAGGTCTGTATCCAGAGAGGTGTGAACCAGAAGGGCTGTATCCAGAGAGGTGTGAACCAGAAGGGCTGTATCCAGAGAGGTGTGAACCAGAAGGGCTTTGCTGCTGGGGCATATTTGAAAGATCAAAACTCTTGATTGTGGTTTGACCCACTGTGTGCTGTTCTCCACCTCAACTGAACTGCTGCATATGGGGCGCATGTGAGTCCTGACATTGCTGGCTGAGTCTTTTGTGCTTCTCTATCTTGGATTACAAAATTTGGATTTTCAAGCCTTCATGTTGGGAATTTTGTGTTCATTGCACACTATGACCTGTTAGGGCTTAAATTGCAAGCTTGCTAACTTTCATCAAATGCACCACTGACAGAACCCAGGCAATTTAGCTACCAGGCCTGCACCAGGACTCTAGTGAAATGCCTGGGTACCCAGAGTAATTGTCCAATCTGTCATATGTACAGCTGTATGTTTATTTCTGGTATCAGTTAAAATGTTTTTCGCACCCTGCATAAAATAACTCCTCTTGCTGTGCCCTTGTTTTGGCATGTGTTTCCTCATCCAGTGTGGGGTCTGAGAGGATATAGTGCTCCACAGTACAGTGGCTTTTAGAGTGTCTGTTGATAGGGTGGGAGTGTTCAAAGTGAATTGCAATCGCATAAATTTCATTTTCTCCCCAGCTGCCAGGTCTGTGTTCTGTAATAAAAGCACTGTTAATTATTTGAATTTCACCTGTGTGTGCATCCTCAGTTTGTACTATTTGATTGACGTGTATATTGGTGGGGGTAATAACTGTCTTTGTGGTCCCCAGGAGGTGGTCTAGTCCAGTATAGGAAGGTGGGCAGGTGTTGCATCCCAGAGGATGGTATTGCATGCAACTTCTGGCCCACTTATCCTCTCTGGGTGGAAGCACTGCACTAATTATTTGTTTTGGGATGATCCCCCCACCTCAGGAGAAATAACAAACCCAAACCTTTGACCAGGTGTGCCCTGTACAGTCACCAGGCAGGTGTGTGAACCCAGTCACTGTGCCCTGGGGGGGTCACATATTTATTATTTATTTATTGAAATTTGGTAACCCTGAAAGGCACACTGAGCAAAGGCTTGTTTCCTGGTGTGACCCGGGGGAGAGGGAACTGGGGAAAAAAAAACAACAGGGGCAGATACCTGGCGTGCCGCATGTGGAAGCATATGAGGCTCAGCCATTGGCATCACTGCATGCTGCACCTCTGCACTCAGAGTCGGGAGAAATATGGAGGCCAAAAATGCTACTGACCAGCGGATGATGCCGGCTCCCAGCTGGCACCGCACCTGGCCAGCTGGCACCTCTAAAGCCAAGAGGTAAGAGTCAATGGACGCCGGGGTGACGGGGACTGGGGTAACTGGTGGAAGGGGGCTGGTCGGTGGGGGGAATAAAGAAAGCAGCAAAAAAAAAAAATATATTAAGTTACATTTGTGTTGCTCTTGGGACTCTGACTTTTGTGTTAGCATTTGGTCACTACCTAGCTACTAGCAGCTTTATTGGCAGATTTCCCTTCATTTAACATGAGCGCCACTTTTTCGCAGCACTTGTTCTTCACGTTATATACTGGTGTGTCTGTCAGTTCCTGATACCTGCGTTCTTTTTTACCCACCTCACTTTTTACTGGGCTTTTTTCTGTGGTAGCATAGTGTCTGATTATTGCAGCTAACTTGCTTTGTTACTGAACCCACTAATGAGATAATTGAATATGCCGAAGAATATATATGAACTTTTGTATTTAAATGAATATATCACGTTCTGAAGTCACACCCCTTAAAGTGCTGTGGCTATCGTTGCTGCACTACGTAAGTTATCAGAACTTGCACACAATAAAACGTATTGCTCAAAAAGGAGGTGTACTTGATTTTACATTTCAGAGTAATGGATAAAAGATATGGTATAAATGAAGCTTTAACTGGGTAGAATGTGTTTAATAGTTCAGTCCTAAACATTCTTTAACTGTATCTGAGTTTACTCCAATACTTTGAGAGATTGGGGGCGCTGTCTGTTACATTTATTGTTACAACTGTAAGTTCATCTTTAACATCAATGATATTAAGGGCTCTACCATGCCAGTTCGACATCCTTTATGTCAACCGGTAACTCACCGACAGGAATCATGTCAACCACAAGTTGCGGTCTACATGATTCCTGTGTGTCTCCCGGTCCTGTTTTTTTGCCGACAGGTGTATATTTTGCTGTGTTGGTGTTGCCGTAAGGGAAGTATGGTTTTTGAATGAGCATCGTTTTTTGCTTTATTGTAGTAAGAGAGGTTTACTAAAGTCTAATGGTCTCAAATTTAAGTTTTAGATAAGCTTAGAAGGTTAAAACTAGAAACATAGAAACAGAATTTGACGGCAGATATGGACTGCTTATCCCACCCAGTCTGCCCATTTTCTCTACTTACTGTAAGACCTTACTTGATCTCCAGCTTTCCCTTTCCCCTTTCCTAATGACTAAGGTTCCCTTATGCCTAACCCATGCATTCTTGAATTCCGCCACAGCTTTTCCCCCACCGCCTATACTGGAAGGCTGTTCCAGGCATCCACTGCTCTTTGTGAAGAAGTACTTTCTTATGTTTCCCCTGAGTCTATACCCCCTCCACCTTCATTGCATGTCCCCTTGTTCTTGTGCATCTTTTTCTTAAAAATGCACCCCTCTTGTGCCTTATTTATACCCATGAGGTATTTGAAAGTCTCTATCATATTCACCCTTTCCCTTCTTTCCTCCATGGTGTACATATTGAGGTCCTTTAGTCTCTCCTCATATGGTCTCTGGTGCAGACCCTGCACCATTTTTGTTGCCCTCCTTTGGACTGCCTCTACTCTGTCTATGTCTTTCCGGAGATGTGATCTCCAGAACTGGACACAGTACTCCAGGTGATGTCTCACCAATGATTTATACAATGGCATCATCACCTCCCTCTTTCTGCTGGTGATACCCCTCCGTATGCACCCTAGCATCCCACTTGCTCTCCCCACAGCCTTGTCACACTGTTTGGCCACCTTTAGGTCATCAGATATCATTACTCCCATGTATCTTTCCTGTTTGGTGGTCGTCAGTACCACTCTACCCATCTTGTACTCTGCCTCTTGGTTTCTGTGCTCAAAGTGCATGATTTTGCACTTCTTCGAATTGAAACTTAGTTGCCACATTCTTGACCACTCCTCAAGCTTTCCTAGATCCCTATTCATTTTTTCCACACATAACCCACCCCCGGAGTGTCTACCCTATTACCCTATTGCAGATTTCAGTGTTATCTGCAGAAAGGCACACCTTCTCTTCTAGTCCCTCTGCAATGTTACTAATAAATATATTAAAGAGGACCAGTCCCAGTACTGATCCTTGTGGCACCCCACTGGTCACCCTCCCTCCCTCGCTTCCTCGGAGTGAACTCTGTTTACCACCACTCTCTGACGCCTATCCTCCAACCAATTCCTTACCATATTTACCACTTTTGGCCCCACTCCATGGCTGCCAGCTTGTTTACTAGTCTTCTATGTGGAACAGTGTCGAAGGCCTTACTGAAATCTAGGTAGGCCACATCCACCACTCCACCCTGATCTACTTCCCTGGTCACCCAGTCAAAGAAATATATCAGATTTATTTGACATGACCTTCCCCGGTGAATACATGCTGCCTTGGATCCTGTATGTTGTTGATATCAAGATATTCCACAATCCTTTCCTTCATCAGTGATTCTATTAATTTTCCCGCCACTGAGGTCAGGCTGACTGGCCTATAATTTCCAGTTTCCTCCCTGCTACCAGTTTTGTGAAATGGGATTACATCTGATCTCCTCCATTCCTTCAGGACCACTCTTGTCTCCAGTGAGTAGTTGAACAAGACTGTCAGAGGTGCAGCCAGCACCTTGCTGAGCTCCTTCAGTATCCCTGGATGCATCCTGTCTGGCCCCATTGCCTTGTTCATTTTCAGATTTGCAAGTTTCAGGATGCCTGCTTTTTCCTGGTCCCCCTCCACACACCCTTCCCCTTTCCTCCTTAGCCTTACAATCCCTCCTGTTTTTTCTCCTTTCACTTACATGTCTGAAAAATATCTTATCCCCGTCTTTTTTTATTTTCTGTGCTATTTTCTCCTCTGTTTGCACCTTTATGCTACTGACTGCTTTCTCTACTTCCCTCTGCATCTCGTGATACACCTTCTTATCCCTTGTGTCTCCTTATACTTCCTGAATGCTAACTTTTTTACCCTTACCTTCCCAGTCACCTCTATTGCGAACCATAGCAGTATCTTTTCCTCTTGCTTTTGCTTACTTGCCTGATGCAGAGCTTTGTTGCTTTCCTTATGGACCCTTTTAGTGTTGCCCACTGTTCCTCCACTCCACCCATTTCCTCCCACTTAGCAACAGCATCCCTGAGACATTCCCCCATCTTTGTAAAGTCAGCCCTCTAGAAGTCCAAGACCCTCACCTTAGTGTGGTCCGATTCTGGCTCAGTAGTTATATTGAATCACACCATACGGTGATCACTGGACCACAGGTTATCACCCACCTTGACGTTTTCAATGCTGTCCCCATTGATGAGTACCATGTCCAACACTGCTCCCTCACAAATGGGCTCCCTTACTAGTTGTCTGAAGAATGCCCCCTCTAGGGAGTCCAGAACGTCCCTGCTCCTAGCTGAAGCTGCATCTGGGATACTCCAATCCACATCTGGCAGATTGAAGTCCCCCACCAGCAGTATCTCCCTCCCGGTCTTTTGGATGGCTTTCACCAGTACCTTATCCATCTCCCCCAATATTGGAAGTCTGTAGATTATGCTACTGTGAATAGCAGTTCCATTTCCTGTCTCTAGGGTAATCCACAGTGCCTCTGTTGTAGATTTTATGCTATTCCTTACATAAAGAGACACTCTTCTCCCGTTCTTATCCTCCCTATCCTTCCTGAATAGAGTATAGCCTAGTATGGCTCTATCCCAGTCATGGCTGTCATAACGCCATGACTCAGTGATGGTGACAATGTCCAGGTCAGCCTCTGCCATACTGACCACAAGGTCCAGGATTTTATTTCCCAGACTTTCAACATTTTCTCACATGGCCTTCCAAATTCTTCTATCACCCTTCTTGTCAGTCCCCCTTTTTCCCTTTTGCTTACTCTGCTTATCCCTTCTGCCTTCATTCCCACCCCTCCTCATTTCTGTCGTTTTGCTTTTCCTACTATTAGAAACCCTTGGGGATTTCCCTCTCTTAGAGTTTTCCCTATTGACTATTTCAGCTTGCATGGGTGGACAGTTCATGTCTCCCTTATTCCTTCAGCCACCCCCCAGCTAGTTTAAGTGTTTGCCAATGTAGCATTTAAACCATCTACTGAGGACTGTGGCTCCCCTCCTGGATGGATGCAAGCCATCTCCCCTATATAGGCTTTTATTCCTCCAGGTGGGGCCTCAGTCCTCAATGTAGTCGAAACCCTCCTCTCTGCACCAATCCTTTAACCATTGGTTGAAGCTCTTGGTATGGAGTACCCTATCCTCCCCTCTATCATAGGTAGGCAACACCTCAGAAAATGCCACTGAGCATGCTACCTGCCTAAGACCCTTTCCCAGTTCACTGAACTCCTCCTGTACTCTCTTAACCTCATCCCTAGTCAGGTTATTCATCCCTAGATGTACAATGACATCCAACTCTCCATCCCATCCTAATGCCCTAATGATCTTCAGGATCTGATTCCCATTCCTCTGAGCCATGGTGCTGGGAAGGCACCTAACCTCCCTCTCCCCCTCCCTCCCTCTCTGTCCCCAAATCTATCCCCCTAACATTGAGTTCCCCACCAAGAGTTGCTTCCTCCTCATCCAAAGCCCTCTATCACCCACTTGGGGCCTCCTCTACAGAGGATACCATCATCCTCCCTGGCTACTACTACTGCGGGTGCTTCCATGGGAGAGTTCTGTCCTGCCAGTGCACAAAATACCATATATCCCCTTAAAATAGGTGGGACTTAAGTAAAATTCAACATGATAGTGCAAAATGTGACATGGTATGCATGATGTCACCATGTTTGACATCACAGCATCATGATAAGGCCATTATTCACTATAAAAGAGCAGTGAAGGCAGAAGAAAATCCTCTTAGCCCAGATGTATTTAGAAATAAAATTCACTAGGCAGGGTAAGTGTGCTCTTTACAGAGGTACTCCAAAGGGAAAGAAAAATTTTTCTGGCGTCTTTTTAGACTTGAAAGCTTCACATGTATTGGACAAATTAATTGAAACAGCCTACTTATCAGCCTTTGAATCTTGAAGTTTTATCTTTGAAAGATTAGTTTTAAATGACAATACTGACAGATTTAAAAAGATTAAAAGTAAAAAATGGGAATATTTTAGATCCCTTGCCAAGTAAAAGGTTTTGATATAAATACAAACATTGGAAAACTTAAGATTAATATAACTCTTAACTGATTAAATTTGATTGAATACTAAGTGATTTTTCTTAAAGTGCTTGTGATTGTTTAACATTATGGACTGGTGATAGTTTAATACAGGCTATTTACGTCTACACAGTATTTTTTTTAGGTTAATAAAAAATTACAGAATGTCACTGAAAGTAGGTTACATGAAAATATTTAAAGAGCTAAGAGCATGATACTGTATCTACAGTTTCTCTTTTCTACTCTTTAAATAATACACTATATTTCAATTTATAAAATTATTATTTTTTCTTTTTAAGACTCTAATAAAAAAACAGAAAAAAAACTGAAGAAACTTAAGCAATGTTTAAAGTAAAGGTTGGGTAGGTGTTTGAAACCCCCTTCCATGAAATTTTATCATAATTGTTAATTGTTCCAAATAGTTAAATACAATATTTTGATGTTTTCTTTATGTTTATACATTATATATGAAGACATTTTTGAATAATACATTAATTAATTAAAAGAATCACACAGACTTAGATGAATGGAATTATAATTTGTATCTGCAGTTAGGTCCATTGCATTGAGTTTATGTTTTTTATTAAATGATTATTCTGATTAAATATACATGAATATGCAAATATAATTTGATAAATTTTGAATGTAGAGTCTGGATTCTCCCTGAAAAAGTTGGTATGGAGCAATCAAAACTGGAGTGTACTGAGCCAGGCCTGAAATAAGAAATAAAAAGAAATATTTTTAAGAAAAATTGACTTGAGTGTGTGCCTAGTGTTTTGCTGTTTGGTTGTACAGCAGGGATTGGGACAGCACTCATCAAACATATCTTTTTCATTCACAGAACTGTGATGCTCCAGTTCTGCATTTACGTCTTAAAGGAACTATTAAAACAATTGTATGAACCATTAAATAAAATGTAGTTACAATTGAGGCAAGAGAAGTGTCAGATAATTGGAGAGAGGTTGTAGGGATTCCACTGTTTAAGAAAGGTGACTGAGGACAACTGACAAACTATGGGAACCCAGGCACTAAGTACAGGATGGAAAGAAGACGCAGATAGTCAATAAACAGGAAAGGGTCCTTGAGGTTATCATACCTGATGAACTCAAGGTTGCAAGGCAGTGTGACAAAGAAGTGTGTGGGGCTAGTTGAATGCTGGGGTGCATAGGGAGGGGTGACAAAAAACAACATGCAGGGTGAGAAATGCATTAAGTGCCCCAGGGCAAGTACTTTTGCCAAATGACACCTATGGCTCATTAGAGCATGCCCTGTTGGGCACCTAAGGTATTTGTTCAATGGTCCATTTTTTCCCTTTATCTTAGCTGGGGGAGCAATATTAACTCAGGATAGATGGGGGATGCTAATGGATGCTAATGGAGAGTGGGAGGGTTTTTTATTGTTGAAATGTGCAAAAATAAGAAATCTATAGGTAAACACTGGAAAATCTCAATGTTTCTTCATAGCTCTGATGTTTGTTTGACATTTTGACCCCAAATTTTCAACATGGACCCCCATATTTAAATGTTTGGTACAGCACTGCCACACTGACTCATTTGTTATGCAGAGGGAGTTAAAAGCAAGGATCTATGTGGTCCTCTCCTATTCTATCACTTGTCTATCTGTTGTCTATCTGATTGTGCAATCAGATTTTCCTTGTGGCACCTAGGAATTGGTCACTCTGATGGTCCCACACTTTTCCTCATCATCCTCCTTCCTTCACTTGCTGTTTCTATTTTTTCTTTCTTTCCTTGCTTCTCTGTGGTTAAAAAATGTATGTGAATCTTTATGAGAAACTGAGATCCTGTGGTTTGCAAATGTATACAATTATATTGTTGAAATGATTACAAACAACTGTTTGGGTTTGTTAAAGATGTTAGCAGTTTGGAACACAGGGGGCTGACCTTTAGAAACCTTTTGACCTTTCAGAAGCATGTTAACATAATTTTCAGCAGGAAATCAGCCCTGGGTCAAGGTTTCATAATTGGTTACAGCTGTTTAGAAGACTAATGTGCTCTTCATGCTGGTTATAGGAAGGTCAATTAAAAAAGTCTTGTTGCATTTTGTGAAAAACAGGAGATTAAACTTGCAAGAACAGGATGCAGAGGTTAAACTGCCAGGCAAAGACATCTTATAAAAACAGAACAATGTTTTGTTGAGAGAGAGAGAGAGAGATAGTTAAATTAAAAAGAGACTTTCAGATAATTAACTTTTTGTTTGTACAGCCTTTGTGAAGTGCTATCCTGTACAACTTTATTTTTTATTTTGTTGTTATTAATTATAATAAAACACCACTTGCAATCTTTACAATTTCTCCTGTTTTACCTATGCTTCTTGACCTACAGTATGCATCTATGATAGGCGCTAATCGGGTAAGCTCTGCATGTTGAGTCACAGGCAATGACAATGCAGCATATAGTCATTTTGCAGTATTACAGCCCTATATTCAGACAGGTAGCATGCTCTGGTCAGAGTGCACTAACTGCTGTAAGTGTTTTGGAGGGTGATTTAAAAAATAACACCCATCATAGCTATCAGGTGGAGTAAGAAATGGGCTATGTTGCACATTTGATTCCAAAATCTGTAAAATCAAAAAGGTATGAGTAAATGTTGAAAAATGTAACATTTCCAATTAACTTTGTTGTTTGACATTTTTTCTCCAAATTTTTTAACATAGTCTTTTTGTGACCCCCCATATGATCAAGACAGGTGGAATTCTTCAACTCTGGTCCAAAAGATGATTTCACAGAGTGACTGCAAAACATGTTTTGAAAGGGATTTAAAAAAATGATATCTGTCATGTCCATGAGGTGGGGAAACAAGAGGGCTGTGTTAAAATGCGGGCCCAAAATCTATAAAAATCACAAACATATGAGTAAACATTGAAAAAAATTCAACGTTTCTCATAACTTTTCCCCTCTTATTCTGTTTATCCTGTTTTGGCCAAGACAGACTGGGCTCCACTCAGCCCCCAATCCCCACAGTCCTGCATCTCTCTAGGACTTATCTGAGGGACAAATACCTCTACAGATTCCTCACTATGGTGGGTCAAAAGGGGAGGACCTTTCTCTCTCCCCAAAGCACAAATCCAGTCTTCAGCCTTCAGATCTTGCTGATGCAGTGGGTGAGGGATCAGCCGGCAGGCTTCATATGGGTCTGTCCTGCCACCAGTTTACTCCATTTTCTCTCCATCCCCACACTGGGATACACATGTCAACATGCATGTGTGGAGGCATTTACATGCAGCCCCACTCTTCATCTGCTACTCCCGTGCCACTCTACTACCAGGTCTCCACCCGGTGGAAGTCATTTGATGGAGCATGCAGTCCTCCCTCTCTGGGAGAGGAGAGCAGTCCTCTGGATGCTGGATCCTCTACCTCCCTGCCAACCCCCAGTAACCTGTGCTTGTTTTCAAACACAGGTTGCCAGAATGGTGTGAGGTGTGGCATCTAATGCTTCAACCCTCATTACCACTGGGCTGGCATTTCCTCATAACTTTGTTGTTTATTGACATTTTGACCCCAAATTTTCAATATCGTGACCCCACCTCATGAACCAGGTAGGTGACATTTTTGAAATCCTTTTCAAAATGTGATTTCATAGAGTGAATGTGAAAACACATCTTGTGGGATTTTAAAAATTTCACCAACCTGGTTCTTGAGGTAGGGTGAAAAAAAAGCCTGGTTGAATATCTGGGGAAAAATATAAAAAAATGACAAAGTTATGAGTAAAAACTGAACATGCATTAAAAAGCCATTAACTAAACTCACCTTGTTTTCAATCAGTTGGCAGTCGGAGATGGATGCAACAGGATGTTCTGGTCAGAAGAGGAGTTCTTCAGATATGTAAGTCAGGGGTGCAGGGTATGTGGAGGGGTACTGAGATGGGGTGAAGGTGGGGGGCCAAAAAGTGCTGGGGGCAGAAAATGTCAAGATACCTTTCTTCTTACAGGTGTTGAGAAGGATGAGGTTAGAGGGTGGAGGCAGGAGACCATGCAGAGGGAGGGAGCAGGAGGGATTTGGTTTGTTTCAGTCAGTGGAGTTAAAGGGTGGGGGAAGAAAATCACACAGAAGGAGGGAGTTGCAGGGATTTTGTCAGTTTCAGGGGAGGGGGTTAGTGAGTCGGGGTCGGAGACCATGTAGAGGAGGGAGCAGGAGGATTTTGTATTGCTACATAGCCAAGTTCCTGACTTTTCTGTGCAGCTTGGGACCAAGTTCTGCAGCAGGGATACAATGTGCCACAGACTTCTGTGGCAGTGGTTTGCAATTTCAGTGGACATTTTGCTGCATCAATGCACTGCCACATTGCTGTGTCAATTCATTGCCCTGACACTGTAACAGTGAATGGCTATGGCAACAAGGATCATGGAACACGCAATACCACTTCCTCACAAAATAAACTCACAAACATTTATAAATAACATTTTAAAAGCAAAAGCTAAAAAAAAAACCAATCTGTCACATAATGTCCTATC
Source organism: Neoceratodus forsteri (assembly GCA_016271365.2). Lineage (NCBI taxonomy): Eukaryota > Metazoa > Chordata > Ceratodontiformes > Ceratodontidae > Neoceratodus > Neoceratodus forsteri. The sequence goes on along the minus strand of CM057452.1, from coordinate 883,995,771 downwards.
CTATTGCATTTATGAAATATGCAGAGGAGACCTTGTGTGATACATGTATTATATTCATGCTGTTTACGTCACTCATGAGGTTTCCTGAGGTCAAACAGCGCTTGTATAGATAAATAATTTCTCACTCAGATCCCCACTGCGAATCACTTATTGATGCAACAGGGGTGGACACAAAAGGCAGCTGATCAATCCATTTATCAGAGCAGCTATATGTATACATTGGAGACCACAGATTTATACATATAGTAAGTTCATCGTAAACATTTTATGTATACAGTTAGTTTGCCATAGCCTCATTGATACTTACACTATTGTTTCCACTAGTCACCCCTTCCTTCCCAGTTCATCATCTCTCCTCCCTAAACACTTCTCTCTTCTCCATCACTGTTACAGTCACACTTCTTTTTTAAAACCCTGTCTATTTTATTTTTTTGTACCTTTCGTTTTACTTTGTTTTAACTAACAACAACATCTCCACTAACTGCTCCTGCTCCCGCTCGTCCTAAAAACACAGTCCCACAGCCAGGATCTTCAGCTGCCCTCCACACTCCATATTTTAAAAGCACTGCTTCTTTTTACAAAAGAGCAACACTATGATAATACCCCCCACCAGTCGCTACTGTATTTTTCCATTTTTATTTACTAACTTGACAAGTGGTACTTTTCCCAACTCGGGACGTCCACTCACTCCTTGCTTCTCTACCACAGCCAAAACCTGGCCAGCATGCCCACTCACTTCACATGGTTCACCCCAAAAGAAAGGGCGCTCAATTAAATTAGTATCCTGAACCGTGACTGTACAAACCACAAATCTAAACCATGGTCAGACTGCTTATCCTGTCACTCGCTAACAGGCCATGCCATGTCATTCAAAAAGATGTACAGTAGCAATAGAAAATCAGTCAATAGAAATACACATCAGTGCATCAAAGGCATCAGGATATCAGGGCATCCTTAGCAACCTTTACCAACCACTCCTGTAAGCGCAACAACACAGAGCCACAGGGTACCTTCATAACTTTGGTGGGTTTTAAGATTTTGATGCCAAATTTTCAACACAGCCTTTTTAGAACTCCATTTCATGAACCTGGTATGTGAATGTTTTCAAATTCTGCCCAAAAGATGATTTTGCAGAGTGATTGCAAAATCATCTCTCTGGTTGGATTTAAAGAATTAGAACAGTGAAAACCTTTTTCAACCCACATACAAATAGGAATGCATAAAAAATGCATACAACTTTTCCATTCAAAGTGTGTTTTTTAATGATACAAATTGTCTTCACACTGTTATAAAAACTTAAATAAAGCTCCAATACGTGTTTTAATCATTGTAACATTTCAGAACATAAATTCCTTCATAAGACAACGGAGCATTTTTTCTGAAAACAAATCAGAAGAAAAAAACGAATCAGTTTACAATCTTTATATATATTTTCATCTTCAAATACATTAAAGCTAAGGTGGAACTGAACTGCTTAGTAATAATCAAAACAGCAAAAGCTAAGTCTGCCAATGTAGCGGTATAATAAAGAATCAGAATAGGGGCTGGGGGGGCTACAATTCCATTCCATTACCAATAACCCCAGAGTTCATTTATCTGCATAAAATACATTTTTTTTATTATCCATAAATGAATTTAAGCTTTTTCAATGATTATCAATGTTTATATATGTATAACATACCTTACTGAGTGCTTGTTATTATTTAGAACAGCTTTAAAGTCCTCTCTGCAGGGAGCATGCTAAGCTATCTTTCTGTCAAAAACGAATATATATATATATATATATATATATATATATATATATATATATATATGACAGAGTCTTTATTTTATATCTTAAGAACTTCATTAAATTAAATGCCACTTTATTCATGTATTGAGGAATATTCCTCTTACATAAATGCTTAGTTTTAGCCGGAAAATAGATCAGTCTGTTTCAATATGTTCCAGCGTCTGTTAAAAGTAATGAGGGCAATTACAAATCATTTCACCAAAGATGCTGTTCAATTATTTTACGTAACTGTGAAGTAAGAGTGCTCTTATCTTCAAATATTTAGATTTCTAAGAAAATTAGTAAGCTTATGTGTAGTTTAAGGTTCTCTCTAAACTCGGCAAGGACAGTTTAGCTGCCACCATTAGCAGATCACGCCAACTAACTTTGACTCACACCAACCAACTGAACAGGTGCTGATAAAGAAGAGGAAGTGATTGAAAGAATGCCACCTGTCACGTTCCTGAAGTGGTGTGAAAAAATGGCCATGTTAAACATTTGGGATGAAAATATTGAACATTTTTAAAGTTATGAGTGAAAGTTGAAAAATGTCAATGTACTTGCAATAACTTGCTTTCTTTTTATGATTCTGACCCAGATTTCAACTTTATTTTGTTTTGTTTTTATGAACCCACTTCATGAACTTGGTAGGTGAAATTTTTAAAATCCTGCGTAAAAGGTAATTTCACAGAGTGACTGCAAAATCACCTTTTGTTCCAGATCTGAAAAATTCCTCCTATCATGTTCATGAGGATGGGTCCAAAATAGACCATGTTGAAAATTTGGTGAAAAAAATATTTAGAAATGGAAAACTTATGAGTAAAAGTTCAAAACACATTGAAAATATGTTGACCACACTTACCTTGTTTCCTTTGTTCCTGGTCAGCATTGAAGAAAAAGGTTGTGTTATATTCACAGAGTAGATTTTCAGTACCAGACTCTTTTGATGTAAGTGAGGGGTGGTGAGTGCTGAGTGGGAGGTTGAGTGGGATGAGAAGATTGGTTGGGGAAGGCTGCTTCTTCTTTCCAGATGTAAATGAAAAAAGAAAATAAAGAGACTATGGGGACTGGGCACCCCATTGTCACAATGAGGGGAAGGTGCCAAATATCAGGATTTGGCCTCCTCTTTTGTGAATACAGACATCTAAAAAAAACATAAGAAAGACCAAGGGTGACACTGGGGATTAGGCACCTTAGTGTCACAATGGGGGGGGGGGTTGAATATTGGGATAGTGGTCTCAATGAGGCTCAGGCCATGATACATGTGTTTATTTGAATTCCCTGCTCCAAGTGAGGCTGAGCTCAGGATGGGCACTATGTGCAGGGCTGAGTCCAGGGTGGGCATTTCTTTTGTTTTAAAACTGTCTTTAAATTTCCAACTCAGAACAGGTCTCAGCCCAGGAGGGATTTTCTATTTTCAACAAGTCTACTCCAAGTGGGTTGCAGTGTCCTGGAGTTCTGTGGTTGGCAGCAAATTCCACGGTTGGTAAAAGTCTCTGTGGTCAGTCAAGGAGTGGGGGGAGCTTGAGATCGGGCCACTAACTAAGGGTGTGGGAGGGAAGCACACAGAAGGAGGGCACTTCAGGGTGGGGAAGGTGTTTTTTTCCATGGTGGAGGGAGCGAGAGAGAGAGAGCGACAGGAAGCTCAGTGATTAATGCATACTATATGTGCTTCAACTCCACTGGGCAAGCATGGAGCAAATATAATGTGATGTGTTCGGTATCTGATCACACCCTTCCAGAACACCTTTTATCTCTCCTGCTCCATCAACAATACTTCAGCATAGCACTCGCTATGCAGCCATAAAAAGAGACATACTTCCCATGATGAATTTGCATTATTGGGTATGTGTGGTTTTTGTGTTTCAGCGCTACTCATGTGTTATATAAAATAAAAACAATGGTCCTCTGCAAATTTCAAGGATGTTAAAAGGGCAACTGGGGTGATGATTGCTCTGTACCACAGCTGTGTGAGGCCACATATGGAGCATTATGTCCAGGTGTGGTCACTATACATGAGAAGAGATGTGGAGGTTTTGGAGTGGGTCAGGGAGGGCCATGAGGATGGTGGAAGGGATAAGGGAGTTTGACTATGATGAAAAATTAGAGAGGTTGGAAATGTTCTCCTTGGCATATAGGAGACTGCAGGAAAACATGATTATGGTCTGTAAAGAACTACAAGATATGGTGGAAATATCTATAAGTGATTCTGGACAGTCAAGCAAGGAGCAAGAGGGCTAATGTCCTGAAAAGCAATTCAGGAGTGTTTAGGCTTGATGTTAGGAAAAACGTTTTTACTATTATAGTGGTAAGACTGCGGAATGACTTACTTATAGAGGCTGTGAGTGTTAAGAATGTTGAGTTCTTTAATACATTCTGGGACATGGATCTGAAGAGGAGGGTAGTTACTGGATATCAAACAGACAAAAATCAGATGGTCCAAGCACAGCTAGGCCATAGACCACAATTAACAATGCCAGCAACAAGATTCAGGCTCTGAACAGCCACACCAATCACTAATACGTTCATTAGTTCACGTACTGTACTTAGGATAAAGTCCATATTTTATTTGCATATGGCATATGATAGTGCCAATGTTTCAAACATAACACTTTGTCTAGGCATAGAAGACTGCCTACAACTGGCGATAAATTATATGGACCAAAATAAGTCATGTGACAAGCAAAGTGACCCTAGTGTTACTTGGAAATGACATGTGCAAGTTTGTATTTCTTTGAAACCTGACTTTATTGCCAATGCACTTTCCAGATAACCCTTGACTCAGAGCTTTTGTGCTGAACTTTGCCTTTATGAGTAGAGCTGACACATTTAAATTGATGAAAAACACAAACATTTAAAATGGCAAAATTCAGTTTGGGCATCACTGAGCACATAATTCATGGTTGTGAACTTTGAATTACAGCTAGAGCCATTAACAATGTAATGCTTGCAGGAGTATAATTAAATATGCAGATGGGTAAACTAGAAGATTCCTTTAACCTTTATGGGTGTGGGCAGGACAGTAGTGCGGTGGGTAGGTAACAGGCTGGGTGGCAGGACACAGAGGGTGGTGGTAAATGGCTGTCACTCCACAGAGGGAAGAGTGACCAGTGGGGTACCACAGGGATCAGTGCTGGGACCGGTCCTATTCAACATCTCCATCAGTGACATTGCACAGGACCTAGAAGGCAGAATTTCACTGTTCGCTGATGACACAAAGCTCTGTAACAGAGTAGACACACCAGAGGGTGTAGACAGAATGAGAAGTGACCTGCAGAAACTTGAAGAATGGTCAGGGGTTTGGCAGTTGAAATTCAATGCAAAGAAGTGCAAGATAATGCATATGGGGCACAAAAACCCTGGCACAATATATCAGTTGGGGGGTGAGGATATAGCATGCACCAAGCAGGAAAGGGATCTTGGGATTATCATCTCTGATGACCTCAAGGTAGGGAAACAGTGTGACAAGGCATCAGGTAAAGCAAATAGGATGCTGGGATGTATAGGCAGGGGCATCACCTGCAGGAAAAGCGAGGTCATAATTCCTCTATACAAGACACTAGTGAGGCCCCACCTGGAGTACAGTGTACAGTTCTGGAGACCATACCTATGTAAGGACATAGACAGGGTAGAGAAGGTTCAGAGGAGGGCAACAACGATGGTGCATGGATTGCATCACAAGTCCTATGAAGACAGGTTGAAGGAACTGAACATGTACTCCTGGAGGAGAGGAGGAGAGAGGGATATGATAGAGACATACAAGTATCTGACAGGGAGGAACAGGGTGCAGGAAAACACTATTTTAAGCGAAAAGATGTTCCAGGACTAGAGGGCATGGGATGAAGTTGGAGGAGGACGATTCAGAGGAAACGTGAGAAAGAATTTCTTCACAGAACGGGTAGTGGACAAGTGGAACACCCTGACAGAGGAAGTGGTGGGGGCTGAAACAATCACGGGATTTAAGAATGCATGGGATAGACATAAAGGAATTCTGGAGGTCAGGGGTAAGGGGCAACAGACTTCTAGGAAAACAAACTGAACTTACAAGCTCAAATGGGCAGACTGGGTGGGCCATAGGCCCTTATCTGCTGACACTGTCTATGTATCTATGTACCTGAGCTGCCCCTTCCCTCAAGTAGAAATCTCATCCCTCCCTTCCCACCTTAAAGACTTTGAGGCATGTGAATATTTTGGGGTGCTGTAGCATCTTCTTCATAGTTTGTTATGGTTTGACCAGACTAAATGGACTGTATCTGTCCATGGAGCAAATAACAAGCAAGGTGCCACAGCAAGTTACTCTAACCTTTAGGCTATACTGGGGCTGGCAGTATAGCCTGGAGGTTAGGGTAAAGAGGTGTTAATGAGATTGGTACATCCAGCAGACCTTGGTTTGATTCCTACAACCTCCACTTTGCATACTGGTTGACCCTGAGCAAGTCACTTAATCTCCGCATTGCTCCCAGGTCACCCTTAAAAATAGGCCTGGGCCCAGTGGGCCTTACCTGGTTACCAAGGAATTAAATAAAAAAGTGGGTCTCTGTGCTCTGAAGACACTGAAGAGACAAGGGCCCTGAATTTAAGAAGGTTAGCATGCCATTAAACATGTTAGTGATGAACTAACCTGGTTTTAGAGCAGTCAAACTGGGCAGGGGCCATATTCAGAAGCCCCCCAGTGCATAGCACTATGCAGACAGCTCATATACATACAGTATACCAGTGCATCCATGCAAAGGAGGAAGACCTCCTGCATACAGGGCACAGTGGTGTATTTAGAGGTTTTGGAAGCACTGTCTCTGTTACAGCGTTAGTTAATGTTTCCAAAATCCTAGTCATTAATGTGCATTGTGGTGTGTGATCACCCACTCCATCTAGCCAAGCACCAAGTAGCAGACTATCAGTAAGAGCTGTCAGTCCCTGTCAAGTAGTCCCTTGATGCCCTTCTGATGAATACTGTAATAGATTGTAATATCCCCTGGTAGGTCTAGTGATCCACCTGCCCCTGATTCTCCTTCAACGAGTACTGTAATAGACTGTTAGGTTTCAGGTAGTCTAGTGATCCCCCCATGCCACCCAATGCCACACCAGTGAACACAGTAATATATTGTAATACCTGGGCACCCCTATACATACAGTACCCAAGTCATCACCTATTCCATCTCCCTCCTTCCAGCTACTCCCTCTGCTCCTCAGACTCCTGTAGCCTCTCTGTTTCTGCCTGCCAGACTTCCTCTGGTCGATCGTCCTTCTTGTTCCAACTCCCAGTAGTGTGGAACTGTCTTCCCACCTACAATTGCCTCTTTCCCTCTTACCAGTTTTAAAATAAATAAATATAGCATTTGTATCACTCTCCCATTGCACCCACACAATATTAGTCACTCACACCCATGAGGGGACAGAGGGATCAGTAGATTATCAGGGGATATTACTATCTATTACAGTATTTATCAGAGAAGTCAGAACTTCTCACTTGTGGAGTGCCTGAAGGGCCCTGTGCATCTGCATCTATAGCTGCACAGCAGCACAGGGACCAGAAGACAGGACACCAGTAGACTACATGGAACATTATGATCTATCACAGTATTCATCAGAGGGGCATCGGAGTGGAGGGACCACTACCGTACCAGGAACATTAAGATCTAATACAGTATATATCAGATGGGCATTGCAGCAGGGGACCACTGGACTACCTGCCACTGACAGCACGTGCTGTCATATAGCTCTTCAGGCATTAGACGGGTGGGGGGAGGGCGAGGCTCTGCAGAATGCCTCATGCATAGCAGCATTGTGCAGAGCTTTTAATAGTCACATAATGACATACAGTACAAACTGCCCCTTAGCAGCTTGCATACCATGTATGGTCATTACATTGATGCATGCTAAATATGGCTCCCAGGAGCAGAGGCACTATCCTGTTTGGACAAATCCAAAATTAGCATGTTCAAACCTTTTATGTTGCTTCACACACTAGAATTCACATTTTTTCTAAGGGGTGCTACTGGGTTGTGGCATACATACTAACATACTAAAATGCCAGCAGAATAGGCCTAACGGTCTTTCGTGTCTGCTCGTTTGGTCAGTCCCCACCCTGGGAGCTGACCTTGCTGCCCCCCTCGCCCTCTCTGGTTTCTCCCTTCCCAGTCCCAAATATTGTCGCTGCACAGGACTTTGCTTCCAGAATCCTTCCCCTGTACCTGTTCCACCCCCTCTTGAACCCCTCCACCATTTCTGCCTCCATCAGCCCCCTGGGCAGCGCATTACATGGCTCCACCACCCTCTCAGTGAAGTAGCACCTCCTCCTTTCTCCCCTGAATCTCCCCCCTCTAGTTTCCACCCTTGCCCTCTAGTTGACCCCCCTCCTTCCTTCGGAGCACCCTTACTGCTCCTTCCCTATTTACTCCCTTCATGTAGCTGAAGAAATCTATCATGCCCCCCCCGGTCCCTTCTCTCTTCCAATGTGTACATATTTAGCTCTTCGAACCTCTCCCCATAGGTCCTGTCCCCCAAGCCCCAGATCATTTTGGTTGCCCTCCTCTGGACCCTCTCCAGGAGCTCAATGTCCCTCTTTAAGTGTGGCCTCCAAAACTGCAAGCAGTACTCGAGGTGCGGCCTCACCAAGCAGTTATACAGAGGGAGTATCACTTCCCTCCTTCTGGAGGTGATCCCCCTAGCGATGCATCCCAGCATCCTGTTGGCCTTGGCCACTGCCCTCCTACAAGTCTCAGAGTTGTTCATCTTGACATCCACCACCACCTCCAAGTCCCTCTCAGCCATTGAGACTTGTAGCATTTCCCCCCCAGGATGTACACTAGGCCCAGGTTTCTGGCTCCCAGGTGCAGTACCTTGCATTTTCCTGCATTGAACCTCAGCTTCCACTTTCTAGGCCACCTTTCCAGAGCCTCCAGGTCCCCCTGTAAGGCCACCCTCCCCTCCTCCCCATCCACCACCACCCCCAGTTTTGAGTCATCCAACAAAGAGATTCATCTCACTCCTGATACCCTTCCTTATGTCAGAGATGTAGGCATTGAACAGGAGGGACCCAAGGACTGATCCCTGAGGGATCCCACTAATGACCCTCCTTGGGGATGAGACTATCCCGCCAACCAGGACCCTCTGGGTCTGGTCCTGGAGCCAATTTCTTATCCATCTGATCATCTGGTTCCCCAACCCCATTTCTGCCAGCTTATCCAACAGGCCTTGTGAGAAACAGAGTCAAACGCCTTGCTGAATTTCAAGAAAGAGGACATCCACTGGTCTACCCAGGTCCAAGGCACTTGTCACCCAGTCATAGAACTCCACAAGGTTTGTCTGACATGATTTCCCCAGGATGAATCCATGCTGCCTATCATCCAGGCACCCCAAGTTTTCCATGTCTCTCCTAGCCTCTCCTTGACAATGCCCTCCATCACCTTGCCCATCACCGATCTCAGGCTGATGGGCCTGTAGTTCCCTGCCACCTCCCTTGATCCCCCCTTGTGGATAGGCACTATATGTGCCACCTTCCAGTCCTGGGGCACCCAACCTCTCCTCAGAGATATGCTGAAAAGCTTCTCCAGGGGTTTTGCCAGGACATCTGCCAGTTCCTTCAGCACTCTGGGATGTAATTTATCTAGTCCCATTGCTTTCTCTGTCTTAAGGGACCTGAGGGCTTCCCTCACTCTCTCTGCCATGATTTCCACCTCCGCTACCTCATCCTCCTGCTTTGCCTTCCCCCCTCCTGCCAGTGACGGCCCCCCCTCTCCCCAGACCCGCCGATCGGTAAGGGTCCCCCCTCCTCAGTTTCACCATCTCCTCCCATGTATGATGCAGCCCCACTATTTTCCTTCATGAAAACTAAGGCTGGCACTCATTTAGTACCTCAGCCTGCTCCCTGGGTCTTGTGCTCATCCCTCCCTGTTTTAATCCTGCTAATCTGCCCTTCACCTCCGTTTCCCCAATGTATCTAAAGATCCCTTGTTCCTCTCCCACTTCCCTGTCCAGGTTCTGCTCCTTCCTTGCCTTAGTCGCCCTCACCACCTTAGTGGCCCTTCTGGCCATTAGCTCATACTCCCCTCGATCCCTTTCACTCCTTGAGTACTTGAAATGCCTGTAAGCCGCCTTCTTTCCCATCACCACCTCTTGAACCTCCCTGGTCCACCAGCAGGGTTTACAGGCCCCACTGCATTTTTGTCTTACTCTTGTACAGGTGCTGGTAGCATCCTGCACCCCCCCGATGATTTCCCACCTACTGTCAGTGTCCATGTCTGGTCCAATCCTATCCAAATGCTTCTTAAGGATCCTTCCCATTTCCTTGAAATCAACCCCCCTGAAGTCAGTTACCTCCATCTTTGTGCAGCCTTCTACCCCGCCTAGGTCCTGGCAGAACCAGATCATGGCATGGTCACTCCCCACCAATGGGTCCCTTACCTCCAGGCCCCCAATCTGGTCACTGTCTGCCAGGACCACATCTAGTATCCGTGCCTCCCTAGTTGGTTCCCCCACCTGCTGAGTTAGGAACGTGTCCTGAAAGACATCCAACAACCTCTGTTCCCTGGCCACCGAGGTTGTCATAGTCTCCCAGTCCATTCCTGGCATGTTTAAGTCCCCCAACACCACCACCCTTCCCCTGCCCAAACTGCAGTGTATCCCCACATCTGTCACCAGACTCTTCTCCAGCTCCTCCGCCAGTGTGGGCGGTCTATACACCACTCCTATTTTTACTCTCCTGCCCCCCTTGTTATCAAGGTGACCCAAATCGCCTCCACAGTTCCCTCTGGCTCCTCCACTCCTCCTATGCCAATGCAGTTTTTGACTATTATTGCTGCCCCTCCTCCCCTTCCCTCCCCCTTGTCCTTCCTGAACATGGTGTAACCCTCCAGGTTCAGATCCCAGTTGTGCCCTGCAGTGACCCAGGTCTCAGTGAATGCTGCCACATCCACCTCTCCCTCAGTTATCATCACCTAGAGCTCAGGCATTTTATTGCCTAAGCCCCTGGCATTTAGCAGGACTACCTTCCACCCTTTCCATATAGTTCCATTTCTCCTAATCGTGTTCCCATGGGGATTCAGGCTTCCCCCAGTCAGCACCTTACCAGTCAGCCTTTTCCCGCATTCCTCCAGCTCTCCAGGGGGGTGGAGATAGATTCCCTCCTTTATCGGACCCCCCCCTCGACAGCCTTTTCTCCCATCCCTCCCCCTTCAAAAGTTTAAACCCCACCTTTCACCAACGAACCCCTCTATTTTCAATTTAAGGATTTCCCTTCCTTCCAAACTGAGATAGAGCCTATCTCTAGCATATAGCCCCTTATCCACCCAGTTATCCCCCCAATCCCCCATCAACCCATACCCTCTGGTCCCACACCACTCCCTGAGCCACTGGTTTATCTCCCTAATCTTCCTCTTGTGTTCCCCACTAGCCCTTGGCACCAGCAGGATTTCTGAGAAGGAAATCATGCATCCTATGTCATGGCAGAGCCTAGCAAGCTCCCTGAACCTTGCCTGTATCTGTAGCTCACTATTTCCCTCAATGTCATTGGTACCCAGGTGGGCCAGTATAGGCCCGGGGAACCTCCACAATCCTTTGCCAGCTGATATACCTCCCTATCCCATTTGATAACCCTGATCATGGAATCACCCAACAGGAGCATTCTGACCATCCCTTTTCCTCCATTCCCCCCTTCCATGTCCCTCATCCTTTCCACCAGCCCCTCACCTCAGCCGGCTCCTTACTCCTCCCCCTATCTGGGTGCCACCTGCCGCCCCCTCCTTATTTACCCTGGCCACCCCTCCCCTCCGATCCTATGCCTCTCCTCCTCCCAAGTATCCTTCTGTACCCCACTACCCCCCCATCACTGCTCATGACTGGTCCTTCCCCCATCTGCTATACTTGTCTGGCTCATCCTCCTTCCTTCCGCATCCGTTCAGCCCCTCCTTGCCTGTTGTGCTCCCCTGGCCTAAACCCTCAGCTCCCTTTGCTGTTTCCTCCTTGTACTTCTGGTACCTCTCCTTGCCCTTTCCTCCTAACTGGTCCTTCTCCTTGCACTTTCCCTCCTATACTCCCTCCTCCTCCTGCTGTGATCCCCCGCTCCCTCATTTTCCTGCATTCCAAATTCCCCCCTGTTCTTCCTGCTATCCGGCCCCTGCCTCCTGCCCCCCACTCCCTTTCCATCTCTAACTGCCCCTGTCATGGCTACATCACTCCCCTCATCCTCTAGCAGAAGAAGAGAACTGAAGTGGTTACTGAGCTTAAGGTCCAATCCACCTCTCCCCATTGCTTCCTTCTGTCTAGCCCCAGCTATCTGCCTACTCCCCTGAGAATGTCCTCCCTTTGACCCCCCTCTGTGAGGGTCCCCAGATACCTGCCTGCTTCCTTGGTAGTGTTCTCCTTTTGGGCCCCCTCTGTCAGGGTCCCTATGTGACCCCAGAGTACTGTCCTACACTCCTTTCCCTATTCCCCCACCCCTAGTGCTTTGTGCAACCCCGTGGGAGAGCCCCTGCCCTATTTTCCAACCATACCTCCCTTCTCCCTCCAGCTGTCTCCTAATCCCCTCAACCTCCTCCCTAAGCTGTGCCAGCTGGTAGCACACTGGGCAACCACTGAACTTCCAAGCCCAGTCCAGTATCATGGCTGCCCCCACACCCTGTGCACCCCACCACCCTCCCAAAGATGCCGGCCCTAATGATGTGTGGTCCCATCCTCCTCCAAGTAGGTTTCCTTGGGTGAACCATCACATTCCCTACTAGTCCAACATACACCCCTACCCACTAATCAGGTCACCCACTAATCCTAGATACAGTCCCACAGTAAATAGGTACCCCTGTTACTAGGTGCAGTACTACACAGTAAACTTATAGGAGAAGTGTATAACTCCCTAAGCTCCTCTGTCCCATCCTTTAAACCCAACTCCCAGTGGCTAGAACTACATGAGCTGTACCTGAACCTTTTCCTCCAATTGAAGGGCAGGTGTTCCCCTATAAATGAGCCAAGCTCTGGGAAGGTAGGGGTGGGGAAGGGTGGGATTAGGGCCTACACCCAACTCTCACGAGAGTGTATCAGCCCTGTGTCTGCCCCTCACTGCACCTTCAAGCACTACCAGCTAAGAAAATCTTTCAAGTCTACTTACTCTCCCAGCCTCCAGCTAGAAGCTTATTCCCCCTTCACTAACTCAAGACTGACTGAGCTGGCAGTCACACCTTGCATTCAAACAGCACTAATCCCCTGTAATATGATGCCTGCACTTACAGGCCAGATAGCAACTTTTAAACATGCACAAACACCAAATTATCTGTTTGAATCCCTTCCTCCTGACCAAACTAAATGCAAAAGTAATAAAAGGCTGCCCAAACTAAATGAACAAGCACAATAAATGGCAGTTAAGACCAGCCCTCAAATACAATTACAAACACACAGAATACCAGGTAAGAAAATCTTTCAAGGCTACTTACTCTCCCAGCCTCCAGCTAGAAGCTTATTCCCCCTCAACTAACTGAAGACAACAGACAATCCAAAGAAACCAGCGCACCCACCCCACACAAAATAGCATATGTGGTATTTAAACTTTCCACCACCAAAAATGGCTATTTTTACTTTAAGCTCCATGTGAGAAGTGGGTCCTCTTAGTTTCAGACTGGATTCCAGTGTGAGTAAGCTAAATCACCAATGTCAAGGTGGGACCCTTGATTTAGTCCCTAACTTTCCAGTGCCTCAATGGCTACTAATTGACTCCTTTTATACCGTGCTCCTATCAAGGATTTTACACAGGTGTTTCAAAGGGAGCATGCTAAAAAGGAGCACCACAGACTCTGAGAACTTAAACAAATCCAAAATTAGCATGCTCAAACCTTTTCAGCATGCTCCCTTTGAAACACCTGTGTAAAATCCTTGATGGGAGCACAGTATAAATAGGGACTAAATCAAGGGTCCCACCTTGACGTTGGTGATTTAGCTTACTCACACTGGAATCCAGTCTGAAACTAAGAGGACCCATTCCTCACATGGAGCTTAAAGTAAAAATAGCCATTTTTGGCAGTGGAAAGTTTAAATATGCTATTTTGTGTGTGTGTGTGTGGGGGGGGGTGCGCTGGTTTCTTTGGATTGACTATCCCGTTTGGAATATGCTCTCTCTCTTTGCTCCTAAGACTCTCTTACCTGTGTTCTCTGTTTTTTAAAGCACATGCTCTCCTGCTGTAGCATGCCCATCTCTGCTAGCAGCTTGCTATCTAATGCACACTGCTAATAATGGGTATGTGGCACAAATGTTCAACTATGAGTATCAGGCCCATGAAGCATTCAACACGCACAGTTAAAATTTTCTTGACCCATGTTCTCTTTCTGTATATTCAGAATTCTAATTCAATTAAAAAATTCAAAACTTTTGTTTATTAAAATCAATAAACATGGATGGTGACTGGTATTTGAGATCAAAGCTGCTCGTACATCCAAATTTACATACCAGTACAATGGTTACAAAAATAACATTTACAATACACTGTTAAGCATAATATTGCACAAATCCTATCATATATTAATTACCTATAAATACAGATACTGGTTCTGTTCATGTTCAGTAAGTCAGTTAAGAATATCCTTAAAGGACACAGTGATGGGTAAGACCTTGCCAGAACTTAGCTGGCATAGTGGTCCACAACTGCGTACCACTGATGTTGAAAGTACAACTCCCATGAGCAGTTTTAGTATGGGGAACATAAAATTCAATGCCTCCACAGGACTGCACCGTCCTTAATGGGGCTCACAGTGAAAAGGGGCCTACACTCCTGCTGGATGCACTTCGGAGCCATAACAATCAGATAAGCTTGCTGCCTAAATACTAGTAATGACCATCCAAGGCTATAATATAACAGACACCTATTGGTGTCCAAAGCAGCTTTCTAGACAAATCTCACCAAGTGATTATATATGACATCTTATTTGTTTAATGGTGTTTTTCAGGCAGTCCCATAGGCTATTGCACCACACTCAGACAAAGGTATTATCACGGTACTAGCCACCTTATTATCTAATTTCAAGTGAAAGTGCTTGTTGTATTCTATATAGTGCTCCTAACCCAGGTCTGATATTTTTACATAGAAACCTAGGTGGCAGATAAGGACTGCTTGGCCCACCCAGTCTGCCCAGTTCCCTACCTATTGGATAAACCGCAGATCCTAGTTAACTAACAGCCTACTTCCTCCCACCCACCACTAGAATTGCCTTATGTCTGTCCCATGCATTCTTGATCTCTGCCACTGTTTTTGACCCCACAACCTCCTCAGGAAGGCCATTCCATTCATACACCACCCTCTCTGTGAACAAATACATCCTCACATTGCCCCTGAGCCGTCACCCCTCTATCTTCAAATTGTGCCCCCTTGTTCTTGCACATCTCTTTTTCTGAAAGATGCTACCCTCTTGGACTTTGCTGATTCCCTTGAGGAACTTGAAAGTTTCTAGCATGTCCTCTCTCTCTCTCCTTTCCTTGAGGGTATACATATTAAGCTTCTTTAGTCTCTCTTCGTATGGCTTCTGGTGCAGACCCTGAACCATTTTAGTTGCCCTCCTCTGGACTGCCTCCATCCTGTCTATGTCCTTGCAGAGATGGGAGGCAGAATTCACAAAGGGAAAATGTTAAAGTTTCCCTCCGCAACTGCTGTTGCGGACTGGAATCGTTCGCAGCTGCGGCGGTACCGATTCACAGCCGCAGCAGTTGCGGAGGGTGCTACGGCAGGTTCCGCTGCCCGTAGCAGTCTCCCACAGCAGCAGTGCTGTCCATGTCAACAGCATCCACAAGCTGCCATATTTCATGGAGCTGGTCGTACTCCGGCTCCACCTACATGAATTCCTGCAGCTGCGGGTGACCTGCGGCTTCGCAAGTGGTTTACCACTAGCACTGAGATTTTCCAGTAGCTGCAGGTTCTTCTCCTCCATACGTGAATCCTGCCCTCAGTCTCCAGAACTGCACACAGTACTGCAGATGGGGTCTCACCAACTGTCTGTACAGAGGGATAACAGCTTCTTGTTTTCTACTGGTGATGCTTCTCCCTATGCATCCCAGTGTCCCCCTAGCCCTCCTTACTGCCTTCTCACATTGCCTGCTGCCTACATTTAGGTCATCTGATATGACTACTCTCAGGTCCCTTTCCATTTTTGTTGTTGTTAGTACCTCCCCCCCATTGTGTACTCTTTCTCTGGGTTTTTGTTTCCCAGGTGCATTACTTTGCACTTCTTTGCATTGACTCTAAGCTGCCATACTTTTGACCAATCCCCCAAATCCCATGTCAGATGCGAATTGAGCCAGACACCCAAATATTTATATGTGGTCACCATTTCCAAATGTACTGAGTCCCTTATTTTAATCACAACAGGGTTAAGTTCAAATAAAAGCTTTCTGTATGATTTAAAGACTATGACCTGGGTCTATTTTGAGTACAACTGTAGTTTACCTTTAATAAAATACCCCTGCAGTTTGTCAAAGGCTGCTTTACCTGCAGGGATCCCTGGGCCTCATCCCAACTCTTTCTTTCTGTATATGCCCTCTCCTTATGCTTTTTGTCTCCCCCAGTCATTAGAACCAGTTATTTATGTACCCCCTCTCACTGCACCATTATAGGTGCTCCAACTAGAGATATAAACACTTGTAAGTTTCTTAGTGTCACCTGATGATGATTTCTTAACTTTCATGGGCTGCTAGCTTGATGAAAGATAGGGCGCATTGAGGAGCTGTTCCATTGCCATCAATGTTGCATCCTGTACATTTAGCAGACTCAACATCGATAGCCCATGATTGATGACAACCAGTGATATCCTTGGTTGAAGCACCTTTAGTATAATGGTGCAAAATGGTGGCTGCCCACAAAGCTGGTTGTAAATACAAGGGTGATCGAAGTAAGACAGAGATGTTCAGAAAGAGAACAGTGTCAGAAAATATGAATTTGCAATGCAGCAAAGCTTCCCAGTATCCCAATTTGATGTAGAGGGTGAAGGAGGGCTGCAGATTGGGCTGTGTGGTAGGAGAGGGCTGTTAAGGTTAAAGGGTCGACTAACCTTACCATCTGTCTTGCTACTGCACTAGTGGTGAGATGAAAAAGAGAAGATCCATTTATCATTAACAATATATTACAGTTAAACTTTCTCTTTATGTAGCTTCTTTCATGCAATCACATCACAAAATGCTGCACAGGAAAAAAAAAAGAAAATGAAAGAAAAAATAAGGTTGCAGGTGACTAAAATTATACATCTCTATAAAATATATGCAAGACATTAGGAGCTACATGCTTTAAAATGGAAAGGCTAATTTTTCAGTATTCACAAAAAGTTTACTCTGCCACTCTACAAGAGATATTTTGGGAATAAGTGAAGTTAGTTGGAGTTTACAAATGTACTGGTTTCATATTAACAAGTAATTACAGACATCTTAAAAAACTTTGGTTAAAGTATGTTCTAATGTTGTATTATTAGTGGATAGCCGAGTTAAGTATACTCTTCTGAACAATAGGGCCAGATGGTATTTATCCAAGGCTGTTGAATGTTATAGGTATTGCTATGGTGACAAAACCTCCAGAAATGAAACTTGAACAATATAATAGTCTGCCTTTCATTTACATCAAACTAAAGTATAGAGTACAGTATGCCTCTTTTTTCTAGTCATGAAAATTTATTTAAAAATACCTTTGTCAAATGGTTTATGCAGGCTAGGCTAGCTTACACATAATAGAAATGTAAATATATGCAATATACTTTATATTAAGATTTGCTCTACAGGTTATGCATATGTTAAACCTCTAACATTGCACCTTAATAGCTTTGGCATTGTTTGACAAAATTGCATGAAATTTGACATGCTTTGACTAGTAGCCATGGTCTAAATATGTGAAAAGTTTCCATGATGGCAGATCGTGCTGTTTCTGAGACATGCATATGTCATTTTCCTGTAGATGTATAATTGTTTTCCCTGTACTTACTGTTACATGGGTTTTTGGTTTTGCTGTCACATACCACCTAGACAATATAGAATTTTTTTCTGAAACTTTTCTGGGTGGAAATGAGCTGTACCAAGGTAATGCCTTTCAAAGGCTTTATGAGAAAATATTAAACAGTTCCAGGGTTATAAGGATTTACATTTTGTTTTTAGCTAGTCTGAGCATACTCAGTATGGTTTTTTGGTTAACGTTCTGATGCATTGTCAGTGGCTCAGCAGATTCTTGCTTCTGAGGCCAGAAGATCAGATGGCTGTGCATTCCATCCCCACACCAGGAACTTGGTTAAATCCCAATACTGACACTGTAGTGCAACATGAGGTGGGTGCTACGCTCCTGAGGTGCCATCTTTCAGATGAGACATTAAACCAAAGTCCTGTCGAGCTGTTATGGTGGTTGTTCAGGTGGGTGTTAAATATCCCATGGCACATCTCAAAAAGAATAGGGAATTTCCCTGGTGTCTTGGCCAAATTTCCCTCCTTCACTAAAAATACCACCAGTGGATTAATCTGGTCCAATGTCAGTCAGTTTTCATCTTTATCCCCCTTCCCTCAGGAAGTGTCTGAAAATAGACAGAGTTGACTAGGCCTCCTTTGCCATTCAACAAAAACTAAATAAATAAATACAAAATGAAAAATTTCATATTGAGAGACCGCTTGTGGTTTCTCACCACTTGTTTCCTGCAACACGAAAAATGTTTTCATGTCATGACGGAAGCCATCTTGTTTTTTCCCAACTAGGAAAAAAAACAGAAAATACGTAAAAATGGCATAGTTTTAAAAAACGAACACCTGAAACTACAGCTAAACAGACCCATTTAGGTAGATTCTGGTGTTTATTTTTTTTAAATCCTTCAGAAATGCCTTTTCTGAGCACCTCAAAATCCAGAATGCCAGCTTAGCAAGAGGAACCATTCACCTACATTCTCCGTATGAGAACTGCAGGACTTCCTTGGAATTGTGTAATCACAGCTGAAGTCATGCTGCTGGCTGGAGTGGGAGTAGTGAGCCAGTGGTCTCGTGAGCCATCACTCTGTACCACTTTCCTTCCTTCCTTCCTTCCTTCCTTCCGTTTTGCCCATTGTAATTTAATAAAATATTTTGGACACACTGATCGGAATGAGCATGAGCACTAGCCGAACTGACAGCTGCAGCATGACCAAACTCCATACCTGAATAATACTGGCACAGATAAATTGTTTGTGTCATGCCTTAAAGAATGCTGTACTGTACAAAAATTTAGTGAGTGGCAGGAGGAAATTGTCCTGAATGTTTGCACACAAACAATGCCAAAATAATTGATATTATGGAGTAGAGAAGCTAGAAGTGAAGTCGGACATGATTTTGCTGAGAGCTATGATTGATTCAGTAAATACCCTGACAAACTGACTTCTAAACAAAAGTCCTAAGAAGTGCTGTGCTGTGACTGCAGTGACTGAATAAGAAGTTCTGCAATACAGTGCATTGACTAACTTGCTTGTGAAGGACTGCCTTGGTTGGTTTTGAACAACCTGGCTGACACACTGATGTCAACAGGTGTACACAGTGTATACTGATTTGTACACATTTTCTAGACTGGGGTAACAATCTGAGTATCGCCATTTCCCCTGGTTTGTTTCTGCCTTAACATTGTGTTCATTCATACAGTCATCCTTGCTACGCTGTACCACAATTCGATGTTTCTGGTAGCTGGCCTACATGGGTGTAATGTGTCTGACTGGGGGAGGTGCTGGAACAGACTGGAGATGGGGAGGAGAGGGGCCCGACAAGCAGCAAGCAAGACAGAGATGACTGGCTAGGGCCAGCCAGGCATTGCATTCAGCTGCTAGGTGTGTGTGCATGTGTGTGTGTGTGTGTAATCAGCGGATTTCTTTTCAAACTTTCTTTTCACCAATAAATTCAGCTTGTTTGTGCTATTTTATGTTCTTTCAGAAGTTCCTGGTCATGAACAGTTAGAAAACACAGATAAGAGATCAAGTGACAAGGACACTGGGGACGCAGCAGTGTGGCATGCAGGATTTGGAAACCAGAGAGTGTCAGAGCAGAGAGCAATCTTGGACTTGGAAGGTTCAGGTAGGGGGTTCAAAACTCATGAGTTGGAGCCAGGCAAATTGTTGCCAGCAGCAGGAAAATACTGAAATCATGCAGTAGCAGGGGAATGGTTGGTGCTGTGAGTTTACCAGAGGAGTAGGAATCATCCATTTTCCATTTTCATAATCCATAGGACCAATATTTCAAGTTAAGGTTGTGTCTGTAGACTGTGACTCTTTCTTTGCGACTGGGACAGGGGGATCACTCAGCTGGCTTAAGTTCCACCATGAGGCTGGTTACATTTTTGCATAGTCAGACCAAAAAAGTTAAGATCCCTGATTAACTCCTGTTTTGTTTGTGACTGGAACCAAAATTGTGCGTGTGTGTTTGTGTGTGTATGTGTGTGGGAGGAGGGGATGCTTCAAGAATCAACCTAATAACTTGCTGTCTTTCCAACTGCCACCAGCCCTGATCCAAAACAAATACTCACTTCCTCTCTCTCCCATCCGGCTCTGAAAACAAAATCAAAGACCAAGTTTTTTGATACTGATTATTCTTTATTCTTATCTTACTTAGAAAATATGTGGGTTATAAGGAGCACGATGATAAGATAGGTTATCTATTTACTTTTTGTGCCTGTCAGACACTGCCTGAATATTCTTTTTTTTTAATTCAATATTCTTTATTGTCTTTTTTTCTTCATTTTTGAAACAACAAGCAACATTTATAGATGGTGTGGTTACAGGAGGCTAGTGCTGCAGTACAAACAAAAAACATACAACACTATAAACATACATTGCATACTACGCCCCCCACTGGAGAAACCTCCCCCCCCATCTGTGCAACAATGGTGTTAGGGCTAGGCATAGTGTGAGGGATTCAGCCTTGCCTAAGGCTTCCATAAGGCAAGGAGGGCCAACAAGGGTTCCCAAACCTTCTGGTATACTAGGGAGTCTGTGTCATATGTGGGCAATGAATTTCTCTAATTGTATAGCCTGGAGGGTCTGTCAGTACCATTCTATGACCGGAGCAGTGATTCCGCTACCCCGTGTCAGAACATAACCAATTTTGCCACCTCTGCCACTAATGATAAATGGGCTTTTCTTATTTTGGGTGTTCCTGGGGGATATTTATTTAATAGGCAGCACTCTGGGATAAACAATGGCTGTAGCCCAAGGAGTGGGTCAAAGGCTTATTTAATAGAATTCCAGAATGCCTGGGTGCAAGGGCAATCCCAGAGGAGATGATAGAGCGACACAAGAGCTTGTTTGCAGAGGGGACATTCTGGAGAGGTAATCCGACCTATCTTATACAACTTTATCGGAGTATAATATAGGTTGTGAATGATGTTGAATTGGGTCAGACGTAGTCTGTCTTGCTTGATGTGCATGCAAATAGTACTCCACACTTTCTGCCAAAACTTAAGTCCTGCTGGGAGAGAAAGCTCTTGTGCCAAGTAGTAGCAGACCCCTAGAGGTAGACCAGGATCAACTGCTAATAGCTGCTTATATAAACATAGAAACATAGAAACATAGACTTTGATGGCAGATAAGGACTGCTTGGCCCATCTAGTCTGCCCATTTCCCTACCTACAGGATAGGCCGCAGATCCTAGTTAACCAACAGCCTATTTCTTCCTACCCCCCCACAAGAATTGCCTTATGTCTGTCCCATGCATTCTTGAATTCTCCCACAGTTTTAGACCCCACAACCTCTTCAGAAAGGCTGTTCCATGCATCCACTACCCTCTCTGTGAAATAATACTTCCTCACATTGCCCCTGAACTGCCCCCCCATCTTTAAATTGCGTCCCCTTGTTCTTATATATTACTTCTTATATACTTTAGAGATGGCATGTGGCTGGTCTGCCCCCTGGAATATCTGAGAAAGCCCCTTTGGAGGTTCTGAAATGTGGAACTTCGGACCCAGAAAAGTGAGAATTGAATGCCTGAGTTGCATATATTTAAAGACATCACTGTGCCCTAGCTGGAGCTTGGACTGGAGAGTGGTAAAGGGGATAAGTTCTTGTCCAGAGATAAAGTCAGCCAGAGTAGTATCCTTCAGTTTAGGAAGGAACGTGAGAGGAATGGGACAGCACCCAATCCAAAAGTATAAATTGTTGAAGATGGGTTGAGAGGGGGAATGGTGCCAGTTCTCTGACAGGTGATTCTGTGTCGGTTGCAGGGCCCTCAAGGACCACCCTATTGGGAGGCTCTATGTAACCATGGGAGACGAGAAGAAGTGAGGTAGGCTAAGGCGGGAAGTGAGCTGGCATACCTATGAGCCAAGTCCTTCTCTATGTCCAGCCAGATGGGAAGATAGCTGTCTTCTGTCCCTTGTAGGCCCTCTTTGGACCAAAGTGATATTTTACTAATCTGCTGAGCACAGTAATACTTGAAGAAAGAGGGAAGTGCCAGGCCACCCTGCAGTTTTGGGGCTGTTAACTTCGAGTATACTCTTCTCACTGTCTTATCTTTCCAGAGGAAGGAGTTAAAAAGCCTCTGCCGTCTCGTAAACCAGATTTTTGGCAAGAAAAACTCCAGCATACCCAGTGGGTAGAACAATCTCAGTAAAATGTTCATTTTGAGGTTATTAACATGGCCCCAGATAAAGAGATGTAGTGCTCCCCACCGATCCAGATCTGCTTGAATTGTCTGCACTAGATTGGTAAGATTCTTTTTAATCATGGAAGGGGTGTCTCTGGTGACCTTGATCCCTAGATACGTAAGGGTCTTAGGTTCCCAGGACAGAGCGAATCTGTCACAACTAGCTTTTGTGGTATATATATTAAGGGTAAAAACCATTGTCTTGGCTAGGTTCAGTTTGCAGTACGACACTGCAGAGAAATCTATCCAACTCCAACCTGAGGGTGGGTATGGCTATTTCTGGGTCTTCGATATGTAGAAGAAGATCATCTGCATAGGCTGATAGGGCATATCTCTTCCTTCTATCTGGATGCCCTGAATGTCGGGCGAAGTGAGGAGTTTCCTGATCAGAGGCTCTAGGCAGAAGTAGAAGAGTAGGGGGGGGAGAGAGGGCACCCCTGCCTTGTACCCCTTTGCAGAGGGAAGAACTCGGAGAGACAACCATTGCACCACACCTGGGCAGAAGGGAGGGTATATAAGACCTGAATCCATCTGATGAAGTCATCAGGGATTCCAAAACGACATAGCAAGGCAAAGAGAAGTTGCCAAGATATATTATTAAAGGCCTTTTCAGCATCCAGGGAGACTAGGACAGCTGGTATCTTGGACTTCCTAGACATCGACAGAAGGTGGAGTAGTTTCCTCATATGATCTCCCGATATCCTCCCTTCCATGAATCCAACCTGTTCCCTACCAATAACCCCTCCCATAATCGGGGAGAGGTGATTAGTGAGAATTTTGGCTAGAATCTTGTAGAAGTGTTCAGGAGGGAGATTGGATGATAACTCCCCAGGCACAGTGGGTCCTTATTGGGAATCAGGGTAATCAGGGCAATTAGGAAACTGCTATCCTGGATTCCCTGGGAGAACCACAAGTTGAAAACTTCTACAAGTAGCCGGGAGAGCTGTGCGAGACAGGCTTTGTATAGGTTATCTGGGAGGCCTTCTGGTCCAGGCACTTTATCTTGGGGTAATTGCCTGATGGCATGGTGGACTTCGGAGAGGGAAATTGGGGCCCCAAGCCATTCCGTTAAGCATGAGGGTAATTCTGGGAGGTCTACCAAGTGTAGATAGTCCAGAATATTTTGGTCTAGTACAGGAGGGGAGTCTTCTAATGAATAAAGCCGTTCATAATATTTACCAAGGATTGCGACAATGTCCCTGGAGTGAGAAACTATGGGTTTGTCAGGGGCCTTTCTTAGACTAGGAATATATTTTCCTGAGTCAGCTTGTCTCAGCCTGAGGGCGAGATGCTTCCCGTCTTTCTCTCCGGACTTCAGGTATTTCAACCTCATACGGTGGATGGCTAACTCTGCTTTCTGCACCATTAAGTATGTGAACTGAGCTTGTAAACTATGTAGTTCAGCCCAATCCACTTCGGGAGATAAACAGTGGAGGGAGGATTCCCTGCGGCAGATTTCGCCTAGAAGGGTGTCTAAAAGGAGCTTACTCTTTTGACCTCTCGTGGATGAGATACGGATAAAATCTCCATGGAGGGCTCATTTAAGGGCGGCCCAGACCGTGTTGACTCTGCCCACTGAACCCATGTTAACCACCAGAAAGGAGGAGCTAAGGCCTTGAATATGGGTCAGGGTATTGGGGGTCTGGAGCAACTGGGTATTCAGTCACCAGAGGGAGTCCCTGCGTACCCCAGGGTCTAATAAGTGGAGAACACTGACCGGAGCATGGTCAGATATTACTCCGGGGTGAATGGATGTATCTAATACACCTGGGAGACCGAAAGCACTCACTAGCCAGTAGTCTATTCTGGATTGCGTACCATGCAGTGGAGAATAGTAGGAGTATGATCTATCTGTGGGATGCAGGATACGGCAGACATCAACAAGGCCTGCACCAGACATGAGGCTCCGCAGAGCTCATTGAGCAGGGGACAACCCCTGCCTCATTTTATCTGAGCGATCCAAGTCTGTTTGTGGAGCCAGGTTCCAGTCCCCACCTAGGAAGGTCAATACCGGGGGGTCAAGGGGTACTAGGGAGAGTAGCTGGGTGAAGAAGAGGGGGAATCCACATTTGGGCCTAGATGGATCCTATTAGGACTGGGAAGGATTCTAGGGTACCTTTGATGATAATGTGTCGACCTGATGGGTACCACCATTCTTGTGTCATAACAAAAGGGGCTGATTCAGCAATGAGAATAATGGTACCACCCTGTTTAGAGGAGGTGCCTGCACCGAAGACCTGACCCACCCAACTTCTCTTAAAAAGAGAGATATCATCTCTCTGCAAGTGATTTTCTTGTAGACAGGCGATTTCCGTTCTTAAATGGCTGAGGTGTTTTAAAATCATAACTCTCTTTTTTCTGTCATGCGCCCCTATAATGTTCCAGCTTATAAACATAAATGGCCCTCCCATGTACATTCAGGAGGTAGTGTATAAAGGTGGGCCCTGCAACGGGTAGTAGGTATATGACCATACCTGGATCCCAGCAAGGTTGATCCCACAACAACAGAGAGGAGCTGTGCAGCTTTGCCTACCTCACACACCCTCAGAAAGAATCACTGGAGAGTGAAAAAGTTGAAAACACTGGTTCATGTCCCCCCCCCCAAAGACAACCAACAAACAATAAAACATTATACATCAACAATAACCTACCCCCAGTTCTGATCAAACTGAACCACCTATTACACACTGTCAGGTGATGTTAGAGAAGCTGCACCAAGAGAGGTCATCTCAGCCTCCCCACCCCCACCATCCCACAAACTGTAAATGTGGTATAAACAACAATTTTCTACTGCATATAAAAAGTGCAAACATTATGGAACGACATTATTAAGCAAAAGTACTGTTTGTGGGGAGTGGATGCCTGCTGAGAAGGAAAAATAAAGAAAAGAAAAATGAGACACACTAAAGGGCCTTCGCGGTCCACTGAGCGCCCCACACATGAGTCCAAGGGTTCAAAAGAGCAGTTAATGCAACCTATATGCTGGTTAAAGTTTCACCAGTGTTATACAAAAAAGAGCTCGGAATAACTAAATGGCAAAGTGGGACCCTAATAAGGCAGGCCGCATACACACTAGTCCCACATTGTATTCCGTGGTACAAAAGCTGTGCGCAAAAGGGAAAAGAAAAAAAGGGGGGAAGGAAAATTGGTCCCCTAGTTCAGGTGAAAGCGAGGTACTAGCGATGCCATCCTCTCTCAGATCTTGTAGCCATAATCACTTGGTTTCTGCTGGAAAGTACTCGGGGGTGGAAAGGAAATCCACACAGGAGCTCAGCGTATCCTGGTTTCCAAGTTGACCTCAGGGATAAGAATCAGGCAAGTTTCATCACAGAGGCCTATGGAAGCAGGAACATTAGATGGGTTGCACAGGCAGCAATCAGGGTGAAACAGGAGATCTCAGGCATTTGGTGCATACTGAAAGTTCCAAGCCGCCAAACCACAAGTAGAAGTACTGCACATCAACCAGGGTACTCAAGCGGCTCATCTCCAGGTCAAAATCAGAAAAAGTAATTGATTTTACCTTATTAAACCTCCCGGGAAGGGAGTATTAACAACAAGGGCCCTTGAAAAGTAATTTAAATAAGTCAGGCAGCAGGGTTTTCAGCTCCAAGATAGCTTGCTCCGGGGTGTTGTAAGGGGTCCATCTCTCTCCATGTTTGACCTGCAGAACAGCGGGGTTTCGCATTCGGAAGGGCTAGCCGGCTGCTATCAGTTTGGATACAATCGGGTGGAATTCCTGCCTTTTCACTCAACCTGACTGGGGCAGGTCCTGATCAATTCTGAGTTTATGCCCTTCCCGTAGTACTTCATGCAGATCTTTGACTTTAATGAGAATGTATTGCTTATCCAGGAAGTTGAGCAACTTGAAGATTAGAGGCCTCAGGGTTGCACCCGCCGGGGGTGGTGGTGGAGGGGATGCAGGGAGCGGTGGGCCTGCTCAATAATGTAGGAGGCAGTGTTAGGCTATGGGCCCACTATTTTGGTGCAGAATTTCTGTACAAATAGGATCAGGTTAGTGCCTTTCTCTGCTTCAGGTAATCCGATAATCAACAAATTGTTACGGAGACTGCACCCCTCCAAATCTTCGATCTTTTCCTCTAACTTCGTAAGCCTATGTCTTGTGTTGGTGTTGTCTTTCTCTACTCTCCCCTGCCATTTTTAAACTGAAGAGA
This sequence comes from Neoceratodus forsteri, assembly GCA_016271365.2. Classification (NCBI taxonomy): domain Eukaryota; kingdom Metazoa; phylum Chordata; order Ceratodontiformes; family Ceratodontidae; genus Neoceratodus; species Neoceratodus forsteri. Next base: position 883,969,247 of record CM057452.1, on the reverse strand, counting down.
GTCTGGTCTTGGAGTCTCCCACTCTGAGTGTCAGGGAATCTATGGAGGAACGAATTTGATGGAGATCCATCGATATAGTGGAAATGGTCTCCTGGACTGGTACCATGATGTCCAGAAAGTGCTCCTCCGTCAGTGCTGCATTACCAGTCGGGTTTTTGCTGGAGCCCGCGGCTTGCTGTTTAGACCTTTTGGCGCGGCCTTTTTCTTTTCAGGTGTGGGCATCAGAGAATGCCTTGGTGGGATTTTTTCATGTAGATCTCCATCATAAAGCTTCAAATCAATTGCTGCGTTGTTCCGAGTTCCGTCCCCGATCAAATTTGCTCAGTTCGAGATTCTCAGATAGGCAGTAGAATGATGGATTTGTGGGTGAGTTGAAGAGCAAGGTGGAAAATGCTGTTCTTGCTTAGGCAGCCATCATGTGACCCTCTGCCTGAATATTCTTATACAAAGATAGGCTGCCTTACCTAATCTTATACAGTATACTATGCTAATGCTTCCAGGCTTCGTGGTCAGTAGCATATTGTAGATCAATATGATGATGAGTTTCTCTTTTTTATCCCCCCCCCAATGATGTCTGCTTACTTTTTGTGCATGTAAGATGCTGCCTGATTATTCTTATGTAGCTAGTCAGGCCCAGTGGTAAAACAACTTTGTGACATTGAAACAGATGTTGGGGAGGTTCTGAGACTGTCTACAGGGTGTGTGTATGTGTGTGTGTGTGTGGGGCTTGATACTGTGTCTGCTGCTTTGGGGGTTGCACCAGAGTCTGGTTCTGTTCATCTGTGTCTGCAGCTGGTGTGGAATTTGTGTGTTTGGTTTTAGATGGGTGGTGCTGAGACTGTCTGGTATTTGGTGCTTTGGGTTGGATGCTTAACCAGCAACTGCTGGTAAGGGGGGGTAGCAGTGTGGGTAGTTCTGTGTACAAATTTGAAATTCCTGGTTACACTCCTGAACTGACACATCTGTGCTGGGTCACAGCTCCTTTCTGAGACAGGAGCATTTGCATTAAGGAAATCTACTCCAAGTTTGTCTGCCTTTAGGAAACGAGATTGGAGATCATTGCAGTTCACCTTCCCAGAATTGACCGATCAGATACAACTCACTCAATGGCAACAGCTTTTCTCACAGCCAGCTAGAAACTGGCTTAGGAAGCCAAGGGGCAGCTCCTCTGACCCTCTCCAAGTGATCCTAGCTGGCTGACTGAAAATTCCCTCTGACATCTGAGCGAGAATCTTGTCCTACGCAGCCAGAATAAATGCAGTGTCTTGGTGAACCTTTTGTAAAGTGTTTGACTCACTTCCATTGGTTGGGTGTCTTAACAAGTCTTAATTTTACTGTTTTTATACAGACACGGGTCTCCCTGATCGAATTAAATTAGATCAAAAATATGTGACGCTCATACAGGTGGTACCAAGTATGAGCTCCTCAAGTGTCTGGAGACTTTTACCATTGTATTGTGTCTTATCATCTGTGTTATTGGTTACTACAGCAGGATTTTCCTTCTTGCTGAATTTCAAAGCTTCCCAGTTGCAAGAAAGTGTAATGGTTTTAGCGAAGAAGAAAGGGAAAGTTTATGTCCAAGCAGCAGCAGCTGCAGATTTGGTTAGTGAGGATGGCACCTTACTCCTCCTCCTGCAGGATAAGGTCGATGAACTGCTACAAGAGGTGACTCCATTCTGATCTATCTGCTTAACAGTTACCAATGGCTGCATGCAGATATAGCAGCCAATCTATTGAGCTGTACTTTATAAGACTTTGTCTGACATGACATTTCCTGTGTTATTGATGAGCAATACTACCTCCTCCCTCCGTAATTCTACAGTCAGTTAAAACGCAGCAGTCAGTGTTCATTATGATACCTACAGCAGGATGAGGTCTTAGGTTGGGGTTTGATTTCAACATCTCCACGAGGTTGATTTATGCTGTAATTAGAAGCATGTAGGTCTTATTAGCTTGTCTGTCCTTGTGGTGAACTGGTAGCAGTTTGCAAATTCCATTGTAACCATTTTTAAAACATTGCCCTTCGGATGTAATGGGTACTGGTGTATGGTTTGAACATTTTTTCTATGATAAAAATGTTTATCTGGTTGGGAATAAAAGGAGGTAAGTAATCATCATAGTTTTATTCCACAAGACCAAGACGGATGGGGTACCTACTTGAGTTGATGGGCAAGTTACAAAATCTGTACACAGTGTGAGACTTGTGCTCCCTTCCCCCAGGAAAAAAGTATTACGGAAATAAACAATTATATGCGACCATACACACTGATGCTTTAATTGGTCTATGGTGCAAATAGGGTTATGTTTTTTCCTTGATTGCAGTGGCACTACAGGCAAAAGATTATTATAACTAGCTTTGAACAAGCTTGATACATCAAGTAGACATGAGGTTAATTTTCACAACATCTGCTTGCATACTGTGTGATCAAGAGCAATTCACTTTACCTCCCTGTGCTCCTCTCAACTGCTGCTGATTTTCAGGAATGTTCCATGAATGAACAGTGGGGATTGTAAGCACAAAATAATGTAACGCATTAAAGTTTCACACCTATTCTTCTTCAGAGAATGCATTTTACACCAAGTCCCTTATCCTACCAACGTCCGGACTCAATACCACCAATTTTTATATGTGTCCCTGATTTTGGTCCTTTGCCCTCGATTTTTGTAAGCCTCATCCCTGATTTATGAGGCAGGAAGTTGAAAGGTATGGCAACTTCCCAGGATACACTTGAAAGGGATCTTTGCCTTTCCCAGTCATGAATTATAAAATAAATAATGTTAGTGTTCCTTTGCAGAAGGAGTGAGTCAGAATTAGGCGATGATCATAGCAAAGCTTAACATCTACTAACATTTTGGGGGTGTGCACTGGGGTGATACTAATCAGTGGCAGATGGGGGGTATCAGGGGTCAGAGCCCCACTTTCAAATCCTCCCCACTGTCAGAGTATATAAATTAGAGGGATTTTCCCAAACTACCTAGAACCCTTACCACCCTTCATGACATGTCTAGATCTACCATAATAATAGTGTTTCAGTGAGTATGCTGTAGCATGCTCTCCTCTGGGGCCAGAAGGTCAGAAGCTTGTGAGCTGTAGCCCCACACCAGGTACTTGAGGTAATACTCACAACTGACACTGCAGCAGAGTAGGAGGGGGATACTGCTCTGCTGAGGTGCCATCTTTAGAATTAGAGATGCTGCAAAGTGTTATTCTGCCAGCGAAGTTAGTTTGAAGTCGTCACATTTGCCCCGTGAAAAATTTCACAAAATTGCCTTTTAATGGCAAAACTTCACGTGTAACTTAGAAGTTAACTTCAACTGTTAATTTCGACTTTTGTTCTTAACTGCAAAGTTCTTGGAAAAAAAGGGTTTGTAATGTGATTCACATCCTGCATGTCACATGGGAGGCTGCAGTCAGGAAGGAAGTGAGTGTTTCAGTTTAATTTCACCATGCAGAGCTGAGTGGAGCAGCAGACAGCAGCAAATCTCAAAGCTGCCTAGCAAACCAACCCTATTTGAAATATATAATTTTGTACATTTTCTAATTTTATTTTCACCTTCCTGCCTCTGTCATTGATAACTTTATCCTTATTTTGCACTGAAACATTTTGTTAGTGTATATTTATTTTTGTTAGTTTAGAAATGTAGGGTGTGTACTGTGTGTGTGTGTGTCTGTTTGTGGTGTCTCTTTTTTCTCATATTCTTAATTTTTTTGTTTTAAATGGAGAGAAGTGGGAAATAAATCAGGAAGGGTGGGGCAGCATTTGAAAGAGAAGTGAGTGAGCACCCCCCCCCCAAGATCAGGATGGGAGTTCCGCTGCTCCATTGCAGCAGGATCCACTGGCTCCCCCCTCAGCAGGAGCTCATGGTGTCTGCCCTAGACCTGAGTCCCAATGTTGCCAGTGCCACCCCCAGTAGCTCAACCACCACTGGCAATGTTCAGCACCCTGCCACCATAGCATCTGGTTCTCCTCCATTCCCTGGGCGATTTGTTGTGTGGGAGTTCTTTGATGTAGATCCTGCAGATGAAACGGTGACCATCTGCAAGGTCTGTGGTCGCACTGTAAAGTGAGGGAAACAAGGCAGCTGCCTTGGGACCGGAAGCCAGTGGACACACCTCCAGATGCCACCTGGCAGAGTGGCAGGCAAAGAAGCGTGAGGCGGGTGGAGCACATGGTGGTGGTGGTGGTGGTGGTGAAGGAGAGCAGTGGTAGGTGGTCCATTATGCTGCTGTGAGTCAGCATGGCGGCTGTAGGGAGGAAAGCAGCAGTCATCGGCCGTGACAAGACAACAGGCAGCAGTGGCAGCAGGTAATGTGGACCCCACAGCACCCACCACACAGGAGGATGTGGTGGTACTGTGGGACAAGGTGCAACCTCTGCACCAGGACTTCAATCAGTTTTGACAGGAAATGAGAGATCAGCTGGACAATGTTATGTCCAGTCATGAGAAGATTCTCACTGTCCTGTCTGAGCTGCATGGTGGTGGTGGTCCTGGTGCATCTCGTGGCAGCAGTGGTGCTGTGTGATGAGTCTGACAGTGTGACTGGTGTCATCATGACTCATGTTGTGTTTTTGTGTCATCGTCAGTTTTATTATTTATTGTTTATTATTCCCATGCTGTGTTCCTATCCCCCCCTGTTGTGTACACCCCCCGACCCCAAAATATAAAAAGGTTAAAAAAAATGTTTTCTCTCTATACTTAATCTCTATCCTCTTTTTAATTACTATTAAATATTTATTTCTAAACTTTTTTGTATTACTGTTACAAGTTGTAATGGTCCATATTTCATTCCATCCTTTCACTTGCTCACTCCCTTAATTTTATCCTCATGTACAGTTAAGCATTCGCCTTTCTGTGATGACCATGGCCTGTCCCTTTCCTGTTCTGTGTGTTCTTTAAAAGAAATGTCTAAGATTTTGGTAATGGCATTTTAAATACAGTAGCTCATTACCTTCTTCTGGGGGTAGTCATTTGACTACAGAAAGGAATGTTTTCCTTAAGTCAACTATGGGAGGGAAGTGATCAAAAATTGTGCTGAACAGATGGTCAGGCAACCCCTTCAGTTGCTGACCTGCTGGCCCCACCCCCATGCTCAGGCAGTTTGTGATGTCTAACCAGGCAGAACACAGGAGTGTGCCACATAGAAATCAATGGATGAAATTTTCAAAACAGTTTTACGCATGTTAAAGCAACCTTTGTTATAAATAAAAGTCATTGATCAACTAATAAATCATAAATAATAGGGCCCCTGTTAGTTGGGCAGTGACTTTCATTGATATCAAATGTTTCTTTAGTATATACAGCATCAAACAGTTCAGAAAATGTCCTCATTTGACTTCCATGTGGCACACCTCCTTCAGCTGCTTGGTTAGACATCACAAAACATATGAGTGAGGGGGTGGGCTGGGGCTGGCTGAACAGGAAGTGGAAGAGTTTAACTGGCTATCTGCGCAGCATGATTTTAAATCTCTTCCCTTCTGCCGTGGACTTATGGAAAAAAAATCCATTCTGGGCCCAAATGAGTGTTGCTAGCATAAGGTAATGGACTAATGTATTTTAAAAGCCATTACCAAAATCTTAGACATTCCCTTTAATCTTTACCCGTGAACCCCTTTCCTTCCTTTTGTTTGTAGTGATTCATGTGTCCTCTCGCTATCCACAAATGTCAAGGATTGTACACAGTAATTGCAAGGGAAGATAAACATGATTCTGGTAGTTATGGGTTTAGGGCCTGCCACTACGACCCCACCACCACCACCGCTGCCACCTCTATGCCAGTCAGACATGAAAAGTTGTGTTCCCAGAGAGAAACCACTTTCCCTAGGTAAATACTGTTCCTGCACACACCAGTCAAGGAGTTGAAAATCACATGAGAGAATTGCAAAGGAAGATTAACATGATTCTGGTAGTTATGGGTTGAGGGACTGCCACCACCACTCCACCACCACCACCACCACCACTGCCACCTCTATGCCAGTCAGACATGAAAAGTTGTGTCTCCAGACAGAAACCACATTCCTGCTGCCAAATACTGCTGTTGCACCACCCAAAGAAGTTGGGAAAAGCAACATTAGAAAACTTGAAGAGAAGTTAAACATTGCTGCATAGTTGTGCAAGGCTGAGCTTTAATCATCCTATCCCCAGTAATGCAACACAAACATCAAGTTGCTGTGTTGACAGTGAGAATGGAGGGCATAGCTAAAGGAAAGGGTGCATTGCTGCTGTGGCTGCGGAGATATGGACTGTTGCTCGCTGTGGAATCGGAATTATGATGCTGACACATAGTGCAAAGGTAAGTATTTTTTTTATTCCTTTATAATGGGGGGGGGCGGTACTGGTACCCAGTCTAAGACTAATATGTTTGTCTGCTCTTTCATTCATTTTCAGTTATGGATACTGATGACATCATACTGCTGCTGCTGGACAGATACAACATAGATGTTGTTTTAGTTCACATTTGCTAACCAAGAGGGTGAGTATTTTTTTGGGGGGGGGCCCTTGCTTCTGTGCTAATGATACATTGATTGTAAATCACTGACTCTGCCCTCCTTCATTACAGGTATTCCTTGTGCCTGTAATTTTTTGCTAGTGAGGGGCAGGATTCCACAAGCAAATGATCATGACTGACTAACCCAGGGCCATGATGAGTACCATCCAGCTGTATCCGTGGTATTGCACCTTGCAAGGTAATTATTATTTCATTAACTTTGATGGAGGTGCGGGCATTTTCAACGTAAATTGTGTCTGATGCAATAGTCAATATTTCCTGCTACTGTTGTTATAATTTCAGGTACAGTACTTTCCAGAATGTGTATGTGTTGCTGCCTGCTGCTGCTGGATACTTGAGTTGACAGAACTGAGAAGATGGAGGTGGGTTACTTGCACAGTGATGCACCTGGTGGTGTGCCAAACAGCTTGCCTCATTGTTGTGCCATTAATGGGGTGCTCCTTGACTGGGGATTGCCAATGGTACTCAGAGGCACTGCACGATACACCTCAGTGCCTTTTTGGTTTTCATTACTGGGGTAGCGATCATACTTTGACTTGGGGTGATAGTCCTGCTGCTAGGACCACTACTTGGCTGACTTCCATAATTCTCCTTATCCAGTACCACATACGTGTCCTCCTCCTCACCTGCACCTCCATCTCCCTCATGTAGCGCCGGGTATATTTGTCTTACATTGCCCGCTGGTTTGGATAGACCAGAATCACTGGCACTGGCTGCCTTCTGGTATTGACACCACCAAATTGGGTGCCTGTTTTTAAGGTGTGTATGTTGCCCACCTGTGCTGAGGTGACTACCCTTCTTACCCCTACTTACTTGGGTTTGACACAGGTGGCAAATTGCCACTGTCTCATCAGATGAGTCCAGTACATAAAATTCCCACACTAAGGATTTATGGGGCCTTGTATTTATTTGGTGCCAAGATGACTGCGATGGCAAAGGAGAAGATTTGTTCTTTGTTATGTTGTGGGGTGACTGGAAAAATGGAAAAATGGCAGAAACAGATCTAGGGGGGTCCTTTTCTATGGTGATTACAGCAGTTAAGGTAACAGGACAGACATGTTCTGTGGCACCCTGTTTTGCCCTTTTCTTTTCAGGCTCCCATGAGGGATCTGTGCCATATGACACATCAACCACATCATAGTCTCCAAAAAGTTGGCACTCTCATCATCCTCTGCAGGTCTGTCCTCCTCAGTAGCAACAGGCTCTGTGACAGGCACAGGCACCTCCTCTTTATGACTTGCATCCTCATGTTGCTCCACATGTACCACCTCACCCTCACCCACTGCCACTGGACACACATTATCAGGCTCTGCCTCCGATCCACCATCACCAACAGCATCACCCCTTGGAGCTCCATCCTGGTGCAATGCCCTCCCTCCGGCTGTCACATCAATCACCAATCTAGGTCCTTTTAAAGCTACCTTAAGGGCCCATATCCTCTCTTCATGTCAATGCCAGTGTAACCAGTAACCTCTGGATCCTGCACCATGCCGCTAGGCCACGCACCCACCCTTGGCCAGGCAGTGGACAGCCCTCACTATTTTTAGCCTACAGGCTCCTCATCTCCCTCGGTTACCATATAGTTGCACTGGACTATGAATGCATTGTATTATGTATAGGACAAGGCCTCCCTGAGGCTGCTTACTACCAACTCATATCATGCATTTAGCTACCAATTGTATAGGTCTTAACCGCTCATTAGGTAAATATGTCAATAGCTCTGCCCTGTTTTAGCTACCAAATGTATAGGCATTAACCTGTACTCATTGTACTTGTACTCTGTATGATTGCTCACCCACATTTATTCTATGTATGTACTGTACGAATGTCTATGTTTTATTCTGACGTGGAGCCTTTGGAAATGAGTCTATGACTCAAAGGGTTGTAATTCCGATTTCCTAAATAAATAAATAAAATAAATTGCACTTCAAAACCAACTGCCTCCATGCCCACAGTTGTTTGTTTGGTGGTGGTGCTGCTGCTTCCTGTCACTGTGTCACTTGACATTGACACATCCATCACCATGTCTGCCACAGATTCAGCAGAGAAAAGCTTAGATGCAGGAACGCCAACACCTGGGTAAAATGCGTTGCTACTACAGCTACTGCCTGCCACAAAGCCATCTGAATGCTGTCCTTCTGCTCTCAATGACACGTTTTGGTTCCTGCATCACTAATAGGGACCACAAATTGAGCAATGTTCTTTGTGGCTGCTCCATGGCCTCTCCCTTTAGTTGCCCTTTTCTTCCCAGTCATTCTTCAGTGCATGCAGGGACACAACTTTCAGTCTGGTTAAACTGCAGTCAGGAGGACAGTGATTTATTTTTTAGCACAGGCATGCACACAGGGAAACATAACAATCACTTGAGTTAAATTACAATCAGGAGGACAGTGATTTTTTCCTAGCACAGGTGTGCAAGCAGGGACACACAGCAATCAATCTGGTTAAGTCACAGTCAGGAGGACAGTGATTTGTTTTTCTAGCTCAGGTGTGCATACAGGGATACACAAGAATCACTCTATTAAAATACGCTGTCAGGAAGACAGTGATTTTTTTTCCTAGAGCAGGTATGCACTCAGAGACACACAATAGTCACTCTGGTTAAATCCACAGTCAGGAGGACAGTGATTTTTTTCCTAGCACAGGTGTGCAAGCAGGGACACACAACAATCACTCGGGTTAAATTGCAGTCAGGAGGACAGTGAATTTTTTCCTAGCACAGATGGGCACGCAGGGACACACAGCAATCACTCTGGCTAAATTCACAGTCAGGAGGGCAGTGATTTTTTTCCTAGCATAGGTATGCACGCAGGAACACACGACAACCACTCTGGTTAAATTCACAGTCAGGAGGACAGTGATTGTTTTGCTAGCACAGGTGTGCACGCAGGGGCACACAACAATCACACTGATTAAATTCACAGTGTGGAGGACAGTGATTTTTTTTTCCTAGCACAGGAGTTCATGCAGGGACACACAAAAATCAGTCTGGTTAAATCACAGTCAGGAGGACAGTGATTTTTTTTTCCTAGCACAGGTGTGCGCACAGGGACACACAACAATCACTCAGGTTAAATTGCAGTCAGGAGGACAGTGATTTTGTTTCCTAGCACAGGTGTGCACACAGGAACATAACAACAACCACTCTGGTTAAATTCACAGTCAGGAGGACAGTGATTTTAATACTAGCACAGGTGTGCACACAGGGACACACAATAATCACTCTGGTTAAATCGCAGTCAGGAGGACAGTGATGTTTTTCCTAGCACAGGTATGAATGCAGGGACACACAACAATCAATCTGGTTAAATCACAGTCAGGAGGACAGTGATATTTTTCCTAGCACAGGTGTGCACACAGGGACACACTACAATCACTCGGGTTAAATTGCAAGCAGGAGGACAGTGATTTTTTTCCTAGCAGAGATGTGCACGCAGGGACACACAACAATCATTCTGGTTAAATTTGCAGTCAGGAGGAAGTGATTTTTTTCCTAGCACAGGTGTGCATGCAGGGGCACACAACAATCATGCCTATTAAATTCATAGTAAGGAGGACAGTGATTTTTTTTCCTAGCACAGGTGTTCATGCAGGGACACACAACAATCACTCGGGTTAAATCACAGTCAGGAGGACAGTGATATTTTTCCTAGCACAGGTGTGCACACAGGGACACACAGCAATCACTCAGGTTAAATTGCAATCAGGAGGACAGTGATTTTTTTCCTATCACAGATGTGCACACAGGGACACACAACAATCACTCTGGTTAAATTCGCAGTCAGGAGGACAGTGATTTTTTTGCTAGCACAGGTGTGCATGCAGGGGCACACAACAATCATGCTGATTAAATCCACAGTAAGGAGGACAGTGATTTTTTTCCTAGCACAGGTGTTCATGCAGGGACACACAACAATCAGTCAGGTTAAATTTCAGTCAGGAGGACAGTGATTTTTTTTCCTAGCACAGGTGTGCAAGCAGGGACACACAACAATCATTCTGGTTAAATTTGCAGTCAGGAGGAAGTGAGTTTTTTCCTAGCACACGTATGCATGCAGGGACACATAACAATCACTCTGGTTAAATTCGCAGTCAGGAGGACAGTGATTTTTTTCCTAGCACAGGTGTGCATGCAGGGGCACACAACAATCACGCTGATTAAATTCATAGTAAGGAGGACAGTGATTTTTTTTCCTAGCACAGGTGTTCATGCAGGGACACACAACAATCACTTGGGTTAAATCACAGTCAGGAGGACAGTGATATTTTTCCTAGCACAGGTGTGCACACAGGGACACACAGCAATCACTCAGGTTAAATTGCAATCAGGAGGACAGTGATTTTTTTCCTATCACAGATGTGCACACAGGGACACACAACAATCAGTCAGGTTAAATTTCAGTCAGGAGGACAGTGATTTTTTTTCTTGCACAGGTGTGCATGCAGGGAAACACAGCAATCACTCTGGTTAAATCACAGTCAGGAGGACAGTGATTTTTTTCCTAGCAGAGGTGTGCATGCAGGGACAAACAACAATCACTCAGATTAAATTGCAGTCAGGAGGACAGGGAATTTTTTCCAACCGCAAGCGTGCATGCAGGGACACACAACAATCACTCTGTTTAAATGACAGTCAGGAGGACAGTGATTTTTCTTCTAAATAAAGGTGTTCCGGCAGGGACAGAACAATCACTCTGGTTAAATCTCAGTCAGGTGGACAGTGATTTTTTTTCTTAAGAAAAGACAGGGCACTGGCCCACTGATTTGGTTCTGAAGACAAGTTGTCCTTCTAAATTGCTCCTACCCTCCCCCACATAAGCCACCAAACCACTACTTCTCTATTAACAGGAAAACTAAATACTTCAAGTAAAGAATACAAGAGAAAATCAACACAAACCAGTACTGTGTGTGCAAAGGGCACTCACAAACACAGTTTTGAAGCCATTTGACCAACAAAAAGCTATTTTATATGTTTTTAGATTTTGACTCTAAGCTGCAAGCACATGCTCTGCTCTCTAAGTCTCTCTCCAATACACTACTTTCACAAAGCATCCAAACTAGCTTCTCATTGGGTGTTCAGCAACATGTGTCTTCATATCCCATGGCACATTGCAAACTTCACTACTCATGCTGAACTTCAATGGTGAAGTTCCAGCTTCGCAGATCTGGGACACTTCTACTATTAGCTTTAATGGGTTTTGAAGTTTTCTACTTCAAAATTTTGTGAATCTGCCAATAGTCTTCGAAGTCGTACTTCGAAGCATGGAAAACTTTGTGTAAAAGTGGAAATCCATGAATTGTTATGTGGAGTGAATTTTCTCAACTTCACACACCTCTATTTTCGATGAGACATTAAACCAAGGTTTCATGTTCCCATCTCTGGTCACTGTACCAGTGGAAATTGAAGGTCTCATGACATGTATTGGAGAAGAGTAGGGGCACTTACCCAGTGCCAAGGCCAACATTTCCTTGTCAATAGAGTTGATCCATGCCCCCACCCTGCACAGCTTGAAACATGCTACTATAGCTTAATGTTCCTTTCTTGGTCAAAACTCACAAATAAATAAAGGACTATAGTATAAATATGTTCCTCTGCTTTTGTAATGGAGCATATAGTACATTCGCCTCACTGTTTTACGGCACCAGCTGTATGTAATGAGCCTTGACACTATAATTCAGTCTCCATCAAAGCAGTGCAATAAAAGACCCCTGTGTTTCAGAAATACATGCAAAACCTGGATTTTAGTTCTGTATTAGTTATAGCTGTAGTTTGTAGCTCTTCTGAGATCAAAAGTTTGCCTCCCTGTCTCCTGGCAGGGTTGCCTTTTTCAGTTGCTGTCAGGACAAATTGACAGGTCAGAAGATGGGTTAAGTTTCCAACATGTTCAGTAGATGGGGTGTTAAATCATTTGGAATATGATGCATCTTCTAAGGAATATTTCACATATGCACTAAAGCTATAATTATACTTCAAACATCCAGTAAGGGGAGGTGATGCCAGGTGGATGAAGACAAGAGAAGGCTGATATAGCACTGGGGTTGCTTGCTGGGATTAGATCAAGTAGACAAGGTGTTCCAGCTTGCATGGTACGGCTGCATCCAAAAAATATAAAAAGGAACAATTAACACTTAGAATTACAATTTTTTTCTGGTTTTGTGTATTGCAATAAGTAGAATTCCCATAACTCATAAAGTCCATATTTGATCTGGCATGCTGCCTTAATTTACCTATTTTCTTAATGTAAGTTAGGGGAATGTCAGTAAAGAGTGATTCCGTTATGTCAAAGTCCTACCCTAGTTTTCTGTATTGTGCAACATGGCCAGAAGTGGGTGTATATGTGTTACAGTGTTAGAAACATAGAACTTGACAGCAGATAAGGACCCCAAGACCCATCCAGTCTACCCATTTATTTTTCTACCACATGAATGTGCCATCGGCCTTCTTGCTGTCAATGGCCTATCTAGTCGTATTCATCTGTATTGCTCCTTTATGCCTATCCCATGCCTGTTTGAAGCCCTGCATTGTATTCATATCCACCACTTCCTCAGGTAGGCTGTTCCAGACATCCATCACCCTTTCTGTGAAAAAGAACCTCCTCACATTACCCCTTAATCTGCCTCCCTCTAATCTCATGCTGTTTCCTCTTGTCCTGCTATTTTTCTTATATTGAAACATGTTAGACTATTTCACCTTGTTAATGCTCTTAAGGTGTTTGAATGTTTCAATCATATCACCCCTCTCTCTCCTTTGCTTTAGGGTATACATATTGAGCTCTATAAATCTGTCCACATATGTTTTCTGATGCAGTCCCTGCACCATTTTGGTTGCCCTTCTCTGGACTGCCTCAATTTGGTTAATATCCTTGTGAAGGTGTGGCCTCCAGTACTGCACACAGTACTCCGGATGGGGCCTAACCAGTGTCTTGTAAAGAGGGATTATTACCTCCCTCTTATGACTTGTGATACCCCTATTAATACACCCCAACATCCCCCTAGCTAGTGTGTATCTGTTCCTGGACAGCACTTCCACAGCCAGATGCACTGTTTCTATCTGCAAGACTGCGACTGCAGAAGCCCAGGTCCCACAGAGATGTCTGTGTATTTTTTGCACAGTAAATGTGTATCTCTTGCTGCAGACATGTTGGCCTTATAGGAAAGTACTGTTGTATTATCAGTTTGCTGACTTTCTCAAAAAGCAAGGAAATTCATTACAAAAAAACTGCTTTAATGCACCAGTTAGGGTTCAGCTTAATGCTGAAAAAGTAGGGAAATGTGGTGTTAGGGTTTCCAACCCTAACCCCGCACCCCCAAGCAGAAAAAGGACAAGACCACACAAGCAACCACAGACAACCATCATCATGTAAGACAAACAACATACAACTGGTTCCAGATTACACAAATGTAGTAGCATTGATGTGCTATCTTCAATACTTAACTGTGTCTGTGGTATGCACACCCCAGGGCATACTCACTCACTTCTAGCTGCAGATAGAAATCCATGATATTCAAATCACAACTCTACTTCTGTTTGCAGAAACACAGGCCCCTGCAGCCACTGATAAAAATCCATGATACCCAAATTACAAGTGTTCTTTTCTCTGCAGAAATGCAGACCCCTATGAGGCCAACACTTATGTAGCCACAGGTATTTACCCACAGTATAAGAAATACAGTACACAGAGTTCTGTCTACAAAAATGCAGGCCCCTGAGGTGCAGGTGTAAAACATACACACTTACTTCTGGCTGCAGGAACACTGGTGCCACAAAATCCATAATACCACAATTGCAACAGTAGTTTTGTCTACAGAAGCACAGGCCCCTGAGGGGCCTGCACCTCTTCAGCCACAGATGTAAAGATACAACTGATGTATGGATGCAGAAATGCAGGCTCCTGTAATGTCAACACATATGCAGCAACAAATAGAAAACCATGCAGTAGTGGATCCAGCTATGCAGGGAGAGACCACCTTCTACCCCCTCAGGACAGCAACAACAGTTTTAACTTAATCTGATCCATAAAAGGTAACATTTTATTTCTTTGGAGAATGTGCCACCCCCTAGATAAAAATGCTAACCCCCTGCAAAATTTCTATATCCACTACTGAAACCTTGATGCTAGGGGTGGGTGAAATGTATCTTCTACCAGCAGAATTCTAGCAAAATGTAGATTTTGCTTCTGCCAAATTTTGTGAAATTTCCATGAATATTTCACATAATTTTGACAAAATTACAGTTTTGGTAATTTCCATCTAATGTAAAACATATTTTCCCAATGTGCACAAAATGTAGTATGGTGACTTTGCCAATGCCCATACAGAAGTGTACCAAATTGCAGAGTTCTGTCTTTAAAGATGATTGAATTATAAGCCTCCAAACATTCAGAAATTGTATCATTACTGTTAACAATGTAAACTAAAAGTGTTTCCCCAGGTTACACAGATTTGGTGTGGTGATTTTACTGATGCCCATACATACATGTGTCAAGTGTCAGATTTCTAGCTTTAAAGGTGACTGAGTTATAAGCCTCCAAACATTTGACAATTTTAAAGTTACCGTTCACAATTAAATAAATCGCTTAATTTTAAGTCCCTATAAGTTTACAGCTAGAGAATGGAATATCTCCAATGTTGTTAGGTTCATTGACTCTTAAGACTTTAAGGCAATCTCCATGGCCCAGCATCAGAGCATCATGCTGCCATGCTGATTATCTGGGTTTGGAAGTGAGCCCAGGAAGTTGTGTCAGGAGGTAGGTCATGGTTAAAATTTGCAATTTATGTAACCAGTACTTCTCTATTTAGCAGTGTCTATGACTCTTCCAAGAAAGTATGCATCTATGTTTTCAATTGTCTAGCTTAAAAGGTGGCTAAGTTGTAAGCATAGAAATATTTTTAAATTTTCCACACGAATATTAAATTGCCATACTTTGAGCCCTTATAACTTCTCCACCCTTCATCCAAATTTGATGAAACCTGGCATACTTTTAGGGCCCGTACCTGTCAATATGTTTGCCAGACCTCTAGCTGCAACATGGACTGAGTTATAGC
Organism: Neoceratodus forsteri; assembly: GCA_016271365.2. NCBI lineage: Eukaryota > Metazoa > Chordata > Ceratodontiformes > Ceratodontidae > Neoceratodus > Neoceratodus forsteri. The sequence continues at coordinate 883,953,694 of CM057452.1, read as the reverse complement.
CAGTTAAAGAATTTTAGACATTTCCAAAAAATGTAGCGAAATTTCATGGAATTTTGTGAAAATTCCATGAATTCAGAATTTGCTAATTCCACACAGCTCTACATGATACCCACATTGCAATAGTACTTCTTCCTGTGGAGCCTGTGCTTCTGTAGCCAGAGGCACTTTTTGGATGCTGTACGACATACACCCTGCAGCCCCAAATACAAATCCATAGAGGTACTGTAGAACATCAGTGCTACTGCATTTGTGTTATCTGGAAACAACCATATGTTGTTTGTCTTACCTGATGATGTAGCTGTATGTAGCTGCTTGTCTGGTCTTGTCCTTTTACTACTGGGGTGATAGGGAGTTAGGGTTGGAAACTCTAATGCCACATTTCTCTACTTTTGTGGAATTAAGTTGAACCCTAACTGGTGCATTAATGCAGTTTTGAAAGGAATGTATCTATTTATACAACTTGTGTGGGTTTGGTTTGACCAAGACAAAACTACTATCTTATGACCAACTTGCAAGCTAGTACTACGGTCTTGCAAAGGTGGTTATGTCACAATGGAATGCATGGCCAACTTACAAGATAGTACTACTATCTTGCAAAGTGAGGTATGTCACAATGGAATTCTAAATCAATCAGACAGCAGCTTTAACAGTGCTGATGACATCACAATAGCAATGTGCAGCACAAAAGCCAGCATATGTGAGATACTTTGTAGGCTTAGCTACGTTCTATTTCAGATCTTTTAGGATTGTATTGACATGTACTGCATTGATTGTATTGATTTGTACTACACTGATTTGTCATGCATTGATTTGCTTCTCTTGTCCTGAGCCATTGATCAGAAGGGCACCGTTTACATTCTGTACTTTTTTCTTTTTGTTACTTTTGATCCTTTCTATCACAAAACCACCTAAACACCTGTTGCATAACATCAAATATAAAATGGGTGAGAGTGAGCTAGTACAAAAATCTTCATTTGCAATACTTGACCTCTTCTGACTTCACTTATGGCTTTGCCATTCTTGAGGTCAGGAGGTCAAGTATAGCTCAAGAATATATTTCTACCCATATATTAGGGTTGAGCAGGGGTTTCAATGTTAAACCTCAAATTTTGTACTTTAATATCTTTGCAACCATTAAATTGATTTGTACAACATTTTGCACGTATGGTTTTGGGGAGCAGGTCTCTTAATGTGCCAAGTTTCATTCTGGTCAGATGTGTGGATTCTGAAATCCAGATAGCAAAAAAAAAACATAAAGAAATTGCTGTTTTTTGCTGGGGTTTTTTTGTCATTGCCTACTGCCCAAACAGTTTGGAATTTTGTTCTGAAATTTTCAGGGTAGAAAGGGCTTGGCCCAAGTATGTGCCTTTCATTGGTTTAGTGAAAAAATATTAATCTATTCTAGAGTTATTAAATTTTACAATTTCAGTGCTGAGCATGCTCAGTATAGTATTTTGGATAGCTTTTTTGAATGAAAAATGAATTTGGTCTATATAAAAAAAGATAATTTTTTCTTGTGGGGTAATTCTTTTTCATGAGGAAAAATCTTTTTTCATATGGCTTCCATCTTGTTTCTGTTTAAAAAAATATTCAAAACCCACAAAAATGACATCCTGCACATACACCAATACATGTAGCTTGCTAATTGGGACCCTGTTAGGTGGATTCTGCACTTAGTTTCTGGAAAAGCGACCCAGAAATGTATTTTTCTAACATTTAAAAATCCTTTTTTGTGAGCCGATTTTCTTTCTTCATATGGACATACGAAAAAATAATTGGTCCGTACGAAAAATGATGGCTTCATACAAAAAAAGAATTTGGACTTAGTTTTTTTCTAATTCTTTTTTCGGTTTCATGTTTTTGACTAAAAAAAACATGCAAAAAAGGTTGCTTCATATGAAAAAAGAGTGGAAAAAAAAAACTAAATCCAAATTCTTTTTTTGAATGAAGGCATCCTTTTCTATATGCTTTTCTGTTCATATGAAAAAGGATGCCCTCATATGAAGAAAGATTTGGGACTTAGTTTTCTTCCCATTCTTTTTTCATATGAAGGCATCCTTTTTTGTATGCTTTTTTGTTTCTACAAAAAAAGAATGCCCTCATATGAAAAAAGAATTTGGACTTAATTTTTTTCCCTTTTTTTTTTGCATGAAGGCATCCTTTTTCAAATGCTTTTTTTGTTCATATGAAAAAAGAATGCCCTCATATGAAAAAAGATTTTGTTGTACAGTTTTTTATTTTCAAAAATAATATAGCAAATTACCATCTTAGTAAGTATTTCAAGGAAGCAGTAGTGCTTTAAACAGTGAACCATAAATGGGGAGGGGTATAATGAGGGGAGGGTGGGAAGGCAAAGGGAGGTAAGAGGGAAGGAGATAAGGGGAAGTTCATAATCACAGTTTGCACAAGGTTACAGGGTGCAAGTTATTGTACTGCATCTGGTATAAGAAAGGAAGTATAGCTGTGGGAGAACTTCAAACAGGGCTCAAAACATAGCAAGTTAACAGAATATAGTACTCACCTAGTCACTTTCTATGGAGAGCAACAGGAATACCTGATTGAAGACACACCTATCCATCTGAAGAGGGGGTCATGCCATGACAGGGCATCAGGTGGTCTGGATATGTATGTCTCCATTCTGATACATCATGAGGTAATTCCTAAAACAGAGCAGAGGCATACACAAAGAATCCGTGCACTGCATCTACTGCATTATCTATAGTTACACACCATATAGTGACATAGCAACATAATTCCCCACCTGGCGGGTAGGGACACCCTGCTCCAGGGGGCCTGCTTGTTGTCTGATAATAATAGCAAGCCAAGTGTGAGGGATACTAGTAACCTATCCCTTCATCCAAATCCTCCATCTGTGAGTGTCTCTGCTGAGTCCAGTCTGTGGTTAAGGGGGGGAGTCATCCCACTGCTTGTAGGGGTAGTACATGTCTCAGGTATGCAGCCCATCATTGCTGAAACTTGACCATTTGATATGTTTTCAGGTGGGTAATCCTATCCAGCTTGGCTAATACTGAAAAGGAGGCTTCCACTTCAGCAAGTGTGGGAGTAGTCGTGGTGCACCATTTACATAGTAGGGCCCTTTTTGTCTGTATGGCCAATAGCGCTAACCACCTGTATTCCTGTGGGGTCAGCAGTGGGAGGTCTGTTCTAATCCCCAATAAGAAGAAAAGTGGATTGTGAGGGATCAGTCTTAGTAGCCAGTGTGACTATCGCCCTCCAGAGTTTTTGTATTGTAGAGCAGAACCATAGTATATGGGCCTGGGCCCCCCCTTCTGCTTCACACCTCCAGCAGCAATCAGATTCTAGGAGCTTGGCTTTATGTAATACAGCAGTAGTCTTATACCATGAGTGTAAGATCTTAATGTGGATCAGCCTGGATCTGGCATCTTGGAGCCACTTGTGGGCATCCCGCCAGGCTAGTCCCCACTGAGTGTCAGTGATAGTATATTGTTGCATTTTTCCCCATTTTTTCTTGGAATCCCCTGATTGAGAGGGCAGGGTGTCCTGCAACTTGGCATAGATTTGACCTGTGAGACCTTTTTGGTGTCTTATCCATGACTGCAAGGGTGATGGGTTATCCCAGTTTGTGGAGTGTCCCAGCAAGGGTGTAATCGCCAAGCAGATCTGAAGGTACCTCCAAAACTCCTTGTGGGGGAGGTCCCACTGTGTCTGTAAGGACTGAAAAGTAGAGACAGTAGTAAGATCACAATCACATAGGTCCCCCATGGTTTGAAGGCCTTTAGTGGACCAGTGTTTCTAGGCCACCCTACCCTTATCTATGGTGATAGAGGGGTTCTGCCAGAGTGGTGCATAAGAGAGTGGAAGCGGGTCAGTGTTCAATTTGTTATGGACGTGATACCAGGCTCTTCTAGGCATCTCCACTGTGGGGGAAATAGAGATGGAGTCTGAGGGAGAGGTTTGTGCATGAGTGGACCTTCTGGTCAGGTATAGGACAGAAGAGGGAACCAAGATGTTCATCATTTCTAGCTCAATGTGGACATGAAAAAAGATTTTGGACTTTTTTTCCCACATTTGAACTTCAACAAACCATAATTCTCTCAATATTTAGACATAACAGAGAATCTATATATCAAAATAAAGGTCTTAATGAATATTGAAAAAATACAAAATCTCCCTAAAATACCTTAGGGCCCTCGTAAAAAAACATAAAAATTAACTTTAACAAGTAATAACTCCCTCTATAGTTTGACTTAAGGGACAATCTATATATCAAAACAAATGTCTTAATGAGTCTATAAGAATAATAATTACCCCCAACAATTTAAGGGCAAATTAAAAAAAATAAAACAAATGAAAATTCCCATAGGATAACATTGTAATTTCAACAACTCGTAACTCCCTCAATATTTGGAGTTAAGGGGTAATGTACAGTATATATAAAAAGAAAGGCCTTAATGAGTACTACAAGAATAACACATATTTCTCCCTATACATTTAGGGGCAATATAAATAAAAAAAAACATGAACATTCTCATAGGATAAGATTGGAACTTCAAGAAGCCATAACTTCCTCAATTTGTGGATTTAAGGGACAATCTATATATCAAACCAAAGGCCTTAATGAGTAATACACTAATAACACATACCCCCCACCTTACAATTCAGGGGCAATATACAAAAAAAACCAAACACGAACATTCATATAGGATAAAACTGGAACTTCAACAAGCCATAACTCCCTCAATATTTGGACTTAATGGACAGTCTGTATATTAAAACAAAGGTCTCAATCAGTAGTACAAGAATAACACATATCCCCATCCCAAAAACATTTAGGGGTAATATTAAAAAAAATACAAAATGAAAATTCCCATAGCATAACACTGGAACTTCAACAAGCCATAACTCCCTTAATAGCTTGGCTTAAGGGACAATTTATATATCAAAACAAACGGCTCAATGAGTACTAGAAAAATAAAACATATTCCCCTCTAATCATTAAGGTGCAATATAAAAAATTAAAAATAAAATTCCCATAGGATAACAATGGAACTTCAACAGACCATAACTCCCTCAATACTTGGACTTAAGAGGCAATGTATACATCAAAACAGAGGTTTTAATGAGTAGTACAAAAATATACATACCCCCACCCCAAACATTTAGGGGTAATATACTCACTAAATTCACTAATTCACTAAATTCATAAAAAATACCACCAACAGCTTAATCTGGTTCTGTAAGTCAGTTTGAAACTGTTCACATATTCCTCTTCCCTTTCCCCCCAGAGTTGCATCTGGAAATGAGCCATGGCTCAGTGTACCTCTTCCAGTCAACAGCTTTCAAATAAATAAACACACAAATAAATAAATAAAATAATAAACTATACAAATAGCCACAGGATAACATTGGAACTTCAACAAACCATAACTCCCTCAATATTTGGACTTAAGGGACAATCTATATATCAAAACAAATATTTTAATGAGTACTGATAGAATAACACATACCCCCCCAAAAAAATTTAGAGGCAATATAAAAAAAGGAAAAATACAGATTCCCATAGGATAACATTGAAACTTCAACAAGCCATAACTTCCTCAATATTTGGACTTACAGTAAGGGAAATCTATGTATCAAAACAAAGATCTTAATAAGTACTACAAGAATAACACATATTTCTCCCTAAACATTTATAGGCAATATAAAAAATAATAAACAATATAAATTCCTATAGGATAACATTGGAACTTTATCAGGACATACAATGAAGGAAAGAAATTGATGTTTTGGCAGAAATGGAAGCACAGGGCTTGGAGGGTCCTGCACTTCCACAGCAACATAGATGCATGCATCTATGAAGGGATGGAAGTGCAGGGTCCACAGGACCCTGCATTAACACAGGCTAATGAGGATATGATTATACTGTCTCAAAAAGTAAGGAAATTCATTACAAAAAACTGTTAATGAACTAGTTACTGTAGGGTTAAACCAACAAACATGGGGAAATCTGATGTTAAGGTTGCCAACCCTACCACCCACCTCCCCCCACCCTGCAGGCTATAACAGGATAAAAATATGCTTTGACCTCTTCCGTGTCTTCTCAAATCAAGCATGGTGTGTGCCTTGGGGTTGTTAACCCAAATGCTAACCCCATTCCATCAGTAAATAAGCTTATATGTGCACAGTATATGAGAATGAGGTGAGAGTTAGGGTTGATATCCTCATGGCACATGCCACACCTGATTTTCAAAGACACAGGAATGGTCAAAGCATAATTTTTTTTTCTGTTGCTGCCTGCAGGGTGGGGGAAGGGTGTTAGGGTTGGCAACCCTAATGCAACATTTCTCTACTTTTGTCAGTTTAATCCTAACTAGTATATTAACAAGTTTTATGCAATGAATATATATATATATATATATATATATATATATATATATATATATATTATGGGGCATGGTCATGTCCTTATAGTTAGGGTTGAATGGTCACTTCTGTGTTAAACTCTAAATTTTGTACTTTAATAAGTTTGCAACCATTCGACCAATTTGCATGACATTGTGCATGTGCTGTGAGGGACATAGATCTCTTGATGTGTCAAGTTTGTATATGGTTGAATGCGTGGGTGTGGAAATACGGAGAGTCAAAAATTGTGTAATTTACAGGTTTTTTTGCCATTTCTTTGTAATGCTGCAGCACAGAAATGGTTTGGAATTTTGGTCTGAAATTTTCTGGGTACATAGGGCTTGCATCATAGATGTGCCTTTTGCTGGTGAGGTCAAAAAATATTAATCCGTTCCAATTATTTTCAATGGGAACAGTTAGATACCCAGCTTGAAAAAGGATCCTTTGTCGCAAATGGGTAATCCTTTTTCGCAAATGGGTGATCCTGTATCACAAATGGGATAACTTTTTTTACACCACCACCATTTTGTTTTTCAGTTAGTGAGGGAATCAAAATTAAATAACTCAAAAAATTATGTGTTCAGTACAACAACAGTTTATTGATCAGCTATATAGCCATTACAATATCATATTACAGCAATACAAAATAAAAAAAAAATACTCCATCATAAATATTTTACACTACAATCAATAAAAGAAATTCCAATTATATTAATTGAAAACATATCCTTACAGGATCTGCACATTCCTTTCTAAAATCATTAAGATGATAATTATCATCCCAAATTTATTTACTTTACCTTTAATCCTCGTCTAACTTTATTGACTGCCAAAAAATACTTTGCCAGTCTCTCCAAGGTCCATTGATCAGCTGTATGCATTAATATCACAGTTAGACATGATTCCTATATTATAGCCGGTATTTAAAAAAAACTCCTAGCCAATTTTTTCTTTCTTAAATATACCATGGGCAAATCCAAAGAACATGGATCAAATCCTCCTTTCCACCTATGGAACAGTCACAATTATCTGAGAGACTTTTATTTTTATCATGTCGCGCTAGCAACACATTACATTCAAAACACTCAAATTTATAAGCGATAAAAATATTATGCAATATTGGATTCTCCAAAATTTCTAGGTACTGCTTGAAGCCAAAATACTGGTTATTTTCCACATACCAACTTGAGTAATGTGATTTTTTAATGATCTCTAAATCTATATTGTTCCAATATTTATTTATTTTCTTTGAATTATATTTTCTATATTGCTTATGTAATCTAATGCCCTTTTCAACTAATAACTTTAATGGCATTATATTATATCGGGTCATTAATTCATTAAGCAATGTAATCCAAAAATTCTTCTTAAAACTCAATTCAAATCAAAATTTCTTTTCCTTCAAACAATTCCTAGCAAGAGAAGAATCTGGTAGGTTGATTAATTGCAACCAAAAGTTCACCTTCCGAACATCTATCAATTCAAGCATATTATTTAATCCTGTCTCTGCTCTACTGTAAGCAGCCGGACATGAATGTCCCAAGCTAAGGACATTCCTTAACATTTTAAAAAGAGGACTAACTAGGGAATTTATGTTCCTCATATCCCATATTTCAGGACCCATACAATAGTTGGGAATCAAATTTAGCTTTTATCACATTAATAAGCCCTTTAACAGAGTTTCCTCCATATTTATAGTTAAATCTAATCAATCCCCCAATAGTTTTAATAAGTTTTTCTTTTAACATAGCAATATGTGCCTTACCTAGGCAATTAGTTGATATCCTAATATCCAAATAAGTATATGCTGTGACTACTTCAACCAATTCATTCCCCAAATTCCATCTGCTTTTCATATTTTTACTACCAAATATTATTATTTTTGTTTTATTAAAATTTACTGCAAGATTCAATTCCTTTGATTAATTATTGAGTTGGTCCATTTTCTTTTGTAGTCCACTCTTAGACAGAGAAAAAAGCACAATATCATCAGCATATGCTAACGGCGGGCAAAAACCATTATGAATTTTAGGGGAATCTGATTGTAGTTCAACCATATCCCTTAATAACTTGTCAGGGTATAATGAAAACAACAAAGGGGCTAAAATGCACCCCTGACAAACTCCTTTGTTTGTATTAACTATAAAGGAAAGTTCACCCAAACCCCAAATCCCATGTGTTAGTATAGAGTGCAGAAATTACTGTTACCACATTTCTGTCAATTCCCCTTTCTAAAAGTTGCTTCCAATGCAGATTTCTTGACAATGAGTCAAAAGCTGATGTATAGTCAATAAACAATGTATATACCTTTTGTTTACGAACAAATACATATTTTTCTAACAAATGTCTTAATAAAAAATATTATCTAGTGTAGAGTATCGTGACCTAAACCCAGCCTGTAAGTATGATAGTCCCCTATGTGTTCAGTAGAAACCAACACATGAATTCTGGTACTCGGGACCTGATGCACCCAATTCTGGTTTTAGTTTTTGGAAAAATGAGCAGAAAATGTGTTTTTTGAACATTTTGAAATCTTGTTACATGTCTTTGTTCGTGCTTGGAAATCTTTTTTCTCTAATTGCAAAAAAAAAAACACAAAAAAGGAATCCTGTTTCACAAATTGTGAAAAAGAACACAAAAAAGGATCCTGTTTCACAAACTGTGAAGAAAGAACAAGAAAACGGATCCTGTTTCTCAAATCTGAGAAAGCAGAACATGCAGAAGGCTTATAACACAGCTTTTTTTTGTCACTCCACAGTGAAGAAATGGTTTGGAATTTTGGTGTGATATTTTCAGGGGAAAAAAGGCTTGCCCACAGATGAGTCTTTTGCTGGTTTTGTGAAAACATATTAATTTCATTTACAGTTATACGGGTTTGAAATTTTGCTTCATTTCCCTTAGGATAACATTGTAATATGAGGTGTTTCTTTGTCACTCAGCAGCCCACACACAGTTTGGAATTTTGGTCTGAAATTTTCAGGATAGAAAGGGCTAATCTCATAGATGTGCCTTTTGCTGAATTGGTGAAAATATATTAATCTGGTCTGGAGTTCTAAGGATATGAAAATTCTGGTTCTGAGCATGCTCAGTAGCACTCTCAGTTAAATGTGAGGCATGAAAAAGGATCCTTTTTTTGCAAATGTGCCTTGGGGATGTCAGTCCTAATGTGCACCCCACTCCATGAGTAAATAAGCTGAGATGGGTACAGTATAAGAGAATGGGGTGAGCATTAGGGCTGACAACCCCAAGGCATACCCTATGCCTGTTGCTGCCAGTAGGGTAGCAGTAGGGTAGGGGTGGGGTGTTAGAGTTAGAAACCCAAATGCAACATTTCCTTTCTTTTGTCACTTTAATCCTAACTGGTGCATTAACAAAGTGGTTTGTAATGCATTTCCTTACTTTTTGAGATAGTATAATTGCATCCTCCAGGCTCTTTCCTCCCATCCATTGATACTTTTTGAGATAGTGTAATTGTATCTTCATTTTCCTGTGGGAGCGCAGGGCCCATCCCTCCATAGATTCATAGCTGTACATTGCTGTAGAAGCACAGGGCCCTTAGCAAAACTGCAACCAAATTGTCACCATAGACTTCTTATTACCCCACCTCATCAATCTGATACTGAAAATTTCCAAATCCCCACCAAAATGTGATTCCATGCCACCGCACTGTCATTCCATGCCACAGGTGTGAAAATATAGCTTTTCCAGGATTTGAAAAATGACAGCTGTCACATTCATGAAGTGGTGAAAAGTATGTATATGTTGAAAATTTGGTGTCAAAATACTGAAAATTACCAGAGTTACGAGCAAGTGTAGCACAATTTCAATGCATGCTCATAACTTTGACATTTATACATATTTGGACCCCAAATTTTCAACATAGCCTTCTTATGACCTCACCTCATGAACAAGGGCAGTGCATTTATTCAAATCCTGCCCGAAAGATGATTTCATTAAGTGACCTTGAAATTGCCTTTTGCGCCAGATTTACAGAATTCCACTGACATTGTTCATAAGGTGGGGCCCCAAAAAGGTCATGGTGAAAATTTGGTGTTAAAATATGCAAAAATGTCCAAGTTATGAATCAAAATTGAAAACCCATTGAAGTAAATTGAACTGCATTTACCTTACTTTCTCATATTGCAGTCGGCAGTTCCAGCAGCAAGATGTGTCTTTGATTGGAGAGTGGATCTTCAGTCAGCAAGCTGTTCAGGTGAGTGGGGGTGTATGGGATGTGTGGGAGGGGTGCGTGGTGGTGGTTGCTCAGTGGAAGGTCAGGGTTCAGGGGGTCAGATCAACAAGGGACCATTTTATTTTTACAGGTGAAAAAATATATCAAGGGATTGTTTTCTTTATTACAGGTCTAGCAAGAGAGGGTATCAGAGAGTGGAGGGTACCACTGGACACCAATGAGCAAAGCTAATATCACAGATATGACAATCAGAGCATGGGAGGTGCCACTGGACACCAAGGATCATAAAGAAACATATTATCGGAGTGAGAATGGCAGGGTGGGGGGGTGCCACTAGACACCAGGGAAATAAATAAACAATAATGGGGGAAGTGATCAGAAGGGTGGGGGTGCCACTAGACACTAGGGAAATAACCAATAAATATAGGGGCAGTGATCGGAGTGTGGAGGAGCCACTAGGCATGTGAAATAATAAAGAAGAAATATAGGGTGGGCAATTGGAGTGTGGGGGGTGCCACTAGACTGCAAGGAAATATAGTGGTATTACGGGGATGCTGATCAGAGGGTGGGGTGTGTGACTAGACACTAGGGAACAGATGCCAGCAAAAGAAAAATGATGTTTCCCTCATGAAAAAGGATCTTTTTGTGGGACTCGAGATATGAACAAGAATCCTTTTTCATATCCTGAGTCATGAAAAAAGATTTATAATCTTAAAAAAAAAAACATGTCAAGGGCATTTCTCCTACAGTTAAGTGCAGAATCCAGCTTAGGGGCTCCAGATAAGCAAGATGTATGTGTTGGTCGCTCTGCAGAATGTCATTTTTGTGGTTTTCCAAATTAGAATTTTTAGGGTAAAACAGAAAACAAGATGGTGGACATACAAAAAAAAAATGAAAAATTACAGGACAGAGGGTTTCCATATGAAAACTTCATACAGCTATTTTGAAGTGGTGATTGAGCATGCTCAGAACCCACATTTTCAAAATGTAATAACTTTAGAATGGATTAATATTCTTTCATCAAACCAGTTAAAGGCACATCTATGGGCCAAGCCCTTTCTACCCTGAAAATGTCAGACATAAATTCCAAACTGTCTGGGCACAAGGCGATGACAAAAAAAGCACACGCAAAATAACAGCAATTTTGTACATTTTTTGATATCCTCTTCTCGGAATCCAGACATCCGACCGGAAAGAAACTTGGCACATCAAGGGATCTACACCACAAGGCTGAGCATGCAAATCTTCATGCAAATCAATTGAATGGTTGCAAAGGTATTAAAGTGCAAAATTTGAGGTTTAACATAGAAACCACTGCTCAACCCTAAATATAGTGGTGCGGTAGCTTTGCCACCATTCAAGTAAATTGCACAGAACTTTGCAGGCACAGTCTTGGGGGGGGGCAAGATGTCTTGATTTGCCAAGTTTCATTCCAGTCAGATTTGAGGTTTCCAAGATCCGGATAGTACGTTTTTAGGAAAATTTGGTTTTTCTTTGCTTTTTTTGTGATCACCTGCAGTCCAGATTGTTTAGAAATTTAGTCTGAATCTTTTCAGTGTAGAAAGGGTATGGCACAGAGTGGTGCCTTTGATTGGTTCGGTGAAAAAATATGAAACCATTCTCAAGTTATAAGCATTTGAAACTTTGGTTCTGAGCATGCTCAGTAGGGTATCAAACATCTATCAAAAAGACCCTACTGAGCATGCTTAGTACTGAAATTTCAAATATATTTATTTATTTATTTATTTCAGTTTGGGATTAATACCTTTGAGTCAAGGACTCATTTTCAAAGGTTCCACGTCAGTGTTGAACAAACATTATAAAAATACAAGGTTTACAGAGAAAAAAAAAGAAAAACATTGAAGCATATACACAGGCAGTAATAGTAAAATATGAACTTATACACATCAAATTAGTACATATTAACAGATAGACTGATTAGATAAGAGGGGCATCATCTGAGGAGGGACAGAGGTGGAGCTTTCAACCAAGTGAGGCCATCGTCAGGTAAATTGTGGTAGGAGAGAGGGTTAAGAAAAAAGTGGTATATAGCAGAAAGATGTAGAGGGGGTAGGTAAAAGGAAAACTGGGAGTGAGGTACTATCACACTAGTGCAGGCAGGTACAATTCATTTTAGAGCCAAGGAGAGATTTGAGCCCAACTTTGAAGGTACTAATCTTGGTAGTATCAGTTAGGTCAGCAGGTAGTTCATTGTGCCATTTCGGTCCTTGATACAGGATGGAGTTCTGGGCAAGTTTCATCCTTTTGAAGGGAATCACCATCTTGTCAGTGACCACACTATGGGTAGATTTCATTGGGATGGCCAGCTTAAAGTGTCCACCCAGCATGGGGGATGTCAGTCCAAGTAATACTTTTTTTAGAAGTAGGCAGGTTTGATATTTCCCTCTAAGATGGAGTGGGAGCCACCCAGTTTCAGTGTACAGCGAGCAGGTGTGGGTGTCAAGAGAAGCCCCCAAAGTAAGATGACAGGCCTTATTGAGGAGTGTGTTAATCCTGTTAAGAGCAGTTTTTGTACCCGCCCCATATATAGGCACCCATAGTCAATGGTAGACAGTACTGAGCTACTGGTGGCTAGTTTGAGTGCATCCGGTGTCATTGAATGTCTGTGACGATAAAGTACGCCAAGTTTATTTGCAATCTTGATAACAGTGTCAATGTGGTTTGAGAAGGTGAGTGTGTCATCAAAGGTAATGCCGAGATATTTGAAGTTAGATACTTGGCCTAGGATCTCACCCTTTTGGTTATGAATACGCAGGGGTAGGTATTTCTTTTTGCTTTAGGAGGTGGTGAAGCACATGCTCTTTGTTTTTTTGACATTTAATTGTAGCTTGTTTTCCATAAACCAAGATTCAAGTTTATGGAAGCTGCTTTGGAGTTCAGTTGTGATGGACTGTTGGTCTTTGCCGGTGACTGAGATCACTGCATCATCAGCATAGAGAACTGTGCTTGCTGAGCAAGCCATTGGGGTGGAGTTGATGAAAAGGTTAAAGAATAGAGGACTGAGGATTGACCCCTGTGGAACCTCGAGTTGCACCTCATTAGCTGTGGATAGGGTATCACCAATTTTGACTTGTTGTGATCTGTTAGAGAGGTAGCTGCCAAACCATAGTACCGTTTCTGGGGATAGACCTGTAGACAGAAGGCAACTTAGGAGGTAGTTGTTATTAACAGTGTCGAAAGCCTTCGTAAAGGTCGATGAAGACTGATCCAACTGCCTGACCACTATCCAAGATGTTATGTAGTTGGGATGAATAATCAAATAGAATGGTGAGTGTGGAGTGCTTTTTATGGAAGCCGTGCTGTCGCGGGCAGAGTAGGTTATGAAGAAGAAGAATCAGCATTTATATAGTGCTTTTCATACACAGTATTCCAAATCACTTTACAAGCAATGCTAGACTGGTAGTGAAGTGACTGAATGTGTGGTTATCAAGGTATTCAGTAAGCTGCTCCGAGACCATTCTTTAAAATCCTTATAACTTGGCAATGGATTAATATTTCTTCACTAAACCCATAAAAGGCACATTTGTGGGCCAAGCCCTTTCCACCCTGAAAATTTCAGACCAAATTCCAAACCTTTTGTGTGCTAGATGATGACAAAAAAGTAGCACAAAATGGTGATTTTTTAGCTTATTTCACTTTCCAGATCTCAGAATCTGCACATGCAGCTAGAAGGAAATTCAGCAAGTCAAGAGATCTACCCTCTGAGACCATGCAGTTAACATTTCGTGCAAATCCATTGAGTGGTTGCGAAGATATTAAGGTGCAAAGATGGCATCTCATGAAAAAGGGTTTTACCCCCACAAAAAAGGATTGGCCCCTCACAATAAAGAATCATTTTTTGTGAGATCAAATTATTTTGCCATTCCAGGAAGCTAGCCGAAAGACTGGACTGAGCATACTCAGACCTCTAAATTTTAAAATTAAATAATTTTGGAACAAATTAATATTTTTTTCACTAAATCAGCAAAAGGCACTTCTGTGAGGCAAGCCTTTATACCCTGAAAATGTGAGACCAAAATGTAAAACTATCTGGGTGCAGTGAGATGACAAAAAAAGCTCAAAAAAGGGGTGATTTTTTTAAGGGGGAGCTGGAGAGAGCAAGATGGCCGCACATACTTTCCCTCAGCTCTGCTACAGCAAATACTAAATCTTCCTCTTTTATTTTTGACTTACCTGTCCTGTTGCTTCATTGGAAAGATTGTATGACTACATAGAGAGGTCTGGAGTTGAAGGAGGTGGCTAAAGCTAGATTACAGCAAATGGATAAATTTATTTCTCACAAAACAGTTACCGGGAAGGTCGCTCCACAACGGGTGGCAGCAAGTGTGCAGCTCCCACCTGGAGAGACGTCTTCCCAGGCAATGTTGCACCATGTACTGGGCACCAAAGTAAAGAATCCTCAGAAGCCGACTCTGGCTTCTTTACAAGCTTTTTTGGTGGAGTTAGAATTAGATATAAAAGACTCATTTATGAAGGTGCAAACTTCTAGCTCTGAGATTTCCCAGCATTGTGGGAGTATAGAAGCAAAAGTTACAAAAGTTGAAGTATGGGTTGAAGCTGCTGAGAAACAAACAGAACAACTGGCTGCAAGGGTTCTGACTGTGGAGGGGGTGGTTAATGCTTCCCTTCATGAACAAATTAATACAATGGCAAAATTAGAGAATACACTTCTGATGAAAAACCTGAGACTGGTTGGGCTTACAGTGAATATCCCAAATTCTGAGCTAAGTGGAGGTGGATAAAATATTAACAATGGCTTTTTCACCTGACCAGCAAGTGTTGTTGGAGTCAGTATTTAGACATCAATCAAGACCAAAGCAAGGAATAAACCTTACTTCAGAACTTTTACCAAGATATGTAATATATACTTTTGCATCCTTAGATAAAAGGAATAAAATGCTGCATGCCACCAGGCTAAAGAAAGGCTTCTTTTATGAGGGTAACAAGATACACTTGTATCCAGACTTTTGCCTAACCACACAGAGATGAAGAAAGCGCTTTCTGAATTTGAGATCTGAATTTCATCAAGCCGGGGTAACTGCAGTTATACAAGCCCCTGCAAGGCTCAAGATTATTTTTCAGTGTAAGGATTACTTCTCTGAAGATGTGGATGCTGCAAGGGCTTTCTATGATAAAAATGTCACCCTACCTATGAATCAGAGGAAGAAGAGTCAGTAGATAATATCCAGTATATCCCTGTGTCCACTTGACTGTAATTTTCTTCCGAATAACTTTAAAGATGGATTTATTCTACTTACTCCATTTAATGTGATATTTGACAGAGAAGTCTATTTGCCTGAGAAGTTTAAATATTTAAGTTAAATTATTTTTAATGGGAAGTTAAAGCTTGGAGTGTGGGAAATAGAATATACAAATTTGAGTATGTAAACTGAGAAATGCTCTTAGCTTATGTTTAGAATGGATTTTATTTTACCTCCTCCCCCCCAAAAAAATTTCATTTTTATACTTTTCAGAATCGTATTTTGTGAACCTCATTTTCGAGATGAGCTTTATTGTATGTTTTTCTTTTTTATTTGTTTCTTTCTAAAATTCCTCTCTGAATAAAAAGAAACTATAAAAAACCCATCAATTTTTAACATTTTAGCACTATGTGCTGCTCAAAATCTACGGAATCTGACCAAAACAAAACTTAACATATCAAGAGATCTACCACACAAGACTGCACATGCAAAATTTTGTGCAAATCTGTAGAACAGTTGCAAACTTATTAAAGTGCAAAGTTTGAGGTTTAATATTGAAACCCCTGCTCAACCCTAACTATAGCGATGCTACTGCGCCACTATAATTTATAGCGTGTCCCTTAATTCAAAAGACTGAAGGAGTTACAGCTTGCTAAAGTTGCAGTATTATCCTGTGAGAATTTTCATTTTTTTAATTTTCATGTTTTTTATATGGCCCCTAAGTTAGTCTTATAATACTTACTGATGCCTTTTTTAGTATATAGATGGTCTCTTAACTCCAAATATTGATGGAGTTATGACTTGTTAAATTTGAAATGTGCAAGAAACCTAAGTCCAAATTCTTCTTTCATATGAACTCATCTTTTTTCATGAGATTTTCATGACATCATGAAAGAAGATGCTTTCATATGAAAGAAGATTCAGAAAACAAAAACCTATGTCTGAAATCTTCTTTTGTATGTCCTTAATCTTCTTTCATATGGCCCTATTCCTCATTTGTGAGCTCACAAAAGAGGATTTTTAAAAATGTTTTAAAAATACATCTGGGGGTTATTTTTTGAAAAATGAATTCCAGAACCCAGCTAAACGAGTCCCGTTTAGCAAAATACATGTGTTGGTGTCTCTATGGGACATCATTTTTATGGGTTGCTGAAAAAGTTTTCTTTTTTTAAAGGAAACAAAATGGCAGCCATACTAAAGAGGAATTTTCTCCCATGAAAGAGGATTACCCCCTCACAAAAGAGAAATCCTCTTTTGTATGACCAAATTCTTCTTGTGTAACAAACATCCATCCAAAACACCCTACTGAGCATGCTCAGCACCAAAATTGCAAATCCTTTTAACCTGGCAACAGATTCATATTTTTTCACCAAACCAACCAAAAGGCACCATTTTGGGGCATGCCCTTTCTACCTGGAAAATTTCAGACCAAAGTTTCAAACTGTATCATTGGCATGGCAAATGAAAACCCAAACCATAGCATCTAGTGATCTCCCCCAATGGCTATGTGTGCACAGTGAACAACATGGGAGCCATAATTGACCTCTGAGGCATACCACAACAGAATTCAGCAATGCTTGAGATGAAAGAGCCAACAGCCACCTGCTGCACCCTACCAGATTAGTAGGACTCAAACCACTGCAACACTCTACCTGCAAGTCCTACATAATACTTCAGACAGGCCACTAGCACTCCATGGTTCACCGTGTAAAAAGCTGAAGGCAGGTGAAGTAGGACAAAGACTGAATGACACTCGCTATCCCATGCAGGAGATCATGGAAAACCTTGACTAAAGCTGTCTCTGTACTATGTCGTGGCTGGAAACCAAACTGGAGAGGCTCAAAGATGTCATATTTCTTCACGTGTTTTTCCAACTTCACTGCCACCACCTTCTCAATTAACTTCCCTACAGAGGGAAAGTTCGATACAGACCTGTAGTTTCAGAGATCATCAGGGTCCAAAGATGGTTTTCTAAAGAGAGGCCTCAGCACCACCCTTTTCAAGGTAAAGGGAAAAATCCCCTACTTAAGTAAACACCCAGCAATCTCCACAAAAACAGGACCAAGTTTCTCCCAGCACTCTAAAAGAAGCTGGGTCAGCCCATGATTCAATAAACAGTAGGTAGGGCACAGACCAGAAATCACCCAGAGGACATCATCTGCCAGTAATGTTTCAAACTCCACTCACATGGATGGTGTGTTGCTGCCCATCAAAGACTAGATACTGCTGGCCACTTACAGATTGCCTGAGGATATCCCAGCAAGAATAGAAGACACCTTTTCCAGAAAGAATTGGTTGAACTCATTACATTTGTCTGTTGAAAAGGCTTTGCAGGACTGCAGACAAATTGAATTTAATAACCTGTCCACAGTACTGAAGATTTGAGCAGGTCAGTTCTTTCCAGCAGCAAACACCCGTGACAGGAACGCTGACTTTTTCAAAGTGATTTCTCACTGGTACTCATCAAAATGAACATGCAGTGCCAATTTGTCCTCCTTTGATCAGGACCTCTGCCAACAATTAGTGGTGGGCAAAGTGCATAAAATTCCCTATGCATAGTATTTCACATAGAACCTGAATTTCACTTACTGCTCTGCAAGCAAAGTGAATAACTATGCATCTCAATGTAACATGACATTCCCATTGTTCTCTATGGACTTTGCGTTACTTTGCCTTGTTTTCTATTGACTTTGTGTTACTTCACCTTGTTTTTGTGTGCTTTAAGGTGCATTTTGCAGTGAATCATGGGATGTAAGGTCACATGGGCTCTATATTGTCTTTCACAGCCTCAGTTCATCGTAGTGTGTGTAGTGGAAAGCTGGAGACAGTTTGCTCTCAGAACTCTGAGATTCACACCCTCTAAAAACCTTTAAAAACTCCTTTTTGCCACAGAATTTTGTGACAAAATTTAGTAGATCGATTGTAGTAAACCCTGATGTGGTTATATCATTAAGCATTTATTGATGTTTTATGAATATTGAATGTTAATTTAGTTGATTCAATCTCTGTACTGAAAGACACTGTAGAAGTGTTCTTCGGAGGAGGAGCTGATCTGTGGTGTAGAAAGGAGAGTAGTGAGAAAGGCTTTTTTCCAACTGTTGTTGGCTATTGTTTTATTATTTTTGTATTCAGGTAGACAGTACTTCATTGAGTTGTTAATAATTTTTTTCTGTTTACTGAGCAGTTTTTCAGTCTTTTTACAGGACTGTCTGAGTTTTACTATACTGAACAGTTAAAGTTTCTGTGCCTGACCTTTAACCTGTGTGCGTTCTGTCAATCGATATGCATTTCATTGTGGCACCACAATAGCAGTACTCTGAATTTCTAAGCCTGTCTGCAATTGATTTCCTTGCTTCTGTGTAACTAGGTACTGTGTCTCTCTCCTCCCATCAAAATAAGGTATTGTTTTTTGACTGTCAGCTTTTTGAAGATTGGTTAAGGATTCAAGGACAGGTATTGTTCTGTGCCTGTGTGGCTGCATTTAGTGTTTTGCTTCCCAGCCACCCAAAAGTAATGAAATATCAAGTTGTTGTAAATTGTCTGTGTCATCTGAAAAAACGCCAGTGAAGAGATGGGCAAAGCAGTTTCTGGCTGTGGTACTGCTGCCAAGAAGACTATTAGTAGTGCAAGTTGTTGTGAAGATGAGTCAGGTTCATCGGGGCTACCAATGGTAGCAGTGTTAAGAGTGGTCATGGCCATGGTAGAATGCAGCAGAAGGGAAAGGTAGTAGTTGGTGCTAGTAAAGGGCTTTGTCTAACTATGTTTTTCACAGCAAAATCAGTTGCTTCAGTGCTGGTTGGAGATGGTGTTGTCCCTGATGTTAGTGAAGTTGGTGAGGGCATTGTTGATAACAACATGAGTATTACTACAAGTTCAACCCTGTTAAACTTATCATGTGGGAAAAATGTTGTTGAATCCGTGACTTGAGTGCAGTTGATGTCCCACTACCTACAGTACTTGAACATGATTCTGATCATGATGATGACTCACAGTCTCGTGTTTCCACTGATGTTGAGGATAGGCCATCCAAACATTCAGACACTGACGAAACAATTGTGGCTGATAAGAAAAAATTACTTATCATAGTAATGTTGTTTCTTCTAATGGAGTCTTGCTGTATTCTGACTTAATGCAGTTAGCCCAAGCACTTGAACTGCCCCGGAGAGTAAGGAGTAAAACTCTATGCAGGAGCATAGAACATTGAGCTCGAGCTCGGTTTTCAAACCTCTGTCTGTGGTACTTCCCAGTGTAACCATCAGATTTTTATGAGCAACTAACTAGCTGAGTCTAGATATAATATATATATGTGTGTGTGTGTGGAAATTGTTTTAGTATAAGCCAAAAGGCAACAATTTGGGCTCAGAAGACTCAAGTCGAGAACCCAAGAAGAAAAAGGTAGTGACAACACTAAACAGATTTAGAACACAAACAGAATTAAGCAATAAGGCATGACAGGGTGTGTGTTATTGTCTAATAACATCACTCATGGGATGGGTTGAAGCACGAGGCATAGCCAAGTGCTTCCACCACCCCAGGAGTGATGTTATTAGATAATAATACACACCCTGGAGTGTCTTATTGCTATTATACAATGGCACAATGTGTGATTTTTAGTAGGACAGTTGTGGAATTGACAGACACACATAGATTGTTTTGTTTGGAAATATTTTTACTTTTAAAACCTGTGCTTCATGACTCAGACATAAAGTAGTCCCTAACAAGCCACTGTATAATTATAGTTATTGTGTGGGCATATTGTCTCCTGCCCCCCTCCTCCCCCCCCACATACGCATCTCGGTGCGTTTCTTTAAGTCTCTTCATTTAACTGATCTCTGTTGTGGAACTGCAAACTGCCAAAAGATGTGTTTACCAGGAGAAAGTTGAGCGGAGAATTGTGTGTTTCGGGTCACAATAGCAGGTCAAGTCAGAAATGTACCCAACGACCGGAGAAGTTTTTGGCAGGGCTGAGGGGCTGGAACTTTGATTTGAATGAGCTGCTGTATGCAGCTTTCAGAAGAAATATTGTGGCAGCAAGGAGTGGAGACGAGCTGTATTTTAGCACTGATGCTGAAGCGGACGACAGGTATGGCTGTTTAAACTGAGCGCGCGTGACCGGCAGTTCACTGACTGAAGCTGCTCAATTCTATGGCCAGTTTTTGTTTGGACTGCCAGTAAACAAATAGTTTGAAATTAAGTGGGATACAGTAGGGCAGGCAGAAACATCATGGGGTTATATGTGAGGAAGTGAAAGTAGAACACAGCGGAGTGCTGGTTTGCATTTGCAGTGCTTTCCTTGAAACTGAATTAGGAATGGTGCCATGTTTTTTTTCTCAAGGGAACGGAGGGTCAGAACTAAATTTTGTATTTGCCCCAAGTGACGGAGAGAAGTAAGAAATTACACGGGGGGGGGGGCTTTCATCACCACTTCATTGTCCGGTACTGTTTTGCTCTGTTTGTAGAAAGTAGTGTCAGCTTTGTGGTGCCTTGCATGGGGAAGGAGGGATTTCTTACTGTTATCCGGTCATCTGTGTGCCTGGCCTTCATACAGTGATGTTGTTGTTCAATAACATCACTGTCTCAGGCACACACTGACCAATCAGAGCCCTGGAAATTTTCTTGCCATTGTATAATTAAGCAATAATGCATGACAGGGTGTGGTATATCATGGGATATCGTCACGCCTCAGGTGGTTGGGCATGAGGCCACAGGCCGAGTGCATCCAACGACCCGAGAAGTGACAATATCCCATGATATACCACACCCTGGAGTGCATTATTGCTATTATGAAGTGGTTTAAATATTTTTTAAAGTAAAGAAAAAATAGAAACATTTTAAAAATGTGTTTTGGGGGTGTTGGAAGAATACCTTTAAAATAAAATAGTTCCTGGAGGGCTCTGGGCAGCAGGTGGTGCTGTTGGCTGTGGTACAGGAAGTGAAGCTATTGTGACTGGGTGACCCGCTCCTTACCTTTGCAGTTTTCTTTTTTTAAAGTGTTCTCCATTCACAGTGCACTTTATTTTTATTATTTTTGTTCTGGGAATTGGATGCTGAGGACTGGTAAGCTGAGAGAGAAGTTGGAGAGGCAAGCCAATGATGAACGAATGAGAAAAAGGTAGAGTCTTGGTGCAATTCATTCGGGACAGTTATTGTAAGAGCTACTATTAGAATGGTTAGGAATGTCTGGGGCAAGACTAGCAGTTTTTTCTATGTGGCTGGGACGTAGCTTTCTTTTTGTGGGGGAGCCGCAGTTTGTGTGAGAATGACTACAATGCGTGGGTTTGTCGTTTGTCCTTTTCAGAGAAAAAAAAATTATTTATCCATTGCTGCCACTCGCATGCTGCTGGATATGTTGCTTTTGAAAGTATTGCTCCCAGTGGCTTCCGTTGTGCTGAATTCTGTTGTGTGCGCAGCTGGTGGAATTCTTTTTTTTAAATAGCGCCGATTGAAGTCTGACCTGGCCATGGACTGCTAGAGATGAAGAAGACTGCGCGGTCAGTGAGGAGGCTGGTGGCCAGAGGGTTTCTGAAGCCATGATGATATAGCCCAATATCATCACGGCTTCAAAAACCTCTCGGACAAGCAGCTTCTCATATTTACGATGTCCAGTTCATAATTAACAATTAACCCACCCAAGATGGGGGGTGCAAGGTATACCCCTGAGGTGCAACACTGTACCTGCCAGCCCACTTCCCAAAAACTAGGTTCTGAGAGGGGAGGCGGGGGGGAGGTCAGAATACAGCAAGACTCCATTAGAAGAAACAACATTACTATGGTGAGTAATTTTTTCTTCAAACAATATGAAGTTATGCTGTATTCTGACAATGCAGACTACCAAGCAGTTCCCTATGGAGGAGGGAATGCAGAACCTACTTTGGGAACAGGTTCTGCAGTACTGCTGTGCCAAACCTAGCCTCACTCTAGCCTGGATGTCCAGGGAGTAATGCTTGGTGAATGTATGTACTGTTTTCCAGGTGGCTGCTTTGCAGATCTCTAACAAGGGTATATCTCTGGCCGCAGCCAGAGTAGCAGATGTACCCCTAATCGAGTGAGCCCTCAGGCCTGAAGGAGGTGTTCTACCTAATTTGTCCTAGCAGAATTGTATACAAGAAACAATCCACCTGGCTATAGTTCTTTTCGTGGCAGGCTTACCTTTCCACATCTCACCATAGGTGAGAAACGACTGAAGACAGTCATTCCTGTGAGCCTTAGTGTGCTCTATGTAATAGCTAAGAGCTCTTTTAACATCCAAGCTTTGTAGCATTCTTTCACCTGAAGAGGAGTGGTCAGTGAAAAACACAGACTGCTTCAGATGAAAATCTGATACCACTTTGGATAAGAACCTCCTATTGGTTCTTAGGACCACTTTATCCCTATGGAAGGATATGAAGTCAGGTTCAACTGACAAGGCCTGTAATTCACTAATCCTCCTGGCTGAAGTAATGGCTACTAGGAACACATTTTTCCAGGTCAAGTATTTCAGCTCAGCAGAAGCCATGGGTTCAAAGGGGGGCTGCATGAGCTGTGCAATGCAGACATTAAGATCCCAAGCAGGAGTCGGTTCTCTGAATGGAGGGTTTGTATGAACCAGACCCTTGAAGAACTTTTTAAACACATGATGAGAGGCCAGGGAAGAGCCCTTCCCTGCTGAAAGGAAAGCAGAAACTGCTGCTAGGTGAACCTTTAGAGTTGCAGGCCTAAGGCCTAAACCATTGAGGTGAACCAGATAATCTAAGGCTCTGGAGATGCCTGCAGAGTCAGGAACAATGCCTTTCTGAGAACACCAAATGGTAAACCTCTTCCATTTGGAATCATAAGTCTTTGTAGTAGATGGTTTCCTGGGAACCTTCAGGATATTCATGACTGCCTGAGAAAGATGCAGGTCTGCAATTTCTAGCTCTTCAAGAGCCAGGCCCTGAGATTGAAAGACTGGAGATCAGGATACCATATTCTCCCCTGGGAGGAGGACAGAAGATTGTGTCTCTTGGGAAGGGCCAGGGGACGAGACACTGTCAGGGACAGGAGCAGAGGATACCAAGGCTGCCTGCCCCAGTCTGGAGCCACTAGGATCACTGTGCAAGGTTGAGTTCTGATCTTGATCAGGACTCTGAACAGCAGAGGGAATGGAGGGAAGGCATAGAGGAACCTGCCCTTCCAATCCAAAATCAGGGCATCCTGGGGCACAGTCCCCAGGAGTGGAGGTCTGCAACAGAACAGAGGGAGTTGGTGATTGTCCGGGGCTGCAAAGAGATCTATCTCTGGAGTGCCCTATCTGGAGAAGATGATCTGCAGGATGAGAGGATTCAGAGACCATTCGTGATGTCCCTGGGATATTCTGCTCAGAGCATCTGCCAATACATTGTCCTTCCCTGGAAGGTGAACTGCTACTAGGGAAGTCTGAAGAGAATAGGCCAGAGACCACAGTTTTGTGGCTTCTGTGCACAAGGCCGAGGACCGAGTGCCTCCTTGTTTGTTGATATACCACATTGTGGTCGTGTTGTCTGTTCTGATTTGGACCACCTTGCCCTTGACCGAATCTGAGAAACACTGAAGGGCCAGGAACACTGCCTGAGTTCCAGAAGGTTGATGTGAAGGAGAGACTCCTGTGGAGACCAGACCCCTTGGGCTGTCAGGGACCTCAGGTGTGCTCCCCAACCTAGGAGAGAAGCATCCATAGTCAGAACTACTGAAGGATTTTGTGGGAGAAATGGGACTCCTTGTCTAAGATTGTCCTGATCCAGCCACCACTGGAGAGCTTGGACCAGAGTCTGAGTCACTGGAATCAGTTTGGTAAGAGAATCCTTTTCCTGAGACCAGAAGGACCTTAGGTGAAACTGAATGTCCCTCATCTGGAATCTTGCTCCGTGCACCACTGCAGTGGAAGCTGCCATGTGGCCCAGCAGCTGGAGGAACTGTTTTTGCGAGGCGAGAGACCTGATGTCGAAAAGATGAAGCAAGATCCACTAGGGCCTTCACCCTTGCCAGGGGAAGGAAAGCTTTTGCTTGTATAGTGTCCAAATCTATTCCTATAAAGGTGAGAAGTTGAACTGGTTCAAGGACAGACTTTGGAAGATTGAGAAGAAAACCCAGGGAACTGAGTAGGTCCTGGATAGTTAGCAGAGCTGACTTGACCTATAGAGATGATTGACCCACAATGATATGGGAAAATGGTGATTCCCTGTCTTCTGAGGTAAGCCACCACTACTGCAAGGCACTTTGTGAACACCCTTGGAGCTGATGTTAGGCCGAATGGCATGGCTCTGAATTGGTAATGGCCTGAAGGCAACTCAAACCTGACGTATTTTCTGTGGGAGCACCTGATAGGGATATGGAAGTAGGCAACCTTGCGGTCCAGAGATGCTAACCAATCTCCTGGCCTTAGAGAGGGAAGGATTATTCTCAGAGTTACCATTTAGAATTTGGGCCTTGAAATGTGTTTGTTTAAATACCTTAGGTCTAGGATGGGTCGCCACTCCCCTGTTTTCTTTGGGGTAAGGAAGTACCTGGAGTACAGTCCTTTTCCCTTGTGCTGAGTAGGAACCTTCTCTATAGCTCTGAGAGCTAGAAGAGAGGAAACCTCTGCCTCTAGGGCAAGGGTTTCTGAGATTGATGCAGGTGGAAAAGACTTGGCCCTCTTTTTTGGAAACTTTTAGAAGCTGAGGGCCAGTCCTTGGCTTACTACTTCCAGGACCCACTTGTCTGAAGTCACAGACTTCCAGGCCTGGCAGTAGTAAGCCAGCCTGCCTCCTACTGGAATTGGGGAGTCGACCCAGGCTGACACCTCAGGGTGTCTGCTTGGCAGGAGCCTTAGACTTGGAGAAGGAGGAGGGAGCAGCCCTGCTCATCCCACTCTTGGCCCTCCCTCTGAAGAACCCCCTCTGTGGGAAGGGAGAGGTGGCCCGGGCTTGGTAAAAAGGCCTGTGAAAAGGCCTGCCCCTGCCCCTAGACTGCTGCTTTTGTGGAGTGGCTTGCCTTTCCTTGGCCTGTGCACTCCTGTACGTGGTCCTGTATTCATCCATTTTCTTCATGTAAGCCTCTGTTTGCTCCCCAAACAGAGAGTTACCCACTACAGGAAAATCCATAGCCTTAGTCTGGGTATCCTGTGAAAGGCTAGCACATCTGAGCCAAGCATGTCTTCTGAGAGACACAGATGTAGCCATGACTCTAGATGCCACATCGTTGGAGTCCACAGCAGCATGAAATTGTATTTTTGATGCCTCAATTTCATCAGCAGCCACCTCCTCCAGCTCTTTGGCTAGCTGGGGGAGGCCTGTTTAGCCAGTTCCGGAACCGTATCCCAACTGGATTTCTGGTACCTGGCTGTGTAGGTCAAATAATTAGCCTGCCTGAGTCCCAAAGAGGATGCCAAATACTGTTTTTTGGCCATGGCTTCCAGTTT